>OZ020267.1:107788912-109197662 GCA_963971225.1 Melieria omissa | reverse complement strand
TGTTAGCCTGTTTTTCTTGGCCAACGTCAGATTTTCAAACTTGTTTTGCTGAGAGCCAAGCCAAAAAAGAGAGAAGAGGATGCTGCCTGTTATAAAAGAATAATATGAGTAGATAGAAATATACTTTTTCTGCTCAAATTCAGTCTAACGAGTGAGCATAGTATTTGTATACTTTTCTGGTCCAGAAGCAAAAAGGTGAGAATAAGATTCTTAAACTTTGCCCAGTCAAAGTCTGGTCAGAAGTTTGAGTTTAGGATGTTTGGACTTTTCTGAATAAAAACAAAATCTTTAAAGTCCACAACTCTCTGTCCATTGTCACAATAAACTAACAATAATCTTCTGTCTCTACTTCAAACAGTATAGTTTTCTTTAAAGTCTATAGTCTTTTTGCGTTCCTGTCCCGACTTAAAGTCCCAAACTTATCCAGCTGGACGGGCAAACTTTAAGCAAACGAATTGTTACAAATTGCTTAATTTTGCAAATATTTACAACACCAAAATGCAAACAACTGCAACAGAACGATTATACATACAAACATACTTACAAGTAGTTATATGAAAACAAAATACAAATGTATACATATCAATGCATATGTAACCACTGCTACGTGTTCGCCGCTGCAGAAAACCAAAAACACGTTCGGCGGCACATTCGCTTCCATTATGTGGTCGCATGTTGGCCCATTTGTGTGTTTACAGATGTCTGTGGCATTGCCGGTGTGTTGGTGTGTCTGTATGTGTGTGTGTTCAAGTGGTAATTAAGCAATAGTCATCATAATTGCACGCACTTGTACTCACTCACTCTCACACACCCTCGAAGTGCACCAAATGTGCAAACGTCACTCAAACAACAAAAACAACAACAACTAGGCAAACAACACCAAGTGTATGTTGCTCTACCATTGAATAAAAAAAAAACAAATATGGCAACTTTGTTGCATGTCCTCGACACGCCACGTCTGCCGTTCGGTGTGGGTTTGATTTTACATTTTGCATTTTGTTAGCGGAAATGTGGCTGGCACCTGACACACACACACACACACACACACACACACAGAGACAATCTTTTAACCGGAATTCTGTTGTTGTTGTTATTGCCCTATTATTTGTTTAATTAGCAGATTTTATTACGTTTTGGCCATTAGTTTTTGAAACAAAAAAGTTTATACGATTTTTTTTTAGCACATTTGCTGTTGTCGACACTTTTTGCATTCGCATTGCATTATTTGCATTTGCATTATATAATTTTAGGCGCTCGCTTTTATTATGCATTAAATTATTAATGAAACGAGCTTAATTAAATTCATGCTTTCCGTTCGAAATGAATTTCGGTCACATAATTGGTTGTATTTTAATTTTTTGCATTAGATAGCAGCGAAAAGTTGAGTTTGTATAATTACACGTGATGATTATAATTAATTATGTACCAATATAAACAATAACAAAAATGATTACAAGGCATTTGGCTATGAATAGTTATCAGGTTTAGATAATAAAAGTCATCTATTTAAGAGATTTGCATATTGAATGACATGAGAAATTGTTTAAAATTTTCAGAGCAATAAGTTTTCAAAAACTAACTAACAAATATATCACTTTTGCTTATTTCAGGCTAATAGTCTGGATTTCAAAAAACATTATGTTGACCAATAAAACCAAAACAAAAATTTTTTTTAACAAAATTTTTGGGTTTCTTGTAATTCGAAAACAAAATACTTTTCCTCATTCAAATTCATCAAATTAATCAAAGTGGGTTTACTTTTGGAATTTTTCAGGACATGACAGGAAAATAATTGCCATATGTGAGTTGATTGAAATCACATAAATATTTTTAAGTAGAAGGAGTTGCAATTTTTTGGTATCTCATATCAATTGAAACATTATCTTGTCTTATCGAAGATATATACATTTTTTCTTAATTTCAGATTACTAATCTGGATTTAGCAAAACAAAAATTTGGACAAATGAGTAATGACACAAAAGAAATTGATTGCATTGACTAAACAGCTACAGTCACGTTTTGGAGATTTTTCAACTCGAAAATAAAATATTTTTCTATACGCAAGATAGTAAAATTAACAAAACTTAAACACACTTTTTGAGTTTTTTGAAACTTGACAGGAAAATAACTTCCATACGTCAGTTAATCCAAATGACCAGCGTAAATATTTTTAAGTAGAAACAATTGAAAGCTAATGATAGAGTTCGCTCAGCGGTTCAGAGTTACCCTGATATGGGTGCCAGGGCACAATAACAGTGACGGGAACGAAAGGGCCGATGAGCTGGCTCGAAGAGGCTCCGCTCTTGATGAGAACGAGGCGCTGACGGTTCATGCCCCACTGAGCTCTATCAAGAGCGAGGTCTCGAAGCACTTCCTCGCCAAAGCCAACACTAGATGGCAGAATCCTATAAAATCAGCAGATCACTGTGGCCAACGTACGACAAGAACAGGACCGCGGAGCTCTTGAACAAAGGCCGACGGGATGTGGCAAGACTGACGGCGGTCATCACTGGCCACTGGCCCACTGGAGAGCACGTGGCAAAAATGGGGATTCAATACAACACCAGCTGTCACAGCTGTGAAAACCCGGATGAGAAGGAAACCGTTCACCATTTTCTCTGCGCCTGTCCGGCCTTAGCAAGAAGGAGATGGAAAACGCTGGGAAAACCGATATTTCAGACTTTCGAAGAGATAGCAAAGTGTCACTACTCTCTTTCATTAACCTCTCGAACTGGATATAAGTATATGTATGGATAGATACATATAAGTCCGAATGACACCACACAATATATCTTAGAGTACCTAACGGGAATAGTGGTATCAAAATGGCGCTAAGGCACTAATTGGATTATGGAACATTGTCACTTGAACCGACCAACCAACCAGACACAGTTGAACATTTTTGATGTCTCAAATCAGTGTATTATTTATTTATTTAATTATGGAATTCAGAAGAAATTGAATGGAAAAGAAATTAATCAAAAAAGTTTTAATAGCTTGGAGTTTCTTGCAACGCGAAAAAGTTTCTATATTCAATTTAATCAAAAGAACCCACACAAATATTTTTGAGTGAAAACAATTGAAATAATCATTTGTCTGGAAATAGTTGACCCAGAATTTTATTATTTATCACAAATATATAATTTTGGTATATTTTTCAGGCTCCTAAGCTGAATTTCACAGAACGATCAAATGACCAATGAATGAAAAAACAATGACGTCTGTTAGTCTTAAAGATTGTATGGGCTCAGTTTAGCTTGTGGACTATGACAGTAAACAAACCAAGCAACTGCTCACCTGCTCACGTTATGCTGACAAGGCTCAACTCCAACATGACCCAACATACGCAATGCAACACGACAGGATAATCACGTATCACCAATCACGAGCACAATTAAAAAATCACAGCACATTGTGGGAAGCCCATTGTGGGCCTAATGGTGATTAGTGCTAAGCTTTGGCATTAAGTTCTTAGATGTTAAGCATTCATTCTTTTATGGGCAACGGGATAGCTGGGAAATAAATTTTAAACCCTCGAATTAAGTGTTGACCATTCTTAACAAAGAATTTTTGCGGCGGGCCGTAAGCTGCTGACGGGTTGCTATGGTCAGTTAAGTAAGTAAGTTATCAGTTCTGTTTTCATGTTAAGTCAAAGGGTTAAGTTGTTGGTCCTTTGAAGGAGCAGAGCTGTCACACGAATGAATTTTCGAAAAGATCCCCTAAGTAGTCGAAGAAAAAGTTACCCATATAAGTTCGGATTTCTTCTAAGTAAAAGTCCTCCGAAGTACAAGCAAATTTTTGTTCTTCCTTTTTCATGCAACTTCTGCAGAATTAATTGGATAATATTGCCACGTTTTTGCATTGGTATCTGTCAGACAATACGCACAACACGGTTGGTTGCGGATGGCTTGGCCTTAGTCTCGTAATCGGGCTGTCATGCCAGTCAAGAAGAAAAAGATTTGTCAGACAGAACACCGATACTGCTTCTCAACTGATTTGTTGTAGTAAGAAAAGTACTCTTAATCTGAAAATGTTTCAGAATATGCAAATTTTACGTTCCTTCATTGCCTTCAACTCAACGAAAGTTAAGTTCTTCTACTGAGTTTCTATAAGTTTGAAGCTTACAGATTAGAACAGGAACCGTGAACATTGCTTAATCTTTGCTTATCTGCTCACAGCTACCTTGAGAAATTTAATTTTTTTTAATGATTTCAGTCTTTTGGAAACCACATTCCATTCATTGTCTAACTTAGTTCTGGGCGAATTTCAAGTTCTGTCAATTTTAGACATCTCGCCCACGATTGAAACCATATCCTTCAGAAAGCTAGATTGTTATTGCCTAAAATCATCACTCATCAAAATATTTCTCGAAACGAACATATTTCTGGCTTACCACATGAAGAATGGGATGGTTATGATATAAAGAAATTATAGATCTTATGAAGTAAAAATAAATTAAACAGGCCCATCTTTGATGCGCACTCAAACGCAACTGAGTCAAGCAATCACACAACTGGCTGCGAAGTTTTTTTGCAATGAAATCTAATGAAACCCAATCCCGCTTATATAATGCCAGATATAGATTATTAACCCATTACTGCCTGCATATAGTTCTAGCCAGCGAATTTTGTCTAAATTTACATATGTTGATAAGAGGTGCTTAAAATAGTTATACATACATAGGTATCCACCTGATATAGCCCCTGAGATATAGAGGGGGTGAAATACTCCAGAAAAAACCGCTGGAATTTCCAATATTTACTTTTTTTTAAGAATTTTCTCGATAAGGTACACAAACAAAATTAGTCAACTTTAAACACGGATTGGGATAACTTTGTATCAAAATTCTTCAATATTATTAAAAACAAAATAAACCTGCATGTATTCCATTTCATTCTACAATTCCAAATCTCATAACACATTTAGTCAGGGACGCCAAAGAAAAATCACCATTCCAGGGGGTGAAATTTCACCCCATCCGGTTGGAATGGGTTAAAGCTTTCTATTAAAAAATCCATGGGGTTCCTTTTACTACACTTTATACTTAACTATAAAACAGTCCTACAAATTCCATTGAAAAATTCCAAAGACAGTTTATGATTCAAAGCAATATTTTCTAAATTAAAAAATTCCAAAACCTTAATCTTTCAATGCTCAAATTTTTGAAATATCCAATATCTTTAGCTGTGACTTTCGAGCATTGTTCTTCATCTTCTCTTTGGAAATATATCTATTTAAGCAAAAATTCAAAGGTAGTTTCTTTTGTCAAAGTTATTTTCTACCTTTTTTTGAACAAAGCAATTTTTAACCCTCAATCGCCCACCCTGAGTCCAGGGGACTCACTACGAACTTTAATAAGTTGGTACACGTTGTGTTTTTATGTTTCGGCGCCCAGCTTTCGTATACCTTCCTAAAGGGTCGCTCTGAACGCGAAGACGATCGGAAGTTAGCGCACTACAATTACAAGGCTGAGTTTTGGCACAGAGTGAGTCCCAAGGATTCAGGGTGGTGTTTTGTGTTACAAAAATTGTACTTGTAATTTTTTTAAAATCGTGTTAATTTAAATTTAGGATGCCAAAAATGGCCGCGAAAAGTTTAATAATTGAGAGTGTTAACCCTTTGAGAAGTTTTGCTACTAACAATTTGCCTTAGTTGTGCTGGAAAAGTATGTGAGGTATGTGCACAACATATGAAATTCAACCTGATGCACGTTTTCTTATTTTATATAATGAAGTATTAGTTTAAGTTTTTTTTCTGAACAGTTATTTAATTTTTAGGTTATTTATGTAAAAAGAATTGTTTTTGTTAATTTATTTATATCTTTTATTTCTATCAAATGTTTAGTGTATGTTTTTTTAGAGTATGTTTTTTTCTGTCAATTAAAAAGTGAATTTTTATTTGAGTTATGCAAAAAAATGGAACGACATCTGTAACAAGAGATCTTAATGTGTCCCACAAAAATATAAAAACCCATACAAATTTAATAGATGTTGCGTTATTTCGTAAACAAAAATTTTGAGTCCCGGGGACTCAGGGTGGGTAGATACGTGATTTTAATAGGGGTGGGTGATTGAGGGTTAATGTGCTCACAATTTTAGTTTCAAAACTATGTATTTATAAAGTTTGAATTTCAAAAATTCTGTGCTAGCTTCTTTTGTCAAAATTCTTCACAGCCCTTTTTTGAACAAACAAATTCCCAATGACCTCACAGTTGTAGTTTCAAAACTATTCATAAAGCTTCAGTTCCAAAATCAAATGCCAGTTTCTTTTGTGAAAATTCTTTGCTACCTTTTTCTGAACAAACAAAGTTTCAATGAGACTTGCAGTTTAATAATAACAAAAACAACACAGCTTTTGCTGAAGTGCTTGATTTTTCCTGCCCCTAATTTCGCATCACTTAGACTGTAATAGCGAATTCGCAAACATTCAAATTGAAATATTTTGTTTAATAAAATCTTATTAAATGTGAGACAAAGCAAAATATGCAAACAAAATAATATCATTTCAAAATTTATTAAATATGTACTTTGTCACATAAGCAACACAATCTCGAATAAATTAAAGTTATGCAAAAAAATAAAAGTCCAGAAATTCATTGCAATTACTTTATGTAGATTCGATAAATGTTTATTTGTGGCAAATTTTCCATAACTAAATTTAAAAGTCAAATTTGCAAAGCATTGAATTTCGTTGGGAAAACAAAACTTTGAAGCAATTTTACGCGTTTTCACTTTGCCGTCGAACGCAAGCAGACAGCAAACGATTCAGCGACCGCGTACTGAGCAAACAGAGTTGGTTGGCGTGTTGGAGTGTAGTGAAATTGTTGGGCGATATCGAAAAGCCAATATTCTCCGAAGGGCCTTTATAACTTTTTGACATTCGCTGCGCTGCGTAGTGATGCGCGTTGGCCATAAACGAAAAATCACAGTTATGTGCGCGCGCTGCCTGCAATGTGATACGGCGCACAAAATGCAAATTTCACAGCATAACGCAGCAGTGGCGTTGAAGTGCAACGAACGAGAAGGAGGGCGGGGAAGAAGAAGGGGCTGGCGGTGTTGCTGAGTTGGTAGTGCGGAGTGCGCGTTGTCAAGACACTTTGGCGCAGAGTAAACGGTGTGACATGGTGTGACGCCAGCAAAGCTAAAGACAGCTGCAGCTGTTGGCGATGGCAGCGCGCTGATAGCGCACCGAAATGGAGCAGTGGCAGTAATGGGCATCAGTGCAGCCAGCGGCAGCAGAAGCGCAACTAAAGTTTGTACCGTCCGTACATGGGGGCGTATGAGTGACGCATAAACTGCGCAAACTTACAGTTTGCGTTTTGCAAGCAGCAAAAGTTGCACTAAAGCAAAGCACGAAGGCACACGATGAGCAAAGTGCAAGACAAAGAAGAAGAAGAAGAAGATGTGAGAAGAATAAGCAATGGCAGCAGTGGAAGATAAAGTGGCGCAACAACAACAGAGCGACAAGCATGGCATGTAACGGATGCGCTGACTGCACATTTGCGCTTAACGAGCCACTGCACTGGAACGCCGGCCAGCACAGCACGCCGCCGAATGTCTTCGAGACAAGCAGCCCGCCCGTCACTCAGTCAGCCAGCCAGCCAGTCAGTCAGTTAGTGTACGCGGCAAGCAGTGCGCCAGCCGGGCGCTTGTGCAAAGGAGCAAAAACTGAGTTTTATAGTCTCGTGAAAAATGAAGTCAGCAATGGTTGCAGCAGACGAACGCGACGTTCGTTAGCCAACAGCAGCAGCAACAACAACAAAAAGCTACAAAAAGCGCATCAAATTAGTTAGCCAGCGCAGTCATGTTGGCGTTTGGCGCTCCGCTGGTGTTTTATTTTAAACTCGTTATTGTTGTTAGTGTTGTTGTTGTTGCAGTGTTGCGCTGCGCTATTTGTTGATTTGATTGTGCGTGTAGTGGCCGGAAATGGGCCATAAGCGACATCGTACAAATTAACTGTAATGAGTGACCAAGTTGACAGCGCAATTCGGGTGAAGCCAAATGGACAGTAACCTAAAAGTATGCTATAAAAAAATTTGCATAAATTGTTATTAACCTCTGATCATTGAACTCTGCAGTGGGCGGCGCGTCGTTTGCAAATCACACATGTAATAAATTTTTTCAAGCACTTCTCTGCACGTTGCAGTTTTTTTTTTCAACGTTATTTTCTCCTATCGCGCGTTTTAAATTAATTTATATTTTTATTATTAAAATTTTATTTTTTTTCGAAAATGTTTAACACTCATTTGAATGTAGCTCAAGCGCTGCCAGTGCAGCAGTGAAAGTGAATTTTTGTAAATTGAATACAACGAACGCGTTCGAAGCGCACACAGAGACCGTCAACATCGAACGCCAATATCAAACTAAACTAATTTACCAACCAGCACGCACTGATTATACAAGCGTAAAATAACACACAGACTCACGCACACACACACACACAGACGTATGTGAAATTCACGACGGCACGAGTGCGCTCGCAAAGAGACACGATGCCTTGAAATGTAGACTCAATGCGGCGACACGAAGCCGCATTGGCCGCACGAGCGTCCTTGCGTTGGCCAAAAGGAATGCGACACTTCGCGCCCCCAGCCGAATTTGCTGGGAAAAATTGCCGAAAAAACGCGCAACAAGAAGTCAAATGCCGACCGCAAACGAACGTCTGCTCGCTTAGAATGGGCCGAATGGGCCACTGTTGGTGCAACGGAAGTGCAGCGCAGTTGGCTGGCGCGCTCAGAGCGTTGCTCTTTTGACACCGAAGAGCGATTCTTGTGTGTCTGAGAACAGTGTAAGAGTTAATATTTTAGAGTCGGCAAACGTAAGAGTGCGAAATGCACGTGTTTTCGTTTGAAATGCCGGTAAGCAGAGTTTTGTTTATGTCGGCTCGTAGTTAGCAAAGGCGCAGAAGGCGGCATTTGTGGCCAGCGGAGCAAGGAACGGAAGTAGCGCCCGCTGTGCTACAGTGTCGCTGGGCTGCTTAGATTTGAGCTAATCACAGAGATTTTATGTGGGGCAGCTTGCTGGGAGCAGAGTAGTGAATGGGCGTGAATATATTATTTTTAATTAAAAATAAGAAGAAAAAATGAAAATTTTTTGTAACTTGTATTTTATTTTTTTTTAAGACTAAAAGTTGCAAAAAACTAATTATATTTTAATCAATTTATTAATTTATTTAATTTGAATTTTTTAATTAAATACAATTTTAATTTTTTTATAAAAAAAATAAAAATTTTTTATAATGTAAATAATTTTTAAATAAAAAGATTATAAAAAAGTTGACAATGAACACTTTTTTTTTTTAATTTTAGCAGTTAAAAATTTAATTTGTATCTTATTTAAATATGAAAACAATTAAATAAATTTTTAACATATTTGTAAATTAAGTTATTTTTGTGTTTTTGTTTTTTTCCATTTTTTTTAACAAACTATTTCATTAATTTGGTTTATTCAGAACTTAATTAGTTTTCCATTTGAAAAACAAGTTGTGGCATTTATTTTTGTATTTGGGAGGATAATTTTTTATTTTTATTCTTTCTTCATTGGATTTTTTTTTTAATTAAAAAATATGGTTACTGAGATAAAACAGTATAAAAGCAAATTATGATTTTTGAGTAAAATAAAATTAAAATTTCTATAAAAGAATATCTCTTTTATAGAAATTTCGGTTTCGGTTTTTTTTTGTGATTTAAAAATTTTTGTTTATTATTTTATTGTTTAATAATATTTTTTTTTATCAAGTTAAATCTAAATTAATATTATTTTAGCGAGAAAAAAAATAAATAATATATTTTTGTATGAAAAGTACAAAATTTTTTTTTAATTTTTTAATATATTTTTAATTATTATGTTTTTATTATTTTTATTATTATTTTTTTAATTTTACTATTATGTTTTTTTATTATTTATTATTTTTTTATTATTTCTTTTTTTTTATTATTTTTCATTATTATTATTTTAATAAAAGAATATTTTTTTACGTATAATAAAGTTAAAAAAAAAAGTATTTTTAAAGATTTTTTTCGGCATTTACCCCACCGCTGCCATATACATTTTCATTTTTATCAAGAATTGATTTTAATTTGTTTAATTTGTAATCATAAACCGTGTGAAACATTTACTTGACTTCATAAAACAGGGCCTCATACATATGCAAATTAGCTTAATGTAGGTCAGTTTTGTTTATCGGCGTATGGCAAGAAAAAAAATCAGTATAGAAAATTTTTAGTGAGAGCGCGAAATCAACACTGAAGAGAAGTCAAGCACTCACCTGCGCTCACGTTCTCTTCAGAATGAACTGCAATGCTCCTGGTTGCCGAATTGTTTGTGCTCACAAAAAATGTCCACTGCGGTTTAGTAACAAAAATGTGTTCTCCCTCTCTCGTTCTCTTGAAAACTCTCACTTCTCACATCCTAAACGTTTTCAAAAAGCCAACAAACAGTGCAAGCAGCCGAACAAGTGAGAACATTTTGTTTTTCATATTTTCTGCTTTCGCATTGCATTGTGAGTCCATCGGTGGCGGCATTTTGCCAAATGCACACAACCAATTGACCCTAAAAATATGCATCAATTCTTGTGCTATGAACCGCAGAAAATTACTCACACTCTACGTACACACACACACACACACACACATAGTGGCGTGCGCCGGCCAGCAATTCTGCGACAGCGATGAGCGGAAACGACAAAGTGTTGCGTGTTGCTGGACTGACGGTTAAACCAAGTGACGGAAGTGGCCGCAACACAAACACACACACAAACACACACACACACTCACACTCAGTCAAACACACATGTTGTTTGTTATTGTCTACCGCTGCAATTCGCTGTTAAACGGACTTTTACGCAGCATACTTTGCGGCGATTCGTTTCGTCCATGCGTGTGTGTATGTGTGTGTGTGTGCTAAAACGAAATCAACAAAGCGGAAACTCAATACCCGGCATATGTAGCACTTTTGACTTCAGTGCTGGCGCAATGAAGCTGCACAAGCTGCTGCTGGCTGGTGGCTGCTTTCATGTCTAATGGTTTGCTTTGGTTTTGTTTGGTTTGAGGTTTGATTTGGGCAATTTTTATTGTTGGCGCTTTTAGGGTTCATGTGCAACTTTTAGGCGTTCGCCACTTATGAAAGTGAACGCACATTGCAAAGTGCAGCGAGCTACGTGAAGCATGTGAAATGTGGCTAATAAAGCAATGAGCTGCAATTGATTATTTATGGTGCTGCGGTAAAATGTGCAATAAACACAAAGTGCGCCTGTAATTATGCCATAAATTTGTCGGCACAATTTTAGTCATTGTAAATGTTTAGACGAAGCTATAAAGTTGCATATTGCGCAGTGCAATTAAATGTTTGGTCAATTGCTAGTCAATTGTTTGCTGTTAAATGGGGAGAATGCAATTTTTTATTGGCCTAAAAGTATGGGAAAATAAATATTTGCTGCAGAATGGCAATTAAAATGACAGCTAGAGACAAAGGTAAATGACTGGACATAATTCTAGTACTTTTTTCAATTTAACAAAAATTTAAAAAAATTCAAAACATGATTTTAATGCTGAACTAGGCAAATTGATGTCTAAAAAGAATGTCTAAGATTAATAATTGATATTGATAATTTTCGAAATTAATTTAAAGAAACAGCCATGTAGCTTTTTGAACCAAAGCAATGTTTTTTATTATACAAAAACTTATGCCATGCACTTAGCTTTCTTGTTTTTGCTCTCAACTCACAAATTTCTCACATTCCTTACATAGTTTCAACTAAAACTGTGCAGTCTATGACGCCTAAAAGTATGTAATTTGCACTTAATTTTGCAATTGCAAAAATTCTGAACGACAGCTGCTCAAAAAGCTGTCAGTTTTGCGTGTAAATAACAAAATGCGAGCATTGAAACATTCGGCTGTTCTAGTCAAATTACAAACAAATATTTGAACTGAGTGAAGAGTTTCTACTGACAGCAGAAAAGTTGCATGCAATTTTTATTACTTGGAAAATATGTGATTATAAAATTTTTCTGAAGCAAGATTCCTGGATTTTTGCAGTTTATTAGACATGTAAACAAATTACAAAAATATATAAAATGAAAAAATATAAAATTAAATTCCAGCTGATGCCACCAAGTGCAACAGAACCACCTGACGCGCTTTTTAGATTCGAAATATGTGGCTGTTTGTATGTTCAATACAACTTTGTTGAGTTTTTACTTCTACATTGTATTTATTCCTACAATGATAAAAAATTAATAAATATTTTTCAAGTGAGTTTCTAACAACGAAAATGTTCCTCTAGGCGTATACGTAACATAGAAGTGAACCAGAAAAAATTTAGAATTTTTAAATACACATTAAAAAAAAGTAATTGTCTGATTTTATTAAAATAAACTGCAGTTTATCTTACATTTCTTAAGCTCGAATTCACAAAAAAATTTTATGAAATATAATTAGTGGTTACAAAATTTTCTTAAATATTTCTTAACGTTCTTAGTTAGAGACTGGACAGTACATTCGGTGACTATTGCATATGGTTGCCTCTATCGATTTCAGAAATGTACATCATTTTTGCAAACTTTGTTTGTTTTTCTTAAGGTTTGCTTCATTACAGCCCAATATCTTTCAATAGGTCTAAGATCCAGGCAGTTGGGAGGATTTGCGTATTTTGGGACCACCGTGACACAATTTACTTCATACCATTTCAGAGTTGACCTGGAGTAGTCGCTTGTCGCTAGATCTGGCCAAAATAAAAATGTTCCTTTGTGCTATTCAATAAATGGTTTAAAGCGTTTTTACAGGCATTCTTCTTTATTAATTCTAGCCTTAATTGTTCCTGTCGTAATGAAAGCCTTGCTTCGCAGACCGCAGGAGCAAATAGCTTGCCGAACCATTAAGCGTTTTGGAAATTTGGTGTATTTCACTTCGGAGTATTTTCTTTATGTTCCATTCTTATTGTTTTGAGTGAAATAGGCATTCCCAGGCAACTGCTTCAATCCCACCTTAGAGTAGGTTTCATCATCGAGAATCACGCAATGAAACTTGGTTACGTAATCGTCATACAGTTTTCGAGCCCGCATCTTCGCTATTTTTTCTTTTGCTTCCGACCGGTCAGGCACTTTCTGCTGTTCGTAGGTCCTTAAACCTTGACTTCGCTTATATCGCATCACAGTTGATTGCTATGTGCCTGATGCAGCTGCAACATCTCAAGTCGACCTCGTGAGGTTATTCCCATCTGTCCTAACAACCCTCTGCAGCACTTCTGGGTTACTTGGACCGTTTTTTCTGCCAGATTCTTCGTCTCTATAGATGGAATTTCCCGCGTTGTAGTCGTTAATAACATCATACACCGTCGCTTCGCTTTCCCTTGCATTGCATAATCTAGACGTCGTCTTATCTGTCAAGTAAATGTCCAGTATTAAGTTGAGGCAGCGCTTTTGCAGGCTGGACATGTTTACTAAAGTAGATCCAAGATAAAATTGACTTATATAGCAAGAAACTGCAATATTTATACTTTCACTCGCAAATACCAGCCTCCTAACTCTTGGCATTTTCGAATGCTGGATGCGTAAAAATTCTAAAATTTTTCTGGTTCACTCCTTTTTTTTTAAATGCTAATTTTAAACCGAAATAAATTACTGCATAATTTCAAAATATTTTGCAGACTAGTCAACTTTGCCTAATAAACCAACTTTTAGGCAGAGTAACGTTCAATTACAGCACCCACTGCCATTAAGCGAGCTCAGATTATACGAAAATGTTTGCTTTATTTGTTGATTAAGGCCAAAAAATAATGCACAAAATACATAAATGAGCAGCAAACACCAACCAAAGTGGTTCATAAAGATTTTTACTAATATTGTTGTTATTTTTATTAAATATAGTTACTGAAAAATGCGTAAAGTGCACACAAAACATGCAACATGTGAGTAATTTGTGTTTTGGTAAATGGAATGGGGCTGTGGAATATTAATACTAAAATGTACATATATACATATTTCGTCGTCATATATGTATGTAGTACATATTTATGAGTATGTTTTGATGTCCATACTGCACACGCAGCACGCAATGCCGCACACACCGCATGGGGCCAAATAAATTGAATTTTTCTGCGGCACTAAACAGGCCAAAACGATTTGCTTCAGTTTGTTGATACACACACAAATTTGCCAGCTTATTTGATATGATGACTCTGACACACTAACGCACTTACACATACAGCTACAAATTTTTTGTGCCAGCCACAAATTCAAATGTGAAATTTATTACCCAACGCAGTCGCTCGTCTACATCTCACACACTGATTTGCCTTCAATGTTTTTTTTTTTTTTTATTTGCTTTTCGACAATTTTCCGCTGCTACTGTTTGGCATGTGCCGCACAGTTACCTGCAGTGCGACTCCTACACGCATTCGTTTTCACCCGCAAAAAATTTAATTATGTCTGCTGTGCGTTGGCTGCCTGTAGCGGCCAACATGCCAACAAACGTAAATGTTTGCATATTGAAGCATGTTTTCTTGCTTTATGCTTTCATTTTCCTATATGTTTGGCGAAATTACTCCATTTTGCTTTACATTCAAAGGTGCAATATTTTTTATATTGCGGCACCGCATGTGGCAGTGATTTGCCGCTGCGCAGTGATTTATTAAGCATTTTCACTCCATAGATTCTAACTTAAAATTTAAAATTTTACAAGTTATTCAGTTTTGTATTAGTTTCATTATTTTATATATTTTTTCAATCTATTTCTTTGAATAACGCATACAAAATAACTTGAAGATCAAACAACAGCAATCGCACATTGCAGCTGATTAAGCGTCAAGTGCACGTCACTCGAGAGCAACGAACGCGCGCGCGCAGCAAATCCACTTAATCAACTGCAGCAGCAGTGCAAGGAAGCAGTCGTGCTGCACTTTGCGTGAAGCCATTTAAACTTTCGCTCGCTGCTGATATCCTGGCAGCAGGAGCAGCAACGACACTGCAACGGCGACAGCAAAACTTATAAATTAATTAGAATAATTAATAAGTTCGTGTGCGAGTGGCGATGCCATTGTTGCTTGCAGTCTGGTGTTGGCGCTGCACCAACAACAAAATAATTAAACTGGCATTCTCAACAGGTTCGCCGTGACGGCTGCAAGGCGATGTGCAAATACACAAATGTTTAGTTGGATGAAAATGTTATCTATTTGCATTTTGGTATTTCTGGTGACACACAAACAAAAAAGAGAAAGTGTAAGAAAAAAATAGGAAAATTTAAATAATTGTTTAACTTTTTTTACATCAATTCTATTACAATTAAAAGTGAGAAGTAAGAAATTCATTCGAACGATTTGATTGGTTCAAAAGATTTAATTGATTAAAATTCATATTTTTTGTTAAATTTAGTTTGATTGATTAATTAGATTAATTTCATTGGTTGAATTGATTAAGTTCGTTGATATCATTGAGTTTTTGGATTGAATTATTTGGATGATTAGTTGATTGATTGGATTGATAGATTTGGTTTAATTGGTTGAAATCATTGCTTTGATAAGTTGTGATAGCAGTGATTATATGAATTAACTAAATTAGTAATAATTTAAATTAATTAAATTAATAATTAATTAAGTTTCTGTATGAAAGTAATAAGACCGATTATATTTATTGATGATTGACTATATCGGTTTAATTGGATCATTAAATTGATTGAGTTAAACTAAATAATTAAATTGAAAGAAAAGCTTATTCAATGAATTGATTTGATTTGATCGCACTAATTTAATTGATTGCATTGATTAAATAAATTGAATTGATATAATTTCCTCCACTAAATGAATACAATAATTTACTTCACTAAATGTTTCAATGATATTAAATTAATTTTATTTACATAATTTAATTATTCCGTAAATAATAAATTAATACAATTGAATAAATTGAATTGATTGAGTTGAATTTATTAAATGATTAAGTTGTTTGAGTTGATAAAATTTATTGAATTGAATGAACTTTATTAATTAATTGAACTGAATAAATTAAATATATTGATTTGATTTGATTTTATCGAAATAATTAAGTTGAATAAATTGATCGAATTTAGTGAACTTTTTTGATTGATTTAACTGAATAAATTAAATATATTGATTTGATTTGATTTTATCCAAATATTTAAGTTGATTAAATTGATTGAATTGAATGAACTTTTTTAATTTATTGAACTGAATAAATTAAATATATTAATTTGATTTGATTTTATCGAAATAATTAAGTTGATTGCATTGATTGAATGGACTAAATTGAATTGATTAACTTGAATTAATTTAATTGAATTAATTTGCTAAGTTCATTTAATTGTTTGAAATTAATAATCTTATCCAATAGATTGAATTGAATAAGTTTAATTTATTGAACTGATTTGATTTTATCGAAATACTTTAGTTGAATTAGTTATTAGTAAGTGAATAATAAATTGAAACAATTGAATGAATTACATTGATTGAGTTGAATTTATTAAGTGATCAAATTGTTTGAGTTGATTAAATTGATTGAAGTGACTGAACTTTTTTAATTGATTGAACTGAATAAAATAAATATTTATATTGATTTGATTTAATTTTACCGAAATAATTAGGTTGATTGCATTGATTGAATTTATTAAATTAATTAAATTTACTAAATTGACTAAATTGAATTAATTAACTTGAATTAATTTACCTGAATTAATTTGTTAAGTTGATACAATTGTTTGAAATTAATAATCTAATAGATTGATTTGAATATGATGAAATGAATGAATAAATTAATTAAATATTTTGGTTTTATAGAAATAATTTAGTTGATTTTATTTATTGGTTGAATTTCTTGATTTTTTTCTTGATCTTCTTCTTGTGTCAATTAAGTTGAGTTGAGTTGAGTTGAGTTGAGTTGAGTTGAGTTGAGTTGAGTTGAGGTGAGTTGAGTTGAGTTGAGTTAATTAAGTTAATCTATTGAATTTATGAAAAATATAAAATTTATTGAATTAAATTCATGAAAAAATTAAATTGGTTGAGTTGGTTGAATTGATTGGAATAAGTGAACTTTTGTAATTTATTGAATGACTTTAACCCTTTCGACCCCGAATTTTAACCTGTGCCCCGACATTACTTGTCGGTATTTTCATGAAACACTTTCCTAAGAAGTGTGCACACGATATTTGAAGTTACCACGTCTCATTGTTAGAATTCTAGTGCTAGTTTACTTTTGAACAGTTTTAGCTTAAAATGGGTTTAAAAAATTGTGTGTATTTTTTAGTTACAGAAAAATTTTTTAATATTTATGGAAAAATACAAAATTATCACTTTTTGATTTAATTCACCCGTTATTACAGAAACAGCGTTTCGATCAATTCGTAGACTTCAATTAGAACACAAACTTTCACTTATATCGCTGCAAATTATTGGAAATTTTTTGAGGAATAACAGTAAAATTTTTTTAATTTGCTTTGAATTCACTTCTAAAAATATTAATTTGTTGGTGCTTAAACCCATTCATCAATTGTAGCTGTTGCTATAAGATGACAAATAGGTGAAGTTGCTCTCAGGCAACTTTGGGGTCGAAAAGGTTGAAGGGATTTAAACGAAACCTTTGCATTGATTGCATTGATTAAATTTATTTGTTTAATTTTTACATGACTGAAATTTGAATGTCTGACATTTGGGCAGACAGGCAGACAATGAAAAGCCAAATAAACGATATGAAAACATTAATGAACGCTTAAGCGAACAAGCGGCGGCGCGGAATCGCATTTATATGAATGCATGTGTCAACATTGAGAAATCCTTTTTTTGCATGTAAATATGCCATTCAAACCACTCATAAGCTATTTGCTGTAAGTTCACACAAAATTCGAATTACATTAATTTTCCTTTGCCGGCTTTCTAGCTTAAGCTGCCATGTTAAATCCATGAAAAAGTTGCATCTCTTGCAAAATGATTGTCAATTCCCCAAAATACCGTGAGGTATTTTCTTTTTAATTACTTTGTAATTGCAAACAATCGTGCCATCACAGTCAACCGCAGCAGCAGCAAAATCTGTAGCATGAAATTGGTTGCATACTTTTAGGCGTTTTCACTGAAAAATGCCATAATTACAAATAATCGGTCGCGGCTCCATAAAGCCTCGTCAATGCGTGTTATGGCTGTTGTCAGTGTTGTTATTGTTGTTGTTGCTTTTTCATTTATCGGCTCATGCTCATGCAGTCTGGCTGGCTGCTGGGGTTTTATTTATAATTTCGTTGCTGTCATTGTCTGGCATTGTTTTTCATTGCGTGGTGAAGCTGTTCAGCTGTTTGTCAGCTGTGCCATTGATGGTCGTTGTCACCACACAAACGTAACAAGAACAACAATTCCTGTTTGTCGGTGTCGTTGCTGTTGACAACCGCGTGCACCAATAATAAAATGTCAACACCGCCGACTCTTCATTGCCTTTTGCACTTTGCCGCATTTCAATCGCTCCGTGCGTTGCTTCCTCCAATCGGCTGCATTCTTTCTCGCTCTTTTGCGAATTTTTCTTCTTGCGTCGACACTCATATCTCAGGAATTCCTCGCGGCTGTCTGATTTTTCAACCTCAATAACAATTATGCCGCACCAGCCGGAATTAACCTCAAATGTGTCCTGTGTAACGTGAAATTCGCGTCCGATAAATTGCAAAAACAACAGCAATGCAGCTGAGTAGCGAAATAATAAAAATTTGCGCACTCACACATTACATGCAGTGGAAGTGGTTGTTGTTGTTGTTCGTACTGATATTGATGGCGACATTGTCAAACGTGCTCGCTGATGACGATGGCGATGGAGATGACGCTGATACTGCTGTTGATGCTTTATTGTTATAATAATTATAATAATACAAAAACAGCAACAGTAACAACAACAACAACAGCGAACGGCCCAAATTGTGCCAGTGTCTGCGCTGTGTTGACGACAACAAAAGAAATCATTGCTGACATAAATCATATCAATGCGGCATGCAAGCTTTTGTTGTTGTCGTTGTTGGTCGTTTTATGAGTGCTGTTGTTGTTGTTGCTGTTGTTATTGCTGCATGCATGTTTGCGCATTTAAGCCATATTGTAAATATGATTTACACTCACAGCAACGCACAGCGCACAGCCGACCGACGTGACGCATATCGCAAGCGTTACTTATGCGGCTGTGTTGCTGCGTTGCTGCATTCACAACAACAACATCAACGCTGCACTGGCCGTATGTTTGTCTGTCTCGTTGTCTGTCTGTCGCTTTAGCGGTCTGTGCGTTTCACGCTGTGCGTGTGTGTCATAAAGTAAACAAACAAAATATATATAAATGTATACATTGTTGCAATTGCTGTTGCCTTTTGTTGCTGTTGCTCTGGTTGTTATTGTTGCTCTGTTTGTTGTCATTGTTGTTGTTATTGCAGTTGCAGGCAATAAATTGTCAATTGCATGCAGCTTATGCGGATTCGTTTTCATTGAGTGCAATTTCGCTTTTCTCTTTCCTTGCACTTTCGAAGCGCTGCTTTGGTTGTTGTTGTTGTTGTCCCATATCGGTGAGTAATGTGTGCGAATATTGTGGCTTGTAGATATTTATGTACTCGGTATGTTGTATGTGCATTCAATCAAATGTGTGAACTTTCCCGGCTACTTTATTGTTGTTTGTTTGTGAGAAAACAGTTTCTACAATCAATTGGTTGATTAACTAAATCAACCAAATTAATGCATTTAATAAAATGAATACAGATAATCAATGACATCAATAAATGCTTTTAAATGTAGCAATTTATGATTAGTAAATTTAATAAAATTAATCAATTTAATCGATTCAAACCACGAAATTTTGTTCATTAATTTCATTTCCTTTATCAATCCACTTAACTGAATTTTTTCAATACAATCAATGAAATTTAATCAATTAATAAAAAAATCGTCATGTAATTCAATTCTTTCAATCAATTCATTAAATTAATGAAATATTTAAAAATTAATTTAAGATTTATCAAGAAAACTATATATTAAAAAATAAATTTTGTTCAATAGAATCAGTTTAATCAATTCAATTTAATTCAGTCAATTCAATTTATTTGATTCAATCAATTTTAAAAATTCAATTAATTCAAACAATTAAATAAAATCAATCAATAAAATTCTATTTAGTCATATTATTCTTTTCAATTATTCAATAACTCACAATAATTTAATCAACTCAACCAATTAATTCAATTAAATGAACTCAATTTCATTAATAAATCGATAATAACATAAAAATCAATAAAATAATCAATAAAATCAATCAGTTAAATTTTATTTAGTCATATTATTCTATTCAATAATTCAATAACTCACAATAAATCAATCAACTCAACCAATTAATTCAATTAAATGAATTCAATTCATTTTATTTGGTTTAGTAAATTTAATCAATTAAAAATATTTAATAAAATCAATTTACATTTAATGATTTTATTGAATCTATTCAATTAATCAACTAAATTAAAGCAATTCAATGAATTCAATCAATGCCACCAAATTGATTAAATCATTTAAATTGAATCAATTCTTCGAATATACCAATTTAATTGTTAAATAAATTCAATTCAATCAGTTTAATTTACTCAATTCAATCAATTTTAAATATTAAATGAATTCAAACATTTAAAAAAATTTAAATGAAATCTCGTCATAGTCATATTATTCTATCCAATAATTCAATAACTTACAGCAATTTAATCAACTCAACCAATTAATTAAATAAAACAAAATAAATTCAACTCAATTTATTCGATTTAATAAATTTAATCAATTAAAAATATTTAATAAAATCAATTTACATTTAATGATTTTATTGAATCTATTCAATTAATCAACTAAATTAAAGCAATTCAATGAATTCAATCAATGCCACCAAATTGATTAAATCATTTAAATTGAATCAATTCTTCGAATATACCAATTTAATTGTTAAATAAATTCAATTCAATCAGTTTAATTTACTCAATTCAATCAATTTTAAATATTAAATGAATTCAAACATTTAAAAAAATTTAAATGAAATCTCGTCATAGTCATATTATTCTATCCAATAATTCAATAACTTACAGCAATTTAATCAACTCAACCAATTAATTAAATAAAACAAAATAAATTCAACTCAATTTATTCGATTTAATAAATTTAATCAATTAAAAATATTTAATAAAATCAATTTACATTTAATGATTTTATTGAATCTATTCAATTAATCAACTAAATTAAAGCAATTCAATGAATTCAATCAATGCCACCAAATTGATTAAATCATTTAAATTGAATCAATTCTTCGAATATACCAATTTAATTGTTAAATAAATTCAATTCAATCAGTTTAATTTACTCAATTCAATCAATTTTAAATATTTAATGAATTCAAATATTTAAATAAAATCAATTTACTAAATTTTATTACATGGATCAATCAATTTAGTAAATTAACTAAAACAATTTAATAAATAATAATTTAATAACAATTTAATAAATTAAATTAATTCGTTCAAATAACTTTTATGAATTCAAACCGTTAAATAAAATAAATTAACTTAATTTCATTGAATCGATTAAATTAATCTAGAAACTTTTATATAATTATTTTTTTAATTATTATAATTTTTTATTATTATAATTTTTAAAAATTATACAAAATATTAGCAATTATATCAAACTATAAAAAAATTCAATGTATTTGATTTAAAAAATTTAATAAATTTCAAAAAGGAATTCAATGAAATAAATCAATGCCATCCAATTGCTTAATTCATTTAAATCGAATCGGTTCTGCAAATCTTCTAATTTAATAGTTAAATATTATAAAATTAAATTAGTTTCAAATGAATTTCCTAAATTTTATTACACGGACAACAATTTAGTAAATAACAATAATTACAAAAATAATCATTTAATTATTTAAATTAATTCGTTCAAATAAATTATTATGAATTCAAACATTTAAATAAAATCAATTAACTTAATTTCATTGAATCGATTAAATCAATCTAGAAAATTTTAAATTTTTTTAAATTATAAAAAAAAAATATTTAAGAAAACTAGTTTACAACTTTACAAAAAAATTAAACAAAATCGTTCAATTTGCTTTTTTTGCTTACAATTTCTTTCTTTCCTTTCTTTCTCTTGCTGCCTTCTTTTCGCTGCAATGGCTCACAGTGGCGACCAGCATGTGTCAAACTTTTAACAGCAAAGTTTATTCCTTTGTCATTTCAACGTCTTCATCAGACTTACAACAACTTGGTGTGCATGTGCGTAACACTAGCAACAAAAACAACAAAAATAAAAGTAACAACAATAAGAACAACAGCATCAACAAAACCACATGGCTACCGAAAAATACCAAAAATGTTGCTTTATATTTTTTTGGTTAAATTTTATATATTCGCTCAGTATTTTATGCACACTTGAGACATGATGCGCCGTTGCCGTCTGCTGCCACATAACCTCACTTGACGAATGTCCTTATGCTAACGTCAACAATAAGATAAAACAGCAGAACGAGCGAAAAAAGCAAGAACAAGTGTTGGCTGCAAGAGAATTGCGAGAAATGCAGTGCACAGTGGGTGAAGCGGGCAACAAGACTCGGTGGTGGAGGGGTGGCGTCGAGGAGGCGACATCAGTAAGCGGCAATAGTCAAAGCATAAGCAACTGTGGCATGTAAAGTAGGAGTAGAGTTGCTGGCAGCGGGCGCGCGAAGAGAAATTGGAGGCATAAATACTGATGACAGCGCAGCATGAACCGAAGCAAGCGGCAAAGAACTGGCAGCAGCAGCGGGGCAGCTGACACAGCATGGCATGGCACGACAGCAGCTGTAGGGGAGTGCAGCAGCGAGTGCGAGGAAGCTGCGCGATGCAGCGCTTACGTGCTAAGCGCTTAACATGCAATGCCACCGCTGCACAGCGCCAATCCCCAGTTGAGTTGAGCTGCGTTGCTTTGTGCGGGCCGTGTGTCGACTGCGCGAGTCCTGGCAGCGACAATTCAGCGATGCTTACGCGTAATTTTTCGCTCTCCCGCGCATGCACACCTTTTTTATTTATTTTGTATTTTTTTGTTTTTAGTTTTTGTTTTTTTCTGTGCCAAGAAGAATCTTGAGACATTTTTTCGTGGAAACTTTTTGCACCAAAAAATTAAAATATTTTTTTCAAAAGCGGCATTTCTTTCCCACAAGACAACAACAAATAAAAACGAAACTATATAAAAGTATAAGGAAATAAAATTGAAAAAAGTTACCACAGCGAAAAGCAAAAGAGACAAAATGAAAATTCGCGCTGTGCGCTTATCAGCAGCAAAAGTCTGCATGCGCAAGGCGTTGATTTTTGGGGGAAAAGTTGTCAGGCGACACTGAGCGTTGTTGACGTCACTGCATCAGCGCCTGCATGCCACATTGCACATACACAGACAGACAGTTGACACACACTAAATGCGGCTAACATTGCACGCAGCAAAGACAATGCGCGCCCGGCTGGTGGCAGCTAAACGACCAGGAACGCTATATGCGACGTTGGGGCGTTGCCGTCTTGAGCAATAAATGTTGTCAACTACAAAAGCCATAAGGAAGCAGCAGACAATTTTCTAGTCTTTGAGAATGTGTCGTTGCGCTTTGAGTCCTTTGTTTTTTTGGTATGTTTTTCATTTTTCTTTTGAAAAAGCTTGCATGCTTTTTTCATGCATTTTTGTGCGCTAATAATGAGCAAATATTGAGCGCTGTGAATTTTTCTGCAGTGTCTCCACTTGTCAATGTGATGACATTAAATGCGAGAAAATTGCACGCAGATTGCCAAAAGAATTCAGTTTTAATTGGCCATAACGACGAGTGTCTGAATGAGCTGAAGTGATGATTTTGAATCTCGTTTGAGTAGTTAATATAGAATTTTAAAAATATAAGCTGACTATAGTGAATGCTTTTAGTCACAAATTTGCATGTCAAGAACAGTCTCAAGTGTAGATAAATTTCCGCTAACCATTAGCTAAAATTTTGTTATATGATTTGACCACTTTTAGCCAACCATTAACTAATATTTGGCTTCTTCACAAATCAACAACAAATTAGTGACTAAGAGCTACACTTTATATTTGCTTCTTTATAAATATTTAGCGTCACGTTTGTGCTGGAAAAAAATTTTAATTTGGCGCATACAAAAACAACAAATGATAACCCATGACTGCAAGACAGCTGAGTGAGTCACCCACCGTTTCAATGTGGCTTTGCCTGCTACTCTGCCGAGTGCCGAGCACTCAAACGTACACACACACACACACACACACGCACACATACACAAAACGTCATAATGAGCGACCCAATTCCACGAACGTATCTACCAAACAACCATACGACTCATACGAATGCGTACGAAAACACACGTAGGAAACGCATAAAAAATTGTTGCTGCTTAAGTGAGTTTACCAATAAATTGTGTCGTTAGTTGCATCTTCATGTTCAGTTTTTTATTTTTTGTATTTTTTTCGTTTGCGTTTGTTTCATTTTGTTTTTATTTTTTTTATTTTTATCTGTGCGGAGTGAATGCTAAAAAGCACAAGTAGCTTGTAGAAGTGTGATGCCAGCGAGGGTCAAAGTTGAGGCAAACGGCAAATAAGCGGAAAATGGTGGAAAATGTTGGAAATTACTTAAATACGCACGTGTCTCATGTGGGTGCTTGGACTTGGCGCTTCAGTCCAGCGAATAGCAGAGCTACGCACCCATACATATACACACTTGTGTGTGTGTTTATAGAAGGAGCTCAGGTACGTGATGTCGTTGGCAAATTTGTGCTGTTGGTCTGTAATGAGTGCGCAGCTATTGGCTGAGAGGGTTTTGAATTCAAAATACACTTGAAAGTATGCAACAAATAAAGAGACTGTTTCAATATTGCAATTATTATGCATGACAAATTATAGTTTCTGTAGCATAGTTTGCAGGCTAAATATTTTTGAATTATGAATCCTAATTTTGCAATAATTTTCGTATCGGACTTGTTTTTCTAACTTCTTTTGTAGTTTCTATGATTTCACTTGTGTTGTTTCTTTTTTTTCTTAGTATTTAACACTAGAAAGACTGCAAATTTTCCATACCTACCAAGACTACATATCACATCCGCTAATAACTCGAAAAGTACACGGATTTAATTAATTTGTTTACCAAATAAATTTTAAGAAAATATTAAATTTTTCACAATACAAAAATAAAAGTCGCTAAGACTCAAGTTGACAGACATTCTTAGAAAATACATATATTTAAAAATAAAAAACCATAAAAATTACCACAATGGTCTTTCTAGTGTTAATGTACCTTTGTTTGTTGTTTTATTTGTAGTTATTTATTTTTTTATTTTATTTTATTTCTATTTAATTTTTTTATTAAATTATATATATTTTACTTTTTCATTTTGTAACTACTTTATTTTATTTAATTTTTTTATTTTATTTTATTTTGTTTATTTTATTTTATTTTAATTTATTTTATTTTATTTTATTTTATTTTATTTTATTTTATTTTATTTTATTTTATTTTATTTTATTTTATTTTATTTTATTTTATTTTATTTTATTTTATTTTATTTTATTTTATTTTATTTTATTTTATTTTATTTTGTTTTATTTTGTTTTATTTTATTTTGTTTTATTTTATTTTATTTTATTTTATTTTATTTTATTTTATTTTATTTTATTTTATTTTATTTTATTTTATTTTATTTTATTTTATTTTATTTTATTTTGTTTTATTTTATTTTATTTTATTTTATTTTATTTTATTTTATTTTATTTAATTTTATGTAATTTTATTTAATTTAATTATATTTTATTTTATTTTATTTTATTTTATTTTATTTTATTTTATTTTATTTTATTTTATTTTATTTTATTTTATTTTATTTTATTTTATTTTATTTTATTTTATTTTATTTTATTTTATTTTAATTTAATTATTTTCTTTTTGAAATTTACTTGATTTTTCTCTCTTTGCTTTATCTACTTTGAATCATTGTTGTCATTTTTAGAATTTTGTTTCACTTTTATCTCTTTTTTAACTCTTGTTAATTTTTTTATAACTAATATTCTTCTGCTAAAAGATTTAGTTCTTACGGCACCTAATGTTATTAATATTCCTCACAAATAATAATAAATAAACATAAATAATAATTGTTTTCGTCTATGTGCTTCTTCTTTCTTTAACCCATTAGTGCCCAATTTTTTGTTTCGACTTTCGATCTAATTTTCTGAAAGAAATGGGATGAATTTTTATTAAAACACAAGTTCGAATACAAACACGTAAAAAAAAATATTTTTTATTTTAATTTTAATATTGCTCCAAATGGGATCATTGGCACACAGCGGAATGTTGTGAAATTCAACGAAGCAATGAACATGCATCCCACGATGTTCGATTCGCATTCGAAATTTTATCGAAAGCTCGATATATTGTTGCTTTTGAATAACATTGGGCGCTAATGGGTTAATTGCCTTCTCGCTAATTATTTTGTTTATTGCCTTTTCGTATTTTTCCTAATTTGACTTCTGCTACTTTGTTTTTTGACTTCTTGTTGCTCCTATTTGCCATAATAACTAAGCGAAAATTCTTCCTGCCCTTTCTCTCATCTTTTGCTCCCTCTTGCCAAAAAAACAAATTTGTCCCATTTGCAATAACAGCAACCAACAAATTCAAATAGTGCGCAAAGGACCATTCCTGCTCCCTACGTTCCTACACTTCGATGGGTACTTTAGCTCAAGCCACTTATGCCAAAGTCAAACACACCCCACTACCCCCTCTCCACCTTCTCACCACTTTCTTACCCCCTCACCACTCCATTCCCACTCTTTACACAACATTGCCGCATTGCATTTCGCTGCCATGGCCGCAGTGTGAGCATTTCTGCGCAACTGCCGCATTTAAAATGACATTTTCCACTTAAGCCCAAAGCATTCACATTCAGGCAAACGAACAAACAAACAACCCAACGAATTCGCCCCAAACTGCCGCTGGCTCATTGCTCACTCCGCTGGTGCGTTGGGCGCGTGCCATTTGTTGCGCTCGTTCGCCATTACCTGTGCGGCCAGTAGCAAATATGCCCAACGCATACAACAAATAAATGACAAAAAATAAATGCAAAAAACGTTCGTGACTGAGTAAAAGAAAAACAAAAAAAACAGAGAAAAACCCAGCAAAAGGTTATTTCGTGCGAAACGTGTCTTAATGAGCGAAATTGTTGCGAGCTGAAGCTGCATGGCTGCAGCATACACACACATACAATAAATGTGCGTATGTATAGGTGTGTATGTGTGTGTGTTTGTCTTTTAGAAGCAGTCACTAGCCACAGTTCCAACTATTTGCTACTCGCTTTTGCTGCGTTTCGCTTGTTACTCATTTCCGGTTGTTGTTTGTTGTTTGTGTTTTGGTATTTTCTTTTTATATTTTTGTAATTTGCACTGCTGAATAATTTAATTCAATGTTTTGCGTGCAAATGATGTGGGACTGACGCACAAGTTGCTGCCAGCATCAACGAACGAAACGGACAAGAATTCAAATTAGTATAAATGGTTGGGCATTGCCATTTGTTGTAATGGCGGCACACTTGATATCAAAATGGGCCAAACGTAATCAAGCAAATATATTGTTGGACAACGTGTTATGTACAAATTGGTAGGGAGTTCTTTTTTTTTCATTTTATTTGGAGAAGTTGAGCTGCTGAAAATTACGTGAAGATTTGTTTGTGCAGTGTGCATTTTCTATGGTTTTCTATTTTAATGGTTAGAGAAAGTCACTGCAAGACTTGACATGATGCTGGAGCTGTGAAAGTTACTAAAAGATATTGTTACAAAAATGACTTCTCTAAGTTCGTATCTGGATTGTGCTTGAAAATAAAACCACTTCAATTACTCAACGCAAACCGCATTCCAAAACCAAAAATCACTTTATTTACTGATTTACACTTGGACTCTCTATCTCGATAGTTCTAGCACAGTCCATTACCATCGCAAACCATCCTTGCCATATCGGAATTATAGCCAACCGGCCGTACTTCGAAGTGCATGCCTAAAAGTATGCTCGCAAAAGCATTCATGCATAGCACAGCACAGAGTGCCTCATTGTTACAATATGAACATCCATAAAGGACTGAAAACCAAATATTCTGGCACTCTTTTTGAATAGTTTCCGCCAACTCCGACCGAACATTTGTCTTTGCATTTTCACTAACCGTCTGTTCTTGTATGGTTTTCTATTTGAATGATTGGAGGAAGTCACTGCAAGACTTGACATGACACTCGAGCTGTGAAAGTTACTAGAAGTGGACGAGGCTTATAGGATGTTTTATGATATGGGATATTAATCTGTATAAGGGGCCGAAAACCAAAAATTTTGGCACTCTTTTTAAATAGTTTTTGCCAATTCTGACGGAATGTTTTTTGTATGGTTTTCCATTTCAATGATTACAGAAAGTTAATGCTGGACTTGACATGACATTCGAGCTATCTAAGTTAGTGAAAGTTGAAGACGTTAATTGGATGTGCTATGGTATAGCATATGAAACTCTATAAAGGACTGAAAGCCAAACATTCTGGCTTTTCATCTCTCTTCATGCTAGCACCTTTGATGTACATTTTTTTAATAGTTTTTGCCAATTCTGACAAAATATTGAAACGAAAAGGCACTCTTTGCTGTGCATGAACGCTTTTGCAAGCATACTTTTAGACATGTACTTTGAAGTACAGCAAAACTGTTATAAATAGTCCGATATGGCAACGATGGTTCTCGAAGAAATGGGCTGTGCGAGAATGGTCGAGCGCTTTCCAATTAGAAGTTGCAAGAAACTTCGGCGCGATAAGAAAACTGGTATAAAAGCAGCAGTGCGCAGCGCAATGGGTCAAGTCTGTGTTGAGCAAGCAAAGTGGTAGCAAGTGTAGATACAAGTGAAGTGTAATTCTGTAAATAAAGTGATTGTTGATTTTTGCTGAGTAATTAAAGTTGTTTTATTTTCAACACAATCGAAACGAACCTTGGAAGACGAGCTTCGAATTTTCGTATCAATATAATTATTTGTATGGTTTTCCATTTCAATGCTCACAGGAAGTAAATTCTCGACTTGACATAACACTCGAGCTGTAACATTAGTTGAGTTCATAGGATATACTATGATATAACATATACAACTCAGAAGGGAACTGTACCAGCTTTTCATCTCTCTTCATGATGGCACCTTTGACGTACATTTTTGAACAGTTTTTGCCGGTTCTGATGAAACTTCTTTGTATGGTTTTCCATTTCAATGCTTCCAGTCGAGAAATGACGACTTGACATGGCAATCAAGCTGTGAAATTAGTAGGGTTTATAGGATAAACTATGGTAGGTCATATACAACTTTGGTGATATAGTAAGTCAAACGTATGAAGAGCTACACTTTTCTTCATGTTGGTACCTTTGACGCACATTTCTGAACAGTTTTTGTCGGTTGTAATGAAACATTTGCTTGTAAATTTTCATGGACCGCCTGTCCTGCTATCTGTACGTTCATCTACAAGGTCTGTTCATTCAGATATGATTTGGCTTTATTTCCATTCGTCTATCAATTCAAGTGCCTACATTTGTTTCTATTCGTTTTCGTTCTCATATCTGCTGGTAGGTTTTATGATCCTCCGACGTAGAGATGTTTATTTTAATGACTCCTTTGTCTACTTGTCCATCTAAGTTTCTGTTACTCTTCCCTTCCAACTTCTAACGATCCAATCAGTCCGTGTTTCTAACTGTCCGCTGTGCTATCTATCTGTTTTTTCAAAAAGTCTTACATATTTATATATTTTGCTATAATTTTTTATGTATTCGAATTTGCCTTTATACATGAATTTGTTAAAAAACTAATATATTTGGCTGAAAAGTTTCCGAGATTAAATTCATGAACCAGATTTCAATGGAATTAAAGCAAATTGTGTCAGAATTTTAAATTGTAATATGAAATATAAATAAAATAAAAAATAAAAAATATAAAATATATATATAAAATCGAATTAGAAAATGGTAAAAAAATACTAATGCAAATTAGAAGAAACTATTCTTTCTAAAATAAAAAAATTATAAAATGGTAAAAAAATACTAATGCAAATTAGAAGAAACTATTCTTTCTAAAATAAAAAAATTTTAATTTTAATATAAAATAAAATGTTATCTATTGCCATTTTAAAGGCGCAGACGTTCCTGATACAAAAAACAAGAATCGAATAGTTTCTAATATAAAAAAATTCAATTCAATTGCCATTCATCACACGCAGTAATTTTAAAGCATTTCTCCATTGCATACTTATAGGCTGACTTTAAGTTTCTCATTTCGTAGTAGAACTTCTATTCGTTTCTACCTTCAAAGTCACATAAAATTACTATAAATTAATGCACACATTTATCATAAAACTACAAAAATTCTTTCTTTTCTGTACATGCGATTCTTTTTCGTCCCAAAACGTTTTCGTAACGAAAACTGCCAACTGGCAAACTTTTCATTGCATTTTAGCACAAAAACTGCTAAATACATTTTATTTATTTTTCTGCTTTGACGCTAAATGGCAAGCACGTGTCATAAACTCAAAAAAACATGTTGACAACAAGCTAAAAACTATAAGAACAACAACAACAATAATGTGGCAAAACAACGAAACGGCAAAAGTTGCTAGCACAACAATTGTGCACAACATTTACATACGCCACAGACACCTTAAAGCGATCTTCAAGTAGGTAAGCCATAACAACAACAACAAATGCATAGTTTTGAAAACTTTGCCGTCAGTTGTATAATAAATATGAAAAAAAAATTTACTGGTTTAGAGAGAAGAGAAGAAACACAGCCAATTGATGTTACGGTTCGAGAAAAAAGTAGTAAAAGTAGTAAAAAAATTGTATTGAATTGCAAAAGTTTTGCAAAACACATTTAAGTTGAGGTGATGTTGAAATGAAAAAAAATATGAAAATATGTATTGGAAAATGTTATGTAATGTAAGTATGGAAATGGTAATAGTTGATGAGTTGATACAACTATAGAAATTTTGCATAAAACTGGAGAAGATGGCAACGTTTCCTTTAAACTGTTGGGCATTTAGTTTAATTTTTAATGGCTTTAAAACTATTAACAATGAAATTTTAACTAGCCGAGTTTATTTATAATTATTTAAATTTAATTTGAAGTTTCCTGTTTTGAAGAATTAAATATTTGAAGGATTCGCCATGCACCAGTGGGAAATTCAGGAGTGCGAACATGTCCTGCCATACTTCATTCTTTTTTGGTCCTTGGCAGACATGGTTGGCCTTTTTCGCATTGCTCACCTGATACTACTGTCTCGTAGATCCATCGTGGTGTAAAATCTTTGGATGTGCGGATATATATCTCGTTGTTTCAATGAATACCCCGATCATCTTTCAGACAGAGAGCAGCGCAGACCTAGCGGAGCAATTTTTGTTTGAACGCCAAAAAAGTACTTTCATTGCTGTTCAATAACATCCAAGTGTCCACAATTTAAGGCACAATAAGTGTCTTCAAGAGCGTCAGTATTGCTTATTATATATGGATCTGCTTCCGAATTGCCTACTAAGCCTAAGGAAGACCTGTAATTTCAAATTTTTGTGAACTATTAAAAAAACGCCGACAGTAAAAATCTAAAAATTTATTAAAAATGTTCTCAACAATTCTTTCAACTAAATTTTGATTTGTTGTATATTTATTTTGTATTTATTTACTTATTTATTTCTTTATAATTTCTAGTACTAGTTGCACTCCAAATTAAATCAGCACAAAATTCTTATCGATTGCAAACTCTTTTCTCACCTTAAAGTGTTCACAGCACACAAATTTGTATACTTTTAAAAAACAATAACAAAGCAAAAGTTTATGACCACAACAACAAAATAATTCCAACAAAAAAAAAATGACAGCCACAACAACAATTTGCAGCAACATGACAACACAATTTGTCATATTTATGATTTCTCATTGCGCTCGCCAGACAAACAAAGGCAATCACCAAAAAATAAACAAAAACAACAAAAGAAAGCGCACACATGTGTACTTTTATATCAGCATATATGTATATATGTGTGTGTGTGCTAATGTGAATGCTGGCTGCAAATGTTTAATTTATAATTTCGCACCTTTCTGCGGGCGTCGCTGTTGTTTCGCCCTTTTTTCTGCTATTTTTACTTTGCCGCCTTTGCCTGCCACGACTGCATCTTCCACTGTGTCTGCGCTGTGGTTCGAGCTAATATTGTTGTTTCTTCTTGTAGTTGTTGTGGCTGTCATAGCGCACGCCGCCACCAAACGCCGCCCAGGCAAGAAGATGACAAATGAACATTTGACAGGCGGCGCGAACTTAAAGTATATCACTAGGCGCAACCAACAGACATGAACACAACAACAGACATATTGCATATGCAACACATACATGTTCACTCACAAACACACACACACACCCACATATTTGAAACGAGTTGCCAGCGCTCCTAATTACATTTCAGCGACAGTTCATGCGCCGTTTTTCGACGCTCCCCTCAAACGCTGCTGTCAACTTTTGCTGTTGCCTTCGCTGTTGTTGCAGCAATTGCTGGTATTATTGTTGTTGTTGGCAATGATGTTGCGATCGCATGTTAGCGTGTACTTAATCAAAAAAAAAAAACTTTCTGCCTCTGTCGCCGTCGCCAACGTCGTTGCTGCTGCAGTTGTGCCGCACACCGTTGCCGACAGCGTTTTGCACAATTGCAGGCAACGTTGCCAATGTTGCTGTCGGTGTGGCCCACGGTGCAGCAGCTTTACGCTTCGTTGTTTTTTGTGCCTGCCATTGCACTCGACGGTGTTATAAGCGCAAACATTGAGCGCGTGTGCACGTTTGCCTTGCTTGTGTGAGTGTGTATGTGTGCGTATGTTTGCTTGTAGTTTCGAATTTTGTGTTATAATGAGCGCAAAATTATTTCACACTCGTTGGTAATTTATTTGCCACAGCGTCGAAAGTGTTTACTTGTTCTTTGTTTGTATGCACATACATGTTTCTGTGTGTGTGTGTGTGATGTCGTACGTGTGTGTGCCGTGTGTCGCTTATGGCTTTGTAAAAGCAAAAGTTGCATGCAGCAATAAAATTGAGTTGGTTTTTGTCTACAAGTTTGCTTTATTTGCAGCAGTGCCACAATCGTTTTAAGTATAGTTTTAGGCGTTCAACAAATGAATTGACACTTGAATGGGTTGATTGGCAATTTTTTATTTTTGTCTTTTACTTGAACAGCACTAAATTAACTTATTTTAACAACTTTCTTCCTACAGTTAGTTTATATTTGTATCACAATTTTCTTGCCTTCTTTTCCAATCAACCAGTTTACTAATTTACAATATTTACCATCACTTTCTACTTGGCCACAAGTCCTTCAACTCTCATCTCAACAGCCATTTTCGAGTATATATGTGTGCGTGTAAGTCTATTGTGTAATGCGCTTAAGCATAAATAACCCAATGCCCCAAACGGCTATAAGCGTTTTCAGCTACAATAGCCGAAAGGCTGAAATTGATGAATGCCTTTTTGGACAGTAAATTGTCTGCAAAATATACTCGACGTATTTTTACAATTTTTTTCGTTGTTGTTTTTGTTTGTTTGGTTGCTTTCGTTTGTGCCGCACTCGAGCGGCAAATATGTTATAAGGCACTTCCGGTATAAAAGCACAAACACACATATGAACAGGCACACGCACACATACTTACAGCAAAGCGCTGCAACACAAAAAGGCTAATAAAAACGTGCAGCCAAGTGTGGCAAAGCTGGTACTTTTTGCTGTTCGTCCTCGCGCGCTTATCGAAGGATCAACGCAGAGGTCTGCTTGGCTTATTTGTGGGCAAACGCAAAAATGTGGTCAATGTGTGTGTGTGTGTGTGTGTGAGTATGTTTTATGGGCAATGTAGGAGGCGGGCGTTCAAATGAGTGTGAGATTTGTTATTGTTGTTTATATTGGAACAGAGCTGATGGCGCTAAGCGGATTTGGTGAAACAATACAGATATTTTAATTCACCAAAAAAAGTAAATTGAGTGAATTGTTTTCGATCGTTTCAATATGATTTCGTTGAGGAATTTAATATTTTTTTTATTAAACTGAAAGTTAAAAGAAAGTAAAATTCAATTAAAATGGGACATAAAAATTTTGGAAAATTTTTAAAAATATTTTTAAACAGATATACAGTGGTGTCTGGATAAAAAGAACTAATTATTGCAAAACCTGTTCACAATATTGAAGTTGTTCACAATATCAAGGTTAACATTTTTGTTCAAAAACTCGTTTTAATTGCTCAAAAAACACTTTTTGTCTTTTGCTTGAAAATTTTGTTCCATATTTCCATATTTAGAGGCTCGATGCAAAGTTTGGGTGTTCACTATATAGCGGGTTCACTATATCCAGACACGACTGTATTGTCAAGCAAATACACATAAATGTTGTTAGTAAAATTATGCAAAGAAAATTTTCATGTTTACACACTATTTACTTTTCAACTTTCAATTGTCTCAATTTCCTTGCATACTTTCTGTGGAAGACTTAACTAACGTGAGTCAATGTTTATCTTTAAAAGAACTTACCGACCCCTCATTGCATTCTTTTGCCACTACACTGTTTTATAATTATTATATATACAAATAAATACATACAAACATAACTGTGCATAACCCTTTCTAGTAAATATGTATGTGTGTGTGTTCGTGGCAAACTAAAAGCCCGCCAAAACGCTTAACGACTCAGTGAACATCACTTTCCATTATTGTTGTTGTTGTTATTGTCATATTTGTTGTTTTTGCTGTTGTTGTTGTTACTGCTATTGTTACGCTTCGTTGTCGTCATCGTTGTATTTGTGTATGTGTCTGTGTGTTTGCTTGTTGTCGCTTTTGTTGTTGCTATTGTCATGGTTAACCACAGGCAGACACACACACTACAACAACAACAAACATAACACTGCGCCAAAAAATATTTCAATGCTGTGGTCTGCTTTTTTGCTGGCAGTTGCCCAATAAAAGTTTACCTCCTCCCCCCTCACTTCATACTTTCATGCCGTCAACCATATCCACGCACACACAGCCAGACTATAGTTGTTGGAGTGTATTTGTAGTTGTCGTTGTTGTTGTGTTTGTAAAATCAACAAGCGTGAAATGTGTGTACTTTTTGGTTGGGCGTTTGTGTGCGTGTTTGTGTGTTGAGGTTATCATGAGCCGTAAAATATGCAATGAATTGTTAATGGGCTGATGTATGGCCGGCTTTGCGTCCATATATGTACGTGTATGTGTGCGTGTATTTATACTGTATGAGAGAAAATTATTGTTGTTGAATTTTATTAAACGTTTAGTGTGCTGACCGTTGAAAATTTTAATTATTGTTTTCAGAGAGCAAAGCTGTGTAGATCTGGAAAAGTATTGAATATCTACCTAAATGTTGGAGAATTTTGAAAAATCCATATGATGATTGAATATTAAAATGAACTGAAACGATGCCGAACAGTTTAATAAAAAACAAAAATTTTGTAATATATTAATTGAAATTTGTTTCCTTTCATTCAAATTGATATCTTAATTTTAAACAAAATTTTTTAAAACTAAAAGTAAATCAGAAAACTAAAAATTCAGAAAAATAAAAAAAAAATATTTAGCTAATTTTATTTTATTTTATTTTATTTTATTTTATTTCATTTATTTTATTTTATTTTATTTTATTTTATTTTATTTTATTTTATTTTATTTTATTTTATTTTATTTTATTTTATTTTATTTTATTTTATTTTATTTTATTTTATTTTATTTTATTTTATTTTATTTTATTTTATTTTATTTTATTTTATTTTATTTTATTTTATTTTATTTTATTTTATTTTATTTTATTTTATTTTATTTTATTTTATTGTATTTTATTGTAAATAAAATAATAAAATATTTATAAATAGTTTTTTTTAATAAAAAATAGAATATTTTAATAAAAAATTTATTTTTTGAAAGTCTCTAACATCAATTTTAATTCAGTAATTTAATTAATAAGTTAAATAAGATTTTTCCAAATAAAATTGTAATCATAAAGCAAAAAAATGTATTTGTTGAAGAAAAAATTTAAGAGGATACAATATATTTATTAATTTCTTATCGTAAAGGTTTTGCTTACTTACAAAACTTTGTACTTTTTATTTAGTATAAAGTTATTCTGGAATAAAATGCTCCCGCTTTAAATTTTCAACGAAAAACAAACTGAGTCCACTTGATTACTCTAAGCCACAACCTAACTGCCGCCAAATTGCAAAAGACCTTAACTTCCCGCAGCCAACCGCAGTAGTCATTCGTCCGTGTAGAGCTTAATTTCCGCTTCGGCGTAAGCATCTTCAACCTTTCCAAACACAGCCGCCAAGGCCAACGTGTACACGACCTGTGCTCACACGCACTGCTTTCGTTTCCGCTATCATTTGGCTGATTGTAATTGCCACTTCATACTTCACCACACGGCCACGCGCCATTTCCTCTCATTCAGCCATTCCGCCGCCTTCTCTAAACAGCTCCTATCTCACTCCGGACCATTCAGTAATTTTATTACGCCACAGTTGCCCGTCAAAGCAACAGTCTCCCTTCGTATGCATCCTTCCATCGAAGATTACTTTCCCTTTTTCGCATTTCCGTGCCGTCCGACTGTCTAGCGCCGAGCCATCAAAGCAAACTTCACTCTTCACACGTCAAACCATACAACAAACACAAACAAAACAAGCCTGGCACAAAGGCCACAAATTAAATCCGTCCAGCTTTCGAGTCACTGCACTTCAGTGCTTCATTGTCGAGCACTTTCCCTTTCGCTGTAGTAACGTCACGCCTGTCTGCCTGCTGCTTCCTGACGCCACAGCTGACGGCGCAGAATTGTTAACACAATCATGATGACTTTTTATCCTTCCTGCTGTCCTGACGTGCGCCCTGCACGTCCCGTTCGCCTCTAATATATTTCGCACTCTTATGACAGTTGTCCGGCGGCGGCAACGACAAAAAAAAAGCAACACCCAACGCCTGTTGGGTGTCATTTGCTAGCATGTCGCAAAGTCACCACTGTCAGCAACACTGACAGCAACAACAATGACAGCAGCTGCCAACCGCTGCGCCGCTGCTTGCCATCACTATTAATTATAATAATTATTATTTTTACTACACTAATTATCGCCAACTAGCGCCCTGCAGCGCTTTGTTGTCGTCTTTTGCAATGATTGCTCGCTCGCTCGTAGAGATTTTGCCAGGTCGCCTTTCAAAGTCAGCCAAGCAACAAACCAAGCAACCCCATCCCACAGTAACGCCTACACTCACAAAATTGTTGTTGTTTTACACATTTACCAACAGCACTTTTGCGGGGCTTAGAACTTTTACCAGCTGATAATGGCCAATTTCATGTTTAATTATGCATAAATATTTGTCGGCCTCCAAGGGTGGTAGTTGTGTGTGATTTTGTGTCTGTGTGGGTGCGTGTATGTGTGTGGATGCGTATTTGTGCGCGTTACCCTACAGTTGCTTAGTTGGCCATGTTTCTGATATAAAGTTAGAGGTCGGATTGAGTTAATGATGTCAATCTCTGGATTCTAAACAAAATGTTAGATGTCCTTAATTAGAAAAATTCCATGAATTACAACTTTGCTGACAAATTGTGACCTGATTTTTATACAAGAATAATTTATTTGAAGAAACTTTCATAAAGAGACATTTAAATTGCTGGGATATGGTTGCCTTAATAAATCAGTAACTTGATAAGCCGGTATCAAAAGTCCATCGCAGTAAACTTGTCATTGACTGCTCGAAAGTGACATAAAACTAGGCAGGTTCCTCCGATCCAAATACAAAAAAACACATTGCCTCTGATGTTTTGCTGGAACTGATTATGTATGTGATATGACGTCCTCGTCATGGTGACATAGGTTCGAATCTCGCCAAACACATTTGCTTCAGATTTTTTATTCAAAAATTTGGTATTAGCAGACAAAATCAAACCTAAATTTGAAATATTATTTCAAACCAATAGTTTCTAGAATGTCGTGGGTTTGAATGTCAACAAAAAATGTTTGCCCTCTTTTTTTGGACAAAATTGATCTGAAGTTGAACCAGAAATCAGCTCAGCCTGAATACAGACAACCTAAATGCGATTATTGGAGTTTATTCTGGTCTCTGTTCGATCGGTACTCAAGTCAAAAAACTTATAACTTTAGGCAAGAAATCTGCAGAAGCTGTAAGGACAATGAAGAGAAGAAGGCACACACATTGCTTCTTGCTACTCAGAAAACCACACCGATAGCTCAAACGTAAATTTAAATGGCTTCTGAGAACTCGTTATAGGTGTAAGATGGTACAGAGAAGAGAAGGACAAAATCATATTAAAATTTGTTGGAACAAAGAAGAGGAAGAAGCAAAACACCTTCTCAGAAGAATAAACTTTATAGGTTTTAGATGTTCACCGTTTTGGCTCTCTTTACACATTGATTTTTTCTACTCAATGCAACTCGCCGATAGCTGAATCGAAAATATAGATGACTTCAGAGGACTTCAGAGGTTTTAGAAGGTTCCTACTTGTTAGTACAAAGAAAAGAAGCAGGAAAAGAAGGACCTAAATTTGTTAGGACAAAAAGTGGGAAGAAGCAAGTTTACACCTCTTCTACATTTGTTTGGTTTTTTGCACATTGGTTTCTTCTACTCAATATACCTCGCCGCTAGCTCAAACGTAATTTTAAATAGTTTCAGACGACTCATTTAATATTGTGAGAACAAAGAAGTGTAGCAGGAAATCTGATCTAAATTTGTTAGGAGAAAGAGAAGACTCTTTATAGGTTTTAGATAGTTCGAACTAGAAATCAGTTCTAAAGTTCAAGTGGAGGCCTTGAAGCCCACTGTGAAGCCAATTGTGAACCATTCTGAATCTTGTTTCAAATCATTTATGTCCTAAATGAGTGGCGAAGTTCTGAGACTGCACCATCGGCAAACTGTCCGTCTACCAACAAGTACAGAGGTCTCACTATAATCCAAACTGGGCTATGCGAGCCTTGATGTCTAATCCTACTCAAGGCAAACTTCTAGCCACCTGGAATTGCTAGGAACGTAAAGTTGTCCTCCCAGTCAGGCAAAAACAAACCCTTGGAAATCATGGAATCAGGATCAGGGATCAAGATCAGGGGATCATCAGAGCTGGTTTTTAGTCAGTATATTTGACTAGTAGACACCGGTCTCTCAGTTTCTACAGATTTCAACCGTCTACCAGTTTATACCTTCTTTGTGGTCTGCTTTGTCAAATACCCGAACAGCAAGTGATGTTTCGTCTATGAAAATCCCGAAGCTGAAAAATATGGTTCTACCTGTTTTTTCAAATTTCTACAGTCAAAAGTATCTACATCTTTTTTCAAAAATAAAACCTCTGAAAATCAAATAATGACTTGATTCGCCACCAATCACAACCTTTTCATCTCACGCACTCAAACAACCAACTAAACTACTACAGACCCTTTTAGCGAATCCTAATAACCATAGATGAGCAAAATGTTAATAGCTCCATTGCTGTGCGAGCTCAACGCTGTGACACAGGCACTGTCGCCCGCACAGTTTGCCCGGTGCCCGCATATACCGCATAAATCAGTGAAAGTGGCGCACAGCGCCAAAACGACGGACACAAAAACAGACATACAGACAGGCAACGGGTAATCGAGGAAGGAAGCGCATAATAGACCCCAGCAGCAAAATGTTAAGTGAATATTAATTATGTAAATTAAAATGGATGGATGGCGAAAAGGCACCAAAAAAAAGAACAAAAAACACACAAATGCTTCAGCTGTTGCTGCGTGGCATTTGACTAACATTGTTGTTGTTGTTGATTCAGTCAGCTTACAATACACACAATATTTGTTGAGTGCGGCCGTTGTTCGTTTGCCAGCATTTGCAGCCATTACCGCCGGTCATTATTGTGTGTTTTGTCAGTGTGCCGTCGTGCTTTGCGCGCTGCCAGCGCATTCAATGTTGTTTTCTTTGCTTCTGTTGTAGTTGTTGTTATTGCTGTTGTTTTTGCAGCTTTCGCAATCGTTTGTTCAGGTCCGCTTTGTTTGTTTGTTTGTTTGTTTGTCTGTTTGCTTATTTGTTTTATTTGTTTGCGTAAATTTCAACTCAATTAGGAAAAAAAAAACAACAACAACAGCGTGCGGCATTCTTTGCGTCTGTGTGGTAATGGTTTGGGCGTGTAGAGGCAATTAAATCATGCGCCTGATGATAGGCAATAAAAAAGAAAAATTGTAAAATTTTTAAAAATTAAATCGAAATTAAATTGTTTTAAATCAATTTGAACGGCATTTATAGAATTTTATGAGTAGAGTAGACAAATTCAAATAGTTACGGCATAAATAAGTTCAATAATTGTCAAGTACGGTTAATGCTTTCGACTCGAAAATTGCAATTATTACTCAAACAACGTCAGCCTAAAAGTATGCCAAAAAGTAATGCAACAATTTTTCTTAAAGTTCCTTCCTTCTAAGAGTTATAAATATGATTTCAACAATTCTTACTCCCTTATAGTAAGCAATATGACACCAGTGTCGTTGACATTTTCACGCGTTGCTTACAAAACAAAAATTTCATTATATAAAAACCCTATTTTTTGCTACATTTCGGCAAAATGAAAGTGTCACACACAAGTGTGCTGCGCATCGCTCAAAGCAAGTGAGCGCACAAACAAATATCACCTTTTATAAGCACTGACAGTGCGCTCCCCCCACCTGAAGTACGCTTGTGTTCTTTTGAATTATATTAAAAATGCAAAAAAAGCATCACTGACACAAACGTAGCATAGTTTTAGGTATTACGCAGATTTTCTAATTTCTCTTTAGCTGTCAGAGATGCTGAAAATAAAATAAAGTGGCTGCATATGAATAAAAGACGAACGACAAGTTTATTAAAATTGTAGCGTGAAGTTTGATGTTGTTTTGACTGTTAGATGACAACAGCTGCAAGTAAGAAAAGGCAAAATTGAAAAGTTGTAGTCGATTGTAGTCTCAATTTAATTCGCTTTATGTCGTTTTATAGTCAAAGCATTTATGGAAAACTATACTTTTGATCAAAAGCTTAAGCCGAAGAGTGGAACTATGTGTGTGAAAAAAATAAATAAGCCATACATGAATTAACAGTGAAATGAAATGATTAATTATTCACAGTTAGAAACTCTAAACGCACGCATACAACACATGTTGGACACGCAAAAGTTCCTAAATTCTCTGCGAGGCTGTTAACAACACTGGACTACAAAAAGTTGGTTATTGATTTGATTATTCAGGAGGATATGTGCACATAAGATTGAGGCTTTATAGTATTAATCAAATAACCCAAATGAGTCAAAATGTCTGCATTGAGATCATTTTATATTTTACTGTGAGATCCGGGCGCTCAAATGACTTTTAGATCTTTAGTAGCCCACCTACCCTCAGGTAGAAACCTCATGTAGGAACCTAAAAGTTTAAAACTTCTTAACTTCGTTTCTATGGGAGACGCCTTCTGGTTGAATATTTTGGAACTTTAGTTTATTTTGTATTTTTAGTACTAAAAAGTGTTGTCCAGTGTTGAAAGAATTGTTCAAATCAGTTCAGTAGTTTCCGAGATACAATGTTTTCTCACTTAATAAAGTACTACTTCTACTTAATTTTTATTTCTAGTGGAGAGTTCTGGAACGTTAATGAATTTCGTATTTTTTACACTAAAGATTGCTATTCAATATTTAAAGAATTGTTCAAATTAGTTCAGCAGTTTCCGAGATACGATACTTTCTCACTGACTTAACTACTACTTTTACTACCACGTAATTCAACTCTCGTGATAGTTTTGTTGCTTTAATGAATTTTGTATTTTGCACTGAAAATTTTCAATATTCTGTTTAATGTTAAAAAAAACGGCTTAAAACGATAAAATAATTTTCGAGAAACTACTACTTAACTTTTAACTCTTGTAGAGAGTTTTGGAATGTTAATGAATTTTGTATTTTTTCGAATAAAGATTGCTGCTCAATGTTGAAAGAATCGTTCAAATAGGTTCACTAGTTTTTGAGATGCGATGTTTTCTCACCTACTTAACTAGATTTACCACTACTTAACTTTTAGCTTTAGTGGAAAGTTCTGGAACCTTAATGAATTTCGTATTTTTTGCACTAAAGATTGCTGCTCAATGTTGAAAGAATCGTTCAAATAGGTTCAGTAGTTTTTGAGATGCGATGTTTTCTCACTTACTTAACTAGATTCATTACTACTTAACTTTTAGCTCTAGTGGAGAGCTCTGGAATGTTAATTAGTTATGTATTTTTTCCACTAAAGGTTGCTGTTCAATATTGAACAAATCGTTCAAATAGGTTCAGTAGTTTTCGAGATGCGATATTTTCTCACTTACTCAACTACATCTACTACATAACTTTTACCTCTAGTGGAGAGTTTTTAAACTTCAATTAATTATGTATTTTTTCCACTAAAGATTGCTGCTCAATGTTGAAAGAATCGTTCAAATAGGTTCAGTCGTTTTTTAAATGCGATGTTTTCTCACTTACTTAACTACATTTACCACTACTTAACTTTTACCTCTAGGAGGGTTTTGATACTTCAATTAATTATATATTTTTTATAATAAAGAATGTTGTCCAATCTTCAAGGAATCATTCAAATCAACATATATATTTCCTTCCATGTATGAAAATTCCTGTTGCATGCTGTAAGGAGCGCAGCAGGCGCCACACGTTTTGCCCAAACAACAACAATAGCGTGTTGGCCACAAAACTAAGAAGATTTACGAGTTGTCATACTTGCAAAAAAGAAATAAATAACAAATACAAAGAAAAAATAACAAAGCAAAAAATTAACGAAAAGAAGTAAAAAAAAGACCAAACTCAAATAATTATTGCTAGAAACAAATTTATTACATTTATTTACGGAAACACGCAAATACGTATTGGGAATTGCAAGCGTTAGCTAAAAGGAGGCACAAACCTACCAACCCACACTGTCATTAGCACAGCCGACTAGCAGCTGCTGCCCTCCAGATAATCTCTTCATTAGACTAAATGGGATTATTTGTATAATTAAATGCGGCTCATATGTTATGACGAACAGACGATTTTTCTTAATCAGCCGCAGTCGCTACCAATGCGTTAACTGCGTGTGGCTGCCACAATTGTGGTAAGTTTGCGTGTGTGTGTGTGTGTGTGTGTGTGGTACGTGATGGCAAAGCACTTCATTTAATGATGATTTATGTGTGGCCAATGTTTTGCTTGTAACAATAAAATGAAATAAGAATTGCATAATTCAATAAATGGACATTGTAAGGTGCTTCAAGATCAGTGTGAGCCATTGGCAGCAATGTTTGCAGCACATTAACGAACGCATCCAATTTGGATTAATTACGAAATTTCGTAACTAAATTTCGTGATTATTTTTATTGTGGTTTTGTTTTGGTGATTTAAGATATAAAGTTTTGGAGTTTTAAAGAATTTTGTATTTTTGGCACTAAAGTAAGCTGTCCTATGTTGAAAGAATAGTTAAAATTGGCTTAGTAGGTATTGAGATACGATGCTTTCTCACTTACTTTACTACTACCACCACTACTTAATTTAAGTCTAATGGAGAGTTTTTGAAATTTCGTTAATTTTGTATTTTTAGGACTAAAAAATATTGTCTAAAGTTGAAAGAACTGATCAAATCGGTTTAGTTATTTCTGATATACGCTGTTTCTTCACTAACCTAACTAAGTATGTACTAACACCACTACTACTATACTTAACTCTCAATACTGGTGAAGAGTTTGGGAACTTTACTTAATTTTGTATTTTTAGCTATAAATAGTGTTGTACAGTGTTCAAAGAATTGTTCAAATTGGTTCAGTAATTTCTGAGATATGATGTTTCCTCACTAACCTAACTATTTACTTGTACCACTACTACTATTCTACTTAACTCTTAACACTGCCAGGAATTTTTGGAACTTTAATTAATTTTGTATTTTTAGCTATAAATAGTGTTGTACAGTGTTCAAAGAAGTGTTTAAATCGGTTCAGTAATTTCTGAGGTATGATGTTTCCCCACTAAACTAACTATTTACTAGTACCACTACTACTCTACTCAACTCTTAACAATGACAGAGAATTTTGGAAACTTTAATCAATTTTGTATTTTTTGTACTAAAAATGTTGTCCAATGTTGTCCAAAAATTGTTCTAATCAGTTCATTAGTTTCCAAGATACGACTACATTGTTAATTTTTGTATTACAATGAAACGGTTCTGAAGTTATTAAAACTTATACGAATGCTTCCATATCGCTTTTATTTGAAACTACTAAAATTTAGTAAATAATTAAAAGCCGCTCTGAAGTTATGAAAACCAATGCCTAAGTGATATGGAAACTGAAACTATTTTAATTTAAATAAATAACACTGTGCGTGAAATTTACCCTCAAAAATTCAGACATGACGGGGACATACAGAGCGAGTTTTCACAGGTATACTCAGTTGAGATCCATCAGCCGTTTGGCTGGATTGGCTCCAGTTTAAGAGAAATCCGACTTTGAAGTTTGCTCATTTTAGTCGAGTTCGTCGCTTAAATCTTCGAACGTTTAAATGCTAATAGGTCCTAAATCGTTCCGAATATCGCTTTACTGTCTTCGGCATGTTTGTAGATATTTTAACGACCAACAAATTTGCTTAAGACACCAATCCAAAAAAAATACATTCAAACTGTGTAATTGCGATATGTGCATTTTTTGGCGCAGCGCAACATGGCGTATGAGTGTCATTTAATTGTAATATTAATATAAATAAATGACACTCATACGCCACGTTGCGCTGCGCCAAAAAATTCACATATCGCAATTACACAGTTTGAATGTATTTTTTTTGGATTGGTGTCTTAAGCAAATTGGTTGGTCGTTAATATATCTACAAACTTGCCGAAGACAGTAAAGCGATATTCGGAACGATTTAGGACCTATTAGCATTTGAAAATGAACAAACTTCAAAGTCGGATTTCTCTTAAACTAGAGCCAATCCAGCCAAACGGCTGGTGGATCTCAACTCAGTATACCTATAAAAACTCGCGCTGTAAGTCCCCGCCATGTCTGAGTTTTCGACTTGCACAGTGTAATTAATTAAAAACGGTTCTGAACATTTCTATCAGAACTGACGCAAAAGCTATGAGGAACTTGAAACTATTTAAATTTAAATAAATATTAAATTTAAGTTATATTAAATTTATTAATAAATGATTTATTAAATTTGAAGATTAATATTTAAAATATAATTAAAAATATTTATAGGTATTTATTCTATAAACTTTATAAAGTGATCAATTTCGCCAAGCTTGCACCATATCATTCACAAAACAGTCTTATTGATTTTTACGCGCTTAAATAAATTTTAAATATTTTTGACAACAATTCACACCAGCAATTGTTGCCAATTTTCATAAATATCCTTTTGTGATTTGAAAATGCATTCATTTTCATTTATGCAGTCAATTGGAATTAAGCATTGGCTGCAAATTTCCATTGATGTGATATTTCGCTCATACAATTGTCATATCAATGACGGCTATTTACAGTCGCTGAACTGTGACATTGTGTATATTTGTCATTAAAATAATTTATTTTGCAATTCGATTTATACACTTGTGCGTTGATGACACAATGGTTACAATAACAAGAAGCTTGCATGAAGCTTGTGCTGCATTGCAGCCGACAAAAGAGACTCTGGTTAGAACAATGTGTCAAGTCTTGTGAAATCTTTTTGGGGAGATTTTAATAATGTACCGAGGGATTAATATGGCATTGGAACTGGAAGAATGAGAAGAAAAATATAAAAATAAATCATCAACGATATATACCTTCAACTCTTTTTCATAGTCATTGCAGCAATAAGTGGTTTAGTAAGTGAAAGAGAAGACCAAGAAGTTTTTTGCTACAATGAGCCGCAACAAAGAGCCTTTACAGTGCCCAGTCAGCTTTGTCCTTGATGCAATAACTTCTCCTACAACCTAACTCCACTATTCTACAGTTTCAATATGAATTTTTAAACACATCAATTGTTAATTTTAAATTAAGCCGCTTCTACCCATAAATGAGCCACCGCTCTGCACACGCAATTCCCTGTTGTCATTTCCAGTTATGGTTATTTTAAAACAATTTTCCGCTGTCATGAGTGCAATTTTTTTTTAATGTAAGTATAATGTTTTAATTGGCTGCAATGTCATTTAATTATGTTTAACATATCGCACCAGCTGTGGGTCAACAGATCAGCACTTTTGTATGGGGAAAAAATGCACAAAAACAGTAACAGAATAATTGAAAATATATACATTAATATTTTTTTTAAACAAAAAATTATCTCTGGGCGTTGTTATAATGAAAGTCACAAATTTTCATCAACGATTTCATGCTTTAAAAATACAATTTTCACACACTGCAGCAGAAACGATTAAATATATGAGCGCAGACGCGTTTAATTGAGTTGTTGCGTTTAATAAATGAGCTTTTAATTATGTTAAATTAACTCAATGCATTTTGTTTCGTTGGTAAATTTTTACTATATGTATATGGCGTAAAATTTGTGCAAAATTTATGCACATTTATATTCATGAGGATTTTACGATAATTTTTGAGAATTTGGCATTTTGTATTTTAATATTCTGTAGTAAAGTTGATGAAGTGTGAGTGAGTTTTTGGAGTGAATTTTAATTGAAAACTAAGAGTTTTGAGCATCAAGTGATGGGTTGTAGTCATAAAACTTGGTAAAGGCGTGACTCTACTCTTTAGGGCGCCAGATACTTCGAGGTAAACGGCCTGAGACTACATTTAAGAAGCAACGAGCTTGGACGTCAAACAGCCCGTGTCTACACTTAAGGAAGCTTTAAATTTTAAGGTGAAACAGCCCGAGTTTACACTTTAGGAAGCTAAGTATGAACTTCTAAATGGATCGGTAGGACTCTTTCCTTTACGGTGCTAGGAACTTCAAGATAGGACGGCGTAACTCTATCCTTTGGCGTCAGATATTTCAAGGTGGAACTGTCTGAGACAACACTTTACGAACTTCTACGTGGAATGATCTGACTCTTTCCATTATGGTGCTAGGAACTTTAAGATGGGACGGCGTGACTTTATCCTTTAGGCCGTCAAGAACCTCAAAGTGCGATATCAAGATTCTTCTCTTTAAAATGTTAGAAACCTAAAGGTATGAATGGTATGACTCTGTTCTTAGGACATTAGGGCAAACCTTAAACCTTCAACGTTCCAAAGAACCGAGAGGTGTTTTTAAGCGTTTTTCATCATTCTCATCATTTTATTTGTAAAGTTTTCTGTATTTTTCTGTTTATTTACTTATTTAATTATTTATTAATTTTTTTAATTTTTTGATTTATTCATTCTTAAATTTATTTATTTTTGTATAATTTTTTTTTTAATATACCGATTTCTGTTTATCTGTTTATGTTATTTTTTATTTATTTATTTAATTATTTTTAATTTATTTATTTAATTATTTATTTATTTTTTTTATTTATTTTTTTTATTTATTTCTTTATGTTTTAATTAATTTTTTTATTGTTATTTCTTTTAATATACTAATTTCTATTTATTTATTTTAATTTTCTATATTTTCAAATACTCAAAAAACACAGAAAACTATTCACTCATTTCAATGTTCTCTAAAAATACAACTTAAATTTAGGTATTTGTGTTCCGACCAGCACAAAAATTGCTCATATTTCTTCACTTTTTTCTACAATGCAATTTATATGATTTACGATTTTCTCTCTCAAAAACTCAAAAGACCCAAAAACCACTATCGAAAACACAGAAATATTTTCATACATATAAATATTCAAATGCACCTGCCTGACTTTCAGTTTCATTGTTCCATGATGACAGCACGAGCAATCGATATTGTCGGCTTAAGGGAAATTGAAATGCACCAAAAAATCATAAAATGAAATTAGAATTTATGGTCATACCCAAAGAACGTAATGTATTTATTTTTTGTGGTTTTATTTAAAAATTTTTTCAAATATAAACTGTTGTTTTGTGTGCGTTTGGTCGAGGACATGAAAGGAGAAGTGGCCTTCAGTTGATTTGTCGCCAAGCCGTAGGAAACTAACGACAAGAGCGAATGACTGCTTGATGTGGAAACTAGGAGACTTGTGAATGTATAAAGTTGTATAGGAGATGTAGTTGATATATAGATGAGGACTCATGCAGTCACTGAGGCTTAGCGGCATTTCAATGTATGAATCATTTTTTTGTTTGTCAATTATTGAGGCTTGTTATATGTGACTTAACCCTAATCCGTCGTTCGGGTGATTTTTCACCCATTTTCAACTTTGAGATGCTATAACTTTCTTATATATTTATCAAAATGATTAAGGTTTCTTGTATTTGTAGAAAACCAATATAAGTTTTAGAATTTATCTACAACATATTGATTATTTGATTATAACGGTCATTACAAAAAAAGTTACGTGGGCGACGTTCGGGTGATATTTCACCCATATACAAATTGTATAGAAATCCAACGCAACACATACAGAAAATGCCATAAGATTACGTCACTGGATTGAAAGTTTTGAACTGCTTTTATAGGCAAAACCTTTTTATGGATCAATGGGCCTCCTGAACTCAAGGGAAAAGTAGGAGCCAATTATTTTATTTCAACTAAAGTTGGTATAACTCGCTATGCTTGAAGTCGTGTGCCAGCAATGCAAAATGCTAATGGAGACCAATGTTAAAGATAGTAACTGAGAAAACTAATGTTGAAGACTTGCGAGTTTTTGGCAGTGCATGGATTAGCGTTGTTGATATTCGGGCATATTTTGGTATTTTAATTTTGAGTGATGCTTATAAGGCGAATGGAGAATCTCTTGAATCTGTAGAGTTACACAACAGACAGACCAATTTTTTCTTCTATCGGTGACAAAACCATTCGCCAAGAACGTAACGGTTGTAATCAAAAATGAAGCTCGTTAACACCCACAAGAGATATATGAGAAACGTGGGTTTAGCGACAACTGCTATGTACGTCCTATGGAAAGGACACACTAAGTTAACAAGAAGAAGATGCCCCTTTGAGTACTTTTCATCATAACCAGGATATGTGGGTGACAAAGAATTACCCGAAATTATATGGTTTTACAATAAATCAAAAGCAGTAGTTGACACTTAAGACCAATTGATTGTTCACTAACTATACTCTTACCAATACCAATTGCTGTCGATTCCATCTGGATCGCTTGTACAAAATGTACAAGTGGCGAATTTTTCTTGAAGACTTAGATTTGAGTTTAGTAAAGCTAAAGATTTTCATACTGACTTCTTATCTCAATACAGCCATTTTTGCAAACCTTGTCAGAAAATCAGAGCGTAAAAAAGTAAAAGAACTATTGGAAGATAGCTAATTTGGTATCAAAAACGATCGAAAGGCTATTCTGCTTGCAATTCTTGAAAAAAAATATACTTGTGGTGAACACAAACTTTTAGTTAACTACTGCCCTTCCTTGCCCCCTTTCCCCATCCGATTGAAATGAGTGCTGTAACATATATTCGAAAAACAGTATTACATACACATTTAAAAACGGGTGAAATTTGTGGTATATCACAACGGGTCTCATAATAGGCCTTCGAGTGTGTCTCTTACAGAGGCAGCCACAATAACCTAACCTAACCTAGTTGCCCTAATTGCAAAAAACTATAGAAAAATTTGTTAACTTATTTATCTGTAAGATAACAAAGATAATAAAGATTAAAGATAAAAAGTTATTTTTTATTATAATTGGTCAAAAAATTCATTAAAACAATGCAAAGTACCATATGCGTGAAATATCACCCGAACATCTTATTTGTGAGTTTTTTTGAACGTCGGATGAGGGTTAATTGTTAAGATTAGTAACATAACAAGCCAAACAAATTCAGATTGGAACTGATAAGGAAAAGACTGTATATTTTTTATTTATTTTGACTCCCAAAATCTATCATATCTATTTATAAGTAACAAAATAATGTTACGTAACAATCGATAACTTAATTAAAAACAGAGTTCAACAAGTTCAAAAATATTGCTTTAGAAAGAGTGAAGTCCACCGAAAAGTTCGTTGAGATCTTATTAAGTTCTATCAGGTCAGTCCATAAGTTCGTGGGTTTCTTTTTCAAAAGTTTCAGAATAGGCGCTGATAGAAGCACGCTTTGTTAAAAATAAAATGGAATCTTCGAACGAGTGTAAAAGGCATATTTTTTTTATAAAAGTGCAAAAAATACAATAACAGCTGCTGCAGAAATAAACGCAGCTCATTGGGAGAATGTCGTGAGTGTAAGGACTGCGAAAAAGTCGTTTTCCAAATTCCGAAGTGGCGATTGTGAAGTTGAGGATGCCCCATGCTCTGGTCACCCTGACGTCCTTAAGTCCGCGCCATGCTGGAACTCGTGGAAACAGAGCCAAGTTTGACAGTCGATATGATGGCTGGAAGGTTCAATTCATCACATGGAACAGTTTACAGGCACCTGGTTCACTTGGGCAAGGTTCCATAGCTTGGAAAATGGGTTCCGCATAAACTTCCTGTCGCAAAGAGTGTGAATACAGCAGAGAGGGAATGTGTGTTCTCAGCTGCTGCAGCGGCTTAGAAATGAGAGTTTTTTGAACCGTATTGTTACTGGGGATGAAAAATGGGTCCTTTACAACAATCTTGTTCGCAAACGCCAGTGGTTAGATAAGGTGAATCACCACAAACAACCCCCGGAGATGGCCTTCACCCCAAGGAGATTCTCCTGCTTATTTGGTGGGATATGACCGGTATCGTTTATTTTGATCTGCTGGAACCAAACCAGACGATCACAGCTGATTATTATTGCTATCAACTATCCAAACTGAATGAAACACTTGCAAAAAATCGATCGTCTTTAGCTAATAGACGCAAAGTTTTGTTTCACCACGACAACTAAAGACCGCATAACGCAAGACAGACCTTAGGCAAGCTGACTAAGCTCGAATGGGAGCTAATGCCGCATCCACTATACTCTTCAGATTCTCCTTGCGATTATAACCTTTTCCACGGACTTCAGTCCCATAAGAGCAATCAGAACTACACCTCAAAAGGAGCTATAAAAAGGGATATCGACGCGTATTTTGGTTCTAAGGAGAAACAATTTTTTGAGCAGGGAATCAAAAATTTGCTTAAACATTGGAAAGATATTGTAAATAATGCAGGAAAATATGTTAATAAATAAATACTGAAAACTTTTTTTTATTTATTTCAGAACCACCTCAGAAAAACGCACGAACTTATGGACTGAGCTGATTCATTACAAAAATGCAACGTGCAGTTTATTAGTTGTCTGACTTGCATTGACATCACCTTAACATTGCATTAAAATTGCATTAACATTACATTAACATTAACTTCACATTAACAAAACATTAAAATTGTATTAACATTGCCTTAACGTTACATTAACATTTATTTAGCATAACATTAACGCACAGCATTTTCGTATTGAAAGCCATTCAAATATTCAAAATTTAATTGATAAAAACTCATTCAGTCATTTATAGTTTCATTCATTAATGGAATTCGTTCATTACTAAAAAACATTGCTTAACATAATTCATGAAGCTTCACATGGAGTATGAGAAAATGCCACTACAACAATACGAATTTTTATTTATTTTTTAATGTCACACAAACTTAGCATTCAGCATTTATTCACAAAACAACGCATGTGCAAATATTTTAAATTTGCATTGCAAATATTTAAAATTTTTTAGTGCAAATATTTGTTGACTTTTGCTAACAAACGTCTCACACACATGGAATGTTAAGCAAATAGTTGCCAATAAAATAAACATGTCACTAATGTGTTTGTCAATGCGCAAACACACACAAACGCGCTCAAATACAGACTTGCATTTCAACACATATGCAACGCCTACTTGCCTATGTGTGTGTGTGTTTTGGCCAAAATTGCTGCTGGCGCTGAGTTCTATCAACGTTTTGTTCGTTTCACACCCATACAGGCCGGCGGCAGTCAAGCTGAGAATTCCTAAACGCCTACAATTGACACATTTCAGCCGTTTTGTGGCGAGTTCCGCCCCTCAATGCGCACAAGTGCCGCCCATACTGCCGCAGCTGCACGCTTCAAATCAGCAGCTCATGATTTATGTTTATTTTGCGTGTGTGTTTATGTGTGTGTGTGACCACTTGTGTGTTTGTATGTGTTCGCGGTGTGTTTGTGTTTGTTGCTGTTGTTTTTAATGTCATTTGGTTACAGTGATTATGTGTTTGTTTGTGCATGATTTTGCCTAAATTGTGGGTGTGTCATTGCGGCAAGTTGAGTTAGTGCGTGTCAAGATTATTTACACACATGCCTACTGTAGCTTCTAAGTGCATGTATGTGTGTTTGTGTGTTTGGCAAATTTACAACAAATTGCATAGATGATTAACCAAGCAGCCATCACAATGATGAATGAGTAAAAATGACAATACCTATGCTGCTGTTTGGTTTTGGGTTTTTGTAAGAAAGAAAATAGTGAAGAAAAACTGAGAAAAATATATAAGAGATCAGATTATGTAGATGAGAACAAGGCACTGGGAGAGAATGAAAACGCGATTTGGTGGAATAAACTTAAGAGGGCTGAAGAGAGAAATTGAACTGCGAACTTATATTTTAAGAATATTTTTTTGTAATTTTTTCTATTTGTCCAATTGTTCTCATCTTTAATTGCAAATCAATGATATTTTTTCTCGCTTAAAACGACTTCGAATAACATATATGCAACAATTTTGACTTAAAGTAAATTTTGAAGCTTCTTCCCACTTTTGCATTAAACTCATTATATTTATTTCAATTATGGCTAATTAAAATCTTAAAACATCATAGACAAAAGGAAAACGTATAATAAATCATCACACACAAATTTAATTACCATAAATCACATGAATGAGTTTGAAAAGCTGTTGCCACCTCATCCTTCAACCAACAAAGCACAATGGCAACAACTCTCACACCCAACAACTCTTATGTCGCCGCTCGCTCGAAATGCTCGAAATGCGCTCAATTTCGGTTGCCTGAAAAGCCAAAAAAATTATATAAAATTGCAAAAAATTTCATATAACCAAAAGTAAGGACTTCATTGTGCCGTTATCGTTGCCATTTGTGATTATGCCCACTTGATTCATAATTAAATTTTGCGGCCTATACACCGCACAAGCCACAACAACAACCACACAACGCCAACAACTTCAAAGTCAACACAAGCTGTGTCGCTCTGGACGGCTGACTTTGATGTGCCGGCTGCGGGTGCGCAACGCTCGAGCGGCATTCAAGTAGCTGGCAAATGCGTGGCGTTTCACAGCAGCAGCGAAGAGGGGGAAAATCAATGTCGGCCGTCATGGCACATGGCATGGAAAATTAAAAAAAAAAGATAAGAAAAAGTAGCAACCGGCAACAAAAGTGCCCCAACGTGAAAGTTGCTAAAAAAAGGGGTTGCAAAATAAAAACAAAAATCATACAAAATTAAACAAATAAAAAGTTATTAAATACAAAATAAACAAAAAATTAACGGAAATCATTTAAGGGTTAATAAATGTAATAATAATTTTTTCTTTTAATACAAATTTCATAAAATTTTTGTATATTTCATATTTTATTTTTGTAATTTTTTGTTGCTATTGACAATTAACATTTGTGGCTGTTCATTTTGCGTTGGGCCAAAAAAAACAACAAAGAAATGTACATATTTCACAATTTTTTCGTTTTTATTTTTGTTTGCAGTTGAACCTGTTATCGTTTCTAGTCTGCTTCGTGGCCATAAAAGAAAGCACTGGCGATATGATGAAAACAACAACAATAACGGTTTCGCAAAAGGGACATTAATGTACAAAAAAAGCCCGCACAAAGGCTGCTTTTAATGAAAAGTCAACTTTGATAAAAAGCGTCCATTAAAAAATAAAAAGGGCTCATAAAAAACAGTCGCCACACAGGGTTGCCATCATGTGAAATTTAAATTAGGTAAAACATCAAAATAAATCGACAAAAAATGTTAAAGTTTCAGTTTGTTTGAGGGTACAAAAAAAACATAACAAGAAGAAAAGGCAGTAATTACTCAGTTGTATGTAAATAAGTTGAATTAGAAGATGAAATGCTAAATCAATTTAGACTAGACTAGACTAGACTAGACTAGACTAGACTAGACTAGACTAGACTAGACTAGACTAGACTAGACTAGACTAGACTAGACTAGACTAGACTAGACTAGACTAGACTAGACTAGACTAGACTAGACTAGACTAGACTAGACTAGACTAGACTACAACTAGACTACAACTAGACTACAACTAGACTACAACTAGACTACAACTAGACTACAACTAGACTACAACTAGACTACAACTAGACTACAACTAGACTACAACTAGACTACAACTAGACTACAACTAGACTACAACTAGACTACAACTAGACTACAACTAGACTACAACTAGACTACAACTAGACTACAACTAGACTACAACTAGACTACAACTAGACTACAACTAGACTACAACTAGACTACAACTAGACTACAACTAGACTACAACTAGACTACAACTAGACTACAACTAGACTACAACTAGACTACAACTAGACTACAACTAGACTACAACTAGACTACAACTAGACTACAACTAGACTACAACTAGACTACAACTAGACTACAACTAGACTACAACTAGACTACAACTAGACTACAACTAGACTACAACTAGACTACAACTAGACTACAACTAGACTACAACTAGACTACAACTAGACTACAACTAGACTACAACTAGACTACAACTAGACTACAACTAGACTACAACTAGACTACAACTAGACTACAACTAGACTACAACTAGACTACAACTAGACTACAACTGGACTACAACTAGACTACAACTAGACTACAACTAAACTACAACTAAACTACAACTAAACTACAACTAGACTACAACTAGACTACAACTAGACTACAACTAAACTACAACTAAACTACAACTAGACTACAACTAGACTACAACTAAACTACAACTAAACTACAACTAAACTACAACTAAACTACAACTAAACTACAACTAAACTACAACTAGACTACAACTAGACTACAACTAGACTACAACTAGACTACAACTAGACTACAACTAGACTACAACTAGACTACAACTAGACTAGACTAGACTACAACTAGACTACAACTGGACTACAACTAGACTACAACTAGACTACAACTAGACTACAACTAGACTACAACTAGACTACAACTAGACTACAACTAGACTACAACTAGACTATAACTAGACTACAACTAGACTACAACTAGACTACAACTAGACTACAACTAGACTACAACTAGGCTACAACTAGACTACAACTAGACTACAACTAGACTACAACTAGACTACAACTAGACTACAATTAGACTACAACTAGACTACAACTAAACTACAACTAGACTACAACTAGACTACAACTAGACTACAACTAGACTACAATTAGACTACAACTAGACTGGAACTTGTTGAAGTTTTATTTCAGCAGCTTGAGCGAAATTTTAATAAAAAAATCGTAAAATCTTTCTTACCTCACCCAAAAATCTGTATTTTCTCATTTCTTTTCTAGTCGTTTGCATGCAAAGATTAAAGAGTAAAAACCTCACATCTCCACTTTACTTTCAGCCCCAAAAGCAAATTTACATATGGGCCGCTTCACGTAAAGCTTGCTTTTTGAAACTTTTTCCTTCATACACTTTCACTTTCCAATTTTTCCTAACAAACAAAAGGTATTAAAAGTTTTGCATATTACATGAAAAAAAGTTGTAAAAATACAACAAATTTATATAAACAAAATAAGAAAAAGTAAACGCTTCGAACAAATCAAAGAGCACACAAAACGTTTCAGCTTTTCGGGCCGCTGGTTTGCGCTGCTTGTTGCGTCCAACTGTGCGCTTAACGCAATAATTCGATATTTTATGCATGACACGCTGCATAAACAAATTTTACAAATTTTTTGAATTTCCGAATTCTCGTTTTCTGTGTATGCGGGGGCGCCGCTCAAATCATGTTCGCCGTCGCCCAGCCAACACTTGGGCCGCATTTGTAAGCATAACAAATGTGCCAAACTTTTCGTTTCTCATTCAACTTTTTTCTTTGCAATTTTATGCTTATTTGTATTTTTTTCACATTTCCCATTCCATTCACTTTGCGCGAAAGACAAAAAATTGCTATTTTAAGTTATTTAAAACGGCGTAAAAATTGCGCGCAAAGAAAACACCAATTCTTTTTTTGTGGGGAAACGAAAACGCATTAGACGTTGGTTGGCGGTTGGTGAGAACAAAAAAAAAGTTTGCACACTTTTTGCGCGCGATTTCACCCTCATCGAAGCACGTCGGCGCGCACGTCTTTCGCAGCATGCAAAAACGTGGTCGCACAACGCGTTAGACGCGAGTAAGCGTCGCAAAGCAGCAGCAACAACAACAACAACAAACCAGTCTCGAACGCCACCACCGCGGCACAAACTTTTGCAACATTTTAATAACAAAAATCTAAATTCTGCGTAGAGCGCCACTAACTCAAAAGCGCGTGCAACATTCGACCTCCCATTTTCCTCTTTTCGTGGGTTGCGCTTCCCCTGCCTGGCTTTCGCTCACTGCCGTTCATACGTGCGACCTGACGGTGTGCCGGTAAGGTGTAAATAATAGGAAAGTAGATTTTCTCGGGTATTTTAACTTTGTAACTAATTTTCTCGACTCTTCTGTTGTTGTTCTGGTTGTTGTTGTTGCTGCTTGTTACTTGTCATTTTTATTGTTGTTGTTGTTGTTGCTGAACGCTTGCTTAGCCGCTGCTCGATCCTGTTGGCGGTTAATGTTGTTCTTGCTGCAATTTATGTTGTTACCGTGCAAAATGAGTGTTGGGGAAATTTTGTAATTTTTTTTTTTGTTTACTTGTTATCGCTTTTTTTTTTGCAGGTTGTTGCTTAAGTTGTCGTTGTTTTTTCAGTGTAATTTGTCAACAGTTAATTAAATTGTAATGGAGTATTTTAACGAGTAGAGTTTGTTGTGCTCGACACCTTAACCAAATTGCTGTCTTAAAGCGATTTTTTATAGCACAGTTTTAGGTGCTAAAACTGAATTTATGCGATCAAATTGGACCAAATAAATTTTGGAAAATCAAATACGTATTAGTTTAGTTAAATTTATATACAATTTATTGCCATGAATTCAATTCAATTGAAATAATTCCATTTAATTAACAATTCATTGTCGCGAAATATGCAATTGAAATAATTCCATTTAACTAATTTAAAGCTAATTTATAGAATTTGTTCAATCATATATGTCAAATATAAGTCAAATATTCAATACTTTTTTAAATATTAATTGTAATTAAATAATTAATTACTTTATTAAATAACTGATTATTAAAAACATGAAGTCCTAACGTAACGTACTGAACCAATTACTTAAGATTTAGTTTAATACTGACAAATTAATTATTAATTATACTGACAAATTAATTATTAATTATACTGACAATTAATTATTAATTTTAATTAATAAATAATGATTACTTATTAATTTAAATTGAATTCATTATTTTATTCACTAATTAATTGGTTATTTAAAAAACAATATTTAATAATTAAATTTATTCAAAATTAGTAGTAAGACAGCAATTAAAAGACTCATTTAATCAGCTTAATCAGGTTAATCAGCTTTACGATTTATTTAATTAAAATTTTAAAATATGAATGCAATTCAATTAAGTCGATTTAAGTGTCATGTAATTCAGTAATTAATTGTGTAATAATTTAATTCAACTCAATTTGGTTCATTAAATAGATTTGATTGACTATTTAAATTAAGCTCAATGCAATGAATTGAATTTCGTACAATTTAACTTAAGATTACTTAATTTCATTTAAATCAATGCAATTCAAATCAGTTTAGTTCAGTTCAATTTGGTAATAAACAAAGTCATAAATAATATAATTAAAATTTATTTAATTTAATAAGCTATTTATTAGTTAGTTAGTTAGTTAGTTAGTTATTTTTATTTATTCAATTAATTCAATTAATTAAGTTATAAAACAAAATAAATTGAACAGAAACTCAACAAAAAGTAAAAAATTGCCAAAAATTACTAAGTCATTAAACTAAACTAAGTTTAACTATTTAACTAAAATATTTCAATATTCAACATTTTATTCAGTTCACTTCAATTTTTCTCGGACCTACTTAATTAAGTTCGACTCAATTTAGTTCAATTAAATTTGATTCAGTTTAGATGCAATGCAATTCATTGCAATTCAATTAAACTCAACTAAATTCAGTCTCATACAATTCGATAAAATTTAGCTCAACTAAGCTGAGTTTAATACAGTTCGACTTAATTCAATTCAGTTCAACTTTATGCAATTCAACTAAATGCAATCTGATTAAGTTTAGTTCAATGCAACTCAGTTCAGTTTAATCAATGCCATTCAACTAAAAAAAATCAGTTCAGCTCAGTTTAATTCGGTTCCATTGAATTCAGTTTAAGTAATTTATTGCAGATTAGTTCACTTCAACTCGGTTCAATTCAATTTAATGCCATTTAACTTAACTAAGTTCAGTTCAATTGAATTTATTTTAATGAAATTTCATTGAAATCAGTTCAATTCAGATTAGTACAGATTACATCAGTTCAATGCGATTCAATTCAACTACGTTCAATTCAATTCAATGCCATTCAACCCATCTAAATTGAGTACAGATCAATGCAATTTGATAGAAATCAGTTCAATTCAGTTCAGTGCAGTTTAGTTGTGTGCAATGCAATTCAATTCAATTCAATTCAATTCAATTCAATTCAATTCAATTCGATGGCATTTAATCCAAATTTAGTTCAGTTCACTGCAATTGAATTGAAATTCAGTGCAATTTAGTTCAGTTCAATGCAATTCAATTCAACTTTATTCAATTTAATTCAACTCAATTCAATTTAATTCAATTTAGCTCAATTTAATTCAATTGAATTGAATTCAATTCAATTCAATTCAATTCAATTCAATTCAATTCAATTCAATTCAATTCAATTCAATTCAATTCAATTCAATTCAATTCAATTTGCCTAAATTCAGTTCCATTCACTACAATGCAATTAAATTCAATTCAATTCGTTTTAATTCAGTACAGTTTAGTTCAGTTCAATGCAACTCAATCCAAATCAGTTCAATTCAATTCAATGCCATTCAACTCACCTAAATTCAGTTAATTAAAATTGCATTGAATTAAATTCAATTCGGTTCCATTCGGTACCTACAGTTCAGTTCAATTAAACTAAATTCTATTCAGTTAAGTTGAAGGCATTTCATCTAATCCAATTCAATGTATTCTAGTGGGACCAAATGGGTGTTGTGTACTATGAGCTGGCGAGACCATAACGGGCGATCGGTATAGGCTGCAATTGATGCGTTTGAGCCGTGAATTACGAGAAAAACGGCCGGAATACAAGCACAGACATGACAAAGTTATTTTCCTGCATGACAACGCTCGGCCTCATGTCGCAAAAGTCGTGAGCAAATATTTGGAAACGCTCAAGTGGGATATTTTGCCGCACCCGCCGTATTCTCCGGACATTGCTCCTTCTGATTACTGGTTGTTCCTACGGATGCAGCACGATCTGGCAGGTCATCGGTTCACTTCTTTCGCAGAAATCGAAAATTGGCTTCTAACTTGGATCACCTCAAAAGACGAGACATTTTTTCGAGATGGAATTCAAAAATTGCCTGAGAGGTGGGAAAAGATAGTAACTAGCGATGGACAATACTTTGATTAATCTTTTAATTCTTTTTATTTTGAAATAAATGCATTTTTAACTACAAAAAAACGGACCGAATTAATTTGTACTCCCAATACTTGAATTCAATTTAATTCAATTCAATTCATGTCACTCATTTTAATTAAATTCCATTTAATTTAATGTGATTGATGATATAACTTCAGCTCTCATCTTACGATTTTCCATCTACAGAGCCTGTAAAGTTAATGAATCTCGTTTTCAAGAAGAAAATTTCTAGTGCCTTCTTTCAAAAAAAGCCTAACTTCACTCATTATTCTAATGACAATTCTTGTTCTTGCTCTTGTTCTTGTTCTCTCTCAAACTAAATTCAATAGTCATATAGTCGCAAACCACTTCAACACACGTATTTTACATAAAATTCATAAAAAACACACCAACACTTTTGCACTTTATTAAAACAAGTGCCAAACATTTGTCGAAAATGCAAACTTTTCCATTTCGTATTTTTGCTTTTTTGCAACTTTTACTGCTTCGCATTGTGCGGCGTCGCTGCCACTCACTGCTGATTAACTCAACATCGAAGTGCGAATGCACTAAACCATACTTTGCACTTTCGCTACTTTCCGCCCACCGTCCGCACACTCCATCACTTGGCCTCAGTGCGCCGCACCACTGATTATCGACTAGTTTAGCAGTGAAGTGCATGCAACATGCAACATCGCTCAACATTTCCGTCACACTTATGCGACATTTCAAGGCAAACAACGCGCCGCTACTTTCAGACTTTGCCTAACCGCTTCGCTTCGCTGTTGCTGTCTCGCTCTTGCTTTGCTTCGCTTTCGCTTGGCGCATCACACAAACTTTTCCATCTAGTCAAATTTTCTTAGATGCCGCCAAACACTGCTACTCTTTAATGCAAAAACAACAACTAGTGAATTATAGTAAAAGCAAAAGAACAAAAAAGCCATGCAGAAAGTTTTCTTATAAAAATGCAAACTTTTCATGGGATTAAATTTACAGTGAAGCGCCAAGTGAAGATGCAGTGGTGTAAAATTAAGTTTTCTTCCCAACAAGGACAGTTTTTTTTTATCAAATAACAATTTTGTTGACATCTTTATAAACCTTTTTTGTAATACTAAAATGTTTGAGATTCTTTTCGTGTAGTGGTGGTAGTGGTTTTGATACTAAATAATTAAATTTATTTAAATATTTTATATTTTAATTTGGAAAAAACATTTGAGAAAATATGAAATATGAGTTTGAATAATTATTAAAAATATTTGTCAACAAATTTTGAGAACTATAAAAAGTGCATTTAGTTTTTTTTTTACTAATTTTTGTTTTTATTTTACTTTTCTTTCTTTTCAATAATATTTTTTTTGCAATTCTTGATTTTTCAATATTGAAATTTTTTTAACATTAAATAAAAAGAAATATTAAAAAAAAAAATAAAAATAATAAAAAAAATAATAAAAAAAATCATAAATAAAATTTGATTTTTTTAATATAAACATTTTTTTTATTTTGTTAAAAAAAATTGTTAAATTGTTAAAAAAAAATTTTTACATTAAAAAAAAATTAAATTAAATCAAAAAATAAAAAAAAAAAATCATAAATTAAATGTGATTTTTTAATATGGAAATCTGTACTATTAATAAAAAATAAATATTACTTAAAAAAGGTATAAAAAATTAATTTAAAAAATTTAATGAAAAATCAGTTATATTAAATGTGATTTTTTACTATAGACATTTTTTTAATATTAAATGAATATATGAAATGAATATGAATATATAAAAAAAATAAATAAATAAAAAATAAATGAAACACAATTTTTAAATAATTTAATTAAAAAACTTTAATTAAAAAAATTAAAAAAAAAAATTATTTATAAAAATTAAACAAATTATAATTTCTAAACTTGTTTCCACAAAACTTCAGAGTAATTTATTTTTATCGATCGCTTTTACTATAAAAATCAGCCTAAAAGTATACCCTTGAAAATGGCCACCATTTTGTATGAAGTGTCTACAACTTGTCAATTTATAATAGTCTACTTTTGGGTGTTTCATTATTTAACCTTTCACCCCACTGCCACTTTAAATTCCACCACTGCACTCAGTGCACTGCGCCCAGGCCGCTAGACTAAATGTTCAGCTCAGCAGTCCATCGTTTGATTTACTTAGCGAATGGCAAGCAAATAGTCGAAAGTGGGCGCCAACGTGCATTTGAAAAGATTTTCCCATTTAACAGTCTCCGACTCGGTATTGCCGACTGCACTATTTATAACCGAGAAACAGTCAGCGATGCGCAACTTTTCCATTTAAATGTTGTCAAACGATTTGCATTTTCCGAATTGTTTTCTTTGTGGCAGCCGTTGCTGAATAGTTGCAATTCACGTTGATTTCTTCTTTTATCAGTTTAGTTTTTGTTTGTTTTGTTGTTTTTGTTGAAAAGTTTTTTGTGTTAACAGGCTAAATGGCAGCGTTGACATTTGCTGTAGTGTCGATGTGTTTGTGTGAAACGTGTAGAAATGACAGATTTGCGCGAAAACCTTGAAAACTAAATGTCGCTTAAAAATTGCAGAAAAAAACCGACAACGGCAACAACGTTGATGTTGAGAAGATTAATAGACTTTGCTTGTTTTGCGTGGTGTTGTTTTTTCGCATGGGAATGTGCAATCAATGGAGGATTTACAACTCAATTTCAGCAACTCGATTCATGTTTGGGGCGGGTGCTGAAAATATTCAAATTGGTGATGATGAAGACATAGTCTAAAGCTTAACTTAGATGTATTTACTGTATACAATTTGCAATAAAAAAGTTACTGTTCTTTAAGATTGTTATTGAATGTTTTTGAAACCTCAAATAAATATGAATAATTCAATTGGGTCCTGAACAAAAATTGTATATGAAGAATGCCCCTTTTAATGGTCTCATGATTTCATGGTCATCACTCATCTAAACAGAGCCGTCAGTGTCTTCTTTGATTTCTTAGAAATCCTGAATTTACTCAAATTTATCTGCAAACCGGATCGGGTAAAAAAACTGTTAGAGTACGCGAGTGAAATAAATCGACACACGACCGTTCGTAGTAACTTCTTTATTCAACTGAAGATCGACTTGAAGCTAATACTTAGTAGTTTGCATAATTTGCCTGCGCTTGGGTTGCCTATATAACAAACTGTAGTGTTGCATTTTCTTACAAAAACAAATAAACATTTTGTGGTCATTTTGGTTCCGAAAAGAGCTCACAAAGCTGGAACAGAAATTAGTATCTAGAACAGACGTGGTGTCAACCTTCTTGGGTGCGAATTTTGTCTAAGAAAACTTCATCACTTAAGCACAAAACCGAATACTTAGTTATGAAAATTATATCCTCCGCTTCTTTTATTCATCTCAAATCTGCAACTTGCCATGTGTACCATTTCTTTTCTTAGCCACACAAACGCCACAGCAATCTTTGTTTTTTTTAACAATTTTTATAAATTTGACCGCTGAAAATTTTGAATAACTCGAATAAATTCAGCTAATTCACTTGAATTCGAAACAAAGACATGTATATGAAAATTAAATCCTTTTTTTCTTTTATTTATCTCAATTCTACAACTTGCCTTGAGAGAGTTAACTCTCTTCTCTCAGCCAGAAAAAAGCCACAGCAACCTTTGTTTTTTTACAATTTTTATAAATTTGAAAACTGAAAACTTTGAGTAACTCAAAAATGTCCAACACATCACTTCAATTAAAAGGCTCGAATAATTCAGCTAATTCAATTGAATCTAAACACAAAAATGTATATGAAAATGAAATCCTTCGCTTCTTTTATTCATGCCAATTCTACAACTTGCCTTGAGAGGGTCCACTCTCTTCTCTTAGCCAGAAAAACGCCACAGCAAACTTTGTGTTCTTAAAAATTATATAATTTGAATATTAAAAACTTTAAATAACTCAAATAATATCAAACACCATCACTTGTATTAAAAGACTCAAATAAGTACCAGTAACTCAATTGAGTCTTAAACAATAAAAACTTTATATGAAAAACGCTCCTTTTACTGCTTTCAATGCTAACAAGTGGCCTAACTTACCCCTTGCCATGTTGACCTTTTCGTCTCTTAGTCAAACAAAAGCCACAACAACCTTTTACAACTTTTATAATATGAACGCTGAAACCTTTGAGTGACTCGAATAATGTCAAAGAATTTTAATTACCTTCAACATAAAACGACAGTTCGATAGTAGCTGCCTGCACACACACCTTATCGAGCCGCAATTAATCTCATTATGTAAAGTTAAGTAAAAGGAAAAAGCTTCAACTTGGCATCGAATGCTCTGAATTGGGTTTTGTGTGAAATGCTTAATTAAACACCTGCCAAGTTTTTTTTTTTGTATTTGTATACGAAAAGACCCAAAGTCAAGGCGGCCACTTGAGCTCAATTGAGCTGACTTTAAGTGGTGGCAGCAAAAGTTTGGAGATTTTTTTTGCCCCATCAAATAACAAATACCAAACCCCGAACGCACAGCTGCTGTACATGATTTAAGCTAAATTTGTTGTTGGCTTAGAAGTGTAAAACTCTCTGCAGCAACTGTGCAGGCAACAGGACTTCAACCCGTCGGCTATTGTCTTCGATTTTGACACAATTGCCGCCGCAACCTTTTTCAGTAAACCTTTGCCTTTTGTTGTACACTTGGTTGTGATTTTGCTCGTATTTTGTTTTATTTTATTTTTGTATTTTTTTTTTGTTTGCGTTGCTTTTAAGCTTTTGAACGGTGGGGTGTCCCATTCTTCATTGGGTTGTGCTGAATTGTTGCAGGCAGCAAGTTGTGTCATTATTGAAAATTTATGAACAACTTTTCACTTCATTAAATGCTATACACAGCTCTGAATTGGGTTGGGCTGAGAGAACAATGAATCTGGCTGGCAGCCGGCAGCTAATGTTGGCACAATTTGTGGCAAAGGGGACATTTTGGGGTTTTTGGTTGGGACTTGTTTGCTTCGGAAAATTGTGCGCTGCGTGAAGTTCAATTAAAAATTACAGCTGCTGTTTTTTGTAGGAAAAGATTAAATTCAATATTTTATTGAATTATTTTATTGAATTTAATACTTAAATAAAAATATAAAAAAATTTAAAAAAAATGTCAAGACATGAAATAAAATTAAAAAAAAAATTTACATTTATTGAATTCGAGCACTTTGCCAACTTCATTTGCATTGGGGTTTAATTTGTTTACAGCTTAAAATGTGCTGCGTTTCTACTAACAGCAAAACAACAACAACAACACCATAGCACAGCTTTGCCACTGAAGCGTGCTGCCGCCACCGACAAGCGGCATAAACTCATTGAAATTGCATAAAGGCGTAAAAATTTAACGAGCAAAACGTTAAAAGTTTGCACTGCAAAGAATGAAAAATGCCAAATGCTTTGCGCATACATACATACAACACTACAAAAATTAATAGTCACAAACAATAAAAAAAAGCGCAAAGTTCAACGCAAAGACCAGCGAGGAGTCGGTAGTCAAACGTTTCGTTGACGTGTAGACTCAGTGGGATTCACAATGAAGGAGTTGTGTGTGTGTGTGTGTGTGTGCGAATGGATTTTGAACGTTTGCCTAAAATTATGCTAAACCCAGAAACAGCTAAAAATAATGGCTTTAAATATAATTTTGAGCGACAAGTTTACTTGGGCTGGTGAAATAAATTTATTTTAACGGAGATTTTTTCCTTACAAGATGTTTCTTTCAAAGAATTTTTCTATCAATATTTCTAAATTAATATATTCTATTAATAAATATTCTATTCAATATTTAAATTTTTTTATTTTTGCTTTAATTTCTCATGTATATAATAAAAGCTTCATGTGAACATATTAAATAAAAATGCAAATTCTTTCACATATGTTTTGCATGACATATAGGTAACTCTTTTCATAAAAATCCCAGCAACTTCGAGTTAAATACCACAAGAAAAATTAAAACGAAATAGCAACACTTTAGCTGCACTTCAAGTGACTTCAGGTGTAAGAAGGTTTTCTACGAATGAATGAAATAAATATGGCAAGAAAATATTTCATTGAAGTGAAGGTTAAGACCACACAGCCTTGACCCATTTGCCAAGGCGTTAAGGTGCAGAAAATATAGCATTATGTGAGTGCTTGTATGAGGAGCTTTGCATGAAGGCAATGCAGTGCCATTTCAGTGATTTGAAATAGTTTTTTATATGAATTTAAATCAGTCAACAACATTTGGCTTCACTAAATTTATGTCCAAATTCTTTGCTTATTTTTTAAATTGTTATTTAATGTTTTATTTAATTGTGAAGAACTAAAATGCGAATAGTTGAATTTACTTATCAACACAAATTCACAAGTTTTTTACTTGGCATAATAAATCATACAAAGTGTCAGCTAAGCCTTTCCACATCACAAACTTGTATTAAAATATCACTCATACGCCCCGGCGATACTTATTGACGAAGTCAAACTTGAACACAACAGAGACATGTTAGCTCTTTTGAATGTGAGGCGTTGATTGAAGTCATCATACACACTCTTTCTTCTTCTTCTTCCACATCTTTGATATTTATTGGTGTTTTAAATGACACTAAATCAGTAAGGAATATGTGATGTGAGTGCAACTTCTTCACTTATTTTTAAAAATAAAATAAAATAAAATAAAATAAAATAAAATAAAATAAAATAAAATAAAATAAAATAAAATAAAATAAAATAAAATAAAATAAAATAAAATAAAATAAAATAAAATAAAATAAAATAAAATAATTTAAAATAAAATAAAATAAAATAAAATAAAATAAAATAAAATAAAATAAAATAAAATAAAATAAAATAAAATAAAATAAAATAAAATAAAATAAAATAAAATAAAAAAAATAAAAAATAAAAATAAAATAAAATAAAATAAAATAAAATAAAATAAAATAAAATAAAATTAAATTAAATTAAATTAAATTTAATTTAATTCAAAGGTGACTAATTGAATTCACTTGCTTATACAAATCTGAATGTTCTTTAGTTACCAGAAAAAAAAATCATAAAAACCGCCAGCAAATCTTTTTCACATCCTAAATCAGAATATCACTCATACGCCCCGACACTACTCATTGACAAAGACAACCCTAGACCCAGTAAAAACACATTTTCCCTACAAGTGCATGTTTATTGCTTGGCGAGTGGTTACAAATTTGAGAATCAATTATTTGCTGCCTGGCGGCATCTGTCAATTAGATGCGCCGCACTATGCCGCTTACTGCAACACACAGCCACCGCATAAATACATTTTCATTAAGCTATGGCAACTACACAACTACTTCCACCATATCACACAACAACATCGACATTTGCATCAACGAGTGCAACACTTTAGCACTCGAACAGCTTCAACAGCAACAAAGTGTGTTGCACGTGCACAGCGTGCAAGCAAATAGCAAAATACGCAAATCTGTCGCTGCTAGCTGACTGGTTGCTTGGTTGGTTGAGTGAAAATTGCTAAAGTGTTGCACGATGCTAAATTTCCTGCTTAAATGTCGCGAAAATGATAAACTGCCAGCAAACAGCGCCGTGCTGAGGAGCACATTTTGCAAGCTGGCTTTTGCGGTGTTCTCGTCGTAGGTGGTTGCTGGCAACTGACTGAGGCGTTCTGTTGAAATTTTGTGTGGTTTTTAGTGGAAAATGACTGCACGACAGACTGAAAATTATCAACGCCATTTATGAAGTGAAGTCTTGGTGCATTCATAAGAGCGACAAAATGAAAGACAAAAACGCAAAGCTTATTAGTTGAGTGCAATGCAAATGAAAGCAGCCATTAGATGATTTTGTGATTTTTTTTTATCGGCTTAGAGTGAAACATTTTTGTCTGCACTATTATGAAACGCATTAAGTTATAGCAATTAGAGACGTGAGGTTTTGCATGATGATGCGATAAGCTAGAGGGAAGAAATTTCATAAAGTTTAGAGGCGTGTTTCAGCAAATCACCGACCAGCGGCTGTTTTTAGGCGGCAAGTATGTACCGTCAATATTGATGTTAGTGTCATCCCAAAGAATTCTCCGATATTTTTACTTTTTATTTAATTGGGCTTTAAATAGCAACAATCACTAAAGATTCTACTTTAGAGAGCTTTGCAATAAGATTGTAAACAAATCTTCATGAAGTCATTTTGACTCCTTTGGACATTCAAGTGACAAGCAGCTGTCATTTTTGAGACCCTTTATCTATCAAAAAGTTCCATTACCTTAAAACAGAAACTTTATAATAACTTAACTTATTTTATTAAACACCAAAATAGTTACTTAACTAACCAACTTTCTGAGATCTTATACCCAAAAACATTTGAATGAAAAAAATCAACTCTCCCATTACCAAACCAACACCAAGACTAACTAATTCGCAATTTTTCTCACACTATCTGACACACACGCACAGAAACGATATCCATAACAATTCCTTATCACTTTTTAGTTATTTCCTCTAAAAGCTTTTAGTTTCCAATCAAAAATTGGCCTAAAATTTCAGCCCACTGGTCGCTTCAGCGATCAGCAAGTATCAAGAGTCGCCTCAACACGTTGGTTGAAGCGTCTGAAATATGAAACTCGTTTGCTAAAAATCGCATTTAATTTCCAAAAGCCATAAATAAACGCCAGCTGCGTGCCAGAATGCATACGTGAGCACAATGTGCTGCCACATTAGAACGCATGTATGTGTACGTGTGTGTGTGCGTGTGCCTATCAGTCGGCTGCAAATGAATTTGTGAAAGTTTACACGGCAACCATGGCATGTGAGCACAATTGATTAGTGACGGAAGTGACCCTGCTGCTTGGCACCAGACAGCCAAACAGCAGCACCGCCATCAACAACACACAGGCTGCTATACCAACAACAACAAAAACAACAAGCAAAACAACAAAAACAAAAGCAGCAGCAACAAGAACAACAATAAGAATGCCAGCAACAGCGCGCAACAAACGCGCACGTCAGGCATTTGGTTGGTGTGTAGCATAGACTTAGGCGCGCTGACCGGAAATAAGCGCCGCATGACGATGAAGTGTTGCTGTGGCCGCTGCTACAACAGCTGTTGCCGCTGCCGCTGCTGCTTGCTGCTTTTGCCATTGATGTGGATGATGATGTTGCTGATGGCTGCAGTTGGTGGTCAGCAATGCCGCTGACTGCTTCATTGCGTGCTGTGCTCTTTTGCGCAACGTAGAAACGCTTTGGCGCTTCAATATGCCATGCTGTGTTGGGTTGTGCTTTTTAGGCATATGTTACTTGGTTAGGGTGACCATAACTCTTTAATTTGTAATAAATTTTAATCAAATATTTCAAACTATGAGAAAAAGGACTTCAACTGAGATTGATACCCAAATCATGTCGTTTCACAATTACAAGTCAGCCTAAAAGTATGCCAATTGCTTTGAAAGTAATTGCGCTCTTTGTGGAAAATGAATATAACTTTATAAAAAATTAAAGCATGCTTTTAGGCGCCAACCATGTTGCTGCCAGTGTAATTTTACTATAATTTCCCGCTGGCTGAACGCTTGCGGACACTCAAAACATTCTACTCCCTCTATACATACACAAACACATATGTATGTGTTTGTAGATATGTTGGCATGCCTCGACAACTTTTATTGCCGCTCTGTATGCGCATTTATTGCCAATCAATGATGTATTGCGCCGTTGCTGTGCCATGTTTTTTTTTCTTTTCATTTACGTGCTGTGCAACCGCTGCCGGCACCACTCAACGTTTCTATGCTATGCTCATAATTTCCGTTTAGTTTTCACGCGCCCCATCACTGAAAACGGTATCCATAGCATACACTTAGGCGCAATAGAGCGCAACGAATTGGATTAGAATTACAAGAAATTGACTCAGTTTTCGTTTGAAGTTTCTAGTTGCAACGACGATGGGTGATAGTTGATGGTTGTTTTGTTGTTGTTGTTGTATGTGTAGATTTTGTTGTTATTGTTTTTATTATTGTTGTTGCTGTTGCTATCATATGGCTGTGAAAATCGAAATTGATCTATGTGTGGCCATAAATTCCTAAACTTGCACACTTATTCGGCTCTGCAGGGTGAAAGCAATAAAGAGCAAAATTGCAGTCAATGGACAAAATAACAAATTCTAACAACTCTAAGTTGATACAGAATACTTTAGAAGCCATTAATTGTTTAAAAATTCCATTCAAAACATTTATCTTTTTTCTTATACATATACAAAGGTTCACATCTATCCAAAATTTTTCTATATATTGCACCCTGTTTCTGCTTTTTATGAGTGGCCAACTACCGCATGCCTTGTCGTATGCTTTTAGGCGCAATCATCGTTAGTATAGTTCAACTATTAGCCACACACACACACAAACTCCTAAAAAAAGTTATAGACCTCATGGCCAAAACAACAAATACAGATAAATAAAATAAGCAAAAAAAATTTACTATGCCACGCTTGGACATCATCATCGCTTAATGCCTCTCTGGGGTCACATTTGCCTGCTCTTCACACTTTTCACCCCAATGCCAAAAACAATAAACAAAAAACAAAAATTAAGAAACGCATGTTATGTCTCATCGCTTTTGCAGCATCAACACTTTTTTATGCTCGCAGCGCACCACGCCCCTCCTAACCACCAAAAACGTATGCACTCAGCAGGGGCGTCGTCATAACATACCCTACGGCGCAAATATTTCTCACCCTTTTTCATTCGCGTTGTAAATGTGAGCAGTGCAGCAAAAACTAACCAATTTTCTTCATTACACTTCTGTCCAGCCCATATTTTGGGCATTTTTTTTCTATACGAAAGGCAAGGAAAAAGTTTGAACAGCACACCCGCACATACTTTTAGGCGTTCAAGCTAAATGACCTTGCTGCATGGCTGATAATTTTCTCAATGATTTATGTTTATTTGTGTTTTATGAACTGTAATTTATTAAGTGAACGATACGCATATCGCTTAGAGCTTCAAGGTATTCGAATTTTAACGGCATGACTCGCATGATTCGAGTACCGGTTTCAGAAGGCAACATTTGAAGGAATGAGTTCAGAATGTGAGTAGAATGAACGGTTCGAATGCTTTGCCTAGTTTGGGCTATTCGGAACGTTTAGACAGTCCGAAGGTATAAACTTTTTCATATACTTTGAATTAGTGGAACTTTCTGTTCAGATACTCTGAGCATCCTAGAAAATTATAAAAAGTAGTGAAAGTACTGACAGAACATAGTTTATGAATAATTCGACGTTATTAGTCCACAACAAGTTTTAATATTCAGACAAGTCTAGACTTTTCAACTGTCTACCTGTATGATTTGGGCCACTCCTATGCTTTAAGAACGTTCTGGACTCAGCAGATCAGCAGATTTTTTTGGGCATTCTGGACTCTTTGGATCAGGTCACCCAGTATGATTTAGATCTTTCATATTTTTGTATGGAATTTCGGATTCTTTGGATCAGGGAATTCTACATGATTTGGGTCTTCCATATGATTTTAGAGGGTTCTGGACTTTACAGATCAGGATCTGCTGTATGATTCGGATCTTTCTTATAGTTTTAGGACATTCTGATTTCTTTGGATCAAGTCCTTTTTTAGTTTTAAAGCATTCTGGTTCTCTTGAATCAGGGCTCAGGGATCAGAGAAATGCATATGATTTTAGAGGGTTCTGGACTCTTTAGATCAAGGCAAGCAGTATGCTTTGGGTTTTTCATATACTTTTGGAACTTTCTGGACTCTTTGGATCAGGGCATTCTACATGATTCGGGTCTTTCATATGATTTTAGAGAGCTCTGGACTTTACAGATCAGGTTATGCTCTATGATTTGGATCTTTCATATAGTTTTAGGGCATTCTGATATCTTTGGATCAAGTTCCTTTTTTTAGTTTTAAAGCATTCTGGTTCTTTTGAATCACGGCTCAGTGGGGCTCAGGGATTAGAGAAATTCATATGATTTTAGAGGGTTCTGGACTCTTTAGATCAAGGCAAGCAGTATGCCTTGGGCTTTTTATATAGTTTTGGAACTTTCTGGACTCTTTGGATCAGGGCATTCTACATGATTCAGGTCTTACATTTTAAGACATTCTGGTCTCTTTGGATCAGGGCAGACTGTATGATTCTGGATTCTAAGAGTCAGGACATGCTTTATGATTTGGCTCATTCATATGATGCAAGGACGTTCTGGACTCAGCAGATCAAAGCAGGCTGTATGATCCGGGCCTTTCACACAATTTTTTGAAATTTTCAACTCTTTGGATCAGATAACACTTTATTATTCGAGTCTTTTATATGGTTTTTGGCGCTCTAGTCTCTTCGAATCAAGGCCCAAGGTATGATTTGGGCCATTTTTATGGTTTTAAGGTGTTCTGAACTTTCCATAATTGGGGCGATTATACTGTTTTAACCCTTTCGGGACTACTGGGATAATACGTCCCAGTAAGGTTTTAGGGCCCCTCAAAATAATTATTCGGATCTCGTGACCCACGCAGAATAATTATTCGAACTATATGTCTTCGCATAAAGGATGTTTTTAGAATTTGTCAGTATGCAACACAATTTTGCAGTCCCAAAATTGAAATTATGGGAACATTTCTACCAAGAGTATTTTGGTTTTCAAAATTAAACTCCGTCCCGAAAGGGTTAAGTCCTTCAGACTAGAACTGACTGTATGTTTCATGCGGTTTTTATGCTTTAAAGTGGTTCCAAACTGTTTGGATAGGGACAGGCTTTGTATTTAAAAACAATCAAAGTTTTCTTTAACAAAGCAAGAAAAGAGACTAATTTTGGTTATGCACATTCAGAAAATAAAAATTCAAATAATTTGGATCATCCAAATTTGTTGGAAAATGAGACTCTTTATTTCGTTATACGAACTAACCCAATGTTCTTAACTAACATTCGCTTTGTGGCCACATAGTGCTTACACAACTTTTCGTTGAAATGTCTTAATCACAAAACTCGTCAGATAAGCCAAGAAAGTGTAGAAAAGCACAACGCAAACAAATCCCCTGCCTGATAACTACTGAGTGAACAAAAGAAAGCACATAATTTGAAAGTTGGTGATTTGTAATCAGCTTAAATCATCAAATGTCTGTTGTTTTCTTTATGCTGTTGTCAAGTAAAATTTATGAATATTTTGTTATGCGTCTTTCAAAGCCACTTGATTTATTTTATTATGCAAAAGTATACCAACAAAAGATTTATTAATGAATTATTTTGATATCTTTCCAAGGATTTATGTAAAAGTTGATGGCAAATAACTACAACTAAACACTGCACTGAGAGCCTAAAAGTATGCATGATTAATTATAATTTAATCGTTTTATAACTGAATAGATTATTCAACAAGTTTTTAAAAAGAACTGCTTGACTGCTCTTTAATAGTGAAATGATTTTATTCGATTCGCACAAACCATTTCTGATTTTCCACGCCATTCAAATGTCGGCCACCACAAGTTGCATCACTCAAACACAGCTGCATTAACTCATTTGCCCACCACAAGCGTTATTGCCACTCGACTGGCCACGCACTTGGCTGCCGATGCGTGCTTGCCCCCAAAAACAACAACAACAACAACAACACACAAATGTTTAGTAGCACCAAATTGCGGCACTTGAGTGAAAATGCAAATTAAGTCAAATAGTAGCAAATAATTTTGCCCGCACTGGGCAAAAAGCCAAATACCAATTGCAATGCCAATTTCAAATACCGATTGCGCAGCACACGGCCGATATTCATGCGGTCAGGTGCTCATCCGATGAGGAGCTCATTTGCGAATTGGTGGCGTCCATGGGGCAAGATATGGGCACACAAACTAAATTACAAAAGCGAAAAGGTATTTTCAAATACTCTAATCGAAGCGAAAGTGGAACTGGTCAGACATTTAGTAGCCCAAGGAAAAACGACTGTAATTAATATAAAATTAAACAAAATTCCAGCTCAAAGTTTGAGCGAGAAAAAATACAGCGATTGTTCTAGTTGAGCTCAGGTTACGTATACGCCCCCGGTGATTATTTTCAATGTGCTTAAAGTTTGTTTTACATGGAATAAAATCTAAAACAGTTTGTGTTAATTGTATTACTAACATTTTGCTTTATCTTTGGTGCCATTGTGTGTATTTGAATAATTCAAATTAAACAACTGATACGACCAGTGTACAAACATTCACAGTAATCGCATAATTGCCATTCTTTAAATGGTTTCAGTGGCAAAACGCAACCTAATTTTAACTCAAAATGGACATCAACTGTTAAAGTGAACCGCCAAAGTGAACCGCTTAAGTGAATCTCTACAATGTTGCATACATATAGGCGTATATTTGTACAATTGATGATTAATTGCTTTAAGCAAAATATTATTCCACTAAACATTTTACTCTTACGCCTCATTAAACCATTTTAAACTTTGCAAGCAGCCAACACCACTAAATACTTAATTTTATTGAATTTAATTTAAACTCACACTATCAAAACAGCACATTTAGTGTGCTTTTTTTCAAACATTTCCCCCACTTCTCTGTATTCAGCCTAAGGCCGCTCATTAGCATCGGCGCCATGTCGAGTTTGTCTGAAAAATTAATGTGCCGCTGTCGACAAGTGTACAAAACTCTGTTGTCTCAGCACTTGAGGCAAATTGTCAGCGAGCAAAAAATACGTCTATCACTTTATATTTCTCTCTCTCTTTCTCAACCATTGTGTCTCGTTATATCTAATTTTACTTTACTTCCCACTCTCAACTCTTCATTGAATGCTACGTGATGACGCTTCAAATACGCTTATCTGCTGCTTATTAAATATGTGGCCGTCAAAATGTCAATGTCGGCGTTGGCATAGCATTAAATCAGACGCTTTATCAGACATAATTGGCATTAATAATTTATTAAAAATGTCAGCGTGAGACTTTAAAAAGACAATTGACAAGTTTGCTAAAAACTTAGAGCATAAAATGTGATTAATTGGATATTTCAGCGCAAAACTTTGTGCACTGAAAATGGAAGGAAAGGTTTTTTATGTGTAGTTTAGTGAAATTTGTTTGAACTAAAATTTAACTACACATTTTAGTTGTGTATATCTATCTGTGTAAATGAAGAGATGTGCAAAATAGTTTGAAAATAAAATGTAGTAAAATGATACAGGAAAAAGCAAATAAATAAATTAATTAAAACATAAACATATGTAAAAACAATTAAAATTCTTCTGAAAATAAAATTGCCTTAATTCCATTAAATTATTTTAATAACATTTCTACACAATTTCCTCTTTAACCATTAGCTTCTCTTGCTCATTAAATCACTACATCATCACAATAAAAATGACAAAAAAAAATAAATAAATATCTGGCCGCCTTAGGAAGGAACGGCGGCCTTATCACGGTAAGGGGCTATGCCGTGACGGACCCTCCTTTTCCCCAATCTTGCCTTGGTCACCGTGCTAGCACTTCGGAGTTTTAGCACAGCCCGCCAGATCGGGCAGGTGACCGTACAAACCAGTTGACATGAACTCTCTCAAACAAAGCCTCGGACAAACTAAGACATCAGACAAGGACAGTAGAGGAAAGGACAGGAGGGAAGTTCCGGGAACATCCTCCGAAGACGAACTCCTGGCATCAAGCCAGGACACAATTATCTCATCTATTTCCTCAGAGAAGCCTGGCACGCCAATCCTCTCTGAGAAACCCTCAACATCCGCTGCAGCAAGGGGCTAACTGAAACTGGCCAATCCTAGACCATCGCCCAGGTATAAGCCGTACCAGAGGGCTTTGGCTATCCTAGGCAGGATTAGCAAGAACGAAGTCGCTGGTGCTGCTCATCCCAAGGACGCGGAGGACAAGGTGCGGTTTCAGAAGATGGTCGATGAGTACCGGGAGTACCAAGCGACCGTGCCAAAACCTGAAGCGACGAAGCGAAACCGGTCCACTCAGGAGAAGTCAGACCGCGACACCAAAAAGCCCAAAATGACTGGGACAGCGGAACCGACGAAACCGATGAGGATCTTCAATGACGTTATGCGTGACCATCTGCAGGTTGCACTGGTCGACGCTACCACCAACCGCGGCAAGGAAGCACTCGAAAAGTGGGGAGAGATCGAGGCCAGGTTGTCCCAACTGGTAACGGACCACGTAATGGGCAACCTGACAGCGAGTCCGGCGGCACCTCTTCCCAGCTTCGATTCTGCGGAGGTTATCGGGGGATATAGGGTGCGCAAAATAATATATCATAAAAAATAATATTAATAAAAAATAATAATATTGTTACGAAAATCTCAAGTTTCCCAAGGTTTGTTTTGATTGGGTTTGAAAATAAAACAACTTAAATTATTCAGCGCAAACGTAGTCAAAACTAAAAAGCACTTTATTTACAAATTTACACTTGTTCTACTTTACACTAATACTATTGCATGTTTCCCCATTACTTGCTCAACACAGACTCGACCCATTGCGCTGCACACTGCTGCTTTTATACCAGTTTTCTTATCGCGCCGAAGTTTCTTGCAACTTCCAATTGGAAAGCGCTCGACCATTCTCGCACAGCCCATTTCTTCGAGAACCATCCTTGCCATATCGGACTATACGAAGCGAATTATTTGCCAAATTTGCCGTACTTCAAAGTGCATGCCTAAAAGTATGCTAGGAAAAGCGTTCATGCACAGCACAGAGTGCCTCTTCGTTTCAATATTATGCAAAAATATAAAAATTAATAAATAAAAATAAATAAATAAAAACAACACAAATTATTACTAAAAATCTTTTATAAAATTAATTAATATTGAAAAATTATTATGAATAATTATTAATGAAACTTGTGTTGGAAATAACAGTTTTCTAAATTCGATTAAATTACTTAAATAAATTTTAAAACCAAATCATTCTGCATTAAACATTTATAATCAATGTCCTCCAAATACTCAGAGAAGCTTGATAACTAAATGATTTGTTGTGAAAATTTTTACGCCTAAAACTATGCAGCTTCAAGTACTCGAAGAACTATAAGTCTCAAACTATGAACCCTGAAGCCATGAAATTTATGTCATTTTGGGCATTTAAGGATTTACTTTTTTCGAAAATGTTTTCGGCTCATAAAATTTGGGCTCTGTAGATATTCAGTTGAAGCCATTTTTCTATGAAAGCGAAAGAAACTAGAAATTTAACTTTCCTAGATAAAAAATTCAACTTTGTTCATAATTTTGTATATCTAATATTTTTATATTTTTTTCAAATAAAACAATTGTACCATCAAAGTGCATAATTAAATAATTAATACATCCCTCATTAGTCTTAAACCTGCTCACCACAACAGTTTCACCACAAAACCCAGTATTTTATTTAACTTTTCTCAGCTGCGTAGCTGCTCACCTGCCGTATTTAAGCTAAACACATTTGCGGCAATTTGCCCAAAAAAGGGATTTGGCTTAATCATATATTGAATTACCACAATTAACGTTACCCAAATTAAGCAATTACAGCTAACGAAATTCCAAGTGTAGACATAATGAGCAGAAATTTGCGTCTTTTTGTGCGGCTGACTGTAGACACATGCGTACATTAACGTTTCTATGTATGAATGCATACATATGCACGAATGTATGTGGGTATGTATTTGTATATGTATTATAAATGTATGTGTATTAGTTAGAATACATTTGAATGCGTTAATGTGAAAAATGTGGCATCAATTAACTGGAGAGTTTGCAATTGAAGGTTGAAGCATACAGCGGCGAAGACCGAAAGATATGAGGACTTGAAGATGAATATATGAATATGACAATTTTTTTTTGTTTTACAAAACGTTTCCTACATTAATTCAACGAATTTCAGAAAATAAGAACACTAATTTTGGAAAAACACGTTTCACAAAAACAATTTGAATGTACCAAAGACGTTGCTTAGATGAGTTTTGTTGTGAGACTTTCAAATACTTCTGCCGTCATTTACTGTTCAGAAAAGTACAACGAATTTATTTTCAAAGTATCCACTAATTCAGCGTTTATTTGAATTTGGACTTTTACGCAAAAGAAAACCAAATTTGTCTGTGGTTTTCTCTCATTCATTTTGTTCACTAATTTTTAGCGCCTAAAATCCCATCGCGCGTATTTCCGTTACAAAATTAATTATCCCATGTTGATAAGCCTATTTCCGCTGATTGTAATACCCGTTCCCTTCACTCTACTCCACTTCACTTTCCTTCCAACACCTCCTCTTCCTTCTCTTCCCTCTACTCCCGCCTCTGTCCGTTACATCCAACCAAAGTAAAAGGATTTACCGCCTGCTTAGGTTTGTCGCTTGCTGGCCAAAGCAACCACTCGGCGTTGCGTACTACACTTTTAATTGGCGCCCAGTGTAACCAAACTTCAGAAGGATTAAAATACTTTTCGCTGTTTGGCCGATTTTCTTCATTGTTTCGGTCACTTTCTGCTGCCCCTCATCCTTTTGCTTTGCTACTACTTCTTCTAGCTACTTTCTCATGTTTGCTTCGTTTCTTCTTTCAATTTGAAGCGACTTTTTGTTTGGTGCCAAATTTTTGTGGACAATGTTTTTTTTGCCTGCTTGCTGACTTACTTAACTCTATTCGGCAGACAGCCGCGTCCTATCTCCCTTTGCTTTCTCTCACTTAATCGCAGACGGTTACAAACTTTTCTAATTTAAAATCAAGTTCCTGCTTTTAATTTCCTTGTAAATTTGTTATTGCTGCTTTTATTATTATTGTTGTTGTTGTTACAACACAACAGTAGTTGGTTTTTGTTGCTGGCTTGTTAGGTTGTTTTTTGTTTTTGTTCAACTAAAAGTCGCATGCAAAGTTTGATTACATGCCGCAGTGGTCTCATTAGGCGGCTGACAATTGTGTAGCTTACTATTAATTTTCTGTTAATGTGGTTAAATTTACCCGAAAATGTTGCAAGTTGCAAATTATATTGAGAGAAGAAGAGTTGCACAATAGATAATGGGGAAAAAATGGTTTTTGTTGGGTAATTTTATTTTATTGGAGAAGCTTGTTGGGGCATTGATGGAGATATAATGGACGCTAATATCTTGGTATCTGTACCTATTGGACACTATTCAACACTATAGTCATAGCATTGAAGCTATGAAGCAATAATCTATGCCTTGATCGGCATGTTTAGGCATCAAAGTTAAGCTTTAAACCTTAAGTAAAGCTCAAAACCTTTTTATTGCTTACCACTTGAACAGACGTCTTAGTAAACGTCTAGTAGCCCTCTAGTAAAATGAAATAAAGATGTGTTCCTAAGAGTCACCAACTACTTGAAAATTGACTAGAAGGACAACGACACTTGGGCCCCTTTGGCCTAAAAGTAGTCCTTGAGATGACCACTGAACCCAACTACCCACCTACGACGAATACAGACATTCTTTGATTTTAATTACGAAATTTGGCAAGGATTCCCATAAAACCCTCGTTGTGTGACATTAAGGTGACAGACATTTCCATATAAGAGTCTTCAGATCTGTGTTATTTAAATCTATTCTCAACTCGTAGCATGCTTTTAGGCTAACTTTGCCTTTAATGGCTCTCTTCACTCTTTTCAAATCATTTTAAAAAAATGTCATACATCCATGTGAAAGTATATTTTTAATGCAATTTAAAAACTGCAATTTCGTCCCCCCCTCCCTCTTGGGACGGCTGCCAAAACAGCCGCAACACACGCAATACGAAGTACGAAATTGTAATTTTTTAATTGCGCTTTTTTGCTGTCTGACTGCCAATTGACTTAATTGGCTTTTTGCCACAATCTGTTCGCATTTAGCAATGCACAGCTTCAAGTCGTGTGGGCAAGCCCTCACATAAACAACACACACACATACATACATGTAGTGCATATACACATCATCCAGCATATGTCAAGCGAAATTTTTATGGGCTGCAGAAAATTGAATTTAACGATGATGCTACAAAATCAATTTTGAGCTGTATGGACTGTCGCGCGGAGAACCGATGAGCAAACGGAAAATTATGCGCTCAAGTTTAAATTTTGCTTTTGCGTTCAAGCAACCAGACAGCTTTATTATACCACTTCACAGAGCAGCAATAATAACAACGCGGAGAGAGAGAGAAAGAGAGAGAGACCCAGACTTTTGCTGACTTGCATTAAAGCCTTAAAGTTCCCATATGAATTTAATAATTCTCTATTTTTTCCACTGTTCTTTGTCCTTGTGGCAGTTCAAACAACCCAACTGACACTTGTTCCCACCGCTGCACTGCAGTTATAAATTTTCCGTTACTGCCCGGACAAATACGGCCAGACAAATACAAATACTGGTCGCTCACACATTACAAATTTGCCGCTAATCACCAGAATATTCAAAGTCCTCGGGTACTAATAACAATAAAACGCGCTCGTACACTATCCTCTCTCTTTCGCTCCTCTCACTCAGTGCATTTGCACAGTGAATTTCTGTGTTTGCTATAAATCCAACACTAATATGTAAACTTTGGCCCCAAAATGCTTCGAGACTTCCACTAAGCAAACAGCCTCAACCACCAGCACCACCAACGCTACATATTCAAGTGTCTCTGTGTCTGTCTGTGTGTGTGTGTGTGTGTTGGCAGCGTTGGCATGTCGCTGACGACCTGCTCTATGTCGCTTTGGCATTGTATGTGCGGCGCTTATTTACAGTGGCCGTTGTCAGCGTCACCGTTGCTAGTGGCGGCGTCATCGTTTTCGTGTCGTCACCGTTGACATTTTAACTGCAAACATGCCCCGTCGCGTTGTATCGCTCAGTCGGCCTCACTCCCCCACAACCTCCCTGAACGACGTTTATTAGCACGAATATTTTCACACCTTGCTTCCATGTTAATAACACAGCAGGGACATTTTAGTCCCAGTCAGGCGGTCACAACGGCACAGCACGACCAAGTCACAAACGACTGGGACGAAACGACACCACCGACGACTGCAAACGTGGCAGTGGGAGTGGGAATGTGCTGATGTACGAGTATGAAAGGCACTACTTGTGTTGTTGTTGTTGTTGTTGTTGCAGTCGAGTTGTTGTTGTTGTTGCTGTAGCTGTTGGGATTATAAAATTGCGCAATTGCAAGTATTTTATTTAATAATTTGAATTTGAGTCAGTGTTGCCAGATCAGGATACTTCCTCCTAGATTTAGGAGATTTTCGATCTTTTACGAGAATTTTTAAAAGGAAGAATTGTTTAGGAGAAAGTTTCTCTCTCAATTTTGATTAAGCACGAAATAAACACTTACACACATATTCAGTTTTGGCTTAGTTCTGGCGTTCAAGTAAATTTATGAGCTTTGATGTATTCAGAGACCTATAGTAGAATTTTATGGCAAATATTTTCGTGGTACATTTTGTCCTTAACCCATTGCTGCCTAGTGGGTAAAATTTTACCCATGAAAACTGACTTTTTAAAAAACTCACAGAAAAGTTCTTGGTAGAGAGATGGAACTACTTTAGTCTAGTGGAGGTCACCCTAAAATTCCGTCATCTAGCTAGAGTTACCAGACTCCAAAAAAGACTTGTGAGTTTTCCGGAGGTGGAAAATATGGCGAAACGTAGTGGCCCTAGAACCTCACAAAAATCTGCCTCTTAACTCACCTGTAAACAATACTTCTTTTGTTCATGTGTTTAATTGATCACTTTAAAAAGTATGGAAAAAGCTACCATTGCTGCGTAATGGGTACAAAACACCCAATGAATATCTCAGCAATAGAGTCCTGCACGAGTATGCATTTTTGCTATTCGAAAACATTCAAATGCTTTTGAATAGAATACTTCACTTCATCTCTGCGGACCGGTCCGAATGAATACGAGTACAGCTCCCTTCGAGTACGAGTAAGCTCCGGACAGAAACGAGTAGACGTACACTATTCATTCATATTCGCTCGAAGCGGAAAAACGAGGACAAAAGCATTCGAATAATAGTACACACTGCTTCGAATATATTCGAATATACTCGTTTTATTATTCCTAAGATTATTTAGAAATATTCATGTTATATATAAATATTTATTTATTTGTTATGCTACTTTCTTCAATAATTTCCATTTTTCGTATTAACTAATAAGCCACTTGAACCGCAGCACAAGTATACACATGGAAAAGTGACATACTGCGCATAGAAATATTCGGTGAAACTGTTGATATTCGAATACTTCACAAAGTTCTCGATTACCGAATACGAGCACTGCAGTGTTCGCTTTCACCGAATACGAATAGAAACGAGAACCAGCGAGCGTCGCTTCTCGTTTCTATTCGTATTCGGTGAAAGCGAACACTGCAGTGCTCGTATTCGGTAATCGAGAACTTTGTGAAGTATTCGAATATCAACAGTTTCACCGAATATTTCTATGCGCAGTATGTCACTTTTCCAGCGACAGAACCAGCGAGCGTCGCTTCTCGTTTCTATTCGTATTCGGTGAAAGCGAACACTGCAGTGCTCGTATTCGGCGAGCTCGAACCAGCGAGCGTTGCTTCTCGTTTCTTTTCGTTTCATTGTACGCATTCTTCGAATACCAAGTACCCGTACAGTATATACAGTAGTGTAGCCGTCAAAATGAATATATTCATGCAGGACTTTACTCAGCAACGTGCAGAGATATAAACCGATATAAAGCTATAAATCTTTCTGATCATTTGGGTCAATTCCAGGTCGTGTATGAAATTATATCAAAATCGTATGGGTGGAACTGGTACCCGGCAGCAATGGGTTAAAAAGTCCTGTTCATTGGACGTTTTGGCATTTTAGAAAAAAAGGTCAAATTGACCCAAAAAATTAGGAGGACCCAAATTAGGAAAATTTGGTTTTACACCAAATTGCTAAACACATCATATACCTAAAATGTAATGTTACATTGTTTTCGTATGCCGATTCCCCCCTAAAAAAAAATGCAGACGTAAACTTTCAAAACGCCGATACACGTATATTTTTGTTTGTCCTCTCTACCAGGATCCGTTGTGAAGTGTAATTTGTAGCGATATCAGTGAAAGTTTGTGTTCTAATTGAAGTCTACGAATTGGGCGCATTTGATCAAACGCCTGTTTCTTTAATAACAGTTAAATAAAATCAAAAAGTGATAATTTTGTATTTTTCCATAAATATTAAATAATTTTCCTGTAGTTAAAAAATTTTGATACAAAATTTATTTAATTCGTTTTAGGCTAAAATAGTTCAAAAGCAAACTAGCTCCAGAACTCTAACAAAGAGGCGTGGCGACTTAAAATGTCGTGTACATACTTCTTAGGAAAGTGTTTCATGATTTAAATACCAAAAAGTAATATCGAGACACAGAGAAAAATTTGGGTTCGAAAGGGTTAGGATTCATGAGAAAGTCATTTCAGGTATCTGGCAACACTGATTTGAGTGTGTGTATGTGTGCGGAAATGATGTCTACATATTTGTGCATAGTAAAGCATACTTTCAGGCGGAAGAGACAGTTTAGACAAATTTCTTATAAATGTATTAAGCACAGCTGTCTTGGCGAGGGACTCCAAAGCAGTGCATTTGAAGTCAGTGGGTTATTGGTTCAAATGCTGACTTTAAAGATATCAAATAGGTAAGTAGGTAGCCTGATCTCGCTCAATCAGCCTTAAATAACATAAGTGTGCCGTTTTGATATCGCTTCCTCGAATGTGTCTGTCCTTCATAGGAGAGGAAACTAGGCATTAGAGCTGTCTGGCATTGGCAAGAATAGACTCAGCCTTCAGCTTTTGGCAATAATAATTGTGGAGGGTCCCCTATCTCGCTCTTCAGTGGTCAACCTAGAGTCATTTCTATGAGAATTTAGCAGCAGATCATTTGTTCTACGTGAGTGAAAGCCAAATCTGCAGACGCACTCTGTAACTGCAGAGATTTTACACGTATTTTGCGCTTCCCGCAAGAAATATTCCTGCATCTGGCTTAGTTTTGAGTGAGTCTATAGTACACTCACACTGGGCGGCTCATCCACCGACTTATTTTTTACTGCAATACATTTTTATTTACAAAAGCCAACTCCAACTCTTCACTACACTATAATAACAAAAAAAAATTATAAATTATTACAATAGAAAATGGAAAACGTTGCAGTTGGAACATCTTGAGACCAAGAAAAAAAACATATTCTTCAATACTGGGTATCGAGAAGATGGTCAGGTCTACCTAGTATCAATTATAATTAGGTTAGGTTAGGTTAGGGTGGCAGCTAGAATAAATATAATCAAGTAAAAAAAGTTGTCTTCTTCTTCATTTCACATTACTGGGTATCCAGGCGATGGTCAGGTCTACCTAGTATCAAATATAATTAAGTAAACAACATGTTCTTCTTCTTCATTTCACATTACTGGGTATCCAGGCGATGGTCAGGTCTACCTAGTATCAAATATAATTAAGTAAAAAACTTTTCTTACATAGACTACAGGTTCAGCTGATGATGGCAAACCATTGAAAGTAAAAGACTTACGAAAAATTCAGATATACCGATAAATTGTATCAAGGTTAAGCACCCAAACATTTCCTCCTAAATGCTTTTCACTTTATTACCAAATCAACTTATGTGATTGTCTCGTAATGTCAACCATTTACAACATTAGGAAAGCATCAGTAAATGTCAAAACCGCAACCACACTAAAGCGACACGTCAGTTCTACTAGCAGCATTAGCATTATTGCTAGTCAGTCCCTCAGCAGTTGCCCAGTATCGAGTACTCTATACAATTCAGTCGTTCTCTAGCCCAAAAAAAAAACAAAAATGTCTACGCCACCCGCTGAACCAGCTAAAGATAAAAAATCCAAAAAGTGCTGCATAAAAATGTCCAAGTGTGAAACCATAACGTTGAGCATCAATGTCACACTGATCATTCTTTTCCTGGCAATGGCCGCATACTTTGTCTTATCGGCAATACTCTCGGACAATGATTCTATGGACCAGGAACATCGCGACAATACTATCTCCCTTCTGTTCGACTGCGCACATCGCGAATTACGCTTCGCCATACGGCCACATGGCGACTACTGGCTGCTCGAGAACTACGTAATTGGCAGCGAAGTGCGACGCATGGGTTGCGGTGCCGCAGTGACGCTGGTCACCTATGGCAGAGGTCTGTCGCCGTTCGATGCTTTGCCAGAGCTGGTGCGCAGGTGAGAATGTGAAATTGTTTATTTTAATTTTTTATATTTAAAAATTCATATTGGTCTGAAAAATGTCTTCTCACAGCTGGCAGGCGCCCGTATCGATTGCCATCTTTGCACCGGGCACCGATTTTGAGCCCACACTGGCCGCTATTCACAATGTGCGCGAGTGTTCAAGCGAAGCTGCGCTGATTCGTCGTTTTGTTACGTTTCACATTTTCTTTCCATACGACCATACGCCACAATCAGTGCCCAGCACCGAACAAGATGCACCATCACAACTGATTAAATGCAATGTTAAATTGCCAGCATATGCGGAGCGTGAAAGTTATGCATATGGCCACAAATTGAACTACAGCGCAAATTTGGCCAAGAACATTGCCACAGAGGCGGCAAATACGTTGTTTGTGCTGGTCAGTGATGTCAACTTTGTGCCAAGTGATGGTGTATCGGAGGCGTTTCTTACAAGCCTCGAGGATAAATTGTGTTCACGGTATGTGAAGTTGATGTGCAAAAGTCGGACGAGTACACTTTGGCTGGGTAGAGATGGTGAGCCTGAAAGTGTGCTCAGTATTTACGTCATAGAAAATACTGCCTTTTTCAATCAACTAAAAGCTTCTCTAAAAGTATGCTTAGTTTATAGAACAACATTAAGTATTATTACCTACATGCACCTAAAGGTTGCCTAAGAGAATACTAAGCAATTATATCGAAGAACAAGATTAGCTTCTTACTTACCTTCAAGTAAATGTCTGTCTAAAAGTATGCCAAACAATTAGATCTTAAAAAGGGATTAGCTTTTTTCTTCCATACAACTAAAGGTCAACCCAAAACTCATTTATTAGATCATAGGAAAATAATAGTTTCTTACTTTCACTCAACTATAACTCTACCCAAAAGAATGCTTTGCAGTTAGTTCAAAGAAGACAATTACCATAATACTTTAATCCAAGCATAAGCTTGCCAAAAGGTATGCTTAGCATTCAGATTATAGAAATATATCAGCTCCTTATTTCCATGCAACTAAAAGTCTGCCCAAAAGTTTGCTGAACCATAAGGTCACAGACTGAAGTCAGCTCCTAAAGGTCAACCCAAAACTCATTTAGTAGATCACAAAAAACGATTCGTTTCTTACTTTCATTCAACTGAAATCCTGCCTAAAAGTATGCCAAGCAGTTAGAACATAAAAAAAGATTAGCTTCTTAAATCCATCCAGATAAAGACTGGCCCCAAAGTATGCTAAACATTCGGTTCATAGGAAGAGATAAGCCTCCTACTTTCATTCAACTAAAAGCCCCCCAAAAGTATGCTAAGCAGGTAGATCATGGAAATAGTTTAGCTTCTTAAGTCCAACCAAATAAAGATTGGCCCGAAAGTATGCTAAACATTTGGAAAGAAAGAAGAAAAGATTAGCCTCTTACTTTCATTCAACTAAAAGTCTGCCCAAAAGTCTGCTAAGTCATAGAAAGAGATCAGCTCCTCGCTTCCATGCAACGAAAGGTCAACCCAAAACTCATTTATTAGATCACAGAAAACGATAAGTTTCTTACTTTCATTCAACAGAAACCCTGCCTAAAAGTATGCCAAGCAGTTAGAACATAAAAAAACAATTAGCTTATTTCTTAGCTTATTCCTTCCGTAAAAAAAGATTTTCTCTTTATATCCATCCTATTAAAGGCTCGCCAAAAAGTATGCTAAACTATTAGATCACAATAATAAGTAAGATTTTTGCTTTCATGCAACTAAGCCAAAATGTATGCTTTATATTATTCCGTTGCAGTCCTTTCTTATTTTGTGTAACACATTTCTTTTGCTCCACTTATCCCTTTGGAATTCTTGCTTTCAGCAAGGAAACCTGCGAGAAGGGCAGCATTCCACAATACTACAACGCCATCTTCACCATTCCCACAATCAGCCTAAATGCCGGTATTCAGAAGCCAAAAAACAGCAAAGAATTGGAGGCATTATTGAGAAGTGGCAGCGCCTCCAAGTTCAAACCCAAAATGCCGCAATTCATTGCCAGTAAATTCATACCACGCCACGACGAACGCATTCTGTGGACTCCTAACGTTTGGCAGACCAGGCCACAGGTGAACAGCTCTCTTCAAGCTCTATTTGCATTCACAACATTGAATTTTTCCAGCTCTATGCCATTTGTTTGTTGGCATTTGAAATTGTGCCACTTGAAGAAGCATTTTTCTACGTCTACTCGAATGCCTCAACGTATGGTTTGTTGGTCAATAAAACGTTGAGCGCCTCACAAGCAGCTGCCATGGCCACAATTGGCCAAGAATATCCATTTCTATATGGCGACGATGCAAAGCAGGACTGTGCAGTTTTGCTGTAATTAATCGGCAATTGTTTGACACACAAAATAATGCAATAACTTTATGACGTTTAATATTTTGCTAAATTTTTCTGGGCGCACTTTACACTGTCATTTAATTTTTAAATACAATTTTAAAGCTAAGCACATTTTTGGAGTTTTACTTTACCAATAACTTTATTCAGACTTTATTATGTAATTCAACTAAAATTTCTTATGGTACCTTAAATCATTAACATTGCATTTCTTACATATTATCAATAAAATTATTTTGCAAATAATTGAAGAAAAATTAAAATTACTTCGGCACCCCTAGTTGGCTGTAAGGAATCATAAGTCAACACATACTAAGTCTGACACCTATTAGTTCGCTTCATAGCTCAAGTCATCATGCATTAGACTCCATGCTGCTCGCCACTAATTGGGCAAAATTTTGGCTAAAATTATACACTCAACAATACACCAGCTCCATTTTCACTGCATCCGCTCTGACAGTGTGGCAAGTTGAAATTTCGTTAGCCACATTGCTACACCGAATTGTGGCAAGTCGCTGGCATTAACAACAATAGCGGCAGCAGCAACATTCGACTCGGCCTAATTAGGCTGCCTCGAATTTCGCACAAAGCAAACGGGCACATACCTACAATTACTTGCATGCACTTAGCAGCCGAAAAGTGTAGCATAATTATAGGCATGGAGCCATGGCATGGGACATGCGGTAGAAACAACAAAAACTCATCATTGTCGAGCCATTGTTTTGCGGTGAATGCAAATGTGGCGAGGGAAGCCGCTAATTTCGAGGCGACTTGAAGCGAAATGATAATTTGATAGTAAAGTGGGATTTGAAGTTTTTATAAGAGGAAGAAACGATGAAATATTTGTAAAATTGTTGTCATAAGAAATGTAAAAATAAATGCCACATAGAGTGCACTGTGTTCCTACCACAGAAGTCTTGGATTCAATTCTTATCTCGATTGGACTGCACTTTTCTAGATATGCAATTTTACCTTCTTTCTCCTATTTCCTGTTTTTCCTTCTTTATCTTTGGAGGAGGTACTATCCTTCTTACTCGAATCAGTTGATGAAACTCATCAGAGATTATAATGCTGCCTTCGCAACGAATAAAAATTTTACATTTTCTCACAAAAATCTAATAATTTCTTTTAACACTCAATTACGATTGCAATTATATTCGAAAAGGGGAGGTTATTGGGATTTCGCAAATACTTTGCTTTGTAGAAACCCAAAAGTTGACAACGAGACAACTCCGATGGGGGAGGCCCTCTGGTGGTGAATTTCTGAACCTTAACTAATTTTGTATTTTTTTCACTCAAGAATTTTAGTGATCGCTGAATAAATCATTGAAATCGGTTCAGCAGTTTCCGAGATACGATGTTTTCTTCTTTACTTAACTAATACATTTGCAAGTGGGGAGCCAATGTCATAGAAAATGGCCAGTTTTGTATGGCAGCCCCCTTTAGATTTGGAGTGAGCGGGTAGTTATGTTAGGAAGGAACATTCGGAAGAGAATATAAATGGGTGTCGGTCATACATGTTCTACATCCGGGGGCAACCTGGGAGCAATGGGAGCCCATTTTATTAAAACCACCATTTTGTATGGGAGCCCCATCAAGGGTTGGAGATAGGGTAAAAATATGTTGGAAAGAAATGTTCAGTAGAGAAAACTAGTGGGGGTCATTCATATATTTTAACCCTCTAAGAACAACTTCTGACCAGCTGTGGAGCAATTTGTTGAATTTCCCAGCTTTTTTGTGAACTTTGACCTCGATGCAACGCCATTTAGCCCCAGTCTAGCCCCAAAATTTGTTGGCTCATGCACTTTTTCACCAAACTGCATAAAATCAGAGGTTACGGATCATCGAAATCGAAAAATCGTGCACTAAATCCAGTCTAATGCACAATCAGGTCCTTTCTAAATGTTTCTAAATGGCTTCAATGCTTGTTTTTTCAGAAATTTGTGGCAAGTGTTGATTTTGTATTGCTGTGTTTTATATATTTATGAAAAATTATGTTTTTGAACTTTGAATTTTTTCTTAACTTTTAAAATTTCTAATTATTTTTTTTTTAATAATTTTCCTCGAAAAATCTTTGCCAAATTGCCATGAAATCTCGCACACCTGTCTACTTATTGGCATTAGGCGCCTAATTCTATGCTTATCGCCACAATTTTGCGTCTGCACGCTGCCGTATTAATGCTGTAAAGCCATGTTAATGTTATAGCCTACAATTAGGCGCAGATATTTGTAGCTTATGTAGCGCACATAAACCAGTTGTATGTGTAATACTTTTTAAGACATTTAATTGGCTTTTAATGCGTCGGCATGGAACGCACCTGTGCAAGGCATTAAATTATGCAATCATGCCTAAATATGCAAATATATATACATATGTATGTAGATAAGTGTTTATATGTGTGTGTGTGTGTGAGGAGGTGGAAGAAATTATTAAATTAAATTGGCGCCTAAAGTTATGACAAGCATTTTCATGTTCACAAAACATGGTGATGCCATAGTTGAAGATGATTTTTAGAAATTAAAATATGTACAGAAGAATGTGTAGAATATACTGCAACGATGAGACAGTCTGTCGCTGTGCAAAGCAACCCTGCCGCTACGTGCCGTGCTATAACCCAGTCTGGCAACGACGGCCGCGATAGTAACTTTTAGTCCAATCTGGCAGCGACGGCCGCGATAATAACTTTTAGTCCAACCTGGCAATGATGGAAACTTTTAGTCCACTCCGGAATGTGCGGGAACGATCTGCGCGATGGCCTGAGAGGTATAAAAGGCAGCCGGATGCGGCGCAGCGAATCAGTCTGGTTCTGACAAGTGAGGTTGCCACACGGAGTAATTAAGCAAATACTTAAGTGTACGAACAGTAAAGTGTAAAAGTGTGAATAATAAAGTGACTGTTGGTTTTGAATTGGCTGCGTTGGAATAATTAAAGTTGTTTCATTTTCAAATTGCACAATCCAGTGATACGTAACAGCCCACTAGACCTAGTATTCGTAACAATACTTAGAAGTATACATTTTTGTTTGTTAATAAGTGTAATTCAAAATAATTAAATACATAGAGTAAGCAAAGTTTAAATTATACAAATTTGTTCGATGTGGCATTGACTGTGGTAACTTCACATATTAATCCGCAATAAATACTGTAAATATATGGGTATGTATGTATGTGTGTATGGTTATGTGTGCTTGTGATTTATGTTTACCAACTGTCACCGTTGTATGTTTACAGCCACAACTTTATTTAATATCCAATCAATTCACATTTGCAAATATTTCAACACACTGCCAACTGCACAAAAGTGTTTATGACTTTAACAAAGTGAAAGTTTGAGGCGAGTGAAAAAAAAAACGCATTTGCCATTCATTTTATGGTAACTAAAACGCTAAAAGCTCTAGTGAACCACAAAAGCACCAAAATGTTTCAATTAGTGTGCAAAATTCGGTTGCATTGTGGACAATTTAGTTTGGTTTGATAGAATTTGGCTGACATAGTGTCAGTGGCGTATAAGGAATGTAATTTTTGGGGGTTGGCGCACATAAATCTTTAGCCAAACTACATGTTTCAGCTACAATTTGTGTCACAAACAGGGGTTTGAACTGTAAAACCCCCTCTTGCGTTTGCCTTCGTATGGTTTTCACATGACATATGCTACACTGAATGTCTCTGCTCAGTGCACTGAATGAGCTCTCTTGTTGCAAATATTTTGTATAAGTAGTTCGCTTCATTGATTAGTTTAAAGTCATTTTAAATCAATCAATATCAGCAATGGGTACAACAATTAATTATTAGCAGTGGTTACGATTATTAATTAGCAGTGGTTAGACTAATTATTGCTTGGATCCACAATGCTTATACACAACGAATATGAATAAACAACGAACTGTTTGAGTTGTTTAGAAACATGAGCGTAGTACAGACAATCGAGATTCAGCGGCTAAGGGCAATGAAGTTTCGGCAAAGAAGATGTTTCTCTACTATTCGCAAGTACTTAGCTACGTTCACATGTCTTTCTGATGTGACGACCTCAAACTAATGCAGTTCTGACCCGTTTGGTACTAACGAGAAGCTACGTTAGAGTTGCTGCTACTTGCGAGTAGCGAAATGGTAATCACTGCTTTAGTTGGAGGTCATCGAAGCAGAGAGGGACGGTGTCCTCTTAAAAGGACCAACTGGCAAAGTAGCATGTAAATCTAAGAGGTACAGTAGATCATATTTGGTCCCAGTGTTACTAACTCCTATTAAATCTGTCGATGTAAAGAAGAAACGCTTCCAGAGTGCTTTTGCAGCAGATCGTAATCCAGTAATGAACTGTTATGGTCTTTTATTGTTGTTTTGTGGGATTGATCACCAAAAGAAACATTCATAGTTTTATCATAAAACCAACCTTGCAAACAATGCGCTAGTTGACAGTAAAGCCTTAGTGTACTCGGATCGTTTTGATTCCAAGGAGAAGGGATTACTTTCTGTGACATCACTGGCCTAAGTGTGTTTTATGTTAAAAGATGAACAAAATATATTCAGAGCTACTAAAGCTGATGTTGGAGTTTTGAAGTTCATTCAAAGCACTCTGCTTGCTTTAAACGCTTTCGAATCCATTTATAAGCGTCTGGCTGGTGCAGCTGCAGCCAAGCTTAAACAATTTTACTATTTATTTGTAATCCTAAGCACTAATCACTGAGTTCATTGACTGCACTAATAAAATTGGTGACCTTTCTTTAAGAAATGATTACAGCTTTAGCCTCAGAATCGCTTGCTACAAGAAAATATTTCATTTTTCACCATTCACCTCACTAAAAGCTAGAATAAAAATTATGAAAAATTAAAATTCAAAATAGTATTTCACGTCATCAGCATGTGGCAAGGCATAATGGAGGCGCCGCTTGTGGTTAACTGAGGAAAAATTATGCAGTTTCATGCAGCTTGCTGGCAGGTGGCATTTCATAACGTAAATTTATTTTGTCTTAAATTTACAACATTTTTCTATTCGCTTTGGCCATGGAAAAAAATAGCTCTTACAGTGGCTCAAAGTTCAAATAAAATAAGCCACTTAACCAAATACAGATTGAAAATATTTACTCATAAGTTCATTCATAGGTTTGATTTGGTTTTCGAGAAAAAAATCCATTTAAAAAAAATTTGTATAACAATTTTTTTTTGCTTAAAACTTTTTATTAGTGCATTTTTGGTATCTAATATTGAACATTAGTAGAAAGGTATGAAAAATACCTTTCGTTTTATACCCATATCGTGTAAATCAGTTGGAGATTAATTGAGTTTTTTTGATAAAAACTTTGAACTTTGACCGCGAGCCACGCCTTTTGTGGGCGTTTTTTTCACGACGGTTCGCTATGCTGCATTTATGCCCCAGTTTCTTCCCAATATTTGTGCAATGACTCAATATAAAAACAATTTTCGTTGCTCAAAATGATTTTATTAAGTGTAAATATAACTGTATAGAAAATTTTTGACACTCATTATTATTTTTAAAAATGTTATAAATTGTTAGTAAAATAAATTGGGATTGTGAATTTCAAAGTAAATGGTAAAATACAATAAGAGAGAAATTGGGCTTGGAATTTTTTCGCAAAGCTTGAGTGCTATCAGAAAATATACTGAAATTCCTACAAGTGAGCCTAAAAGTATGCCAAGTAATTGCCCGCTCTTACAGTGTAATGTAAGTGAATCTATATGGATTCATTTTACTTGAACTCTGAATCTATTTGGATTCATTTTACTTGAACTCCATCAAACGTTTAGAACAATTTTTTGATGTTCTCATTTGTTGTATGCTTAATGCTTGAATTAAACAAAATCTCATGTTGCTTTCGGATTTTGACATCAATGTGTGGCAATCTATTGCGCGGCAATGAATCCTCAGCGGTGGCATTAACCAACACATACAATTGAAATGGTACAAAAAAGTCAAAATTTTGCAAAGCCATGTTGTAAAGCTGCAAAAGAGAGAGAGAGGAGCAGAAAAATTTAAATGAAATTTCAATTTTCTTTAATTCAATTTTGTATATTTTTTTAATATGTTATCATTAAATTTTATTGCATTCTTAGACAACTTTTGTTTGTTTTCTTTTAAAAAATAAATAAACTTACGCGCAAATTTTCACTCTCCACCAACGAGAGACCTTTGTGCTCTGGCAACAGTGGCACTTGTGCGCCGTCGCCAAAGAAATGCAAATGCTGGTTCAGCAAATGTTCGTAGTCCTTTCTCAGTCTATAGCGATTCGAACACGAATTCTTATTATTGCTGGCATACATCCAAACCTCACATGGCATCGGATAGCACTCGTCACCGGCACCGGGTACGCGAACAGCTTTGCGCGCCACAAGTCTCTCTAGTTCGTCCTTATCCAGGCGCGCCTTGTAGTCGTTGCGATCAAAGTTGTGCACAACGAATGCGGGTACACGAAGCACACTAACACACAAATCGAATTGAATTTAGAGACTTTAAGTTGCAGTCTTTTAGGCTTCAAGACATACGTTTTCATTGTCCCGCCAGCAGTGGGGCCACCACAGGCAAGAATTTGCAAAACCCATGTCTCTATGAAGTTCATCGTTGGATATGTGTTCACATTCGCATTGAATATGAATTTGGTGGGAGCCGCCAACTGGGCTATGTTGTAGCCAATAATGCGCGCATCAGTCTGCATAGATGGCATGAACTGCTGCTGTTGCTTTGGAATCTCGACGGTTGGTGATGCTTTGAGCTGCTCGGCCGATTGCTCATCGTTTGTATCCTCTTGTGACTGCTTGAGCTTCTCCGCCGATCTCTTGTTTGTCTCGCCACCTTCGGCCGACTCATCTCGCGCATTACCACAGTCAATGGCCAACTTATCGGGATATTGATTGAAACTCCACGACACGTATCCTTGATGAAAGTAGAGATGATAGGATGTCAACAAGCGAAGAGTGCGTAAGCCGTCTGACGCAGGCGGTGTGCATTTGCGCACATAGGCAATGGCCTTGATGGTTTCATGGTATTGTAGCTGATCGGGCACATAGATAGCAAAACTCACCATCATGTCAGACGATTCGCTATTGACAATGCATTAAAAATTTTTAGTCTCAATAAAATGGTTTTTTATGTAAATTAAATAAAAAATGCATACGCACCCTTTAAACAATGAAGGCAACTTGTAGATATCCTCGTAGGTACCCTGCATGACCAGCGTGGGCCAAGCAAAACAGGGCACTGGAGCGGCCATAACATAGTTGCGATAAACCCAGTAATCACCGTGTTGCACCAACTGCGGTCGCTGTTGTCTATTATCGCATTGCAATATCTTCCAGGCTATCATGTTAACGGTATAATTGTTCATGGCAAAATATCTTTGCCTAGCCAGAGCGAACAAGAAAATCACTTCACATGCTAAAAATATAAACGTCAAAATAATAAGTAATATTGCAGCTAGATTGATTTTATTTTTTTTCTGAATCTTTGCCATGATCGAGTGGAGAATTGTGAATAGGTGCACTTTGACAGAAAGAATAAAAGCGAATGATATGCAAAAGAATTGGAAATGAATTGTGTGCATGAATTGTTAAATGAATTGTTGAAATAATGGTTCAAAGAATTGTTCAATAAGTTGTTCAATAAATTATTTAATATATTGTTCAATTAGTTAATTGAAGTCAAATTTGATTATTTAATTTAGATGCCATTGAGTGGCGGTCATGAAAATTATGATTGGCATATGTGGCGTATGAGTGACAATTATTAGCGATAATTGCTTTTAGCTAAGGAAGCTACGGAATGGCGAACTTGTGAAGGTGTGGCAAGACTGGGAAAATAGATGAGTAGGCAGTTTATAAAGTCAGTGAAGGTGAATTCATGATAGCGTAGTAGATGTGTTAGTAGTTAATGAAGTCAGAGAAAGTTGGGTTAGGATAGAAAAGTTAATATATTGGCAGTTGATTTAGTAGATGAAGTTCAGGTCAGGGAAAGATAATCATTAGAAGTCATAAGTAGTCAACGAAATCCATAAAGGACAGTTCAATTAAGGATAGAGTAGTCAATAAATTTCATAAAAGACACTTCAGTTAATTATTGAGTAACTAGTCGATGAATTGGTAGTTCATGAAGTCAGAGAAGGTTAGGTTAGGATCAAATAGGCGATGAATTGGTAGTTTATGTAGTCAATGAAATTCAGTTGTGAAAAGTTTAGTCATGGTTGAGTAGTTGAAGTTGAATTTGATTATTTAATTAAGATGCCATTGAGTGCCAGTCATGAAAATTATGATTGTCATACGTGGCGTATGAGTGACAATTATTAGCGAAGATGGAACAGAAAGGAACGCGGAACATTAGGTTACGATCGAAATGTCAATGAATTAGTAGTCGATGATTGTTAAATTATAATAGAATGAATTAATAGTTGATATAGTAAAGGAAGTTTAGGTGAAAGAGGAATAGTCCATGAAGTCAATGAAAGTCAGTTTAGTTAAAGATCAAATTGGCAATAAGTTGGTAGTTCATGAAGTCAGAGAAGCTTAGCTTAGAATAAAAAAGTCAGTTAGATGGAAGTTGTTGTAGTTTGTTAAGTTAACTTAAGAGAATGGTAGTCATAGTTTTGTCGAATCTTTTTGATCGTTTTATTCCACAACGTAACTTGAGGAATAACCGTCTTTTCATTGGCGCTACTCACAAAACTAATTATGCCTATAATGAGCCAATTAATAGATGCGTACGCCTGTGCAACAAGTTTAGTAATATCATTGATTTTAATTCATCTCTCGCTAGATTTAAGCTCAACTTGTTCACTATTTTTAATTAGTCTGTAAGAATTGGTTCTGTAGACCGAAATAAATAAATAAATAAATAAATAAATAAATAATTGAATAGTCGATAAAGCCAAAGAAGGTTAAGTGAGCATAGAAAAAGCGATGAATTATTCGTCAAAGAAGGTTAAACTAGGAAAAGGAATTCAATAAATTAGTATTTGCTGTAATCAATAAAGTTCAAATGAGTGAAGTGTAGTAAATATTGAACAGTCGAAGAAGCTCACAAACATCAGGTCAGGATAGCATGGTCAATAATAAGAAGTTAAGGAATTAGAAGTCGGGGAATTAGAAGTCGAGAAATTAAAAGTCGAGAAATTAAAAGTCGATGAATTAAAAGTTGATACTTTCAATGAAGGACCGACAGTCCATGAATTAGTAAACGAAAAAAGACCAAAGGAAATTCCAAAGAACAAAAGCAAAGACAATAACTCTGTTTCAAGATCAAAGCACATTAAGACGCCACTGTTTTTATTACTTACTATCAACAGATATAAAGTGACCTCACTTCAAAGGCCAAAAAAGCCCATTATGAATACCTTCTCGTTTTCCTTTGGATCTTATCAAGTATTTTAATTCGAAGAAAAGCAGTTCAAGCCCATTAAGAAGGAGAACACTTTCCATATTTCAAAGCGCTAGCTAGGTCCATCAGATATCTTGACCCCAGAGTACAAAGTCAGCATTGCAACAGAACATTTGAATCGCTTCTTCCGCTCTACGGCTTCTGTTGTCATCACTGAACACGAGACGCTATTTGATGAGCTTAGACTAACAGCGCAGTGCCCGATTGATGACTCATGGACACGGAGAATTATAGTGCCGGCAGTTACTGCTCTCTACTGGGCAACCAAAACAGGAATCACAGAGTTCACTTCAGTGTTTGGTAAACAAAATGTAGATGTAAGCCACAAATCGACTAACAAACTTTTAGGACTAACAAAACAGATCGCATATAATTTTTTTTATTATTAAAATGTTACAAAGTTTGTGTTTGCTAAAAGATAATTTGAATAAAACTTGCACTCATTTTTTGCAAACTGTGACTATATACTTTTAGTCAATAAGAAGTAATAAATTTATGCCTAAAAAAAATTAATTTCCTTTCAAAATGCTTTAATTAAACTAAGTTTCGCTCAACGGTTCTACTTCATCTACTTTGCCATCCTGTTGAAATTCATTGCCAGCTGCCGTGAACAAGATTTCATACTGTCTTTTGATGTTGGCATCAATTGCATGAAATTTATTAGACGGCTCTAAATATTTAGTGGTGACATTTTGCAACAAAAACACTTCATGTGACAAAATTATATCAAATTCTTGCAGTGTCATACTGTAAAGCTGCAACAAATTACTGCAATTAGTTCTAATAAAAGTTGTCTAACTACACATTCGGCTTACGCGTAAATTTGCGCTCTCCACCAGCGACAAATTCGAATGTTCCGGCAGCAATGGTATCTCTTCGCGCCTGCCAACAAAATGCAAATCGTAGTTTAATAATGTCACAAACTGCTTTCGCATAGTTGAGCGTTTTAAGCACAGAGCGCCCTGTGTTGTCATCCAACTAACACTCGAGATGGGATAGCATTCTTCGGTGATGTTCGATTGTTTGAGGCCATGTTCTTTCATGACTCTTGGTAGGAGATGTCTGTCATTGCGTGCCCGGAGCTCCCACTGCTTCATCTTATAAATATAAAATTTGGGCAAACGAAAAACGCTGTAAATACAAATTTATAGAAAAAATTGTAATTATTCAACAAATTAAAATCATAATTATTAACTATTAACTCACGTTTTTGTTGTATTCTCCTCATTTCCGAGCACACAAGAAAACACCTCATACATCCAGTTGATATATATATAGGAACCTGTATAAATGTTGGGATCAGAATTGAGCATAACTTCGGTGATTGCCGCCAACTGGGCAATATTGTTGCCCACAATTTTTTCATTTGCATGCATGGATGCGGTCTCATTTGGACTCCTGAGTCTATTTATGATTTTATTCGTTGGTGGAAAGTTCTCAAAACAGTTCGGATCGAAGTTATCGAGATCAGTAATCAAGCGCCATGACACTTGACCTTGGCGAAAGTACAGATGAAAGGACACCTTATCCTTAATGGCATTTTTGGGCATTCGATAGGGTCTGGTGCACTCGCGCACGTACACAATGGCCTTCAGAGTTTCTTTGAAATGTTGCTCATCAGCCACATAGACGGCGAAACTCACCAGCATACCGACGGATTTACTATTGGAATAGTTGGATTATTTTACTCTCAAAGAAATTAAAAGAAAACAAATTTCGTTCAAGTTTCATGAAATATTCATAATAAATAAGGATCCATAAAGTTCAATATTTATAAAATTAAATACTTTGATACAAAAAAAATAAAAATAAAATAAAATAAAATAAAATAAAATAAAATAAAATAAAATAACATAAAATAAAATAAAATAAAATAAAATAAAATAAAATAAAATAAAATAAAATAAAATAAAATAAAATAAAATAAAATAAAATAAAATAAAATAAAATAAAATAATATAAAATAAAACAAAATAAAATAAAATAAAATAAAATAAAATAAAATAAAATAAAATTAAAATAAAATAAAATAAAATAAAATAAAATAAAACAAAATGTTGTATAATATTTTGTTAATAAACTTTTCTTAAGTTTTCAACGCACTCCACATAGAAAGCTGGCAAATTGTAGATGTCCTCATAGATGCCTTGCATGGTCACCGTCATTTTTTTATTGCAGCCATACGCTTTGCCACTAACAAAATTCCTGTACACCCAATAAGCTCCGTGTTGCGTCAGTTGCTTTTGCTGTGAAACTCTTTCGCAGCTGTACTCATTTTCCACGCCGCGTACAATTTCATTAGCTTCTTCGAACCCCATCTGCTCGAACCAAATAATAACTAAAATAATTGCTACGATCAGCAAGATTATAAAACTCAAACAAACTAGAAAACCCGGTTTTTGGGATTTGTCACGTTGCTGTCGCTTTGCCTTCTTCGCCATGACTGATGTCAACTGAAGCGTTATTCAGTTTGGGTGTGTTGATTGTCAACTGAATAGTTGCAATGAAGCAACTCTGTGTATTAGTCGAAACGATTATAACTAATTGATATACGGTGCGAATGAGTAACATTTGTCGCTGTAAGTGCTTTGGGTAATGAAAACAGGTTATTGTTGTGGGTAGAGAAGGTTAGGTAGGTAGGGAAGGGTGTGTGCGTCCCAAGGGCAGCACTTCCACTCGGAGGCCAAAATGGCCCATTGTGAATCCCTTCATGGGTAGAGAAAATTTTATTAATAATTTAAATAGAACTACTACAGAATAGAATGCAAAACGACAAATATTTAAAGTTTTTTGTGGAACTATTTGTTAGAAGAAAATAAATTATAAACATCTGCAATGCAATTGAATTGCTGCGGCAAACTTTATTTCCATCATTAGCCAACATAAGTTTTTCCACAGCGCGCAATTGTCCCTAAGCATCCACAATTGTCAACTAATTAAAGTATGGATTAAGTTAACCGCGCCGTCAGAAGCAGCAGCAGCTGGTGTCAGCTGTAGCTGAAAAGTAGGTGAAAGCAAACATCAACGACAAAAGTTATAATAAAAAGGAGACGATAACTTTTGATGCAAGCATTTTCATTATGTTGTAAAATAGTTGGTGAATGGTTATTAAATTTGAATAAGTAAATAATGAATTAAGAATGAAATGACTCTAGGCTCTAGGTAGGCTCTAAGCCTACCTTACTAAAGAGTTAAATAAAAAAATTTTGAAAAACTGGTATTTTGCAAATTGTTTACTTAAACTCAAGTTAAAAGGAATTTCTGGTCAGCAATTCAGTTTCAATTTTTCAAATAATTGAATTTGTTTTCCAATTGAAGTTCAAATCACTTCTTATCATTTATTTTGTCTAGTCAGAAACTCTATTGTTTCTATTAGAAATAATAAAAACCAATAATGGACTTTATTTTCCAACTGAACTTCATATCTTTACGTTATTGTTTATATTATGCGGATAACTAAATTTAGTTTCAATTGAACTTTATGCCACTTCTACTTGAATTCATCTACTTAAATAAATATAAACAAAATTTTAATTTGTATGTGTTGATGTCAACAATTGAGCCAATTACTGACAAGCAATGCACGGCACGTGTGTAAATTTTTGCACGCACTGATTTGGTCTGCAGTTCATTACTAAATGTTTGCTTAAATTTGTACGATGTGCAGCCGTTTATTATATTTTTGTTTATTCCCATAGATTTTTTCATATATTGTTGATTTTATATATTTGATACAGTATTTTTATTATTTCTAATAAATTGTAAATTGCACATTGCCAATGGCAACCGTTAACGAACGGCTATGCACGCTTGATTGGCTGCTGCAAAATACGCCAACCATATGACAGCGACAAGTGCACTCGGGCATGCGATTTTAATGAACGCTTTAATAGCAAGAAAAAGTGTGAGCAGTTTTTATTTCCCTAACGACTGTGTAGGCGTGAAAACGTTAATAAGTGAAAGTGGCGTAGTGATCAAATGATTTTCACTAACGACAAACAGCTGACTTTAGTGTGGCTTATGCAGTGATGAACTGCTTGATTTTTGAGGTTTAAAGTTGGTACAGCAAGGCGTATGAGTAATATTGATTCTATAGAGAAGTGGATATTTCCAACATTCAACAACTCAGACAGAAAAACTATTGAAATATAGAGTATAAAAGTACGCACAGCAAGGCGTATGAGTAATATTGGCTATGAAGAGAAGTGGATCTTACATTCTTCCTCTTGCATACAGAGTAAATATTGCTCATACGCCTTGATAGACGACTAAAACGGCGAGCTTTGGGGCATCACAAATGTTCACTTTGCTTGCCTGTGTTAGCTTTCATGTCAACTCTGTCTGCAAACAGCGTCCTCCAACTAAATACATACCTACCTCCCTTCCCACCTACGTACTGCTATTTACTATTACTCTATTTCTCTCTCCGTCTCTTCTGTTTCCTCTACTTCTACTTACATTTCTATTTCGCAGACTACTTCTTTTTCTTCTTCTACTTGTTCCTCCACTTCTTCCTCTACTTCTACTTCCACTTCTAAGTCTACTTTGACTGCCCCTTCTATTCATACTTCCAATTCTACTTCTACTTCTACTTCTATTCCTATTTCTACTTCTACTTCTACTTCCACTTCTACTTCTATTCCTATTTCTACTTCTATGTCCACTTCTACTTCTATTGTACTTCAACTTCTACTTCTATTCCTACTTCTACTTCTACTTCTACTTCTACTTCTATTCCTACTTCTACTTCTACTTCTACTTGTACTTTTACTTCTACTTCTACTTCTACTTCTACTTGTACTTGTACTTCTACTTCTACTTCTACTTCTACTTCTACTTCTACTTGTACTTGTACTTGTACTTCTACTTGTACTTCTACTTCTACTTGTACTTCTACTTGTACTTGTACTTGTACTTCTACTTGTACTTGTACTTGTACTTGTACTTGTACTTGTACTTGTACTTGTACTTGTACTTGTACTTGTACTTGTACTTGTACTTGTACTTGTACTTGTACTTGTACTTGTACTTGTACTTGTACTTGTACTTGTACTTGTACTTGTACTTGTACTTGTACTTGTACTTGTACTTGTACTTGTACTTGTACTTGTACTTGTACTTGTACTTGTACTTGTACTTGTACTTGTACTTGTACTTGTACTTGTACTTGTACTTGTACTTGTACTTGTACTTGTACTTGTACTTGTACTTGTACTTGTACTTGTACTTGTACTTGTACTTGTACTTGTACTTGTACTTGTACTTGTACTTGTACTTGTACTTGTACTTGTACTTGTACTTGTACTTGTACTTGTACTTGTACTTGTACTTGTACTTGTACTTGTACTTGTACTTGTACTTGTACTTGTACTTGTACTTGTACTTGTACTTGTACTTGTACTTGTACTTGTACTTGTACTTGTACTTGTACTTGTACTTGTACTTGTACTTGTACTTGTACTTGTACTTGTACTTGTACTTGTACTTGTACTTGTACTTGTACTTGTACTTGTACTTGTACTTGTACTTGTACTTGTACTTGTACTTGTACTTGTACTTGTACTTGTACTTGTACTTGTACTTGTACTTGTACTTGTACTTGTACTTGTACTTGTACTTGTACTTGTACTTGTACTTGTACTTGTACTTGTACTTGTACTTGTACTTGTACTTGTACTTGTACTTGTACTTGTACTTGTACTTGTACTTGTACTTGTACTTGTACTTGTACTTGTACTTGTACTTGTACTTGTACTTGTACTTGTACTTGTACTTGTACTTGTACTTGTACTTGTACTTGTACTTGTACTTGTACTTGTACTTGTACTTGTACTTGTACTTGTACTTGTACTTGTACTTGTACTTGTACTTGTACTTGTACTTGTACTTGTACTTGTACTTGTACTTGTACTTGTACTTGTACTTGTACTTGTACTTGTACTTGTACTTGTACTTGTACTTGTACTTGTACTTGTACTTGTACTTGTACTTGTACTTGTACTTGTACTTGTACTTGTACTTCTACTTGTACTTCTACTTGTACTTCTACTTGTACTTCTACTTCTACTTGTACTTCTACTTGTACTTGTACTTGTACTTCTACTTGTACTTGTACTTGTACTTGTACTTGTACTTGTACTTGTACTTGTACTTGTACTTGTACTTGTACTTGTACTTGTACTTGTACTTGTACTTGTACTTGTACTTGTACTTGTACTTGTACTTGTACTTGTACTTGTACTTGTACTTGTACTTGTACTTGTACTTGTACTTGTACTTGTACTTGTACTTGTACTTGTACTTGTACTTGTACTTGTACTTGTACTTGTACTTGTACTTGTACTTGTACTTGTACTTGTACTTGTACTTGTACTTGTACTTGTACTTGTACTTGTACTTGTACTTGTACTTGTACTTGTACTTGTACTTGTACTTGTACTTGTACTTGTACTTGTACTTGTACTTGTACTTGTACTTGTACTTGTACTTGTACTTGTACTTGTACTTGTACTTGTACTTGTACTTGTACTTGTACTTGTACTTGTACTTCTACTTCTACTTCTACTTCTACTTCTACTTGTGCTTCTACTTCTACTTTTACTTCTACTTCTACTACTACTACTACTTCTACTACTACTACTACTACTACTAGTACAACTTCTACTTCTATTCCTATTTCTGCTTCTACTTCTACTGTTACTTCTACTTCTCCTTCTTCTTCTACTTCTATGTCTACTTCTACTTCTACTTCGTCTTCTACTTCTCCTTCTTCTTCTACTTCTATGTCTACTTCTACTTCTACTTCTATAGGGTGTTTTTTTTAGAGGTATAGAACTTCGAATTGAAATAAAACACAAGAAAATCGTTTTAATGTCCATCAATTTGGCTTTATTGGAAGGATAATTTTATGCCATTAATGTTTAAATATGATTTCGGGCATGTGGCCGCCGCGGCTGGCTCGAATAAAGCCAATTCTACAGGTCCAATTTTCAGTTGATGGACAAAGCTCCAATTGCTGTGCACGGTGGCGAATCAATTCATTCGGGTCCTCTTCAAAATTTTGCTCTACAGCGGCAATTGTTTCTTCGGTGCGCACTGTTCGACGTCTCTGCGGATGCGTATTATCACATAGAGTAAACGTAGTGCGAAAACGACCCATGGTTAACCGAATTAATTGCTCTGATGGACGATTATGTCGACCATAAAATGGAAACTTCGCGAACTGAACCATTATGTTCGAAATAAATTTGCACGATTTGCAAGCGTTGTTCTTTTGTCAACCTGTTCATGATGAAATGGCAAACCAAACTGAACATAAATGACATTAGAGTTGCCAGATTTGACCACAAAATGTCAGTTTTATCTCTATTCAAAAAACAAACCTCTAAAAAAACACCCTATACTTCTACTTTTACTTCTACTACTACTACTTCTACTACTACTACTACTACTACTTCTACTACAACTTCTACTTCTACTTCTATTTCTACTTCTACTTTTACTTCTTCTCTTACTTCTACTTCTATTCCTACTTCTACTTTTACTTCTATGTCCACTTCTACTTCTAGTTCTACTTCTACTTCGTCTTCTACTACTACTTCTACTTCTACTTCTATTCCTACGTCTATTTCTTCTTCTACTTCTATGTCCACTTCTACTTCTACCTCTACTTCTACTTCTACTTTTACTACTACTACTACTTCTACTTCTATCACTACTACTATTTACTTCACTCTCATTCGGACATATTATTACTTTATCCACAAAAAACGCAACTCCAATTGACATCGCTAAGATCATAATTAGGTCTATGCGCGTCCTATTTGACCGCTAATATGACCTAAACCAACCTAAACTATAACTAAATACAACAAACTAAAATAGGGTACAACGAGTCGTATGAGTAACTTTAATTGTTAGATATACAAATAGAAATGCTTATGTTTAAAAATGTGCTTCAGCTGCTTCCAAAATGCCATTTATTGCTTGGCAGCGCCAATAACAACAACAAAAAATTCTATAATCAAGTAGAGCTGATTGTCGAAGCATTTCGTGCCACTGTGAACTCGCGTCAACAATGTTCAAATAATTCTATAAATTTGTTGTTGTTGTGCTTGTTAAATTTATGCCATTTTAAGTTGCCATCAAATTAAATGAAATTTAATTAACCAAAACGCAAATAGGCGTAAAAAATGATAACGACAGCTGTTGCCTGACTGCATGCCGGCATATTTGCTCGGCTGCTCGCTCGCCCGGCCGTGTCTAGCTGACAGCGCGCAGCAATGAATTTGCGCACCTGAATTTAATAATTAAAAGACAATTGGCCGGCATGCTTAGGCGTACAAGTCATTGTGTTGCAACGTCGAGCGCCAGTTGGGTGGTGTGAGGCGCCGCCGCACTTGAGATGTGCGCACCGAACGGAAACGGAAGGCAAAGTGAACATAGAACGAGAAATCGACAAAGCGGAAGCAAATTTTAACAGCTGCCACTTTGCAGGTAATTAAAAGTGTCGCGCTAACTGTCGCGCACCCTTTCCAATGCTGACGCTGCGTCTGGCGTGCGGTGCGCTGTGGCTGTGGCTGTGGGTGTTGGAGTGGGCGCGTAGCTGCTGCTGTTTGTTGTAATAGCGCAGCAATTGTTGTAGCAAAAATTATTATTTTTTTTTTTAATTTTCAGATTGCAAGTGTTGAAATATTTTTATGCTTTGACAATTTGCTTGCGTTCAAAAAAGCATGAAACATTTTTGTACAACAGCTTGGCGTAACAGCTTTCGTGCGTTTTGTCGGCCTTAATTTAGGCCATAAATTTTTGCAACATGCTAATTTAACTTTTATTTGAGTGCAAATTTCGGTACAAGTAAGACGATTTGAAAGGTCATGTTGAGCATTTTGGACAGCTAACATTTTTAGGTGATTTGAGAGATGTAATCTAGCTTTGCTAACTCTGATGAGAATTAGATTTCAGATAGTCGTATAGAATGCAACAAGATCACATTGAGTTGGAAGGAAATAATGCTTAAAGCTAAAAAGATTCATATACATAGAGTCCACAGTGGACTAAACAGGATGTTAGAGCTGCAATCAATTAACTGACTGCTGTTTGATTTGACGGGAGAAGACTTAATAGCGATTGCCAAGATTTGTTTACTCAGTCGTGTAATTTTTGCAACTGCCTTCGAACTCAAGTCTGATAAGACTTTCAAAATGCTTGGCTCTAATCTGCACTTTAACACACTAACCACTAAATTATACCTCAAACTGCAGCCAAACATTAACCAAGTTGTACAAATATCCCTTAAGGATTTAACTTAAAAGATAGGAGCTTAAAATCGATGACTTGAAAATATTTTTCCATACCATTCACATACCTTTATTTTTGAGCTTTATACTCACAAGTAAATGTACAAAAAAAGTAAAACAATAAAACATGCCATAAATTAAGTAAAGAAAAAAATATAATAAGAAATAAATAATAATAAAAAACCCCGAATGTCTGCTGCCAACACTCAATACAAACTCACTTGCTTTCTTCAGCATTTGCTGTTCATTTTTTACATACACCATCAACACCAATTCGTACCGAATTGTCCCACAGCAACACTTAAAGGGTTACCGGCACGCACAATGCAGACTTTACGTGTTTTTTTTTCGTGACAAGCCATAAACATAAACAACTGACGACGGCCCATAATCACTTGCCGGCTAAGAATACCGGTTTTTGCAAAGCGATGCAATAAAATTTCAATTTTCGCGCGCCCAAAAGTATGTCAAAGTAAATGCACACAGCTGCCGTTTCACGTTTTTGCAATCGTCTAAGTCATTAAATGTGCTGTCGACTTTTGCTCGTGTCAACAAAAAAATTGTACAAAAATTGTCGTTCCGAGTGTGAGCTCACATTTGAAAGCGCATTAAGCGGGTCGTTATGGGCTAAAGGCACATTTGTGCATACATGCAGACAGCTGCAGAGAGATGGTGCTGATGGTGGCTGGAAAAAATGTTTTTTTCATTTTGGTTGCGTGTAGAGTTGAAACTGCAGTCGGAAAATGGATGTGAGAAAAATGAAATCAATAATTGATACTTGATTTATTTTAAATAATATACTTATTATTAACTTTGTTTCTATATGAAAATTATTGGAAAAGATATTCCTAAAATAATTTTAAGTTTGTTATTTGTAATAAGCTAGAAATTCATTGTACATCATATTTTACAAAAAAAAATTTAACATCTAACTAAAAAGTTGTATGTTTGTATTGGAGACAAAACATTTCAGAAAAATTTATAACCGAAAATCAAAAAAAATTGTCAACAGTTTGCAGTTTTGCTATTAAAATCTGCACCGCTTCTCTAGTTGAAGCTAATTTTAATTGGACCAACAAAAATTTCAGCTCGCTTGCAAATTTCGAACTAAATCACATACGAGTACACCAAAAAAAGCAAAAAATCACTCACATAAATTCGAGTTAGCTAAGCCAAACCCATTTAAATTGCTGCTGTGCACCGCGGTGCGATTGTTTACATATTCTGTTTTGTTGCCTTTTAGCAAACTTTTGCAATCAGCAAACGCCAAAACAGTAACAACTTAACTTTATGGCAACAACAAACATTACAACAACATTAACATAACAAAATAAAAATGAACCAAAACCTTAAAAAAAAGCATATAGAAAATAACCCAACGTCACTCACCCCCTGAATTCAACTCACTATCTCTTTTACTCGCTACGCTTCGAATAGAATCGAATTTTTTTATTGGCTGTGTGCTGCCATCAGAGTTTGTTGTAATTTTTTTTTTATTATTGGGTTATGTTGTTGTTGTTATTGTATCGTAATCTTTCCACTTGGCATGTGTTGTAAAGCATCAAATCAATTTAACCGATACACAATCATCCGTCTGTGCCCCCACGTCGGGCAGACTTATGGCTCGTTGCTGTGCGACTTTTTGAATGGCTGCTAAATTCAGCCATTCACTGCTGTTGTATGTTGTTTTGTTGTTGTTCTTGTATATATGTATGTAAGTTTATATGTTTTGTAGAATTAGGAAGAATTTCAGGAGCATGTTTTCGGCCACTTAAATGAAGACATCTCAGGTGTGAGTTACCGCAGAAGAGCCAACTTAATGCAATAAAGAATAATCTCCTTAAATCTTTCAACTCTAAAGTGATAACATTTGTTGTCACTAAAAATTGTGTTAAACTTGACTGTAATTAAGAAAATCGTATGCTTGCTGCTTGTTAACATGACACTAAGCATATGATTATTCTAATTCCTAAGCATGCACTTGCAGCAAAGTAAGCGTGTCAAAGGTGTAGCAGAGTGCAAAAAGAAAAAAATTAAAATGTCAAAAACTGGCAGCACAAGTGCAGCGACAAATTTCACGCGCTGCTTGCTGTCTGCATAATCTTTCTCGCTGCTTTCGTTGCAAGTGCATGCATATGCTTGACACTTAAGTGATACTTAATTTTATACATTTTTTTCGCAAGTCCTATTTACACATATTTGTGAACATTTGCTTTAGCGTAAAAACGAGCACATGGCATTTGAGTGATGTGCTTGCAAAAATCTCTCAACATCTGAGAGAAAAAATCACACAAAGTCGAGCTTGTGGAGAAAGAAAGCCGCACTTAAGTCTTAACGCGAACTTTTCCATCTCTCACTCGCTGCAGTAAATTCATGGTGTGTGCAATTAAATATCACTTTGAGATTTTAAGTTGGTTAAACTGATTTATAATGGCTTAAGGAACGTAGAAATGAAGAGGTTAAGTTAGGCAGTTTGCTGCTTCCTTAGCAAGTAAACTCGTAGGCCTCAAATGTCCATTGTTATGACAGAGGAAAGGGTCCTGTCATCCTAAATTCTTTCAATTTTTTAATTATTCAACTTAAATTCAATTCAAATTCAATTCAAATTCAATTCAAATTCAATTCAAATTCAATTCAAATTCAATTCAAATTCAATTCAAATTCAATTCAAATTCAATTCAAATTCAATTCAAATTCAATTCAAATTCAATTCAAATTCAATTCAAATTCAATTCAAATTCAATTCAAATTCAATTCAAATTCAATTCAAATTCAATTCAAATTCAATTCAAATTCAATTCAAATTCAATTCAAATTCAATTCAAATTCAATTCAAATTCAATTCAAATTCAATTCAAATTCAATTCAAATTCAATTCAAATTCAATTCAAATTCAATTCAAATTCAATTCAAATTCAATTCAAATTCAATTCAAATTCAATTCAAATTCAATTCAAATTCAATTCAAATTCAATTCAAATTCAATTCAAATTCAATTCAAATTCAATTCAAATTCAATTCAAATTCAATTCAAATTCAATTCAAATTAAATTCAAATTCAATTCAAGGTTAACTCAAATTCGAATTCAATTCAATTCAAGAAATTAATATCTCAAATAATCCAAAAGAAAATACTTCCATAGAAACTTACATAGCCAACTAAAACCCACACATTTCCCTCCCCTTCCCCTTCACCCATCAAATGCTAACTTCAACGCTCCCACTGTGACCACACCGTTGAATTATCATCATTAATTTGCCACGTTCATGTGCCAGAAGCAAAGAAAAACCTCTAAACGCCAACTTTAATCACAACGCCGTCAACGCAGTCAGCGGCTTTAATTACTTCAGAGTTTGGCAAAGCGATTAGTGTTATTAGTGTTAATGTGAGTGTGTGTGTGTTGACACACAACGAAGCAACAAACCGTAAGAGACGATTAATTTTGCATGTTAGCTCACACGACAGCGGCGGCAACGACGACAACAAAGCCGATATGAGGCTGACGCCGACAAAGACGCTGTCGACGACGGCTATCAGCCATCATTGATTTCGCTTTGGCAATAATTCTAATTGGTGCCTACAGTTGGCGGTGGCAATGCGACGCTCAGGCACCTTGAAGGCGATAAAGTGTTAAGTGTCAGCGTAGTGACAGCGCGCGTCTACGGTGCAAAGGTGCGCGGCCGTTGACAGTGAATTGCGCACGGCGACGGGGCGTATGAGTGATGCGAACTGTGAAAGCAGTGAAATCTTGATAAGCGTGAGCGATGAATGAAATGAATGGATTTGGAATGACGCCATGTGGATGTAAATTATAATTATGCATAATAATTCGATGTGTTATTTGTGAAGTGAATTTGATTTCAAATAAAATAAAAATTGAAATAAAAATTAATTACAATTCAGTTAATGTGTGCTTCATTGAATGAAAAAGTTTTTAATTAATTTTATAATTTATATAATTTTGTTTTTTATTTTGCCGCAGACACCAAACGCAACTTGAGTGCCCTCGAGTGTCGCAGTTCTTCATGCGTACAATAATTGTTGGCACTTGTTGGAGCGTTGTTTGTTTGTTTAGTAAGTTTGTTGCTGCTTTGACTTTCTCTCTCTCTCTCACTGTGCTGTCAGTCTGTCTACATTTAGTTTTTCAGTTTTAAGTAGTTTTATTTATTTTTATATTTTTTGCAAGGTGTTAGTGCGTGTATGAATAATTGAGTGCGCCGCCGCCGCTTTTGTCAGTGTTGTAGCTCGTTGCTGCGTGTTTTCTGGCGCTGTTGCATTTATTTGCTTTCTCGTGTTTTGGTCGCTTTTCGTTTCGTTTTAGTTTTGCATTCTGTATATTTCGCGCAATAATTTCGCTGCGTTTGCGTTGCGTTGCGTTTTCTCCCGCTTCGCAACATTCGCAATTTGCATTTCCATTTTCCATTTCGCACCATGGCGTCTTTTATTCATTTTAATGAGTTGAAAGTAGTTTTGCAAGTTTCTCCTTTTGTTGGTGACATTTAATGTTTTAATTTACTTTCTTTCTACGCCGACTATGTGCCAGCCGTCGGCTTTGGTATTTTACGATGTGCAGTTGAGTGCAACGAGGCTGCTGCTGCTGTCACTGCAAACTTGTCCATTTCTGCGTATAAGTGAAATGTTGGCACTAAATTCAAAATGAGTTTTAAATTTAAAGTGAATTTTCCAACTTGACGTTTGTCTTATTTTAACTTAAATGCATTGAGACTACGGGTTGGGTTTATAAAATTTAGTATTTTACTTGTGAATGTCATTTTAAAAAATTAGTAAGTATAAATAAGCTGGAATTTCCCTGAACAAAAATTCGGAATCTAGTGCTTTTTTAGGGATGAAATGTATATGGGAAAAAATTCAAATTGATTAGCAAACTTGCTTGAAAGAATTCTTGTTGTGGTTTCACAATGAGTCCGAATTGAGGTCTACGTATATCTTGAGACAAGGTATCGTGTTCTGTCCTTCATTCTTTGAATAAAACTGTGGCCTAAAGCCGCCACTTCTACATAATCTAACGCACATGGATTGAAACTGGGGCCTACGTGTGTCTTGAGACAAGCGGTCGTGCCCTGTCAGCCACTTCTACCTAACCAAACCTAATCTACTAAGAATGATACTGTAGCCCACGTGTGTCTGGATACAAGGTATCGTGTCCATTCTTTCCCAATAGGAATGCATTTGTGTTCTAAGGTCGCCACTTCTAACTAACCTAACCTACTTGGAATGAAACTGTAGCCTACGTGTGTCTTGAGGCAAGTTTTCGAGCCCTGCTAGCCACTTCTACCTGAGTGAAATTTTTTTAAATTGTATTCATTGTGCCAAAGCCTAACACAATAATAAAAACTGCACGTTAAAACCAAAAACATTCAAATCAAATATAGTCTCTCATGTGCTAAATTGGGTTGTCTGGAGGTCTTTCAGCATTTCGTTTCTAAACGCAGTCTGCTTGCTATACACAAATAGCACAACAACCTACATTACTGTGCAATTTCGAAGTATCAGTGAGTATCTCTATACCAGTCATGAACATTCTGCCTACTCGAATCTCTGCTGCTATCTTATGGCTATTAGAACAGTCAACTCTCTATATGATATCTGCCATGAATATTAAAGCAAACATATTAGAAGCAAACAAGCCGTTTGGCATACAAGCCGTGTTGCACACAGTCAGACACATAGACTAAGACCTCCTACAACGCTGCTGGTTTGGTCAACAGGAGCCCTAAGCTTGCTAATTGTCTTTTCAGAACAGTTCAACGACACTCAGTTGAGACCAGTGATGACTTATACAAATCTAACTACAAATTCAAAACGTTCAAATGAGTCCTTATTGCAACCATTAACGCATCTCCTCTGTTCTACACATTTGTCCAAACAATTCTCTGTCATAAGTCTTGGAATTTTCAATTAAATCAATTATGAAAATTCTCTCAAGCCATTATAAGTCAAATCAAGTAACAACAATTCAACAACTGCAAACACATGCAGACACGAATAACTCATTTGTGATACATGCTGCCAAAAGCAAAATTATGTTAGACATTTAATGCCTTAAGCGATGGCAAACAATTGCTTAGTTATATATGTGAGTCTGTATGTATGACTATTTGTTTGCATGCATGTCTGTATTTGCGTATATAAACATATTTAGAGAAATACAATAATATCCACTGTGACATGATTTAGTTACGCTAACGGCACAACAACAAAAGTTTTCTGACTCGGTTGAGTTTAATTGGAATTCAATTGAATTTCGATACCATAGAGTAGTAATTAAAATCTTGGTTATTTAATGATTAATCAATTATCAATTACTAATCAATTATTAATTAATTAGTCAGCTGAGCAAGCATAATCGTTAGTAATTAATTACATTTTTATATTAGTCATTACTACAACTTCAAGTAGACCTCTCTGTGTGAATAGTTAATGTAACTGAAATTTTTAAGAGGAAAAAAACGTGTTTTTTGAACATTTTTTTAAAACGCTTCTTAAGAAAATTTTTGGATTTTCAGGTTCGTGTTAAGCAGTCGAAGATTAGTCTAAAAAATACTTTTGTTTTTAGGAGTACGCGATGAACCCATTTCTTGTCGAGTAGTGTAAGCAAATCGAGATTTTCAAGTGCCCAATGACCAACCGGGAAGCAATACATTTGTTTACCATCCTCGATTTCACTACTGTGAACTCATTACCAGGAAAGCCAATGTCTTCAAGGCCACCTAATAAGAAATATTAGTCACTTGAATCTAATGTTCCCCATTAAACTTAGCTGATTTCTCATTGGCTTAGATCTCCGGTTCTTTCACATATTCCGACTGTCCACGAAATAAGTGATTTTCATCATTTAAATCGAACTGCCTTCAAGAAATTTAACTGCTTTCATATTGGTTTAGATTTTTGGAGCCTTTATTATTTTCGAATTCTATGTTTCTATAATTCTATTCTTTACTATGAATTCCAATGTCTTCAAGAAAGAAGAAGAAACTAGCAGAACGAGATTTTCAAGCACCCAATGGCCAACAAAGAAGCAAGACGTGTTTTTACAATCCACGACTTCACCACTATGAACTCATGTCTCAACTCAATTGTCTTCAAGACAGCCTAACTGTCAACGAAATAAGTGATATTCGTCGCCTTCAAGAAACTTAGCTGCATTATTTTTTGCTTATATCTCTGAAGCCTTTACAATCTTCAACTTTACTACTGTGAAATCCAATGCTTTCAAGAATCCAGCAGAGCGATATTTTTAAGGGCCCAATGACCAACAGAAAAGCAACACATCTTTTTACAGTCCTAGTCTTGAGTACTACGAGCTCACTACTATGAATTTCAATGTCTTCAGGACACCCTAACTTAGCGACAAGCCTAACTCTATAACCCTAAATAAGCGATATTCGTCAATTGAATCGAATGTTCCTCTACAAATTTATTTGCTCTCTCATTGGTTCAGATCTCCAGTGCCTTTGCAATCCTTAATTTTCTTCTTCTTCTTCTTCTTCTTCTTCTTCTTCTTGACTGGCACGACAGCCCGATTACGAGACTAAAGCCTAGCTACCCGCAACCAACCGTGTTGTGCGTGCGAATGTTTTTACAAGGTTGGAAGAGACCTACAGTTTTATGCCGATTCCGAATGGCGAGTTGGGAGCTTTTTCATAGGCAAGTTTACTCTCAGAGGTTTGCCATTTCTTGCTGAGAGGACAGCCGCCGAAAGAAAAATTTTTGTTTTTCTTTTTTTTTCGGTGTTAACGCAACGGAGTATTGAACTCGCGGAGTCTTGACTCACTCCCAACGCACTAGCCAGCTGACCTACGGCGGCTACCTTAACTTTACCACTAGAAAATCTAAAGACTTCAAGCTGCCTTCTCTCCTCATGAATCAAAAATAAAAATAAACTTAAATATGCTTAACCCAGAAATGCCAAAGATACTACATGTAGTACACCTAACTTTCGGGGTACCTTTTAGAAAGTTTAAAGCATAATTGACGCAGCATCATTTCACTGGTGTAATTAAAGTCCTCATCACAAACGTCTCAATGGCATGCAGCAGCTTTGAAATTACTCCACAAATGTGCCCGATTATGATATTCAATATTACACCAAGTGGTGCTCAGCATAATTTTACGCCTCACATTGCATTAACACTGATTAACTAAATTTAATATATGTGGATAATGCCTAAAGCCCATTAACGCATCGCAACGACACGTTCATATGGCAATATTTGAGCTGTACTTGAGCACAATTTCAATGATTTACATAATTAAATTAATGCCCAGACACCTCACACGCCAATGCTATAAGCAGTGTCAATATGCGCTTAAAATTATGCAACATTCTGTCTAAAATAAGCATTGTGAAAATCAGCAGCTGTGCTTTCGTGCTGCTTACAATTTTATGACGGGGTTAATTTTTATATGTGCACAGCGAAGCTGAAATGATTCAACAAAGCCGCTGAAGGTTCCAGCAATGCGTAGAGGATTCATTGTTTTCAGACAGTTTATCTCAACGAAAGGCAGAAGCTCGGTTTTCTGAAAAAATTAATGTTTCTATTTTTATTCTTCTGCTTCATTCTTTTCACAGTTTCTTTGCTTCAATTTTTTGCCTTCCCCTTGTGACTTTGTTCAGAAATCTGTGTTTCAATTGTCATATTTTCTTATCTGACCTTCAGTTTTTCCGCTGACAGCCAACTCAAGTGGCTTTCATGGCATTCACTTGTTCCAGCTTCAGCAAACTTGTGATGAATTAAACCCAAACAATTCCAATCCAAATCTCGATAGCTTTCATTTTCACTCATTTTTTGCTACTTTTCTCCCTCTTCTATCTGTACTCAGTTGGCCATCTTTTATGCTATTTGCTTTGTTTTTTTTTTGTTTTTGTATAATGTTTATTTACAATGCTGATTATTGCCTCATTTCCGTTTGACCACTTTTATCTTTCTGCTTTGTTTTTGTGCTCGCCTTTTATTCTTTCATTCGATGGTTTTTGCTTCATTGTTGCAAACGAACCCCTTATGTTCTTTATACATTTTTTTTTGCTATACTTTGACGTAACTTCCGTTTCCGCTGCATTGGTAAGTTCGCGCTTACGTTTGTCTGTCCAGTTGGTTTTTGTGTCCCTCGCTCGCTGCCGCATATAAACATTTGTTTCAAGCTCGATCTCGTCCTGCTGCTCGTTCAGCCAAATGCCAACACAGATAAACATTTCTATTTGTAATGATTATGTTTGCTTATGTTTGGCTATCATTGTTTTTGTGTGCACGCTTGTTGACTTGATTTTTGCCATTGTTGGCCTTTTGCATGGGTGGATTGGCTGAGCGTGTGAAACGAATAAGTGTAGCTGGCTTATCTGTATTGTTGTTTTGTTGCATGGCATTATCTTTTATCTGATGGCTTTTATTAAGATTTTCATTCTCGAGCGAATTAGTGGCATTAAGGAAATGTTTATGAATTGCTATGAGCATCGTTTAGTGTCTTCAGATTGTGACAGAAGTAGTTGACATTTGACTTTGACTTTGAGATGGCAGCTTGAGAAAACTGAAAATTGAGTTATAGAATATTTAATCATTTTTATTTCAAAGAACAAAAATTTTATTTAAATATTCCTTATTTATAAAAAAGCCCTTGAATATGTAGATATCTGTTTAAATTAAATTAATTAAATTAGAATTTACTTAACAATTGATATAAGCAGATTTCTGCTTGCACTGAACACATTGCGCTCAACAGATTTCTATGCAAAAGTTCACACACACACACAAATACCTGTCTTCTTGTTCACATATATGTTTTTGCACATATTGAAGAGTGTATAGTGTAAGAATCATGCTGTCTAAGCACCCCTTATCCCCTAACGTTCTGCATGATTTCACTCGATTGCAGTGAACCGTAGAGAAGCGGTCAAGCATCATTGAGCCAGCAGTAAAATAGCAACAGACGAGGCTCATTGTATATATATTTAATACAATATATGTGTAGTGTATATGTGTGCGTGAATGTGTGCAGATAGAACAGCATACATACATACGTTCAGTAATATCTTCTCTTAATATGGCAAAGGGTTCTCTGCACTCAAAGTGATACAAGTTCAATCACATTATTTTAAAATTATTAATTGAATAATAAAATTGTTTAAATATTTTTTGTTGCACTAATAAATTAATAGAAATGCAATTCATATTTTTTTTAATTTCTAATCTGAATGAAATTGACGTGATTGGGCGTAAGAAGCGAGTTGTCACCGCAGCATTTGTGGCAATCGAAAGAGAATCTGCTAAAATTGTACTACATGCTGTCTTCATACAGTTAGTCCTTCAGCACTTCCTCCTAGATATTTTGCTGAAGGACTAACTTCTTAGGGGCCAATGAGGAGTTGCATCTAAATGTTGATAGACTGATGAAGACTTTCACCATTCTTCGCACTATGAACCTGACAGCAGTAAACTTGAAAATTATAGAAATCTATATCGAGGCCTACAGGCTCCAGGCACTTCTCCCTTGGCCAAAGCAACAAAGAACTCATCCTGGTGCCGTGGTCTTGGAAATATGTTCGACTTCGGCCTCAGTAGACAATCAAGTAGAAGAGAAGGAACATTTTAGGAAACTATGCCCACCAACCAAAATATACACATTTACCCTTATCAAATGGCACAAAATTCAAATTGGACGCATACAAAAACTCTCAGTTGTCGTTGCCTACATATCTACTCCACCATATAACACACACTTTCTCCACTTAGTATTTGAAAAAAAAAAACTCAATTTCTTGCTCGTCTTGCTGACCCTTCTTCCTATCATACTTGCAGTCATGGTTATCTTTACCACACACACAAAAATATAACAGAAAAATACCAAAAAACCTCTTTCTTCAAAAAGTCTTCGACTATTACAACTTGCGCAGCGATATTTCTAATTAATATGCGTCACGTTTTACGTAAAAATTTAACCATTGCAAATTTTATTACCCACAATGAATGGAAAGCACTGAATATGCAGTAAAACTGCACATACGCCACCAACCCCTCAATTCGTACTCAAACGTGCTGCCATCGATTTTGCCGCACCGCCGCAAAAACCGCGCACTCTGCATAATTTACGAACTCGCTTTTTTGTTGTTGTGTTTTTTTTTGGGTAGTTTTTTTATTACACTTTTTTGGCCATGAATTTAGTCAACGATTTGCATTCAATGCGTTTCTTCGTTTGGTGTTCTGCAGTTTTGTCTCAATTTGGCTTTCCCGCTTTGTTGTTGGTGTTTTTCACAGTTTTTTGTCATCATTTCATTTTATTTATTTATTTAATTTTTACTCAACTCTCTACCTACTAGTTTGCGTTGCTTGCAAGCAGCGTTTGGTTAATTTAAAGTTTGTAAATGAAATGGTTTGCATTATTTTTTTGGTGGTTACAAAAATATAGATGAAACAAACCGCGTTTTTACTACTGAAATTTTTTTATTATTCAATTAATTCATTAATAAATTAAATAATGTAATTAATTTAAATTTTTTAATTACAGTTTTAATTAAAGTTAAAAAATGTTTGAAATTTTTAAAACCATAAAAATGTGCAAAATAAAATAAAATAAAATAAAACAAAATAAAATATAATAAAATAAAATAAAATAAAATAAAATAAAATAAAATAAAATAAAATAAAATAAAATTAAAATTTTTCGTTTAAATTTCATAAACATTAAAAATATTTAATTTTTTTTATTTGTAGCAAAATTTCTGAACAACATTTAACAAATTATTTATTTTTAATTATTTTTTATTTATTAACAAACTTATGAAGAACAAAAAAAATTGTGAATATTTTTGCACGTTTTGAAAAAGTTGACAAACGTATAACGAATAATAAAAAAAAATATAGCAAATTTTACAAATTTATGAAGCTTTTAGAAATTATAGAATTTTTTTTATATTTTTGAAAAATCCAAAGTATGTCACAAAACATTTTTACAAATTTCTAAACATTGTACAAACTATTTTTATTTTTTAAAATTTATTATTTTATTTCTTAAACATTTTTAAAATAATGATTTTTTTTTTTTCCACAAGTTAATTTTGTTTTTATTTTACAAATTTTTAAAAAGTTAAAAAGTGTTTTGCAAATTTTTTGTACAATTTTGGTATTGTTTTCAATTATAAAACTTTAAAAATATTTTAAAAGTTTATTAATTTCTATAAATTTGTTTTTATATAACATAAGTTAGTTCAAAAAAGCATTCGAGACAATAAAAAGAAGCTCAATTTAGTTAGCATTGAGTAGAAAGGGGGTCCCCCAGAAACTAATTCGTCTCATCAGAGCGTTGTACGAGAACTTTGAACTGGCAGTACTACACAACGGCAACATTAGCGATTCTTTCACTACCAATGCAGGAGTCAGGCAAGGCTGCCCCCTCTCGCCTCTCCTCTTCGCAATCGTACTGGACGACGTCATTAGCAAACTCACCCTGCACCAACGAGGACCTTCACCAAGCATTTCGAGGACTTGGACTTCGCTGATGACATCTGCCTCCTCTCGCACAAACTTTCTGACATGCAAGCAAAAGCCGACAGCCTGGTCACGCTGGCACGCACCGTCGGTTTGGAGGTTAAGATCGCCAAGACCAAGGCCATGATAGTCAATCATAGCAGCACAAACCATTCAACGATTGATGGCTGTGCCGTGGAGTTCGTCGACAGCTTTTGCTACCTTGGCTGCACAATCAAGGCGGACGGCGGAGCGGAAGAAGATGCCAACTGTAGACTGAGTAAAGCCAGGGCAGCGTTCGGACGGCTGCATTCAGTATGGGCAAGCTCGCAAATCTCCAAACGCACGAAGCTACGAATATTCAGCGCATGTGTGAAGTCGATATTGTTGTACGGAAGCGAAACATGGCTAGTCTCGAATACCAGCACCCAGAGGCTACAAACTTTCGTCAACAAATGCCTTGCGAATCATCTGCAGGATATTCTGGCCCACGACAATTAGTAACGACGCGCTGTGGAAGATTACCAATGAGGAACCCATCCTGAGGCAAACAAAGCGCAGAAAATGGAAATAAATAGGTCATGCACTAAGAAAACCTTCCGACAGTATCATGAGAATGGCACTGGACTGGAACCCGCAAGGGAGTAGAAGTCGCGGTCGACTAAAAGCACCTGGAGAAGGTCGATCTTACCGAATTAGCCGCTGTTAATACCACGGGACGGCGCAAAAACAACAGCCCAGAATCGTCTACGATGGTAGTCTTGTTGAGGCCCTATGCTCCAGTGAGGAGTGAACAAGGAATAAAAAAAAAATAAATAAAAAAATATAAATATAGAGGTTTTTCAATAAATGTTTGTAAAATTAAGGAAACAAATTTAAAAATTTAACAAAAAATTAAAAAAACTCCTAAACATTTTATTAAAATTTCGAACATAGATTTAAACTTTTTAAAACTAGTTTTTTCCTAATTTTTTCCAAAGTTTCAAATCAGGAACTTCTTTAAATTTAAATTTATTTTTTTTTTAATTATGGAAACAAATGTATAAAAATTTTGCAAATGTTTTCAAACTAGTAAACATTGTTTCAATATTCTATGGCATTGTTAAGAATTGTTCCAGATTTTTTTTGAATTATTTAATTAATTCAACATATTTTTTAAGTGATTAAAAATAAATAATTATAAATTATATACATTTATAATTTATAAATAAAATAAATTTATAATTTAATTACAATTTTAATTAAAAATGATTTTAAGAATTCTCAATTTAATTTAAATGGAACATTTGCAGCACAACTAGATTAAAAAATTATTTAAATTTAACGCTTGGTTTTTTGAGACCGCAACTTCCTATTTTGCCGCTCACTTCAACAACAGTCGGATAACTTTTCAAATAAATCCATCAAAGCCAGTCATTGAGTGTGAATATGAATGTATGAAAGCAAAGAAAAATGTGACTCAAAAAAACCAAATCATTTAAACTTTATTGCATGCGAATGAAGCGAATGCAGACTGTAAGCGTAAAAGAGTAGGAAATTGAATAAATTGAATTTATTTAGTCATTTATAACCGACTGGCAGCTTTAACTCACAGCACAAACACATTGCTTCTAGTCATAAAATTCGGAAATCACTCAACTTTTAAAGGCAAACAATGGATAAAAGAAGGAACATTTCTCATAAATTATTGCTGAGTAATAGCACAGACACACACTAAGATCGGCATTTGGCTTCTGAGTTGGTAAAAATCTAAGCTGGGCTAAATTAAGTTCAACATTTAAGCCAGTTAATCCATAGTTCCTTGACTACACTTGGCCTTAGCATACTTATAGGCTAAACTGTTATCTAAAAACTTTGACTTCTAAACTTTTGCTTTTACACAACACAACACAGTTCCATTTAAATTGCTTTTACTTGAAAAAAATTCTATAAATTTATTTAATCAAAAAAGTCTATGGTTGAATTTTATTGCAGTTCACAACAAACTGACCGCATTGGCTTTGTTGGCCACATGTCTGTGTTGAAAATATATTGACAGACGAATTGAACGCATCAAATCAATTTAAGTGATTCTGTGCTGGCTGATGTTTTTATTGTGTTGCACACACACACACACACACACACGCAGACAGTCATTGAAAAGGCTCTAACAACAACCACAACAACTGCATGAATTGTAATGCCAACCAACAACACATGTTTTGGGCCACATGTTATGCAATGCGCCATAAAAACCCAACCAACAACAATCAAGTAGAAAACAAAAACGACTAGAAAGGATTTTCGTGCGCTCCATTTTAATATATCATTGGGAAAAATTGAAAATTGAAAATTGAAATTGCATCACATACGAACAGCAACATCTGGCAGACGTGTGTTCGCTCAACACAAAAATTAATGGTATTTTTTTTTTTATTGAGATATATGGGTGTGTGTGTGTGTCTGCAGTGGAAAGCTGAAGTGGCAACAATTGGTGCATAAAAAACTCAGCGTATATGAAGCAATTAAATTGACAAAAATTACAGATTTCTTGTTAAGATGAGATGAGCAGAAAAAGTCATAGAAGCGATGAAGCATATGAATAGATATAGTATAGATAGTGTAACGATGAGGCACTTTGTTGCTGTGCTATGCATTAATGCTTTTACGGACATACTTTTAGGCACGCACGGCCAGCTTGCTATAGTTTCGACATGGCAAGGATGGCTCGCGATGGTAATGGGATGTGCGAGAACAATCGATAGATAGGCCAATTTAAATGGGCGAGAACGATCGAGAGATAGTCCAACTGGAAAGTGGGAGAACAATCGCAGGGTGCAGCGCAGAGGACAAGTCTTATTTGAACAAGCAAAGTAGTGGCAAGTGTGGAGTCAAGAAAAGTGTAAATTTGTAAATAAAGTGATTGTTGGTTTCTGACTGCATTTGCGCTGATTTATTGAAGTTTGCTTTGAAATGAATATATTTATCCCATATTATACAAAATATCCCATGGTAACTTTTGTTGTTATTTATTACAAATCAGACCATCATATTGAGCAAAACTTGCAGTTGGCGTCCAAACTGAGTTTTTTCAAAGACTTTTTCAGCCACTCTTCTTGGTATAACATGAAAAGTCCAAAAAATTGACCCAGATGCTTTCAGATGTAAACTTCGATGGACTTTTGAAATGTTCAATCGAAATTTCATAAAAATTGATAAAGTTGTGGATCTGTTTTTAAACGTAATTCCCAGAGGTGAGCCTCATTATTATTATTACCGAGGAATGTGCACTGCGACCTAAAAGATCTATTGCGCACCCTTCATGGTCTTCACAGTTCGTCCGTGAGTCCAGTATCCAAAAGGAATCTGAGTATATTTCCTAAGCCTTTGGAAACCCAGTCCGATCCTGGTATAATAAAGTCACAAAATGGCAAATGCCCGGATATTATAAATGACCTCTAGTTTCACGTCTATATCAACATTTGGCTGGGTCTCGGAAAAATAAAAAAATTTGTTCGCACGGTGTAATAAATGAAAAGTTGGTGTTTTCACTCCGTGCGTTATAACTTTGCCATTTTTCCTTCAATTCTATTCATGTTAGGCTTAATATTTGCTCAAATTATATATCTTTCATATTAGATCTGAAAATCAGAGGAGCTCATTTAGTTTATCTATAAAAGAACCATTCGAAAATATCTAATTTTTGAAAATGGTCAAAAAATTCACTTTTTTACAACTTTCGTCTTCAGTTACTTCCCCAAACCTTATTGGATTTGAACAATCTATATTTTGTTGGAAAGGTTAGTTAATTACCTTCTGAACGACGGGCCACAAGTGTTAGTCGGACGGTTAGTTTACGATATATGTGAAATAAGAAACTGAAATATAATATAACTGAAATAAGAGGGGAAAACGTGTTTTTAGAAGATTTTTCGAAAACGCTTCTTTAAAATTTTTTTGGATTTTCAGTTTCGTGTACGGCAGCCGAAAATTAGTCTAAAAAATACTTTTGTTTTTAGGAGCATTTTTCGTGTCGAATAGTGTAACCATCTTGGAATGTTCAAGACTTGGTTGATTTTCCCAGTATTGATTCCGGATGGTTAGCTCATCTTTTCTGGAAAGGATGAATGGTGCTCCTTTGCCTAGACCGCAGAAGGGTTCTGGGCCGACGAAAGGGGTAGACGCCCCCCTTCTTGCAAGTTTATCGGCCTGCTCATTCCCATCAATACGGGCGTGACCCGGGACCCAGAGGACCAGGGACGGACGCAGGGGGGTGGTCCGGGGGGTCCGGACCCCCCCCCGAAATCTCAGACTTTTTCAAAACCCCTTACAGCACACGGTCTTTCAACCGCATAAACTAAATCCACATCACAAGTTGGTACATTACAAATATGATTCATTCCACTTTATTTCGTAATTTTCAGTTTATTTTCACAACTTTTCTGGTCAAGATCACAGTAGTAATTGAGTGTTATTATCATGCCACATGTATTAATAGTACTATCGTTAGACGACTCGCAACCTACTGTAGTGCGAGAAAGATGCATTTTTCGTTTGTTTATTTTTTGACAGTTTGACAGAAAAAGTACCAAAACGTTTGCAATAGAAGATTTTACAGCCAGATATACAGGCTTCTTCAAATTTGTGGGACACTACCGGTCACAGTTGCCTCTAGTGAACGGTCCTTCTCCACTTTGCGAAGGTTAAAAACTTACTTGCGCAACCGGACTGGAGAGGAACGACTGAATGGACTGGCGCTTCTTAACATTCACAGAGATGTGAATGTTACCAGTGATCAAATTCTGGATATTCTCGCAAAAAGAACAAGAAGATCACATCACTCTGTAAATAGTCTGCCTAATATTAAAGGCAGTAGATCATATGTTTTGCAATTTCATCATTTGATTCGTGTGCTGTCAATTAATGCTTCTTATACCATGATTCTTCTTATGCCTATGAAACCGGTAATTATTTTTGAAAAAAACACGTTCATTGTGAGGAAATGATTACAATTTTGTTCTTCAAAGTAATGGCCATCGCTAGCTACACATTTTTTCCATCTCTCAGGCAATTTATGGATGCCTCGCCAAAAAAATGTTTCGTCTTTTGCCTGAAACCAATCATCGATCCATTTTTTGACTTCTGCGTGAGAATTGAAGCGCCGTTCCGTTAATGCGTGGCCCATCGATGCGAACATATGATAATCCGAAGGCGCCAAGTCTGGTGAGTAAGCCGCATGAGCAAGAGCTTCCCAGTTGTACGATGCAACCAATTCTTTGGTGGCTCTAGTGCGGTGTGGTGGTGCGTTGTCATCGAGGAAAATCACTTTGTGTTGCCTGGCTTCATATTCTGGGCGTTTTTGGCGTACAGCACGGTTCAAATCGGCCAATTGTTGTTGGTAACGTTCACCGTTAACCGTTTCACCAGGTTTTAGAAGGTTTTTTTCTTCAAATGGTAACACAAAATTAACTGTGTCCGCAAATCGTAATTTGTAGGCACGTAATCCGACATTTTCCGGAGCGTCAAACAATGCGTTGTTGGATGAAACTTGACGAATTGTGAACTGAATATTGTTGACATATGACAGAAGAAGTAAACATGACATTTGGTACGGTTCCGAAGTTTATAAATATTCGGCTATTTACCGCTAGATGCCGTTACCGGTTTCATATGCGCATACCTGGTATTATAAAATATTATAACGTTAAATGAAATTCCAATTGAGTGAAAATAAATTTTTTTTAAATTATGATCACAATTTTTAGCTACTTTTACCCAAAAATTGATTTTGTCTTGTGTTTATTTTTTGGAAAATAAAACTCGCAAACCGCCAATCAACACGCGATTCAATGAACAATCATAAGTTATAAATATTAAGTTTGTCAAACACAACTGTTTAATTATCCAAATTTTTCGATCGGACCCCCCCAAAATTTTTTTCTGCGTCCGTCCCTGCAGAGGACCCATACCTGATTGTAACCGCTACGCTCATTCAGCTTCTCAAGGCATTCCGACACCATTTTCGAGGATACCTGGTAGGATCCTAATGCCTTGATTGCCGCTTGGCTGTCTGACAGGATCGCGATCCTCCGATTTCGGTATTTCCTTACCAGATTGCAGTGAGCGAACCTTTTAATGGCGTATATTTCCGCCTGGAAAATGGTGGTCTGCTTTCCTGTAGGTTCCAAATATCTAATCCCCGGTCCATACACCGAGCCATCTGTGTACCAGGAAATCATGTGCTGATCTATCAGATATGTCTCTGATATACCTTCCCAGCTTATTTTATTACTAAATTCTGTTTTAAATCTCTTGGTGAAACAGAGCTTCGGAGTAATTGTGTCTCTAGGTATTGCAATCTCGGGATACTGGTTCGTAAGAATATCAATCTTCTTACGACTCAGGAAACCTTTGGCCCCGATATTTACGTCAGTCATCCGTAGGATAGCCCTCTTCACCTGGGTGTGTATATGTAAGTGAAGAGGTGTAAGTTCAAGAAGAACCTCCAAGGATGCTGTTGCAGACGTTCTCATAGCACCTGTTATGCACACACATGCCAGTCTTTGGAGCTTGCTGAGAGCTCTGATGGTGGTCAGCTGGCTGGTTCTACTAACCTAGACCGCTGAACCATACTTTATCATAGGCCTCACGATCGTCGTGTAGATCCATCTCAGTATGGCTGGTGTACAGCCCCAGCTTTTATCTGCTATGGACCAACAGGTCATCAGGACCCTGGTGGCCTCATAGTCTCATCAAAGATTTGAAATAATGATAATTCCTTTACTAAAACTTTTTCGTTTGTAATATTTTATGTTATCTTCTAATGAAATATAAGTATTAAAAAATGTTAGACCATTTTTATACTTTTATTCATAATTTATAAATAATTTATTAATAATAGTTAATAATAATAATATAATAATTTTTATATATTTGTATATGATAGGCCGCCATCATCTTAATCCTTGCACCGAAGACATGGTCTTCCTTTTCACCATTAATTTCTAACTACCGCATAGAACATCTTTTTCGCCGCAGCTTCATCGTACAGAAGACCTTCATAAATTTCTAAAATTGCATTTCCAATCACACAAATCTATCTTGAAATTTGTAACTTACATTCTTTCTCTATGAACTTAACTTTGCATATTTACAGGCGCAAAAGTCCCAAATAAACGCTGAAAACTATTTTCAGCCAGTGTTGAAGAACCTTTTGCCCCCTTTTGAACTTAATATCAAGTGTCATTATTTTGCACACTTGAGCACTATAAAGCAACCACAAAGAGACACACACACACACACACACGTAAATATGCTCAAGCAAACGAGCAGCGCATATAAGTGTTGCTACGTTTTAAGGAAAACCAATGTCACCTTAGGGAACGCATTAATAACCAACGATTGAGAACGCAAGCAGCACAGTGCCGCCTTTATTTCGCATTTTTGTTAAGCCCGAAAAGAGGCCACAGTTATAGCAAGAAGCAGTTAAAAAGAAAGAAAATTATATGCAAAAAAATATAAAAAAAATGAACACATTTAAAAAGTGTCAGCACAAGAAATGAGTTTTTGCCTACAGCAAGAAAAATTAACTACTTTATGTGCTGTTTTACTTGTGCGAGTGTGACTGTACGTGTGTGTGTAAAAGTCAAACCGTTTAATGACTTTTCGTTGACAATATATACGACGCCCGCTATAACAGTTCGATTTTTCGCCATTTGGCCATTACGCCACTTTTCTCTGGCTTTACTGTCGCTTTTGGTTGCATACGTTTTCTTTTCGTTTGGCATTAAGTGTAGTTTGTTTTATGTTGAAAATTGAATTTTTATTGCTGCTACTTCTTTCGGTTTCTTTGCGCCTTTCTTTTTTTTCTTAGTGAACGTTTGGTTATAAAGTGATTATAGTCCATAAGTTTTATGCAACTTAAGTGTTGTAAAGGGACACTTTGTTATTTTGCAGAAAATGTAGCCAAGTGTTGGCAGTGTTTGGGGGTTTTTGTTGTTGTTTTTTTTGAAAGAGTTTTTGTAGTAAAATAACGCGCAGCAAATGGTAATGTTTATGTGTCTTGGACGTTAAGGTGCAAACAGGCGTAAAATTTGTGCGTTACCCCTTGAGGAGCAGAGAATGTCGTGAGCATGTGGCACAGAAGGGACATTATCGAGTCAAGTGCTGGGTTGACATTTTGAGTGTTGATTGTGGAGTGGCAAATTGAAATTGCTCAAGTTTATGTAGTCACAACAAAGAAGAGACAAATGAGCAGTGCAGCATTGGGCGACAGAAATGGTTGATGGAGGAAATGGCAGATTTATTGCTAAAGACAATGAAAGAACATAGTGGAAAAGAGAATTGTGGTTGAAATTTAAATTAAAGGTTTGAGTTTTAAAGTTTACAGACTGAAGGTCTGTGTTTGCTTTCTTTGAATTTGAATATGAAAATTGATAGTTGAAAGTCTTTGTTCATTTTCTTATTTAAATTATTTAGTTTAGTTTTAGTAAAAAAATTATTAAATTTGTTAGTAAAATTTTTGACCTGCAATCTTTTTTTTGCATTAACCTAATATTGAGTAACGGGAAATTGAACGTAATTACAAATTCGCGTACATGAACTTACTCGTTCCCTTACATATACACACACATTTGTACGCTTGTGTGTGTGTGTGTTTGCGTGTTCAATGGGGAAAAGAATTAAGCTGCATAATCAATGCCGCCATTGCTCAGCATTGCCGCCAGCTGCCTTCATTTGCAGTGCGTATAAATGCAAGCACACACACATCCATATACCCATACAGACACACACACACGCACATGTACATGTGACAGCAGCCAGCATGTGGCAGCGGCACGCAGCTGCCGTTGGCCTTAAAAATTATGACGAAAATCATGTCGTTACTGCTGTCGCTTTGTTCCTTTTATGGCCATTGCAGTCTGTCATGTTCCACTGCTGGTTGTTGTTGTTGTCGGTTTTGCTGCTGCTGCTGTTGCTGGTGTTGCTCTCATTACTGCTGTTGTGCAGTTTTGTTTGTCGCAGTCAGTGGGCTGTATTGTAGTTGTTATTGTTATTGTTGTTGACAGTGCGTTGGTGTTTATGTGCTTTATGTGCCGATCTGTCGGTGGCGCGTTGTCATCTCTGTTGCTGCTGCTGCTGCTTCAGCTGTTATTGTTCGCGCTCTTTGTTGCTGTTGCTGTCGCTGTCATTGTTGTTGTTGTTATTGTACTACTACTACTGCTGTTGTCGCTATTATTATTATTGCCGTTAGCGTGCCATATTTTTGTGCTTCATCATTTTTCGCGGTCAATAAACAATTCGTAATGACAGCAATTTGACTGGAAGCGTTTTGCTGCAACGGCTCGCCATAACCATACATTTTATCCGATTACGAGTACACACACACACACACATAATTCAGATTATATATAAAATATTATTATTTATAAATCTGATCGACTGTTAGGCCACTGCAGCCGTCATTGAAATTGTTTACAACCATTTTAAATTCATATTTTATGTGTATTGTCAGCATACGAGTAAAGTGTTTAATAAATGGCCATAAATAAACACAATTGCGGCCTTTTAATATTTATTATGGCCACTTGTTGATCTCGGCTCGGATATTAAATGCGCATCGCGTACCATACAAGGTCAGCCCAAAAGTATGCCACAAAGCAAATTAAATATGTCAAAATCATTGAAAGGTTCAATTGAAAATGCAAGCATACATTTAGGCTGAAGCTTTACACTATGATTGCCAATAGAGAAGTCAAACTGTAAATAATATAAAAGAAAATTAGACTAAACCTTAAAATAACTAATATACCACAGTTTAGATTTGTTGAGCCCACTTAATGCGAGTATAAATGTTTTTCGTTTGAAATCAATAATAATTTAGTTGTCAAATCGAATTAATACCCATCACGCCAATTGAAATTTCAATGGCTTCTCCATAATTTGAACAAAAACATTTTCACATTCTCATGTTCTATTCAGGAATAGTGGAACAATAGAACGGAAGCCAAAATGACAATCAAAAACGTCTGCAAGTGCACAAAGGTAAACAGTTTAAGTGGCATATAGAATGTCATGTAATAAACTGTAATTTGTGATTTTAGTTATTTATTATGTACTCATATATGTTTGCATATATTCGCTTTAAATTTAATTATAATTTTAGTTTTAATTTTTTAATTTTACTTTTAATTTTAACTACATATAAAATAATTTTGGTTTTAATTATGATTCCAATTTGGATTTAATTTAATATTAATTTTTTATGTAAATAAATTAATTAATTTATATTTAGCTCTCTCTCTATTAACTATTTATTTTAATTTATTTAAATTGAAATTTTTTGAAATTAATTTCAATAATCTTTTTTTTCACTTTAAGTATTATTTCTAAAATATAATGTTAAATTTTAAATTTAAATTACATTTTGTTTACTAACAGTTTCGTAATTTTTTAGTATTTTGTGCACTTGAGTTTTGTGTGTAAAACCAATATTTTAAATACATCAAAACTCAATTCTAACAACCATTTGACATTAGTTACTTAAGTACAAAGGTACATAAAAATAAAAAATCTACGACCAAACAGTCAAGAACTTTCTTGAACTTTGTACCATTACCGCCGTTCAATGATTTTCACTTAAATATAAACTTTCATACTTCATTGTTATTTCCCTGACAAAAAAAATTGCTTCCTCATACAAAAATACCACCAGTCATACAATGTTCCAACAACATTCAGAGCAATGCCGAAAAGTATGCAAAATATGCTAACTTGTTGCCAATATTAACAAGAAATCATGCTTTCAATATTTGCGATGACTGTTGGCGGTGTATTTTTGAGTTACTTAAAAGTCATGCATAATTTTAGGCGCTGTGAGTTTTTTGTGTTACATTTTTGTAGAATTTTTTTTCGGAATGCCAACATATACAACTTTTAATATATGCTTGTTAGTAACTTGTTGGAAAAAAAATGAAAACAGCGTGTGAACAGAATAATGTGTGAGCTAGAAAGAGCAGTCGAAAAAGTTGGCATCAATAAATTTGGGGTTTGGAAAGTGCGTGCAGTGATGGTACAACTTCTATTCGGGGGTCTAATTGAATCATTGGGAATCCTTTCTTTTGGTATATTGGAGGTTAATCAATCTCAATGTGGGGGAAATCAAATTGATTCTTTCGATGAAGTAGAGTATAACGACGATTTTTATACTCAATGCGATTGTCAGATACAGGTTGGGAATCTTGCTAATAGAGTCCATTGGAATTTCTTCTTTAGTCTTAATACTTTTTTATGATAAATTATTTTTATAAAATATCAGCCTTAAAGCATGCACCAAATGTTAAAATAAGTTAACCCAAATACTTATTATAGGTTGAATTGAACTCCAGTAGCATTAATTAGCAGTTATGAAGAATAGTTTCAGAAGGAAATAATTTGCATTATACAATAATCAACACGCATGACAGCACATTTTCGAATCTAATTAAAGTTAAATGCTAATACCGAAAGCGACCTTGAACTTATGTGCCATTAGCGCCAAATTGTATAGCATAGTTTCAGGATAATTGTATAATGTTAAGCAGCAAATGTAATACAAAAGTCCAACATGGCATTGAACAAGTTTTAGAATATTTTAATGCATATTATGCTCAATGAGTAACTAAAGCAGTATTTCAAATCTTATTCAAATTGAATGCTTATGCTAACAACGACCTTGAACTTAAGTGGCTTTTATTTACCATGGAAAACCATAGTTTTAGAGCCATTTTATGATTTCAAGCGCAGCATCCAAACAGCCAAAAGCAAACGTGGCCTCAAACAATTTTTTTTATCAAGTCATGGTTGAACTTGACTCTGACTGTGTGAATAAAAGAAAATAAATAAATAGAAAAACTTCTAAAAACATTTAAAAAATCCATCCACTTCAACTAGTGCAAATTATGCCTCAAATCTATTTAGTTGGCATCCTTTAAATGCACTCACCGCACACTAACATTGTCCATCATTGCCCCACATTCTGCAATGCAACACACAAGTTCTCCATCCAACAAACTCATATAACAACCGGCAAGAGCGGCAGAGACAGCGTCCGTATATGAGACGGACAATGTGAATGAAATGTGCAAAAAAAGTAAAACATAAGCTAAGAGGAAATGCCAATATCCTTTAGCAACACAGCCAGTGCTACCCTTCATTTGCTGCGCCTGGCAGGTATGCAACGTTCGCTCGTCGTGTTTTTATTTCTTATTATTTTTCCCTTTAGGTTTGTTCATTCCTTTTGCTTTTTTACTTTGCTTACCAGACATTTCACAGTACATTTCCTTTTAGCCTTCGCCTGCTTTCAATGGAAATGCAATTTGTGCATATAATTAACCTGTTTATGGCTGGCAATTAATGAGCTACTGTGTGCTGCACAGTTTAGTTTGCATTTGCAACGGCAAGAGGGTTGAACGTTTGAGTAGGTATGTGTGTGTGTGTGCGTTTAAATTACTTGCCAGCAAGCTTACTAGGAGGAAATTTCTCATTTGACTTGCAATTATGCATATAAATACAAAAAAAGTTACTAAACAAAAACAAACATTTTCAAATCAATGAGCATTAAGCAGAATTTATGAAATTAAAATACAAATTAAAAATACAAAATTATAAATAAAAACCAACTCTCATTCCTTCAAGTACCTTAAAAATATGAATAAAAAAACTTTAAAATTCTTTTAATTTCCTCAAGTAACTTGTCAAACGCCTAAATGCATGCTGCAAAAACCTTCCATCAACTATTTCCTTAACCCTCAACTAATCTCACATTCTATCCTCATTCCATCCGACACCCTCTCAACAATTATCCCGAAATTGTAATCTATTCACATAGAAATTTTCCCAAACGCCTAAATATATATTGCAAAAAAATTCCATCTGCCCAATTTTAAAGCGCCTTCAATTAACCGCACATCTTGTCCGGTTTTCAGCATATCCGCTCTGCCAACGAGCAATGCCGATTTTAATTTCCCCATGGTGTCATATGCACATGCCACGTCGTTCGTCACTGACTGTGCACCGTTCCCCCGAAACTATGCACAAACATTTTTACCCGCACACCGGCGTCATCGAACCAAAACATCGCATGAAACTTGCAAACAGCTATTGACACAAACGGAAGCGCCTCGGCTGGTGCACTCTGGCAACTAACTCGTCGGCTATCGAATAACGAGTTACTGCCGATAGATACAAGCAAATATCTATCGTATATGCAGCATACTTATGGACGCATGCCTTGGCGCGCGCTGCACATTCGATGCATGTGTGTGTGTGTATGGTTGTGTGCATTTCGGCACTCAACAGTAAATTCTGCAGCAGCATGCGAGCCCCAGCTATGCTGATCCATTGCCTTACATGGCGCAATCAATATGCCTGAAGCGCCTAAAGGCATGCCACATGCACAGACACGTACTGAGCCTATGCTGCTGGCTGTATTACACATGCACACGTTTCATAGTATACTTCTAGGCGCTTGTAAGCGTTTAAGCATGTTGTTCGGCTAGCTTAAAGTTTAATCAGTGCTAAGTGGTGAGGTTCTCGGTCTAGTTTGGGTATTAAGCGGAAAATTTGCGTTAATTATGCTTTTAAGATGTGACAAGTCTTTCTTGAGCGGGTGATTGAAATGGATAATGTAAAATTCAAGGACATGTATAGAAGCGAGCGTGTTCGATATGCGATTTTCATTTTTTTTTTTTTGAGGGAGTAGTTATGAGCTTAGGACTTCAACACATTTGCAATAAAAATTCACAAAAATATAGATGTCTTTCAAACAGCGTTGAAAATGTTTGCCCCTAAGAGTAAATGGATAAGAGATACTGACAGCAGTCCGTATCACCCTTAAGGAACAGAAGAAAAGACAGGTAATCTCTAAAAGGGGCCTGCTAGAGCTCACCACAAAGTAAGGTCCATTAGTCTTTCTATCTGAAGATCTACTGTATTTCTATCTGAAGATCTGAAGATCTATCTACCTCTTTATACATGTTTTGAATGAAGCCATGAAGCAAACATTTAGCTATCTTAGCTATCTTTGATCGTCCAAAGACAGATAAACAGTGAACCTAACCATAGCAAAGAAAAAAATCATTATAGAAGATCACAAATTCAAAATATAAATTAAAACAAAAGCGATTTTAATACATGTTTAATATATTTAATAATATTTATTCAATCACTGAGATGTAAAATTAACAGATAAGTGAAACAAAACAATTTTAATATCCCTAATTCAATGTAAATAAATTTATACTGAAAACTTAACACAATTTGCTCGATTGTATGAGTGTTGTATATGTGTTCTATTGTTTTTGTAAAAATATTTTTGCTTAAGTTATTTAATATTAATTGATAGCAATTTATAATTTTCCCTTAACTACCAACAAAACTTTATTCAAAAATCAACTAATCATATTATGGTATGCAGTATTAGAGCATTAAGTCCTAAAGGAATGTTTAAATGAACTCATACACACACGGAACAAATTCTAGTAAGCAGCTCACATACTCGTACATGTGTGAGTATTTGAATGGCAGTTACAGCTGCAGTTACACTGAAGATGAAAAGTCTACGTACGGAAAACTAGTAGATTGTAAGGCAAATCTATTTAAATGTTTATTAAATAGTTTGAAGAAATATTCATAAATACTGAGGAGTCGTTGTGCGACTGTGGAATTTGTATTGACTGCTTGGCTTAAGTTAGGTTGGAACAACAGTGTCGGAAATTAACATAAAGTCAAACTAGGCCCATTATGTTACCACGAAAAAGGAAGCAAGACCCTAGAGCTGACAGCTTTCCAGCTGAAACTATCTTTCTTTATCAGAGAATTATACTGCCAGAGAATTATTCAAACTAGTTCAAGCGCCAACTAGTTGGTCCTTGTTCATCTCCTGTCTGTATTTTCCAAAACTTAGTCAGTATCGAACTTTGTTCTATTAGTTTTGTCGCCTCTTAGTTAGTTTTTGTGATAAGTGCTCTATAGGTCCTCTTCCTCTTCTACTTATCGAACACTATATGGAACACTATGTGGAACACTATGTGTGTAGCATGATTGAGCCATTGTAGATGTTATCTCATGTTCTTCTAATGACTGTAGATTGAAAGGCTGAGCTGTGTTAGATTTCTTAAGTGGATCCTTTTTGATCTTCTTTTGTATTGAGCTATCCGAAGCTCAGTGATAATTATCGATTAACTATGTAAAGCGTTAGTTAGTCTTTGTGACTAAAGTTGTTGTAACTTGCGCTTTTCGTCATCTCAGACCAATGCTCACAGTTTCTTTTGTATCTATTTATGTATGTAGGAAGATCTACAGGCAGTTGGATGGATGGATGGATGTGAGGGTGGGCAGGAAGGCTACAAACCTTCCATAGCACTCAGTCCATTTCGGACCATTGTACTATACCCATGAGGGATAGGGAAGAAAAATGAGAGTAAAATCTAATATTTCAACCGATTTTGAAATGCGCATGCAACACTGTCTTTTCAACATATGTTTTATCACACATTTCATGCGGATGGGGAAAGGGAGGGGGAGGGGACCTACAGTTTAACGCCGAATCTGAACGGCGATTGGCAGTTTTTCGTTCACACTTGAAGGTTTTGCCATTGCCTGCCAAGAGCGTACTTGTGCGATTCTTGTAATTCTCAACTGATTCATGTGGATAGCTAGAGAAGTAGACGAGTTTTTCACCAGCCCGAGCCAAGAATCGAAGCTGGGGCCTTTGGTATGAGAAGCCAGCGCGCTACCAGCTGAACAATCGAGGCCGATCTACAGGCAGTTGGTCAACTTAATGACGGACAAATCACATGGAAAAAGTAGTCACATCTGAAAGGACAGAATAATGAAACTTCGGACCACCTTTTCGCTTTCTCGCTTTGAGACATTTGGCACTAATGTGCTGAGAAGCAATCATCTTGCTCCTTGGTACCACAGGATCAGATTTCTTCGGAGTCAGCTAGATTTAATGAATATAAACAGGGAACCCCAAGTTATAGTGCAATGCTATCTGAGTGCTGCGTCTGCTAAGTTTTTCTGACAAAATAAAAAAATTGAAAATGTTTTATAGACCCTCACCCTATTCTACAGATAGCCGTCGAATACTATTCCCTAGTTGGTCCTTTTTGTATCTTCTGTTGGCAACCAGCTTTCTAATGGTTATGTCAGCAAAATGAACTTTGTGTTTTCTATTTGTATTTCTCTGGTAGGATTAAATGACTAATGATCCATAGATCCTCTTCCTATTCTACGGATGACTGTAGGTTGCAGTATTGAACTGTGCTGTGCTCTCTTTTGGATCCTTTGTAGGTAGTTAGCTATTCAAAGCTAGATCACAATGATTGTCCTTTCATCTATTGAATAGTTTTATCAAGGTTTATAGCCTTCTTCCTATTCTACAGTAGACTAGAGAACAACACACGTTCAGCAAAGTTAAGCTATGCTAAATGCTCTTATACAGTTTTTTGCCCACAAGTAATGCACTGGGCCTATGAGTTAAGTTCTAAGAGTTTTTTGATCTAGATTAAGAACTCCTGGGCTTCTCTAAGTAATAGCTTCCGTAAGCCAAACGAAATTAAGTATCTACTATTTGTAGTTCCAAACTACCTGTTTGAATTGGTTTCTGTAGACAAACTTATTTCACTTAGTGTAAATATTTCTAAAATAGTTTTGGTAATATGCACCGTTATATTATAGCACAAATTAACAAACATGTGTACATACATATATTTGGCTTAATTTACAACAACCATTTAAACAAATGGCACCTAAATGCTTACAGCAATGGTCGATTATTGTTGGCTGTAATCTAAACTTTAACATCATAACAAAATTTGATTTTCCACCAAAGATAAACCAAAGTTAATAAAATACACACACACACACATACACACACACACACGCACACACACACACATATCAAAACACTTATACTATGACTTAAGACAAATTTTAAGCATAAAATTGCCATTTCCAATGGGCAAATGCAATAAAGTTGTGGCCAATTTAATTGCCCAGCGGCTATTCAATGAAAAATATATGTGAATAATTTCGTATGTGTGTGTGTGGGGCTACTTATATGAAAAAGCCCGAAACACTGGAATATTTTAGCAGACGAGCACTTTCTATCGAGTCAAATGTGCTTAGTGCTGCTTTCAAGCAGCATAAGCGCCTTACAGTATGCTGCAAATTAATTAAGAAATTTACAAAAACACGCTTTTGCCCTGAGAGCAATATTTTCACAGCAATAAAAACAAATTTATTATAGACGAAAGCATAAAATGTGATGTAAAAAAAATTTTGCCCAAGGAAGAAAGCAAAACAAAAACCCATGGCATGAAAGTAAACGAAGCGAAACCGACAAAACAATTACATTGCTTATTGGATTTTGTTGTGCGTTAATCAATGCCATCGTTGCAGCTGTTGTCAGTGTTGTATTGTGTTGTTGGTCGAACGCTGCACAGACACTTGAGCCCATTGCAAGTGCTGCATTAATTGTTTTCATCTGCAATGATTGCAGCTGTTGGGTTGGTACCGATGACGGTTTATGATGCCGACAGCACAGTCAGTGACTTGTAAAAAACCAAATAAATATAAAGAAAATATTGAGCTGAAAATGATTTGGGTCAGTAGCAGGTTGAACTTCTTGCAATGCGGTTTTCACTTGAGCAACAATTACGATTCGATTGCAGTTGCAATTTGTGCTCAAGTCTATAAATATTTAGTAGACAATGGAATTGAGGGGAAAAATTTATCGAGTGTTGTGTATGGATTGTTGCAGCTTGCTTTAATTTCTTATGTGCAGCGGATAAGTTGATCATTATTGAAGAGAAGACACTTTAAAACTAAACTAAACCATACGAATTCGTTTTGCTGGCCAACTGCCAAATAACTCAGCAGACTTTGCACATAAACGGCTTTCATCGATGAGCCAACGCAATGGCAGAAAATGCCAAAGTCAAAGAAAAAAATTATTATATTTCATATTATGAGACATTTTTTTTAGAAAAAATTCAATTTTCAATGGCATCAAGTGTTGAAAAAACACACAATAAAACTGATTTATGGGAAATTTTTGTAGACGAGTAGAAATTTTGCATGAAGTATAATAATGTTGGTTTTTATCTGAAGCTAGCAACTGGTTGGATGTTAACCCTTTAGGATATTCTTAGTCAAAATACAGTAAAGCACTTGTGGCTTTTAAGTAAGCTTAAGAGATGCCTCAGCTTTAGACTCAATCGTTCGTGTTTGAATCGTCTGTATAGAAGCTTGATGGCATCTTCTAAAGCTGTCAACTGGTTTGATGATATCCTCTTAGAATATTTTTAGTCAAGTTACAGCCAGACACTTGTGGGTAATAAGTAAGTCTGGAAAATGCTTCAGCTACAGACTCAATCGCTCGTCTTTTAATTTTCTGTATAGAAGCTTGATGGCAATTCCAAAGCTGACAATTGATTTGATGATATCCTTTTAGGATATTTTGCTTCAGCTTCGGTCTAGCAGACTGAAGAGCAGAGAGTCCAAAGCTGCAAATTCAATAATTCGTCTTTAAGTCGTCTGTATAGAAGCTTGTTGGCAACTTCTGGTAGTTCGCTCCTTTTTCATTAATGCCAGAAGAAGTTTGTTAAGCAAACTTAGTGGAAAACTACAAAAAATTGCATGCATTTATACATATAAAAATGTAAGTAACCCATTTCAATGTCATTCAAATCTGAAGTCCACATTAGTGTCACTCTATTCCAATAATTTCAAGTACAAAAAAAAAATTACACAAAGATAATCCCTGCGAATTTCTACTCATTTTATGCCCGTCAAGTAGAAAATACGCTAAAGACGATACATACCGCTGAGACCGCTGCATTATGCTTCACACCACAGCACAGAGACCAAGTGCGTGGTCTGCCTGTTTGAGTGCGTGAGTGGGAGTGAGAGTGTGAATGCGCCAGTGCGCTTATTAACCCATATTAAAGCGCACTTAGACCAGCATAAAACCGCATTAAAACACACAAAATGGCAATGCGGCACACACATTAACGCATTTCCCAAATGACACTTGAAGGCAATTCAAACAAACACACACACACACTCACGCGGAGAGAGACACAGCTATGATGCACTTGTGCCAGAGCAGCAGTGCGTCCATGTGTTTTTGTGCATCTATGTGTAAGTTGATGTGTGTGTGTATGCCTGGCTGGCACTTTGCACAGCATAAAACCATGAAATGTTGGCTCGACTCGCTGGCATTTGAGTGACGTAACGCAGCGCAGCGTAGAGCTTCGTGAAATCTTGAGCTGAAAAATCAATGCTCAAAAGAATTCGCTAAGCACAGCTGAGTGTGACACTCGAAACAGATACGCGAGGTTTTAAGAAATACGCCGTCGATGTGGGTGGCTGGAGTTAAAGGGTCCTAAAAGAAGGAAGGAGGTGAGGAAGTGAGGAAAACTTGAAACTTGAAGAAAGAGATCATCAATTAAAACTTTTTGACAGCTTCAATTTTGAGCTAATATCCAAACCATATAAAGCACTGCAACAACTATGGTTGGCACAGCAACTGAAACTGGGAAGTTTAGGGGAGTAAGGGCTACTTCAACGATTTCTTTCCCTTTTCAGTTAAAGTATAATGGTCCGAGTGGATTGAAGAACGGTAGGAAATAAGACTATGAAAGGCATCTATACATCCTGTCTTCCTTTACATCACATCTCATTATATCACATCCCACCACATCAGATTACATCACAGCACAGCACAGCACATCATATCACACTACACCACATCACATCTCATCACATCACATCACATCACATCACATCACATCACACCACATCACATCACATCACATCACATCACATCACATAACATCACATAACATCACATCAGATCACATAACATCACATCAGATCAGATCACATCACATCATACCAAATCAATCAATCAATCAATCAATCGATCAATCAATCAATCAATCAATCAATCAATCAATCAATCAATCAATCAATCAATCAATCAATCAATTAATCAATCAATCAATTAATCAATCAATCTATCAATCAACCAATCAATCAATCAATCAATCAATCAATCAATCAATCAATCAAATCAAATCAAATCAAATCAAATCAAATCAAAAAATAATAAAATAAAATAAAATAAAATAAAATAAAATAAAATAAAATAAAATAAAATAAAATAAAATAAAATAAAATAAAATAAAATAAAATAAAATAAAGTAAAATAAAATAAAATAAAATAAAATAAAATAAAATAAAATAAAATAAAATAAAATCAAATCAAATCAAATCAAATCAAATCAAATCAAATCAAATCAAATCAAATCAAATCAAATCAAATCAAATCAAATCAAATCAAATCAAATCAAATCAAATCAAATCAAATCAAATCAAATCAAATCAAATCAAATCAAATCAAATCAAATCAAATCAAATCAAATCAAATCAAATCAAATCAAATCAAATCAAATCAAATCAAATCAAATCAAATCAAATCAAATCAAATCAAATAAAATCAAAAATCAAATCAAATCACATCATATAATTTCTTCACGATTTTAACAATCAGCCATCAAATTCATTGCATAATCCAATTGCACTTAGCACACTTCCATGCTGATTCGCCTCACGCAATTGTAAACTTTCACAACAGCCAAACAACGCCTTGTAGTGCATCTTAATTAAAGACAAATTTAGTACAAATTGCAAAAATTCAATTTCCAAACATTTAAAACTCATTCAATTGAGGTTGCGTCTGCATTGCAAACAGAACAAAACGAATTAAACTTTTCTACACGCCCACATTAGCGGTAGCCAGCCCCATAACGGAAGTAATTTATACTACATCACGCCGCCTGTATACACGCACACACACCTTACTGCCACGCCCCGCACCAGTCCCACAACAACCAGTCGGTATCCGGTCTGAACAAAAGCCAACGTGCGAATGTGATTGCTGGCCGCCAGTCCGCCCTTCATTCTCCGCAGCAAACGCAATTAAAACGCCTACTTGGCGTTTCTTTTCATTACATGTGCTATACCTACTTACTGCAAGCTACGTTGTAGTAGTAAAATACATACAAACAAATCTACATTTCGTTTAGCCGCACTTCTTCTTCTCCTCCACTCAGTTGGTGCCCTTCGTTACTTAACACCGCCGAGTTAGCTGAATAATGTTGACTGCAATTGGAGTTGAATACAACAATTTGTACAGCTTGAAATTATTCCAGGTGATTTGCAGCTTTTAGGCGCTAAAGCAAATTATCCGGCCAACGCTTTGCGCATCGCGTGCTTAGACGCTCGACTCGATTTGATTTGATTTGATTCGCTACCAGTGATATCAGCACACAGCACACTAACAGCATAATTGTGTGTTGCTTTTGTGTAAATTTAAATGAGTACTTGTAGCACTTATTGTTGTTGTTGCTTTTATTGTATTGCTATTTTTAACATGTGTAGTGTTTAGTCAGTGTGAAGTTTCAAATGTGCCAGTGAAAACAACTGAGATGCCATTTACTGCAAGTGTTGCATAATGGAAATTTGCAAATAGTAAACTGAATAAGTTAATAAAATTTATACATTTTTAAGGAATTCCTTTTTAAACTTTTTCTCTATTATTTTTGTATTTTAAAACAGTTCTTTGTTAAACTGAAAATAACTTAAAAGAAGTCCTAAAAACCCAAAAGTATGCAATTCTTAGTCAAATGTTCCAAACACCAAACAAAAACCCCACACAAAACATTAGCGAAGCAATAAAGCGCTGAATTGCTGGGCAGGAATATTTTGTTGGCATTATTGTTGTTGTTGTTGCGTGAATATGCATAACACAATCAGCCTACAATAATGGTAAAAACAATCAAACATTCTGCTGCACATTGGTTGCAACGCCCACAGCAGTGACACTATTTATGGCCAGAGGCGACTCAATTCAACGGGGCCACGTATTTCTTATTTATTTTTTTATTATTTCTTCGAGTGCGGAAATAAAGCACCAAACGGAAATGGCAGCATAAGAAAGAAAGAAAAATAAGGAAAGAAAAACATGAATGACAAAAAATTTCCCTATAAAATCATTGAAGTAAAAAATATGAAACCAAACCAAATCGAACCAAGTCAAGTGGATGGCGTAACTTTTGACGGTATTTATTTGTGTGTGTGTGTGAGAGGTTTAGTCAATGCGCACACCTCTGCTGCAAAGATTTCCTTAAGCATTTTCTTTTGCACTTTCAACTTGCGCCGCTTTTTCCACTTCTTTCAGCGTTACCACTTTTTATTGTGTTTTTGTTGATTTGCCTCGTATTTGATTTTTTTCTATGGTCGTTTGCAGTTTTGGCCTTATTGTTGACTGCGGCTGGCTTTGATTCGATTTAAAAGCACATTAACGCCAGCTGGCTGCATCCGTTTTTCGCACCTCTCACTCCTTTTACAGGACCTTTGCCCGCTCACTGCAAGCCATAATTATGTAAATTTTCCTTATATTTTTGGTCTCAATGTGAGTTGAATTTGTATTTGTAAATTTCTTTATTTGCTTCGATGTGATTTGTGGCTGAAAGCACTAAACAAAAGCGGCTGTCAGCCTACAGAGAGGAAGTGACTGCAAAAAATTAAGTACAGGAAATGCGTCAGAATTTGTTGTTGTGTTGTGCGTTCCAATGGGTTTTCGTTTTCTTGACAAAAGCAATGCAGCAGTTGGTAGTTGGTGAAAGCAATAATATGAATAATGAGGTTAATGGGAGCATTGACAAAATGCAAAATAAATTTCAGTCGGAAAAGACAAAAAACCAAGGTGCAGTTTGTGATTTGCGGTGGTAGAGCTTTTTTAATTTTTCTAATGGATTTTTCTTATAAGCTGTGGGTTGTTCTTAGGAACTAATTTAATTGCTTTTATACTGGATTCAATTTCAGCTCTTTGAGTCAGTGGAGCATACATGATTCAAGTTGAGGGGAAGAGACAAGTTTCCAAAACAACTTTTAAAGCAAATATCGTTAGCAGTCTGCTTGTCACCCAAAATTTTTGTAAGAAGCAGATAGTTAGGACTGAGTTGTCTCCAAAAAACCCCTTCTGTGCAACACTGTTTCTAGAAAGCAAGATTCAGTGAGGCCAGCGAGTAGGCAACTATACTTAATTTTTTTTTAAATTATATGTTTTTGAATCCAAAGTACAGTCAAAACCTACAACGTTTAAAGTCATTGCAAAGTTGTTTAGAATAAATTTGTATTACCACAAAAATCGCAAATAAAAACACAACAACATTAACAGCTCAACTACACTAAACTCACTTTGCAGCCTAATGCCAACTCAACAATACTTAATTCAACTTAAGCCTTCTACCAAACCACATACACCACACTTTAACACACACACACTCACCCCCCAAATGATTTACATGACCACTTGCATCGCATTGTATGGTGTCAATTGTGTTTTAATGGCATTGCCTACTCATAGGCGCACGCAAGCCGCTTTCGTTTCCCCAAATGGCCAAAATTATTTCATGTTTTACGCTGTTCTCGCCAATAAATTCTAAATGATGATGCCTCTAAAATTCTTTTTGAATGTCCTTGCTTTCACACACATACAAATACACAACACAAATAAACTGCAAAGCACACATTGGCTGTCAGCAACAAAAACAGCATTTTCCATGCATTTATGCAAACGCCGCAAATTATGTTAACATATCAACAAACGCAAAAAGCATTTAATGGTGCCGCCATATTTTCACTATTGCTTAGAACATTTATTGAAATTTAACGAAACAAATTGCCATGAAATGAAACGCAACGATTGCCTGACGTGTGTAACATTCGAACAGCCACCAACAGCTGCGCACTTATAATTTTGCTAACTGAATGTTTAGTTGCCCAAAAATTGCTAACATGGCACAAATAATAATAAATAATTACAAATAAATGTGGATGCATATGTGTGTAACATTACTTTGCTCAATTATGTGGAACTTTATATGTGCAATTAAATTTATTTTCACACATTTAGTATGCAAATTTATGTTGGAATTTATGTTGGAATTTTTATTTTAAAATAAAATACAATAAAATAAAATAAAATAAAATAAAATAAAATAAAATAAAATAAAATAAAATAAAATAAAATAAAATAAAATAAAATAAAATAAAATAAAATAAAATAAATCAAAATAAAATAAAATAAAATAAAATAAAATAAAATAAATCAAAATAAAATAAAATAAAATAAAATAAAATAAAATAAAATAAAATAAAATAAAATAAATCAAAATAAAATAAATCAAAATAAAATAAATCAAAATAAAATAAAATAAAATAAAATAAAATAAAATAAAATAAAATAAAATAAAATAAAATAAAATAAAATAAAATAAACTTTAGTAAATATCTAAAAAGTCTAGACCTTGATCCAACTCTACACGCAATAATCCAAAAAGCAATAATTTTTAAAACAGTACAGATCACAAAAAATTTTATACAACAATAAGAAACTATGTAAATAATTGTAAATAAATATATAACTAAATAACATCAAATAGATTAAAGAGTAAATAATATCCATATCTGTGATAAACTACTAACAAATACAATAGTGCTGAAGTGGCTTGCGGTTCGCTTACTGCCGCCATATTCAGTTTCAATGGACCCCACCTCGCGCGGTATGTGGGGGGGAGAGAGGCCGTGGGTAAATAAAATAAAATAAAATAAAATAAAATAAAATAAAATAAAATAAAATACAATAAAATAAAATAAAATAAAATAAAATAAAATAAAATAAAATAAAATAAAATAAAATAAAATAAAATAAAATAAAATAAAATAAAATAAAATAAAATAAAATAAAATAAAATAAAATAAAATAAAATAAAAAATTAAATAAAATAAAAAACATAAAACAAAATCACATCAAATAAAACAAAAACCCCTTCATTTTTATTTACACAAAAAATTTTCTAAGGCGCAGTTAATTTGATTTCAAATCACATTATAAACGAATTCAAACTCCTATAAGTATGCTACATATTCCGTCCTTTAATGTCTCATTTCTGCCTACACATTTTAGGCATTTTCCCTCTATTTGACAAACGTTTGCCCCTTCACTTCTTTTCATTTTTTCGTTTATTTTTGCCTTATGTAGCCACCACAAACGGCAGCACAGATGCGGCGATAAAAGTTACCCCACTGTTATTGTTATTGTCTTGCATTGTTGCGGCTGCTTATCGGCGCGTGCGGCTAACAAAGTGAAAAATGATGCAGCAAATGAAACAAAGCGAAGAATGAATTTCGGACATTTGCACGCACAGCGGTTGGTGTGCATTGTGGAAATGGCAAACGGAAAAGCCAAATGTGCCACAATCAACTGAGTGAACGCGTTGAACCATTAGGCAATGCGGTCTCATTGGCATTGCTAGTGGTAATTATTGGTGAAGACAATGTGCCGTACCTGAATGGAGCCCATGTAGGTGCTTGGTGTTGTTTCTGCGCGTCCTTTTCTGCATGGAATTGAACCCTGAATCATAGTGGGACACGCCACCTTATACCCTGAACAAAGGTGTATTCAACATTGATTGAGAGTGAATACCAGACCAGATTGAAAGACTTATTGTTGTTGGCGCATTGCTTTGTTTTGCAACTAATGGTCAAATACTGGAAATTATTAATGAATTTCGATTTCACAAAGTAATGCTGTACCTATTATGCATTTGGAATCGATCAACTGAATTGGGCACTGCCAGAGGGTCAGAAATTGGGCCGACGCATCCAGTTGAACGATATGGTTTACCATACATTATGTAGCTTCAAAATGAAGCTAGAATCATTTTTATATCTCACACCTTAGTTGATATTGTTACGAAAATCTCAAGTTTCCCAAGGTTCGTTTTGATTGTGGTTGAAAATAAAACAACTTCAATTATTAAGCGCAAACGTAGTCAAAACTACCAATCACTTTATTTACAAATTTACACTTGTTCTACTTTACACTACTACTACTACTATTGTATGTTTCCCCATTGCTTGCTCAACACAGACTCAACCCATTGCGCTGCACACTGCTGCTTTTATACCAGTTTTCTTATCGCGCCGAAGTTTCTTGCAACTTCCAATTGGAAAGCGCTCAACCATTCTTGCAGAGCTCATTTCTTCGAGAACCACCCTTGCCATATCGGACTATACCAAGCGAATTATACCAAATTTGCCGTACTTCAAAGTGCATGCCTAAAAGTATGCTTGGAAAAGCGTTCATGCACAGCACAGAGTGCCTCTTCGTTTCAATATATTCAAATGTCTTTTATTATTATTCTTATCTGGTCACCCTTTATAAACTCTTACTTTTATACATCACCCTAAAAGTATGCTTAAGGAAAACATTCGATTTAAAGCAATACAAGTTATTGACCTAAAGATTAGCATACTTTTAGAATTACACTTTAGTTGATTTAATTTAAAACTGTTTAAATTTTTGTTTCAATTCCCATGTTTTTTTTTAATTTCTATGAATCTATTTTAATAAATTCCTATAAATTTCATTTGTTCTTTACACTTTTTTATTCATTTTTATCTTTATTACCCAAACTGCAAACTTATGTCAGTGAAATTGCACTCATTGCATTACACCGCAACCACACACCTTGCCGCATTTTCTAATTTCATTCGCCACACAGCGTGACAGAGCACAGCTTAACCCTCGGATGGACTTTGTCGTCTGGCCAGACGAAATGGTTCAAACAAATAAAAAACTCACAGATTCATCTCCCTTTTACAGTGTATTTGTGGGTAACTAAGTTAGTATATATGAACATAATTTGTGTATATATATACTTACATATGTTGCCTACCATATTAACATAATTAACGTCATCTGTCATTGTGCTTTACCTTTGTCAGAAGCCTCGCCCAGTTTTCGTCTGGCCAGACGACAAAGTGCAAATGTGTAGTAACTATTTACTGCCCATCGGAGGGTTAATTAGAATTAAAATTCAGTTTCCTGTAAAATTTCCAAGAGTCAAATTGTGGCCAAACTTTTGCCATCTTCAATCTACAATTTCAAAGCCAATTAGTCAAATAGAGTTGCACTACCAGGTGGCTGAATATGGAATCAGAGAGTAGGAAAATTGAAGTTTTTAGTCTGAAGTTTAGTGGACACTGTCAGCATTGAAAATAATTATTGTTGTTGTTTTCAAATGTTTCGTTAATATAAAAATTACTAAAAGCAGTGGAAAAGAGAGAATTTATATGAAAAATATTATTTTTATTATATAATTTTTTTAATAAATTTTTTCATATTATTTATTTATTTAATTATTTAATATTTTCTTTTTAAGAATACGAAAATATGAGAAGTTATTAACATTTTTTTTTAACATTTTTGCAGTATATGAAAACAAAACATAGCTAATCAGGCAGTGGAAAAACCAGAATTAATATGAAAAAATATTGTAAAAATATTTCCTTATAAAGAATGAGTAACTATGTTTGATCTCACTGAATGCAGAACTGGTACAGATTCAGACCGTAGCTGAACCTTCTTTTCTGCCCTAATCAGCATGGATTTATCCCTGGGCGATCAACGATAACTAATCTGGCAGTCTTTACAGTGGACTGCATTTCTGCATTTCAAAAGGATCTCCAGGTAGATACTATCTACACGGATATCTCTAAAGCCTTTGACAGGGTCTCGCACCAGATCCTACTCAAAAAGCTGGCCAACATGGGTTTTCACTCGGTCTTTCTGGCTTGGATAATGTCCTACTTGAGTAATTGTATATGTGTGGTAGTTGTCGACAATATTCCATCTCAGCCGTTTGTCGCAACTTCCGAGGTACCTCAAGGTAGTATTTTGAGGCCTTTGTTTTTTTCTTTATTCATAAACGACATTAGCAGTTGTTTCTTGACTTCTAGTTTTCTGCTTTATGCTGACGACTTGAAAATTTACTTAACTGTTAGAGACACCGCTGATTCTCAGGCGCTCCAAGCAGAATTTGACGCTGTCAACATGTGGTGCTCTAACAATCGTCTGCCGGTAAACATTAATAAATGCTTTCAACTGTCATTCTCTAAAAGCAACTCTGTCCTTCAGACTTCCTATCGAATTTCAAATACTTATTTGAAATCTCTTACCGAGACTTAGGACCTAGGGGTAGTTTTCCTTCTCAAGTCATATAAATTCCACCATTACCAAGTCCTATGCCATGTTAGCTTTTGTGAGGCGCAATAGTTCCGAGTTCTCCAATCCCTACACTCTCAAACTGCTTTACACCTGTATTGTCCGCTCGAAGTTAGATCCCTCGTTTATTTGGTGGCCATATCACTATTGCCACGTTAATCGCTTGGAACGTATTCAAAAGGTTTTCCTACGTTTCGTTCTGAAATCACTACACTTTCAGGATCCTCTTTCATCTTACTTCTCGCGTTGTAAGCTTATAAATTTAAAAACCTTGCAAGATAGAAGATTTATCCTATCTTTTTGATTGGATTTTTATGTTATTTGCGGGTTGGTTGACTGCCCTTCTCTCTTAGAGAGGGTTCACTGCAACATCCCTTCTAGATCTCTCCGGCACTTTGATTTGTTTATTGTTGGTTTCGTCAAAACAAATTATGCTTTCAATACTCGTCTTTTGCGAGCTCTAATAGAATTTAATAAGATCTCGAAGAACTTTTCGGTGGACTTCACTACTTCTAAAGCAATATTTTTGAACTTGTTGAAATCTGTTTTTAATTAAGTTATCTATTGTTACGTAATATTATTTTGTTACTTATTCATTTTGCTGTTCTTTATTAGTCAGTAAGCAAACAATTGTTCTTTGACTAATTACACTGTGCAAGTCCAAAATTTAGACATGGGAGGGACTTACTGGGTGACTTTTCTATAGGTATACTGAGTTGAGATCCACCAGCCGTTTGGCTGGATTGGCTCCAGTTTAAGAGAAATCCGACTTTGAAGTTTTCTCATTTTCAAATGCTAATAGGTGCTAAATCGTTCCGAATATCGCTTTATTGTCTTCGGCAAGTTTGTAGATATTTTAACGACCAACAAATTTGCTTAAGACACCAATGCAAAAAAAATACATTCAAACTGTGTAATTGCGATATGTGCATTTTTTGGCGCAGCGCAACGTGGCGTATGAGTGTCATTTAATTCTAATATAAATCTAATTAAATGACACTCAAACGCCACATTGCGCTGCGCAAAAAAATTCACATATCGCAATTACACAGTTTGAATGTATTTCTTTTTGGATTGGTGTCTTAAGCAAATTTGTTGGTCGTTAAAATATCTACAAACTTGCCGAAGAAAGTAAAGCGATATTCGGAACGATTTTGGATCTATTAGCATTTAAACGTTCGAAGACTTAAGCGACGAACTTGACTATAATGAGCAAACTTCAAAGTCGGATTTCTCTTAAACTAGAGCCAATCCAGCCAAACGGCTGGTGGATCTCAACTCAGTATACCTATGAAAAGTCGCACTGTAGGTCCCCCCATGTCTGAATTTTTGAGGGTAAATTTCACGCACAGTGTTATTAATAAATGAAATGAATCAAATTTATCCCTGAAATACTAACCTCGATGATTCCACTTACAACATTACACAACAATGAAACAATTGCAAAATAGTCTCATTTTTCCATTTTAAGTGCAGTCAAAATTAACATCAAATACACATCTCGTACACAAACCATAAATCCTATGCAAAAACCTATTGTTAGTACATGAAATTAAACTCAAATATTGCTAAGTAAAAGATTATAGTTCACAAGCTTCCTAACACTCCATTACAATAATTAATTATTTAACTATCATTTTTTGTGATTTATTGATTTATTTATATTTATTTATTGATGGTTTAATCATCACAACATTTTTTTTTTAAACTTGCATTCACTTCCAGCTCGCCATTTCGATCTCTTCCCCTTTCCGGTTAAGCTGCCAAATCAAACTAATTAAATTTTTATTAAATCTCTATGCGGCCAGAAATCACTATCTGCCATTAAAAATTTCTGCGCTCTCTACGCCTGAATTTATTACAAAAGAAATAAATATAAATGCCAAAAAAATAAAAAACCATGGTTACAATTTGTTTCCATTTAATTCTGCAATTTTTCAGTTTCGTTAACAATTTCTTGCTTTTTTTCCCCCTCAACGATTTGTTTAATTTTTTCTCATTTTTCATTTATTTTTGCTTTACTGCTTTTTTGTATAAATTTTGTTTACTTTGTGTGCTGATGTGTAAAATATTCTTTTTCCACCTCTCTGCATTAATTGGTGCAAATATGGTCGATGTTGTGTTACTTTTGCTTTCGTTGCTTTTGTTGTTCTATATTTTTTCATTTTTGATTTGTTTTATTCGCATTGTATGAGGCCGTCAGTAAGTGCGCTGAAAATGCTCAGTAGCTGCACAATTTTTTACACTTTATTTTCGTGTGAATTGCTCGCACATTGGCCTCTTCCTTCTCGCTCCTCGCCAAATGCTGTGCTATGCTTTTTTCGTAGCTTGCCTTTGCCTTTCGCTTTTATAGGTTTTTTTTTTTGGGACGCCAAATAGCAAAACGACCAACGTCATCCAGTCAGCCGACCAGCCAGTCGGCGAGCCAGCCAAATTTTAACGTTGACAATTGCTGTTCGTAGCATGCTTTCAGGCGTATTATGTGACCAATTAAATTTTGTATATTTACCTTTAACATTAAATTGTTATTATTAGCGTGTTGTTGGCCAGGTTGATATTGTTAGTGTTTGTGATTGTTTGCTGTTTTTTCTGTTGTTGTTGTTGTAACAATAAAAATGTAAACTGGCTCAAGGTAGCGCGCCTAGACACTTTTACCCGAATTACTATGGTCGACCGGTGAAGCGAGACAATTTGATAAGTACATTTATGTACATACATATGTGCAAAATACATATATACTCGTGCATATATATGTTTGTTTGTACATATTGTACTTTATAAGTGTAATAAAAAGTAATTATGTTGTGCGAATGCTTTCAGTGCCTGTGATTGCGTGTGTGTGCGTGAGTTTGCATGTGTTTATGTGTGGGTTTGTGCTCAGTATGCAATTAGGCGCTAATTGAGGTGTAATTTAATGCATGTGTCATGTGACTAGTGTTGGTTTGAAATGTGGCCGTGTGCTAACGAGAAACCTTTACCTAATAGGAAACTCTTTTTTTGGGAAAGTAATTAGCAGTTTTATGCTGCACTAAGTGTGTAAAAATAGAAATAATAAAATAATAAATTAATGTAAGAAAAGTAAAATATATTAGAAATAATACAAAAACAAAAAAACAATATTGATCCTAAATGTATGCCACAAATTCGGTTTCTTACCCAAATATTGTGCTTTCGGTTTTTGGCAATGACTAATAAGATTAGTTCAATCGTGTATACTTTGAACTTCACGTCAGAGGGTTCGTATCTGTATCCTTAAGCCAGAGCTTAAAGACATAGCAACGATGAGCTTTTTTTATCTTTTGCTAATCGTTTTATTTTTCTGTCCTAATCTTTTTCTCATCCTTTCTTTATCTTTTCCATATCCCTTTGTTATTATTTTTAATTCTATTAATTATTATTTTAATTTCCTGATAATTTCCTAGTTATCTGTTTATCCCTTTTATTTTTTTCTCGTACTTTCCTTATCCTTATTATTTATTTACCGCTTCCTTTTCCCTTTCTAACACTTTTCTTATACTTTGCTTATAGATTTCTGGTAATTTCATTAGTCTGTCCTTAGTTCTTTCTTATTTTTTCTTTATCCTTTCCTTATACTCTTCCTAACCTCGTCGTATTTTTACTCATGCTTTCTTTATTCTTTCCTCATTCTTACTTATTATACCATACCAATTTTATATCCCTGTCCTCTTCTTATCCCTACTCTTTTCATTCTTTGTCATTTTCATATAAATTTCTAAGCCTGGCCAGAGTAAAAGGCCTAATATTTTCCTTTTCCTTTACTTCTTCCCTGGTTTTTTTTATTATTTTTTCCTTAACCTTTACTTATTCTTTCATTTTCTTTTCAATATCCTTTCCTAATCGTATCCTTATCTTTTCTTTATTTTATCCATATTAGTTCTTTCCTTTTCCACTTTTTTTCCTTTATTTTATTTTTTTGTTCCTTGTTCACTCCTCTCAGGAACATAGGGCCTCCACAAGACAGCCTTGTGTTGGTTACATTAATCAGTTGTGTTGTTCTGCCCTTTTTCCTTTATTTATACTTTCCTTATCCTTTCATTATTCTGTTCACATCTTTTCTTATTCTTAACTTTTCGTAAAAATGTTCGCTGTCCTTTGCTTATAGTTTCTTAAACTGTAGCTTATTCTGTACTTATTCTTTCCTTCTACTTTCCTTATCCTTTTCTTATCGTTTCCTTATCCCTTCCCTTTCCATTCCTTATCTTATCCCTTCCTTTTGCCTTTCTTGTCTTTTACATAACTTTTTCTTATTTATTTCTTAAGGCAGGTTCTCACCTTGTGGATCCGAAAAAGTGCACTTTTTTTAGGAATTTTTTTTGAGAAAACGGTTAAAGATACAACGCTGAAATGGATATCTGGATTTCTGGATATGAACACACATTTATTTAGAGAATACAATTTTTCAAATTGAATAAATCAAAAAAAAGGGGGAGGGGGCGTTCATCAGTGGCGGCATGTCAGCGAGGAGGTGTCCCGCTACCGGAAGTGATTCCGTCAAAACCCGTGATCGGAAACACAAAAACCGAACACATGCTTAATGTGTACTGTATTATCTATTGAATGAACCAAGATCATGAAAAAAAAAATCAAAATTACAAAAGTTATGAGGTTTTGAAAAAAAAATTACGATTTTCGCATGTTTTGGTCCACTAATTATTTTTTTAAATAAACAATTTTTTATTTTTGGCTGATCGTAGTTCGTTTATTAGAAAAACCCCTAAGGAACATTTGAAAAAAATTTTGTGACGATTAGTTCATTCCAGCGCCTTCAATCACTTCCGTTAGGTCCGAAAATGTGGTTCTCAGAAAAACGCGTTTAAAGTTGAAAGCGGGCTCGGCCGGTGGTCGACACTGCTCAATGTAACGGCCTGTAACTTTTGTAATTTTTCAGATTTTGATCTGAAATTTCTGGAGCACATTTTTTAAACATATATCTACACGATAAGGCAAAAAAGAAATCGGTTTTTTCCCACAAGGTGAGAACTTGCCTTAACTAATTCTTTCCTTCTCCTCAGCTTTTCGTTATCTTGTTAATATATGTTTCTCTAATTTTCCTTATCCTTTTCTTCTCTTAGTCTTATATTTTCCTTGTTCGTTGGTTATTCTTTCCTTACGTGTACTTTATTCTTTTCTTCTACACTCCTTTTCCTTTTCGTATCGTTCTCCTGTCTTTTTTTGATCTAATTTTCCTATTTCTTTACTCTAATTTTTCCTAATCTAATGCTTCCTAATCTATAACGGTCCTTTCTTTATCCCTTCTCTTTTTCATATCTTTTCCTTATTGTTTCTTACTTTCTCCTCAGCCTTTCCTTATCTATTATATATAATTTTTTTATTATTCTCATCCTTATTTTTCCCTTTCCCTGCCCTTGCTTTTTCTTTCCTTACGTCTTTTCTTCTCCTTTCCTTATCCTTTTCTTATCGTTTCCATTATCCATTTCTGATTTTTTTTCGAATCTATTGCTTACCTTACCGTTTCCTTACCTTATCCCTTCCTTATCATTTCTTTCTCTTTTCCATATCATATTTGTTTTTAACTTATCATTTCTTTCTCTTTTCCATATCTGTTTCTTATTTGTTTTTTAGTTATCATTTCTTTCTCTTTTCCATATCTGTTTCTTATTTGTTTTTTACTTTCTCCTCAGCCATTCCTTATCCTTTTCATATATTTTTTTATATTATCATCATCCTTATTCGTATTCTTTCTGTTTCCCTGTCCTTTGCTTATGCTTTACCTACTTGTAGCTTATTCTTTTCTTCTACTTTCCAAATCCTTTTGTTATCGTTGTTCTATCTTTATCCCTTTTTGATTTTTTCCTAATGTATTGCTTACGGCTTCCTCTCCTTATCTCTTCCTTATCCTTTCCTTCTCTTTTTCATATCTGTTTCTCGTTTACTTTATATCTTCTCCTCAGCCTTTCCTTATCCTTTCCTTATCTGGTTCTTACCCTTTCCCTGTCCTTTGCTTGTTCATTCCTTACGTTTAGCTTAATCTTGTTTATGCTTTTTTATTCTTATCGTTTATTTCCTGCTCATTCTTCCCTTATCTCTTCCTTAGCCCATTCATATCTTTCCTTATCTTCTCCTTATCCTTTCCTTATCGCCAAGTTTGCGGCCAAAAAATATAAATTTTTCACTTGCAACTACCCCACAAATTATCCTACAACCGCTTGTAATCACAACAATGTATGTGGGTCATTTGCAGTTATGTGATTCAATAAGAACGCCTAAAAGGCTGCTCCAATTTCTGAAATATTCTTAGAAAATCCCATATTGTAAGCAAAATTACGGACAAGCAAAGCAAACTGACACACACACACACATGCACCACAAATCCAACAGCCAATTTCCCCAACCACTACAACAACAATATTAGCACCAATCTGTACCTCTTTGCTGTACAAATAAATAATCATATCACTTTCACAATAACGGCATTTCGCTCCTTTGAGCAATTGTCATTTAATTAAGTCAAATAATTGAAGAAGAATCTCATGAGCTGGCAAGAAAGCGGCAAAGTGGTACACCTCATTCACTCACACACATAAGCACTCACACACGTAAGCACTCACACGCGCCCAGGCATGCAAAAGTATGTGCAGAGACAGAAGCAGAGCGATGACAATAACACTGCAATGTGCTATTGTTATTGTCATCGTTGCAGTTGGCTTCGGTAGTGCGTGTGTGTATGTGTGTGTGTGTGTGTGTGTGTTTTGCAATTAAAATTTGCATAAATTCCTTGGAGACAAAAACAACATTATTGCATTAAGTGCAAATGTAGTTGCAGACACACTTACAAACACACACACACACACAGGCACAATAGACGCTGGTACACCGCATATGACAACCAAACTGCCACAAACCGCAACTGTACTGCACTGCAAATGAGAAATTCTCCTTCATATTTTGGATGTGAGCCATTGTCAAACTCAAATACGGCAAGACGCCAAAAAACAATCGGGAAAAAGCTTGTAATGAACAGACGCGCTTGCCAGCATCTTATGACACATTTTCGCACTAGTCTGACATTTGTACGAATTTGCGTGATTCTGACAGTTGTAAGACTTAAAGCGAATTTAATTGGAATTTTTGCAATTTGTGTATATTTGGTGTGTGTAGAATTTCGTTTGTTTTGTGTCTGACGAATGGCGTAAAGAAACGTTCATAGGAATTTTATGCCATAGTGGTTAACACTATGAAAGTTTTAGGAAGCGATATGTGGTGGTGTTTCTTGCAAATAATGAGTTATGACTTATACTTGAAGAGCCTAAATGTATGTTAGACTTATGTTCTGTGCGCTTAAGTAAGGAGATAATAAAAGCTGCAATGTTTCGACAATTTCTATAATTTAGAAGTTGTTAGATTCAAAGTGGGAGGAATGGTTCGTACATGTACAGGAGCAAGTGCGGAAGGATTAGACCAAAAGAGGGTAAATGGGAAATATATAACATGTTTTTTTGTCTTTGTGGTATACTTTTAGGCTAATAAAGAGGCTGAATATAGCAGACGTTATAATAGTCCAAACAAAAAGATATGGTTGACCACTGCAACTGCCTAACGTTATTAAAAATTCCACTCATTCCTCACTTATCTTTGCCATGTAATTTTTCTTCGCCGCTGCTGAACATATCGCATAGTTGTTGCTGTAGTAAATTTTGCTATACAGCCTTGAGAGTTTATTATGCACTAGATACGCAATTTGTCATAAAGCAAAGACCGATTGGTGAAAACAGCAAATAACCGATAAACGTCAACAACAATAAGTAAGAGCACAAGTTTTTCGCAAAAAGTTTTGGCTTATAAGAAAACTTTGGAATTAGAATGAGGCAAGGGAATTGTAAAGAGTCGAACCGCAGCTGTTACTGCTCGAAGTTGTGTATATATTTTTGTTTTTTTAAATGTCAACAAAGAATTGTTGCAAAGTGCAGTGTTGCCAGAATAGGAGATTTCCTCCTAGATTTAGGAGATTCTTGGCCTTTTAGGAGTATTTTTAGGAGGAAGAATTTTTTAAGAGAAAGTTTAGGACATTTCTATTTTATGTTAGGGGATTTTTCGCATCCTTAGTGGATTTTTGGGAGATTTTTGGATACATTATGTATTGGGAAAAAAACATATTTTGATAACTTTTTCAATAGTCAAACGATCCCATTGTGTTAGAAATTTGTAATCTTACTAAATGCTCGTTCTATCTCGTTCTCACGTATTGCTGTCACAATGAAATTCTGTCAAAAAATTGAATTTTTTTCCAATATACATATTTTGTCGCCTCAGAAAACGAATGTCGTATGTTCCATTGAGCCTAGTAAGACATACGACATTTATTTTCTGAGGCGACGATTTTTTTTGTTAAGTTTTTGTTGTTAAGCCGAAGATGAATAAATAAATATATTTTTATTTTTTTTGAGAAGTTTAATTCCATTAAAATTACTCAAATTATAAAAAAATTTTAGGATATTTTTCAACTTTTGGAAGAAAATTGCAGTATTTTTTAAGGTTTAAGAGAAAGTCCCTTCAGGTATCTGGCAGCACTGCCAAAATGACACAATTCTAACAAATATAGATAAAAGTAGCCACTGCAAAAAGATATTGAATTGAAAAAGTTATATTTTTCATCCTTCAATTTTTCTAAAATGAAATTTATTTAATAAAAATGTTACAAAAACTTCTAAGCTAACTGCAAAAGTAAGCATTTATTGGTATTTGAAATGCTTTAAAATTAAAAAAAAAATTAATTAAAAATTAATTTAAAAAAATTATGCAATTTATACTACTTCAATTTAGTGCAGGCTTCCTTTAAAAACTTCACTTAACAGATTGAGTGCCACCATACAATCCAAAAAATTGTCCCCACAGGCCACAGGCATTTTTTGTGTATTGACTGTGAGACCACGTTGGTCTCACGCGGCACAGGAGGCCCAAATTCGTGTGAGGCCAACGTGGTCTCATGTGGCACTCAACGTGTTAAATATTTAGGAAAATTTCATAACAAACAAATCTACCTCAGCAGCATTTAACTTAAATCGCCTAAAATTATGCAGCCTTAATTTTGTGTCATATTTTTTTTGATTTTATTTCTGAATTTTTTTTCTGTTTTCGTAATTCCAAAACTTCAGGCAAATGCGCATGAAATAATGAAACGAAAGCCCAAAAGTGCCAATCACTCAGACATTTAATTTCATTTCACTTTGACTACAACTATGTACTTTACAACAATTCATATACAACTATAATCACACATACAAAAACTCCACATTCATGCCTCCATTCATCAGTGTATGTGTGTGTCTATGTGCATCATTCCGTATGTTGTTATGTCCTGCTGACTGCCGGTGCGAACGTCAATTGCAATTTAAGTAACGTATGGCATATTGCGTCTGCGTGTGTGTGTACTTTTTGGTGTTACCGTTGATGAGCTCATATGCGCGCACAATTGTTAAGTGCATTGTGCCAAATACACTGACACAAACACACACACACACATACTTATGAACATGTGTCCGCCATATGGCCGTTTAAAACAAAGCAAATGAAACAAATTAAATGCAATCACACGCACACATGTAAACACACACACACACACTGCTCGAACAGTCGCTCATTCACTCGACTGCATTTCCATGCAAATTGACGTACGCGCATTGCATGTTGCCGACTCGTTCAGTCGATCGCTGTGCGCCACGTTCGCCGGCGCATTTCAAGCGCCTATCATTATGCAACGTATCGAATTTTGTTACCGCTGTTTTTTGTTGCCGCTTGTTGTGTGCTGTTTTTGTTTTCTTGCTGTAGTTTTTTTTTTGTTGTTGCATGTGAATGCACTTCACTTCCGGTACCATTGTGTGTTGTTGCAAAATTAACTCTGCAATACACACAGCGATTTTTAAGCGATTTTTTTTGCCATTGCCATTTCGGTAGTTGTGGGTAGTTGGTTGTTTTTTGGTTGGCTATGTATGAGTGTACTTGAAAGTTTTGTTAACTCAAATGCTGCTTTACAGCGTAGAGGAAAAACTAGTTTTGAAGTGCATGCAAGTTGTAAGCACCACAAGTGCTTAGTAGTGAAGAACCTAAAGCAGTACACATGGCCACATGGCAGCGTTTAGTTGTATGGCAACGATTAGCTGGAGTGGGGGTTCAAGAGCTGGTGAGTGTGTTAGAAGAATTATTTTTGGAATTTTTTTAGCACAACTAAAAGAATATTACAATATAAGAGGATAAGAGAAAGTTTTATTTGAAATGTAATTTAATTAAATTATTACTTAATTTCAAATTTTGTATTATTTTTAAAATATTATTATTGTGTCAATCATACTAAAGGCAAAATGTTTCAATTTGAATAAGGTTGAAAAAATGCGTTTTTAATCTTCCATATTTAATGTAAATATTAAAGTACAGGGAGCGACTAGAAATTCAGGCACCTACCCAAAAATTTGCTCGCGCATCCACCCTTGCAAAGCCAAAAAATTGGCTCACTTCTGCTAGAGACTATTATGGCCCAGCAATTTTAAGAAACGCTCAACTCAACTCTTAAACTTTCGGGTCCCGAGACAGGGCTAGTCTACGATGACCTGTTGATATTATGTTTAACGTGACCCTGAGTAGGTTGCCATAAGCTCTGAATCTTGGTAAGTTTGGGGCGTTATCTATGTTACGCAGCCCTTAATGTTATATTGGGGGCGATGCCGCTGGAACTCAAAGTGCAAATGGCTGCAATAGCCAGCACTCACAGACTGGTGCATAGTGGATTTATACCGAAGGATACACAGGCAATCGGGATATCTCTGCTGAGGGATAGGAGACGAGATGGAGGCTTTTGGTTGCCCCTTGATCTGATTCCTCAGAAGCACCTCTTCAGAAGAAGGTACAAAACGTACATACCGCACAGGAAGGACTGGGCTGATAATAGAATCAGTCCGACGTGTGATGATATTGTATGGTACACTGATGGGTCCAAGACGGAAGAAGGAACAGGAGCGGGAATTTATAGCTCTAGCTACCAACTTTCAGTCAGTCTTGGGGAAAAGGCCACCGTCTTCCAGGCTGAGGTCTATGCCACTAAAGAATGTGCCAGGACAATCCTAACACTTAACTTGAAAAGGAAGAGGATATTCATAATGTCTGACAGTCAGGCTGCAATCAAAGCTCTGAACTCGACGACATTTGACTCTAAACTGGTCTGGGAGACAGTAGATGTCCTCCAAGACCTTTCCAAGGACAACCAAGTGATAATACACTAGGTACCGGAAAACTGTGGACACGATGCTAATGAGGAGGCAGACAGATTGACAAAGGAGGGCGGCAAGACGACCCTACGGACCTGAACCAATCATAAGTGTTAGCAAGACTCATTACAGACATTGTGTAAAACAGGAATTTCTAAATCGAGCTAACCACAAATGGTCGAACACAGTGGGACAACGCTGTTCCAAGCATTTCTTTCTAGTTTACTCTGCAAATAAATCTAATTAGCTCTTGGAGCTAAGCCCAGCAGAGCTTAGATTCATGACGGAGATCCTAAGCGAACACTGTCTGCTTAATATGCATAGAGCGCGACTGGGAATCACGGACAACGAACTATGAAGGTTTTGTATGGAAGACGAGGAGACTTCTGTACACATCATAACGGAACGTCCCGCCCTCATACACGCAAGAAAGCGGGTACTGGGAAGGGAACTGGTACAGACAAACGATCTGTCTGAATTTGATCTAAGGAAAATAAAGGAGTTCCTGGATAACATCGGAGGATACGAACTCCTTCAGTAAGATAAAGGGACGTCACACAATAGTTCAACACTGGACGCAGTGTCTCGGGCAGGTGGTGCTCGACTCCCGCTACCCAATCTTAATCTTAATCTTACCTATGTTACGCAAAGCTAAGCACGTCCAATAACTTAATTTTCAAAAGCTCCCTTTTCAAAGAATCACTTACAAACACATACTAAAACGTTTCTTTCACTATTATTATTTATTTGCGATTATGACTCAAAGTTGTTTATTGTGAAAAAATATATATATTTTATATGTGTTTTTTTATTATTTTATTATGATTATCATTATTTTTATACTTGTTTTTTTCGATAGAGAATTTAAATTCTTCAAACTATTTTGAAACTAGCTTCTTTCACACCAAAAATAATTACAACATGATTACTTAACTTTTATAACTTTAAAACATTTCTTTTAGTATATTTAGCTGGGCTCCTATTTCCATGTCATGTACATAAATTTTACTAATATAAACCAATAAAAAAGTCATTTAGCAATGGTTGCAGTATTTTGGAAAAATAAATGCAATCAAATATATGAAAAATATTGAATGGCTTTGACTCACACCATTCCGGAGCAGACCATTAGCCATGTGAATGCACTGAGAGAAAATTATTTAGGCTCTACATTTGAAAATAACTTCATCTCGGCTTTATTGACTATATAGAAGGAGTTGAAAGCAGATTAAAAAAGTTAAATTTTAAGAAAAAGTTGTTCACCATAAATCCTAACAAAATTTGCTTTTTCATATCAAACTGACAACTAAACAAAAACCCATCGTAGCCTACAAAATCCTTTAACTTTTGACTGTAAACTGGTCTAACCTTAACAGTTTTTATAATATTTGATGCATTTCTGAAAATTATTTTCCTATTCCTTCCACATTTTGTACTGGGCTGCATATAAAGACTCAGATACATAAAACAGGGCCGCGTATTAATGCGACGCACTGCACTAATCGCTAGCGCTAATCAGCCTAGCGCTAATCAAACTAGACTTGTTCAGCAGTGATCGAGTGAGCGCTCGCTAGTGCTCGTATTCACACTTGGCAGCCAACATGGTTGTTGTTGGTGTCATGCTGAGCCACCCACGCTGGCGAACGTGAGCGCAGAATTTCGCGCTTCACTTGCGCATTCTCTTTTGCTGTGCGTTCGTACTGCGCTAGCGCGGCGCTCTTAAATCGAATCTGCGTATCCAGCAGATAGTGGGGTGTGGCGGTGGTAATGCACTTCGGCCGCGCTGCACTTTATGACCTTGCGCGAAGTGTTGGTAGGATGCATTTCGGCTGCCGGCACTTGCTATTCCAAGAATGTTGTTGTTGTGTCGTGCAGCTGGTGAAGTCTTTGCCGTTCTGGCTGCTGCATTCCACCAACCACGTAAAGGTCACCCCATGCACCAAATGTTGTCGCATTTCTGCAAAGAAGTGGGGTGATCTGCTGGAATTTGGAAGATCAGGCGATTATGCGCTGTTGCGGCAAAATTTGCCTTTATAAGCGGCCACCGCAGTAAGATCGGGGAAGTCGTTGGTATGTCGAAGGATGAGTCGTTACGCATAAGTCGTGCGAGATCATTAAGAGGAGTTGCTGAGTGTTAAGTCAGTGGTTAAGTGGCCAATCCGTGGTGTTCAACAAAGTGGCCTGCGAGAGTTCGTGCGGCCCAATAGTGGCATAAGCCGGTTGTACAGGAGAAAATGATGAAGTGCGCGGACATAGTGGCCAATACAAGGGCATAGTGTAAAGACGAAACAATATTCAGTGCCGAGTGAGCGAAATTTCATTTTTATTCAAAAAAATCTCACGAGGCAAAACTTGCCTTTAAAAACAATGTGGTTCTCGTTCTAAAGAAAGTACACCACCAAAGAAATTCAAAACGCCAAAACAGCCAAAAATTCCGACTATGCTATATAAGACAAAAAAAAAAAAAAAAAAAAAAACCCATGCCAATGCTAAACAAACTACCTAAATTGTGCTAAAAACAAAATAATTCTGCTAAAAATTAACTTAAACTCCGCCAAGTATATCTAAACTGTTTATAAACTATAAATGTGAAGCTGACAAAAATAAAAACGCATACTACTGCTGCCCGGGAATGCTGCTGAGAATGCTGGAAGACCAGTCATCGTTGGAGTCGCTAGAAGCTGCGAGACTCATACCAGGATATTTTAGGAGCGTGCAAAGTTGTTGAATTTTTTTTATAATATAAAAACTAATTAAAATTTCTTAAAATATGTGCGTCATATTGCTAAATTTTTAAATTAAATTTGCTAATAACTAATTCCAAAATGGGAAGACATTTTTTTTCTAACTAAAATCCTTATACAAAATTTATATTATTTATGATAACAGGGTTTTTTTTCTAATTAAAATTTTGACAAAAAAAAAAAAAAATATGTGGTGTATTTATTTAAAAGAAAACATGTATATGAAAAATTGTGCTAAACAAAGCAAAAATATACATATATTTTTTCTATTAATATTTTATTCTTAAGATTTAATTTTTGTTAAAAAATTAAAACTATTAAAAGTTAACTACCATTTGTTTAGGAAAAAAAAAGGGGAAACCAAAAATGAAAATATCAAAAAGGTTATTTCTTCTCACTATTCTATTTTTAAAAGCGTTTTTTTATGTCATTAAAACTTATAACTGAAACATGAATTTATCCTATGAAAAATTAAATTTACGAAATATTTAGCAAAAGAAAAGCGAAGAAGAAAAAAAAAAAAAAAAGAACAAAACAACTGGGTTATATCGAAAAAGACAGAAAAACGCACTTACACCTATGACAAATTTTCCCTATTTAGCACATCACGTTCCTGAATACGCGCATCATGTCGCTGGGCCCAACGCATCGATGGAGCGAGAAAAACCGTGAGTGAACCAATAACATTTTAATATAATTTTATATATTGTTATATATATGGGTTTTCGTGCGTTATTTTGAAAAAAAGGGAAAGAAAAGAAACGAAAAGGGGATAATGTCCAAGGAAAAACAAAATAACAATACAATTTGCGGAAAATTCTGAGAATTAGTTAAAATAAGAAAAAGGAATTTTGAGAAACAAAAGATTCTTTTTTAATTTTAAAGTTTGATTGGAAAAGTAATTTAAATTGGAAGAAAAAGGGAGAAAGAAAATTTATTTTTTTTCTATTTTTGAAAGTGTGGTTTTTTTGGTTTTTTATGATGAAACGTTGGTTAATGTTGTTTTGGAATATTTGTCTAAGTCTAAGAAAACGGTATGATCTAAGTAACTGAAAAAGGCATTTTTCTTCTCGAGTTAATTTAATTTTAAGCTTTTGTTGATATTTTTTTTTTGAAATTGAATAAATAAAATTACAATTAAAATTTAATTATAATTCGAACATGAAAAATAGTATGGAAATTAGATTAAGAATTGATTTTGTATTAGGTTAAGATTATGGAATAAAAATTGTTATAATGGTTGCTTAAGCTTAAATAATGTTTGGTCTGTCACTGAAGTGGGGTAAGGAGGGTTAAGTTTCCATTGGGTTTCCAAATTTCACCTTAGGAAACAAATGGCAGGGCGGGTTAAGAGCATCCCATTCAATGAGGCAATGCTGAGGAATAGGAACAACAGCAGCAATGGTACTTGCTACCATGTCCGTCCGCTATGTCAGGAGTTAAAGCATGTGCATAAAAATAATTGTATGTTAGTGTATGTGTGTATGTATCTTTTGTTATGATTTTCCGGTTGTAGGCTGCTAGGTCGTCGTTGCGGTGCTTGCTGATGTAGATCCAAATGGCGGTAGGTGAGGCGGTATGGCTACGGAGCGGACTTGTTGGAGTGGAACCCACGCCAGCTGAAGCTACGGGATAAACAAAGCCAGATGCACGCGTCCAACAAAACCGCTGGCCCCGTAGTCATACTCGTGCTCACCGGTCGGAGGTAGGGTGCCGGCATACATGCAACATGAGGACGACTAGCGGCAACCTGCCCCAAGGACTGAGGAGGTGCAGCGGCAGCAGAAGCAAAAGGCTAGAAACCCAACAGCTAGACACACCGAGCTAAATTCGCGGCGCTCAACGGGAGGCATGCCACATGTGGGTACATACAAACACCTACTAGGACATGGCGCCCAACGTGAGGCCGCTACGAACAGGGCCATGCCGCGTGATCGACCGCACACATACATATAACAGAAAATGGCGCCCAACGTGGGGCCAGATGTACATACCGCATACATATAACAATTTCCGTGTATTTCCAAAGTCACTGCAACAAAACACACTCACTCCACTGACACAAATCGGCCGCTTTAAGGCACAGTTCAAGTTGCAGGCCACAGCCACAGCCAACGCCAGACTTTTTCTCATAGCAGCTGCATGCATGGGCCAACGAACAGCTGCCTTCGACGAGCAATTGTTGTAAGTGGCAGTCTGCACTACGTATGCGTGTGTGTGTTTGTGTAAGGCCGGGTGCGGAGGTCATTACGATTGAGTTGAGCTGCTTCCACATGTTTTATATGAGGCCGAATCAATTATGTTGCACAATGGCCAGCCAGTCATGCTCGCATATAAACGCACACACATACAATACATTTTTCTCTATGCTCGGCAACTGAGCGCGTGTGTAAAATAAATTTTCACTTTTATAGAAAAAAAAAATCGTATAAATTTTTGCTCTTGCACACAAGTGTTAATATGTGTGTAAGTTCACACCGTGCGCACAGAAGCGCAAATACGCATTTGCACTTTCACACATGCATCTACATACATGTATAAATATATAACATACACAATAAATATGTGTGCGCAAACATCTGTGTGTGAGCATGCCGCAGCCATGCAATGCTTCATTGCACACACTTCCAGCAACAGCAACAGCAACATGACTGCATGGCTGCATGCTTGGCTTGCACCCCTCTTCCCTGATGCTGTGCGCACCACTATTTGGCATTCATTTCGTTTCATTTCATGCCATGCCATTCCATTCAATTTCAATATTTTCATTTGCAATTTTCATTTTGCTTGCATTGTTGCTCAATGGCACTAAAAGAAAATATTTTTATTTACAAAACTCAATTGCTGATGTAATTTTATTTTTATTTTTTTTATTTTTTTTATAAATCACTTGTACGCTTAGAGTTGGCATTATTTGTGTTTACAAATAATTTCGTATGTATGTACATATATTTTTTTTTTGTGTGAGGTTCACACGTGCATATTGTCACAGCTGAGTGAAATGTCAGTTACTGTTGCTACCAGATGTTCACATAGTTTCATATTTATAGTTTGTTTTGCTTGTTTTTCAACAACGATTTTAACAAATCAATTGCATTATTGCAAAAGTCGTCATATTTTTTTATGGAATATGAATTATTTACATAAGAATTATTTTCAGTGGCGCTACGGAGCGTATACGTTACATTAATTGATATGTCATATTTTATGGAAACACATTGCGCATATATGAGTGCAATTTTAGGCGAAAAAATAACGATGAATATTGTTCATAATTGAAGGGAAAAAGATTTTCAAATTAAATATCACTCATACGCACCGTTGTGCCCATACAGAGTTTTAAAGGTTTAAAACTGGTTAGTGGCGCTAAGTAACATGAATGGATTGCATTTTATACAAATAATATGTAAATGAGATTGTAAATGGAGAGATGAAAAATTATTTCAAATTAATTATCACTCATACGCACCGTTGTGCCCATACAGAGTTTTAAAGGTTTAAAAGTGGCCAAAGCCTTACATTTTCTATACTCGTAGGGGTAGGGGTATACATTTATCTTTTTTTATTATATATTTAGCCTTTGATAATGCTCCAAGCTTGCATAATAAGTTATTAATGTAAAAAATTGAACAAATACGAGTGTGGTCTGTAAAGTTTATAACACAACCAAGATGTAAGATGTAAGACAGTTTTCTTTAAATTCATTTTTATTTTACTCTTTGTTAGTCTATACATTTCTCACAGCTTTGATATGTTGCGCTTTAATTGCAGAATAAAGCATTGGAAATGTTAATTAAACCAGGTTTTCAGCTTTACGAGAGCAAATGCGGCACCCAACGCGCGGAAAGCTTTCTCATGACTACGTTTTTATTCAATATGTGGTCAACACGGCTCTGGCTTGAATTCGGTGGATGAATAGAACCATTTGGTGATTTTTTTACTGTCAGTGGTTACAGTGTTTGGACGTCTTGAACATTCCTTTTCCTTTTTCCTTCCTTCCTTTTTACTTAAAATCAAATTCAAACAACTAAACTCTTTAAATGGTTTCGTGCATTTTAAATCGTTTCAAATATCTCCTTTCAAAAATCTGAGCTCTCTTAAAACGTTTCATGCATTTAAAATGCTTTTAAAAATGCCAATTTCTCTCATTTCCATTGCTTTCTGTTCGTTCTTTTTTTTCTAAGACTCATATAAATTTTTTCCTTTCTCTTTTCAACCTTTTCTATTTCTATTTCGTGTCTTATCTATTTTTCTACTAATCCACCAGCAATTGTAAAGCATAAATTTAAGATTTTCATACTTTCCTTCGATGTAATTTTCAACTGAAATTTACCACAAATGGCCTTTTTTACATTCTCATTTCAACAGCTTAAGTCAGTCGAGTTGCTGTAAAGAGTTTAACATGTCCGGAGTTGGTGTAAAGAAAGGAAAAGAGAAAATTGTGGCCATTCCAAGCTGCCACAACTGCAGTGATATTAGGCGTCAATTGCAACTAGGTTAGGTTAGGTTAAAGAAGGGGAGTGTGCATTTGCACTTCCACTCGGAGGGCACTTCCTGTTGGGCCCATTGTGATTCCCTTCATTTTTATATCACCGGTGCCTTCCCTTATCTGTTCGGTTCCCTTATCTGTTCGGTTCCCTGTAGATCCAGACCGGATCTTTTGGGAACCATTTGGTCTTCGCGAGGAAGTTGTGTAGATCAGTGATCTGTGCATCCGCTACCTCCACAAGTTCACCGAAGAACCGAGAATTTGGAGCCGTCGGTTCTGTAGTGATGCACAGTGGCAAAGCAGGTGCTCGACCGATTCCACTGCCTCCTCGTCTCCACAGCTTCTGCATAAATCGTCGGTCGCCAGACGCCATTTGCAACAAAATTATACAAAAATGTTTGCCATTTAAAGCTGCTATTCTAAGCTGCTATAGCTGCAGTGATATAAGGACATCTCAAAACATTTTTGGAATGTTGATTTGTGGTGTCAGTGATATAGCTTGTAATCTTAGATCTAGAAAAATTTATAAATTTGTAGAATTCGTTTTTTAGTTCTTTTTCGTTTTAGTTCAAGTTTTTTATTATAAGTCGTTAAGTTGAGAATTTGCTTTGGTTTTTCTATTGAAATTTTAATATATTTCGATTATGATGTGACAGTACAAAAACATGAACTTTTTAAGCAAAGCAGTGAATCAACTAATTGAAAGTAATCTCAACATTTAAAAGACAAATAAAATTCATATCATTTCTTTTATTATGAAATTATATGAAAAGTTTGTTATTAAACAATTCCAAATAATCTGAAAAAGTTAAAAAAACGAAAGCTGAAAGCCATTGATACCAACACTAAAGCATTTCGAAGACACTAAAGATTTCACTGGGAGTGTAACTCTGAAGGCATAAGAAACAATCAAAATGAAGAAGAGAACAATTGGAAATTTACAAAAGTGCGCAATAAAGCCAGATAGCAATTGAAACCACGACCTCTAGGAAGGGATGCTATAAATGCTTTTAAAAATTTGTCTTTATTAATCAAAGTGATTCTTTGACCATTCATCAAAGTCATACCAACAAATTTGTGCTAAAAAACCAATGCCTCTTTCGAGACTAAAATCCTTTGCTTTATTACCACAAGCGCAATTATCACCCAATGTAATTAAGACCTTTTACAAAACCAACCACTCATTTTCACACACAACTTTTATCTACTCAAAGCAACACAGCCACTTTTATTCCTTTAAACCCTTCTTTTTGCCAAATGATGATACACCTAATTATTTACATAAAACACAAGTAATACTCGTAAATGTAAATCGCCTGTAATTATGCTATACACAAGAAAAAATGCATATCAAGCAATTAAACCGAACGTCAACCAACGCGCGCACAGCCCAAAAGAACCGAAATCCAGCACCGGCAAAAGGCAATAAAATTTAAATGATACACCTTGCCGTCAATATTATCCGCTCATTATGTATGTAAATCACACGCTTTTGCAACATAAATATTCATGGCACACGCATACAAAAACAACAAAAATATACTTAAAAAAAAGAGAGAAAAAACCGAATGCAAGGCAACGCGAAATTTCTTCACTGGAACAGTGGTGGTGAGATGGCACGAAGCGGCATTAAGTTGAATTTGCGTGAATTGCGGCATGGCTGGTATTGTGTCTTGTTGCGTTGTTGTTGTTTTTGTTGCTGTAATTGTTGTTATTGTAGTGTCTGTTGAAGTTTAACTTGCTGTTGTTGTCGTCGTTGTAGTTGTTGCGCGCTGAATTGTTATCAATTATGCTGCCATTGATGCGGCCATAATGCCCGACAAATGAGATGATTAAATAAAAAATAACAATAAAAGCAACACACTGACAGTTAAACGAACACTGAACGTTGACGTTGGTGTTGTTGGTTTTTTTCAATGAAGTGGTTTAATTAAATCATAATGTGTTAATGTGTCTGCAGTGAAAAGAAAACGAGCAAATTTGCAATTGGTTGAGAGTTAATACAAAGCGAAAAACAATGCAATGCGTGAACGCCGCTAAGTAGGCAATGAATCATAAAATGTTAATCACTTGCTCAAAAAAAATTACAAAAATATATTGAATTCTTTTTTAGTTGTTTTCTGTACTCCTTCTTTGCTCCCGCAAACTCCCACCTACCTCAATTAACGTTTCTATGGCTCGAAAAATTATGGTAGCCGCATTTTTGTGCGTGCAGAATGTGTCCTTCGCTTCTTGCAATACGTAAGCATTTTTACTAAAAAAGCAATGTGCTTCTACGTTTCATGACTGTGCTGTGCTGCTGCATTTTTGGCTCTGTCCTCCACCTGTAAGTGTGCTACAAATTATGCTCACTGCAAGTAAACGTAAATTTCGGCGTTTCCCTGCTTCCTTTTACCCACACAACTTCTGCACATCTTTGGCGCGCATGAAGGAATTTCAGTTAATTTTTTTTCGCTGCGCACAGAAATTCGCAATTTCACTAATATGCTTTCGCTTAGCCTCACTAGCAGCGCTACCCCAGAAACGCAACCGCTCACCCACACACACACACTCACTCAACCACTCGCCAAATTTTGTCAGGCAAATTAGCAGCGTTGTCACATTTTTGCCGCTTCTTCAAGCCCTACCAAGTAGAAAAAAAACAGCCACTTAAGTTCAAACGTCCGCAGCGCTTCCACTTTGCCGCTGCTGCTGCTATCTCTCTCTCTTTCTCTCTGAGTCAGAGAGCCTTGCCCTGACTTTGGAATTTATGATGACGTTTATTATTGGCATAATTAAAAGCCTCGTGCCGACCAACACGAACGAATTCATGCGCATCACGGATAACGAATTGCGCACTGCCGAAACGAAACGAAACGCCGCGGCCGCCATTGCCGCCACTGTCGCTGCTTCACACACAATCTTCCTAAGCCGCTTCAATTTGGCATCGTTGCGCCATCTTCTAGTGGGGCCTGAAAATTTTCGCATTATTAACAACAACAACAATGACGAAAAATGCCATCTACTTTTAAGCATTTAGACTATATTCTACTTTTACACTATATTTTCTACACCGTGACTGCTGCATGCAATGACCTCACACTTTACAAAAACCATTTGCTTTCTTCTTCAAAAACCGTTTCATTATTTCTTCTGACATTTAATTTGAAAGAAAATAAATTGCCGTAAAAATTTGTACCTTCTTTGGTCTAAATGCATTTTTATGATCGTTTTTTTTGCTACTGCGCCTGTCGTCTGCATTTATGTCTTGCGTGAATTATGTGCTGCAGCCTTTTAGGCGTTGATGTTTAATGCTGCACTAATGCAAAGAAAAATTGCAATTTTGAATTAAACATTGGAAACTTGACAGCATCGAAATGGATTTTTTCGGTTGCCTTGCTTTGGCGTTTACTTTTTTTGGCTTTTTCAAAATTACTTGAGAAGTAATAAGCCAATGTCACAAGCAATTTTGGAGAAATCAATTTTTTTATTTTATATACATATTTTTGGTTTAAACAATTATGTCTTTTCTATAGTCATACAAAACATGTCTAATAGGTCTTGTAGGAAATGAAAATTATAGGTTCAATTCTCCATTTTTTTTCAAAGTGCTTTGGAGCGCAAGTTATTGTTTGTGGCGGTGTACTATTTTATTGCTTTTGTAGTGGTGTCAGCAGTTTACTGAGCTCAATGGTTTGGCGATGTCATATTTAGTGTGGCCTGTCAATGCTAAAAAAATTGTCAACACGTTTTTCTCCAAAACACTTTTATCACACAAGAAGGACAGATTCAACTCTGTTGCATGTCTGGATTTTAAATTTTGACAAAAACTGGACCACTTCATTCTCTAATGGAACTTCGTAACCGCCTTCACTACATGGCTAAGCATATATTAGGTTCCGCGGACCTCATATTTCATCACCAAGAACTGTGATCAGCTGTCGCATATCTCTTGAGAAGATAGCTGAGCAGTTAAGAAAGAACTTTTTATTGGTGCTTGGTCACCGATTAAATAGGCATTAAATTGGGTCTATTAAACAGGAATTTTCCAGGACAAACGAACCGACCAGACAAGACAACGCCAAAGAGCTGACCTCAAAATTAGTCAACTTGGGCATTTCATTGAGCAATGCAACATTCTTAATAGAAATAGTTGATAATAGAAATAGTGGTGAATAGCAATGACTGAGCAGCCTCTGAGATATGAAAGATGCAACAAATGTGTGGAAAAACCTGGACTGGAAAGGGGAAAAGTGGAGACTTACAATGCTTACAAACTTATGCGGACTTAGAAAACGCAACAAATCCCACTGAAACTGCATTGGAAGCGCATTAAAAGTCTGCTGTATCTCAATACCACAGCGCTCAAAGTTGTTGACAGGGTTCTTTGGAGTTTCCTTCTTGTTTTAGTACGTTGAATGATCTATAAAGCCAACGACCTCTGTAGAAGTTGCAGAGATAATAGAGATGCAGAAACCATTCCATCTGCTTTTCTTTCTGCATCTGTTCTGCTCTATCCAGGAAATTGAAAAAAAACTCTTATGAGCTGCCATAACTGCCCACTTACCTACCCACTACTAACATTTTTAACAAAATTCTATCGATCGAATTGAAAATTTTTGGGGATTTTGCTGCTTCCGCTCTCCCAAAAGGAGTTTTTTCGAAGAATGATTGAGAGATGAGATTGATGAGATGAATGAGATTTTGTTACGCGGTTGCATAATTTAACTCGACCGCTGTAATTTTTCATCAAAATTTTACTAAACAAAAATGTTGCTTGTACTTTTATAAATGTAAAAGAAAACTCTATGAAAAGAAACCCTATTCCAAATTAAAAGCAAAGTTTAAATCAAATAAATGCACACAATGCACTCCTAGATTGCGACTAGTTGTATGTTTTCACTATAAATTACGGATAATTTACGTAGGCTGCCTTTTATATTTTTTCTAGGTGTAATAATTTTTCGAAATTCTGACATAGCCACTGAAAAGTTTGTAATTTTTTACCATAAACGTGCTTAGGACATTTTGATGTTCAAGCGCTATTTGTGTTGTTTACACTGACTTGAAAAATTCATCTCAGTCAAAAAATAGATTTAACTTGTAAACATTTTCGAGCAATAATTTTTTACGATTTCCGCAGTGAATTAACTCAACAACAGTGCTTCGATCGCCTTCATTCGGCATTTGGTGATGAAGCACAAACCCTCAAGACAATTTATAACTGGTTTAACGAATTCACGCGTGGTCGCCATTTGCTCCAGGATGAATTTCGTTAAGGTCGTCCAAAATCGGTCATTGTTCCAGAAACTATCGATGCTGTGCGTGAATTGATAATGAAAGATCGTCATGTGACATACCGTAAGATAGAGGCATCCTTGGGCATTAGTTCCATGGCCATGCATAATATCCATCCATAACAGGTGACGAATCATGGATATATGCGTATGAGCCCGAAACAAAACAGCAATCGACCGTGTGGGACTTCCAAGACGAGCCAAATCCAACAAAAGTTGTGCGGGCACGCAGCACATCGAAGCAATTGGTCGCCTTTTTCTTCGGCAAAAGTGGTCATGTGGCTACTGTGTCATTAGAGCAACATCGAACGGTCAATTCTGGGTGGTACACAACAATTTGTTGGACAGAAGTGTTTAATGAAATACGGAAAAACAACCGCCGGCGCCGAATCATGCTTCACCAGGACAATGCGCGTTCTCACACTTCGGCTCAAACAACCGTCTGTTTGATCAACCAAAGCATCGATTTAATGGGTCAACCGCCATACAGCTCAGACCTAGCACCCAATGACTTGTTTTTATTCCCGCACATCAAAACAAAATTGAATGGTCAACGATTTTCATGGCCAGAAGATGCTGCTGAAGCATTCAAAAACCTTGTTTTGGAGGTGTCTCAATCGGAGTGGAAAAAGTGCTTCGACAATTGGTTTGAGTGCATTCAAAAGTATATAAAGCTTCAAGGAGGATACTTTGAAAAGCAATAAAACCATTTTTGATGATACAAAAATGCATGTTCATTCTTTTTGAAAAAATATAAAAGGCAACCCTCGTATATTCTTATTTCCTTGAAAATCAAAGCGTTACAAAATATTTTTAACTTAATCGTTTCAACTTTGTATTATTACAAATTCCACTTACACCTTTGCCAGTATCAACTCTCAACTTTTACAAATGCGCATTTCGAACAGCGCCAGCAAGTATGCAACAAAACACTAAAGAATATTTATTTGAATGCATATTCAATACATTCGAACGCTTGGCTTTTCAATAAAGCAGATTAAATGTTTTCGCCTTCGTATTTTACAACAAAAACAACAACAAAAAGTAATTTTTTGGTATTTTCTATATTTTTTCCACTGTCGCACTTGAGCAATAAATTGCAAAAAATTCAATTACAAAATGCAAATCTAAGAAAATGCGGCGGGCGCGTTGGCGCCTAACAGCATGCAGCATTTGTTTCTTTACAAGTCTATGGCAAGCAATAAAATTCACTGTATCGTACAGGCGCGCTTCTCAAACCCTTTCATGCATAGTCGCAGACTGAAAGGACATTCGTAAGAAAGCCAGCAAGGCTGAATAGTCGAGAAGGCGTGACAACAACTAAATATGTGTGTGCTGAACGTGAGTGAGGCGTCGCGACGCGCTTTCGTCGCAATCTTCAAATGCATAGGCGGCACAACGCGCCTGCACGCACAAAAGTATGCCATGCAATGGCGTAGCAGCAGCAAATGTCACCGACAGCAGCAGCAGCAGTTTTTGGCAGCGCAACGAAACCGCACAGCGTTCAGCAAAGTTCAAAGGCTTTAAAGTTGTGTGGCGCTGTGCGCTTGAGGGGTGCCGACTCAACACAGCACAACACAACACAAACAGCCGACACACACTGGTTTGCAGTGAAATGACAGGAAACGCAAAAGTGTAGCATACAAGCAGGCGTCAAGTGTTGAATGCCAACACAATAAAAAATACTACAAAAACAACAATAACATTTTACAACATGTCTTGGCAACAAAAAATACAAACAAAATTATATTTACAGCATTGAAAATATGCCTTATATAAAAATGCAACAATAACAACAAGAACAAGAATAGCAACAAAATAAAAATGTATTATAAAGAAATGGAATTCGGAGAAGGCGGGCAGGCGACAATAGCCTGAAAGTATGCAATTTTCCGTTATTTGTATATGAAAATGTGGAAAAATTTTATTATTGAGAGGCTGCGAAGTGGGTGAAAGGGGTTTGTGTATGAGGCGTCAGTTGTGGCGCTGTTTTGTGTTGAGTAAAAGATTAAAAAATTTTGGTTTTTTTTTTCGTGTATGCCAAGTTTGTTGGCTCTCATATTGCCATATTTTTAGTGTCCTTTTTATATATAGAAATATTTTTTTTGTCTATATTTTTAAGCACATAAAAAGCTTGCAATATTTATTATGGCGGAGTGTTTTATTTATTTGATTGCCAGACGTTGTAAAAGAAATGTTGCATGTGGTGTGTTGTTTTTTTGTTTTGTTATTTTCGTTTTGTTTTGAAAAGTGGATTTTCTTTTGGTGACTAAATTGTTGGTATTTCATTTGCATGTTCGCAAAGAGGTTTTGAAGTAGTGACAAAGTGATTCAATATTTTTAAGATATTTTTATATGCTTTTGACAGGCAGAATTTATAGAGCTTTGAATGGCAAACGATTTTTTTTCAAGCAATTTGTGTGGAAATTTTTTGTGGACTATGGAAATTTTTTGTTTTGAATTGATGTGAACATAAGTTCAGAGTTCAAAGACTGTAGTCCTCTTGTTTTTAAAAAGACCTGAGACATTCTGTGGGCTCTGACTGGTAAAAAAATGTGCATGCTGAGACAAACGTTCATAGAAGATGATCATTCATATGGACTATAAGTCCCAGAAATCTACCAGAAAGAGTAAAACCCAAAATCTCCTTTACCACGTATCAAAATTTTATTACTCTAACTTTATTGGTTCGAAAGTTTTTAAAAAAATGCAGAAGTAGCGAAATTTTGACACATGATCAAAAAGATTTTGGGTTTTGACATAATTTTTTTTTGGTTTTTGTTTTCTTTTTCAGAACGATCTAGCAAGCGCAGCACTCAGACAATTATACGCCCATTGTATAGGGTGTTTTTTTTAGAGGTATAGAACTTCGAATTGAAATAAAACACAAGAAAATCGTTTAATGTTTAAATATGATTTCGGGCATGTGGCCGCCGCGGCTGACTCGAATAAAGCCAATTCTACAGGTCCAATTTTCAGTTGATGGACAAAGCTCCAATTGCTGTGCACGGTGGCGAATCGATTCATTCGGGTCCTCTTCAACATTTTGCTCTACAGCGGCAATTGTTTCTTCGGTGCGCACTGTTCGAAGTCTCTGCGGATGCGTATTATCACATAGAGTAAACGTAGTGCGAAAACGACCCATGGGTGCTCTGATGGACGATTATGTCGACCATAAAATGGACGGAGCTTGCGGTAAACTTCGCGATCTGAACCATTATTTTCGAAATAAATTTGCACGATTTGCAAGCGTTGTTCTTTTGTCAACCTGTTCATGATGAAATGGCAAACCAAACTGAACATAAATGACATTAGAGTTGCCAGATTTGACCACAAAATGCAAGTTTTATCTCTATTCGAAAAACAAACCTCTAAAAAAACACCCTATACTACGACTTGTTGTTCCCTGATTTCCGAAGAAACCTTGATAGATCCTGGGGTGCCAAGGAGTGCCACGGTGATCGCTTCTTAGCACATCAAACGTCTCCTGGGCAGAGACACAGGAGGTGTTCCGCCGTCTCAACGTCCTCCCCACAGGCAGGACATAGGGCACTGTCAGATATGCCTACCATTTCCATGTGCTTTGCCTATAGAAAATGGCCTGTCATTAACCCGTACCATATGCCTTCAGTCCCTTCTGCCTAGTGACAAAAGAAAGCCTTTGTCGGATATGGCGGCAAGCATAAGTTTCGTCCACCTGCAGTGGGTCTCAGCCTGCCATGCTCGCTCCTGGGTCATAGTGACCCATTCGTTAACAGTGGCTTTGATGGCTGCAGATGGGAGATGCAGAACAGGCTCAGGGCCGAAAAAAACAGCTTCAGAACCTGTTCTAGCTAAGGAATCCGAGGTCTCGTTACCCGCAATTCCTGCGTGTCCCGAGACCCAGGTGAGCATCAGGGTATTGTACATGCCGACATAATTAAGCCTGGATTTGCAAGACTTGACTACCATGGAGGTGGTTAGAGGGCTGTCACTACAGTCACAAATAGACCTGCTTCTCCACCTACTCTCTATGACAAAGGTCATCGCCTCAAGTATCTCATGCACCTCTGCCTGAAACACAGATGCGTGCGAGCAGTGTTTACTGGGCTCATCCAGCAACACTATGTACCGCTTTTTTAGTATGACAGTTGAAGGCATGGAGTCGAGGGGCATGGAGATGACTGTGAGGTCGATGTCGGTGCCAGCACAATTGTCCAGTGCCGGACAAATGCCATACCACTGGCCACTGTGTTTTAGTCTTCGGATGGCCCTAAGGGCCTCTCCTTGGATGAAAACATCGAGTGGAGGAAGGCTCACCAGGGCATCTAGCGATGGGCCAGAAGTAGTTCGGAAGGCTCCCGTACAACATATGGCCACAGTGCGCTGCAGTCTGGACAAGGTTCTCTTGACCCCTGCAAGAGAGAGTCTGCTCATCCAAACTACCGATGCGTAGGAGATGATGGATCTTATAGCTCATAGCTTTGTAGATCCAGAGGATCTTGCTAGGGGAAAGACCCAAATACACCTCTGCATTGCCAGAAACCCGACAGTGCTTTCGATGTCTTTAGTTCTACGTGAGATTTCCAAAGCAGTTTATCATCTAGGATAACTCCCACAGATTTCATCTCTTTGGATAAGATAGTGACCCCCTTGAGTGTGGGCAGAAGGACTCTATCAAACTTCCTCCTCCTGGTAAAGAGAATCATACCAATTTTGGCGGGATTAGCAGATAGCCCATTCCTGTTTAACATACTTACTTTTCAAGAAAATTCTATATAAATTTTCAAGGATTACAATTTTCAAAGTACCATTTTCATGTCCTTTTTTACAAATAGGTAAAAAAATCAAATTTATCAGGTGTACAACTTTGCTTCCGCCGTTTTCCGATAGGTGGCTGTACCGGCTGAGGCTGATTGAAATACATAGATGGTAATGCCTTTAAAGTGAGTGTGGACAGTGCCTAACGAATTGTCATCGCCGTTTCAGTGACAGTTGGTCTTGTTTTCGTATTATTCACGCTCGAAAATGTCCGTTTATGTGCCCAATTCTCGCCATTTGCGGGAAGTTTTACTTTTCTGTTACAATTCGAAAAAAAATGCAGCTGAAGCGCATCGAATGCTCTCAGAAACTTACGGTGATGCTGCTCTGAGTGAAAGAACGTGTCGGGAGTGGTTTCAGCAGCGGCCACAATATCAAGAGCGACATGACAAAGTCATCCTCCAACACGGCAATGCTCGGCCTCACGTCGCAAAAGTGGTCAAAAAGTACCTGGAAACGCTGAAATGGGAAGTCTTGCCCCACCCGCCGTATTCCCCAGATGTCGCCCCTTCTGACTTCCACCTATTCCGTTCGATGGCACACGGCCTGGCAACATTTTCAATCCTTCGAAGAATTGGAAAAATGGATTGCTTCATGGATAGCGTCAAAAGAGAACTCCTTTTTTCGAGCCGGGATCCGAAAATTGCCGGAAAGATGGGAGAAAGTTGTCGCTAGCGACGGACAATACTTTGAATAATACATCTGTAAGCACTTTTTCGCAATAAAGCTTTTAATTTTGGAAAAAAACGACGGAAGCAAAGTTGTACACCTGATATTTAAATTCGTGAGCCTTTCCTCTTTCATTTGGTATTCATATCGTCATATTCTAACGAGGTTCAGTATTTTTTATATTTTTCTTATTTTTTAAAAGGACCAAGGATGCAGAAATGAAAAACTGAGTGCGCAGTATTATGTACTATGTTTGGTCTCTAGTTTAACGTCCATATTGTTTTTTTTCGGTGTGAAAATTTTTTTGTATTTTTGTCGCACGGTGTAATCTATATTTATCTATGTATAGAATCCCATAATTCAATTTGAATGTCCATAAAATCTTCATTGCCCCTTTTGAAACTTAGTATCCTTCCAACGCCAACGCTAACTAGGATTTCCAAGCATCAACTTATTTCTTGATTAAGAAGAAAAAGAATGGTCTTATGTCTCATATGACAAACATCTCTCTTTGAAAGCTTACATCTCTTAAACTTTTCCATCCTTTTAAAGTCAACGTCAACTAGGTTTGCCATACAATACTTCTTCTTCTTTTTAATAAGAAGAAGAATCACAGCAGTTCATAATGGGTTAAAATCAAGTTATTCATAACACAGACAACCGTATTGTTACGAAAATGACTTCTCTAAGTTTTTTCTGGGTTGTGCTTGAAAATAAAACAACTTCAATTATTCAGCGAAAAACGCAGTCATTAACCAGCAATCACTTTATTTACAAATTTAAACTTTGGTTATCTTTACACTATTACTTTATCATGTTTCCCCTTTGCTTGCTCAAATCAGACTCGACTCTCTGCGCTGCACACTGCTTCCGTTTATACCTGTCTAGTTATCGCACCGGCTGTTCTCGCACATTCCAATTGGACAATGCTCGACCGTTTTCGCACATCCTATTACCATCGCGAACCATCCTTGTCATATCGGAATTAAAGCAAGCCGCCGTACTCAAAAGTTCATGCCTAAAAGTATGCCCGTAAAAGCATTCATGCATAGCAGAGTGCCTCATCGTTACAGTATCTTCTCTGAATGCTTCCACACCTCGCCCAAGGAGTAGCAAACTGATGCTGCTGCAGTTGTTGTCTAACAATAAGCCACCTCCCTGAAGATATAAGAGTTACCAACCCCAAAACAATTGGAACTCCAATGACATATAATTCTAGCAAATCGTAAAATTGCAGACATCGTAAATCAATATTTAAATTTTGAGTAAAAGTAACCATTTAGGCTCTTCAACTATTTGAAGTATTATTTGAAAATTTCGAATTTTCTCTAATCAACAATTTACTTTCTTAAACGCAGCGTTATTGACTACAATTTCACACAAAATGCAAGAATTTAACTGTCCGAAAATATGCTATGCAAACTTGCACTCAAATAAAACGCAATCAATACGCCAACTGCTGTCAGCGCCAAGCCAAGTCAAACCAAGCCAAGCCAAGCCGTTGGCATGCCGCAGCGGCATTGCATATTTGAATATCAAATTTTGCAAATCGTTAAATGGCCAACCAAAAACAATTCCATCCCATTCACATGCCAAATGTTGCCAGCAAACCAGCCATTGCTGCCACACTACTGCTGCTTCTGCTGCTGTATTGCTACTGTGCGCCTAAATGTATGCAAAACAATTTAATCACATTTTCACCACTATCGACTCTGCTCAAATACTAATCTCTGCAAATGGACGAGCAAAAAATGCAAATACAACAAAACCAAACAAAAAAAAGTATTATTTTTGTTATTTGTATTGTTGCTGCTATTGCAGTGATTTTACAAATCACCGATGCATTGTTGTTGCTGTTGCTATGTAAGGAACATTTTTGTGCCTCACCACACAAAATGAAAATGTTGCCAGTAGACAATGTTTTATTTCTTTTTTTTGCTTCAACTACAAATAGTTTTTTGTTTTTGTTGTTATAGCTGTAACGACTGCCAGTGCTTGCGTTTTAATGCGTATGTGTGTGTGTTAGTGTGGAAAATATGACCACGCAGGCTAATACAATAACAACAATTGCCACAACTGCAGCAACATCAGTTTGCTACGCTTTGGTCGAGGCTACGCTTTGCTACTTTTTTCAGCCAGTTTTATTTGTTTTTTTTATTTATTTTTTATTTTCCTAAACTTTTTTGTATTTTTTGTATGCAGAATAAAATACAAATGCAAATAAAAATGCAATGCCAACACAAAAGAAAAGCAAAAAATTTGCTACACAACTAAAAGTAAGCAATGAAAAATGTTGTCACTACGTGACATCGATAACTGATTTGAATTTAAAACTCATTTCGAAAATTGTTTACATGCACGTGAGCAGCTGCTGCCCCCTGTTTTCTGTCCCCTCTCTGCTTGCCACATGCGTCCCCCAGCCGCATTGCAATTTGAACGAATATATTCGTTGGTTGCCTGACTTGGTCTGTGTGGCATTTGTGGCCGCAACGCAGTTGGCTGATGTTGGTTGGAATTTTTGCAAATGCTGCACACACACATACACACACTGCGCCTGTCAATGCGTTATTTAATGTGCTTCTGATTTTATACGAACGAGCAGCCAAGTAAATAGGATGGGAAACTGATGAGGTTGACTTGAGCGAGCGCTACGAAAGAATAGAAAAATCAAAGGTTTTCGTAAAATAGTTGTGGAAAATGTTATAATAAATATTTTAAGATAACTTTAGACAATAATTTTGACCTGTCTAGAAATTATTTGACATTAAACGAGTTTCCTAAAATTATGCCAAGTTTTTAAGTAAACTAATAAATTGTTTATATAATTTATCTAACATTTAGACATCTCAAATGACAGCATTGTTAGCTATTTTAGATATAAGCACTAACTACAAGCACTACTTTAGATATAAGCACTTTAAACGTACTTTTGTACAGCATACTTTTAGGCTAAACTCAAATTGTTAAAGTATTAAAGCCACTTATGGCTCTTTTTAGTACAAAAGAACTCATCAATACTTCGTAGCATACAACATTCGCCTTAAATCACATTTTTGTTGCATACTTCTGGGCTCTGCACATATTTCTACAATATTAAAACCAGTCAAGGCTTTATCAACTCTCTGTATTTATGTTAGCTAGCTTGAATAGTGGCTAAATCAAGTTTATCATAGCATACTTTTAGGCGTTACATTTATTTGACATAATTACGGAGAAATAAGACCCTTGTTTTGTTCTAAATTGCTCTTTACATATCTTTCTAACCACATTTTTATCTACCAAAGTGATCTTTTAGCAAAATTTCACATAGTTTTAGGCATTCCACTTATTTAACATAATAAAGAACAATTTAAATCTTTGTTTCGTTAAACTAGATACTAAAGCCAGTTTTGGCACTTTTTAGTACAAAAGAACTCATCAATACTTAGTAGGATATTACATTTGCCTTTAATCACATTTTTTGTTGCATACTTTTGGGCTCTACATATATTTCTACAATATTAAAGCCAGAAAGGGCTTTATCAACTTTATGTTAGCTGGCTTGAATAGTGGCTGAATCAGTTTTATCATAGCATACTTTTAGGCGTTACATTTATTTGACATAATTAAGAACAATTTAGACGTTTGTTTCGTTCTAAATTGCACTTTTCATATCTTTCTAAGCACATGTTTATTTACCAAAGTGACCTTTTAGCAAAATGTCCCATACTTTTAGGCGTTACACTTATTTGACTTAATTAAGGACCATTTAAATCTTCGTTTCGTTAAACTAGATACTAAAGCCAGTTATGGCTATTTTTAGTACAAAAGAACTCATCAATACTTAGTAGGATATTACATTTGCCTTTCGTCAAATTTTTTGTTGCATACTTCTGGGTTCTACATATATTTCTACAATATTAAAAGCAGAGAAGGCTTTATCAACTCTCTGTGTTTATGTTAGCTGGCTTGAATTGTGGCTAAATCAATTTTATCATAGCATACTTTTAGGCGTTACATTTATTTGACATAATTAAGGAGAAATAAAACCCTTGTTTTGTTCTAAAGTGCTCTTTTCATATCTTTTTAAGCACATTTTTATCTACCAAAGTGATCTTTTAGCAAAATGTGCCATACTGTTAGGCGTTACACTTATTTGACATAATTAAGGACAATTTCAACCTTTGTTTCGTTCTAAATATTTCATTTCATATCTTTCTAAGCACATTTTTATCAGCTAAGGTGACCTTTCAGCAAATGTTCCCATATTGTTGCATATTTTTGTGCTGTACTCAATTTACCACAACACTTGTAACTTTACTAAAGCCTTCACAGTCGCATCTAACCCATTGCTATGTGCGTAGCGCTATGTAAAAGCATTTGTAATATTTCTGCGATTGCACACACAGCGCACGAAACGTGATCTAAGCGGCACGTAATGCGGCACCTTCTGACAACTTTTAGGCGCCAGTGCAACTATTTTCTTATTTTTTTCTTACCAAGTACAACAAAAAATTCCATTTCTCTTTCCTTTTCCATAGCTATCAATTTTTGAAGCATATTTTTTGGCGCATTAACTTTCTTGAATATTTCAGCCAACACAAGAAGACATCATTGAATTTTATTTTGCAGCACAGTAAGCGTTCAGTTCAATTGTTTGCCTAACTGAGCGTTTAATGTTGACAACAATTTGTTACTGCTCTGTTTTGTATTTGTATTTCTTTGTATTTTTATTGTTATTGTATTTGTGTTTGTTGTAGTTTTGCATGCATTTGGAATTTTAATTTTTTATATTTTTTTGTGTTTGTGTTTGAAAACTGCCAACTACTCACTCGCTCACTTTCTTTTAGATGGTTTTTATTTTCCAATTTTTTGTGGCAATTTTTTGTTACAATTTTTCGTTGCGCATTGGCAAAGCAAATGAAGGTGAAAAAGACGTGTGAGCTAAATTTTTAAACATGCCACACACGTATGTGGCACATGTCGATGATTTATTTGAATTTTATTAGAGTCCGCGCCGAAAGCTGCACGCATGCAATTTGAATTGTTTATTTTGTTTATTTTATGCCTCATTAGGTTTTTCGTTGTTGACATTAAACAAATGGAATAGATGGGAATTAATGTTGATACAAATTATTTAAATAGTGGCTACAGATAATTTTTGGCTCTTAGTTCTCTGCGACTTTTGACTGCTGCTCAAGCTTTTAAATTTTTGAAGCATATTTTTATGCACATTGACTTTTTGTAATATTTCAACTGAAGAAATAAACTTCATAGAGTATTGTTGAATGTTACAACAAATGAGCTTTTAAAAGAATGTGAGATGCTGATATGATAGGAAACCAACTCATGGCGCAGTGCAAGAAATTTTCATTATGACTTTTAAATATTTTTTATTTTTTTATTGTATTACTATGGAATAATTTCACAGAAGAGATTGTTACAGTTTTTTAGATGAAAATGTATGCCATAGTGAAATGGCTTGCTTGATCATTGCGAACAAATTTTGTAGAAGGTTTGCAGTGACCGTCAAACCGGCACTAAAGGTCCTAGAACTCCCTTCAAACTATTCAAAAATCGTAAGCGAAGTACCCATTCATGAAGGTTGGGTTTACTTTCTAATGATTTCTTTCAAAGCTGTATGAACGAGGAAAAAGAAGAAGGAAGAGTAAGAAAATGCTCTTAGAAGAAGGAAGACTCATCACTTGGCCACTTTTTCTCCGATAATCTACAGAATTTAGCCGATAGAACCATTCACAGTCTACTAGGCTTCGTAAGGACCTCAAACTTGTTCAAAAAGTGAGCGAACTCAAACACGACTGAAGGTGACATTTTCTACATTTACCTACAAAAAGTACTCAGAAAATACAAAAAATTTCAATAATCCCTAACCAACTGCAAATATATCTTCAACTTTTACATTAGCTCATTTTTCATTTCATACACAACGTCTACATTTGAAAATTGCGCTTTTCCTTTTTTCCTCACTTGTTCATCGTTCAACACTTTTTACTCGCTTTTTTTTGTTTTAATTTTATGCTTTTTGGTTAACTTAATTTAGCACTTCATTAGCTTTCAAATTAATAGCGGGCAATCTTTTTTCGCAAAACTGCGAAAAAAAACACACAGAACAAATACAACAACAACAACCGTGGCAAAAGCAAATCCACGCAGCGCAGCGTGTTGAAAATTGTAAATTGAAAAAGCACTGCCGGCGCACGAAATGAAAAAATTCCCTAACTATTATTTTTTATATATTTTTGCTCTTTCCCTCTGTCTGGCTGTCTCTTTCGTTCACTCAAACTAACCGCTTTTATTTTCTCGATTTGAGGTTGTAATTCATTGCATGCTGAATGGCTGGCTTCGACTGCTCATTTCGATGCACCAAATGCCGCCAACTATTCGCTCAAAACTTTTTACTTTTCAACAATTCAGGCAGTGTGTTGTTGTTGTTCTTGTTGTTGTGCATTTTATTGTTTATTTGCTGACCAACGGCAGCCAGTTTTTTATTTGATTGCATTGCGCTTTCGTTCGATGCAACTTTTGCAGCCTCGCCACTTCGGTTCAACAAAAGTCCAACAATGCAAAATTACAGCGCAGCAGCAACAACAAACAACAAAAGCAATAACTGACGCCTGCAACACGTTTGCGCTGCTGGCAGCAACTTCACTCGACGGCAACTTGGCAATTTATTTATTTATTTTTTTATTTGAATGATGGCAGTTTAATGCGTTCCTGTTGTTGTTGTTTTAGTTGTTGTTGTTATTGTTTCTGTTGCTGTAGTTTTAGTTGTTTGCCTATTGGTCAAAACTGCTGAAAATTGGCGTTTACTGCACGGCGCAAAAGGCAACTTAAACAACCAAAAAAACAACAAATAAAACTAACAACAACAAAAGTTAAAGGTAGTTAAGTGCTATAAATTCCATTTCATTGCATTCATGTTTTTTGTTTTTCTTAACCACTACAACAACACGAGCGTCTATAAAAATTCACAGCCAAACTGCGCAGAAAAAAAGCGTTGCTCAAAGTTTTAATTTTAGTGTTTTTTTTTTGTTTTGTTTGATTTTGTTTCGAAAACGTTTTTCGCATAATTTTTGTGATTTACGCGCCAACAAATCGCTTAAGGTTTTCAACTGTTGTTGTTGTTGTTTTTGTTCTTGTGGTTTTTATTTTGTATTCCAAAAAAACCAACAACTCAAACAGCTGCAAAACTGACTGGACGCGCCAGTCATTGTTGTTTGAGTGTTGTTGAGTGCATAACGGTGCTAAACTGTACATTAATTGTACAGTTTATTGTACAAAAACTGTGTCTATGAAAATAGGAATAATTTTTATAATTTTTTGGAAGCTAAATTTCTAAGAAAAATGCATTTCATTGTAGTAAAAGGCAATAATAGGTTAGTGGGGCGTATACGTAATATTTGGTGTAAGTATTATTTGAGCGTGATTTTTTAATAACTTCTGGCACTTTTGGGCATTTCAAATTAATGAAATGAAAAAAACATATTTTTTTCGAGCACATGGGAAAATAATGAAGGACTTATAGAAGGACAACGGAGTCCTTTGCAACAAAAATAGTAAGATGAACGAAAACTAGACAAGGGGCCATGGACACAGAAGCTTACAACTCGAGTTTTCTAAGAGAGAACAAAGAAGAGCTTTAAGACAAAAAGAGTGAGAAGAACAAATGTGAGTGATGTGAGAAGAACGAAGATTTGTAGGAATACAAAAGAGACTTCTGTGATAAAGAGGGCAAAGAAGAATTTATAGCTATACAAGAGAGACCATTGGAACAAAACGAGCGAGAAGAATGAACGGTGTAGAGATGTGAAAACGCGAAGGATTGATAGAAATGCAAGAAGGACCATTGGCACAAAATCAGCGATAAAAAATTATAACAAAAGGATGCAAGAAGACATAGAATTAGTAGGAAAGAGACTTCTGGGACAAAAAGAGCAAGAAGAATCAACAATGTAGAAGAATGTGGGAATAACAAAGTTTTTAGAGGAAAAAAGAGACTTTTGAGTCAAAAAGAGCCAGAAAATTACCACAAGCGGGACCATGAAGCTTAAAGCAAAGTAGAAGAAAGAAGAAAATGTGTAGAGTTTTGTAGTAGAAAGGAAGGGAGATCTTTGAGACACTACGAGCGATAAAACCAAGCAAAACTATGAGAAGAACAAACTATTTATGGGAGAACAAAGAGGTTGTTTGGGACAGAAAGAGCTTGAAGAATACACAATGTAAAGATGCAAGAAGAACGAAAGACTTATTGTAGGGAACCTACGGGACACAACTATTGAGAAGAACATACTTTAAAAGGGACCCTGGAACTAGGGACCCACACTATAGGGGTTTCCAACAAGAGGTGTTATTTTGAATCACCCGGTATTTTGGTAGCTGTCAATTTTTAAGCTTTTCTTCTTTGATATTTGACAAGTAGAAACTACGCCATTACTAAAAATGGAATGATGCACGCTTCAACGATGCATCGAAATTATTAAAATTCACTACAAAAATGGTGAAAATCTTGCAGTCACAGTTCGTAAAACTAAAGCATTTTTGGGTCGTCGTGAAGCACCTTGTCGGACCGCAATACAGAAATTGGTGGAAAAATTCGAGCTGTTGGGACAAGTTAGTGATGTGAAGAATAAAACCCGTGCAAGAACAACTGAGAATATTGCAGCTGTAGCCCAAAGTGTTGAAGAAAACCCAGGTTTGTCGATTCCTCGTCGTTCTTTGAAATTGGGCATTCCAAAAACCTCATTACACCATATTTTGCATAAAGACTTGGGTCTTAAGGCTTATAAAGTTCAGTTAACACAAGAACTCAAGCCGACCGATCATCAACAACGTCGTGTCTTTGCTGATTGGGTTCTCTGGGTGTTATCTCTGGAAGAGGTGAGCACCATTGGCCACCGAGATCTTGTGATTTAACACCTTGCGACTTCTTCCTTTGGGGCCACGTGAAAGATAAGGTGTACGCCAACAGCCCAGCGTCGATTCAAGACCTCAAAGATAGAATTCGTGAGGCTATCGAGAACATAGGGCAGCCACTTTGCGATTTGGTTATGGAAAATTTCATGAAAAGGATATGGTCCTGTAAGCGTGGTCGTGGTGGCCATTTGGCTGATGTTGTTTTTCATTATTAACGGCATACCTTTCTCTTTATGATGAAATAAACATCCGATCATTTATCTCAAAAAATGGCATTATTCTTTGAATACCAAAATAACACCTCTTGTTGGAAAATCCTATACTTGGTGTAGTAGAAAACAAGGGTATCTCACTTGGGACCAAAAAGCGAGAAGAGCAGACAAAGAACATATGTACGAGTTTGTTTATGAGAAAAATGAACAATTTATGGGAATATTTTGGAGTCAGTGGCGGATTCAGGGGGGCGGTAGTTTGGGGGTTGAAATCTCCCGAAGTATTAGGATCGACTTTAAAACTACATACAAATTAAAAGGCATTTTTGGCTTTTTATAAATATGAAATAATTACTTTTTGAAACCCCAACGAAATATTTTTCTGAATTCGCCCCTGTTTGGAGTGGAGACAATATAGATTTAAAGAGCAAAAATTAAGAAAGGAAGAAATAAAAATGGAAGAAATAGTGTTTAAAAACATTTAAACAAAACCATTTCAAGATGATAGAAAAAGTGGATGGAAAAATATGATAAATAAGAAATTTAAAGATGATAGAAAGTAACAAGTGTAGACAGAGATGAAGTGAATGGAAAAAGCTAAGCACATTGTCTGATTCAAAAATCTACCTAGACGTATGAGTAACATGATTTTATTTGGTAATATATTAGTTTAATAACTAAACAACTAAATTCGATACTATTCACAACCCTTGCAAATACCTTCAAAAATCTATTCACATTCATATCAAAGCTGCAGTTTTTCACACAACAAGAAAACCATAGCTATGCAGCTAACCATGCAAATCATTAAAGTGCTGTTTCCAGCTATCAAAGTGAGTGCAGCAGGAAAACCGCACAATCATTATGCCAACTTCCTAAAGCCGTACAACAGTTGAATGCTGCAAAGTGTTGCCGCAGCGGCGAAACACGCAAATAAGCATCCGTCATTAGCAGCAACTTTAGTGCGCATTCGAGGAAGCATTAAAAGAAAATACGAAATGTCGTTGAAGCTGGAAGCAAAGTGTGCCAACAACAGCCAGAACCATAGTAGAAAATTACAAAAATAGTAAAAAACGCAACGGTGTGTTGCAACAAATTTTTACGTGCAGCATTTACGCGCGTTGCTACACACACACACACACACTTGCACAGAGAAGAGTGTCCTGAGACATGCCAACAAAATGCTGCGGCATGTTAAAATTGCATTAAAAAATATGTAGGTATGTACAGCAACAATAAAAACAACAATAAGCAAAACCAACAACTATGGCACAACAACAATGCCTATAAAAACAACACGTAGACAGTAAGAAGAAGAATAAAATCAGCGGCAGTGACAAGCAACGGCAATGCTACGCAGTGAGTGAGGTGAGTCAGCAGTTTAAGCATATGTGTGTTTGTGTTAGTGCCTGTGCGTGGGTGTGCGTGCATCAGCTGCAAAAACAGCCGCACTGACATTTATGCGCTACCAGCGTCATTTTATTTCTGCACAGCGTCGAAATAGCGGCAACGTTGCTGATTCGCATTGGCATCGGTGTTGGTGTGGCGTTAGTGTCGGCAATGCTGTCGCTATGATGTTGCTGTTGTCGTTGGTGGCCTGCAACAGCGGCGACAACACGTTATGGCAGCATGTGGCATGCAACATCATCATATGCTGCCGTAACGCAGCATCCAGCCAACAACAACACGCGCCACAGCCAAACTGCTGCCGTTGCTTTTTTTCTTCCTCCTCCACCAATGTTTTTCACGTCTTTTTTGTTGCTCTTATGCACCGCTATCGGTGTTTTCTTGAGTTCTATTTTGTGCCGAGTATCATCGTAAAATTTTATATTTTTAATAATGTGTCATGAGTGGCGCGCTATTACTTGCACTTTCTTTTATGAATTATATAATGTGCAATTATATGTGTAAGTTGTTGTTCTTGTTGTTGTTATTGTGCCAGTACAACAGGTAAATATTGTAAACTGCAATGTCGCTTGCACTGGCTGGCGCTTTTCTCTGGCCTCTTTATTGCCTTCAAAGTATTAAAGTGTCGCGCAAATTTTTATGCACTCATTTTGTAGCATACTTTTAGGTAGTTTACAGCAGAAAGTAGATTTTTATGTGCAGAGTAAGTTTTTCCTGTTATGATATTTAGTTCTTAATATTTAGATGTTAGTATTTTTAAAAGTTCCGTGTGGAATGTGTCATAAACGACACTGTGTAACAGAGTTTTTGTTTATACTAATCTATTATTGTTTAGCATTGCGTTGGTTGTGAAAGTATATAAATTTTAGGAGACCAGATTTCGAACGAACAGATGTATGACACTTGACTTGGTTGTGAAGTAGACATATTCCGATTAAGGAAGACATAGTACAAATATTTCGATTCGACAAATACTTCCTGAGGCTCTGATCAGAGACCACGTATACAGTTTTTAGGGATCTGAAGAAGTATTCCGATTCGGCAAATAGTTCCCGAAGCTCTGATCAGAGGCCGTGTCTGGAGTTCTTAGGGACCTGAAGAAAAATTTCTATAATTTCACAAGGCATTTCCGAGGTTCTGATCAGAGGCCGCCTCTGGAGTTGTTAGGGACCTGAAGAAGCATTTCGATAATTTCGGAGATACTTCCCGAGGCTCGGATCAAAGGCCACCTCTGGAGTTCTTAGAGCCCTAAAGAAGCATTGCGATTCGGCAAATACTGTCCGAAGCTCTGATCAGAGAACGCATCTGGAGTTTCTAGGGACTTGAAGAAGTATTCCGGTTCAGCAAATACTTCAGAGGTTCTGATCCGTGAGGCCACGTCTGCAGTCTTTAGGGACCTGAAGAAGCATTTCGATTTGGCAAATACATCCCGAAGGTCTGATCAGAGAACGCGTCTGGAATTCTTAGGGACCTGAAGAAGTATTCCGATTCAGCAAGTACTTCCCGAGACTCTGATCAAAGGCCACGTCTGTAGACTTTAGAGACCTGAAGAAGTATTTCGATTCGGCAAATATTTCTCGGGGCTCTGATCAAAAGCCGCGTCTGGAGTTTTTAGGGACCTAAAGAAGCATTGTGATGATTTCGCAATTACTTCTCGAGGTTTTGATCAGAGACCACGTCTGCAGTCTTTAGGGACCTGAAGAAGCATTCCAATTCGGCAAATAGTTCCCAAGGCTCTTATCAGATATCGTATCTGGAGTCCTTAGGGACCTGATGAAGTAAGTAGGTTAGGTTATAGTTGCTGCCTCTGTAAGAGACACACTTGGAGACCTATTGTGAGGGCCATTGTGCTACCACATTTTTCACCCATTTTTGAAAGGCGTTTGCTGTTTTTTCCAATATGTATTCCAACACATATTTAAAGCGGTTGAGGAAAAGGGGGCTTTGAGACGTTTTGTCTACCAAGAGCGCACTTGTGCAATTTTTTTCTTTCTCATCTGATTCATGTGGATAGAGAAAGAAGTAGACGAGTGTTTTACCAGTCAGATCTGGAATTCAAACCTAATGCATCAGGTATAGGAAGCCAGCGTGCTACGCGATAGATTATGGAGACTGGTAAGTAAGTAAGTAAGTTGCTCATCAATTAGGAAGTAAAGAAAAGTATTTCATTCAGTCTTTACAACCCGGTCAAAAATGGGCCCATTACGGTATCAGAATTAGGTATGTAGAAAGATGGAAGTGGGAGAATTGTAACATAGCGCAGCTAGTGAGCTAATAAAGGCCACGAAATCTTAATACTTCCTTTTTCTAAGACTTTAACTAACCAGAACAATTCAAGCGCATGAAGTCCTTGACGTCAATCTCCAAAAAGTTTGAAAGATTGGCAAAAGTAACCTACTTTAGGTAAGTAGGTTGCATTTGCTTCCCCAAGGCGAAGTCTACTAAGGCCATGAAACCATCGCTTTGACTGAAATCCACTCACCCATTGAACCAGTTTGAGTTCCTAAAGAAAGTCTAGTAGACTGTGAGTAGTCGGCTAGATTGACTGACCCAAGTCAGTATCTCTTCTCATAGATAAAGCAGGACAATGTATAAAGGATAAAGTGCATTTTCCTCTCCTTCTTCGTCCATACAGCTTCGACAGAAGTCATTAGAAAGCAAACTTAACTTTCTTGTGTGAGTGTCAACTAAACAGTGAATTATCAGAACACCAGTCATGGTTCGCATCTGGTTCTGTTCTGGTGCAAAAATGTCTCTACAATGACAGAAATCTAAGGTCGGCCCCACTTGGCGCACAGGAAAGCCTGTATTGCCTTCGAACCATCTTATCTAAGTTTATTTTGACATATTTTAAAATCGTAACTAAATATACTTTCATTATTAGATTTGGATACAATTTCTTGTATTAGCATATCGAACTTAATAAATTAAATTAAATCAAATTACGAAGTAATAAGGAAAGAAATGTAAGCACTTCTGCAAATAAGTCTGTAAGTAAGAAAGCCCGCACAGCCATAACATTGAACAAAGCTTGCCAACTGAGTCTTCAGAGAGAGCCAGTCAGACAATTAAAGCTCTCCAGCTCCTCTTCATTCAGACAACTGCAGCGCCGTCTTAGCAGTGCAGTGCCGACTTATCCCTTACTCCCCAAGTCTGCTGGCATAACGTCCATTAAGAAATCAAAAAAGTCAAGCAAGTTTTGAATCTTGTTTTGAGCTTATTGATTTTTTCATAGGAATCGCATTTCCATGCCAACTTTTAAATAAACATTTATGTACAAAGCAACTGCAACATGTGCCGCACATTGGTGTTTAAATTTATTTCCGAAAATGCACACTGCCGCTTATTAAATGCATCAACCAGATACCGTGGAATGTGGCTTTAAAATTACCGCTTCAGTTGACATTGCCACATAATTTCCGTTTGAATGGCCGTAAGTGTGCGTGCTGCTCCTCTACTATTTAAATACTCATACACACCTACACATATCTATTTAAGTATATTTATGCATGTGTATGTGTGAGGGCACGCACACTTGTATATTCATTTCAATTCATCGTTTTTTTATTTGCGCTTTCATACTTGCAAATTGTATTAAATGCATTTTTCATGTAAAGCTCTCACTTCAAGCGCGCTGTCTCTTTTTTTTGTCTGGCCCTCTCTGTTGCTCTTTCGACCTCTCAGCACACCATCACTCATCATAGCAGCCATGCGTTGCCAACTCTTTTTCACCTTTCTCAGGCGCATTGTATGCATATGTATGTGTGTGTGTGTGTGTGTGTGCTGTCAACACTTTACCTTTTCCCACGTTGCACTCAGCCCAACATGCGCTCCGCTTTCCCTTTGCAGCCGCGCACATTGCTCGCTTTTAAGTGGCATGAATTAATACCGTTATTATTTTTCCACTTGTCTGTGTCGGTGTGTCGCTGCAGCAAGTGGTGACAATTTCCCCGGCCGCGCAGCTGTTCCTTCGTCATTGCCATGGCAGCCACAACTCCATTTTCATTAGGTGTATGTCTGGCTCGACTTGGCTCGGTTCATATGTGTGTGTGTGTGTGTGTGTGTGTCAATGCATTACAGCGTTGCCATATTGCCGCTTTACTTTTTTACTCCTTATTAACATTCCATTTGCATGACTATGTGTGTGTCAGTGTGTGTGTGAAAGGCATTTGATATTGTTTAAGTTTGTGCATAAGCGTTGACTGCAAATAAATGTTATATCTTTTTTTTTTAATTTTGTTTAATAAAAATTCATCAGCTTAAAATACTTGAGCTTTTTTCATTAAAAGCTGACAGCATGCGGTAAATTGATATTTTTGCAAGTATTACACATACATTTTATATTAGCTTCGTAAGTACACCCACACATACACAAACAGACATGTATGTCTGAGGTGAGCTTGAGCACAATATTTCTAGTTCAATATGGCGACACTGCCATTAGTTACTGTATCATAGCACACGCACACACACTTACATATGTAAACACATATCATACACACTTAGTAACCAATGTCGACAGCAACCACAGCTGCCAAGTGTTTCGATTGAGCTGATTGTGCTCATTTCGCGCTCTGTTTATTGCTTTGAGTGCGTTTTGAGTAAATGTCAATTGGATCTGCACTCCAAGTGCCATCACTGAAAGGTGCCTCGCTGCAAGGGTGTTGAAGTTATGGCGCATAGTGTTTGTTCTATAAGTGTTTGATGAAGCATTTTCATAACATTAGCAAATCAATATTTGGTCGTTTGGAGCTTTTGAAAAGCAGAGGAAATTGAAAAAAAATAAAAATAAAATAATAGGAAAAGACGAAACCTGCCACTCTTCCGTCGAACTTAACGAGTATTATTTTGTATTATTTTTAGTATTCTTTAAATTTAGTATTATTTATATATTTTATATATTTATTCAGTATTATTTGACAATATTTGACTATAGTTTTTACTCCAAAACTTTGACATTAAAACAAAATCCTTCACTAGCTTCAGCTGCTTTGTAGTTTATTTCTATAAATTTTAAAACATATTTTTTATATCATATTTTAGTTTCTATTCTCATTTTACCATATTTCAGTATATTTTATTTTCTTATATAAAAACGTCGATATTATTTCATCAACAATTCTACAAACCACAACTTCAATTTTAGTCAAAGAAAAGCAACAGCAACTTCATTAACTTTCATTTTTCAGCAAAAATTTATATGAAAAATATACAAAAATGCACACACTCTCTAAATTACACACACACATACACACACCCAAGTATGCACGCACACTTGTGTGAATTTTTAGTGCATTTCTTTGCATTACTGTACGGAAAAGTATCTCTTGAGCTTATACGACTTCTTCCGCAAATTGAATCACGTTTAAGTCATCGTAAAATGAAACTTGACGCTATAACGACATAAAAGGCGACAACGACGACGGTGAAAACGGCGACGGCAACAACAACATCGACAACGACCATAGCGTTTACACATAAACCATGAAACAGAGCAAACGTCAACAGCTCAACGAGTGCAGTGCGAATGCGACTAAGTGTGCGAGTGAGTGTTGCCAAGTGTCAGCGAGCTGCCAGACTTGCCGCATAAGTATGTCTCTGTGTGTATGATTGTATGTGTGAAAGCGATATTTTTATAGCTTCACTCACATGAAGAGATAAATAAACAAACATGCACACACACACAACAAACTGTAAATAAACGTGCAACGAAATTTGATGGTTAAATAAATTTCATACAATTTAAACAAATCAACAAATTGTAAGCTGATATGTAGTAATTAACTTTTGAGTGAAACATATTTGGCTGCTTTTGTGAAAATGTTCAAATTTTATTGTGCAATACAAACATTGAAAAACATAGAAATTCACAAAAGAATAAAAAGTAGTGAGAATTTTTGTATCATAAATTCACCAAATTGTTTTTAACTTTGAAGTACTATACAGTAATTTTAGCTGATTTCTACAACAAACTAATTGAAAATGAAAATATCACTCATACGCCTTACACAAAATTTACATTTAGGAGCATTCGAAAGCATAAAAGTGACATCAACTGGATTCTAATCAAACAAATATTTGTTAAAATTAATAAATAAAGTATTATTTATACTTGTTCAAAGCACAAATTTAATTTTTTGTTGAATTTCTACACAATAACTGCGTCGTGAGATAAATGTCACTCATACGCCATCTGAGAAATTCTCGAAGTGTGCATTCTAAATGTGTAGTAGTAACTTATAATGGTTTCTGATTTTATAAAATGCATTTAACTTATACTTGCAGCCATAAAGCTCGCTTTTCTGAACCAAAATGGCTTAGTTAGATAAATATTACTCATACTCCTTTCACCAAATTTTGGAGATTTCAGTTTCAAAATCAACAATGTAACAGAAAATTACATCAACCTTGCTATATCGACAATCAAATAGCAAAACTAGCCTTTTGACAATAATTTTGAGCTATAAAGACACAAATAAATAAATGTTACTCATACGCAAAAAAATTCTAAACACTAAAAATCTGTATGAAATGACTAAAAATTTAATTCAAATTTTTATAGTGGTTACTTCTGACGGTCAAAGCTACGTTCTGTGGCCATAATAACTTAATTAGTTTAATATGAATCATGCGTTCTAGAACAAGTTTTTAAATATTAGTTTCCGAAAGCACAAAAGTACAAGAAAGTTGCCTTAAATTGCCTACAATAACAACTATTCAATATCAAAATCAGCTTTTTGAGCTCAGGTTTTAGCTACAAAAGCACAAATAAATAAATGTTACTCATACGCCTTAAGTACAAAAAGCTTAAGCAATTAAAAACTATATGAAATGGCGTGCAATTTATTTTAAATAAATCATTATAATGGAAAATTTAACACCTTAAGCGATGTTCTGAGACTATAGTAACCTTATTCAAAATAAATATAGTCATAGTTAAATATTACTCATACGCCCTAGGGTTCTAGGATTCTATTTTTGGATATTTCGCTTCGAAAGCACCAAAATATGGGAAAAAATTTATTAAACTTAGTCGCTATGAGAAAGCAATACCAGTTTTATAAACATGATTTAGGGATATTGAACCATAAATAAATAAATGTTACTCATACGCTTTCAATACAAAAAATACATAAACACAAACAAATTTTATGAAATGGCTTGCAATTTAGTTCAAAACGTTATAATAGGAAATGTTTAACCTCAAAAGCAACGTTCGGTGGCCATAATCTCCTGATTAGTTCATATCACTCATACGCCTTCAAACACCTTTTTGAAATTTCGCTTCCAAAAGCACTGGAGTAAGGGAACAATTTATTAAAGTCAGTATAACTGACCATTTAAAAACAAAATGAGCCTTATAAACTTGATTTTAGAGTGCAAAATCACAAATAAATAAAAGTTACCCATACGCCTTATATAAAAAACTTTATAAATTCACTAAAAACTCCTAAAATGGTTTGCACTTTAACTTAAATCCTTGTAATGGAAACTTGTCACACCAAAAGCAACGTTCTAAAGTCATTAATACCTAATTTGTAATATATCCCTCATACTTCCCACATACAGTTTTTCGAAAAAACTTCTAAATTTTATAAAACTTAAACTGATCTTAAAAATTAATTTCAAATAACAATTTTTAAGTACTTAAACGATACTCCCAGTTTATAATTGCCTCGTTAAATAAATATCACTCATACGTTCCGTGCCCACTTAAGGCAAAAATCACAATTAAACCAACGCAAGTGCTCCCAACTGTCATTTCAAGTGCCATTTTCGCACTTTAAATACTTCTCAACAGCATTGGTAACTTCGTACTGTCTTCAACGCAGCGTGTTGCCCGCTCTTTGGTGCACTCGAGCCATTACAATGTCTTGATCTTGGACTTTTGAAAGCCTCTCGAAAATACTTCAACACACTTAACCGACTCTCGCAAAACACCAAAACGCTTCACGCTAGATGCCAAAGTGGCAAATAACAAAAGCGCACAACGTACAGTAAAGTAAAGAGATGATGGGGCGAAAAAGGCAAAAGGGGACAATGGCAAAAGTGCGGCATCGACTGTAATAAAACGTGCGGCGCTTGCGGCACGTGCTGCGCTCTGCACTTTTCTATTGTCCCTAAACTGCTTTGTTTCACTTTTTATCATCACTAACACACACACAGACTGAGTTTTGTATCTTTTTTGTCTGCTACTACTGACCACACACACACATACACACACATATTCACATGCGCGCACAATTGAGTTGAGTTCCCATTCCCACAGAGGCGTGTGTCTATTTTTATTTGCAGCACTAATTCACTCGACACGGGGTGAAGGAATTGCAAAAAATTGCACTACTGAATTTATGCTTTTTGCTGGGTGTTTTTATATATTGTTTATTTTTTTTCATTTGTTTTATTTTTTTTTTTTTTCTCAGTTTTGTCTCATTTTTATTGCTGCAATGTGCGCACATTTGCTGCCATTCATTGGTGGCCTGCAGCGCTTTTCTATGCGCTACGCGCTGTTGGCTGCCGTTTGGTTTTTGTTTTTTTTTTGTTTTGGTAATTTTTATTTGTCTCCATGTATTAAAAGTCATTTGACTTATAGTGAAGGACATGGCAGTGCGTTACGTGCGCCGGCGTTTGAAGTGTGCATTTCTGTGTTTGTGTGTGTGTGTCTGTGTAAGAGAGTCCAAGACTGCTGGGCTAGATTTATAAGGTCATCATTCGGTGTAATATTTTTACTATTTAACAGCTTAAAAGGTTTGCGCAGTGGCATTTTTGGCAGTAAGCTCAGCTAATACTTTGTTACATGAAAGATTGCAACCACTTTTACAAATAGAAACAAATTGCTGATTGGTTTTGTTTTTTTTGTTGGTGCCATTCAAGGACATATGAGTAGGTTTAGTGCTGGAAAATGTCTTTAAGTTGCAGCGAAGTTGGGTTTGCAGATATTTTTGGTGTGTTGGTGGGCTGCGCCTCTCAAGTTTACCCCTTCAACAAACAAAAAAGGCAGAGTCTCTGATTGCATTCAACCTGGCGAACGCCAGAAGAATGTTTGTCCTTTTCCAAATAAAGTTGACAAACAGGTTCCTTGCTGGTCCTCCTGGACAATGTGTGCAGCAAGCCCAATGCCTGAAACATTCAATTAGAGTTGAACGCAGAGTTTGGTGCTCGCCCAGTTAATCCAATGAAACCCAATAAAACGAAAGCTGATAGTAAAAAAATAATTGAAATTTTGATATAAATTAAATAATTAAAAATTTCGGAGTCTTTAAAGATCAACACTGATCCAAAAGGTATTTTTAGTTGTTTTAAATATTAAAATACTTTCTAAAAAATATTTTTAAGAATTTATATTAAATTCAACCTTCAATCAATCTGATCCAAAAGGTGTTTTTATTTATTTTAAATACTAAAATACTTTCTTAAAAATATTTAAAAAATTGTATATTAAAGTCAACATTCAAGCTATAATAGGTTAACCCGTAGCTGTGATCTAACAAGTCACAACAGTCGCACGACAGTTGTGACTACATCAAACAAACTGCATAATGATTCAATAAATTACACAGTTTATCGCTTCGCAACAGAAATCGGAGAACGAAATAATTTGGTGCACGCTTTTGTCTTTGATGGAGGCGGCTTTGTTTAAAAGCGTTGCAGCAGCAATGAGAAAATACAAGCACTAAGAAATTGACAGAAGCTCAGTGCAGCCATTGAATTAAGATAAGCGAGGCTAAGGAATTTTCCACTCTGATTGCACAAATGAATCTCTCGTAGTCAGCAATCGAATGGAAGACATTAGACGAATGCAAATATTCAATTTGCTGCATTCAATGCATATTCTGTGTGTAACGGTATATATAGAGTATGTATGTATATGTGTGAAAAGGATTTCCAACAATCGAGTGTCAATAAGCACAGAGCAGCGAGTATTTGCGTTGATTGGTGCAAATATGCGGGCATCACAAAAGCAGCAATTCGACTCACAATCACTCAGCAGTTTCGAATCTTAAATGAATCTTGAATAAAATTTATTACACACCCAGTCAGCAAAGGTTTTGACTTGGTAAACGCAAAATAAGTGGCCTAATTAGCGGCTCCTTTAATTTTAATGCCAACGTTATGAGTGACAAAACCCAACACGACAGTCACACGCCAACAGTTATATGGGCCGCGCAATAAAAAACATAAATTGTATATAAAACAAAAAACATTTTATCACAAACAAACGCGACACACGCACGCATCGACGCATTGCCTGAAGTGCTGCCATTTTGTCAGCAAAGCAACAGCGCCAAGTGTCAGCAAATCCCACGATTGCCATTAGCCACGTTGAATGCTTTGGCAGCTGCTGGCTAAAGCAGGTGGTTTATATGTTTGTTTGTGTGTGTGTCTGTGGTTATTGCAAGTACGCCAGTGTTTATGTTTATATGTGTGTGTGTGTGTGCGTTTTAATGCTGTGAAATAAATATTTTCTCGGGGATTTTAAACTTACTTTCCTTCCCACCTCCACAAAACCAAACATTTGTTTTTGTATGTGCTACAGTTTTTTTCTTTTTTAATGTTTTTAATGCCATCGTAAATGCGACAATCATGCCACATACTGCGCCAACAGCGGCAGCAACAAATTACCGCACACTCACACACACATACATACACATAAAGATAACGAATAGACACATTGCTGTCTTTATTTGTCAAATAAAAACAGTAGCGCTTGTGAAGACCCGTCTGTCTGTCTGTCTTTTAGACGAACAAACATCTGAATGGCTTTTTGCTTTGCCTGTCGCAAATTTGTTATGTTGTTGTTGTTGTTGTTGTTGTGTTGTTGTTGTTATACATTATGTACTTTTAATGTTTACAAGTGGCTGTGCGGTTCAACGGCCATGGTTCAAGAGTTTTGTGCTGATTGCTGCCAACAAAAACTCAAACTCAACGCTTTGTTATACTTAGGGCTTTTCTAACACTTTACTAAAAAAACAAAATTTTTATTATTTTTTGTATTTTGTATTAAAAAAAATCTTTGTTGAATTATATTTTTATTTTAATTTTTATTAAAAAAAATTTGAACGTTTTTCTTTTATTTTTTATTAAAAAAAATTTGAATTTTTTAATTTGAATTTTTTAATTTTTATTTTTTTTAATTTTAATTTTTTATTTTTTTATATTATTTTTTATTAACAAAAATCGTTGTTTAATTCTTTTCTTATTTTATTTTTTGTTAAAAAAAATTCTACTTTTTTTACAAATATCTTTGTTTAGTTATTTTTTTTATTTTATTTTTTGTTACAAAACAATTTTACTTTTTTTATTTTATTTTTATTCCAAAAAAAATTTAATTTTTTATTTTTGTTAAAAACAATTTTAATTTAATTTTATTTTTTATTCAAAAACCAATTTTAAATTTTTTGATTTTATTTTTTTTTTATTTAATTTTTTAATTTAGTTTTTTTTTTGTAATTTTATTTTTTATTTTCTTCTTGTTAAAAGAAATTGTTTTTATTATTTTGTTATTTTATTTTTTTTTTAAAACAACAGAAACAAATTATTTTTTGTTTTATTTTTATTTTAATAAATAATTTTTTTAATTATTTCTTTATTTTATTTTTTTTTATATTTATTTAGTATATTTTTTTATTTATTTTTTAATTATTTTTTTAATTTATTTTTTAATTAATCAGTTAAAATTATGGTTTTTACCACACAAATTTATTGAAAAAATAAGTAGTTTCCCAATAACTCTGTCGGAACTTTGGATTTGATTGCTCTGACGTTTCAGATGGCAACGCTGTCCTCCTTTGACATTTATATTTCTTTGCAGACACCATTTAAGCATGAAGCACTACAGCACTCAATAATGCACTAACATTTTTAAAAGTTATTTTTTAAAATTTATTAAAAAATTGTATTCTACGTGTCAAACTTTCAGAATGATAGTTTAACCTTTTTGATTGAACAATTTCGCGAAGAAATAAATTGCCATATTTGGGGAGAGAGCAACAACAACAAAATCGTGAGCTCTAGCACACATGGGGGGATTTTGGGGGTTTCAAACTACCTCCCAAATATTGGTTTGTTACAGAAATTGTGGTTCCCAAATATGATTTCAAATGGCATTAAGCTCAAAAGTTGTGTACCGACCAAATAAGGATCCAAAATGAAGTCCTGTGTACGTAACTGATCACGAATCTCTATTGCATATGGAGAAACTATTAGTTCGGTGTAGATACCGGGCGGCATCATTGGGATAAACAAAAGTTATAAATAGCAAATATGATTTCAAATAGCATTAAACTGAAAATCCTGTGTGCACTGCTCGATACATGAATCTCCATTGCATCAAGAAAAAGTGCATTTTTGGGGTGAATTCCAATGAGCGTCATTGGGATAAATATCTTCCGAAACCAGAATGACCCAACGATAGCAAAGGCTAACAGTATGGCGCCATGACAACTCGATCTTTTGGCCTTAATTAAATTACATGGACCAGAGCGACGTTGAGCACACATACTAAGCTCAGACTAGACTCAATTCTAGACTCAGACTAGACTCAGACTAGACTCAGACTAGACTCCGAATAGACTCAGACTTGACTCAGACTAGACTCAGAATAGACTCAGACTAGACTCAGACTAGACTCAGACTAGACTCAGACTAGACTCAGAATAGACTCAGACTAGACTCAGACTAGACTCAGAATAGACTCAGACTAGACTCAGGCTAGACGCAGACTGAACTAAGATTTGATTCAGACTAGGCTCAGATTTAACTCCAACTAGACTCAAAGTTCACTTAGACTAGACTCAGTCTAAACTAAGACAAACTTGAGGCTAGACTCAGAGTATGAACAGATCAAACTCGAACTAAACTCAGACTAGACTCAGTGTAAACTTATACTTGACTCAGACTGGACTCAGATTAGGCTCAGTGTCAACTTAGACTAGATTGAGACTAGACTCAGAGTATACTCAGATCAGACTATGACTAAAATCAGACTAAACTGATAATTTTATTTTATAAAACTTACAGTAAGTACAACTTTCAAACTTCTTAATAAATAAAGTACTAAAATAGAAAAACTAGAAATCAAATGCATTAAAGCACTGTAATTCCAATCAGCAGCAGTCATGCCTTTTCTGTAGCATACTTTCTGGCTGATTGTTTCATGCGCGTGCAAAAGTAGTTTGCACCCTCATTAGTTTATTCACTTTGCTGATTATAATCAAGTATTAATGTGCCACCATTAGCTATCAAAGGCACAATCAGACTTGAACACACATACACACACACACACAAACACACATAAACATTCGAGTACAGAGCAGCAGCAGCTTCGCCAATTGCCCATACTTAATTAATGTATCGCTGCAATTTGCCAAAATAACAGCCCAACGCACGTGCACACATGCATACATACAAATTTATGTACATACATACATAAATGCATTTGTGTAGTTGTGTAGTAAAAATGCATGAAGCCAGACAAAGGCCGCTGGCTAACGTTGAAAATTACTTTACAATATGCCAAATTATGCTTTTGTGGTCAAATGTCATAATTAGTGATCGGTAATACACACACACACACACACACAGACACACGCACTAACCACACACCTTATGGGCTTTTATGTATAGAAATGTGCATATGTAAGCAATTCAAACATCGACACACACTTAAATCGTTTTGCGTGAATGTAAAATATTATTTTTTAATAATCGACCATCGACTTGCCCTTTGTATGTGGGATTACAACAACAACAAGTACAAAAACAAAAACAGCAACGTCAGCTGCCAATAATGAGCATCATTGTGGTTAGGGGCTCAATGCTGGTGGTTGTTGTTGTAGTTGCTAGCGCGCTAACTACTCAATTGGTAGTCGGTAGTTGGTGTGGCTGCTGTTATATGTAGTTGTTGTTGCTATTCGCATATTGAACTGCTCTCGCCTTGTTTATGTTTCGCATGCATGTGTGCATTTGTATGTGTGTGTGTGTGTGTTAGTGTGTATTTTGCAATTAATAGGATAACACCAATTAATTATAGCCGAGTGAGTAATAATGGAGCATTCTTTGGTGGTTAACACAAAGTGGCAGCCAGAGTGTTGGGTTGGCGAGCAATGAAGTGTGGGGAAGAGGGACGAAGCGAAGCATTGGTAAAAGTGCGCAAAGAAAATGTCTGCATAAAATCTGCATAAATTAATTAATGTTAATGAGGTTGTGGCCAATTTGAAATTGAACTAAGAAATATTTGCAATGTTAATGAAAAATAATAGCAAAGATTTCACTCAAACCTGTCAGAGGTGGTTTGAGTTTAGTTTTTTTTTTATATTTTTTTATATACACCAAACATTTCCGATAACGAATTGAATGAACAATTTTTTATTATTTACATTTCTATATTTGAAAAAAAGATATCAGAGATTTCACTCAAACCTGTCAGAGGTGGTTTGAGTTTAGTTTTTTTTATATATTTTTTTTATATACATGAAGCACTTTCGATACCATTAAGAATGAACAAATTTTTATTTTTTAAATTTCTATATTTGAAAAAAAAGAGATCAGAGATTTCACTCAAAACTGTCAGTGGTGGTTTGAGTTTAGTTTTTTTTACATATTTTTTTATATACATCAAACATTTCCGATACCAATAAGAATGAACAAATTGTTATTTTAAAAAAATTTCTATATTTGAAAAAAAATATATCAGAGATTTCACTCAAACCTGTCACAGGTGGTTCGAGTTCAGTTTTTTTTTATATTTTTTTTATATACATCCATAGTATAATAATAAAGTAGTCTAACCTGAGAGAGTATTTCTAATGTATTTCTATTTTGTTTACAAAAATTGGCAGAAAATTTTATGAACAGAGTTTTGAAAATATTTTGTGTCAAATCAATATGAGCCTATGTTTTCTGTTGACAAATTTGGTACAGCAAAATGAAATATTGTGAAAGAATTTTCAAAAAATGTGTACTCAAAAGAGGGGAGAGTTCAGGTTAGACTACTTTATAATTATACTATGATATACATCAACGATTTCCGATACCAATTAGAATGAATAAATTTTTATTTTTTAAATTTCTATATTTGAAAAAAAAGAGATCAGAGATTTCACTCAAACCAGTCGGAGGTGGTTTGAGTTTAGTTTGGTTTGAGTTTTTTATATATATTTTTTTTATATACATCAAGCATTTCCGATACCAAATTGAGTGAACAATTTTTTATTGTTTAAATTTCTATATTTTACAAATAAAGAGAACAGAGATTTCACTCAAACATGTCAGAGATGGCTTGAGTTTAGTTTTTTTTTATATGCATCAAGCATCCTATATACATATGTATCGGAATACCACTTGGAATGAAACAATTTTTTTGTAATTTCTCTATTTTGGAATAAATTTTTTATATTTTTTGCTAAATGGCATTTACATTTTATTTTTTATGGAGACAAATACAAAATGCAAATAGAAAGTTGCCTGAAATTGCAGTATCGAGCACAGCGAAACAAGGCAAACAGCTCAAGTTACAAGTAGTTAAAACTTTAAATATTTGAGCAAGCGGTGAAGGGTGAAACTGCAGCGCACGAGGCGGGACGACTGGCAGTGCAAAAGGTAGTGCTGACACATGAAGGCGAGGGCGCCGCGGCGAGAAGTTCCCTGCTAAAGGTATTCCGTTGTTTGGCATTTAAGCGTAAGCGCAAAGCTTAGGGCGAGCTCCGGGCGGGGTTCGGGCAAGCGGAAGACAAGAAAGGGCGCCACAGCGAGTGCAGTGTGCAATTGCGCCATTGCCATAATAAATTTCATTGAAGCGTTCAAAGCGTAGCGCACAGCAGCAGCAGCAATGAGGCGTATTAGCCCGTTCTGCAAACGAGGGGGATTGGGGGGGGGGGGAGCAAACGAATAAGGGGCGTTGCAGAGCCGAGAAAGTTTTGCCAAGCGTTTGCAATGAAAGGATTTCTGTGTTGCAGCAAATTGCTCGGTTATCCTTGCTGCCACCATCGGCAGCTGCTGCTGCTGCTGCCACCTGCAGTGCAACGGTGTCGATCGCGCTATGCGGCCGCTTGCTGGCAAGGTAACTGTTTGAAGGTATGTTTGTATGTGTGTGTGTCTGTACGTGGGTGTGGCTGCACGATTGCGTGCTGCTGTGTGCGTGCGCGACTCGGTTACAGTGGCAGCAAACCCAAAAGTTTGACGCATTTGGCTGACTGCAGTGTGTGTCTGTATATGTATTTGTATGTGTGTGTATGAGCATTTTGCAAGACAAAGTTTCGCCTGCCCAATGAATGCATACAAATTTTCAAATAAAATTAAACACACATCGAGTCGAAACTAGAAATAAAAAAAAACAACAAATTCAACATAGAAATGTTTAAATAAAAGGCTGCACTTTCAGCACATTTCAAGTTCATGCAAATTTAATGTGCGGCCCACTTGTGCCACAATGCAAACTGCTTACACAATTCGCATGTAAATGTAAATGGGAATGTGTGCATGTGTATGTGTGTTTGTGTGTGTTAGTTTGGCATTTCTTTTCTTAATGAAAAGCTTTTGAATTTTAATTAGAAATTTAAATTTTCTATGCCATTCCATTTCAATTCACTTATATGACTTGCCTTCTCGTCTCTCGTCTCTTCAGCCAATTGTCAAATGTGCATTCGTGTCACTGGGGAGTTGTCGAAACTGCAGTTGGGAAAAGACTTTCGAATAGCTTACGAATATGCAAACGCAATGTGGCTAAGCAAGTTCGCTCAGTTTGCGTGCAAGTTTTAATTAAATTAGCAGCTTCCAAGAACTTTTTTGTCAAGAACACGTTGAGACATAATTAAAAGCGATATGAAAAATTAAGAGTCTAAAATTGAAGAAATTAGTGATGTCAACTCACCTTAGTTGTCTCTATATTCTATGTGACTAAAGGCAGTATTTATTTAGGGGGAAAAGAGAACGGCTACACACAATTTTTTAGCCATACGAGTATATCACTTTTAATCACATTTGTCAACTAAAATATGAGCAATATTCAAATATTTGCAAGGGGTCTGAATCCCCAAAACCCTCTTTGCATGCGCCACTGCCTGTAGAATATCTCTTAGATCATGTGTCCCATTGTGTTACCACATGGTGTGGACTCAGCCTATTCACTTCCCATACATGATGCCACTTGGCGAATGTTTCAACAGGACTTGGGCGCATCTTTTTCAAACCCACTAGACAGCTGAGAAAGTGCTGTTCCAAGAAACAGAAGTACCCTAAAATGTTAGAGAAAATGCTCAATGATTTCCTTAGAGTCTTCAGTCTTGCCGCTTCTGCAGAAGTCATTGTACAGCAAAACAAGACCTTTTTGGCATGTTGACCCATGAGGCAGTGCCCAGTTATGGCTACCACAACCATCCTTAGGCAGGGTTGTTTTTTTAATAGGATGAATTCCTTGTAGTGGGATCAAAGTCACTGAAGGACATTGCCAGAGTTTGGGCATCAACTTGCTGAGAAACTAGCAAACTGCCTGTCTTACCTTATCTAATCCAAGCTAATTCCCTGGATCTGCTCTGTTTGGAAGAAGGCCAGGTCTGTATGTGGAATTATGTACATAATTTCTCATGAAGCCTTTGAGAGTTCACTCTCTCTAGTTTACAAGTATGAGGTCTTCAAATGAAGTTTGCTAAAGGAAAGTGACATACTAACCTTTTCGGAGGCACTGATGCAATGTAGCTTGGTACCTGCTTCTGGCAGCTTGTCGGACATACTATTTTCCTCTATGTATCCAAAATTTGATGTTATGTGTAGTGTGATGTCTTTAGTGAGTTAAAGTCTCACCATGACGGGGACTAGGCTTTCAATATTTTTCACCTCGATAAAGATATGTTTTATAGATGTTTAAGTTAGTGTCTAAGTGATTGGGATCTGAGCAGACCACAGTTCAAGCAGCTTTCAGCCAAATTGCTATGACCCTGTCAAAGCTGTTTTCTCGCTGAAAGCTCGTAACTTCAGTCAGATTCATGGAGTAATACCAAATACCGGAAGAAGAGAACAGACATGGCAGCAATGCTTTTGGCCTCTTAAAGTCTCTCGCTGAGAGGAACCAGGCTTCCAGGCTTCTTTTCTTGACAAAAATACAAAAATTGTAGCATTGTAAACTTTTTAGTTAGTGTCTAAATGGTTGGAACCTGAACAGACCGCAGTTGAAAGAGCTTAAAGCCAAAATGCCATAAAAACTGTTTCCTTCCTAAAAGCTCACCACTCCCCACAGTCCAGTTCTTCGATTTGTTATTCAAGTTTACAACCAAATTACAGTAAAAGTAAATATAAAGTTTTCAGTTCAGTGATAGAATTGTAACTTTAACTTCTTAATAATGAAGCTTAACGAAGCTTTTTCTAGAACAACAGAAATGCTAGTTAGTAACTTTAATAAACAAGAAAAACTAGTTTTTGTCAGTTTCTTTAATATTATATTACAATTCATAATGCTTACAATGCTTTCAATGCTTTTCTGCTTGATAACAAAAAAAACATTCCTAATGATAAAATTTTTAGTGAATGTCTAAGTGATTAAGACCTGAACACAGTTTAGGGAGCTTACAGCCAAAATGCTTTGAGTCTGTTAAAGCTGTTTCCTTCCTAAAAGCTCACCACTTCAGTGAGCTCTATAATTTGTTATTTAAGTTTACAACCAAACTACAGTTAAAGTAGATACAAAATTTTCATTTCGGTGATAGAATAGTAGCTTCTTTCAGCAGTTAAAATTCTAACTTCCACAGTTCAAAGTTCCAAGTTCCACAAAGCTTTAACTTCTGAGTCTTAATGCACCTTTTTCTAGAACAGCAAAAATTCTTGTTAGCAATTTTAATAAACCAAAAAACTAGTATTTCTCAGATACTTCAATTTGTTATTGAAGTTTACAACCAACTTTTAGTAAAAGTATAAACAAGTATAAAGTTTTCAGTTCGGTGATAGAATTGTGGCTGTTTTAGCAGTAAAAGTGGTTTCCGGCAAAGCTTTAACTTCTTATTAGCATTCATGAAGCTTTTTCTAGAACAGAAAAATTCTGGTTGTTAATTTTAATTAACAAGAAAAACTAGTCTCTGATAAGTTCTTCAATTTGTTACTGAAGTTTACAACCAGAATTTAGTAAAAGTAAATGAAAATTTTTTAATTTGGTGATAGAATTTAAGCTTTTTCCAGCAATATAAATGGTTTTTAGCAAAGCTTTAACTTCTTAGTCTTAATAAAGCTTTTTTTGGAACAGGAGAAAGTAAGACGAAGAAGAAGAAGAAAAAGATACTAACTTTAACACACAAGAAAAACTAGTATTCGTATGAGACTTTCAGCTAAACCAACTTCAATGTATTCTTAAATTGAATAGAAATATGCCACAATTTTATTTAGTCACTAAAGTAATTTTTTCATTTTTAATTTTTATTATTATTTTTCTATTACTATTTTCATTTAAACTTTTCTGTAATTTATAATATTTTCAATATTTAATTTAATTATTTTTGCTTTATTATTTACACTCTGCCACTTGAGTTCCCACTTTAAGTTCTTCTTCATTAAGTTTTGCTTTTATAATAAGCTGAAAAATTATACTGTCATAATTGCACTGCAAATCACACTGGGATGGCACTCGTTCACTCTCTTACACACACACACACACTCACCCACAATGAAGTCAACCTAAACCAACTAAAATTTACACTGCAACGCAAATTGGTAATGCAAGCGCGAAGGCATCAAGTTGCATGCCGCCTAACCAACACCGCAATGCAACCGGATTACTTGCACCGCAGCATCGAGGCCACCAACGAGACCAACGAGCATCAACGAAAAACGCAGACAACTATTTAATTCAACAGTGGAAACAATAACAACTATCAACGCCAGCGTGGCAGCACATTAACACCAACACCACGCGCCGGCAAGTTTTAGCGCCGCACAAGCGCCACACAGCGTGCAGCTTACGGCCTGCGCCATTATGCCGGCAACAAACTGTACAAAAGTCATTAACATAAATTCTTATTCATATTTTTACATTCATCTCCATTGCAGCGCGCCCGCCTAACAAAACCGTAACGAAAGTTGTAGGAGTTTGTGGGGCAACGGGGAGAAACACAAAAGTTTCTTACGCTCAACTTACGCCGGCAAACAACGCACTTGGCTCAAAACTTTCACCTGCTTTCGCTCGATTTCATGGCCTGTCCACACAAACACACACAAACACACTTAGTGCCTTTGCAGTTGACTTAATTTCAATGTTGCTGCTGCTACTGTGTTTGTTGTTGTGGTTTCAAAAAGAAAATACACTATGTTTGGCGCACCGACAATTGCCCTCATTGCCACAGCAGCAACCACAAAGCCGGCACTCATAACTACGTCTATGCGAATGTATCTTGCCATCTCTTTCTCTCTCAACAGCTCGCACTTGCGTCTGTCTGTCGGTTGGTCTGTCTGTCTGTGGGCTGTCTTCGAGTAGTTTGGTCTGTGTGGTAAGTAATAAACTTGAAATTCATATTCCCAACAATCTCGCACAAACAAACATGACAAAGTTTTCTCCTATTCATGTTATTGTTGGCTTTTATTGTTGTTATGACTGGCTGTTGATGGCACTGTTAATGGTCTCACCGTCATAATCGCCCCTTCACAAGTATGATTACTGTCATTATGTGAATTTATATTGTTGAATAACACAATTAAAGTGATATAAAAATTTATATCCAGGCCATCAATTCGACAAGTGATTTTTGTTACAAGCGATAATTGAATGCTGAGTGAAAAGTTATTGTGCTAATTTTAAGGGAGCCATTAAAATTAGATAAAAGTAGAAAAGTAAATAATTTTAATGGCGGTTGAATAGTAAATCACAACTTCACCAACATGTCATAAAAAATAGTTTGACAAGGGTTGATGGTCAAGAAATTAGAACAAAAAGAACTAAACGAAATAAAAATGTCTAGATTGCATCTCATTTTGTTTTAGTTAGTTTTAATTTATTTTATAGTTTTTTGTATGACTCAAGTTCTGGGAATAATATGTGTTTTATTTAAAAAATTATTATAAATAAATAAAATAAATAAATAATAAATTGTCACCTTCAATTCATTAATTAATAGCAATTAATATCAAATAATGTTAACGACTTTCACTGATTTATCAAATTTAACTGATTAAATAGTAAAAATACACAAACAATTCAAAATCAAAGAATCGAACATACTTACTTACTTACTTACTTACTTAACTGGCCATAACAACCCGTTATCGGGTTACGGCCTGCCGCAAAACTTCTCTCCAGGCGCCTCTGCTTTGCGCGCGCCTTCTCCAGTTGGTCACACCAAGAGATGACCGGGCCTCTTCAGCAAGTTTTGTCGTTCGAGAGAGGTCTCTACTTCTCAATTGCCTACCGAGACCGTAGTAGCACCTGTTGGCAAGAGTAATCCTTCGCTTTATCTCCAGGCTGACATTATTGCTGCTGTTGAGTTGAGTCGAACATACTTTTTTGAATTTAAAGACAGAACATTGAGTACATTAGTATAACTATTCGAACCAAGAGACTTGGAGTCAAATATATAGACAATTATATAAAAAAAATAAATTTAAAATATGTGTACAAATAGTCAACGCATATTTTATTGTAATTTTTACTACTTAATCATTCGATTCGAAAAGCATTCGCAGAAAAGACAAGTCAAACTCATATAACTCATAGAATATAAAACTTTTTCATTGAATGCAAATATCAGTATTTCTCTAAAATAACTAAAATTTAAGCACTATTCCGAATTTTCGGAGTTAAAAGTAATACTCCGAATTTTCGGAGTATTGCTTTTGAAACTCATTTCATCATACTCAACCCAACAAATTCAAATTTTAGTTCAAACAGTCATCAAATGTGGTTATAGAAAAGATAAAGTAGGCATTTTGTGCAAAATTGATATTCAGGCACAAAATTATTAATTCAGAGTCTCAAAAGTTGCACATGTCTTCAAAAGTTACTCAAACTAGAGGCGTTCCGTGATTGAAATTTGTCCATTTATGTGCGCCAAATGCAGCTTCTTCTTCTTCTTCTTCTTCTTCTTCTTCTTCTTCTTCTTCTTCTTCTTCTTCTTCTTCTTCTTCTTCTTCTTCTTCTTCTTGACTAGCACAACAGTCCGATTACGAGACTAAGGCTTAGCTACCCGCAACCATCCATGTTGTGCGTGTGAATTTTTTCAAGGTTGAAAGGGACCCACTGTTTTATGCCGATCCCGAACGGCGAGTTGGGAGCTTTTTCAAAGGTAATTTTACTCTCAGAGGTTTGCCATTTCCTGCTGAGAGGACAGGCGCCGAAATAGAAATTGTTGTTTTTCTTTTTTTTTTGTTTTTCGGTGTTGCAGCCACGGAATCTTGAGCCAAGTGCAGCTAATAAATGTTATTCATAGGAACAGATATAACTAGGAGTTCACATTTAATCAACGCTGGTGTATATTTCTAACTGAAACAAAACCCTTTGAGAGAGATATGTACTTCTCACAGGTGTACAAAATACAATTTTCAAATCAGTTAAGAAATAGTTGAGAGTCCGTTGAGAGAATGTTGTATCTAAAGTGGTCTACACAGGATTTCATTTTGGGGCAGTGGGAGTTCACTTTGAGCCCAAAATCAGTTGAAACCATATTTGTAACCTAAAATGCTTACAATAAAAAAATAATTGGGAGGGTTTGGACCCCCAAGACCCCCCTTTTCGTGCGCCACCTATATGTAAAGTATATACCTATTTATTGATATACAAAAATATATAGATTTAAAAAAAAACTTCTGATGACCTCGAGTCCATGCCGCTTTCTAGCTACTTTACTGCGAGGAGAATGACCTCAATCGGGTAGATCGGGTCGGGTAGATGTATCCAAAAATTCTACTAATCTCGTGTCCATTTCTCTCTACAATTTGTTCTTCTATCCTGCCATTAGAATGTCCAAAGTATACTTTTCCTACCACTCACATACCAAGAACTATAAATTTCTACAAATGTAAGCAACCTAGCAATGCAATCTTTAAACGATGTTCCTCTTAAATATCATTCCCTAAAAATCTACAAATTAAAAACTACTACAAAATAAATTAAAAAATACTGCTAAAATACGAATTTTAATTCTCCTTTTACCTTTTCTCTTTACAGCCAACTAATGCTCCGTCCACACTGTTGCTACAATAGTAAAGACCCTCTTGAAAATCTTAATCACCTATGAAAATCCCTGAAAATGAATTTGTAAAACTTAAAACATAAAACTCATTGCATACACAACAAAACCAAAAAAAATACAAATTTAAATACAAAAAATGTTTGCAACTAAAATTTGTGCTTATTCCCTCTGCCAAGTCACAAGTGCACTCGCACGTAGCTACAGTTGAGACATGTGGTCGCTCGGACGGGCCATGGAAATATGCAAACTGAACCGCATGCATATTTATGTGACTTTTATTGTTGCAACATTTAAAAATCCCTTAAACTAGAAAAGCACACTCACACAAATACACACACAGACACACTGAATACATGACACACGTACACAAACAAATAAACAGATGCAGTCGACATGAACACCAAACCCATACACTCAACCCTGTGTGTAGTATATAGTATATACGGGTATGAATTTGTATGTATGGGTTGTTGTTGTATGCTTATCCGACATTCAAATAAATTTGTTAACAAATTCATAACAAAACAACAAAAACTGAGAGGGAAAAACAGAAGCAAACAAGTAGAAACAAAACGCATACGGCAGCGCTACGAACAGGTGTTAATCCGACAAAAACAAAGCGTCGCAATTGCATGTGTGTGTGTGTGTGTTTGTGTGTGAAAGTGCAAGTGCGCGCAGCCAAAAGATATGCAGCAGAAAAACTGTAAAAAAAGATATACAACGAATAAAGTAGCAAGAATCAAGACGGTAAAGGGTAGAGACATTTTTCGAAAAAAAAACATGGAAAGCTTGAAAGGGCAAATACAAAATCATAAAATTATGAGTTTCAGTTTAATAAAGCGCGATTAAAAGTAGAAAGTGGGGAATACTTTTGTTGCAAAAGCAAGTGAGGAATGTATGGTTGGCAAATCTTTGTGAAAGGGAGTGGAATTTATTAAGTGAGAAGGCAAAGGTGGAATTGGGTAGTTGGGTTGGGGTTTATATTTTAAAGGATTTTATTTCAATTTTTTTAGGTTTATTTAAATTTTATTTTGGTTATATTTTGAAGAATTTTTTTTTCAATTTTTGCAATTATGCAATTACAAAGAAATGGGCATCAACTAAAAAACGACAATTATTGCCTTTTGACTACATTTTCCATTTTGAACTTGCAGAACAAAAATATGTCAGTAAGGTCTTTTCAAATATGTATCCTTCAATATATTTTTAACGAATCTGCACGGTGTTATATACAGTTTTCTGTACAGAGTGGAAAAAACCGAGCAGTGAATTATGTTAGAAAGTCTTCAAGCACTGAGAGACCGGGCAAAGAAAAAAGAAAAAACTAAAAAAAACAAAGTAAAAAAATTATAAAATTATGAAGAAGGAAAAAATTATGTAAATCAAGCAAGATTTTGTTAAAAACATTATCAACACCAACGGCAATAACAACAACAACAACAACTACTACTACCTACTAGATTTCACACACTAACTAACAAAAAATGTCAGCAACTAGAACAACAACTACAACGATACTTGCAACAACAACACTACCAATTAGAACAGCACTAACAATCACAACAGCAACAACAACAACACCGTCAACAATTTCAAACATTAGCCACAACCAGTGGCAGTGCCAGTGCGCAGCTGTTGAGCTTTGTTGCAGCTTTCCAGGCGTCAAACGTATTGAAACTTTGTGTGGCAACAATGCCAACTAGCAGCAGTTAGACGAGGCAACGAAACGAAACGAAAACAAACACCAAAAACAACAACAATAACGACAAAATGCAACAACGACAATGCCATTTAGCAACAAGAGTAATGAAATTTGTTTTGTCTTGGTTGCCGAAAAAGTTCAGCCAGGCAACCACATTGGCGTCATTTTTTTCGCTGCCACACACAAACACACACACACAAATTGTAACCGGCAGTTGCTCTTACCGTTTTTGTTGTTGTTGGTGTTATTTTTGCCATTATCCTATTCCATGGTAGAAAGCACCTGCCGCTTTGTTGGTGTGCGTTATGCGCCCGTAAATTTTACCGTTGTGCGTTTTAGCTGCACATTTACAGTTCACACACACACACACACATGCACAGAAACGCTCAACAGCAGCAGATTTCGAGAATATTTCTTCCTGTTCTCAGGCACATTCTGCGTAAAATTTCTTTTTTTTTGTGCACTGCGCTTAGCATTGCCGTGCTTTATGTTTTTGTTGGGCCGAATGTTTTTGTGCCGCCTGCAAAAATTTTGCCAACGCCAGAGGCGTCGCCGCGTGCAGCAGTCGCAACGCGTTATCGCCATTTCGGGTGTTAGCGCATGCAACTGCGTGAATGTGTGTGTGAGTGTGTGTAGGTGTGCTGTTGTTTATTTTTCGCTATTATGTGCCTGTGTTTGTATATGTGCGTGTGTGTGCAGTTTGAGCTATGCTGCCTGCAGGCGTTGCAGTGCCTGTGGCAAATGGCATTGCCAGCTGTTAGTTTTTATTTTAGTTTTTATTTTTTTCCTGCTTCAGGATATTTTCGGAAATTGCAGGCAATTGCAAGTTTTGCCAAATGCGTTTGTCCTCAGGTTGTTTTGTGGTGTATAGCTGAAACAAATTTCTTTTTGAATTGTGATCAACGCAATGGGCCTACAATGTACTTAATTAAAAGCGCGATTGGAAAAAACTGATGAAGGCAAATTAGAGGTAATCTAAGATAATTTTGGATGATTCATTATAAATTTGTTTTAATTTCATTCAACTTATGTTAAGAAATTGGAAGAATCTTGGAAGGAGTCAAAAGAGATTGAAATTTGATTAACGCAATGGTCCTAAAATTATTTAAACTGAAAGACCAATTCAAAACAAAATTATTAATGAATCCATAACTAACCAACTGACTGACATTGTGCTTTGTTCAGTGATTTTTTTGGAACTAATTACTTCATAAATATAATAAAAGAAAATAAAAAACAATATTTAAAATTTTTCTTGCTTTCTCAATTTAAAATTTTCCAAAAAAATTTAAGATGTTTTGCAAACTCGTTAAATTTTTTCGAATTTCATTTGCAATACGATAGAAAGTAAAAAATTGTTTATTTAATTCTTTTTTATTCTAATTTATTATATTTTATTTTTTTTTATTTTATTTTGTTTTATTTATTTTTATTTTATTTTATTTTATTTTATTTTATTTTATTTTATTTTATTTTATTTTATTTTATTAATATTGTTTTGTTTTATTTTGTTTTATTTTATTTTATTTTATTTTATTTTATTTTATTTTATTTTATTTTATTTTATTTTATTTATTAAATAATTTCATATTATTCCTCTAAATTTTGCACGACATTCGCTTTACATAAAATTCAATGTTTGTCTCTCTCGCACCCATTGCTTATAACACTCCAAGTACTCCAATACTCTCTCTCCCTCCTTTATGTGCTCTCACATCGCTCACAACTGTTGCTATTCCTATGCACCAATTCACCTATTGATTTTTCCTAACATTTCTATAGCATTTTCCGACCACAAAACATATCTCGCTTCTTCATTCCTTACCCCTTTTAATAGCGTTGATTGATTTCGTAGTTTTTTGTTTGTGGTTAAAACATGTCATTGGCAACAAATCAACGAAATCGCCAAGACAATTTCCGCTTGACAAATATCAGACAATATAAAAAACTACAACAAAAACAACAAAACTAATCACTTCAACCACAACAACAAGAAAAACTGCAGCTGGCCACAGCAAAAGGCAAAACTGACGCGTTGCCAGTGGCAACTGTCCACCCAAGCGCATTGTTGTTGCGTAGCTAATTTGCAGCAACTCGCTACCAAGCCCCGCCAGCCGTAACCTGCTAATTTACCAGAAATAAACAAAGTTTTGTTTTTTTTTTCTTCTCTTGCCTTAGACAAGCACAGAGACAGCGCTCGCTGTGGTAACGCGCATTTTCTATCCAAAAATAAAAACGCCCAAAACGTTGACACACATCCGGTCCGCAACTGGCGAACATTGTAAAATTCTCATAAAAAGACTGGTGAAAAGTGAATTTTATAAAATTTTAAAGTGAAAAAATACACTGAAACATGAAGGTTGGCAGATTGTCTCAATAGTTGGCAACTCGGTGCAAATGTGAGATTGAATTTTCGCCAATTGTTGCCAAACAATTAGCCTTGACTTTTGCACTTTCCGTACGCGTTCGTTGAAAAGTGAAAGTTCATGCACTTTCACAATACGTCTCGATTGATCTATTGTGCTGTTGTGATTTAGAAGAAAAAAAACAAAAACAAAAAGGTGTTTATTAGGCATTCTTCAATTGCGCAGAACGCAGGTCTATGGACAAATGGTTCGGCGAGAAACGATTGTGGTTGTTTGGTAATCATCTGCCACTACTGCCAAGAAGGTGAATTTTATCAAATTGAATATTTCGTAAAACAAATATTTATAAATTTAGAGAAAAGTTGAATGAAAACTCTCTTTCGATTGCATTACTTAGAAATGGTAAATTCTTTGCAAAACTCTACTTAAATTTGTTTGAGGTTAACCTATTGGCGCATGAATGAACCTTTCCACAGACAATTTTGGGTTCAAAATTATTCGTAAAAAAGATCAATTAAATCATTTTCCAACAAAAATCAAACAAAAAATGTTTGGCAATTTCTAAATCTGCATTACAACTTTTGTAAAAATGTAAATTAAAAAAGTTGTGTTAATTTAGTTCACACTAAACATAATTTTATTCACTGGAAAACGCTTTTTTTCATATATTTCTATTGATATAAAAATAGTAAATACAATCGTGTCTGGGTATAGTGAACACCCGATATAGTGAACACCCAAATTTTGATATGGAGCCGCTAAATATTGAAAAAAATTTTAATCTAAAAACAAAATCTGTTTTTTGAGCAAATAAAACGAGTTTTTGAACAAAAATGTTAACCTTGATATAGTGAACAACCTCGATACTGTGAACAGGCCTTGCAATAATTAGTTCACTGTATCCAGACACGACTGTATAAAGTTTAAAAATATGTTCTACTACTGAAATTTAAGCTTTAATGAAACTTAAATTTAAAAACCTATAGGTTAGGTCAGTTATAGTAACTTTCTAGGCATGGCCGCAGGACACACTTAGGCCACGTTTATATACATTGTAATTAAGTTAGGTGGGGAAGGGTCTGTGTGGCACAGACACAGAGACTTCCACTCGGAGACCGAATTGGCTCATTGTGAGTTCCTTCTGAAATGGTTCTGGTGCTATCCAATCAGTCTTAATCCGAGGCCAACCAGTGCGATCTCTCGAAAACGGATAGAAGATTCGGAATTTGAAGCCAGGTCCGCTAGGAAGCTAGGAATCCTATCCCCAGGGCGCAGAGTCAGCATTCCTACAAAGGCGGACAGTGGCACAGGAAGTGTTGAATACTTTATATTTTTTCTTCAACTCCGCTTTCTGCAGACATCACCGGATAGAGTCATTGCGATACAATGTAAAATTGTATAAATTACTTAAACTGGTTTCTATGGGTTAATGGACTATGAGTTCTCATTGAAACACTCTTCAGCCGCTTTAGCCTTGCGTGCGCCTGCTGTGTTATAGCAATTAACTGTAGTTTGATTGAATTATTGATTAGTCGGCTAATTTTCCTTGAACGAAACATGATTCGCTTTTAATATTTTTGTCATTCAACAAATGCATTGAACACTTCTAGAATATTAAAAAATTGAGTTTTAGTGTTAAGAATACTAGTCTTCTGTATTTTGTTCAATCTTTTCCTCTGCCTTATCCCCTAAATTATTTCCATCACTAAAAACACTCATCATTGTTCATCATCAACAGAAAAAAACTTGCAACGAAATCCAAAACAATCTAAAAACCGCAAAATTTCATTCAACATTTCGAAAAGTTTATAATCGCTCACAATGGTAATTACCTACTTTAGCTGTTTACTTTTTTGTTGTATATGAAATTTACATTTCCAAAACTGACCGACCACCAAATAAATGTCAATAACCGCGACCCAAAGTAATTGCAATTTAATAAGCAAATTTTCATTTCATTTGACTGTTGATGGCAAACCGTTGTTGCTGTGGTTGTTTTTGCTGAACTAACACACAACAATCGCAATGCACGCAAAAAAACAACAAATAAATACAACGCCAGCAGTAGCAGCGCCAACAACAAGCAACCAAAAGCCATAACTTAATGCCAAAGCGAAACGCACCAAAAAAATCCAAATTGGCAGCACTGGCAGCCAATACCGGCCGGGCAAGTGATTGCAGCGAATTTGTGGGTAGGAAAAAGAATTGAAGAATGCCACAACAGTCGAAACCACAACAAAGAACCAAAATGTTAACAGTCAAAAGCGACAATGGCAACAACAACAACATGACTGACAGCAATTTTACAGTAGCCTGCGCACAGCATGAAAAGGATTTTGCTCTGCGGCAAAACAAATATAAAATCACAAATATTTTACCAGGTTGCTGTTGTTGTTTTTTTTTTGTTGCTATTGTTGTTGTTGCACCTTTTTCCTTATGGTATTTTACCTCGATTGCATGTCGTCAACAGCGTGTGGTCTACCCTGTCTGTGTGTGGTTGCCAACCGCAAACTGCTCTTGGAGCTTTCGATTTTCGGCAACGTAAATGACACTTTGTTGTTTTTGGTTTAAGCCCGTTGTGGTCGCAGTCAATTGGTGGTGAGACCTTTTTTTCACTAGGTTTTTGTCAGGTATTTTTGTTCGATACTTTGTGTTTTTAGCACTTTTTTTTACTATTTTTGTTGTTCTAAGAAGTGGTAAAAATATCCCATTTCGATATTTTGTTTAGTTTGAGTTTGAAAAATGTAGGTACATATTGAAAGTGAAGAAGTGATAAAAATATCTCAGTTTGATATTTTGTTGAGTTTGAGTTTGAAAAATTTACATATTGAAATCATTTAATAAGTTTTTTAATGCAAATCTGTATGCAGAACTTTAAAAATATAAATTTTAATATACTTGTATACTCGTATAACCTCAAAATCTTTATGATTTGTTCCAAATTTAAGTTCGTTAAAGATATAAAAAAAATTTCGAGAACATTTTATTGATTTCATAAAATATTTTTTTCATATTCTAAGCTGGTAAAACTATTATAAAATTCCTCAAAAATTAACTTTATTTCTTAGATTTTTTAGAAAGTTTCAAATTTTAAGCTCGTAAAACTATCATCAAAATTTTCTAGAAATTTTTATAAATTGTTTGGAAATCTTACCCCAAATTTGGTGACATTTTTAGTTCGTAAAGTTATTCAAAAAATTTGCCCACAAATTCGTAAATTCGTCGGAGTTTCCTTCAGATTGGAAGTTGTAAATTTTAAGCTTAAAAAAACTTTCATAAAAATCTTCTAAAATTTCCATAAATTGTTTAGATATTTTTCTCCACTTTGGTATACATTTTAAATTTTAAGTACACATAATTTTAAGTATACATAAAATTGTTTCCAAAAAATGTTTCACATATTCCTAAATTACTAGAAGTTGTCTTTAAATTTTCCAAGAAACTCTCTAAACTCTAAAGTGGCAAAATAATCCTTAAATTTTTCCAAAATTAAATTCATTTCTTAGATGTTTTGAAGTTATAAATTAAAAAAATTACCATAAAATGACCATAAAAATTGTCTAAAAAATTTCTTCAATTGTTTAGAAATGTTTCTCTAATTCTGGTCGAAATTCCAAGTTCATAAACATATTTAATGTCTGGAAAATTTCCTAAATTTATTTAGATTTCTTCATAAATTGGTTAATTTTCCAGCTCGTAAAAATATTACAAAAATTTCCACAGCAATTCTAACTTTCCTTCGAAAATTTTTTCTTAATTTATGACCAATTTTAAACTCGAAAAATTATAACCATTTTTAAAAAAAGTTCCCAATTCCTCAGAATAAATTTGTTTAAAAATTTAAGTTCAAACATTTGTATTAAAAATATTAGACAAATTTCTAAGTGCCTTTGATTTTTCTACAAATTTAATCCAATTTTTAGGCTCATAAAGTTATCATAAAAATGTTCAGAAAATATCCTACATTCTTAAGAATTTGCCTTAAAAATACCTTCACTCACTGACATCATTGCAGAAATGTCCTTTTGAAATATTTCACTTTTTCAACTCTTCCTCTCTCTCGCTCTTTGCAACTCTTTTTCGCTCCATTTAAATTGTCGCTGCCTGTTGTTGTTCCATTTTTTTTACTTTGCTGGAGATTGAAATCGATTTGCTGAGTTGTTTGTTAATGACAATTTTTGCCGCCAGTGGTCATTAGCAAAACAGATGGAGTTCTTTATAGCTTCGGTTTTTTGCGATACAATTTTTTTTATAGAATTTAACTTGTTTTCCGACACGTCAAAAGTGTCATGGACAATTTTTGATAGCAGCATATTTTCAGTATTTTATTTGCAATCGTGCAAGTTGAACGTGTTTGGAAATACTAAAATATAAATTTTGGAAACTGTTAAGCAATGAAAGGTCGGTTCTGGTGAATTGCATTTAGGCACAAATTAATTGTTGAATTAAAAAAAGTTATTTTGGTTGAATGTTTATTTATGTAAGGTTAAGGATGTTTTTAATTAAAAAATATTTTTAGTTTATTTATGGAAAGTTAATCATATTGCTTTGCTTCAGTAAAATAGAGAATTTTTTGAATTTTTTTTAAGAGAGCCAACGATTTTTATTTCAATTTAAAATAAAAAATGCAAATTAATTTAGTTTTGGACGACAGTTTTTTAAAGGAAACACATTTAGCTGAATAGTGAAGCAACCAAAATAAAATGGGCTTTGTTAAGATTTTCTTAGTAAGTCCAGCAGTAAACTTCGAGTACGCTTGGAGATTCGTGAGCTGGGCTTCAAGTCCCATATATATTCCACGTTTCAGTGTAGGCAGTCGAAGATTTTTATTGCAGCACCTCAACCCAGTAGAACTATTTGCTTGCTGAGGCTGAGTGAATGTAGTTTGAGAACAATTGTGAGCTCGTCACGGCATTTATTGCATTTAACGAGTACATCGTCGGTACATCGGATTTGCTACCATGAGGCAGCTACTCACTATTAAAGTGAATGCTCAGCTTTTGGACGTTCCAGGCACATGTGATATGGCCAGATGACTCTTGTAAAGAATAAGCTACTGGAAGTTGACCTGCCGGTCATGCTTTGCTTTTCAAAAGCGATGGACCGTCTAAAAGAGATCCAAAAACGGCAAGAGCCAATCTCCACCTAAACTCACTAAATTCTTCGTTCATCTCATATAGACACCTAGACCGTCTTAGTAATTTTTTCCGTCTACAAAGCTGTTGAACCAAACTGAGGACAGCTGATACAAAAACAACAGACTGATGATAAAAAAGATTTCGAGTCTCTGTGAAGCCTGTCCCTTCACATGGGTTTTCTGTTAAAGGCTGCAGAATCACCCAAGGATTGCAAATCTGGTCGCACTGGACACACACACGACGCAAATTAAAATCAGATTTTCAGCTGAATCGTTTGTTTTCTTTGGCTTTTCTTGCAAATGTTTTGAATATGTTGTTAAACCTGTGTTAGTAAATTTTGCAAAGGATTTTCTGGCAAAAGTTATGGATATTCCATTGGATTATTTAGTGTGGGATGTTTTCTTAAGCTGAAATAATCGGCAAACAAAATATTTAATGGGCAAATGTTTGATATTCCATTGGTTTCATTATAGGATGGTTTCTTATCATAGTTATAAAAATATTGAATTAAAAAATTTTTTATATTCTGATACTTTTGTAAAGAATGGTTCCATAAGTTCAAATAATTATAATCTTAACCCGAATGTGTGTGCTGGGTACCCGGGTACCCCAACCCACTTTAATACTGAAATTGTATATACTTGCGGATAACCTAGAAAGGTGAAACTTCATGACAACTCCCAAAATGGTATTATGTCTTTATGTCAACTATGGAATGGAATGAAGGCAATTGTGTCATGGTGGACCAAAAGAGGCATATCCTCCCAACCGCCCAGAACTTCGACTTATTAAAAGATATTGGGATGTAATGAAGCAAGCCCTAAGAAAAACAATAATAGTTTGCAAAAAATGCAAAGGTTGCGGTGGCTGCCTCTATAAAAGACACACTCGGAGGCCTGAAAGGCCCATTGTGATACCACATATTTCACCCGTTTTTGAACTGTGTATGCAACACTGTTTTTGCCAACATATGTTACAGCACACACAAGCGGATGGGGAAAGGGGGGGAGGGGACCGAATCGAACGGCGATTGGCAGTTTTTCGTTCACACTTGGAGGTTTTGCCATTGCCTGCCAAGAGCGCACTTGTGCGATTCTTGTAATTCTCATTCCCTTCATGTGGATAGCGATAGAAGTAGATGAGTTGTTCACCAGCCCGAGCCAGGAATCGAACCTGGAGCCTTTGGTATGAGAAGCCAGCGCGCTACCCGCTTGAAAAATATAAAAAAAAATTTCCAACCACCAATTATATTTCACGAAATTTTTTTGTGAATTAAAGTTTAAGAAGTGTATACAAAAAAAATTATATTTAACGAAATTTTTTTGTGAATTAAAGTTTAAGAAGTGTATAAAAAACTGCAGTTTATTTTAGTAAAATCAGACTATTACTTTTTTTTAATGTGTCCTTAAAAATTCTAAATTTTTTCTGGTTCACCTCTTATATAGGGTGTTCCAGTAAGATTACATTTTGATAATCATCAAGAAATATAATTGATTTAAACAAATAATTAATTTAGTATAAAGTTTATTTTAATATAATCTTAAGCAATTCATTTGAATATTTTTAGCACGATTAAATGTTATTAAGTTTTATAACCATTAATTCTAATTTATTGAAAAAGATTTAAACTGATTTTTTCCGATTTCCATTACAAAAAGAAAAAAATTGATTAACTTTTTAATTGACTAAATTTTATGAAATTTATTCAGTAAGATTACATTCAATCATTCAGTAGAAATACATTACGCAGCACTAAAGTAAAACTTCGAAAAAATAATATTAATACAAAAGATTCTAACTATGACTTAAGTGATCCAAATATTATCGGATTATTAATATTAAAAAGTACGCTTTTATACAAAGAATCAATTGGGTTCCACTTACATTTTTTTAAATGCCACATATTTCTTTTAAGCTGCTATGAAAAATCTCACATGACTCCATATAGCATTATTCTAACAACTACTTTTCAAACAAAATTTTGGCAGCATTCCACTCGACATTAAATGTTATGATTAATAACTGCCATTAGTTCCATAACAGAAATAGATTTTTAGAACCTCAAAATAAAGAAATGAACATAAACTATTAAATAAAAATATAAAAAAGAAGTAATAAAATGTACTTCATTTATTACTTTGATTCGTTGTTAGTTGGTCCTAACAACTCATTTCATTGAATTCATATTGGCTTCCATCAAATCGCTTTCGACACTTCGAGTATATCAACAACGCATTAATCCATTTCAGCACGCATCCATTTTATTATGAAACAAAAGTCAATAAACAAATATTCACAAAAGCCAACAAAGTAGTTTACTTAGTTTCATTCAACTGTTAAAATGTTCAACATTCAACACATTGCCACTAGTACACGAATCAAACTTTTGAATATACCTTTTCCCATGGAGTCTTTAATTACATTTCCCACAACACTCGGCTGCGTTGTGTTTTCTACCAAAAGTGTGCAATTTTCGTGTGACTTTCATGAATAGACAATGTAACAATACTTAGGGACTTTCCGTTTTATTATCGACAAGTGCCACCTTCAGTTGCATTCCCTCAGACCCGCAACGCCGGCGCGCATACAAAATCTCATGCGCCGCGTTCGTTAATGCGACGAGTGTTCGCTTACGAGTAGTGAAGGCGTCTTGGTTAAAGCGTCGAGGCAGTCAAGTCAGATATTCGGATAATCACATTAATTTTTAAATAACCAAAATGAAAAATCAATCGAATAGCGTTCGAGTGTGCGGACCGTCGGGAATAGTTAGCAGCTGCGTTTGGCTTATAGCCGCAGTGAAGGTGGCGTGTGGATGGAGGAAGCGTGTGAAAGTTATGCGAGTGGCCGGCAGCAATGACAAATATCAATGCGAATGCGACATCCAATTGACAGTCGCAATTCGCGTGCGGTTTCAGTGAAACACATAAAACAAACAACCGGTCACCGATAACGAGTGTGATTAGCGAAAAGTGTTGTTTCGATGTAGAGTTTGCGGTGCTAATAGGATTTTGCCAGATTATATTTTTTTTTAATTTTTTCAATGATTTTTAACTTGTCGGATAATTGTGTAAGAATTTCGAAAAATGTGGCAACAGTCACTGCTGTCGCGTTTTCTACAACGTGTGCACTTTAGCCAGAAAAGGTGATTCAAGTGAAATGTTTATAAAAAAGAGATTTTAGATTATAAAAAATATAAATGGTTGAAAATATTTATAAATGATTTAACTTAGTTCAAATTTAACTTTTAAGTTTAAATTAAATATTTAAGTTTTTATTTACTATTTTCAATTATAATTATTTTTTTGAATAATTTCAACTAATTGCTCTTAGTTTTTTAAATTAATTATAATTATTTTTTTGAATAATTTCAACTAATTGCTCTTAGTTTTTTTGAGTGATTGATTTTTTTCAAATTCATTTGAAACTGAATTGATTTGACTAAAACTTGAATTGATAAATTTAAATTGGTATGATTTGCAATTAGATTGATTTAACTAGAAATTGTATTGATTTGACTGGATATTAAATTGATTTGATGTGAAATTGAATTAAATTGAAACTTAATTGACTTGACTAAAAGTTGAATTGATAAATTTATATTGATATCATTTGCAGTTTTATTGATTTAACTGGAATTTGAATTGATTTGACAGGAAATTAAATTGATTTGAAATTGAATTAAATGCACACTTAATTGAATTGACTTAATTGAAATTTATTTGAGTTCCTGTGAAATTTAGTTGATTTGAAATGGGAATTGAATTATTTGACTAAAAATTTAATGAATTTTAACGGAAATTGATTCAATTTATTTGAATTTATTTTATTTGATTTACAATTGATTTAATTTTAAGTTCAATTAGTACAGAAATACAAATTGAATCTCTTGAATAATTTAATCAAACACAAATATATCCGATTTAACTGGAAATTTAATTGATTTGAAATTTAGTTAATCTGGTTAAAAATTGAACTAATTAGGTTTGAAAATTATTTTATTTTATTTGAAATTTAATTGATTTGACTGTTTAGTTGATCGAAATCGTTTGATTTGAAGTTCAATTAGTGTAGAAATACGAATTGAATATATTGAAAACTTTATCAAATAATCAAAAATTAATATTTTAATTGTTTAAATTGATTAGAAACATAACTTTACTTAATTGGAATTGATTTGAGTTCCTTGAAAATCTAATTGATTTGGAATGGAAATTGAATTGAGTTTATTTGGAGCTCCATTTATTTAGCTAAAAATGTAATGAATTTGAATGGAAATTGATTCGATTTCAATTGAATAAATTTTAAGTTGAATCAGTATAGAAATATAAATTGACATTCCTGAATAAGTTAATCAAACACTTTCAACGATTTATTTTGAATTGATTTGAAATACATATAACCGGTTTAACTGGAAATTGAATTTTGATTTGATTTGATTGATTTGATTTGATGAATTTAATTTCAAATTTAATTAATCTGAGTAGGAATTTAACTAATTTAATTTGTTAGTTATTTGATTTAGTTTGAACTTGATTTTACAGTTTAGTTGATCGAATTTATTTGATTTAAAGTCAAATTAGTCTATACATAGTAATTGAATATCTTGAATAGTTTATCAAATAATCAAATATCATTAATTTAGTTGTTCAAATTAATTAAAAACATAAATGAGTTAACTTGGAAATTGAATTTAGTTTAGTTTAGTTAATCTGAGTAGAAACTGAATTGATTTGATTTGGAAATTATTTTATTTAATTTGAAATTGAATTGATTTAACTGTTTAGTTGATCGAGTTGATTTGATTGAAATTTCAACAAGTATAGAAATACAAATTGAATATTTAAAACTTTATCAAATAATCAAAAATTAATATTTTAATTGTTTAAATTGATTAGAAACATTACGGGAAATGGAATTTAATTTTCTTTGATATTTAATTAATCTGATTAAAAATTGAACTAATTTGATTTCAAAATGATTTGATTTAATTTGAAATTGAAATGAATTCACAGTTTAGTTGATCGAATTGAATTAGTATAGAAATACAAATTGAATTTTTATTTTAATTTATCAAATAATCAAAAATTAATATTTTAATTGTTTAAATTGATTAGAAACAATACTGGAAATTGAATTTAATTTTCTTTGATATTTAATCAATCTGATTAAAAATTGAACTAATTTGATTTGAAAATGATTTAATTTAATTTCAAATTGATTTGAATCGACCGTTTAGTTGATCGAATTGAATTAGTATAGAAATACAAATTGAATATTTTGAATAATTTATCAAATAATCAAATATGAATAAATTTTTTTAAAACTTTATCAAATAATCAAAAATTAATATTTGAATTGTTTAAATTGATTAGAAACATAACTGGAAATTAAAGGAATCGAGTACAAATTTAACTAATTTGATTTGAAAATTATTTGATTTAATTTGAAATTGAATTGAATTGACCGTTTAGTTGAACAAGTTGAATTAGTATAGAAATACAAATTGAATATCCTGAATAATTTATCAAATAATCAAATATGAATAAATTTTTTATAAATTTAATTGCTTAAATTAGTTAGAAACATAAATGAGTTAACTGGAAATTGAATTGATTTGATTTGTAGTTTATTAAAAATACAATATATATATTTATTAAAGCTATTATTTAAAATTTTGAAACTGATTAAATTTCATTTGAAATTAAATTAATTTGACTTTCATTAAATTTGGATTTTATTAGAAATTGAATTGATTTGACTGTAAATCAAACTTATTTCATTTGAAATTGATTTGATTTGAAGATGAATTTATTATTTGCTAATTAAAATTGAATTTATTTGACTAGAATTTGAACTGATCCAACTAACAATTTATTTAATTTAAAATTGATTTTAATAGAAAACAGTTTTAATCGATTAATTTTAAATATAATACATATTTTTTAATTTAAGAATGTTGATCACCAAAACAAATCTAATTGATTAAAGGAGACTAGAACTTATTTCTCCTAATTCCAATTACTAAAATTAAAATTGAATTAATTAAATTACATTAAATTACCCTGAATTTTGTTTTTGTAAAATTTATATTATTTAAAAATGGTTTCATTTTGTTTAATAAAATTAAAGTAGTTTAGGATTCCACAAAATATTTGTAATTTAAATTTTCAAATGAATTTTTGATATGATTAGAAAAAAAACAAAAATTGTGTGCAATTTTTCCAAAAACAAGTTTTGTTTATAAAATTTTTGTGTTTATTGATTTAGCCATTGGTTTATACTTATCGCACTAAAACTAATCGTTTTTTTAGAAAATATATTTCTAATAGAAAACTGATTTTAAATTAAATTTTAAATTTTCTCAAAATTTGTAAAATTCACCTACTGCATTTTAAATTCAAATCTAATTTTATCCAAAACAAGAATATGAACAAAACTCCTTCCAATTGGTTGTTTGTACTTTTACGTGCATATAATTAAAACTTTTAATGAATACAAAATTGCATTGGTGCAGCAAAAGGTCAATTCGCCACTTACCCACATGCACACACACACTTACACTTACACACACACACTCACACTCGAGTGCACACTTCAGCCAGCAGTGAACATTTATAGTGCAGTTTTTCTTGTGTGTATGTTGCAAGTGTGCAAGCCATGTGTAACCTTGGCCTTTGCTATGCGTGGCAAAGTGCTAAAACGCCTAAAAATATGCACTGATTTATTGTGCACAACGCAAATATTTTATATGGCATACACACATACAGCCGCCTTGCAGCACTCACGCTTGCGTACGTATGCCGTCGCAATTGTCTATTTGTTTGTTTGTCTGTCTATTTATTTATGTATTGGTTATGCATTGCAGTGCCAAAGCATGCGGCAAGGACACGTGCTTAAATCGCCGCTATGCCTCTTGGTTGCCATACATGGAAGGCCAAATATTGTCACATGATGGTTGCGGCATGTTGAGGATTTTTGCGGCTACTTGCCGCATACATGCAAGCAGGTAGACACGTATAAGTAACGGTATAAGACCAGCGTAGACCACATGTAGACATGTGTGTTGAAATATGATATATATGTGAGTGTATTGGACACGTGTGGCAGTTACTTGGCCATATTTCTACTATCTTCTGCTTCATTTTGTTGTTGTTGTTGTTAGTTTTTGCTCGCATAAACAAAAGTTAACTGAAGCAGCCATTGTGAGGACAGAGAGAATGGCGCACTAACTAAAGTCTATTTTAGTTAAAAATTTCAACAACAACAAAGGTAAATTTTCTCAGCTGCATTACTGAAAGTGACAGCAAACAAAACCGCAACAAAAATACAGCAATTTATGGAGTCAACTGTATGCAAACAGTGCAAGTAGCGAGTGGAAAAGACTGCAATGCAAAGGTTGCAAAGGTAATTTTTCATATTCCAAGTTGTGCCTTGGCAGCAAATGTTGTGTAGTTTGCTTGAATTTTGAACTCTTTTGTAGCAAAAAACTTGCTGTTATTGCAACTGGAACATGACAGTGCTTAAATGAGGGTTTGTGGCTTTGCTAAATCATTGGGAATTTGCTGTACTAAGAGTGAATATTAGAAATTTTATATAATCACTTTGAATGTAATTAAAATTGACCCAAATCAATAATGTTGCATTGTCATTCTTTGACTTTAATCACATTTGAATAGAACAGAAGTCATTCTAAATGTTATCAGTGAATACAAAATTCACGACACTTATTTCGTATTAAGTTGAATGTGCTTTTCTATCCATTAATTACTTTTATTTGTCAGCTGAAATGACCTACTTTCCTGCTAACAGTTACACCTGTCAAGTTAGTTATTCACAATTGACGGCCAGTTGAATTATTTATGAACTGAAGTACGCATCAATAAAAAAAGACATGCTATAGTAAGTAGGAATCAAACGAAGACAAAACATTATGCATTATTTAAGAAATTTATTGATTTTAAAAACTAATTTTGTATGAAATAACGTTTTAAAATACTTTAAATTTTATAAAAATTATATATTTAATTACAAAGATATGTGAAAAAGTTTCATAGAAAAAATTAAACTATATCGAATTTGTCTAATTTCTCTCAGTGTACAAAGACTTTGCAAATTGTCATTTCCTGGGGCCACTGCCTGACCGCATAAACTTGCTAAATGCTAATTAACCAAACCACTTGGCAGCGCATTAAATGTTCAGTATTTTTTTAATACACATTTTCCACCTTATTTCATATCGCAACACTAATCTAAAGGACACAATTTCAATAGCCCAACAAAATATAATAACCAACAAACAACCCAATATCAACAACACCAGAACAATCCTAGTAGGGCCATGATTATGCAAATTGAATTTCCAAACACGAACAATAAAAAGCAAAGCCAAAAGAAAAATAAACGATAGAAACGTATGCGGCGAATTGTAATGGAAACGTTGAGGAAAAGAATAACAAAAAGTAAACAGAAACAAACAAAGCAAACGTAGTAGCAGAATGTAGATGTAGAAGAGGCACAAACCAAACAAAGCGCCTAAAAGCAGGCAGCAGACACAAATACAGACAGAAAAAACAACACCAAAACCGCAACACAACAAACAACATGCAAATTACAACAAATGCCAACACCAACCAATGCCGACCGCTAAGGTCAAAAGCCGTCGAGGCGTCTTCTTGCCCCTCCTTCTCTCTCTCTGCCACTCCCAATTCCCTAGAAATCACTAAAAGGTGTTGAGCAACCAACTAATGTGGCCATTACACCAAATAAACCTAACTAAAGCAAGTACTCACCCCTGTTCTCCACTGGGCTTAATCTCACTCCCACTCCCACTTCCACCAGAGTAGTTGTTGCTTGTTCATGTACCCGCATATGCGTGTTTTTATGTAATATTTCTTTTATGCATTTGCCGCGTACGAACTTTTCTGCCATCGAATAAGAAATGCCTTAGATTGTACAAATGAATGCACAACTTTGTTATTGTTCTTTATATATTTAATGTCCATTTAATGGCGCACGCAATGTGAAAGAAAACGGCATGTAAAACAACCAGCAAAGCCAATAAACATTCAAAGCGGCACAACGTGGCGTATGTGTAACATTCAACTAATTGAAACTCAACAATTGCATGCCGCCAACAAGCGTTCGCCGCATTTCCCAGCTGTCAGACCACCTCCTTGGCTGCCTTCCAGTCCACCCTAGGTTTTTGTATTTTTTTTTTGTTTGTTTACGATTTTCACTACTTCGCTTAGACGTCAACGGCGGCAACTTTACAAAAGGACATTCAGTCACCGTCTTGAGTTGGTGCGTCGGTGTTGTGCGCTATTGACGTCGCTTGCGCATTGACGTGCACTGTTTGATTGCTGTTTGTGCTATTTTTGTTGCGATTTTTCGTGTGGGTGTTAGACGCTAAAACAACAACTAAAACAAGAACAAGAACATGTTTGAACTGTCCAAATTGTTCTCGCTGCGACGGTAAGAGGTGCATCTAGCGTAATGTTTGTGTTTATTCTGTTAAATGAATGGATATATTTTTCCAAAATTCACATCAGTTGTCTAAAGTGCGTGAAGGTGTCAAAATCGAAGATCTTGACAGCGATAAAATATTTTTATAAACAAAAATTGTGCATTTATTTTGAGAGAATTTATTGACGATGCTGTTTTTTGGTGTTAGGCATAGTATAATTATAAAGTAGTCTAACCTGAACTCTCCCCTCTTTTAAGTACAAATTTTTTGAAATTTCTTTCACAATATTTCATTTTGATGTACAAAATTTGTCAACAGAAAACATAAACTCATATTGATTTGACACAAAATATTTTCAAAACTCTGTTCATAAAATTTTCTGCCAATTTTTGTAAACAAAATAGAAATACATTAGAAATACTATCTCAGGTTAGACTACTTTATTATTATACTATGGGTGTTAGGTATCAAAGGTATTGTTCGAGGGAGAATGGGGATTTATGTCAATATGGGTAAAGATTAAATATACAGAAAAATAGTAGCAAATAGTTTAAAATTTTGTTTCAAGTGCAGTGGAATTTCAGGAAAAATTTGTAATGCCAAACTTTGATCTGTAGAACTGTAAAGTCAGCTCTAAAGTTTGAATGCTTGAACTTAGTATTGTTTATTCTGCTCAGTCAGCTCTAAAGTTTGAATGCTTGAACTTAGTATTGTTTATTCTGCTATGTGTTTATTCTGAGATAGTAGAGAGGTCGAAAGGTGGAAGTGGCTGTGCCAATGAAGTGAAGCTCACCTAGACCACAAAGGCCCATTGTGATACCACAATCATGTGAACTAAAGTCCAGTCACTCATTGAGCCAATTTTAACTTCTTTTGAGGGCCAGTAGACTGTGGATAGTCGAATAGATTGTTGAAAAAAGTAACCCAAATGAGTATTTCTTCTTCTAGATAAGACAATGAATTCTCAGATACTGAGGCTTAAACCTCTTCGAAACTGCCCGGCAGGTGCTTTGTGGCTTAAGAAATCTTGCCGGAACTATGAAAGTTTGTAGATAAACCAAGACAAGTGCATGGATTCGCATACATTGAGACAGTCATCAAGTCACACACTGCGGCCTAAACCTTTTCAAAACTTATCGTCTGGTGTTTTACGGCTCTAGTCTGAACGCAGTAAGGTTCTGAATAAGAATTTCATCAAGTCACACGCTGAGGCCTTTACCTCTTCCAAACCAATCGCCAGGTGCTTTGTGGCTCCAAATTACTTGCTGGAGTGAAGAAATGTTCATGATAAAGCAGGACAATTGCAAGGATTCTCTAACCAGTCAAACTGATATCAAGTCACATGCCTAAACCTCTTCGAAACTGATCGCCCGGTGCTGCTTCTTAACTTTTTGGAGCGATGAAAGGTTCATTAACGATGGGTGCCTGGCCTGGATATAGTTGAAGCAATCGAAGCTGCCTTCACGTTTGTTGAAGTGACTGTGAAGCAGACATATATTCCAGGCACAGGTTTCGACTCTGACATTATTGACACTGTACTAAATTCAAGCTGGTTGCTCACAAATTTCTCCTGCAGTTTTTCTGTAATTTTAACCACTCGGTCCAAGAAGAGCCAACACCATGCTTGCAAGTATGGAGTAGCACTGAGTGATTTTCTTCACAAAAAAAGAATGCGAATAAACAGTGATTCATCGTTTCCTCATGTAGAATCTTCAAGAAAACCTGACCCAAACTAGATCATAGTAGAACCAACAAATTCTACAGCGACACTAATAACTCAACAGAAACCGTTTCAACAAATCATTGTAGACCATGAAGGCAGCTCGGTGTTCCTTACTTTCTGGACAGTGTTGTAGTTGTAACTTTACAAAAGAAGAAGACTACACTCCGCACCTTATGCTCCCAATTCACCGGTTTTTTCCTCCACAACTAAATACACAAATATTTTGAAGTGTCACATCGCACTTTTTCAAAATAACGTTGCATCTTTCCAAACTCATTCAGACCATTGAGTAGCTACACTTTCCAGAAATACTACTACAATTTCCTTGAAAATTTCAACACACATTTACAACAACACAAGTCGGCCAGTACGCAGATTTGGTCACAGCAAATGACCGACCGCGCGTTGCGCATAAAACGGGCAGCATTTGTTGTGGTTTTCGATTGCTATGACACTGTAATCGGGTGACCAAACCAGGCAGGAGCGGAGTGAGGGCCACATGGCGCAAGCTACTGGTGCAGGGTTGCGGTCGAGCGTGCAAATAAAACAATGAAACCGCACTATTGATTAGGGGGCGCAATGCGTCGGTTGTGGTGGTTGCTATTTGGTTGCTGGCCGGTGGACAGTGAGCCAGTCAACAGTAACGAGTAATTATTTTATGATTTTATATATTTATTTATAACAATACAAAGTGAAAGAGCCACAATATGCTGAGGAACAGTTCAGTTACCTCGCAATGGCCAGCGGCGAGAGGGTTGAGTGCCGGCACTGAAATAGTGCAATGTGACATAAGAAAATATCGATTTTTTTTGTTTCGCTCTTTATTGTAATTGTAAAAAGTAATGTCTATTTGTGTGTGTGTGTGTGTGTGAGTGAAGGATAAATTTAAATATTTTTACCATTTCAAACATTTTCTGACCTAATCATTGTCATTGTGCCCAGTCATGCACTGAATTTTTGCAAACGCAACCAGTCATTTAACATTCGAAGCAACTAATCAATTCAATTTCTTTTTTTATCAAAATTTCATCAAACTCATTCGTCATCGCACAACTCATCGACATTGTCATCGAACGCCATGAAGGTCCAAACATTTTAGCGCAAAATTTCATAAATCGCTTCCATATAAAACCAACAACAAAATCCATTACCAGCCTCCGCATTGTTGAAGTGCTCGATTATGCGAAAATAAATGCCGCCGCTGCGACATGTTTCCGCGCAAAGAAATGCGTCGTGGCAGTCTGATGCGTGGTCAGCATTTCGGCTTAAGGTAAACTAATAACAACAACAACAATCATCAACCACATTGTCGCATCCAGTATGCAAAGTATCGAAAGTAAATTGAAACTGCATTTTGGCAAATAAATTTTGGTTGACACTGTAGAGTTTTTAGCTCAACTTTAGATCGATTTTCGATTTACTCGATTACACCTTCACACACTCACACATCTATATAGAGGAATGTATGTTTAGCTAGCTGTGTAATGGCATGAAGATCACTTGAACTCCTTTTTTTTAATTTAAGTGTTTAAATTGATTTAATAATTTTCTTGATTTTCTTGTTTTTGGCCTTTTTATCTTTTGCAGACCTCAAGGTAGCAGCAAAATGGATCGCTACGAGAAATTGAGTCGACTCGGTGAAGGTAATTGTAAAAATATTTTTAATAGTTTTATTTACAAATAAACATTTTTACAATCAAAAATATTAAAATTTTACAATAAAAAAAAAATTACAATTATAGTTACAATTGTATTACTTTTTTATTATAAAAATTTAATTATTTATAAAAATTTTCACTATACAAACTTTGTATTAAAACCAAAAAAATTGAAATATGAATAAATAAAATTTAAATTTTTTGAAAACTATTACATTTTGAATAACTATTTTAACTTTACAAATTTGTTGATTACAATTTTTTGACTATTTTATACAATTTTTTAATTACATTTAAATTTACATTTCCCAAAAACTTAATAAATTTTATTTTCACCTCGTTGGTAGTTAGTAACTGAATTATTTGTTTACCATATTTAACAATAAATTTAATTTCGTTTTGTTTTGTTTTTTTAGTTTTTAGGATTGAACTTTTGCAAGTTTTGAGTTAGTTTTTTATTTCTAATAAATTTCAATTAATTTATAATGAATTTAAAATAGTTTCAAATCATTTCCAATTAAATTCAATTACTTTCTAATTATTTTTATATGGTTGAATGAATTGAAAGAATTGATTAGAAAATTCTATTTAATTATAACTTATATTTAATTATAACACATTAATCAGAGTTCTGTAAGACTTTTTCTTTTAGTAAAATTCTTTCCAACAAAATTTATTTTAATTACAAATATTTTTGAGTTATTTTTACATTTTTTTCATATTTAACTAACAATTTAGGTTTGTTTTTTGTTTTTTTGGTTCCTTTAGTTTTTTAGGATTAACCTTTGCAAGTTTTGAGTTTTCTTATTAGTTTTGATAAATTTTAGTTAATTTTGAATTAATTTAAATTCATTTCAATTCATTTCTAATTGAACTAAATTTATTTTGAATCATTTTTATATAATTTTTATTTAATTTTATTTATTTATAACCAACACAATCACAATAAAAACACATTAATCAGACTTCTGTAAGACATTTTCTTCTAGTAAATTCTTTCCAACTATTTATGAATTTATTTTAATTAAAAATATGTTTAAATTGTTTTTATATATATTTTTTTTATATGTAACTAACAATTAAGTTGTGTTTTGTTTTTGTTCTTTTAGTTTTATAAGATTAACCTTTGCAAGTTTTGGGTTTACTTACTAATTTTGATAAATTTCAATTAATTTCTAATTAATTTAAAATAATTTCAATTCATTTCGAATTAAATTCAATTAATTTCTAATTACTTTAAATAATTTCTATTTAATTTTAATTATTTATAACCAACAAAATCACAATAAAAACACAGTAATCAGAGTTCTGTAAGAATTTTTCTTTTAGTAAAATTTCCAACTATTATCCAACTATTTATGAATTTATTTTAATGAAAAATATGTTTAAATTATTTTTTATTTTTTTTTAATATTTTTTAGCTATGTTTAATTAATTTCTATTCAATAATCTTTAACTTCATTCTAATAATAAAATATTTTTCAGTTAATAGTAAACTTTTCTATATATCCAACTCATTTATTTCCATTTGGTTTTTTCAGGTTCATATGGCGTTGTATACAAGTGTCGCGATCGTGAAACCGGCGAACTGGTGGCAGTTAAACGATTTGTTGAGTCCGAAGATGATCCAGCCATTCGAAAGATTGCACTCAGAGAAATTAGACTACTGAAGGTGAGAGAGTTTGCATAGTTCAATGACACAAAAGGACAATAGGATCTTTGTAGCCGCAATTGGACTGCTTCGGAATTAAAATTACATTCTTCACGCATAGAGTTTTTCTTCTACTTATTCACTTAGCTGGAAAGCATGGACTGTTTGTTACATAATTCAATTACAGTTCTACCAGGGTGGATTCTAAGTGAGTTAGGGGAGCCCCAGTAAAAGAGAGAGGTGTCTCTGTATCTCTCTCCTTATATGAAATTTGTTACTGGGTTGCTTAAAGCAACCTCTGTGCTTGCATTGCTGCTGGGTAGGAGGCGTTGTTGGAAAACCCAGTGGTTGGTGTCTATGATAAGCTTTTTTTGGCAGCATATTTGAGTTAGTTTCAGTGGAGATCAATGAAACTTCACTATTTTTCCATATGACCGATGAAATTTTACTATTTTCCTATATGATCAGTGGAGCTTTACTTCATTTTTCACATTCTATATATTATATTTTTATATATTAATTTTTCCATATGATAAAACCTGACTATTTTCCTATACAGAGATCACCACATACTGTAGATTAATCACAAAACAATTATATAGAAAAAGGGCAAGTGTCATATTCATTCTTAAAATGAAGATTTACTAAATTTGTGTTTGATTTTAAACTTGATTTAACCGTCACTCCGTGCTTGGGGTATACAGTTCCGCACGACGACATAAAACATGAAATTGTGAAGGTTTTTAATTCTAAACGATATATTTATAATTAAATCATTGGAAAGGTATTGATGAGAGGAATCTAAAAACATAAACAAATATCTGAATTCAAGTATGATTAGGCAGATATAGCCAAAAAAAAGCAGCTGTTTGTTGTGCTTTGGGGAATAAATGACCCCGTTTCTTTTACCAATACATTTTGTATGCAAAACTTATCCAAGTTCTGAACCACTCAAGTTCTAAATCACGAACACACTCACCGGTGGAATAACAGATTTAAAGACGGTGTGCAAATAAATAACATAAAAATACTAATACAAAAAAAACAAACAACAACAACATTAATAATATTTCATACTATAATGATAATATAATTATTTCCCAAAAAACTTTTATTTTACTCATTCCCATAAAAACTATATGTACTGGTTCAAAACTGGGGAACTCAGTTCCCCATTGCACGGGATTAGGGTGTAAAAACCATGCACAGAGTGAAGGTTAAAAAAACTGCATCTTTCAAGCACAAATCAATCAAATTACTATTCAAAGTAAAGCTTAACTTTGCCTCAGAACCCTCTTCGGGATACTGAACTCTCCTAGTAAACTTTATCGACAAAAAAAATTAAATTAAATTTTCACTAACCATTCACAAATAGTTAGTAACCGCGTTTTTTAAATATTTTTTCAAAACATCTGTGTAAGCGTTGAAACAAAATGCACTTAGTTTAGAGCTAATCAGGTTTAGAGCTAAAGATGAAAATTTTTTAAAAATGTTGAACCTATTTCACACACAAAAGTGCCATTTTCAACTTTTTACTACTTTAAAATCGTTATTCAAATTTAACTCGCCCCCTACCCCGCGTCTTCTCACTTCAAGCTACTTTATGTTTCACTGTCATTTCGTTGCAATGTCTGCTGCGCCAATAAGTCTTTGGCAAATAGTCGCTCAAAAGTTTAAGCATTCAAAATGCACTCACACAGACTCGTCCAGCATTTCATGAAAAATTGCCAAACAAACATGGCAACACTACAATACAACAACAACAACAACAAAAATCAACCCAGCTGAGCTGCAATTTTGCTCCCTAACTGCCATTTCGAATGCTTTTCAGCATTTCCATGGCCCAAAATTTGTATCGTCCTTCCATATGTGTGTGTGTGTGTGTGTGTGTGTGTGTACGTTGGTGCATATCCTCGCATATACCATTTGTATTTATTGTTGTAGTTTTTTGCTTTTACGTTGCTTGTTGCTTTCTTTTTTTCGCATAGAATCTAAAACATCCAAATCTGGTGTCCCTGCTCGAGGTATTCCGACGCAAGCGGCGCCTGCATTTGGTATTCGAATTCTGCGAGCTGACAGTGCTGCACGAACTGGAGCGGCATCCGCAGGGCTGTCCGGAGCATTTAACAAAACAGATCGTCTACCAGACGTTGCAGGGGGTGGCGTACTGTCACAAGCAGGGCTGCCTGCATCGGGACATCAAGCCGGAGAATATTCTGCTGACAGCGCAGGGACAAGTCAAATTGTGTGATTTCGGTTTTGCGCGCATGTTGAGTAAGTGCTGTCCAGACGGCGAGAGAGTCAAAATGAAAGCAATGCAATTTTGTGCTTTTCGCTTAGACGTTTGCTGGCTAATTCTCGCTTCATATTTTGCTTCAACTTCTTTGCTTTTCTAGGTCCTGGCGAAAACTACACCGACTATGTGGCAACGCGTTGGTATCGCGCGCCCGAGCTGCTCGTGGGCGACACACAGTATGGCACTCCCGTCGATGTCTGGGCCATTGGATGTTTGTTTGCGGAGCTGGTGCGCGGCGAGGCGCTGTGGCCGGGTCGCAGCGATGTCGATCAATTGTATTTGATACGCAAATCGCTGGGCGATTTGCTGCCGCGACATATACAAATTTTTGGCCAAAACGAATACTTCAAGGTGATTAATTGAATTGAAATTATTGGAAAATATGAAGTCACTATAATCTGCTTTCTCTTTATAAAAAAAGAAAAGCAATTATTAAATATTTTTTTTTTTATTTTAATTTTCAGGGCATCACACTGCCTGTGCCGCCCACACTCGAACCGCTCGAGGATAAAATGCCCGCTAAATCATTGCAAAATCCACTTACCATCGATTTTCTGAAGGTTAGTGCCACACCAAATATGCTTTAAACAACAACAAAAACCATATCAATGCTGCAATTTGACGAAAAATTTCCACAGAAATGCCTCGACAAGGATCCCGCCAAACGTTGGTCGTGTGAGAAACTCATCAAACACTCCTACTTCGATGACTACACAGCCAAGCAGCGCGAGCAGGATAGTCTCGGCAGCTTGGAGGCGGCCACACTGCGCCAACAACAACTACTGCAGCAACAGCAACAACAACAACAGCAACAACACATGCTGCTGCTGCAACCGCAATCAACACAGCAGCAACAGCAGCAGCAGCAGCAGCAGCAACAGCAACAACGGCAACATACGCCACAGCAACAACAACAAACCTCACTACTGCTGCCCACAGCAGCAATGCGAGACAAATCAAAGGTGAATCGGACATATCTCCTTAGTGAAAATTTTACAGTTTTGTGCAAATTGTGCAATTTTTTCCTATAACAATCGACTTTGTTTCAACTTGCTTTTCTCGTTCTCTCTTTCTCTGTTTCTGTTTCTGTTAGACTTCAAATACATCACTTCCATTGCTGCCCAGCACTCAAATGTCGCATCATCATCAGGACTATGTCAAGTTGCAGCCGCTCAACAAGAACAACACACTGCTGCACCGCACCGAACATCATTTGCCGACAATTTAGTGCAACACCAGCGGTGCAAGATTGCCACCATTGTTGCACAGCTCGGACGGAAGTTGCCTCATGTCGAGGCTGAGTTGATTCTCGCTAAAACTAAACTAAACAACGCAATTGTCTCAAAATGGCTTTTGATTTGTTTTTTAATTTTTTCTTCTAATTATATGGCAATTATTTTTGTATAATAAATGTTTTTCGTATTGTAGATTTGTGTAAGTTTTTAATGTAAACTTGAAAAAAAATACAAAATACTCATGAATATTGTAGACGATGGCAATAAAGTAGGAAATAATTTTCAATGTGAATGCAAATTAATTGGCATTGGATTTGTTTTACTATTTTTTTTATTGCTAGTAAAACTTGCGTTTGCCAAGTTTTCTGGACCAACTCTCGCAGCAGTGATCACTCAATTTGCTAATAAAATTATTGCTACTAAAACAAAGCAATTACTTGAATTGATTACAAGAAAAAGCATTGAATTTATTACTTATAAAATAAAATTAATTCAAAAACTAAAATTAAAAAATATTAAAATTTAATTAAAATTTAAAAGTTAAAGCTTTAGCAAATTTTTCTGGACCAACTCTCGCAGCAGTGATTACTCAATTTCCTAATAAAATTATTGCTACTAAAACAAAGCAATTACTTGAATTGATTACAAAAAAAAGCATTGAATTTATTAGTTATAAAATACAACTAATTAAAAAAATAAAATTAAAAAAAATTACAATTTAACTAAAATTTAAAAGTTAAAGCTTTAGCAAATTTTCCTGCACCAACTCTCGCAACAGTGATCACTCAATTTGCTCATCTTTCAGCTCCTTTTCACTCTCAATTCTTCTTTTAAATGCCACTTCAAGTCATTGCAGAATATTTGACATCAATCTACTAATAGTTGAGCCCATACACGTTCGAACAAATTGACTTAAAATGCTTTTATAATCCACTTAAGTCAAATATTTGCCAACACTTCATGTGAGAATTGCACACAAAAAAATATAAAGAAATATTATATCTTAAGTATAAAAGTAATGAAAAAGAAATGGCACCGTTTGCCTAAACGTGCTGCGTACAAGAGAGCAAGCAAAAAAAATTGTCAACATGTTGACAGCGCCTAAGAGTATGCTGCGAACGCTCGAGGCATTTGAAAATGGAGACATGTAAGCACGCCAAGTGAGATAATCACGAGCACGTAAAATGTGAAGTGCTCGTTTCTGCCAGTTTTTTTGTTTTTTTTGTGAGGTAGGTAAATACTTGAGCTGAAAAAACTCAGCACGTTGAAGAGCGGATTATGGCACTGTGTGTGTGTGGATAAGGAGATGTGGTTAGAGATGTGGTAAGAGTGCATGTAAGTAATATTAAGTGGCAGGGTAAGGTGTGAAAAGTGGCATACATTGTGCCACTTAACATAAGTGGCTTCGGCAGATTTTTATTAAGTCAACGCCAACATTTATTTCAATTAAAGTTTAGTTTTTGAAGTTTCATGCCAGTTGCAACTGAAAAAGTAAGTACGAATGCTTTGCTTTAATGCAATAAAAGTTGAGTATTCCGTGAGTTAAACAGCAAAAAACTGCAAGTGTTGAGTAATGTTGAGAAAAGTAAACAACGAATGAAAAAATCGTAGAAGGAGGCTAAAATTTTAAAATAAAAATGTTCCCCACAGTTGTTGAAGAAAATTGTAAATGTAAGTTTTTCAAAGAAGAGAAGAAGCTGAGTAAATTTTAATCTCTGAACCGTCGTTGTGGTGCTGAACCACAACTAGTCGCCTAGTTTATTAAAATAAACTTAAGTGCACTGCTCCCAAAGAACGAAAATGCTTTGAGAATTGTAAGAACAGCTCTAGGATTCACTTTCAATCTACATTAAAATGTTTAGAAAAAATGTCCTATGACTTACGAAATCAGCACTAATGATTGATTATTTTTGAGAAATGTAAGACCTGTTCTAAGGTTCACCTTTAATCTTTATTACAATTACAAAAAAAATGTCCTATGATTTACGAAGTCAGCTCTGATGATTAAAAACAATTCTAAGATTGACTTTCAATCTTCATTACAATTTTTAGAAAAAAAAAATTTCCAATGACTTACGAAATCTGCTCTAATGATTGGTAATTTTTGTATTTGATTCAGCCTAAAAGTATGCTGTAGTTATTTTAAAAACAGAATGTCCTAAAGATGTGTCTTCATCTTACCAATGACACATTGGATCTCGACCTGTGAACTCAGAATTTGTTGTGTATTACTCGCATAAACCGCAGAGAATGAAACCACAGCCACAGAAACCACCACAACCATATCTCACTGTATACTTTCAGGCATCTTTCAGGGCTTAAGTTTAGAAAGCTACACAGCACCTAAAGTTTTGGAATATCCATCAGATGTCAAAGCTGCCACTTGCACAGAAGCGTAATATCACAAAATTCTAATTATTTACTTTTATTGGGTCAACCCATAGTAAAGTAAGTACCACATATTTAAAGGCCATTACAGTCATATTTGACGCCACTTTTCATAGCATACTTTTAGGCATTTAACATTTTTATTCCGAAGGCTATAAAGCATCTGAAGCTGTTAGAATATTTTTTCAGGCCCATTTCTTTTCCTAAATCTGCACAAATCTGTTCCACATACGCTCTGGGCTTTTCTTCACATCGAACAGCAAATCTCAAACTCAATTCAATTGCTTTTCTTTTTAACTTTGTTGCTTCTTTATAAATTTGTTTACCCTACATCAAAGTGTCGGGGTAAGGTCACTTTGATATGAAGATTCTAACTTTTGATTGAACTTACAACTGAAAAATTATAAGTTCCCAAATTTTTAATGTTATTGGAGTTGGAATAGGAATTCGAAATATTGTCAGAAGTATATTGAGCTCACTAATTACGAATAAAAAATTCTAATTTTTGAGTATTTTCTGTTGACTCAGTTGAGGTATAAACGATGCATTGACTTCCAATTTAAATTTAGTATTTGATTAAATATTTTATTTTGTATTTGAGTATTTGATTGAATTGGGATACAAACTCATGACCCTGTAATTTCTAATTAAACTCACAACTGAAAAACGTTTTGCGTCCAAGTATTTAATGCTATTAGAGGCGGAATAGGAATTTGTGAACTTCAAAAGAAACAAAATTTCTGAATTTTCAATGTTGATTCAGTTGGGATTCAAACGTTCCATTCACTGCCAATTAAACCTTGGTAAGTTTACTGAAATTGAAAACAAAATTGTTTCCGACTAATTGATGTTGATTGAGGACGAAAACTCACAACAGTCTGTTTTCTGATAAAAAAAATTCAGAACAAAAATGTCCAAGTATTTACTGTGCATTGAATTGAAATACAAACTCATGACCCTCTGATTTCTAGTTGAATTCACCAACCAATGAATTACAGCTATGGGGTTATGCAAAGGAATCGTCTAAAAATTGCAAGTCCTTGACCAAAAGGACTAAACGCAGCGCATAAAAAAGTTCAACTAAGACCGACAGAGTGTAGATTTTCCGCTCATTTTTGTTGGCGTAAAATCAATTTTCAAATAAAGCAACAACAAGAACGACAAACAACACAAATAACAACAACAATAACAAGCCCAGACTCAACTGTAAACTGCCACTCGTGCAACGCTGCCGCACAGAGTTGCAGCTTAGCACAATTGCTGATGGCAACAAGAGCCACACACTATCAACAACAACAAAGAACAACAACAAAGAACAACAACAAAGCCCAACAAAAGCTTAACAGCAATAGGTATAATAAATATTTGTTGTTGCTAGCAGCAGTTACTGCATCCTCGATTTGTGCAGCAGACGTGCGTGGGACAAACAACAACAACAACCATATAAAACATAGAAACTCAGCAAACCAGTGCAAAATTGCAAGCAGCAGAAAAACAACAAGAAGAAGAAGAACAACAACAACAACCAGACGCCAAAGCCAGCTCGCGGCGCTGAGCAAAAATTGTGCAACTTCCATTTCGTAAAAATTCCTTGGACAATTAAGTGTAAGTTGCTGCAATGCAACAGCAACAATTGCTTATATTGTTGTGTGTTTGTGTTGTTCGTTCATAGCTGCACACTTATTTGTTGTTGTTGTTGTTATTGTTGTTAGAATGCGCAAATGTAATTTTCTTAATGCTTTTTGATTTTTTTTTGTATGCTCAACTCGTGTTGCAGTTGTGATGGCCAATTTTGACATTGTTGTTGTTGTTGTTTTTGTTATTGTTCGGACTAGTTGCTGTAAAGAAGTTTGGTTGCTGGCGTGTAAAAAAAAAAATCAAGTTACCAAATTGAAACTTTGAAAATTTGTGCGAATTCAATTTTTGTCATTATTGTTATTGTTGTTGTTGTTGCTGTTTGCTACTTTCAAATCTTTTTCTATATATATGTGTACAATATTTTAGTGTTTGTGCTCAAATCCTCAAGGACATGCAGCAACAATTTTGTTGTTTGTGCTCTACGGTATTAAGTTGTAGATTTTGTTGTTGTTGTTGTTGTTTTCACGGGCATTACATCTAAGCGCACTGTCGAGTTGTGTTACCAAGTAAAGCAACAATAACTACAACAACAATGACAGCAAACAATGCTATTCAGACAAAAACAACAACAACAAAACAAACTTCTATGATAAGAACAAAATCCGGTAGATTCTATGCAAACGTCAACGCCGTTGCTGGTGGTCTGTTTGCATCCAACAACAACAACAAGAGCCAAACAACCAAACTGCAAGGAAGAAAACGAAAACTCTGAAATTGCTGCAAACCCAAAAATCGTCAAGTAAAATGTGTCCTTTTCGCTGTCATCGCATTGCTACGATTTGCATTTCGTTTCATTTTACATTTGCATAGCAAGAACAGGTGGACCAAGGCGCTGACATTTAAGCTGAAAGGCCATTGGGACAAATTTGCCGAGACGAGAAATATGAGAATAAGTTGAGAAATAAGTTAGGAAAAGATAATCACAGGGCGCGAGCAATTTGTGCTTATGTTAGGTTTTTCAAGAGAAGACCAACCTAACCTTAGATCAATGAAGTAAAATCCTAAAATTCATATCCAGTGAAGATGCTGCGGGATTTTCAGTACTTTCTAGTAACCGTTCTACTTCAATACTTGTGCACCTTTTCCAATCTGTCCCAGCAGACGTTGATAGAGTTTCTGCCTGGTCCTCCTTCCAATGAATATACCAACCTACGTTTTAAATACCTGAAGTGAAGTCCAGCAGAATTTGTATTACTTACTTTGTTAACCATAACCAATCGTTATCGTTCTGCTTCAATAGTTGTGCACCTTCTCCAATATGTTCCACCAGGCAATCACAGAGTGACTTTCAAGTGATTCTTCCAATGAAGATATGGTCTTCTACTATAAATTTTTTTACAAAATATTGCATTAACTACGAAAGTAGGTAACTTTAGAGCTTCTTTCAAGTGATCCCTCCAACGGAGATGTGGTCTGCTGCTTCATAATTGTTATAAAACATCGCATCTGCTAGAAAAGATCTTTACTGAACTTTTGTTTCACACATCAAATAATATAGAAACCCGAATCGACTAATCGTTTGTGAAGCTTGAAGCTCATCAATAAGCTCATCAACAGGATCTCTTCTCATCATAGAAAGGAACCACTTTCCTAAAACTCACACAACAGAAAGTAAGCAAAGTGTTTCACTGACACCAATAAATTAAAAGATTTCCTTCGAACCTAAACATTTTCAACTTAATATTTCCCAAAGTGTTGTTTTGCACATCTTTAATTCATACTCCACTTTTTTGCCCTTTCGCTTTTCCTTCCTCACGCTGCCAGGCCTCGTCCCTCAATATCCGCCTATGCGAGCCAATTCAATGCAAAACCGCATCTCCAATAGATTCGCTCAATTGCTGATCATATCTCACGCTGCGTTCATTATATCGCACCAGGCAATTCACTTCACTCAACGCATTCAAATGAGATTTGAACCGCACTTCAGTGGCATCCAACCGCCAGCGCACCTAAGCTGCCAGCTTATGAAATATGAGCAGCTGGATAGGCTGATTTTCAACTGGTGCTACATAACTTTGATTTTGGTGGTAGCTGTATTGAAATTTGATTCTATGGAAATAATTTATTTGGGTTGGGACAATGCACAGTGATTCGTTCCATAGACCAAATTTCAAAAATGTATAGTCTCAGAATTTGACGATTTTGATGTCGTGATGTAGACTAAGAAAACCGAAGAAACTCTGCGCTAAAAATTAAATAGTGTGTGTGCCGAAACGGCTCAAAATTGAAACATTTTACACAAAAAGAATTTAAGGGGTTATATATCTTTTTCTGTAGGGAAATACAGTGCTTTAATTTTTTTTTTAAAGCATGTTACCATAGCTTTATTCAAATGCAATACAAAGTTTATAAAAGTACATGTCATTATGTGAATTTGTATAAAATTTTAAGCGAAAATTCGAAAAATTGGGGAAGTTACAGTCCTTGCCGCAGAAGTCCTTTTGTTAGCAGTGGTTGACGGTGAGCATGAAATCGAGGTAACGGCTCAGCGAAAAAAAAAAAAAAAAAACCACAAATAGTACACAGTGTTGCCTTGTTCGTGAACGAAGGATTTTACAAAAAAAAATTTGTACAGTTACAGTGCTATTTTTTCCAAAAATGTCGATTTTTTAAGGTCGAAAAATTTAGTTTTTTGCCAAAAAAAAATAGAAGAATTTTTCGAAAAAGAAATTCCTTCGTTCACGAATTAGCTATTGTTTGTACAAACAATCCCTCAAAATTTCAAATTGATTGATGCAGTGGTTAGCGGGATATCGTGCTCACCGCGATGGCATTTTTCAAAAAACATCATTTGGAGAAAATCACGTTTAAAGTTTGAGTTGAATACTTGAGTTCCGGAAACTGCGCGCTATGAACGGCCGTATCTTAGGTTCTTGTGTCCCGATCTCGATGAAATTTTGCAGAAAAATTGTTAAAGGTATGTACTTCAAAAATAAGTCATAAAATTTTTTTTCGATTTTTGAGCCACAAAAAGGTATATAACCCCTTAAACACATTTTTAAATTTAAAAAATACATGGTTACCAAGAAGTTGATAAAACTTTCAATATAGATTAAGAAATGATGTGGCCATTTTCGCTTTTAATATTTTTTCAAAATTTCCAAAGCTGAGGCTTTACTTCACTTTTAATTTGAAATATTTTTCAAAATTAAAAATCTAAAAATTGGCAAAACTAAGAGGAAAATGTCTAAAAAGTATGTGAAAGTATGCTCCTTGGTTTTATGTTATTTTAAGAAGCATTCATTCTTTGTCGAAAAATGGAGTTACATCCTCCGATATTTTCCGATCTCAGAATATAATTCAATTTTAAAAGTGGTCTTAACACCTATTTTTCCACAAAATTTATTTTATTCATCGCTAAAAGTATGCAATCAGCATGAATAATTTAAAAAACTGCAAAAAATAAAAACATACATCTATTATTATCATTTTTATTGCAAAACTAAAGGGTCCCAATACCATTTCTGCAACTCTTTAAAGGTAATTTAAAAGTAGTAGTGAGGGAAAATTAATTAAATGACTTAAAAAATAAATTGAAAACTAGGAACTTTCAACAGCGACACACAGCATCGACTCGTTTTCTTTTTTGACCTCAACGGTGAGCAGTTTTCTGGTTTACAGTTTGAACAGGTCAAGTTTCTCCCTTTAGCTGCAACCCTAATGTAACCCAACTTGTCCTAACAGGATTTTCCAAAAGCAACATGCAACAATGCGACATCAACTCGTTCTTGTCTTTTTGACTTCAACGTTGAGCAGTTTTCTGGTTAAAGTTTAAAAAGATGTCCTTCCAGCGTATTTCGAGCATAAGGTAGATAAGATAAGGTAAGGTAGATAAGATAAGGTAAGGTAGATAAGATAAGGTAAGGTAAGGTAAGGTATGATAGGATATGATGTCATTGAACTTAAAAAAGAAGAGACCATAAGTCACCTTCTCTGTCACAGCCTGGCTCTCTCTGAAAATCCCTGGGCTCTCCCTTCTTTGACAACTTGGATCACCTGAGTTCAGTCAACACCGACCGTCTTTCCGACTTGCAGTAAGATAGTTCACTCTCTTCTTGTGGTATCACAACGAGTCCATTTTGAGACCCAAGTGTGTCTCTGGGCAAGACCGCGATAGCCACTTTAACCTAAACTAACCTAAACTAAGCTTAAAATTCTTTTGCCGATGAGCTTTTAAAGCTATTTTTAAATCAATTCAAGTATCCTTACAAGCGCGAATATTTTAAATAACAACAACAACAAAATTCGATTAAAGCTTTCAGCTCTTTTAATGCCAGTTTAAGCTTCACCAAACAGCAGAAAAGCTTGGAAAACACTTTGTTGGTTGGTTTTAGAGCTAAACTGTTAAGCAATTTGAAAGCTTTTACAAAGCTTGTGCTGATATTCAGGATATTTCTACATTCACTCAACTTTGAATGCGGTTTGTAACTCTGAAAAGGGAAAAAGTCTATTGAAGTGCAAACAAATAAAATCAAAAAGGGTTAATTTACTAACAAAATTTAAAATTTAATTAAATAAGATAAATAAAAAATAAAATAATTAATAAAATAATTGAATATAGGGATTAAATAAAAAAAATTAAAAATTAAAATAAATAAAATAAATTACTATATAAATAAAATAGAAAAAATAAAATAAACAAATATGTATAAAGACAAAACTTTTGCTTTATATGTTTTTTTTTATTCTGAGATTGACTACTTCAATTTAAATAAATGCTTAAAAATCTTCAACTCTGCTGACAAATTCTTAACTATTTATTAACACATTTTTTTCCGTGTTCACTCCTCTTTGGAGCATAGGGCCTCCACAAGACAGCCTTGTGATGGTTACGTTAATCAGTTGTATTGTTCTGCCAGGGTAGGTGATTGTCCTGCCGCAGGTAGTCCTAAGTGATGGTGCCATCTAACGCCGCTCAGGAACGTCGCCTCCGATCGTAGCGCCATATGTTGTGAGGAGGTTACAGCAGAATGGTTGTGGACCTCGCTAGATCAATTTGGTGCGCTGTTGTCGCAGTTGTCCGCTTCCCCTTGCAGATGTCGCTAGTGCGCCGTGTCTAACTGTTTATTTGTTTGCCTTTATCAGCCGCACACCGCATAAGCGGTGTACTATTGCGTGAAAGTGTGTGGAATAGGAATAATTGGGTTGGGAATCAATGAACTTGGATATGTTGCAGGGTTTTTGTTTTTAGGAAAATTTAGAGAACAGGAAAATCGGACAACAAATATAGATTACAATTTTTGTCTAGTTTTAAAAACAATATAAAACAATTTCTAAAAACTCCCTTTATTTAAAACTTTTTCGTATCTAAAACCCTGCTAAGAAAAAACTTCAAACCTTAATACAGCTTTCATTTCAGCTCATTCCCCTAAAAATATACTATAACTTCATTTGACTTCTATGCCAACAACACCTTTTAGTCACAGCAGTATTTCATAACAACAATAACAATAACAAAAGCGTATTAAATACTAAAACACAAAAGAACTATTACAGCAACAACAACTATGGATATGAACATACAGCAACACACAACCAAACCCACACATTTTCGTACACAAATGAATTTTTCATGTTTTCTCCCACACCTACAACGATCTTTATCTGCCATTGTGTCATGCACCAACTAAAATCTTTTTCATAAACTATGGAAACATTTGTCAGTTTTATTGCAGTCTTTGAACGTATCACACATACGAATACAACAGCACACAAAGTACAGCAAAATGTGTGGAAAAAAATTGTCAAGAAAAAAATTATAAATGTAAAGTTAAGTTCGAAGTAAAATTTACAAGAAAACATGCTATGGATGGAAACATATCTTCACTACTGTTCTGTACGTTTGGGTGTTATTATTGTTGCTGTGCTCACATTTGTAAGTGTATGAAGATGTTGAAAGTAGTCAACCAGTAATTTCTACACTGTTCACATGACGAAAGAATTTTCAATGAGTTTTTTGTCTCTTTCACTCGTTTTTGACAGCTACAAGTTTTCATACCCGCCATTTTGTTGCTAACATTTGGCCTTGAAGTTATCGAACCGATTCTACAGCTATTCGAAAATGATGATCATTATCGGAAAAATGTTGTAGTTATTAGACTAACGAATTGGGTCGAAACTAGTAAGTTGGCAATTTGGCGGCGGAGCTGGATTTAAGTAAAATAATTCCTTTTTCTTTTCCATTTCTAGAAACTACGGACTTTGTAATTCTATTAAACTTTGCGCTTTGTTTTCATATGATCATTTGTATTTTGGCTATATTTGGTGCACTCAAGGTATGTCAAAATATAGATAAATATTTAGGTGTTAGAGGAACTCTGGAACAGTTTCTCAGGTTCTACTCTTCACTCCGAAGACTACGATTCACTCACTTAGGTACCCCGCTGATTGAGAGACTGAAGAGAACATCCAAGATAAGGTCCTGCATCCTGTTTAAGTCATCTAAAAGAGATATGTACGGTTCCTCTTAACGTTAAGGACATCCATCTTCTAAAGCCAAGGACTCCAAAAAAGTCTATCCAGGCCTTAGGGCCAATCAGTTGAACCTAAATTATTTAACCTTTATACTCATTTACGCAGATTCCATGCAAAACTATTTGTTATTTGAATTTATATTTTATATAAAATTAAACAACTATTCATCTCTTTCGACAGCTACAAAAATGGTTTCTCATGCCTTTCATAGTGGGCGAATTTATACGCGTCGTCTTCTGTCTCAGCTGGCATATTCTGCTCATGATTATGTTGAAGAAAAAACTCAACTTGGGTGTGCTGATTGCAGTGACCTTAGCTGGCGGCTTTCTCATCTGTATGTTCCCTACTAAATTTCACACAAATTCTGATTTCTCTAAACACTTTTCGTATATATTTTCAGTGTATTTGGGCTACAATTGGGCAACCAGTGTGGCACTCTTTCAGATCATACAACTCATACACACCCAACGCTATCGTCAGCTGTATGGCAATGATCCTTTTAACCCGCACATAACGCAGTCAAGTGGCCAACATGCCTACGGCACCATCGAGAATGTACGTGTGCTGGTCACACCCAATGCCAATGAAATCGACGAGCAGAAGAAGCAGCAGCAACAGTTGGTCATAGCCGTTTTGCCATCAAATTTCCAAACCAATGATCGAGTGACCATTATTAGTCGAAGACCAAAACGTTGGCTACAGCAACAACAAGAACAAAGACAACAACAAATTGCACTGCACCAGCGCAATGAGTACAATGCGGACTATGGCAACTGGCAGTGGTCGGAGTTGGCTGTGGGCGGTGCCAAGCAGCGTTCGAAGCTCATTGGACAGAATTGGTGAGGCAGCAAAAACAATAATGGGAAATTTCGAAATTACATTTATAAAAATGTGTCAGCAAACTTGTGAATGTTGTGAGAGTACAAAGAAATAAATAATTACAAAATAAATGAAAACAATTCATAATTTTGGTTTATTGTAATTTATTTTCCTTTTTATATTTCATAAATAATTTTTTTTTTTTTTAATTTTAATGCTAATTTGTTTTATTCTTTAACCCTTTTAGTGCCGGAGGCCGATAAATCGGCTCTTGCTGCACTAGCGAGAAGTGCCAGAGCCGATATATCGGCCCGCGCCATGTGGCACTTTACTATTCGCATTGCGGGAGAACTCTATCTCAAAATAAATTTGTAATACGTTATAAATGATCTAATTTCAATACGAGAGGATAAAAAAAAAATAGTTTTTTGATTTAACTCTTTGTGGACGTTTATGTTACCGAAACGTAGGATCAGTTAGTGTCTCCTCGATCGTTGGTGTGAATAGTATATTTCGTCCCAGTTGCAGTTTGAAAGCGTAATTTTTGTCATTGCCGTTGTTTTACGCTTGTGTCAAACATTGTTGTTTTTGACAAACCAACAATTAGCAATACAGAATTTTGAAGGTTTATTCTCTATTTCATCCTTAGTATATAGCTTTTTGAATCATGTAAATATTGTTGTTTCTCGTTTGGTTTTTATGAGCATTTTTCCAAACCCTAGTAAAACTGTGAAATTCGGCCGATTATTCTCGCATAGGCACCTCTTTTTCGCCCGGCACTAAAGGGGTTAATTAGTTTGTCTGTTTAATTTAAATGTTAATTTTTTTATTCTTAAATACATTTTTTAATCTTAATGTTAATTACTTTTTATTCTGTAATTATTATCTTTTTTATTTTATTTTTTATTTTTTTATGTATTTTATTTTTTTTTTATTTTTGCATTTTTTAATTTTAATTTTTAAAATAAAAATTTTATTTTATAATTTTTTTTTATAATTTTCATATTCAATGTTTAAAATTATTTGTCAAGATTTTAATTTTTAGCTATGAATTTTACATTTTAAAATTTTGGTTTTGATTTTTAAGTTTCTTTTTTTTTCTTAATTTCTTTTGTTTTATTTCAATTTCTATTTTATTTTATTTAATTATTTTATTTTCAAATTTTTTATGATTTATGTTTAATTTTCGATTCTTTTTTTTTATTTTTTCATCTTTATTTTACTTTTTAGTTTTTAACTGTAAAGTCTTAATTTGTATTTATTAATTTTTGAAAATTTTAATTTTTAATAATAATAATTTTTAGTTTTTTTAATTTTAAATTCTTAATTTTAATGTTTTGATTTTTAATTTTTTATTTTAGTGATTTCTTTATTTTTCTTTAATATTTCTATTTTCAATTCTTTTTATTTTATTGTAATATAATTTATTATAATATAATTTATATTTAAATATTTTTGTTCTTTTTTTTAGTTTTGTTTTTATTTTGCTACTTTTTATTTTATTTGCATCTTATTTTTGTATATTATTTGTTGTTCTTTTTAGTTTTTTAATTTAATTTAATTTAATTTTTTTATATTGTTTTTGTAATAGTTTTTTTACATATGTATTTCATTTTTGTATTTTTTTATTATTTTTTAAATATATATATTTTCAATTCTTTTTATTTAATTGTACTTCTTTATACATATTATTATTTTTAATTTTATTTAAAAATATTTTTTTTATTTATTTTTGGTTTTTTTTTACATATTTCAAATTATTTTTATTTTTCGTTTAAAATTTCTATTTTCAATTCTTTATATTATAATTATTATGCATACTTTTTTAATTTCAGTTTTATAATCTTTTTTATTTATTTATTTTTTAATAGTTGTAATATATATTTCATATTTTTGTATTTTGGTTTTTTTTGTGTTTAACACGCATCCGTCGTTAACAAAAAGTTACGAAAGAGTCGTTTGTGTGTCAATTTGACACAACATTAAAAAATATCAATACAACGTTGTAGTTAAAAAGGAAAAGGGAGGGGAAGTTTATTTTTGTTTGTGTTTTGCTTGACGCAATATATGCAGAAAGAAATAGGCATAGTTTAATTTGTTTTTCAGTATGTTTTAATAATTTAATTGTTATACAATGCCAAAAAATTAATGAGAATTGAGTGGAATTAGATCATTTATTGCGCTTCACATGTTTCGCATATAATGAAACGGTGCTCCGGACAAACTTTCTTTTTGCATTTGTCGCATTCGACGGAATGAATATTGGCATTCCGCACTTGCGGACATATAGTATGTGACACCTCGCGCGCTTCTTAGACGGCGTATGATGCGCCAAGCGGTGCAGCGATGGTCCAGGTGTTTCCGGAAGCTGTTGTGATGATGGTGGAACACCACGAATTTGATTTACCACCGACTTGACAGACTGACTTCTGGGTGTGCGTTCTCGCTGCTCCACCTGTGGTACCACAAGCGAATGGCCCAGTTCGAGCAAAAACAGTCGTCTACGAAAGTTCTTTTTGGCATAATTCCATAGTGGATTCAAATCGATGAATAGCACAAATGCATTCAACGCCGAGATGTCGAGCATGTTACAAAAGACTGCAACGGGCCATCGATTTACTTTGCGCTTGCAGCGATAGGTCCCCACCATCTCGTCCATGATGTCCACGCCACATTTCGTTGCATTATAGAAATTTATTATCTCTGGTTTCTTTTGAACGTCGTTCTCAGTCACTTGTTTTCCCTTGTGCATAGTGCTCAGCAAAGTTACGAAGCGACGTCTCTTTGTGACATAAGAAACCAAAGTGGAACCAAGATCGTGGTTGAATGCAAATTTCGAATGGTACAGTGGTTGAGTTTTCATGTCGAGTAATAGTGGAGGTAGTTCCTTTCGATTTTTTCGTATCGTGCCAACGATGGTCATTTGCCGTTGGTTCAATTTCACTGCAAGACCATGAGATGTAAAGAAATTGTCGCAAGTCACATTCCTTCCATTCAGCCCGTCTGTGAGTTGCAAAACAACCCGTTCAGCCTGATTTACCTCCGGAGCACAATTACGGTTTCGACCAATGTAAACCTCTATAGCATAAACATAGTATGTTGCAGCATCACAGAGCACCCAATGTTTGATGCCATATTTGCAAGGCTTCGAAGGCAGGTATTGAGTGAATGGACAGCGACCACGATAAGGGAACAATTGCTCATCTACCGTCACATTTGCACCTGGTTTATATGCCAATTTTAGTCGGTTAGCCCATTTTTCAAATATGGCACGAATCGGCGCTAATTTATCGCGGGCGCGCGTATATCCTCTTTCTTCGCGATCGTCAAAGCGTAGACAGTGAGTGATTTCTTTGTAGCGCTCTAGTGACATTGTCGCTGAGAATATTGGGCGTCCAGTTTTTGAGTTCCACAACTCAGTCACACATTCACCATGTGACCGGTATACACCAGCAAGCAGCAATATCCCATAGTACGCACGCATCGTGCAAACATCAACCTTCTTCCAGCTACTTCCATATTTACGTGAGCCATATATGTTGGTCATATCAATCACAGTTTGCTCAATGGGCTCCATGAACAAAAGAAATGCAGACAAAGGGTCGATGACGCGTGATGACGTGAACACAGTCGGGCCTAAAGCAACCAAATATGATAGATAATAACAACAAAACATACAATAATAAACCATAATATGCCACCTGAAGTCATCCCAAATGAAGATACTGTTTGGCGTATGCAGCTCGGCTCTTCCAATGAATATTGTATGGACTTGTCTTTCGACAACAATGCCATATTAGTGTCTGTTTCCTCCTCAAGGATGTCAACTTCACTCTCGTTGCTTGTATCACACGCGTCATTTTCAAGTTCATTTGGTTCGTAGTCACTGTCTTCGTCATCACTTTCATCAAATTCTTCATCCTCAGCCAACAACTCACTATGCCATATAAAATCCATAACTCGGCCTATAACTACATCCACTTTTGATCACGACAACAAAACACACAACTGAACTCGGCACGTGCTGACAAACACTCGTCTATTTATTCGCTTTTTATAAGAAGTAAATGAGAACTACAAGAAACGCGCAATGAAAAAATTTCCAAACACTTCTTGAATACACGAAATACAACTGACGCGTAAACAAATTGTAGGCGTTTTTTCATATGTGTCAAATTGACACACTAGCGACTCTTTCGTAACTTTTTTTGTTGGCACGCCCCTAGGCATGTAAAAACTTCGGGCATATGATTTTTCGAAATTTCGTCGAAAATTAGTCAATGAGCCAAAATCTCATTCGATTTCGTGAAAAAATAAACGCGCAATGACAGTTTGAATTCGAAAATTGTGTCAAATTGACACAAACGACGGATGCGTGTTAATATTTTTTTTTCAATTCTTTTTATTTTATTGTAATTCTTTATGTATAATTTTTTTCCATTTCAGTTTTGTATTCTTTATTTAAGTTTAATTTAAGTATTTTTAATGTTTAAAAATGCCTTTCAAAGCTTTAAATTCACAAACCAAAAATCATTTTTATTAATAACACTGCACAACAGCATGTCTGTTGCATGGAGTTTTTTACATGAATCTGAATCGTTTTTCCACGCTGTTTTCAAAACCATACTCCGTTTTTATGTAACAGCTCTAGTTTTTGCAAAAAATGGGCGTGTCACTTTTTTGAATTTTCCTCGGCTTTTTTCTCGTTTTCGACTATTATTTCTGAACCAATAACCCTATAGACATGATTTTTATATCGTTGCACTTACAACATTTCACGCCATCTTTCCTGACATTAATAAATTTTATGCGTTCTAAATGGGCGTGGTAATAAGGTTTCAAAATAAGAAAATATTGAATTTCAAGGCGTTTTTTCTGATGGCGAAAATTGTACAGATGTTTCATAAATCAAGTTTCGAAGTATATGAATATCTTAAGAAGAAACATCAAGCAATACAACACAGCCAAATTATTTGGCGGAATACACATTCGCATCGAAATAATAACAAAACTTTACCATAGCGATTTTCACCTCTTTTCATACTTTTTCCTTAAAAAATTAGGAGCCTCAAAATATGCTCTTTTATATGTTCCATTTATAGTTTGGAATACAAGCAAAAAACAAAAATATTTTGAATTTCTCGATACAAAAAAAAATTAAAACCTTTGCATATTTTCAGGCCCCTAATTTTTTAAGGCAAAAGTATGAAAAGTAATGAAAATCGCGATGGTACATTTTTCCTGTTATTTCGATGCGAGTGAGTATTCCGCCAAATAATTTAGCTGTGTTGTATTACCTGATGTGTCGGCTTTCATTATACACCTAACTCGTTAATTGTTTTACAAAAAATGTGTATGTTTTTGATCATCAAAGAAAACGCCTTAAAATTCAATTTTTTCCAACTTTGAGTTCCAATTACCGCGGCATTTTAACATTTATAAAAATAAGTTGCATCGGAAAAGAAGCCGTGCGGTGTTGTTAATGCGATAAGGTGAAAATCATGTCAATCGGTTTTTTTGTTTAGAAACTACGATCGAAAATATGGAAAAAGTAGAGGAAAAACTGAAAAAATGACAGGGTACCTATATCTCACAAACTAGAGCTGCTAGAAAAAATCGGAGGGTAGATTCGGAATCAGCGCACCCAAATTAGTAAGAAACAGTAGAAAAACTCCATGCAACAGAAAAAAAGTGTTTTGTTATAAAAAATTTCATTTAAACACTAAATAACAACAGAATTGCAAGAACAAATTCAAGTTTTCACGGTTTCGGGCGGACTACTGTGCACAAACAGTATATTGCGTTCCGTTGCTGAACTTTTGCGCAAGCCTTGAGCTCGCTTTATGTATGGCGTCGCATCGGAGGACAAACTATCATAACTTCGTATACCCTGCATTTGCACCAGAAATGCACTGTTTAACAGTAGAAAATCATAGTTCAGGAGTTGCAGTAAGTCGGACTGTAAGAAAACAAGTTTAAAGTAAAATTCCATATTTTATACAAACAACACAAACAATGCCACAATTCATTTTTTGACGGACATGTTTGTTAGGTGCCTGGCAGCCGATGAGTTGTGGCAAATTTACCTGCGAGACAATGTCGTACAAATCACTGGCCGAGAAGCGCACATCATACAGCGGCTCCAATTCGTTCACCGTCACATAGTACGGCGCCCAGTTGTTTCTCAATCCGCCTATTTTTCCCAGCAAGTTTATTTCGCCTCTCAAGTCCGATTTTCGAGTCTGCATCCAGCCGGAAATAAACGGCATATTATTGTCCGGCATTTCGGCGCTTACGTTCTGCTTCCGCACCTGCCCCTTGCTCATCATAACCGCCAATTCCAACTTGTTCACTGGTGCTGAGTGCGTCCTGTTTACCAACTCAAAGATGGGCAGGCAGTAGATGCTAGATGGATGAATGAGAAGAATAACTGATTCAATTACATCTGATGGCCATGACACTCATTTACCTCTTTCTTGTATTATGTGAAATTCTCAACGGTTGTTCGACAAAACGTAAAAACCTCTCTATGAAATTCGGTGTGGGAAGCATATGATAATCCAATGGAAATACGAAATATGTATGCGCTGCTGTTCGGGCGATATTGCGCAGCAAATTTATGGGATATCGCAATCGATTTTCCAGCCTGAATGATAATTTGTGGTCATGCCATTCGTATATATCTTTTCTGCAATCCATTAGTGTGTCGTCGAGAATTTCCTTCTCCGTTTTCGGTATATACGTAGGCAGATAGTCGGAGTGCAGGCAAAGATGAAAGGTGACCAGTCGCCGCACAATGTTTTTGGCATAGTGACAGTCGTAGAGGTAGCGCAGCATGGTCAGCATTTCCTTGAAATCCGTACCGGTCACATAGAGCACAATCGAAACGGGCCCATGCCAACTGTAAGTCATGCAAAACATAATGAAGAGACAATTGTATGAGGAGACAATTCAATTCCCATTCGACTTACCGATCGACAAGGGCAGGCAACAGCTCTAAGTGCTGGTATTCGCCATGTGTGGTCAGCGTTATGCTTTCGTTGTGCTGGTAGCAGACTTGAGCCCCAAGAAAATTGTAGATTATCCAATATTTGCCACTCTGACGAACGGCACGTTCGAAGCAAACGTTGCGTTGCACGCGCAGCATTGGATGGTCGTACTGGTTGTGTTCGCTTCTCATGATCTTCTCATGATGCATCAGCATTCGCGCCATCGACAGGAACACCAGCACCAGCGTCACACCGATAAAGACTCGCTGCATACGCGAGAAGATCATTGTATCCAGTTGGCAAAGTTAAATTTCTTGCAATAATTCAATGAATGTTGTTTTCTTGACTTGATTTGATATGATTTGATTTGTACAGACAGCTGTGGCAACTATTGCTGCAAAAAATCAAATCAAATGACTTGAAAACACTATACCTAATCATAACCCAGGAGAAAGTGTTGAAAACTAGAGATAGTTTTTGGGAAAGAATTTTTTATAAAAAAAAATTTCCAACACCAAAACAAATAGAACTGAAAAAAAAATTTCAAAATTTTTAGGTTATATTAATAGGGCAGCGATAGCTTTCAAGACCAGTAAAACCCTTTTTGTGGAAGATGTTTGTTTAATACAAATCTATAGTGTTTTAAGAGCTGCCAGATTATTGTTTTCTCAACGCATATATTACTCTCCTGTCTGAAGACCTCAATGACAGATGAGAGGCGGCCTCGGTTTCTTGCTTCTGGCTTTAGACTTCATGCACTTTTTGTATAAAAAAGATCTTTCTTCTTTGAATCAATTTGTATAGTTAACTATGGCAACCATTGCTGGAAGAATTCCAATCAAATTACTGAACAAAACACTACAGTACAAGCAGTGGTGCACACAAGATTTCAGAAGAGAGGCGGCCTCGGCTTCTTGCTTCTGGCTTTAGGCTTCATTTACTGTTTGTCTACAAAAGATCTGTTTTGGTTTTATTTTTTAAATATATTTTGATTCGATTTGTACAGAAAAATGTGGCAACTATTGCTGCAAAAATTCAAATCAAAATAAAAAAAAAACACTACACCACAAGCAGTGGCGCACAAAAGATTTAATTTTTGAGGGTTTTGAGTAAAACTTTTGAGCCAAATAACATTTAAAGCAATATTTTGTACCAGAAATTTTTGTATTTGGGGGTTCGGGGTTCAAAACCCCTGTGTGTGCCACTGATTACAAGCATAAACCAATAGAAATGTAAAGTTTAGTCAAAAGAAACTTATTCTTAGAAAACCCTCTTGTAAGAACCCCTCATTCTGTAAGAACCCTCATGTTCATTGACTGAATTTCATAAAGAAAGACAGAAAGAAATTGAAGCCTTTACTTAATATAGAATGTTCTGATTTAGATCAAATACTCACATTTTTAATCCATAAGTTCTTGAAGGAACTTTTTTTTGAAGGTAGTTGAAATATGCATCTCTGGTATCTCTGGTAATCATTGGCAAAAAAATACAATTCGAGGCAAGTTTTTCATCAGCAAAATCATTTGACATACACAGGAACAGATGCTAATCACTTGAAGCTTGGTTCGGACTATAAGGACAATAGATGCATAAGAACCTCCCAACCAAACTATCGAAGCATCTGGCAAGTCACTATCGATGTGTGTGGCATGGCGTTGTCCTGATGAAAAACAATTCCTCTTATATTTGCCAAATCTGACAGTTTCTGAACGATTACTATCTTTAAACTGACCAATTGTTGATAAGAGTAAGAGTCAACTTAAAAGTTTAGACATAGGAGAGGAGTTCATAGTTGATGAATTCCTACCAGTCTCAACTAAAACCAACAAAGTTTTCTGACCCTCAATCCTGGCTTGGACCACAAATCAACCACAACCAATTTTGCTTGACGTTGTCAAAAGTGATCCACTTTTCATCACCAATTACCAGCCGCTTCAGAAATATGTCAATTTCATTGCTCCAACTATGTTCGCTATTTAACAAATGGAAATCAGATCCAAGCATTAACTCATGTGTCACCCATACATGAAGCTCCTTTTTGTATTCAGCCTTATCAAGTGGTTTTTAAACAATTTTTGTTCAAAGTTTAGCTTCTGAGTAATCGAAACAATGCTTACATGACTGTCGAACTCAACGATTTTCATTAATTTTAACAATTTTAATTAATTAAGTAATCCAGCGTTAGGACCATTATCACTTTTCACATTTTCAGTCGCCTGGTTTGTATTTTCTCTATTATAAAAAAAAACTATAAAATAGTAAAAAAAAAATCGTATTTTTTCTTTTCTGGTGTGAATCATTGATGGGCGTTCAAACAAAACTGTGTCAAACAATTGTCAAACTGTCTGAAAAGTTTTTCTTAAGTATAAAATCTTATATTTTTAATGCCATCTGCACTTAAGCCAAATCCACTTATACAACACGAGATATAGATTACTAAAGCCAACTATTGGAAAAATAATGCATTATAAATACAGATTCCAAGTATATGTCAAAGTATTCTAAGTATAGCCACACTGTCTGAGAAGTTTTTTTTATACAAAATCATATGTCTCTAATGCCATCTAGCCAGTCGCGGATACAGAAAAATATACAAAAATTTGGGGGGGTTTAAAAAGTAATTCTTTAATATTTATAAAATGCCTTTTCATTTGTATGTAGTTTCATAATCGATCCAAATATTTCGGGGGGTTCAACCCCCAACCCACCCGGATCCGCCACTGCATCTAGCGTACACCAAACGCACTTATACAACGCGAGATATAGATTACTAAAGCCAACTATTGGAAAAATAATGCATTATATACACATGCGTTATACATAAAGATTCTAAGTATATATCTAAGTATCTATCAAACTATTCTAAGTAACATAAGTCCTAAAATTTTTGGTTTTTACAAAAAAAACATATCTCTATTTTGTTTTCATAAAAAAGCATTTATTGCAAATATTTAGGTACTAAATAAACTTCAATGATTTGCATTGCTTTTGATTCGATTTGCTTTTGAATATTTTCCTAATCCCACTCATGCCATCTGTATGTTTAGTGACTTTTTTAGTACAACAACAGCATCCAGCTGAAATGTAGTTTGGCACAATGCACATTGTTTCACTCATCACTTCGTTCTGAAACAACCACATCAAAAGACATTTAAAATTGAATCTCATTTGAGTAAACAAATTTACAAGACTTTTTACGACACATCTTTACAACATATAGTACCTAGTAGTCATTTAAATCACTGTTCAAATAGGCCACCATTGTATGGAAGTTAAACATGTTTAGCATCAAATAGAGCAAAGCAATCACCACAATTATTATAACGTTTTGTTGCAGTCGCTCCGATATCATTGCGTGCAGTGTTGTACCGTTTTCGATGGCTATAAGTAAAATTACAACCCGAATTTCACACTTTTTGTCAATGTTTTGGTTTATAGATTTTTTTAAATTTTTTTATTTGACAGACAGCTGTGGCAATTATTACTGTAAAAATTGTCAAAATGTCATATATTTGAAAACATTACGCAAATGCTTAACCCAGTGAAAAATGTTCAACACAAAGCTTCGAACGGGAATAGTGAAAACGTGAACTTTTTCATGATGCTACAAAGAAAGAACTATCAACAATTAGTCTAATCTATAAACAAAATAAACACAACATATTTCACTCTTTTCATGCGTTTTTGCTACACTCAAACAGTCGTTTAACCTCAAAATTGAGTCCAGCTGCCAGTTGTTTTCATTTATTGCATGTAATATTGGGTCATGCTGTAAGTAATGTAGTTCTGCGTTAGATAAAGAATTCAAACTAGTGAAAAAAATATAAAAAATATACTTTATATTTTTCTAAAAACTAGGTACACATTACTAAACAATGCACGCCTCGTTTTCGCCATATAATATTTTATATTCGGCCCGTATAACCTTCGAAATTAAACGATTTGTGGGTATTATGTGCTTCATCAGATGGCCAATTTTTCTCTCATCGGCAACGGGATACTTGATGCCAGGCGCGTGTACCAGAAAAGCGGGATGCAGTACCCGGTACTCGTAGCCGAGCAGACACATGGCATAGTTCTGCAATAAAAAGAGAACCAAACTCAGATTTGAATTGTGACATGAGGCTTAACACTGGCAGTGGCACAAACAAGAGGGGTTTTGGGGAAAAATGGTGATAGAAAAATTCTGTACCAAAAGTTGTGTACGAATTTTCCTCCTCTTTTAAAATGAAATTCAGTGTGCAGCATTCATACATTTTAAATATATATATTGACACACATTATATACTAAACGCACCTGTATACGTTTGTCCGAGCGTCCCTCCCATGTGACGCGCTCATCGAAGAGCGGCTCGCTATTGTCGCTTATATAGAATGGTTCCCAATGCTGAAAATCGTCCTCGCGTTTTGCCGAAGCAAAAACTCTCAACTCTTGTTGATCGGCAGTTTTTATCCAGTTATCCTGTTCCGGCACCTCATGGCAAATGTAGAAATGAAACGGTACAGCTTTGTTGGCTTGTAGCAGCTGCATCAAATCCTTTTTCGTTTCCGGCAAACTGACGCCAGTCTGCAACTCGAAAACGGCCAATGGAAAGACGCTAATATTAAAAAAAAATTTATTATAATATTTTAATATTGTTTGCTGATACTAGAAAAGCTCTTGTTAAGAGTTTGGAAAGTTTTTACGAATTAGTTACAGATTAAATTATTGAGCAAAGTTGTGGCATTCGAGGCATTCTGATTAATAGTTTTTTAAAGTTAAATATTGTAACTTATTAGATCTATTAGAGTAAAAAAATTTTGGTTTTTATTAAAATTAAAAATTATATTATTAAATTATCATAATAATATAAAAAAAATCATAAAAAATATGCAAATACAAAAAATGTTAACTCGAGATATATTCAAAAGGGTCGTTCACAAGCCAAGCTTTTTAAAGTTTGTGTCACAATTTAGTGCACAGTGCAGTTTCGGACACACTTCAATGTGTCACACTTCGATGTGTCACATCTCAATGTTGCACATTTGAATTGACAAAATCGTATAACACATGAATTTGTTTTGTTATAAGATTTATTTGTGTCACACGATTTAATTTTGTGACACGACTTTATTATGTCAAAGAACTTTATTATATCGCACAACTTTATTACAATTGCATTGAGTTGAAATAGTGTGTCACATAATATTATTCTATTATACGACCAAATTGTGCCAAATGCGAAAATTGTGTCACACACAACTTCACTGCTTCACATGACTATTGCTCCAAACTTTATAACGTCACATAACAGCAATGTCTAAAGAGACTTTATCTGTCTCTTTCAAATTTATAATATCAAATAATTCGATAATGTCACATTTTGTGTGACGTTGTTAGTGCTTTACAATACAAAATTGTCTCACATAAAAATTTGTGTCACACAACTGCACTGCTTCATATGATTTCATTACTCCACATTTCTTAATGTGTCATGATATCAAAAAGTGTCACACGACTTTATTATGCCACTTAACTGCATTACACACAAATTGATAATATTACAGACTTGTTTTTTTTTCAACGACTATATTGTGTCACCTGAATTTATTTTGTCAAATGATTTTATCATGTCACAATGTTATGTCACACAACTATTGTGATATATCATTTTATTTTGTCAAATGATTTTATCATGTCACAATGTTATGTCACACAACTATTGTGATATATCATTTTATAATACAATTTAATCATTTTCTTCTCTTTTATTGAGTTCTTACAATGTCTTCCATCATTTCATAATGTCACACGAAATTAATGTGTCAAACTATTTCATTCTATCACACTAATTCCTTGTATAAAACTTACTGAATTTGTCACACTATCTTATTAAGTCACAAGAGCTTATTGAGAGTTCATTATAATATAAGTATGATACAACTTCATCGTATACCACAGCTTTATCTTATTCCAGAACTTGCTTGGGTGCCACAACTTCAATTTGTCCTACAATGTCATTACGTCACACATAGTATGTCATATGACTTTTTTTGGCTTCTTTACTTCACTGTATCACACAACATAATATTGCCCAATATTTTGTCCCAACGACTCCAATTTGTCAGACGACCATATTGTGTCACATGAAATCAGTTTGTCAACCGAACTTATTATTTCACTATGTTGTATTATGTCAAATTGGTATTTTGAGGTCATTCTTTTGCACAACTTTATCGTGTTCTACGCCTTCATTGTGTCACAAAAGTTCAAGTGTCCCATAATTTTATAAGAAATTCTAGATTTTGTTATTTTATTCTGTCACACAAGTTCAATTTGTCCCATAACTTTACACTAAATTCCATAATTTCATTAATTCGCTATGTCATAAAAGTTCAATGTGTCCCATAATTTAATAAAGTTTGATACTTCATTATGTAATTTCACTACTTCATTGTGTCACACAAGTTCAATGTGTCTCATTATTTTGTAGGAAATTCTATATCTTTTCTTACTTAATTCTGTCACACAAGTTCAATTTGTCCCATAACGTCACACGAAATTCTATAATTTCACTACTTCATTGTGTCACAAAAGTGTCCCATAATTTAATTTAGTTTAATACTTCATTGTGTCATGATTTTTTGGTGTCATATAACTTTATTTTGACCCACAAATTCAATGTGTCCCAAAATTTCTATTCTATTGTATTGTGACTTGCGAACGACCCACAACGCTATGATATAGCGACTATCACAACTCACTGTCTTTGATCGTCTCCAATGAGGTCCGGTTGTTTGGTGATCATTTCGAGGAATTGCGACACCAGTCCGTGACTCGGATACAACTCAATATCGCTGGCGAAGACGAAATGCGTGTTGGCCGACTTGCGCGCCACATTGCGTGCCACATTAATGGGATAAGTGAGCCGATGTTCGTGACGGTACAACGGCACTTCTTCCCATCGGCAGTTGTACGGCCAGGCCAGTGCGGCACTCTCGTTCGGCGGCAACGTTGGCGGCAAGTGTGCTGTGGGAAAGAAGACATGCAAGCTGACATATTGACGTATCAGCAGCTGGTCGTCAATGCAGTTTCGCAAATACTGGATGGCGCTCAGAGTTGTGCTGAGATCGCGGCCGGGCGTGAAGACCGCAATGCTGATGGGTGCGCGCCAGCTGCAAAGGCAGATTCGATATATTCGTGGACTAACTAATCAATCAGATGGGCGTGTGACCCACCGTTTCACCAGCGTAGGCAGATTGCCGAAAAACGTATACTCGCCATGCGTTGTGTAGGTAATTGTCTCGGCACAGCCCACACTGCGGCTGATAGAGCCGCTTATCAGATTTCGCAACACCCAGTAGTCGCCGTGCTGTGCGCGCTCGGTTTGCAGCAGACGATCGTTGCACTGCAATCTGGTTTTGAGTGCTGCCGTTGCGATAAGCTTTCGTTGTTGTTTATCACTGACATCCTTATCGGATACTTGATCGTCTGTACGATCGCCGGCTAATATGTGCGGCCAGTAAGCATTTAAGGCCAACATAAAAGCAACAAAGATGAATAGAAAAACTAGGAACAGGCACAGAGCAGCGGACTTGCAGGGTCGCTTGTTCATTTTTGTCAACTTTCTGCGGCCATAACCACAGTCCGATGGTATCTCGAGGCGATACTAGAGTCGGCTCAGTGGGCTTTCACAAAAGCAATCAACTTAAACGGCATTTAAATATTCATTTCACACACTTGGCACAACTGTTAGATGTAACTTTTATTTATTAAATAATTTTTTAAATGCTTTTTGCCGTTGCACTGAACTCTATTGACCGCTTCGCAACTGTTGCGTTCGCTTTTCCCATTGCAACTAATAGACGCTTCAGTTGAAAAGCATCGCCATAGCGTCAAAACTGAAGCACTTAAGTAAATAATATAGCTGAATACGACTACACATGTTGGTCTGCTCTAAGTGGCGATTGTGGCCAGTTTGTTATTGTTATTGTTACTGTCACAAATTTGCGACAATCGCGATTGTGCTTCAACTTGTTACTAAAATGATTATTTTCGTACTAATGCAGATATATTCAGAAGACTTACAGAGTGGATGGATTGTTGAGATAGATAGTTGAAAAGATTTGTGGGAAGCCCAGAAACCATCCCTGATAAGACAAGACTTGATGGAAAACAGAAATAAAAAGTGTTAACCTTCGCCTTACCAACGAATTGTTTGTACGTCGTTTACCAATAACCACCCGGGTGACCTCAGTGTTTTTTGTATAGGTATATGGCAAATGAAAGTCGGAATCCTCGCTTTTCTGTATTACGCATTCACTGTTTTGTTGCTACTTACAATTCAAATGTGAATTTTGGAAAATACATTTGAATTATATGGAAAGAATTGGAATTTTTGGAATAAGTTTGAAAATTTGGAAAAACAATTTACAAATCAAGATCAACATGTCAATAAGTTCAATTGGTGCTGTTGGCTTGAGAAGTTCAGTGTGAAAAGAACTTATAACAATGATTAGTCGAAACGAATTTCGATATTTACACACACTGCTTAGAGTTTGCTTTTTGCCGAAGGATGAAAGGATGCTCAGGCATTTTCTGAACAAGATTTATTGTTTAGCTGCATATCTATGATGAACAAAATTTGGAAATTTCTATTTAAAGTTGAAAATTTAAATCAGAAAGAATTGCCCAAACTTATACATTTTTTGCCCAAATAACATCCGAATAGGATTGTTATAGGATATGTTGTGTAATTATCTGCAATAGATTGGAACAAGACTCGTATTTCTGTCCTTTATTCTGTCCATATATATATTCTGTCCACAATAACTAACTTCCAAACTTACTGTAAACATGCACATTCAGATAAACAGGCAGCTCTTGTTCTGCAGGGGTATCCAACATAACAAAGTCCTTTATTTAAAATTTAATACCAGATAAGTCGACTTAAACCAAACCCATGTTCATTAAAACAGATCAATAAATCATTTTTATTTCCCAGACAAAGAAAATTAGTTATCCAGAAGTTGGCCTACTTCCTCATAAAAATATCCTTCGTTTACCAAATAAGTTACTTGAAACAGTAAAATCTTGCAAAGAAAAAATACGTAAAAACATTAACAACAATCAGAAAGCTTCTCAACGCAAACCGGAATTTTATTCACAAAGTAATTTCAATACTCACAGGTTAGTATACTAAAAGACTAGCTTTGCTATTTGAGGACTTCTGTTGTGGTCGTCTGTCTGAATGGGAAGAAGAAACAGTCTTGGATCTCATGTGCCAATGTCGATCTCTGGCCAGAAATAGACTAAAAACACTAAGCTTCTGATTTCCCATTCGATTTGTTGAACTTCAACTCTAACCATCAGGGAGATAGTCAGGATCATAGTAAAGTCTTAGATTTCATGAGCCATTCTTAGGCCTCTTAGCCAACCCTGGCCAGAAACAGGCTAAAAACGCTGGGCTTCTAATTTCTCATTAGACTTGTTGAACTTCAATTCTAACAGGGAAATAGTCAGGATCATAGTACAGTCTTAGATTTCATGTATCAGTTAGAAAAAAACTAAAAAGCATTCGAGAGATAGTCAGGATCAGGATAGTCTTAGACAGTGCCAGTGATCTCTCAGCCATTCCTGGCCAGAAATAGGCAGATGGTCAGGATCTCATGTGCCAGTCAGAAACAAATTAAAAAACACTGGGCTTCCAGGTCCTCATTAGACTTATCGAGCTTCAATTCTTAGCATAAGGAAGATGGTTAGGATCACAGTATAGTCTTCGATCTAATTTGCCAGTCTTAGATCTCTCAGCCAGCGTTGACCAGCAATAGACTGAAAACACTGGGCTTGCTGTTCTTCATTAGACTTGTTGAACTTCAACTCTTATCATCAGGGAGATCGTCAGGATCATAATATAGTCTAAGATCTCGTGAGCCAGTCTTTGATCTCTCAGGCATCCCTGACCAGAATCTTTTAATTCCATTGGACTGGTTGAGGTTGAACTCTAAGCATTATGGATATAGTCAGGATCATAGTATATGTAGTCTTAGATCGCATGTGCCAGGCTTTGATCTCGCAACCATTTGTGCTTATAAACAGACTAAAAACACTGGACATCTAGTTCCTCATTAGTCTTGCTGAGTTTCCAGAGAGATACTTAGGATCATAATATAATCTTAGATCTCATGTGCCAGCCTTTGATCTTTCGGCCATCCCATCCTCGGCTTTCTTTCTTATTATTTCACATTTCTTATTAGACATTAAACAACTTGCAGCTAGTCAGGCTTAGGTTTGAAGTACTTGAGGGTCCTAGCGTCATAAATAAGATATTATGCCCAATGTAATATTAGTAATCTCTCTGTGCTTAACACATTTTCGGTCATTTGCTGAGTTTTCTACCAGCAAGTTCTGCTAGCGACCAAAAATGGCATAAAAGGTTGCCCTACTAAAACTTCATCCACCCTACCATATTGTAACGATGAGGCACTCTGTCGCTGTGCTATGCATGAATGTTTTACGGGCATACTTTTAGGCACGCACTTTAGAGTACGGCCGACTTGCTATAATTTCGATATGGCAAGGATGGCTTTCGATGGTAATAAGATGTGCGAGAACGATCGAAAAATAGTCCAACTGGAATATGCGAGAACAGTCGGCGCGATAACCAGGCTGGTATAAAAGACAGCCGGGTGCAACGGAGAGGTCGCGTCTGGTTCGAGAAAGCAAAGGGGAAACATGCAATAGTCCAATAAGTAGTAGCAAGTGTTAAGACAAACAAATGTTAATTTGTAAATAAAGTGATTGCTGGTTTTTGACTACGTTTGCGCTAAATAATTGAAGTGGTTTTATTTTTCAAGCACAATCCAGAGATCCGAACTAAGCATACAGAGAACTCATTTTCGTAACAATATGGGCAATATTTCCTGGCATCTGAGGAGGATTGGATAGCTTAGTCGACTTTCTTAATAGCTTCCATTATTTGTTTTATTCCAACGTTTGTATACTTTACTTCATATTTACTTCTCCTAGAAGTTCAAGGTCCATTACCAATGCATTAGTAGACAAAATTTCTAGTTAGTTATGAGTTTCTTAAACTTATTCATTTATTATTTTTTTATTATTTACTTACAATTTATATAATTTTTTTTAGGTCTTAAACATTTCTTAAATATTTTCTGGCATCTGAGGTGTAGATTTTCCTAATGACTTCCATAATTTATTTTATTCCAACGTTTGTATACTTTACTTCATATTTACTTCTCCCAGAAGTTCAAGGTCCATTACCAATGCATTAGTAGAACAAATTTCTAATTAATTATGTGTTTCTTGAACTTATTCATTTATTATTATTTTTTATTATTTACTTACAATTTATATATTTTTTTTTAGGTCTAAAACATTTCTAAAACTATAATCAATACTCGAAATGTTGCTCAATAAACAATGTATGCATTTAAATACATAAATATAAACTAACATTGATTCATTTCACTCACACAACCACATGAAATTTTCGTAGCAATATTTTCTTATAAAATTTTCTTACTCTATTTGTAAATATCACTTCAATTATGGTAAAAGTAAAAGTTGAGCGTGTTTCAACAAATCAATCGCTGACTAATACTTCTGCATTGCTAACTAAAATCAATTCAAAGCACTAATAAAATTGAGTCGTCTACATGTTATTGAATTATTCATAAAATTATATGCGTCCACAAATAAAAATGACACTTATCCATACACACACACACACACACACACACACACATACACTTCAGGGCTACGTTCTGCATCGGGGATTCTTGCCATAAAGTATTCGATATTCGGGCTCGATTTTTGTTTGGATGATTTTATTCATCTCGGCCACATATTTGAGACGTGGCGATTGCTTATCGAAGTACTTGAAGCCCGGCGAGTGCACCAGAAAGGCGGGATGCAGCACGTGATACTGGTACCGCAGCAGACACATGGCATAGCCCTGCAAGAGGAAGTGACAGCATTTTTATATATTTGAAACTAAATTGTGAAACTGACTGACCTGTATGCGTTTATTCGATTGCCCCTCCCACGTGACTCGCTCATCGAAAATGGGCTCCTTGTTGTTGCTGATGTAGAATGGCTCCCAATATTTGAATTGGCCTTCGCGCTTCGTCACACTAAACACCTTCAATGGCTGATCGCTGGCACACGATGCATTCACCCATTTGTCCTGTTTCGGCACCAGGTGACAATACTTGCAGATGAACGAATGAAACGGTATGGCCTGCTTTGTCCTCAGCATTTCCACCAATTCTGCCTTCGTTTCCGGCAGAGTGGCATTCTCTGCCACCTCGAACACGGGCAACGGAAACACACTACCAAGAAAAAGAGAGAGTATAATATTTTTGTTTTTATTATACTATGATACTTTTAAGAATGAATATATCACATTTGCCATCACCAACCGTTTCAAGGTGCCATCGCCAATTATTGTAGTCCAATTGCGAGCAATCATTTGTAAGAATTGCTGCACCAGTCCGGGACTTGGAAACAGCTCAATGTCGCTGGCCAAAATGAAATGTGTGTTGGCCGAGTTGCGCGCTATGTTGCGTCCCACATTGATCGGATAGGTGAGATTGTGCGCCGTCTTGTACATCAGCGCAGCGCTCTCATTCTCGTACGGCGCGCTCTGGCGCAGGCAGTCGAACTCCCACTCGAGTATCTCTGCATCGTCCAAGGGTATGTACTCGGGTATGTGCGCTGCCGGAAAGTAGATGTGGAACGTAACGAACTGGCGTATGAGTCCGCTCTCCGGCAGACAGGTGCGCGCATTCTGTATGGAATCCAGTGTGGCAATCATGTCGTAGCCGGGCGCGAATACGGCAAAACTGATGGGCGCCTGCCAGCTGCCAAAATGCAATGCAGCTGTCAATAGTTGGTGGTTTCAAATCAAATCAAATGACCGCCTTACCGTTTCACCAACATGGCCAGACTATCGAAGAACGTATAGTCGCCGTGCGTTGTGTAGGTGATGGACGCCGCACAGCCCACATTGGTGCTGTAGCTGCCGCGCACATAGTTGCGCACCAGCCAGTAGTCGCCGTATTGCACCTTCTCCAACTCCAGCGGCCGGTCCTTGCAGTGTAGGATCTCCTTTAGGCTCTGAGCTAAGGTGGGCGGAGGTTTCGTTCGTTTGATCTTTTTGTGGGTGACCTTCTGCCAAAGAGCGTAGGGCGTGATGGCACCGGGCTGCTTTACGGCAGCGCTGTCTCGCAGCGCGCTCTGCATGACCAGAAAGATGCCGATCAGAAGGAGCAATGACAGCAACATCAAAGGCAGATCACGCCTCAGCGGTGGCAGCATTCTGACAGGACATACGCGGGAGGAAAGAAACAAACGGCAAGTGTTAATGAACAATTAGCATTGTAGTGTGCAAATCTTGGTTTATTCACGAACGGATTAATTAATTGACTTTATAAATCAGTTTTTTAAGGAAAAATTTTATGTTTACAAATATTGTGAAGTAATTCTCTCATTAATTTATTATTTATAAGAATTAATAATTTAATAATTAGAATTGTTAATTGTAATAATGTATTAATTTTGTATAATTATTTTTGGTAATTGTAACATTTATTTAATAATTATAATAATTGTATTTCATTATATAGATTATGTTTTTTCTTGAAATCATAATTTTTTTACATTATTAAGTTCTGTTTTACATATTTTCATCTATTTTATAATTTTACTTTATACTATTTAAAATGAATTTTTTATAATTGATTTTTTAAATATTTAATTCTGTTTTGTATTTAATTATAATTTCTTTAATTTTTTGGATATTTTAAATTTTTTTTTTTTAATATTTTGTAAACAATTTATATAATGTTACATAATTGATATTGAATTATTCAAATATTTAATATTTTCCGTAACTATATATAATAGGTATATATTCTTTTTTGATAATATATAAACTTTTTTGTTTTATGTTTTATTTATTTTTATTTTTTAATTTCGTATACTTACTTAAGTATTTAATAATTTAGAGTAATATTTTCTAATTTTATTGAATGAATTTGACATTTCATTATTTGTTTTAATTCATTTCGTTATATTTTATTTTGTTTTATTTTATTTTATTTTGTTTTATTTTATTTTATTTTATTTTATTTTATTTTATTTTATTTTATTTTATTTTATTTTATTTTATTGAATTTAATTTAATTTTATTTTATTTTATTTTTTTTTATTTTATTTTTTTATTTTATTTTGTTATTTTTTTATTTTATTATTGTTTTTGTGGTATTATTTTATATTTTATATTTTTATTTTATAATTTTTTAAATTAACTTTTCATATCTTTTTGTATTGAAATATTTATTTATTTGCCATAATTATAACTTCTTTTTATCATATTTTAGGTTAAATTTTATAAATTTCATTTATTTTCTATTCTTGTTAATTAATTTTTTTTTAATTTTAATGTTTTAATATTTAATAAGTCTTTATAATTAATTATATTTTTAACTGTTTTTTTATATTATTTTTTAATTTTTGTTTTTAATTTTTTTTAATCTTAATTTTTTTTTATTTTATTTATCTCCTAAATTAATTTCATAATTTAAACTTTGTTTCATAAATAGCTATTCAAATACTTAAGAATTTTTAAATTTTTTGAATATGAAAAAGTTGTTTTTATAGTTTTTTTATTTTAATTATTTTATAATAATATTTTATAATTTATGAAATAATTTTTTATATATTTTTTATTTAATGATGTAGTGTTTTTTAATATTTACAATTACTATTGCTATTTTGATATTTTTAAGTTGTTTTTAATTGAATTTACTCAATTTTATTTATTTTAATTTGTATTTAAAGTTAAATTTTTTCATTTTATTTATCTCCCAATTTTATTTTATTACTTTAAAATTTTTCCATACATAAATAGTTATTTAAAAACTTAAGAATTTTCAAATGTTTTGAATTTAAAAATTTATTTTTAATTTTTTATTTTAATTTTAATTATTTTATAATACTACGTTATAATTTTTGAAATAATTTTTTATATTATTTTATTTAATGATTTAGTTTGTTTTTTAATATTTATAATTATTATTGCTGTTTTGATAGTTAAAATTGTTTTTAATTGTATTTATTTTATAATTTTGTTTCTTAAGTTTTTAATTTCTGTTTTATGTTTAATTAATGCAATAGTCCTTTAGTCCTTTAAAATTAAAATTTAGTTCTTTTGTATATATTTTAATAATAATTTTTTTTTTATAATTTTTAAGTTGTTTTAATTTTTTTGTTTTATAATATTTTCAATACTAATGTATTATAAGGATTTTTACTATATTTTTTTGTTTTGTTTTGTTTTGTTGTGTTAAGTTTTGTACTTTTTTGTTTTTCGCGCAGTTGAGTGCAGCGCACGTCTAGCTGGTCGACCCAACAACCTCATGCTGGCTGTAGAAAACTTTTTCACAATGGTTTTTGACTTGATTAAAAAAACAACTCCTAAAGTTTGTACGGCGTGAGATTTTCTGGCAATTTTATTAAAAATTACACAAGAAATTTATAAAATAGCACATTTTTATTCACCAATATTTTATTTATTATTTAATTGAACTTTTTGATGCCACAATTTTTTCTGTAAATTTGTTACAATGAGAGAAAGAACTGTCAGTAAAAATGTAAAAAAATGTTTCTTGTAATTGAACAATAATTTTCTTTCATCAATCATGTCTAAAGAAATTGTACTCAATTTTCTAAGGTTTACAGTTCATAGTAGTTCATTGTAAATGTGCATTTCATGAGCATTTCGTGATGGAAAAAGATCGTTAAATCGATGCATGTAAAGTTTAATACAAGACAGAAATAATTGCATATATCTACAAAAGCTCAGAATTGGACAGAGAGAGTTGGGGAGTTACGGCCGCTGCAAATGTTGCAATCACTGCTTATTTTCAATAAATTTTAACTGAAAATTTAATTTGTTTTTTTATGGGTTATAACATTTTTTGCACATATTTTGTAGACTTTGTGTGGAGATCTGGAGACTTTAATACATTTATTACAAAATTAGTTAAGTTTTCTAAAATGAGCTAAAATGTGAAACTATGTTTTTTATGGACCAACACATGTGTGCACCCAGCCAAACATTAAATTTCATACAGTTTTTTTTAGAGTTTTAATATTCATTTGGAAAACCCAAAAAGTTTGCTAATGAATGGAATATTTTCCAGGTCCTAAATGTCCTTAAGAAGTTATAGCCTAAGTGTGTTTAATACAGAGGCAGCCAATTTAACCTACTGTAACCTTTGTTTATTTTTGTAAACAATTTTTTTTAATCCACCACTTCTACAATTTTTACATTTTCTGTTGCAATTTTTTGATGAGCATTGAGCATTGGTTTTAAAAGCACCAGCACCTGCAGCCACTTGGAAAGGAAGTAATTGTCCAGCAGCTGCGGCATCAGCAGCATTGGTATGAGTTCGTGTCACTCCCACCGTTTCAATGCTTAAAATTTTGCATTTTCTTTTGTAGTTTGCAATGGCCCAGCATTGGTTTTAAAAGTTAGCTGAACATTCCACAACACCAAATCAGCAACATGTGTGCAACAGCACTCAAAAATCTCTTTTGAAAACTATAGTCGAGTTGATTTCATAGCACACCGAATGCACAAAACAAACTCCTTCATATGAAAATGTTGTTCATATGCTTTGTAGGTATTTTTATGTTTATGTTATTAAAGTTATTTTTAACAATGTTCAACGGGTCAGCAGGTATTTGTTTACCTCATGGTGAATCTATACAAGTTCACTTAAATATGTGTGCGTGTGTGTAAATGCAAATTCAATCTAACAAATGCTGCCAATAATAGCTTGCAGCTTTCATGTGCCGAATTTTGCCGTTTCTTTGTTTGCCACTCTTCAGCAAATGGTTTATATTTTCTTTTTTAATATTACATCTTTCTAACGTTTACATTTTTAAATGTTTGTCTCAGTTTCTGACACTCGAGTGAGACCAATCTGCGTTTCGCTGTTTGAATGCGGACTGCACACTTCCTTGTTGCTGTTAATAATTGGAACTGCACAACTGCCGCTTCTGAATCGACTGACTGACTGATTAGCCAATCCATGTACTGCTGCCACGGACTAGCTGACTGACTGATTCCAATGAATTGGGTGCGCGCACACATTTGCACACCAATACTACGCATACAGTGAGCACTCGATAAGTCATACACACACACACACACACACACGCACACACAGTGTGTTGCGACACTTTAACAATTGGCCAACTTACGTGTAGTCGGTGTACGTTTCATCGAACATGAGACGCAGCATTTTGGAATTATTCTTTCAATGATGCGTTTTATTAAATTGCAGTGTCGTTGGCAGCGCTTGTGTCGCTTAAAAAACGCAAAAAAACAATAATATTTTTGTTTTTATGATTTCCTTTTTTTTAATTGTAATTTTGACGTTGCCGTTTTTCACAATAATTTCTACGTCATTGACGCCTTAATTCATAATGTATGCTGCACGAAAGTGATGATATTAGTTTTAGTCAAAGTTAGGTTCCCATAGATATTTGCTTTGGCCAAGACCATACAATCTTTACACCACTTATTACAAATACAAGTACTTGTAGTTTAATCCTTCTTAATCATGATTTGGAATACCATGATAAATGCTAACACTTTCAATTTTATTACTTTTTAATAATAAACCAACACTTTCGGTATTGGCAGCGTCGGAGCTTAGTATCAGCAGCAGAAAATCAACAATTATTGCTAAAGATTTATATTATCAGCAACAATACTTAATCAGCTATCTGACTTAGTAAATAATAGATTAGCCAGTTTAATGTGTACAGTGTCTATAGGCGTCAAAGCAACACCTACAATTTGTATGGACTTCATGGAAAACAACCACTTTACGACTCCATGTAATGACACAAAATCTTAATTATATTTAATAAAAATTTCATTAGTTAATTTATTTTATATACACTAAATTTAGAAGCTTAAAAATTAGAAAACATATCACGTAATGATGTCTGCTTTCATTTGTCTTTTTTTATTTATTAATTTACTACTCCAAACGCTTCGCGCGTAGCAGAGATAAGAATGAATATGAATACAGTTGTGTCAAAAATAATTAACTTTACAGTAATATTAAACAATACAGGTAGACCTCACTTAAAAGGTATCAAACAGATACTCGTTTTAACATGGTTCACATTTTTTACTTTGATCGCATATGAACCAATGACATTTTCTAATGCATTAAAATTTCATATATCAATAAAAATATAAAAAAATAAATTAAATAAAATATCAATATGTGTAATGCAATTAAATTTAAATATTTGTTCCCTCTATTTGAATATTTTTCACAAAAAATTTGCTATAAAACCACATTTTCAGGCAACATTATTTGATTTAAGCAAAAACATTGTCATAAAACAATAGGTATAACATATTTACCTTGATTGTGTAGCTGAAAGTTTTGACGAAATAATCGATATTTTGAACACCTTATAAAACTTTCGAGTAGTTACGTATCGGCACTGGTCTGGAACTACAAGTTATAATAAATCCACACACTTCAGCTTCTACTTAAAAACAAGCTTACGGAACAAGCTTTCTGTTACAGTAAACGGTTTAGACCTACGTCAACTTTAAGTACCAAAAATGGTGATGGCCGTCATTACCCCATGGCCGTCATTACCCCACTTTCCCCTACAATTAACTGATTAAACATGCAACTGAAGTGGTCTGCAAAGAGTTAATTTCATTGAGGAACTGTCTTTAAATGCTACTCATATTAGTATTTACTCATACTGATTCCACGAAATCACTAGAAGTGCTCTTCAAATGATAAGAAACTAAAACTGTCTAGCAAACGTTACACTAATTAAATAAATTCATCAAATAATCAATAAATCATGGAGCGATATCGTTGCTTATCTTAAGAGTGACTATTTTTATTGAACTGTTTTACATGCGAGTGTAGATAAATGTTGATTTAACGCTTTGTAATGTTGTGTGACCGACAGAAATGAGTTACTGCAACCACTGCGCTCTACTATATTTTATGAGATGAATTTAGTGCGTAAGCAAAACTTGTTTTTTTTTATAAAATTTCAAGCAAATGTAGAAATGTGCATCTTACAGATTAAATACAAATATAAACTATATTCAAGGTAGAAATATGAGAGTTATTTAAGAAAAAAAATTACCAAAAAAGAAGTCATAATAAAAATGTTATAAGAAATAAATAAAATGCAGAATAAGAATCCATGTGTACTTCAAAGTTATACAATTAATTACAGAACAAAAATTTAAAATAGTAAAAATAGTAATAGCTGAAAAATGAAAAATCTCCAGTATTCTAAAAATCATTAACATCAAACTTAATTAAATCAAAACATCGCATTAAAAAGCAAACATACAAAAAAGTAGTTAGTAATAAAAAAAGCTATAAAGAGCCATGATACAATATTATTGTACCGTGTAAAGAGCTGCAATTTGAAATTAATTCTTTTTTCCAAATAAACAATTAAAAACGTTTGCCGTTTCAATGTGCCAAATGTCCAAAATGTCAAGTTTATTGTGTTTATTTTCAAATTTCAATCCAGATAATATCTAAACAATGCCGGTTATGGCACGCTCCAACAACTGTGCCACTGATGTGGGACTCCAATTTTTCAAACTGCTATCGCTCAGCATACAAACATTGCGATCAATGTAGCAAAACAGTTTGCCGACGCGATAAACCTGCAATAAACAACACATGTGCCATTTAGAAATGCTTTGATAGTAAAATTCACACGTGCGCACCTGCTTGCCCAGCTCGCGTCGTCCCGGCATGGGCGCGAAAATGATGCCCCGCTCAGCGCACTTCTGTGAGACCAGCTCCTTGAACTCCAGCTGTGCGGGTGCACTCATTCGCAGGTCGAGCAACGTTGCTGTTGGCGGCGGCGGTGGAGGCGGCGTTGTCGTGGCCATGCCCGGTGCCACACCCACACCTACGCCGACACCAGGCTGTGGCGTCGGTATGGCGTCGGTGGCGCGGTGCATCATTTCGAGAGCGCGTCGCAGATGCTCTTTGATTGTAGGCTCGCGCAGTATCTCCTCGGAGAACATGCTCTTCCAGCCGGTGTACCACCGCGAGATTTCCGCATAGTCGGGCGACTGATTCAGCCAGAGCACCAGCACCTGCAGCCACTTGGGAAAGAAGTACTTGTCGAGCAGCTGCCCCATCAACAGTGTCGGTATGAGTTCGTGCCACTCCCACACCTGATTCCACAGTTCCAGTTCCTGCTGCAGCGGATTAATGATGAACTCATTGAGCACCAGCTGCAGCTTGGGTATGATGTGCTGCATGAGAAACACCTGCATGGCAGCATCGTCGAAGGCGCCCTTCCACGGTGTGAGCATGGCACGCGCCGAACGATCCTGCGGCATCCACGCCTGCAAAGCAGCTGCCAGCTTTTCGCGTATCGTCGGAAAGATGAACTCTTCCATCTTGTGGCCGAGTATGGTGTTCCAGGGCAGTATCCAGATGTGTATGGGCACGGTGTCGGTGAGCGGATCCCAATCGCGAACGCCGTCGCTTAGACGCGGCAACACCAGCTGTTCCAACACCGAGTCCAGTATCCAGGTGGGAAAGAGCGGCGCCCAACAGTCGAGCAGCGCTGCCATTTGCTGATGTTGCTTGGGATTCCAGGCTGCGGCGCAGGCGCGAAAACTGGGTATGATGCCGGCCCACACCAGCGACGAGTACGGGTCGAAAATGTTGCGCGGCTCAACGGATGATAGATCAGCGCCGTTCGGCTCCAGTATGCCGCGCCAACGTTTCACCAGGTCAATGTTCTGCGTGGGCTCTTGCAGCGGCTGCCACGATTCCAGTTGGACTTTCACCAACGGCGCTATAACGCTGGCTGCCAGATCGCCCAGCGCAAACTCCTTGTACTCGGCGGCGTAGTTTTGCTGCAGCTGCACAAAGATACGCTCAGCCCGATCCAGCGACAGCTGTTCGGCACTCTCGGTCAGCTCCTCGACAAGTGAGAGCGCCTGCTCCAGCGTGTCAATGTGATTCTTTTCCAGGTGCACAATCTCGGTTAAGTTTTTGCGCTCCTGTTCCAGCGAAGTCTGGTGGTCGCAGGCCTCGCGTTCGGCTTTGTCCAGCGCTACAATGTCCTGCTCGCACATGTTCACAATCAGCTTCAGATTATGCATCAGCTCGGGCAGTGCAAACGATACGCTGGTGGCTGGCTTCTTGCTAGCGCCGCTGCCACTGGCGCCCAGTTCCAACTCGTACAGATCCTCGTCCAACACTTTGGTCTGGCCGAAAGCATGATAGCCGCTGAGCACGCGCTTCTCCGGACCGGTCATGTCAATGACGGGCACATTACCCAGCTTCTTGCTGCAAACAGAAAAATTTAGTTCAAATTTCGCTGCGCGCCGCCAACCACGTGTGTACCTAATCTTCTCCGACAGCAGAAAATTGGACTTTTTGCCCTTCTCAATTACTTCCTCCACCGATTTGTAGTAGTAGCGTTTGCTTTTATCTGGTCGCGCATCGCCGCTCTTCTTCCACTTGTTCAGCTTCTCCTTGAACTCCTTTGTTTCGCGGAAATCCTCATCTTCCTTTGGTGTTGGCTGCAAAACAAACAATTGAAGTTGTGTTAAATATATCTGACTCGCTATTTCGCCACTTACCCCTTTGCCACCCACACTGGCTGCCGTTTCCGGGCCGTAGGCACCAATGGCGCCGCGACCTTTGCGCACGTGCGCCTCCACCGGCTGCGATATACCCTGCAGGTCCTTGCCCAGACCCTTGCCCGGCTTGTAGCCCATCTGCAGCAGCAGCTTGGCACCAATGCCGCGCGTATGCTGCTCCCAGGCGCCCACGTTGCGGGTATGACTCGGGTGCTGTGCGTGCTGACGGCGCTGCTGTGCGCCCGCCGCTGCACGTTGCTTGCGACTCTGCTCCTCATCCGAGCTGGTCGCCGAGCTGTCACTGCTGCGCGGTGTGCCGGTGTCCATGAGCTGTGGCTGCTTGCGCCCAAACGCTGGACGCGCCTCCTCCTCATCGTCATCATCCTCGTCGGTAATGGGCTGGTCGTCATCCGCTTCGGCATCTTTATGCTTTTTGCCCGCCTGCTGTATGCCACCGGCTACAAAGCTGACAGGTGCCGTATAGTCCTTTGGCTTGCTGCCACTACTGCCCAGGCCACCGCGACCGCGTCGACCACGTCGTCTGCTCGATTCATCGGCGCTGTCGTTATCACTGTCGTCGGCCCAAATTCCTGCGGGAAATACATTCTTGATTAGTACTTGCTGAGAAAAAACTGTTTGAAAAATTTTATATTTCATATAGTTACCATAAATTTGTTGATGTTTGGTTTGCCGGCGCCGCGGCCGGTTTATGTTGAATTCATTGTCCAAATCATAATCAGTGATTTCAAAGCGTTCGTACTCATTATCGGACATAATGAGCGTAAGTTTCTTATAATAAATTGGTTTTTGTTTTTTGTTAATTGGGAGAAAAATGTACAAAAAATCGACCAAAATTGAAAAACCTCTGAAATAAACAAAACTACACAAAACGATTTTCGTCGTTCTACAAACAGCTGTTTGGGGTTGATTTGAAGCAATAAAAATTCTCGACAGGCTACTGCAAAAATGCAACCCTGTGGTGGATTTAATGTTGAAGCTTTCACATAACTGTATCGTATAATTCTAACGATTCACTAAGTTGGAGTTTTGCAATATTTCGCAAAATATATTGAATACATTTTAATTTAGCGGTAAGCTCAAGTACTCTGCCAATAAAAATGTTTGCATTATGCAATTCTTTGCAATAAATGCAACCCATAGATCCCAAAGAAGTCGCATGAATTTGGCAACACTCCCATGTGCCTATCCATTGTGAATGCTAAAAGTCAAGAAGCAGCAGGCGACTCTGCGAGAAGACAATCATTCAAAATTGACTTTTGCCAGCTGACGGATGTAAAACGCATTGTGCTGCACACGAGAAACGCAAAAAATGTTTATTAAAAAAATGCCAAAAGTCAGCAACTAAATTTATTAAAAAAATTAACAAACTCAAGTGTAAGAACTCATCGATGTTTTAAAAGCCGGTAAATAGTGAAAAAGTGGCTGTTGCGCGCGTGAAAGCTGCCCGAAAATATTTGGTCGCGTTGAATTCGTGCGCCAAAAAAATTGCGGCAAAACAAAAGAAATAAATTAAAAATAAAGAATTACCCGAACACGTGCGTGGAACAGCGGCAATAGAAGCGATAACAATAGCGGCAACAACAAATTTAGTTTATTACGAAAAACAACGCATTCACTAAACGAAAAGTGCTCAAAGTGAATTTGCATTGAAGAAAACATGGTGCAGGTAAGTCAGACTACTTGAATGTTCATGTTTAGTGGGAATTTATGAAAAACCGAACGTGCTGCTGCAGGTGCCTAAAAAAAATTACAAAAGATGGGCCATTTAAAACTAATGGAAGGTTTACTGCAGAACAATTGAGTTGGTCAACTTTTTGGCCATAAACTCCACGCAGTTTTTGGTTCAGAAGTGATTTTAACCCTTAAGCACCGAAACTATGTACGATGTAAGTTGTGGGACAGCTTCCAAATGAGAGTAAGGTCGTTTTTGGTGGACCATTGAAGCTTGTTTTTATTCATGAAGTTTTATTCTTCAGTATGGAGCTGTAAACTCATAAATTACTTTCAAAATTGATTCCGATTTGGTTCCAGCAATAATTGTTTTTTGTTTTCCATAATTTGAAATGTTAGAAATGGGTTTTTATGGATTTTCACGCTTAGTTTCAACAAAGCTTTTCAGTTAATGTTGACCGTTCTTGGCTGTTTGTGTTTTTTTAGGTTATGTTAATTTTTATTTTCTTCATTTATTTTTTTTTAATATTTGTTGCAATTTTTTTTTATCACTCTTTGTGATTTTGTATTAAAATAAAGTAAAACTGCAGAAAAAATGTTCAACAAATATACAAAAATTCACAAATTAAAAGATATATAAAAACTGTAATTTGTTTTAAAAAAAAAAATTATACATATTAAAAATATTAAAAAAAATAATATTTAATTTGTTATAATAATAATGTAATTAAAATTAATTTGTTATAAAAAAAAAATTATAAGTATTAAAAATATTACAAAAATAATATTTAATATTTGATTTAAAATAAAAAATTATTGATAATAAGAAAATAAAATTAAATGCACAACGCGCGTTTAGAATTTTTAAGACATTCAATTTACAGTTGACGCTTCCATTTTTAAGGACAAATTCATTTAACACTAGAAATACCATTGCATATTTGACGGTTTTTCATTTTTAAATATCTATTTTCTTTAGTATTTCTATCAAGTTTTGCTTTGATAGCTTTTATTTTTTATCGGTTTTACAGTTAGTTCTACAATTAGGGTTCTACAATTAGAAAAAGCAAAATCCGATCTGTACTCTTCGAGATATAAGCGGTTAAAAAATGTAGTCTTTGTAGGTATGGAAAACTTCCGGTCTCTCTAGTTTTATTGAATTTGTAGCTTTTCTTTAGCAACTATCAAAAATAAAATTTTGCATTTGCTTTAGTTTTGTGAATTTGTTTATTTGCACTTATTTATGTTTTTCTTAATTATGTCTGTTTCAATATTTACACATGCTTTTTTTGAATTATATGGAAAAATATAACCAAAATAACCTAAACCAACTTTTTGAAAATAAATTTTAAAATCGAAGCTCCTCTGTCAAATATTTTGTATGCAATATTTGAACTTTTAGTTACTATTAGCCTATTTTGGGGTTTTTTCTAATTTTATATTATTTGTTTTTGTTACTGTTGCTACTTTCCTTGATTTTATAACATCAAATGTGTTTTAAGTTAAACAGCGAAATAATAAACGCTTTTAGATGTCCACAAAATCACCAGCTAAACTTCATTAACTCGCTTAAACTCAGCTAAAGACGCATAATCCCACATTGCGTTTTTGGTGCAGCCACCTTTCCCCTCACTCCTCTACTCGTAAATCTGCCTTAAAGCAAAAAAAAACATTCAAAATATCAACTTGCATTGCTTTCTTTCATAAAATTCGACATCATGTGCCTTCAGCTTTCCACCCTTGTCTCAGTTTACATTTTCCCGAAAATTTTCCCATTTGAATGGCACATTTCATGTCGTTGGCATTTCCATTGCTTATTAAACCACACTCGCGCACCACATGCGCTTTGCATTTGCCTGTCCCAAACGGGAATCTAACTTTTATTAGCGGACACCACCACCCCTTGGCCGGCCTGCCTAATAAACTTGCAATCTTTTCTTTTTTTGCGCCACCACCCTTTGCCATCACATGAAAATTGTTTCGAGGAAAAAGCGAACATAATGAAAATTTAGCCAAATTACAAACGAAGACGCGCAGTCTTGACAGCTGCCGTCGTAGCAGCGCATCTGATTTCCACCCCTGGTTTGTGTGCGACCAGTGGCCGCCTGTTTGGTTGCGTGTTGCTGCAGTTGCTTGTGCATTCTGCACTTTTCCGATTGCGTAAATTTGTGCTTTATGCCTCTGCTTTGCCCTTCGTTCGCCTGTGCCGCGCCAGGCCGCCGACCAGCGTTGCGCTCTACGCAGCGCGGCTCGTATTCGCATTCCAATTGAAAGCCATTATCCATCGTTGACCTACCACCAACATCGGCGGCCAATACATCTCGCTGTGTCCTGTGCCCACGCTGACGGAGTGCGATCCCAGCGCACAGCGCATCTTTATGTTGCTTTCCGCTGTCGTTGTTGTTGTCATTCGGAGAGGGATGGCGCGAACTGGACCTCGTCGTCGGTTCACAGTGGCCGCAATTGGTATGATTTCCCTTTTAGGTTTAGGTTTTGGTTCCTTTAGGATTAGTTGTTGGCTAATTTTAGTGAAAATCTCAGAGCTCGTTCGTTGCGTGGTGCTATGAATGAGTTTTTTCAGAGATGGAAAGTCGCGCCAAACAAGTTTTATTAGAATCTGTTTACTTGTTATTCTTGTACTTTAAATTAGACAACAGTAAATGCATTTTTATGTTTGTGTTTCATCTTATGGAAAAAATAATCCTAATTTCAACAATAATCCTTATGGTCCTGACCATAATTTCTTTATTTGCATTACAAATTCTTTGCCTTGTGGGCACACCGTGGCGCTTTAATGCAACTTACTCTTCTTTTCAGTCTTTTTAACCCATTGAAGGTAATGGCCTGTGCCACTGTTTTATTCTGGTTGGATCTTTTCATGCGAGTTTTTATTTCTTGTAGTATTTTCAAGCTGGAGTCTTACTTAAATGGCCACAACAACAATGACATTATTAAGCGTATCTTTTCAACTTGGTCCTTGCACTGGATACACAGTATCCCTCTTTGTTGTTGACGTTCAACTTACGCGTCGAAGATCTCTTTCGCTGGAGCTTCAGCGAAGAGAGAAAGTGAAGTACGAGAGAAGTGTCCAAGCCAGAGTAGCCGCTGAATCTTGAGCTGGAGTATTCAAAACCGTTTAAATTTTCCCCCTCAAGACTTGCTGAATTATTTTTCAATTCAATTCTACATAAGTAGTTCTACTTATATATCAAAAGTAATACATCTGCCTTAAAGTATGCTAGAAGTAGTATATCTAGAATTCAATTTCAAACATAGCTAACATTACTTGCAGTTTTATAATCACACATACTTAGTCCTTAAAGCATATTTTCAGGCTCACAATAAGCTTAAATTTTACTTCAAACAAACTTGTACGCATTTTCTATACTTTCTTTTCTTTCACTAAATTTTTTACTAGTTCAAGTTGAGCAGTTGCACCTCTGCCAGTCTCCAATCATATACACATATTTGCCTACTCCATATATCGATGTAGAGATTTCAAACAAGTTCGCATTGCAGCAAAAACTCACTTCGTAGTGCAACGATTTTTCTCGTTTTGAATTTTGAACGTTCGATTTGTGGGCGTTTGAATTGCATTGGAAGAGAAGAACACAAAAAAAACAAGAGCCAAATATACACAAATGGCAATATTTACCACCCCCTGTCAGTCGTAAAAGCAATAACACCAATGCCTTATATGCGTACGCACACATATGCTTTTCTACGTGTTTGTATGTGTGTGTGTGTCTGTGTGTGTCGTAACAGTCATTGCAGTCGCATAAAATCGGTTGTGCGTTGCCAATTTGCGCTATGATTGCCAATTTAACAATTTCAAAATGTTCTCTTTTTTTAAATTGCTTCAGACTGATTGTTGTTGGTGCTTTGACACCGAATGAATTGAATATAGTGCACAAAAAAATTGCATATATCAAAAGATTTTGACACTTTGAGTTGATTTTTATGATATTTACAGGAAAACAACTTAAATCTTAAAAATCGTTTTATCCGAAGGGGGTTTTATGCATTATCCGCTTAGTGAAAATTGTTTGTAAGCGTATAGTTTGACTTTAACATGTTCTCAGTAAGTTGTAATAGCAAACAATTTTCTTTTATTGTTTATCCGAAAAGTTTTTAGTGCAAAAATTTCTTATCCGAAAAGTTTTAAATGCAAAAACAACGTTTATCCGATATTTCTTTTACTAATTCAAATCATTTATACCAGTTAATCTACAAATTGTGCACATTGGAATTATCCAAGTTACAAGTAAAGGGAAAATAAAATACTTTGATACCGGAAAAATAGTTTAAGCGAACATTTTATTTGTTTTCTAATTTTTTTAGTCATCAAATTGGCTTCAAAATTGCTCGTTTTCTTAAGCTTAAGCTTCAGTTATAATATTAAAATTTTGCAATTGAAACTTTTTTCAAAGCTAACTCTGACGTAAAATTTGACTTAGAAACCGGATATTCAGCAAACATTGTATTTGTTTTGTATTTTTTAATACTTTTTTTTGCTCATCGAAAAAACTTCAAAATTTCATTTTTTTTAAGCTTTATTTTCAGTTGGAACTAATTTTTTCCAAAGGCTTAGCTAATTCTGACGTAAAATCTGACTTAGAAGCCGGATTTCCAGCAACAAACTATTTGTTTAGAATTTTTTTTAATTTTTTACTCATCAAAACAACTTCAAAATTGCACGTTTTTTGAAGCTCAAGCTCAATAATTCAATTCCAATTGAATCATTCAGACGTCAAAATCTGACTTTGAAGCCGGATAGTTTTTATAATTTTTTTACTCATCAAAAACACTTCACAATTGCCCTTTCCGAAGTTTAAGCTGTAGTTATGAAACTATTTTTTTCAAATGCAAAACTAGTTCTGACTAAAGATCTGACTTAGAAGCCGAATATCCATAAGTATATGAACTGTTTTGAATGTTAGTGTAAAAGGCAATAGCTGTGTATTAACATAATTTACATTTTGCAAAATTGCTTATCCGAACATATTTGTAAATTATCCGAATTATCCGCACTTGAAAATCATGTATAATTAAATAATGTTACTTTCCTTTGAGCCATAAAACTAAATTGGATTAAATATGTCACTACAAAGTTGACCATTTACTTTATCCGCTTCATCCGAAAGCTTACTCTGGTGCAAAATCTGACTTAGAAGCGGGATATCCAATGGTTTTTATACTTTTTTTACTTATCAAAACAACTTTACAATTGCCATTTCAGAAGTTTAAGCTGTAGTTATGAAACCATTTTTTTTCAGATGCAAAACTAGTTCTGGTTAAATATTTGACTTAGAAGCCGAATATCCATAAGTAAATTAACTTTTTTGGATGTTATGTTAGTGTAAAAAGCAGTAGCTGTGTATTAAATTACTTTAAATTTTGCAAAATTGCTTATCCGCACATATTTGTAAATTATCCGAATTATCCGCGCTTGAAAATTATGTATAATTAAGTAATTTTACTTTTCTTTAAGCCATAAAACTAATTTGGATTCAATATGTCACTAGAAAATTTACCATTTACATTATCCGCTTTATCCGAATGTAATAATAGCCTAGTATTTTGAAGGTTCCAGTTTTTTGCAGTGTACTTGTATTTATATTAGCGAATTTTTAGCACACGAATCTAAAGTTGAAACGAAAACGGGAATTAATATTATGGGCCAAAGAAAGAAAAATGCAAATTTAGGCAAAATGGCAACTCGCATTAACCGCTGGCAAAGTTGGCAAAAAGGGGCAATATGCGATCAAAACGGAAATGCGGCATCGATATGCGAACACTCGCACGCACACAAAAGCACACACAAATGCGCCTACAAATATGCCATAGCACGTAGAGAGCTCAGCAGTGCAGTGAGCGGCGCAGTGTATGCGTTTATGTGTGTGTGTGTGTGTGTCAGTGCAAAATGTCAGCGGTGTGTTGGTGGGAGCAGCGGGCGCCGGGCACAGTGCACAAGCGAGCAACCAACACAACATGCTGAGCAAATGAAAAAAGCCAGGCGGGGGGTGATTCAGTGCAGAGCAGCGAAGTAGCACTGCGAAACATGGTCAAACCGAGCCGAATGCAATTTTTTGTGGGCTAGCGCATTCGTTGCTGTCGTTGCCATACAGGCGTCTATGTGGCAGTGAAGAGGCGCCTACTCGCTCCAGCCACAGCGCCCGCTGACAGCGAGGGTCGGCCATATAAATTGGTAAACAAGGCATGAAGCATGGTCCGGCCGGGGCGCTGGCTGGCTAGCAAAAATGGCGCCTGCTAAGAGTGCGTGGAGCGGGAGCGGCAGCAAACAGGGTGAAGAGCTGAGAGCGACCAGTGCGTATGTGCAGCGTACGCACACAAGTGCGTGCGTGCAAAATATGAAATGCAATAACAGCAACAACAATGATGCCCGCAGAAGAGAGAGAAACTGACGTTGCATGCGTACGTGCGTTGTGCGTGTATGGGGCCTAAAGTAGGCAATGCGCTCGAGCATGAGTAAGAGCACAACAGCTGGAGCGCGCACACACAGCGGTGCGTTGCAATTGTGCACAGTGGGACCAAAAGCAATGCATTACATTAAACAGAATACTCTTTGTATATAGAATATATTTTTATATATATTGTGCGCATTATTAAGCCGAAAACTATGCAACATTTTTTTGTTGGAAGCTTAAAAATGATTTAATTTCATTTAACACACTCCACGGTGCAGCCGCAATGAACTGAAAAAAATTCCACGCTACAGGTACACATTTGCCAATGCCTGCTTTTGTTGTTGTATGCAGTGGATGGCATGCGTTGTGTGTGTGTGTGTGTCGTTGTTCATGTAGAAACCGAAAATGTGAAGAAGGTGAAAATGCTGCCAGTACACGTTGCAGGCAACAGCGATGGCAGCATCAGCGGCAGCTGCAAAACTAGAAATCAAAGAGGAAACGCTGATTGAAATATATTGGATTGGCGGTTGTGCGCAGCGGGCAAGTGGTCCCCTCGCTCTTCCATATCCACTTCACTCCCACTGAATTTGCAATACATGCCATATACGCATCCACACACACACACGTATACATCTCGTTGTGCCTACATATGTGCCGCCTGTATTTAAATGGATTGCGTGCTGCACATACTCCACCGCCTGCTAGAATAGTGAATGTGAATGTGTGTGTGTATGTATTGGCACGCAGCAGCATGCGCCTAGCGTTGACAAAAATTGAATAAAAGACACGAAATGTAATTTTTCTTATAAACCAAATGAAGTGCTCTTGCTGATGCGCCTTGCCTGCGTGGCCTCTTTTAAAGTTCAAATGCTGTGCGTGCCGGCATCAGTTGTTAGTTGGGTTGTTGGGTGGGCGATGGCCACACTGCATGAAATTAAATTCAACAAAATGATGCAGAGAAAGGTTTGCTGAAACAAAGAAAATCGTTTTGGTGCTTTAAAGCCCAATGAACTCGTAGTAAGCTTGGAAACGACCACTGGATAGTGGCTTTTCAAGTAAAAGATTTTATAAAATTTGACACAATCGAGAGCAAATACACTTAAAAGTAATGAAAATAGACACAGAAGCCTTAACTCTGAGATTTAATTTAGTGTTGAAAATTTACATACAAGACTGAACAAAAAATTTGACCCAATACAACCCAGACTGGTATATGAAAGCTTTTAGCCTAAAACTATGCATTATTGAGAAATATTTAATAAACACTGATGTGACTTAAGCTACGTTCAATTAGAATTAGAACTACTACTAGCTAAAAATTTATGTTAGCCTAAATGTATGCTCTATAAAAAGGTCTTATTTACTGCTGATGAGACACAAAACTACAACCGTTGTATCGTTAGAAACTTATTTTGTAGTAGAGATAAATGTGGGTTTAAAAATTTGTTCCATAAAAACGTGCAACGAAGGAAATTAAAGCATGATTTAAGCGATTAACGGGACTTAAACGTTCAAAGGTTTAGGTGTTTAGAGAAATTTTAGCCTAAAAGCATGTTATGCATTGTAAAAATTCGACTGCACATGTTTTTCAGACTGTTGGGAATTTTGAAAGCATGTAATTAATTGTGAAAATTCTGCTGCAGACACCTTAAGGACTGTTGGGTTTTTCACAACCCCATTAAAACAATCTCAAGCCGAAAAATATTCCACGTGTAGAAACCATATGTGGTAAATGAAGGATGTCTACGATTTCTAATCATGCAAAAGCTAAGATTTTATATGAATTATGCATAATAACTTTTGTATAATCTTATAATTTTAAAATTAAAAATTTTTGTTGCATAGTTTTAGGCTGGTCTTGGTTGTTTATTACATTATGAACACATCGCACACGCACTACAAAAGTGACACAACTCAAAATGTTCACTTTTCGGGTTTATGTGTTAATACTGTGCACAATGCATAAATCTACCAATCAGCAGAAGCTTAGTATATTTTTTTGTTGTTAACTGTTGCAAAAATACAGTTAGGTCTCTCTTCATGTCAGAAGTTTGATGCTATTTGATCGCTGCAGCTCAATGCAAAAGAGTCCTAATTCAAATTGTGTCACTTTTGACAAAATAACTTATTGTTAAAGTTAATTTAAAGCAAAATTCTGACAATTTTTGGATATATTTTTAATTTTTAAAATTAATTGTGAATTTTTCAAATTTTTCTTTCAACTTTTTAACTGTCATTTATAATTATTAAATTCAGAAAAAGTGGCATAAATTGAAATAATTCGGTAATTATTGAATTAAAATATTATCAAAACAGTCGCAACTCGAAATTTTGGATTTTCTCAAAAACAGTTTTTTGCATTTCCTGAAAAATCAAAAATTTTGAGTTGTGTCATTTTTATTGTGCGTGTGCGACATAACTGAATATATTTAATGCTAAAAGTACTCAGATTTCTACTCTACTAAATTATATATTTACACCATAATTTTGTCAGATTTGTGCACATAAATTTGCTCACATTACTTTCACACTTGATAGGCTTAAATGTGGAAGAATAATAAGGCAAAGCTGAGCCTTCTCCACTTTAATCAGTTGATATGATTTACTACAGCGGCTTTGTATACGATGATATAAAATATTCCGCTCAAGTCTCACAGTCTAATGGGTTTCATTAGCCGTGCCTGGTTCAAGTAGCTTAAGATTGAGTAAGAAGGAAAAAAAGGATGGCTCACCTGCACAACTTCTTCGACAATCTAGGGAATCTGGCTTATAGAACTATTCATAGAAGAGGGAAGAATCAGCTGGATGACTTCTTCTTCGACAATCTAGGGCATCTAACCGATAAAACTATTCATAGGAAAATGAAGACTCAGCTGGACAACAAAGAAGACTCACCTGGACAACTTTTTATTCAACAATCGAGGGGATCTATCTGATAGAACTATTTTCAGTCTACTAGGCTTTGTAAGGAGCACAAACTGGTTCATTGACTAAGGAGTGGATTTTTAAGCTCGATCGATTTTGGTGGCACACTCCTACCTACCTTGGCCTACCTTGTCGGCCTCGATAGCTCAGCGGGTAGCGCGCTGGCTTCTCATACCGAGCGCCCCAGGTTCGATTCCTGGCTTGGGCTGGAAAAAACACTCATTTACTTCTATCGCTATCCACATGAAGGAAATGAGAATTACAAGAATCGCACAAGTGCGCTCTTGGCAGGCAATGGCAAAACCTCCAAGTGTGAAAGAAAAAAAACTGCCAATCGCCGTTCGGATTCGGCGTAAAACTGTAGGTCCCCTCCCTCCCTTTCCCCCATCCGTTTGAAATGTGTGTTGTATCACATGTTGGAAAAAACAGTGTTGCATACACATTTCAAACGGGTGGAATTTGTGGTATCACAACGGGCCCATAGGCCTAAGTGTGTCTCATACAGAGGCAGCCACTTAACCAACCAACCAACCTACCTACCTATCAACCTACCTACCGTTTTAATTTCTTTGGATTTTACTACCTTAAAGCTGTCGTTTTGGGTTGTTACTTTACTGTCTAAAAAGATTTCTTCCAGGGCCTTTTATCAGTAATTTTTTTTTTTTACATTTTTGACAATTGAAAATTTTGTTCATCAACTAGTTTATTGTATGACACTCTGAACCATGTACAGTCGCGTTTTATGCCATGAAATGCGCCATTTGATTTTCCCCTACCCCACGCCTCCATCATCCATCCCCCTTTAGTGTCACTTGTGATTGGGCGCTTGCAACCGGAGGCGCCAAATTGCTGGCCACTGCGCTTGTGCACAGCGCTGATTCGTCCGATTCGCCGCCATTAACAGCGAAATGTCGACAGCAACAATAAATGTGTTTAATTTTTATTAATCTATTTTTTTTTCGTGCTGTTGCGCTATTATTATTGTTTTTCACCAACCGACAGCTTTCAAATATTTGTGCTTTTATTTTTGGCGGAAAAACCAATTTATGCGCCCGCGCCACACGTCCACACCTGCACCCGGCTCCTGCTTCCAACATTCTCGACATGATTACGCCCACTCATTTTATTTCGACTGCCTCCAACTCGACCCTCGCCGCACGTCGCCACCACTTGACTTGCATTAATTTGCTACAATTTTTTGGCTTCGTTGGCTTTGTTTTTTTGAAGGCGACTATGTGGGTGCAGTTTTATTTGTGCATTGTCAGTGTTGCAGCACAATAAAAACAATGGAAAAATACTGCCAGCAACAATGCTCAATGTTGTTGTTAATGAAATTGTTAACATGCGGTGTGCATGTGCCGCCATGTAAATGCGCGCGTGTGTATGTGTGTGTGTATTTGTACGCACATATATTTTGTGGCCAGTGTTGCTGCAATTTTCGCTATTTTCCTTCCTGCGCTGTTTCTGGCTTTCCTCCTGCGTTAACCTTTTTACATATTCCTAGTTGTTTTTGTTTTCCTTTTTTGGTTGAGCTTGCGGGGGTGGCGTTCGAGGAGGAATGGGAAAATGTATTTTTAATTTAAAAGTGCATTGTTGCCTTTTTTCGGCGTTGCGATTTTTTGTCGTTTGTCTCATTCTTTTTCCTTATGCAATTTTCATACTTAAGCCGTCGTCCTGCCCTTCTCCCAACTTCTCACTCTTTTATACCACTTTCGTGTGTTTTTACGCTTTTGCAATTATTGCATATGAAGTTTGCAATTAAATGGGATTAATGCGAAAAAAATTTCGTTTCACGTTTTCATGTAGTGCCGCTGTTATTTTTTTAGTTGTCGTCGGCGCTGTTTGCCACACCTTAATTTATGTTGCTGTCGTTTACCATAATTTATGAGTGACAACATTGTGAGCTGTTGTGACATACCACGTAAAACTGAATTTATTCATTTTAAAATTTTCATAAAAACAACTTTTCCATTTGAAGGTATTAACTGGTTTGAAGAAATATTTAACAAAACATTTTTTTTTATATTATTAAGAAATTTATTATGATTGCATGAAATTGAAAGCTTTTCGCCAGCAAAATTATTCGCCAGGTGGTATTCACTTGGGCCCAGGTATAGACTAAAAAATTTAATGCATAAAAACCTTCAAACCCAGTTTTCAGAGCTTGTGGTCTGCCACTATCGTTTTGGGTGACCTGGCATTGTTCTGATGGAACACAATTCCTCTCCTAAATATTAGTCAAAGATGGTTTCTTATGGTGGTTTGCTTCCTTCAGACTGTCCAATTGTTGAAAGTACAGGTTAGAACTAATAGTTTGCTCGTAAAGGAGCAGCTCGCAGTAGATGATTCCCTGTCAATCTCATCAAACACACAACACAACCTTTCTGACCGTCAATCCTGGCCAGCATTTGCGCTGACTTTCGCTTGACGTTGTCAAATATTGTAACGATGAGGCACTCTGTGCTGTGCTATGCATGAATGTTTTTCCACGCATACTTTTAGGCGTGTACTTTGGAGTACCGCCGATTGGCTTTAATTCCGATATGGCAAGGATGGTTCGCGAAGGTGATGTGCTGTGGTAGAACGATCGAGATAGAGAGTACAACTGGAATGTGCAAGAAACATCGGTGCGATAACCAAACAAGTATAAAAATCAGCAGTTTGCAGCGCAGAGGGTCGAGTCTTAGTTGAATAAGCAAAGTAGTAACAAGTGTAGACACAAGCAAAGTGTAAATCTGTAAATAAAGTGATTGTTGGTTTTGGAATGCGTTTTGCGTTGAGTAATTGAAGTGGTTTTATTTTCAAGCACATTTTCGTAACAATATACACTTTTCATCACCTGTTACCATAAGCTTCAGAAATGTGTGTTCAGAATATTTTTCTGTTATCTGGTGTGACACCCCTACGTCGAGTTTCGTTAACCTGTTTTAAACGACTTTTATATAATCTTTCGCTTTTGAAACAGTCCTTAATGACGTTTCGACTGAACGATTTCCATGATATCATGGACACTTCCGCCAATTGGTCTTCCAGAGCGTGGTTTGACTTCAAAATTTCCGGAACTAAATCGATATTGCGAAACACTATTCACATTTTCAGCCACCTTACTTGCACTCTCGCTTGCCATATGCCATATTTTCCCTTTGTTTTTGTCTATCTTCAACACATCTGAGTGAAGCAATCATAAAACTGTCCAAGAAGTTTCTTTAGTATGAAATCTTGTCTTTTCAACGCCATTTAAAGTAACCCAATCGCACTTATACAACGCAAAATACAGCCATGTATTGGAAAAATTATGGATTTCTTCCACTTCTTCAAGCAACATAATATTCCACATTCACAAATCCTGATTTAATAGCTGTAAGAGCTAATAAAGTATCACACATTCGACATTACCTACCGCAACAATTTCACCCACAAAAACAAAACCATCATTAACATCGTTTGACCTTAACAGTAATTTAAACCACGTGCCAGTTGTATTTTCTTATGCTCTGGTTACCGCACACATGCTCATCACATCACAAATACACCCAACACACACACACCAACATTTCAACACATTTTGCTAAAACACCCAAAAGCTGCAAAACTCAAACACATTTGAATTTTGTACACAAAAGCCAACCAGACACTCCAGCCGACAACACTTTCACCTTCATTAAATTTAAAATGTTTTGCCTTATTTAAAATAACACCATAGCATACTTTTGGGCCATCAAGCTGAAGCAATGACCCGACCGCTAACCGGGCCCCCCTTAGCGTCTTTTGGGCCGTCGGTTTTGCATGGTTTTCAGCAATGCTGTGGTTAGCTGTGGAATTTTAGTGTAAAGTTTGCTGCATACTTTTGTGTGCTCGATGTGTGAACTCATTTATAGCTACATGCAAGCACGGGAATGTGAATATATGTGTGTGTTGTTTTGGTGTTTGTGTGAAGGTCAAGTTGTTTTTAAAATGTTCATTGTACAGCTTAACAGTTTTCGACACACACTCACACGCACCTGTGCCGTACATATAGATTCGTAGTCACAGCAGCCAAAAACTTGACCTACAAAAACTTTTGAACGCACACGCACCGAAGCAAGGTACACATGAACACAACACACACACACGTTAAATATTCTATGCAAATTTCTCACACACACACACAGCAGCCGCACACAAAATTTGGGCGTGAGTCACGTGAGCTTGTGATGCGTTCCGATATTTGGTTTTTTTGGGCGCCGCTACCAGATTTTAATATTCCATAAACGTTTGTCGTTTCATTTTACTTATTTCGGCATCAAATTGCTGGTATTTTCCCCCACATTGTGCCCTCACCAGACGCTCCTCCTGTGCATTCAGCTTCAAGGCAAAATCCAAAATTTGCATTTAAATATTTTCTACTTGAAAGCATTTTGATGCAGCAGCGCTTCGACATTCACCTGCCGCTCAACCCTCCACTTTCCACTTCAGTTAGTTTGCCCTATTTTACGTACTAATCACCTCCGCCCACTTTCGGGCAACAGTCCCTTTCCCTCCGACTGTGTCTCCTGTGTCTGACTTTATAATTTTAAATGTTCCGCAAATTTTGCTAACTTTTCATTCATGTCTGCCGCCCTGTCTGCGAGCATGTCTGCACAGTCTCTTCAGAGCAACACCCCCGTTCCACCCCGCATTGCTTTCCTCGTGTACTGCCAGCGCTGTTCCTTGCCGGTGTCTGCGTGCATTTCTACATAGTTTCAGTGAAAGCTTTTCTATTTACTTCCCTTTTTGTGTATTTTATAATTACCAACACTCATTTAAATTTAATACTTGTCTAAGCGTTTGCCGTCTGCCTGTCTGCTGACCATTTTCTATTTTTAGCTAACCGTATTTGCGAACATATGCATACCAGTCGAATTCATAGGGTTGCCATTTGGTACTTTTGGAAATGTGTTGTTTTTGAATTGTTTTGTTCTTAGTGTGTGAGATGTTTTTAATTGAATGTGCCATACTATATGTGAGTGTTACAATATTTTAACTTGCAAGCTCCATGCAAGAAACTAAGATGTGTTGAAGGCAAAACAAGATTGACTGTGCGCTAAATTTGATCCACTTTAGGGAACTTCTCTGCCTAAAACGGCAGCAGGTGACAACCATGAAGACTCACCTGGACAATCTCTTCGACAATCTAGGAGATCTGGCCCATAGAACTATTTATAGAAGCAGGAAGACCCGCCTGAACATCTTCTTCTTCGACAATCTAGGAGATCTGGCCCATAGAACTATCCATAGAAGAAGGAAGTCTCACCTGGGTAACTTCTTTTTCGACAATCTAGGGGCTCTGGCCTAAGAACTCTTCATAGAAGTAGGAAGACTCAGCTGAAAACCTTCCTCTTCGACAATCTAGGGGATCTGGCCCATAGAACTAGGAAGACTCAGCTGAACATCTTCCTCTTCGACAACCTAGGGGATCTGGCCCATAGAACTCTTCATAGAAGTAGGAAGACTCAGCTGAACAACTTCCTCTTCGACAATGTAGGGGATCTGGCCCATAGAAGTAGGAAGACTCAGCTGAAAAACTTGCTCTTCGACAGCCTAGGGGATTTGGCCCATAGAACTGTTCATAGAAGAAGGAAGTCTCACCTGGGTAACTTCTTTTTCGACAATCTAGCGGATCTAGCCCATAGAACTCTTCATAGAAGTAGGAAGACTCAGCTGAGCAACTTCCTCTTCGACAATCTAGGGGATTTGGCCCATAGAACTATCCTTAGAAGAAAGAAGACTCACCTTGACAACTTCTTCTTCGACAATCTAAGGGATCTGGCCTATAAAACTATTCATAAAAAAAGGGAGACTCCCCTTGACAACTTCTTCTTCGACAATCTAGGGAATCTGACCCATAGAACTCTTCATAGATGAAGGAAAACTCACCTACACAACTTTTTCTTTGACAATCTAAGGGATCGGAACCATAGAACTATTATAGAAGATAGATCTTTTTCAATAATCTAGGGATCTAATTGATAGGACTATTTACAGCCTGAAGGCTTCGTAAAGAGCTCGAACTGGTTAAATTACTAGTAAGCAGACTTTTAAGGTCGATTGATTACAGTGTCACTATGAGCTTTCATGGCCTAAGTACCCTCCGCCTTGGGGCCACTAGTAGATTTAAAATTTGTCTAATTGAATAAGTTATACCTTAACACTGCTACTAACTTTAATACTACAAGGATTAATTATACAAATACTAAAAATATACTTTAATAATTACAACAATTATCGCTCTCACCTTCAAAAAGTGTGTCAAACTTTTCCCCGTTATTGGCAACCCTACACAGCATGTCCGCCAGACATTTGCCAGACTTCCTGACATCATTAGAAAGTTTTGTTGAGTGCATAAAAATCAAATAAGAATGCACAGAAAACGCAAAAAACTTTTACTCTCATTCAAAAGAAAAAGCAAAACTCATGCCAGCTTACGCTCCTCTGACCTCTCAACGTCGCCCTTAGACCCACTAAACTCAGTTGACTTCACCATTATAGGCGACGACGACATTATCATCTCATTCAACCACAATTTCTTGCTACTTTCCAACACACTTTACACTTTTTGCACTCCTCTCACAACGTCTGTCGTTCTACACACTGCAACTTTCCTCTCGGTTTATATGCGCTTCTTTTTATATATTTTTTTACTACTATATTCGTACATTTTTTATTATTTTATTCTTTTCGCTCTTTGCTTACACCCACCAGTCCATCCATTCATTCATCCACCCACCCGCAGTGCAATGCACCGACCCCAACAACACAAGTCTGTGGCATTCGCAGCTTGCTTTCCCTGCATACATTCTTAGTCGCTGTGACGTTTCCGCAGCTGCGGCTGCAGCGCCGTTGGCGCTGACGGCAACGAGCGCACTTTTCACACCATTTTCTAGCTGCGCCGCCTCCAGTTGTCTGTTAGCGCCAAGCTGCATGCTTTTCGTTCTTTATTCTTCATTCATTCAACAAGATAAAGTTTGGTTGTAAAAATTCCGTCTTTGTGTTCGTTCGTTGGTTCGTCTGTCTGTTGGTCTGGCTGCTTGTCTGTTGCTGGTGTGTTTGGCTGTGTGTGTGTGTTAGTTGAACTGGCATTCGGTCTGTCACCGCTGCTGTCTGCTTCAGAAGTATGTCAGTGTCTTGTGCGCTGTCCGCTGCTATGCGGCGGTCTCGTCGTCGGTATCCTTGTCCTTGAACCTCAGCTTCCTTGTGCTTTCGTTGTTTGCTGCCACTCGTGGTCTACTGTCGCTGGTGGCGTCATGCTGCTTTCGCCTTATTATTTTTGCTTTTATTTTATTTTGATTTTTTTTACTTTATTTTATTTAAAGATTTGCGCGCGTTTGCTTTTGTGTTTACTATATGGGTTTGATGTACATATGTTGCTTTGCTTGTGGGTAATGGTGACAGTTGCGACTTGCATATCTGTTTGTATCTCAAAAAAGTCCCCATATTAAATTCAGAAGCAAAGTGTGTTACTACGATTTAATGGTTTAGCTTAGCAAAAATAATAATCTCACGTAGACCCTTTTAATTTAACATAACACCGCTTAGCCAACAAAAACTTGATCAACTGCACTACCAGAGCATTTTGCAACTTTGTCAATTAAGCGTTTCTTAACCTCTCCACTTAAACTTGAGCCATGTTTTGCACTCAGGCAGACAGACACCAGAGTCAAGTTCACGGCAATGCTCCGATCCGCGGCACATGCGGTTAACAAGTCAGACAGCAGCCCATAAATAATTAAAAAAAAAGATAAACAAAAAAGCGTTGCCACTTGACAATTTGTAGTTTATTGTGGGTATACACGTTGCGCAGTAAATTTGTGTATACATAGTGAATTGGGATAGGAGTTTTTCCTATCAAAAAGAGACAAAGAAAGTGTGTGTTGTGGCGCATTTAGTTTTAATTTGACTTATGTATAGTTAAAGCGTGAAGTAATAATCGAAAGTACTTGAAAGCGAGCATCTAGTTTCCATTAAAACCAGTAACGAGCCTTTTCGAAGGTCTACGTAAAAAGCGAAGTGGGCATCTAGAGTCTGGTAAAACAAGTAACAAGTCTCCTCGATGGTCAAAATGTTATCCCTTCTTAAAAGCAAATTTCTAACTCTTTCGAAAGTGAATGACTAATCTACTTGAAATTGATGCTTAGTCTCCTTGGCTTTCAGCCTCCTTCAGGGTCGAAATTCCAGTCTCCTTGAAAGCAGATATCTGTCTCCTTCAAAGTGAATGTTCAGTCTCGCTTCTCGCTGAAAGTGGGCATCTAGAGTCCATTAAAACGAGTGACTAGGCTGCTTGACGGTCAAAGTCGTAGTCTCATTGAAAGTAAATGTCTAGTCTCCTTGAGATTGAGTGTCCAGCTTTGTTGAAAGTGAGCATTTAGACTATTAAAACGAGTAACTACCCTTCTTGAGGGTCAAAGTCCTAGTTTCATTGATAACCCTCTTAAAAGTGAATGTACAGTATTCTTCAAAGTGAACATGGGAATCAAAAGATCAAACTCTTGGCCTTCTTCAAACCAAATATCGAGGATTGCAAGCTTAGCTGAGAATAAGAGAAGCGAAACCTGAGAAGCCTCCATTTAAATGAAAAACATAGTCTCTTTGAAATCAAATATCAAGCTTTCTTAAAAGCTGACCTGAGAAAATGAGCATAGTAGTCTTAGTAGCCTCCACTAGAATCAAAAACCTAGTTTTTTTAACCGTAGCTTCACAAAAATTAAGGAATCCTATCCTATGTATACAAAGGAGAAAATTATAAACTTTTCAATTTCCTCAAGAACTCTTTCTTAAAAAAGTGTGAAAGATGGTTTTAAACAAGCATAATCCCAACACAAACAAAGTCACAAGAGTGGTTCAATTAATTATATCCTGAAAAAAGTTATAATGAAACATATTCTTCAGACTAAACATTCAGCTTCTATGAGAGTTGAAATAGAATCATAAGGAAAATTAGAGTCTAACCTCATTGAAAGCTAAAAAAGAGCCAAGAGCCAAAATCTAATCTCCGTGAGTGCTAATATTTGAACTTAGTGATAGTTCAAAGTGATAGTGATAAGTGACTTAGTGATAATCCTCATTGAAATTTTAAGTCTAGAGGATTGTACCTCATTCCAAGTTCCTTCCTTTCGAGAGTTAAAATCAGTCCAAAGTTATTACTTCAAAACGGTGAAATTTTCCTCTTTGGTATATCGAGTCTGAGACACTAAAAATCTGGTCAACTATGAAAAAATTGTATAATCCAGTGAGACATGGAGTCCTAAGTAGTCTAGTTGTGGGCCTGTGATGGTCTAGCAAACTATAAAAATTTATTGGTTTTGAGTTGGCTCCCTCCCTCCTACATCGGTATTTTCTACACATTGGCTTCTCTACTCTACTCTACTGTACTCTACTCTACTCTACTCTACTCTACTCTACTTTACTCTACTCTACTCTACTCTGCTCTGCTCTGCTCACTCTACTCTACTCTACTTTACTCTATTCTATTCTATTCTTTTCTATTCTATTCTATTCTACTCTACTCTACTCTTTTCTATTCTACTCTACTCTATTCTATTTTCTTCTACTCTATTCTATTTTACTCTATTATATTCTATTCTACTCTAGTTTGGGCAAGAGTCATGAAGCACACGCGAAAACTTAGTAAAATTCAATGAAGAGTGAACGTCTATAATAATTGTTATTTTTATTCAATTACCCGCTCCACAACAACATAAAAAACATAAACAGGCACGACATGCGATGCATTAAAGTTACTTTACATTATTAGTTTGAAGTGTTGTGGTTTTGTATCCACAACAACAAAGGCACAACGCCACGTACAATGCAAAGTGGGACTCAAGTGATGCTTCAAGCGAATTGTGTGCAACCGATATGAAGTTTTTATGTGGAGTTCTCTTGATGCCGACGATCCGAGTATCTGAATGCGGTCTTTGTGTTGGGGTTACTTGTGGCCGCCATACGATGTTGTTACTGATATATGTTTACATAAATTAACTAGCAATTGGTGTTGGAATTTCGCGTGTATGTGGTTTTTGTTGCATAATTTTTTTCATTTAAACTAAACAACAACGACACAAGTGAAGAAATGAAACTTGCCAATAATCTGTTTGGATTGTTGGGTATGAAAAACAATGCAATTTTTGCGATAAATTGCACGGAAAAAAGTCAAACAATTTACTGCAAACAAGCAATGACAACGACGGCAACACCCTAATATGGCATTCATGTATGCAAATTGAACAAACCGACGGTCAGACGGACCGATAGACAAACGAAGACCGTTGCTGCTTCAATGACTCGAGAACAGCGCGCATGCATTTGATGGCTGCCGCAATGATGTTTCGAGTGTTGATGATGATGTTTCTTCGCTGTCTATCATGTTGTTGTTGTTGTTGTTTAAGGGCGCTGTCGCTGACGTTGATGTGTCAGGATGTATGCTGCCACGGCAAATATTTTGCTTGTCGCTAGAATTGTGCAAGAGCTGCTACAACTACAACAACGATAACTGCTCCCAGCATCAGTCCAACCAAAATGCAGCAAACGTATGGAAAATGAGCAAAAGCAGCAGCAAAAAAAACTCGTTACTTGCTTCGGCTGCTGTCGTACAACGCCCCAGCCCAACAACGCATCGAAGTACAACTTTAGGGGAGGGGGGACGCTGCTGCCCAGTACATATGGGTGACTTTTGCCGAGAAGCTGACCTGCCACTTGCCTTGGCGCAAGCGAATTTCCACACAGCAACGCCGTGGTGTGCAGTAGAGACGGACCAAAGAAAATGGCAGTTGCCACGCACCCGAACACCAGAAGACTACGACAACAGCGAGCCGCTTGTCGGGCTCTCTGTCTGACTGCTGGCCGCCGCACTGCCTACGCCGAGGCAAATGAGCGAGCTGCGATGCGATGCCAAGCAGCCACCGGACGCCCACTACTGTTGCTGTGCTATTGAATTTTGGCCGCTGTGGGTGGTGGTGGTGGTGGGCTCGTAGAGAGTACACTCCATAATATGGTCAACGTTCTAAATACAAATGGATAAATTCCGAAATTTATGTACACCCAACGCAGCGTACCGCACCATAACGTCTCGACATGTGCCCTGACCTCACACACACACTCGCACACCCAGCGGCACCAAACCTATCGACTTTGGCAGCAAACCGAAAGGATTATGACCGTTTATACTACACGATTTTTGTCTAGCTTCGGTCGTTTGTTGGTGTTGGGCCAATTTTGTTGTCTCGACGGAGTTGAGTTTGTGGCCGAGCAATAATCAAATAGCCGCCTGTCTGCACCCAGCACAGCACAGCGCGCCGGCTGCAAGGACTTTGCTCCGACCAGCAAGAGGATTTAGTTTTAAAACTAGAGCAATAGGTTAATGCACACACAAATGCATGCATAAATACTTGCATATGTTTATGTGCACTCACACATCCACTCATGCTTGCATGTGTGTTCGTTCCACTTGTGCGTTTGTGTGGATTATGTTGTGTATGCTTCACACTTGCACTTGAGCGGCGATTTTTAGCCTTGAATGTAATAAAATTAAAAGCAAAAGAAAATGAAATCAAAACGAAAAAAGCAGCAGTCATCGCACACTCTCCAACTTGGCACGATTTCATGCACGTGCAGACAGTTTGTCTGGCCAAGTTTCTTACTTCAAGGTCTCGTCGCATGTGTGGCAAAGTATGAAACGGGGTTGTTGGGGTTTGGTCTCGGAGGAATGTGTGTGTGTGTGTTTGTGTGTGGAGCGATGGAAGTGGTGTCATTTTGTGTGGAATTTGCTGTTTATGTGGTTGCGGTTAATTAAGACATTAGATTATGGTGTGAACAGTATTTTGCTGGATGTGGTTACACGAGTTTTTTGAAATTAAATTGTATTAAAATTTAAATTTTTAGTTATTTATTTGATTCGGTCTATGAACAAGAGTTCTTACGGGCTATAAAAATAAAACAGAATGTCCTTATATACTAAAGCGCTATGAACTAAGGTGATCTAAAAAAACTTAACTTATTAACCCTTTCGCTACAGGTTTTTACTGGAGAAAGTTAAAGGCTAAAATTTATCGATTTTATATTCTTAGAGTGTTGCCATATGGCAGCAACCATATCGTTGTGGCTCTAGTAACACTGTAAAACACAAAAAAAATAACAAATAACAATTATAGGACATTTTAGTACCAATTTGGAGTAAGTTCGAAAGAAACACTTAAACACATTTTTAGTTTTGGCTTAATTCTGGCGTTCAAGTTAATCTCTGAGCTTTGATGTATTCAGACACCTATAGTAGAAATTTATGGCGGATATTTTTATGGTACATTTTTTCCTTAAAAAGTCCTTTTTTAAAGAACATTTTTGGCACTTTAGAAAAAAGGGTCAAATTGACCCATACAAATAGGAGTTACAGGGTTAAAATGCTCTACAACAATTTTTTTCGTAATATTTTACATCACATTACTGAATACATCGTATACCTAAAATGTGAGGTGACATGGTTTTCGTATGCCGATTCATCATAAGAATGTGCAAAAAGGGGAAAACTTTAACCCCCCTAAAAAAATTCAGACGTAAACTTTCAAAACGCCGATACACGTATATTTTCTACCAGAATCCGTTGTCAGAACCTTGTTATTTAAAAAAAAATTGATTTTGTTGTGCAGTGTAATCACTTAAAAATAAAATTTTTTACACATAACTAAAAATTTTATATTTTTTAATTTACTTCAACTAAAATAATTACAAAAATATATATCAAAATTGAAGTCTTCTTCTTCTTGACTGTCAATTGAATGAGTAAAAAGTCCAAATAAAAAGTTCTCTTATTTGTTCTGCTTCTTCTTCCTTTAATATGTAAAGATATTACATTGAAAAAACTTGTATATTTCTCTTCTTTTGGCTTAAATATTCAGTTTATTATTTTTGTATTATTTCTAAAACTTCAAATTGCATGAACAAAAAAAATGTAATCTTGAAACCATAAAGAATTCAGACGTCCCTAAAGTGGCATGTAACCATATGTGCCACAAAATAGCGAAAGGGTTAATTAACTGCGAGGTTGAGTGACTCAAGAAGACCAATTTTATTCAAATTTACATTGTCTCTAAATGAATATCTACAGTCAGTCACACAAATTAATTACATAAGGGGTATTCACACTTACCTCTTTACATTGTAAGTTCGAAACCCAATAGTTTTTCACATGTAATTTGTTTTTGTACAAACAATCGAACAAAACCAAATGACATGAATGAAGTACAAAACTATCGTGTGTGAATACCCCTATTATTATGATTTGCTTAGCTTTCATTAAAGCTTACCGCAACCTATGCATTGCACTTGTCTCAACACAACTGTTTAAGTGACAAAACATTTAGCAAATAAATTTGTGGTTATTCTCACATTTGTACTGAGCACAATTCCAGTTTACCCATTTGCATGTTTTCTAACCATTTACATTTTTGTTTGTCAACATTTGAACTAACAACATTTCCGGTTTTGAAACCGCAAATCAAAGTTCCCACATCATCACAAAGTCCACTAACCCAGCCCATAAATCCAATGGAACCCGTGACAGACAACATTAACCGTATTTATGAACGCGGTCTAACCTTACTATTCAATATGGCGTGCAATGTTAATTTGATGCTTTTGACACTTTTGACATTTGCTATAATGTTTTATTTAAACATATTTGTGACCATATATGTTTTTGTTTAACGTAAAATCTGAGCTCTGTGGTCTTAAATCATAACTTCCCAACTGTGTCTGATCGTTCAATAATACATGTCGCGAAATTTTTCAGTATTGAATTTTATAAAAAATATTTTTTATTTTTTTATTGAGTTTACTTAATTTTATTTTACTTTATTGTATTTTATTTTATTTTATCTTATTTTACTTTATATTATATTATTTTTAATATTTTTCATTTTATTTTATATTTTTGTATTTTATTTTATTTTATATTTTTTAATTTAATTTAATTTTTTTATTTTTTAATTTTAATTTATTTTTTATTTTGCTTTATTTTATTTTATTTTATCTTACTTAATTTAATTTTACTTTATTTTTTGGTATTTTTTTCTATTTATTTATATATTTCTGTTTTGTATTTTATTTTGTTTTATATAAGTAAAGTAAATAATAATAATAAATAAATAAAATAAAATAAAAATATTAATATTATTTCATTTAAATATTATTTCATTTTTTTATTTTGCTTTATTTTATTTTATATATTTTATGTTTTTGTATCTTACTTTAATTAAATTTTAATTAATTTATTTATTTATTTTTTGTATTTTATTTTCTTTTGTCTTACTTTATTTTATTTTACTTTATTTTCTTTTATTCTTTTTTATTTTATTTGATTTGAGTTTACTTTTTACTATTTTATTTTATTTTATTTAATTTTTTTATTTTAATTTCGTTTATTTATACTTGTAGTTGATTAAGCATTGGAGTAATAACCGCAACTGCATATATACTTTTATATGTCGTTAACTTTCAATATCCACTGTTGATGGCAGATATGGCAACGACCACTGTTTCAACTCAGCTCAGTTTGTCTGTTTGCCTACGCAATTTTGTTGAATTTTGACAATTTTTATTTACTTTCCGTGCCTTTGCGAGATTTTGTAAACAAAATCTCGGCAATAACATCTCAGATGTTACAAGGTACAAGGTAATCTACAATTGCTTTGAACTCCAAGAACTCTTCAATTTTTAACTAAATCATGTCTACGTCGAGTTGTTTTGTTGTTCGGTTTTTGTTTTTGTGTGCTTTTTGCAAATTAAAATTAAATTCGTGTGTGTGTGTGTGTGTGTGTGCCAGCTGTTGCCAACGTTCACATCTCACATATCTATACGTGTGAACAATGTGTCGGTCAACACTTTTAACTTAACAGTCACTTTAATAAATAATATAACATTAAAGCCGAATTAAGTGCTACACTAAAATCAGCAAAACAAAGTGCCAGCCAGTACACAAACTGTCGAACGAAAATCTCAACTATTTAACTTTTGACGCGCCTCAACATTCATAAGCAGCATCCTTATTCATTTCTCAGTTTGCGCCGGAAAGCATTAAGAAGTGTGCACTTTTTCGTAGCTCTTTAGTTGCTGTTGTGTCGGTGTTGCGTTTAGAACGTTCGTTATCAGAAGATTTTCGCCGAGTTGCTGACTAGAGAAAATCGCTTAGAAGTTTTGGGAAAGTTTTCAACACACAAAAAGGACTTGAAGAAAGCACACATGCAATGAAAGTGGAAAAAATTGGCAGTCAGAAATCTAAATGAGTAATTTGGACTATTGATCGAACTATGGACTATTGGACTATTCATCGCTAACTCAGAATGTTGATTACGTCACTTTGATTGCTGTTTCGCGAAATAGTCAAATATCATAATTAATGGAAAATACTGACATTATAAGTGCATAACTCCCGATGCCGCAACTTCTACTTAAACATTAAGTGAAAACTTCTGCTGAATATTTCCATTAAAATTTTCACTACGTCAGTTACTCTAACAACGATTCATAAGCATGGCGTCATAATAATTTTGTAATTTATTTTGTCAGTGGAACAAAATTTCTAAATATGTGTCAAGTCTCTAAAGAATTCAGAGCAAATGCGTAAATTGTTGAACACAACCTAAACAACAAATTCGCCTACACATAACCCAACAAGTCTTTGCTGCAACATTGGCATTCTCGCTTCTGATTTAAAATTTGTTCATTCACAAAAACCAAAAACAGCCAAAATATGTTCAAAATCGCCTTTTTCCTGCTATTCGCCGTTTGCCTTCAGAGTCACACCGCACAATCGTTCGGGTTTATACGTAACATCCAACAGCAAAAAACCGACAAACTCGGCTTAAGTCGTATCATAGCCGATTATAATAGGGCGCGCACCGGCAAGGTGCTCGTCACGAGTTTGGAAAGATTTCGCGGCTTATTCGTACTGGCTCGACGATGGTCCATGTGGCAGGCTTTCAATAACATCGACGAAATACTCCGTCTAAATCGTGAACGCGGCAAAATGCAGCCAATCGTTTCGCCCGACGAGCCGTTTCCGTGCGATCTTACACACGGCCGTTCGCCGCAGCCGCCCACATCGGTGCACCGACTGCGTCCGGGCGACATCGATGTGATTGCCTCGTTGGGCGATTCCCTGTCCGCCGGCAATGGCCTCATTTCGACGGAAGTGGCGCACACACTGAACGAATTTCGCGGCACCTCATTTTCCGGCGGCGGCATGGGCGACTGGCGCACCTTTGTCACTCTGCCCAACATACTGAAGGTCTACAATCCTCATTTGTACGGCTACTCCACCGCCGACGGTCTGACCATCGACCACAGCTCGCATCTCAACATTGCCGAACCGATGATCATGTCGCGCGATCTGCCGTTTCAGGCGCGCACTCTCATCGATCGCATGCGCCACGATCGCAACATTGACATGGATCGCCACTGGAAGTTGCTCACCATTTTCATTGGCAACAACGACATTTGCTCGGACATGTGTCACTACGACAACATCACCGAATTTTTGCAGCAGCACGAAAACGACTTGCGGCGCACCTTGACCATACTGCGCGACAATGTGCCGCGTCTGCTGGTGAATTTGATCCCAGTGCCCAACATGGTGACCACACTCTACCCGATGCGCGACATACCTCTCTCGTGCGTCGTCGTGCACCATGTAGGCTGTCATTGTGTCTTCAGCGAGCGCATCAAAGGGGCCCAGCTGCAGCGCGCCTCCGACCTCATTAATCGCTGGCAGCATATCGAGGACTATGTGGCGCGTTTGCCAGAGTTCCAGACCGAGGACTTTGCTGTCGTCTGTCAGCCGTTCACAACGAACGCCACGCCACCTTTGGTGCCCAATGGCGATGTTGATTTGCGCTACTTTGCCAGCGACTGTTTCCACTTTAGTCAGCTGGGTCATGCTTCCATGGCGAATACGCTGTGGAACAACATGTTGCAGCCGGTGGAACACAAACAGACCACATTCGAACCGGTTTTTCAGCGATTCGCCTGCCCCACCGAGGAGAGTCCGTACATTAAGACCTTGTTGAATAGTTGAGTATAGAGTCGGGCGAGTTAGGGTTAAGTGTTTGGGAAAAATTGTGAAAAAAAATTAAATAATTTTTTGGTTTAGAATAAAATAGCAAATAATTCAAAAACAAGCGTGTTTCATTTGGAACAGAACAAGGCGTGTTTCAAAGCGTTGCTTGGTCAAATTGTGTCTTTAGGTTTTATTTCCTTATAAGAAAGTAAGAAGAAGCTGCCACCGTAATGAAGAATATTACTTACTTACCCACTGTTAAAGTCAATTGCCGCAATAGTCTTCAATGCGCGTAGCGATTTACGTTTAATGTCATCAATTGACTCAAAACGGTCTCCCAGGAGCGGTCGAGTGAGTTTTCTGAACAGCCAGAAGTCACACGGAGCTAAATCAGGCGAATATGGTGGTTATGGAACGATATTGGTTGAAAAACTCACGAAGAATCAATTTTTTTTTAAACCAATCGGGCTTTCACTTTTCTTAGGCCCAAATATTCCGATATTCCAACGATGCTAGTAAGGTCTCTGACTGTTAATTGTCGATTCTTGAGCGCCAATTCCTTGATTTTATTTGTACCAATCAAAAACACTTGCTCGCGACATACAATTATCACCGAAGGCCTTTTCTGAATGTTACGGCACCAGGAATTTGATTCCGCTCACAAAATTTAATAGAACTTCTTTCTTAAATAATTTTACTCATTGTAAAAATCGCCGAATGCACTTTTTGTACTTCAGAAAGACAAACGTACACAAAAATCAAACAAACACTAATGATTAGTTTGATGTGACATTTGGCACAGATGTCATTGACAATCATACCAACCTAGAAAAAAACTATTTCGACGAATGGGTTTCCGCGCGAAATTTAAATTGTAAAGTCTTACTACACATTTCACAGTAGTACCTACTCAGAATATTTTTGTTTCTTGTTTCTTCACTCCACTTGGGAGCATAGGGCCCCCACAAGGCTTGTCTTGTGTTGTTTACGTTAAGCGTTTTGTGTTCTTTTGCCAGGGTGGGTGATTGGCCTGCCGCAGAAAGTCCCAAGTGATGGGACTGCCATCTACTGCCGCTTAGGATGGTTCCGATGTGAGCTACCGCGCATAGCGCCATCTGTTGTGTGAGGGAGAGGACAGCAGCATGGTTGAAGACTTTGCTAAGATCGGTTTGGTGCGCTACTTTGAATATACTGAGCCATAATTCGATGTTGCTTATGAACTTTAAAAACAAAGGAATCTCTAAACTTCAACTTCGTGTTTAGAATACAGAATATGGCTGGTTGTATTTTAATTCTCTCGTACGGTCAAACTACCTCTAAAGTTTATGAATCTCTCAAGGTTTTGCAGCTCTTAAGGCTATGGACTTGGACATTGTTTCAGCTGTGAAGCTACAGCAGATCTCTCAATGAAAACAGAAGCAGCTACCTCTTTTCTAACATTTTATTTTCTTCTTGAAATGAACGCAACGCCTCGCTGTTCATAGGGTTTAGAACTCTACGCTCTGGTTCGTTTTTCTAAAACCAATCTCCTAAAAAAAAGGTCAAACTGAAACTATGTAGGCTGTAACTTTGGTGTTTCATGGGATGTAGAGTTGAATTAAAACTGTTTTATAAGTGTCAGCTTGGGCCTTATAGGTTTATCTAAGTTACACCTTGGTGGTCTTGGGGCAAGGTTCCTTGACGGGCAGATGCACAGATAACCGATCTACACAATTTCCGCGCGAAGACCAAATGGTTCCCAAAATATCCCGTTTGGAGCCACAGGGATCCAAACAGATAAGGGAAGGGTACCGGTTTTTCCTAAAAATGATGGGATTCACAATGGACCCAACAGGGTCTCCGAGTGGAAGTGCTTGCCGCACACACCCCTTCCGTAACCTAACCTAACCTACACCTTGGTGGCAGATAACTACATTTTATTTATGAAATCAACAACACTGACAACAACAAGAATTGGTATATTAGATTATTTCACATTTTTCTGTGCAACATGGTTAACCCTTATGTGTGATGGGGTACCCGGTACCCAAATCACTTTTATATTGAATCATAAAATATATATTTTTATGTTTCTGAGAGCTTTAAAACCAAGCAGAAACGGCAAAAGTTCATACATTGCGAACTAAAAGTTAAAAATTTTCATAAAGTTTGTGCTGGTGTACCCGGGTAGTTCATCACACGGGTAAGGGTGTTTTTTCAGCACACACACTAGGGTTAAAAAAAATCAAGTTTGGAAGTACAGTCGTGTCTGGTTATAGTGAACTCCCTATATAGTGAACACCTCGATATAGTGAACACCCAAATTTTGACATCGAGCATCTTAATATAAAAAAAAATGTTCAAGCAAAAAACAAAACGTGTATTTGTGTGTGTGACCTTTATATAGTGAACAACCTCAATACAGTGAACCTTGCCTGCAATATTTAGTTCACTATATCCAGACACCACTGTATACCCAAAAGATTTTCAGCTGAAAAGAATCTTCACTGTTTTTCTCTCTCCCATGTTTTGGATTTCCTAGACATTACATTTCCACTTTTAACTTTTATTTAGCCAATTTTAACCATTTTAATCGGCCATTTTGTTGTACCAATGAAAAGTATTCAATGTATTTTGTCAATATTATTTCCGGGGCTTTTCCGCACATGTGTGCTTCGCCTCTCATTCCAACGCATGAAAAACATTCGGCATTATTGTTGCTGCGCTATGCGACCGCCTCTTTTAATTTTAATACACTAAACTTTTTTCCTTATCTCTATATGTTTGTGTATTTTTAAATTTTTAATTAATAAAAATAAATGAAAAATTCGCTTATGATGCAAAAAAATGACGACGGCAACGGTGTTGGCAACGCGCAGCCTTATCCAACAACCGGACACGGGCGGTGCTGCGCCACAGCACACGCCCATTCCACAGAGGCGCGCATTTCGCATGTGGAAGCGCGCATATTCGGGGGTAGGCAGTGCAGTGCTGAAATGAAATGTAAAGTAAAAAAATATAAAAATGAAATCATATTAAAAATGCAACGCTATGCTGAAATGAATACAACGCGGCATGAGGCGGCAAGCAAAAAATATCAAAAAATTGTATATGATGTTTGTGTGTGTATATGTGTGTGTGAGAGAGTGTTGGGAAGTGTCCGAAAAAAGGGCGGCTGCGAAGCATATTACCTCCTCGCCTTCCATCCAATCACAGCTACAACAACAACAACTGCCCATACTGTGGCAAAACAAAAAACATAAAAAAATTTTAAATAATAAAGTTAAGAGGGTGAATTTTTTCTCGCTTGTTAACCAGCGGCAAGTGTAGCCATGAACGGTGGGCAGGCCAGGCCACTTTCCATTTGTCCATATAGCAAACATATGCGTGTGTGCATGTGTGAGTGAGTGGCTACGCTACCCCATAAAAACAACGAAAATGAATTTCTTTCTTTTTTTTTAATCCATCCATACAGACGAAAAGATCGACCAAAGCGTAGCGCAAAAACAAAAAAAGATATAGAAAAAGAATACTGTCCCATCACAGCATAATGCGACGTTACGTTGAAATATTCAACATACTTCCTGCTGGCAGCCACCCAGCGTCATACGTCGCTACAACAACGCCTCTTCCGTACCTTTATTTCCAGTGTCCGTGTGGCCCATTCTGGGCGCATTTTTTCTGCACTGTTTCATACAAACATATAAAAATGCGAATATTTAGCCAACACAGTGGTGGCAGCGTAAAAATTCGAAATGAAATATACGCGGCATGCTGTATGACAGCGCACCTTCCCTGTCTCACTCCAAAAACAAAATATTAAAAAAACATAAAGAACAACTCACAACAATAACAAGCAGCGCTATCCGAGCAGGCGATGTCGCGCGCATTGTAACAACAACAACAATACAAAATTAAAATCCAGCTCAAAACCACCTGACCGCCCACCTCCACTCATCGGCCCACTCAAGCTCAATTTTTTTGATTCCTGTTATTGTTGTTGTCGTCTGTTTCAAAATCCACACTCGACACGCTGAATAATTGCGCGCGCAGTAGGTAGTCGAACATGTAGAAATCGCACAGAAATCACAACAAAATCAACGCCAACATCAACATGATTACCAACGTCATCATCATCATCATCATCAACATCGTCATCATCCGTTTAACGGTAAAATCCATTGCAACATTGTTGTGAGCGAGCGCTGTGCCATGTCCTGTGCCATGGTGTGGCAAGCGTGGGGGTTCGTATGCGCTGAGGGGTGTTTAAATTTGTATAACCAATCCCTCACATACACGCCCATTTTTGTTGTTGTTTTTGAATATTTTTTTTTTCTGCATTGCTCATGCCAATTCCATGTTGCTTCCTACTCTTCCGATTTTAAATATTTTTTTTGTTTGTACGCAAAAAAGTCGCTGTTGCTGCATTTAGTTGTTTATTGTTATTGTTGTATCGGGTAGCGTTGGCCAGCATAAAAATACAATAATATGATTGCAAACAGCAAAACATTTGAGCCATTTGAGCTGTCATTTGCTGCTTTTGTTGCTTGTATTGCTGGTGTCATTCTTGTTGTTGTTGTTGTTATTATTGCTGTACAGCTCTACAGTTGCACACGTTCCGCGTTGATTTGTTTCTGTTGGCTGCTTTATTTATCTCACCCACTGCAGCCATGCAAACAAACAACCAACCGTCCATCCATCCATCCATCTATCCAACTTTCCATTTGTCCACCTATTCAGTCATCGCGTATACGAATACATGTTGAGCTGGTACGTTCTATGTATGAATTGTATATCGATATGTTGGACACACGTGTCTACTGCATTGTAGCACTGTTTCTGACTACATAGCCGACTCACTGTCTGCCTGTCTGTTGTTTTGTTCCCACTCAACAACTGGCTGCAGCCAAACCAAGAGTAACGTTGTGTATGTGAGCATCTCTTTAAAAATGCGCTGATGACAAAATTGCCATGAGAAAAAGTCGCATACTTTTTGCAAAGCGACATTTTTTGCAAAGTTTTGAAATTTAAATGCATTAATAACTTTGAAAAGTCTTAAACATGTCCCATATGAGACGCACGTTGGGGAAAAAAACAGGCAAAAACGCTTGTATCGCCTGTTTTGAGCTTTAGAATCCATAGGTTTTGCACTAGAGAACTGAAATTTCGTTATTATCCTTAGAATTCTTCAGAGAATTGTATGGTATATATATTTTTTTATTTCCCCTACCAGGAGCTGGTACCCTACAGTCGGAAGTTAAGAGTTTTAGAAATATGCATAATCAGAAGCAAAAAATATAAGTCAATATTTTGATAACTGATTCTCGTAGAAGATCAAAAATAAAGTTACACGTGTTTGAGGGTTTTTTAATTTGAGCACTTTTTCGCAGCACGGTTTATGTTTTCCGAGTGTATAACAAAAGATTTAATAACTTCGGAAATAAAAAAGATAAAGGATTACATTTTCGCATAACAGTTTCTCATAAGCAGAAGATGATTTATTCCAAAAATGAAAAAAATTCGCCCACGGCCACGCCTACTCTCCATACAGATTTTATTTTTAACAATATTAAAATAAGCTAATATTTTTCTGTCATGCATTAAAATGTTCTTTAGAGACACTTTGCCCACTTTTATAAAAGTAGGCAAACTCTTTCTTAAAAAAATCTAAACTATTCATTTTCTTGTATAAAGCACGGAAAAGGTTAACTGACAAGTATAACTTTCCTCACTAAAAGTTAAACTAATGACTTATTATGTATCTCAAGGGGTTAAAGAGGCATGTCACACCTATTTCCAGACAAACATATCCCTAAACGGACGGTAAATATTTAAAAGTTCATATTTTGAAAAATATCTTCATATGGCAGCCCTGTTAAGAATGGGCAAACCACGCCCATTTTAGGCAATATGTTGTTCTCGTGATTTCCAAAGTGTTTGTACGAAATTTCAGTTTCGTGTCTCAACTTTTTCGAAAACAATTGTGAATACCTTCCATCAGACAGACGTATTGGAAGACATATTAACAGACGGACATAGATAAATCAATGCGATATATATGTACATATCTCAATTCTATACATTTAAATACATATTTATTCCTTTCAACACCAGCCTTGCTGTTTTTCATACGTTATAGTTTTGCTCAGCAATTAAAAATATATCGTTGCCCACCAGAACTGAGTACAAAAGAGTTGGCATGAGAAAATTGCACGCATTCATTTAATCGCAGGACTCCGCAAATGAGTTTGGTACCATCATTTAGCTGAACGTCCCACCTAATCAGTGTATACATATTTCGTGGAATGCTGTGGAATCTCAAAAGTTACAAATAAAAATAATATTTGCCTATAGGTAGGTAGGTAGTCAAAACTGCTCCGAAAGCATCACACGTAGGCCAAATAGACCCATTGAAATACCCCAACTTTAAGTACTCGTATTCCCCTCTAACCGAACCAGTTCAAACGAGCTTCTAACGAATCGAAATAGACCGTGACTTCTCTTATCAACTTGAACACTCAAATTTTCAAAGAGGAACTCACCCTTGTGCATAAATTTCCCCCCTGGAGAGAAGAAAACCATTGTCCTTCTTTTTCTCAATCTGTTTATGAAAAGTAAGAAATATATATACATTGGTCGATGAGCTTGAAGCTGAAGAAGCCCAGCAACGCAAAGACGGTCGTAAGGTTAGTCTCTTCATAATTTCGTTAGGTCGTTGAAGATAAATATTCCGCGCAGTCGTGTTTTCTTTCTGGTCAAGTCAGGCAATGATGCAAAAGATCATTTTAGCTATCGGTAGTTGAAATTTCTGGATCGAATTCAAAAAAACTTCAATTCAATAGCTGCTATAGTCGCCTCTCCTAAGCCACATATAGTAGTTTTAACACTAAGAGGCCAAAGAGCCATTTCGAACTTCTAGAAATGCAATTCCCTCTAAGCCGCAGAGTCTAAGACTAAGAGGCCAGAGAGCCGTTTTAAACTTCTAAAAGTATATTTTCCCTTAAGCCGTAGAGTCAAGGCTTAGAGACCGTAAAAGCCCTTTTGAACTTCTAGAAATATATTTCCTTTTAATCCTTGGAGTTGGAGGATTCAAACCTCCCATAAATTTACTACTTTACTGCTTTTCCCAAAGACCACCAAACCTCGTCATAGGCAAAAACTATGCAATTCTCAAAAGTATTCTAAATCATGTTTCAGCAAAGACTTTCAGCTCTTTAAAATCTATTAAACTTCTTCAAGTTGCAACATTGTGTCATCTTAAAGTCATGTTTTACTAAAAGAAATCGTTACTCCTCAACTCAACTATCATTTGCGCTCACCGTCGGCACGTCTGCTCATCAAAGTTTCGACGTATCGCGACTACACATTTCAATTTCCATAACGCATTTCCTACAGCAGCCCCATTGCTATACACATTTCGTGCCGTCATGGCTACTCGCCGGACAGCGCACAGTGGCTGATTCTGCCGGCGTAGGTTGCAAAAGTCGATTTTGTCATGTTCGATTTGGGGGAAACTGTTATACTTGTCCGATAGATAAATGTTTGGACTTAAGAAATCCGAAAACCTTAACTAAATTGGACAAATAGTTTTGCTTGTAGAGCCCGTCAAAGTTGAGCAATTTTTAGAGTGTGAAATAATATCAGCAATTTGCACTTTTTCGGCAAAGCTGAAGTTTTAAAATACGGAAAGGAGCAAATTAATTGAAACTTTTTGCACCGGCATCGTAAAAGAAGGCATTTGTAGTAAATAATTAAATATAGAAAAAAAAAGTTGGTTGTTGTTGTTGTCTTTTCATAGCCACTCACTTGAAGCACTGTTTTTATCACACTTTTTGAACTTTCGATAGAGTTTAAAAAAAAAGGCCATAAGTGCCACGGTTCCGTCTTTGGGAAAATTGTTCACTAGTCTTCTGTGAGTACTGCCCTGAAGAGATCGGGTGCCCGATTTTGCCCGACTGGATTTTACAGCGATTTTTCTGTGGCCACCTCGCGCAATTTTGTGCTTTCGGGTGCGTGCGTTCGAACAAGTTCGTCAAGATTTTGATAGTGAATCAATTACACGCGATTATAATCGTTGCCAGGGCATGCAAATTTGGATTTTGGCTTCATTTAAGATGTGATACAAGCTTGCAACTTCATAGTAAGTCGACTTTTTTTTTGGCGTATATTGCTGTTAGCTTGAAGTAAAGAGTACTTTTGCTGGATGCGCAGTTCGCACGTACGAAAAACAAGTTGGCTTTCATTTCCGGCAACCAGTAAATCATCAATGTATCCTTTGATTTTGTTTTTAACAAAATACTAACACTGTGTCTGTCATACAATTTTTTTTTTTTAATTTGAGCAAAACTCAGTCAGTCGCCATTAGTGTTTGAGTTGAACCGCGCCAATGAAACAATTAGTTATTGAAAAACAAAAAGCAGACTTATATCTATGTGTACTGTCTAAAACCCACTTATGTGTCTGGGCTGTTCAAAAATCCCACAACGGGTAAAAACCTAAGAACTGCAGGTACCTGCTAGTACTAGAAGCTTAGTACCTGCTATTTGAATGCATATGCAAATCCTACTTATAAATAAAGAGTTTGGAGTAAGTGAAGTTAGTTTCGAATTTAATTTGAACTAGACAAGACTTCAACTCCGCCACTGCAACTAAACCGAAGAAGAAGCACAAAAATTTTTCTGAAAAATTCGAAGCCGTTTGAAAAATTTACTATTTCGAAGACAAAGAAGTTCGTTCTGGCTGTCGCTAAAGAAATTGGTTACGTCGAAAAAAGTTTACCTGCATCCAACGTATCTACGACTAAAGAAAAGATATCCAGGACTTATCGTACTATAAAGTGGAAATGGATTGCGGCAAACCGTACCCAATTTAATTTTGTCCAGAATAATGAGGAGTGGTTGGAAAAAACAACTTACTTCGATGCAGGAGATGCATGTAGCATAAGCGATGACCAACCTGTCGATGGTCAAAGGCGGCAATAGGAAGGCCGAAAAAGTCAACTGAGGTCGGTGCGTCATTCACTAAAACAAGGAAGCTTATGGAGGCAACAGGAAAAATAACTACCATCCACTTTTCAGAAGCTTTGACCATAAAATAAAATAAGGATCAGGAGAAAATTAAAGGCATTATAATGAAAACTGTTTTACCAGCAAACTCGGGTCCTGTTAAAAGGATTAAAAACAGTATTCCCACCCCACGCAATGTGCTCCCGATCAAATATAGTCCTAATGAAGCTTTAGCATTGTTTTTGAACTTAGGATTGTCCAAAAAAATTGACTTCTCACGTAAATTTTTCGAATTCTGGTTCTAATTTTGAAAGCGAAATTTATTAATTTTTATCTTTAAATTTTACTCTTTCAGCTTATTTCTTCAATTTCTTATTACTTTTAATCTTTTTTAATGAATTTTCATTAATTTTGCAACTAAAAGTTAACATTGTTGCTCGCATTATTCTTATTTACAGTAACCCGAACTTTGACAAACTATTACGTAGCACCCTGTACATTGATTGAGTTTATTTTTGAGAATACAATAGCCTGATGAATTTCTAATCAACAGCAAAAAAAAATTTCCAATTATCTCTATTCGTTCAGGAGTTATTAATTTTGCAACCTGAAATGACAAATTGAGCCACTGTGCAGCGTTGGGCTTTCATCATCCATCAATTCAATTCTATTGAATATTCTTTTCAATTTTGTGCTTCCGTTTCCCTACGTTTTTTGCAATTTTTAAATTTTTGTTTGTGCTTTGTACGTTCGCATATTTTTTGTTTGTCTCTGGGTTTTTCTTTTTCAATGTTTGTATGCGTTCGTCCTGTCAATATCCTGAATTAGGCAGGCGTGCACGCGCACGCTGCTCGTTACTCACACGTGTACACCTTGCATGGTGTTTGTGCGTTTTTATGCGCGTTACGTGTGCATATTTTGCCCTGCAAGAAAGCAAACAACACAGGACATGAAGAAGATAAAAATGGCTTCAAGAAGTATTGAGGTGGAATTTTATAAATGAATTTCTTGAAAAATTTTTAACATAGATTGATCAGGGTTAGGTTAAATACATACCGCCAAATTTAATATATAGTCTTAGATTTTATACATTTCCTTTTTAAGCCGATAGTCCTGGCAGCTAGAGCTTGAGTTACTTATAATTTTAATTATAATTAATAAAAATAATAATAATAAATACCGTGGAATAATTTGTTGCCTATCTGAAGGTGATTCCATTATGCCTCTTTCAGAAACGTTTGTCCCTATCGGCTGAAAACTGATTCAGTTGATATCACAAGCTGCCCTTGAGCTCAATTCCTTACCAGCAAAATCATTCGCCATAGACAGGAACAGGTGGTAACCAGTTGGAGTCAGATCCCAACAAAATGCCTGGAGCTTCTGGCGAGTCACTATCGATGTGCTGCCTTGCGTTGTCTTGAGGGAACACAATTCCTCTGGTCACAATTTCTTTGGTCAAAGTTGGCCGCTTTTGGGCGATTTCCTTCTTCAGACGATCGAATTGCTGACAGTACAGGTCCGACTGTAGAGTTTGGTCGTTGAGAAGCAATTTATAAAAGATGATTCACTGCTAATCCACAAAACAGTCAGCAAAACCTTCTTGTTCATCAATCCCGGTTCACTGTTTTGCTTGACACTGTCATAAGTGATCCACTTTTCAGATACCATTCACTTCAGAAATTGATCCATTTTGTTGCGATTCACAGATGGAAATTCAATCGATGAAGTCTTTCGCGTGGAACGTCGAACTTCTTTTTGTGTCCAGCCTTATACAATTGGTTCCAAACGAATGTTTGTGCTATGTTTAGCTTTTGAACAGTCGAAGCAGTGCTCCCATGGCATTCGAACTCAAAGATTTCCATGATTTTGTCGACATTTTCCATTTAACGAATATGTCATATATTCTCTTCCTTGTTATCTACTTAGCTCCCCAATTTCCCACTGGGTCACTTTAGTGTTTCAATTCTTGTGCTTTGTACAATTTTTTTTCATTTCAGCCATCTGCCATTCGGCGCTCACTCCTTACGTCCCGTAGTTGTTAGGCCTTTCACTATGCCTCTGACGACTGTCTGTCATTGCCATTGATTCGATTTTTTTGCTCACCCATAAAATGTTGTTTGAGTTTTATTATATCCACTCTTTTATCTTCCTTCTCTTTGCCTTTTCGATATTTTCATACATTTTTTGCGCGCATACATTTCATACATTTTTCTTCAAGCCATTATTGAATTTTTCGCCCAGCACTCTACGCCTGGCCATGCCACACTTTTCTATGCCCTGCACTCTCTACGCCCGTTTCCTGCTTCCGCCGACCGACACACACACACACACACAGCAACGTCGCTGCCTGGTGTTTTTCTAGGTTTTTCAAAATTATTTTCCATTTGCATGTTTTTTTTTCACTTTAGTTGCGTTGACTCGTCAACATGCAGCACGCGCTCCTACCGCACCGTTGCCGCACTGCACTCATTTGGCATTTTATAAAAATGTTGTAGTTGTATTGTGTGTGTGTGTGTGTATGTGTTTGAGTAGAATTTTTTGCTCCTTTTAATTTTTGGCAAAAATCCACACCCCACCGCGTTCAGCCAACGCTGGTTGCATTCGTCTAAGCTTTGGCTGGGGATTTATTTTTTTACGCTCTGCTGGGGGCATTTTGCTGATGTCGTGATTCTTTTTTTTTTGTGTTTGCTATTTGCTTCTTCTTTGTACCCCGCCTTGTTCGTGGATTTTACCATTTTACAATTTTTTTGTTTTGTTAGCTGCCCCGCATTCTTTATTTGGCCACGTTGTCGTTGTTGCCGTTGACGTTTGTTTTAATATTTTTCTAGCACGTTTTTTGCTCTACGTTTTTTTTGTGCTTGTTGTATTTCGTTTTGTCCACCGACTGTCCGGTTTTCGGATAAAAATCCGTTTTTTCTTTGGTTACAAATATTTTTTTTGGGGTGTGTATTTTTTTAGTGCCACGTTTCGTGTTTGCCGTTGTACGGTTGCCAGTGGCCCTTCTATATTTGTGTGCCACGTTTTTTCAGCGTTTCACATTTTCCATATTTTGCCATGATCGCGCTGAAATTGTAATGGGATTTTTACATTTCTGCTGGGCCGTTGCGTCTGCAGAAGCCAGTTTTCTGCCAGTCCTCCATTCGTTGTTGCTAACAACGTCCAACACCAACGCCATCACCACCCAACCAACCAACCAACAGCCAGTGACGGCTCGTCGGTATTTTTCATCTTCAGACGGGACAGCAATTTTCCGGTAATATGCTTTCCCTTTCAGCTAATGTGTATATTTAATTTATGAAATTTATATGATCCTTATCAGCAACATGTGCTGGGGAACCCTTTTTCCGGCACCTTCACACGCACACACACACGCACACACTCGGTAATGTTAATGTCTATTAAAAAGATTACAGTTTGCCATTAAACAGTGTGAGACACTTGATCCACCGAGCATATCATTTCAATTGTTTTAATGCATTTTGAAGTGACTGTTTGTTAAGAGGAGTTTTGGTGGAGTTGTGGTGGAGTTTTGTTAATAACAAATGGGGCTTTTGTGGCCGTTTTGTGGTGTCTGCTGTCGATTTAGACTGTAAACTTTATTATGATATTTCAGAACAATGATTTTCAAACGAAGCGTTAATAATGCCCAGTTCGGCATTATGTCTTTTCAAAGTATTTTCTATAAATAAAATGTAGTCTATTTCTCAGTATGAGAATATTGAGTTCCAAACATGAATTTTATGGATACTAATTTAACAATGGTTTGGAATTTTGTGGTGAGTAAAGAATATACAGTAAATTGCCTAGGAATGCTAGAATCTGCGCACATTTGTCTTCACATCATCATCATTTACTGTTAGGAAACATAGGTAAACTCATGAAGGACGTTGGTTCGAATTCCAACTAAACCACCACGAAGTACAAAAAAATCAAAATCGTGTAGGAAAAACATTCTTGCGTTAGTAGACCAAAAATTTGTAGATATTCAATCAAAACATTCACTATTCCTTCTTAGAAAATAAAGGATGTGATAAACTCAAGAAGTACGTTAGTTCAAATACTAATTAAATCAACACGAATAAGAGAAATCTAAATGCTGATTTGTTTTGGCATCCACTCCCTCTTCAAGATTCAGTGCCAAACTTCAGTTAGAAGAAAAAAGGGCCCTTTTGGATATTTTAAAGAAACATAGGTTAACTCAAAAAGAACGTTGGTTCGAATCCCTTTCGCTATTTTGTTGCCATATGGCACATTGCTACTTTGTGGACGTCTGAAACCTCTGTGATTTCGAGAATACATTTTTTGTTGGTCCTTAGAAGAGTTTGAAGTTTTAGGAAAAATACGAAATTAATAAACTGAATATTAAAGTTTAAAGAAGAAAAGTATACAAGTTTTTTTAGTGGTATATCTTGACATAGTATAACTAACCTATACTATAACTTTTTAATTTGACGTTTTCGTTCAATTTAGATACTTTTTTGTTTAATTTTGGCTGAAGTAAATGAAAAAATATTCAAATTTTCGTTATGCGTTAAAAGTTTTATGTTTAAGTAATAATTACAGCCACAACGATGTTGTTGCTCTCATAGAAAAACACTCTAAAATACAGGGTCCGAGTATAAAAATTAAAAATTTCTTTTGGAATGTTGCTAATACAACCACAGCCTAAAACGTAAAATTTTAAATTTTAACTTTTCCAAGTAAAAACCTGTACGGAAAGGGGTAAATCAACACGTTCAAGTTAAAATATCGAAATGTTGATTCCTTTTGGCAACCGCTTCCATCAACATTCAGTGCCAAACTTCAGTTAGGAGAAAGATTTGCTCTTTTGAAGATATTGAATCAAAGAATGGTTTACTTTTTTGAAGAAAGTTATCATAATTTCATTCTAGAAAACATCAGTAAACTCAAGAAGAATGTTGGTTCGAATTCCAACTAAACCAACACGAAATAAAAAAATTTAATGTTCATTCCTTTTGGCAATCGTCGCATCAATAGGCAATGCTAAACTTCAGTTGGAAGAAAAATTTACCCTTTTGGTGATTTTTAAGAAACTTAAGACGAACTTCAGCTTGCCGATGTTTCTTAAAAATCTCTATAAGGGCAACTTTTTTTCCAACTGAATTTTGGCACGAGGGACGTTGGTTCAAATCCCATCTAAACAAAAACAAAGTCAAAAAATCCAAATCCTTATCCCTTTTTTCAATCGAAAATCTAAATTTCTTTCCTCTCCCATGAATATTCAGTGCCAAATTTAAGTTAGAAAAAAATTATTCAATCAAAGAATCAACCATTGCATGTTTGAAGAAAGTTATCATAATTGACTTTTAGAAAACATCAGTAAACTCAAGAAGGATGTTGGTTCGAATCTCAACAATAAAAACCATCCCTTCTTTGAAGAAAGTTAAAAAAATGCGAAATCCAGATTCCTTTTGTCAATCGCAAAACCAGATTTCTTTTCTTCCCATTCAATGCCAAACTTCAGTTAAAAGAAAAATTTGTCCTTTTGTAGATATTCAATAAAAAAAATTAACCATTCTTTCTTTGAAAAAAGTAAAACGTGTTACTTCCTTTTGGCAATCGCCGCATCAACAAGCAGTGATAAACTTGCGTTAGTAGCAGAAAATGTTCGTGTTTTCTAGTATTTCTAAAACTATAAACTATAAAACTATTTCCATTCCTTCTTTGTTCTTTCAAACTTTTCCTATCTAATAATATCTGATTTAAAAATCTAAAAAAAATTATATCACCCCTTATGCGTTGTGCTGAAGAAACCCGTCCTCGCTTCATTCATGTCCTCACCAACACTACGCGCTCCAATTCCTCTCGCTATGGCTTAGAACCACGTGTCAAGTGCCAGTTGACTTTCTTCTGAAAATCAACCACAAAAATGGCAACTTTTCATAGCTGCACACTTGCAGTTGACACCAGCCATTAACGGTGAGTGGGGGCCCAGCAGCTCAGCAACAATAAAACGCGCACATTAAACATCAAACATCGGAAAGTCGCTGCATATGTCAAATCACTCGCAACTATTGGTATCGCTTGCTGTCTCGTCTCAACTCAACTCGACTCAACTCTGCTCGAATCGGCTCGACTCGTGTCGCATCGACTAGGCGGCCGCAACGTTTGACATCCGTGACATTTGCGCACTTGAATTGTGACCACCTAAAAGCCGATATTCAACGCGCGAATAGACACAGCTGCCTCATGGCTACAGTGTTTCTCTGAGCACTTCAAACTCAACTCTTTGGGTCCATTTGATGGTTGCTGTATATTTGTTATTGTTTTTGTTTTTTCTGTACTTGCAAGTATTCCGGCACTTTGTCTGCTGTGCCGCTATTGCGATTTTTTCCCATTGTTGTATGTATTTTTTTTGTCTGTTTGTACGCTTTTATGGCAAACATTGCAAAAGGCAACATTGGTTGTTGTTATTTTGATCGTTGTTGTTGTTGTTGTTACCATACTAACCACGCGTCAAATTCATTTCCATTAAATATCACCAACGTACACCCCACCGTCACGACCTCGACAATGGCAGCGACAGCGCGACAGTCGCGACAGCAGCAACATCAACGTTTGTCCAGTGCGCTGTTTGGCTGTTGACGGCAGGGTGAGGCGCGGAGTGGTGCAAGTGGTGTTGGTACAAGTGCCGGCAACGGCGTCGACAAACAAGCGCCAACCAGCCAGCCTCGTTCCATTACCCCTACTAACCCATTTTGTTAAACAACAACAACAACAAACCCATTTGCAAAACCAGCAGCAGCGGCAGCATCAGTTTTGTTGGATTTTTGCGCGACCCCTTTGCGCTGACCGCCAGCAACGCGTTTCCGTTGTGAATGAACCTTAAAAATTGCCTTGCGCGCGCGAATTTTTTTCTCTGCTTCAACCTCTCTCCTCTACACCTCGCTCTCTCTCTGTATCACTCTGTAGTTGTTTGCATTCGTTTGCTGATTGTTGTTGTTGCCATACTTCAGTGTGCGCTATCATATGGATGAGCAATGAGCAACGTACTCATACAAGTACCCAATTTCTCAGCGCCCCTTCCCGTCCCTTCTCTCCTTGGATCAGTCGTAATTCAGGTTGATGGTTTTTTTTCTAACTTTTTTGTTATTTTGTTTTGTTTGACACGGCGCTCTCTACACTCGTCTAGAGCGGTGACAGTGACGACGCTGCACATGTGGCGGATTTCCCCACCTTGCACCCAACTCCACGTTGGCCACCACTTTCGCTGGACATTGAAACGCTTGAAAGAATTGCAGCGTGGAGAAAACGTGCCACCAGAAAGCATTTTTTTCTTACTTCCTCTGCTCTCGCCGCACATCCGGCTTTGGTGTTTTCTGTGCGAGCAAAAAGCAAAATTGTTTTTCTTTTTTTTTTTTTTTGTTTTGCTGCGACGCTATCCTCGCATCCCCGCAGCCGTTTGTGCTTTGTATTGGTTTTCATTTGGGTTGTTTTTTGTTCTCATTTTGCTTCCTCTGCAGTGCGCGCGAAGCCAACAAATGCTGCAACAACATGTCGGCTACTTTGGTGAGATTTGTTGGTGGGTTTATTTCGCACTGTTGCATTTTTTTGTTGCACCGCCATAACTCTTTTGCAAGATGGCCTCAAAGTGTGGCTTTAGTTAGCTGCTGATATACCGCCGCTTCCATTTAATGTCAACCGTAATTTCGTCAGCGCATCCGCGGTGCCTCGCAATGGCATCAATATGCTTGAATCTTTCCTGCGCCGCGACATTGTCAACCGTTGATGAAGTGCGTACTCCCACCACGTGCGACAGTCGCCTCAACGACTTTGAGCTGACTTTTTCGCCACTCTCCCGGTTCTTCGAGTCGGCCCTGCAACTGCAGCTCGTTATTAGTTGGATTTCTCGTGGGTCTGTCTTGCACAACGAGCGCCGCCTGCAAAGTAGCAACAGCAGCATCAGCCCGGCAGCCAGGCATCACTCAATTAGTCCAAATCAAATTGTCTTGTGTTTCACTTTGTCCATATTCCGTGCATCAGTCCGAGCAGCCACACACACACACACACCTTGCCAACTGGCTGGCGACGTTGTCCTTCGCATAGCAGCACATCCTGCACAGACAGCCATCCAAAGCGCCACTTCTATTTGATTTGCCACTTTAGGCCTTTTCATATCGGTTTAAAAACAACACGATATTTTTGCTCTCTGACGCTTCTACCTGGCCGTGAGCGCTGGACTCGCTACACCTTTGCAACGAGCACTTAACCCTTTCTTTGTCCACTCTTTAACATAAGTGCCAACATGCTGTGTTGTGTGTAAACTTTGACAGCCGCATTTTTTGTGATTTCTTTTGTATTTGTTTGGTATCGCTTTGTTTGCTTTCATAATTTGTAATTTATGCCTGTTTGCTTTCATTTAAAGTGCTTGGTTCAATGTCAGCAGAATCCTTGATGAGCACAGCTAGCTGAAATTTATAGGATCTCCTAAGCTAAAACTGTTTTAAGTGAAAGCCCTTAACCTTAGTTTTTGCCTAAAGTGCTCGAAGTAATGAGACAAACCGAAGCCAGCAGTAATGTGAATACAAATCATATAAAGTAATCACCGTAATCAATCATAATGGTTTTCTGTTAACATTGAACGAAGCACTGTAAACGAAAGCAAACAGCAATAAATTACAAGGTCCACAGATTTAATAATCTAAAATTAATAAGAGTTGTATTGAGGTAGAAGAAGGAGGACGAGTATTTGGGGAGATGAACTCCTCCAGTAAGGAATAAGGAATTCGACGCAATAGTTCTTATTGAACGCAGTGTCTCGGACAGCTGTTGCTCGACTGCCATACTTAATCTAATCTAATCTGATAAGAGTTGTTAGAATAGACTCTAAGTTTGATTTATTGCATCCTGTTGCCTTGATTCATAGGTAAGCAAGAAAGGCTCATGTTAGCTGTCATACTGGGTCAATAGGCTTGTTTATTGTAGAGTTTAGGTTATGTAAACTGACCCATTTTAGGCCACCTATTATTTTAGCTCCTGCTAGACTGGAGTTCATACATAGCTTGGTGTATTGAACAGTCTGTTTATAGCATAGAGGACAATGAGTCAACAGAGCACTTTTTTTGCCTTCCCCACTTTTGCTTCGATCGAGTTTGGTTTGATTATACTCTTACGTGACATCAGCTCCATGGCAGTTGAGACCCATAGGTTAAAATTAAACCCAAATTATATATAATGGACTTAAACAAGTGTCTATGTTATGAGTTATGTAAATAAGAAAAAGTTGCATGACAGTAAGAAATGCCCTTTGTACCATGCATGACCTTCAAATGATTTAAGCAAGAACGTATTTTGTGGGGTTTAACACTAGAAAGACTGCAAGTTTTTCATACCTCCAAAGACTACATATCATATCCGCTGATATCTCAACAAGTACACATCTCATTTAACTTATTTTTCACAAAGTATATTTTAAAAAAATATAAAATTTTTCACGATAAAAAAAAATTAAAGTCACCAAAGCAAAAGTTGATGGAAATACTATAAAAAATAAAGATATTTAACCCTTCGCTGCATGGCATTGCATATATGCAATGTTAACTTTTCATAGATTTGGAAACTATACTATTCATCATTTTTAAGTCGTTCATTCTTCAGTTTTATCTTTTATGTAAAAACATTTCATTACTAACGGAATTTTGCGAATAACATTGAAAGTATGCGCAAAAGAATTGAAAAAACAATAAGTGTTTCGATTTGGTGAAAGAACTTTGGTTATTGGTGATATGGCGGTGGCCGTCGCTCAGCTGTTTAGTGTGTTGAATTACGAGTATACAGTGACGCACGACCTCTGTTCGACTCCCCGTAGTAGCCAACACTAAAAAATAAATAAAACCTACTTTCATTTCGGCGGTAGCGTCCTCACCAAGATACGGAAAATGTCCGCAAAATTTCTTTCATAGATACAGGAACTCAACAAAATTTCATTGTTAGCATCAGAACTTAACCAACAAGAATAATATGACAAAAATGTTTTTTCTTCACGGAAATTAAATCATGCAACGAAGGGTTAAAAATGAAAAACGGTCGAAATGAACGCAACGCTCTTTCTAGTTTTAAATCTTCAGATTTCTGATAGAGTTCAGTGGCGTAGGCAACTGGTATTGGGTTTCACAGTTGTGTAGAAACATAATCAATCCCCCTAAAAAATTATATTTAATGTGTACTCATAGAGTTGCTATGTCAGTGGCGAATGCAAGGGGAATGTAAACTACCTTTACAAAAATTGTTTCAAATGGCATTGAACAAAAGTTGTTTGAGACCCCAACTTGTTTTGGCATCCATTTTAGTGAAGCAGAAAGAACAGTTACTAATGCACCAGTCAGAAAAAAATTAATCTGAGCAAAAACTATAATAAAATTTATCAGAACACTTCTCTCAGTCGGGTGAGTATCTCATTTGGTTAAAGTCCATGAGAGCACTCAATGTTTAAAAAAGGGTTTTGAATAGATTTTAGGGTATTTTAAAGAGAGCTTTCGCATACAAAAGTTTCAAATTGCCTTCCTTGTCTAATTTTTAACCTGGGCAAAAACTATTATAAACATCAGAATATTTCTTTCAGTCGGGTGAGTATCTCAATTGGTCGAAGTCCATTAGAACACTCAATGTTTGAGAGAGGACACTTAACAGATTTTGAGGTATTTTAAAAGAGTCTTCGCTTTTGACAGTTCCCAATTGCCTTCCTTGTCTGATCTGATATTACCTTTTAAAATAGTTTAGTATACCTAAATTTATTTCTAAAAATATTTCATTACTAAGCTTTCTCCCAATTGATTTGGCTCGCAATTGCAACCGCCGCCATTTCTTCTATAAATATTTATGCATTTATTTTGGTATAATTTGCATGTGGCTTTCAATAATTAAAAATGAATTCATATAGAACCATGCTGCTGCTGTTGCTTGTGTTGAACCATGCATAACCCCACTGGCCATATTCCGGCCAAACGAAAACCGACTCATCGCGCTGGCCAGTGTCAGGTTTATTGGCGCTTTTGTTGCACTGCGCCATGGCAACGAACAATAAATTCGCCGCCATTCCAGTTCCAATCTCAATTTTCATTATGATGCCGCCGATGCCAATATAATTGTACATATATTCGCGCTCACCAACACACACACACATACACAGTTATATACTATTGTCGTATATAATAACACATTTAAATGAAACGTTCGCACGTGGGGTACGCGTTGACTCCCCACGAAATCGGCTCGTGACACACCACACATTTGCAGCCAAATAAATTGGCAACCTTTTCATTTCGAACACAAAAAAATATACAACACAAATTGGAAAAAGAGAAATTGCGCAATTATTATTACATTCTTTTTTTGTTTGCTATAATTGAAGGTTGTGCCCGAACCGAGGCCCAGCCACTGGTCGCTGGTGCCACAAGCGACAGGCGTCAGCGGCCGGTGCGGCAAAATGAAAGGATGTATGCGCGAATCTGCGCGAGTATTTTATTTTAAATACGCCGCAATCGTGTCGTTTGTTGAATTCGTTTGGCTGTCTGTTTGGCTGCCCCACGCTCGCCGCCTCTCGCTCACACCGCGGCCGCAGCGCCAATCAGAAATGAAACTGAAAATGAATCGATTGCAAACAAAGTTAACAACAATAATAACAACAACTAGCTACAGCAAGCAAACAACAACAACAACAAAGTACATACACCTAGCATTATATATCCACATGTACAAACCAATAACGCCCAAAAAAATAAATAAATAGCAAACATAACGAAAATCCGCCAAAAAATATTTCACGTATAAACCATCAGACCCGGCCAACTGAGGTGGACCTGGCTGAACGGTACATCAAAAATTGCAAATGAAAATGGTGGCAGTTGGCTGCTGCATTGGTTGGTGCTGCGCTGCGCTTCTGTGTCTGTGTGTGTGTGAATCAGTGTTGGTTAGTGTTGCATGTGTGAGCGGGAGCGCAAATGATTTTTTTTATTAAGTTGACGGCACAAATGCCAAAATGTAATGCCAACGACAACAACAACAACAACACCAACTAGGCAATAAAATATATTGCCTTCATTGAAGAGGATCCTTGGTTCCCAAGCTTCGCACTTCTGTGCGACTAATCCAAATGTTGAACCAGAAGATTTTAACTTTTTTTAATCACACAGTTTTAAACATTATTGTTGGGTTTTTGGTACAGATTCTTGTATTAAATTATATAATCTAATAGTTCTAATGTCACTTTGACAGCTGTGACAAATCAGGCCAATAACACCAGGACTTGGTCTTTTCCTTTTCGTCTAATTGTGAATTATCAAAACCAGGACTTAGTCTTTCAAACAAAAGTCCTATTGATTTGACAGAGACACCAACAGGTCTCCTTTTTCGTATACTTTGACTCCTCAAAAGCAGGACTTGGTCTTTCCAAAAAATATTTTATTGCTTCAATCGAAACACTGACAATTCTTTCCGAAGAATCCATCCCTCTTAAGTCTCCCTTGTCGTCTACTTATGATTCCTTAAAACCAGGAACTTGTCTTTCCAACAAAAGTCTTATTGATTTAGTCGAGACGCTGACAATTCTCTCTCAAAGCATCCATCATTTTTAGTTCCCTTTCCGTCTACTTGTGATTTCTCAAAACCAGGACTTCAGGAAACCAGGTCATTTCAACAAAAGTCTTTTTGGTTCATTCAAGACACTGACAATACTCTCTCAAAGAATCCATATTTGTTTTGTCTTCCTTTCTTGTCTACTTTGATTCCTTAAAAGCAGGACTTGGTCTTTCCAAAAAAAGTCTTATTTATTTAGTCGAGACGCTGACAATTCTCTCTCAAAGCCTCCATTATTTTTAGCTCCTTTTTCGTCTATTTATGATTCCTTAAAATCAGGACTTGGTCATTCCAACAGAAGTTTTTTTGGTTCGTTCAAGACACTGACAATTCTCTCTCGAAGAATCCATCCTTTTTAGGTCTCCTTTTTCGTCTACTTTGGTTCCTAAAAAGCAGGACTTGGTCATTCCAACAAAAGTATTTTTGGTTCGTTCAAGAAACTGACAATTCTCTCTCGAACGATCCATCCTTTTTAGGTCTCCTTTTTCGTCTACTTTGATTCCTAGAAAGTAGGACTTGGTCTTTCCAACAAAAGTCTTATTGATTTAGTCGAGACGCTGACAATTCTCTCTCAAAGCATCAATCATTTTTAGCTGCGTTTCCATCTACTTATGTTTCCTCAAAAACCAGGACTTGGTCATTCCAACAGGAGTCTGTTTGGTTCGTTCAAGACACTGACAATTCTCTCTCGAAGAACGCATCCCTCTTAAGTCTCCCTTGTCGTCTACTTATGATTCCTTAAAACCAGGATTTGATCTTTCCAACAAAAGTCTTATTGATTTAGTCGAGACGCTGATAATTCTCTCTCGAAGCATCCATCATTTTTAGCTCCCTTGTCGTCTACTTATGATTCCTTAAAACCAAGACTTGGTCATTCCAACACAAGCCTTTTTAATTCGTTCAAGACACACTGTCAATTCTCTCTCTCTTTTTGGGTCTCCTTTTTCGCCTACTTTGATTCCTAAAAAGCAGGGCTTGGTCTTTCCAAAAAAGTCTTATTTATTTAGTCGAGACGCTGACAATTCTCTCTCGTACCATCCATCATTTTTAGCTCCCTTTTCGTCTACTTATGATTCCTTAAAACCAGAACTTGGTCATTCCAACAGAAGTCTTTTTGGTTCGTTCAAGACGCTGACAATTTCCCTCAAAGCATCCATCATTTTTAGCTCCCTTTTCGTCTACTTATGATTCCTTAAAATCAGGACTCGGTCTTTCCAAAAAAAATTTTTTATTACTTTGGTGAAGTCACTGGCAATTTTCTCTCAAAGCATCCATCTTTCTTAGGTCTCTCTTTTCGTCTACTCATGATTCCTCGAATCGTTTTAAATATCCATTTTCTCGAGTCAACTTTAAACTCGCATTTTCGCCTCCAAACAATTTTTTCTTCGAATTTATTTGTGCTTTCGTTCGTTTCAAATTTTTGGCATAGAAAAATTGCTATGATCGTTGCAAAGAAGTGGGACACTCAACGTTCTACAATGTATCAACAACCAAAAAAATACGCGTTGAGTGCCTGTTTTTAGGCGTTTGGGCCTATGGCTCGACGTTTCTTTTAGTTTTTTTTTTTTGCTTTTGCTTTGCATTGGCTCCACACAAAAAGCATCAAATAGGAACAGAAAAAAATGTAAAGCGAAAAAAATCAACGGCCAAGAATCGAATTGTTATGCTGTTGCTGTGTTGATGATGACTTCACCGATGATGATGTTGTTGTTGATGAGAAGCAAACACTGCACGGAACAGCACAGTCAAACAAATCGTCCAGACAGGCCAATAGATATGTGAATCGACAGCCGAACATGGCAACTGATAAACATTTCTACATCCAAGTCGAAGCACTGCGACATTCAAACAATACAACTGCGTTCACTGCCCGGACGTGGGCGTACAACTTGGATGGACATGGACATATGCTCGCTGGCCAAATGAAAGACAGACATTGCTCACAAACGAAATTCTCTATGATGCACTCAATACAAAAGAAGTCGATTTGTGGTGCGCATTCAGTGGCTATTTATATTTATATATCTATGTGCATGGGTTCGTGTATGTGTGTGTGTGTGTGTGTGAAGCATGTGTGTGTGCGTATTTTAGCATCTGTGTGTGTATGCGTCAATAAAAATTGTTCTCAATTTCCGCTGTCGTTGTTGCGAAAGAAAACTCAACGGTTGAAGACGCACAGAACAACGACAAAGGCCGCAAAGAAGCCAACAGAAAAAAAAACAACGAGTGAAACTGCATTGCGTGTTGATTACTGCAAAAATGTAATTAGCTTTGTTATCGTAGTTTGTGCTTCGTTTTTTAGTTTTTCTCGCTGCTTTCATGCCCACCAGCTACTTCCTGTCTTTCTGACTTTGATGTAGGCTTTTCTCTCCTTATTCGTGCGTGTGTGTGTGTGTTCTGACAAGGTTTTTGTTGCCTTCAAACATGCTTTCATTAATATGAAGCAGCAGAGTCGTCGCGTTGATGGTATTGAAGTCAAAGCAGTGCTGGAAAATTCAAATAGTGACGAGGCACTGTTGAGGCATTTTTCGTTGAATTTTAAGCATCAAATTGTAAGCAATATTTTTTAAAATTTATTCAATCATTCTAATCACTTTTAGTCTTAGATTACTTGTAATATTTTTAGAAATGTCAAGATTTGTGCTTTAAAATTAACTTGAAGGTTTTCTCCGCGCATGCTGCAAAATTGTTGCAGAGTTCAATTTTTTGCTGTTCTTGCATGCGTGTTGTTGTTAAATTGCATAAAATATTTGTACATAACACGCTCGAATTCTTCTTCTTTCCACAAATGTATACACCACTGCCGCCTATAGCTACTATTTTATTTACCACAGCACGAAAGCTGAAAAAAAATTCGTTTGCGTTTTTGTGCAATTTTTCGTCAGCTGTGCATTTATAAAACGAAAACAGCAAAAATATTTTACAAAAAAATTCCATGCCACTTGTATGTCATCACAATCGCCATACAACACCACCACCACCCCATACAAACCATGCTGCACCAGAAATTCACCACACTCTGCCGCATACATTGGCACATCCAAAAAAGAAAAATTTTGCAACCCAAAAGAAGAAGACAATCCAATGTAAAAAAATTCGCGTACAAATGCGCGTCTGACTGTGTTGCAGCTGCTGTGCATTGTTGTTGTTGTTGTTGTTGTCGTCGTTATTATTGTTGCTATTGTCATTGTTGTTTTTTGCATTTTTTTCAGCTGCTAGTGAAGTTTTTTTTATTTATTTTTGCTTGTTTGTTTTTTTTGTTGGTGTATACAATTTGACTATTGCATACTTGCAGGCGCTCGCTTGCTCTACGTTGCAACAATAATAATAATAAAACATCATCATAAATAAATGCAATTGTGCTCGGTTTTTGTCATCTACTATTTGTTCGCGGATATTTGTTTTCCTTTCGTTTGCCTCGTTTGTGCTCTTTCTTACACATTTAACGGCAGCTGAACGGATGTGTGCGCCATTTTTACTCATGTTTCGTTAATCATTGTTTTTTTTTTGTTTTTTGTATTTTGTGTTATTTTTGCCTTAAATTGCATTAAGAAATATTTGAAAAGATGATTTTTTGTGTTGGCTTTGATTTGCTTTGCGGAAGCAAAAAATGTTAAATTTTGCAGACTTCAATCGCAGTTTGTAACTGCATGATGGAATTTATTTCGATACATTTTGCATATGGGGCATTCCACCTCAAGTGTTCCCACCTCAAAAACGAAACATTTTTTATTTAAAATTGTAAGCCCGAAGATTTGTTGATAATGGAAAGCAAAGAACACGTATCCTTATGTATTTTTTCCGTACTTTCCAAAAAAAAATATATAAACAATTTTCCATGAAATTTAATAACATTTTTTTAAATTTAAACTTTGTTAATAAAATTTTTTTAACAAGAGCCTGTTCGGATTTTTTTCAAACTTACCTTATAATACGGTTCATTCTCTCCCCTACAAAAAAGTATATATAAGGGAGAGGGCTGGGTTGTGAACCAGGCTGGGTTGTGAACCATTACTGTTTTTTCTTTCCTTAATTGACATATCGCCAATCTTTCAACTGTCAAGTTTGTCTTTTGATATGATTCTGCTTTTGTGGTTACACCGAAGTGTAAACACGCATTGCTTGTGGCAGATACAGACATCGTGTTTGAAAGTCGACTGCGAAAACTTTTTTGCTTTTTGTAAAGTGCTATCCAAGTGACTCAATTTATTCCAAAAAAGTAAGTGTAACACATATTTATTTAGGGTATTGATTCTATTTTACGATCCAATATTTGTTTATGTTGAAATATGATAGGAAGTGTCGTTATTTTAAAAGTTTCCAAAATGGCATCGTGGTTGGGCTGTGAACCACTGAGGTGGCTGGGTTATGAACCACCTGGTTTTCGTATTACATTTGCACTAGGACGGTCAAATTTCGCTGGATTTATTAAAATAAAGTAATTTTATGTAATGTCACTTGATTTCGGTGAGTTCACTTGAAGTGGACCAATGCGAGAACGCGTTCGTATTTCAGCAAACATTGCGACACCGATTAGGATGAAAAAAAAAACAAATATTGAGCACTTGCATTCATTGCGATTTTTTGGCCTAAGTGGCGTCATTATAACCTTTTTTCACCTCTTGAGCCATCCTGATTAAATAAATTTTCAACTTATATCAAAATTATGGGTGTTTTCTTCGTATTTTCTGACTTTAATTGCGATTTGCCAGATGGTTCACAACCCAGCCACTTTTTTGGAAAAGCGAAAAATCACGTCCTTAGAAAATTGGACGTAGAGAGTTAAATGTTAATCAAAACGGTAATCTGTCTTCATAACAAATTTGCGCTTTATATTTACCTTTCCAACGGTATCTTCGTTTTTTCGATATCTTTATTCTGTGAAAAGTTAGAGCCAAAAAACAAAACCCGGTTCACACCCCAGCCCTCTCCCTTAGTATTTTATGGGCAAAGTTGAATTTCTTCTCTTTTTGAGGCTCCAAACCCAAAGTGTCTACCGCGCGCGACACAAGTAAAATGTACCACGGCTTAGTCGCGCATCGGGCGCGGTAAACGCGTTGGGTTTGGTGCTTCAAAAAAACAAGAAACTCAACTTTGCCCATAAAATACCATATACACTTTTGTAGGGGAGGAAATGAACTGTATTATAGCTAACTCTGAAAAAAATCCCAACAGGCTCTTGTTGAAAAAATGTTATTAACAAAGTTTAAATAAAAAAAAATTGTATTAAATTTCATAAAAAATTTTTTATATACTTTTTTTTTGGAAAGTACGGAAAAAATACTGAAAGATACGTGCATGTTGTTTTTTCGTTAGCAACAGCTTTTTGGACTGAGAATTTAATTAAAATCGACGTCCGAAATAAAGGGCGAAAATTCAAGCCCCTGTATCACTGCAACCCGTGCATAAATCCGCCCCTCCTTTTCCACAATCAATGTACTCTGATAGTACAACAACTCTACCAAATATCATCAAAATCGGGAATGTTTCGTTTTTGAAGTGGGAACACTTGAGGTGGAATGCCCCATATGTAGGTTTGACAAGTTTAAAGATATTTAAAATTTTCGAATTTTGGAGACCTCAATCGCAGTTTGTAACTGTATCATTGAATTTACTTTCATATATTTTACATAAGTTTGATAGATTTAAAGAATAGTTGTATTCATAACTAAAGAAAAAGTTGAAATAAAAAAAGAAAGGAAGTTGAAAAGCAATGATTACACATTGGCATGTAATCCTCAGACAATGCAGCAAACACTTAGGTTGCACCAAAACCAAAAAACAATTGTTGTTTGCATTGGCCCATTTTTTTGTTTCCCATACTCGAAGAAAATTTCTTTAAAATGCAAACTTCTATCTTAGTTTAAACACTCAAAAAGGCTCTGGGAGATGCCTAAAAACATCTTCAACTCTTTTTTTGATTCGATAGGGGGGAAAAACCAGAGTAAGAGCCGACCACATGTTTCCTTCTCTGCTAGGTTACAGCTTTTAACCTGGTAGATTACCGCACTTAACTTCTAACAAGAGCCATAGCCTTTAACTATAACAGAACGATTTCAGGACTAGTTAAATAATTGCATCAGCATCATTAAAAATCATTTAATTTGGACCACAAAAATCTATAGGAAAACACTCGAATCGTCACACATTTAAAGTTGAAATCATTTTTTTAACTTGGACAAAGAAATGAGTTGAAAACATTGTCAAGGAGTTGCAAATAGAAAAGAAAGAGCTGAAAGAGAAAGCTTCCTGAACGACCATCTTGGAATGTAAAGAAAAAGAAAAGAGCTTAGTTGAACACAGAAATCATGTGACTCATTGCTATGGGTGAAACAAAGAAAAATACTGAAAAAGAGTCAGCAACTTGTTTGAAATAGTATCTACATTTAGTAATGAAATAAATTCTAGGAAGTGTCCAGGACTTTGTCCGTTTAAAGGGCAAATCACCGCTTCAATGCGATGGAAGAAAGAAGACATCCCGATAATTTAGTTTGGTTGGAAAAATTGGTTTAGCGTTGAAAATGTCCCTATGAAGAAAGTGAGTACTTTAAGGACCTTAAAAAGAGCCCGAAACATCATCTTTTTTGGTTAGAAAACTTCTTAGGGCTCAGTACGTTGTCCATTTAAGTGCAAATCATTGTTTTTTTGCGAACAAAAAAATATATGATTTTGTCCGAAACACTGTTTTGATTCAAAAGAGAAAATATATGAAGATTAGCTTAGAGGTGAAAGTACGATTTTTTGCTTTGATTCAGGATGCAAAAAAAAATTGTTGATCTCTATGATGAAAGGAAGGATTTGTCAAGAAACTGCAATTAAAAGAGCTGTGGAAACTGTGGAAGTTCCCCGAAACACCATCTTGTTTTGAATTAGAAAATAGTCCAAGAAGTACGTTTTTCATTTAAGAACTAAACATATATACAAAGAAACAAACATACGGACAACTTCAATCAATCATCAATTCAATCATCAAATGTAATTTTTATTCGAAAGGGATAAGAGATGTTGAATAGCTCAAGATTTGATATGCTTATCCTTTTTGCATTCAGGCCTCAAATCCCCCTAATGCGTTGCTTAAGCTGATATTTCCATGGGATGAAAGAATTATCTAATGAATGACTTAAAAAGCTGACCTCTCTGGCAAAAGTGGCTCACAGTTATGCTCTGAATTTTATTGTCACAGTGTTGCATACTCATTTCAAACGCATGGAATTTCTGGTGTCCCAACAACCTGTCTGTCTCACACAGAGGCGGCCACCAGTACCACAACCATACATTTTCGTTCAAAATCAACACCAATTTCGAGTGCAATTTGCATCGATCGAGCGCAAAATAACTCGGATCGCCGCACACATTCTTGTTGTCACTAGTCAACGCATTACATTAACCATTGTAACAAACCGTAATTTTGCCTCAAACACCTGGCTTTGTTAACCTGCGCTCGTTGTGGCCAACACCAGCACCAGTCACCAACATAATTGTCATTTGGTGTGGCCACCTCGTTGCTCATTGGCAAATATTTCGTACACTCATAGCGCAACTGTCCGCTTGCCGACGACCAAATGTGTACATTTCAATTATCAATTTGTGTGTATTTGTCCAAAAATGCCAAACGGCACCACTTCCACTTCCACTTGCCCACCTCACCGCACTCTTACAATGAGCCACTATGCCCCGCGGACTTTTGCTCTGAAGCTGTCACTTGTCGTTGCCCCCCTACTCCCCAACATTGTCCCATTGCCGTCAGGCTGTTTCAGCAAAAAATTTCGCTCTGCGGTTACAATTTCAGATTTTATTAATGCAACGAAAATTAATACGTTGGCAATTTGTATGCGTACGGGGCGTATTGGTTGCTGCGGCAATTCGCGTCCGCGTTCGCGCCACTCATCGCTCGCCCTCTTATATATCTACGAGTATGCCGCGCACACACATCGCTGGGCAATGGCAAACAAGTTTTTTGCTCTCTATTCGGCCGCCAGCGCAGTGGCTGCAAAGTGACCCGCGGCGCAGCGAGGATTTTTCAGTGCCACCGCAACAAGGCAGCGACGCGTCGTCCGTTGTCAGGCGTAAAATGTGCGCTGTTGGAATTTTTGAGCGTTGCCGCCTGCCCGCACTGCACTGCCGGCTGCCCACTTCGGTGTAGTAGTTTTTGGCGCAGCCTGCAGCGCTCCGCGGCACAGCCTACGCGGCGGCACGTACTTGTGCTGGGCCGAAGTGGCGCACCGAGCCAGGTGCAATTTGCTCCCGTGCGCTGCGCCTAGTCGAGATGGCGTAGTAAAAGTGGGCTGAGCGGGTTGCTGAGAGTTGGACAACGCGCGAGTGAACTATCAATTCAAATGCTCCACGAGGTGTGCTCACGTATGGCTATCCGAGTATGTGCCTATATGTGTGTATGTGTGTGTTTGACGCTGCACTATAAATGCAAATGTACCCCATGGAATACTCCTGACTCCTTTTTAGTCCTTTATACTGTTCACTGAAAACTTTTGGTCGGCTCTCGCTTTCTCTCTTCTTTGCCCTTCTCCCAGTTAGGTGGCTTCTATAGAGGATTTGTTGTTGTTATTGTTGGTGACCGTGCAATTGTTGTTATTGTTTTGTGCTTGTTATACACTGCACCCTAAGGAGGCAGCATGTACATATGTATTAGTTTTATTGGAGCGACTGTGTTAGCGTTCGAAAGTAGTTGGCGGTTGGTGTAGGGTTAAGCGTGCAGAACTGATAAGTAGTATTATCTGAAGTGTTTAAACGTTGAGTCTACACCCGACTATCTGGCCGTCCAGTCGGAGAGATTTTTTTTTTTTAATTGCGAATAAAAGTTTTATAAGAACGTAGTATCATAGAAAATGTCTGAGTAGAGTTTTCTAGAAACTATTTCTGGGTTCTGTTTGAGCCCCCGAAATTAGTAGCTACAGTTATTTACACAATTTAGAGGCACTTCTTCAACTTGAGTTTGCTCCACTTTTCGCTGGGTATCCAAGGAAGTTCAGTCCACCATAAGAAAGCTAAAAGATCTATCAGAAAGATGAAACTTCAAGTTCTTACGTCTCCTGAGTTAGATGCTACAGTCAGTTAAATAGTTAAAAGAAAAATTCCAATAGGTTTTCGGTGAGATACTTTAATCTTTTCGGGATAGAGTTTAATTTCGGAAGCTAAAATACTCTTTGATGGATGGATGTGAGGGGGACCCGAGCAAATAACCTTAGAGTGGTCGTTTCCTCAAGCACTCAGGCTTTGTAGCCCATTGTACTCAAGGCTCAGAAAAAAGGCTGATAGAGGAGATGGGAACGGGAAGAAGAGAAAGTGGATGGGAGGTATAGGTGCAATAGATTTTCGATAAGTGACATTAACCCTTTCGGGATGGAGTTTAATTTCGAAAGCCAAAATAAAATGCTCTTGCTAGAAATGTTCCCATGCTATAAAAGTTGGGCCTAGAAAATTATGTTGCATACTCGCAAATTCTTAAATCAAGCCGGGGTCATATAATTCGAATAAATATTTTACGTGGGTCATAAGATCTGAATGATTATTTTGAGAGGCATTAAAAACTTGATGGGACGTAATATCCCAGTAGTTCCGAAAGGGTTAAGCACATTTTAGGAAAGCTCATAAATTTCACTCAGCAATAGTTAAGATTTCAACATCAATTACAGCTACAGTTCATTGAAAAGTTAGTACCATGAGCCAGTCTCACTTCCTAAGCAGTCAAACATTCAGTCAGCGGTAACTACAAGTCGAATTCAAACAATTTAAAACCGAGCTTTGACCGTACACATACACTTGACTGACTGTAAGGTACTCCTGTTCGGGTTTGACCGAGCTTAATTTCTTACATACGTTGTTATTGTTGTTGTTGTGCCAGTATGCGAAACCAAATTATAGGCCGAACCGTGTGGAGTCGAATCGCCACGCTGGCCAAACGTATGTGGCCGCCAATTCTGCATTTCTCCTGCCTTTGAATGCAAAGTTGTGTGCGTGTGTGTGTAAATGTGTTGTTGTTGTTGTTGCAATGTGTTCGTGCCTGCGTGTGCTCGCATGCGAACGCAGCGAGAGTTGGCATATAATCTCTAATCAATATTCCGGTTATTTGCGATAGCAACGACAGCAGCGGCAACAGCGCACACAATTGCACTCCAACGTTTTGCGCCAACAAATAGCAACAACAAGAACAATACAGCCACCAATGCAACACAACTCGCCAACACGGAAAGGCAGCGCAGAGCGCTGTAACGCGGCGCTTCTCGTTTTTCCGACCATTTATGATTTCATTGTTGTTGTTGTTGTTATATCCGCTGTCGCTGTCGTTGCCACTGCTCATCGAACTATTTTCGACGGTTGAAATGGTTACTTTGTAACGATGCTGGGCCACACGATGAACGTCAGCGTAAGGCTGAGAGCTGAGCAGTGGGGAGTGAAGAGCCGAGCGGATGTGAAGGTGGGGGAAAAAAGCGTGGCATCGCGCATCCACCTCAATCGCGCAATTGGCGCTAGTGGTATTGATGTTGTTGTTGTTATTGTTGCTGTTGCATATGACGGCCTGCTGCTGGTGACGTTTGTGGTGGTGGTGACGACAAAAGCAACGGCGTTTGCGCTGCGGACTGTGGCTTTGGCCTCTTTGCCGCGTCGCGTCGCCCGTCGACGCATAGCGTTTATGGTGGTTTCGCCGATGGCGCTCGGTTGCTGCCAATGTGATTTTGCGCTGTCGCTGCTGCTGTTGTGGTTTTTGCGTTAATTCGGAAATTTTTCTGATATATGCCAATCGATTATTTTCGGGCGGTGCATTGCGCTACACTCTCTACGCCAAAGGTGTCGAAGCTATGTGTGTGTGTGTTGACGCTTCGATGCATAACTATGTATGCGGAAAAACGAAGTTGTTTACGAATGTTAAAGCGCACTTCGCCGAGGGTGGTAATAATTTTTTGTTTTTTAAGCTGAAAAAATTAAAATCATAGAAAGTTATCTACTTTTGTTGCATGAAATTGAAGACTTAATTTAGCATAGTTAGAAATATCGGATTTGGGTCAAATTGGCATCGTTTTGCTCAAGAACTTGTTGCCATTTGGAAAGTTAATGCTTTGTGATGTTCTTATAAAAAACAGACAGATTGGGACAGTAGATTTTCACATTTGTCGCTTCTCTTAGGGCAATTGTTTCACCAGCAAAATCTTTCGCCATAGACAGAAACAGGTGGTTGTCACTAAGTGCCAGATTTGGACTATAAAGTGGATGCATAAGATCCAAACCCAGTTTTCGGAGCTTCTGCCGGATCTGTATCGATGTGCGAGGCCCGGCGTTCTCCAAATGGTAAACAATTTCTCTCCTATTGGCAGTATAGTATAGAGTTAAAAGTTGACCCGTAACAGAGCAGCCTATAGCAGATGATTACCTGCCAATTCTACTAAACACACAGCAAAACCTTACTAGCAGTCAATACTGGCTCAGCCACCGATTTGTCAGCTTACCACACATCTGCTTGACATTGTAAATCATTCACTTCTCAGCTGTCACTGTCCACTTTTTCACAGTCATCATCATCCATTCAGCGGGTCGTTTTTGTTTCTTTTGACATGAAAATTCGCTCCATGAGTTTCTTTTCCTGGGACACCCATAGATCGAGCTTTATTTTGTATCCAACCTTATTCAAGTGGTTTCAAAACGGATTTTGTTGAAATTTTAGCTTCTAAGCAATCAAACCAGTGCTTACATGAATATCGAACCCTATGATTTTATTGGCATTTTTCACAATTGGCTTTCAAAAGCGTGGTTCATGTTTGACATTAAAATTACATTACTCGGCACGAAAAATGCTCCTAAAAATAAAAGTATTTTTTAGACTAATTTTCGGCTGCTGAACACGAAACTGAAAATCAAAAAATTTTCTAAAGAAGCGTTTTCGAAAAATCTTCGAAAAACACGTTCTTCCCCTCTTATTTCAGTTACGAGCACATGAGAGAGATTTGGGGAAGTTACTGACGATGAAAGTTGTAAAAAAGTGAATTTGTTGACCATTTTCAAAAATTAGATGTTTTCGAATGGTTTTTTTATAGATAAAATAAATGAGCTCCTCTGGTTTTAAGATCTAATATGAAAGATATATTATTTGAGCAAATATTAAGCCTAACATCAATAGAATTGAAAGAAAAATGACAAAGTTATGATGCACTGAGTGAAAACACCAACTTTACATTTATTACACCGTGCGAAAATTTTTTTTAATTTTTCCGAGACCCATCCAAATGTTGATATAGACGTGAAACTAGAGGTCATTTATAATATCCGGGCATAGTCAGTTTTTCATTTTCTGACCCAAAAACTCTCTTAAAGGACTTTAAAATTTTAAGGATATACACATTTAAAATATTTTTTAAATGTTTGCGATTGTGCAATGATGAAGATATGGGTATCAAATAAAAGGGGAAAATTGTCTCCTTTTAACTAAATTTTATATTTTGAACTTTCAGAACTTTGAAATAGAAAAAAATTTAGATGTATGAATCTACAGACTGAGATCCAAAACATTTATGTTTTCCATACCTGACATATTTTGGTACTGAAAGTTCAAAATAGAAAATTTAGTTAAAAGAATACAATTTTCCTCTTTCATTTGATACCCATATCTTCATCATTGCTCTACCGCATATATTTAAAAAAATATTTGAAATGTTTAGGTCCTTAAAATTTTGAAGTGAAGTTATTGAAACAGAATCGTCGTAATCAAAACTACACGTGATTGGCTGTTACCGTATCAGGAACATTGCACATTTTCAGATGCCTGGCTTTCCATTTCACTTTTATGGACCGGAGAAATTACATATCTTGTCTTTGCTGGTGTCCATCTTTGACGTGCGCTCAAACAAAACTGAGTCATGCAATCACAAAACTATCTAAAAAGTGGTTTTGGTGCAAAATCTTATTTGTACTACTATACAACGCATTCCCAGTGGTAAATTGTTGGCAATTAGCATAATTCATAAACGCCTTTTACAGTAGCATACTTTCAGGCTAACATTTAAATTCATGATATCTGTCCTAATTGCAATCTTGCCCCAAACACATTAGCGATACTCACTCTTCATAGCATTTTAGGTGTAAATTTGTTATGCAGCAATTTTTGAATTTTCGCCATATTTTCAAAAACAGTTGTAGCCACAGATTGCTAAAACAGCAACTTTACACCCAAAATGCTATGAAGAGTGAACTCCACTATTGGCATTTTTCAAATCTGTAATTAACTGTGATTTTTGCCTAACTATTCAAACAAATCAACTACGATGCGATTTTGATGCGCTGCGCCCGAATTCAAATCTGCAGTTAATCTATCGATTGCAGCGACCAAAATGAAATTAAACTTGAATAAAAACGCCATCATCATTTCACATTATTCATAGGATTCAATTAATTTTGCATGGCATCACCATGGCGCCTCCACGAACACACGCACACAAGTCACTTTGTCACCGCACGCGCTCCAATCGCATCAGCACTTCCCGGCCACCGCGTCACCAAACTGCGCTTTTCAGTCGTTCAACTTCTGCCCAACCCAGCCTTTAATGTTTGCACCAGTCGCGCATTTTGTGCAACACAACTGCATATTATTAGAGCAGTTAGACGCACCGCATGTCGCGCTCGTCGCTGCGCTGCGCTGTTCGAGGGCCGTGGGGCCAAATGGCCGCTGTCGGTTTCAAGAGGCATTTTAAATGCCTTTTAAATTAAACGTACGCATATTTTAGCAGGCCGCACTTATACAAATACAAACTCAACATACACACACACACGAGCTCACCCATACAAACATATTTTATGCTGGGACCAGGCTGCGAGTTTAGCTCACTGCAACTGGCGACAGCAACAAAAGGCAACCATGACAGCAATAATACAACAACAACTAGTCTTTATAACGACAACAGTCACAACTACAAAACCAACAACAACAACAATAACAACGTAACGTTGTACAAATAATTTAAAATTCTAATGCGTTTGGCGTAATTTGCGCGCGTTGCTGCATGTGTGTTGGGCTGGTTGGTGTTGGTGTTTATGGCGGCCTACGCGCGTGTGCACTATTTGTCGCTTTGTGGCCGCCCAAAAGTAGGCAAGAAAAAATTGTGCATTATCGCGCACACTAATGCAAAAACACATTAACAAACCATGGATGCAGCCCCAACCGAACACACATACACACACACACGCACATATGTCAAAGCATGGCAAAACAAATGCCAGCATGCGCCACTGTGCCAATGTACAAACACACACACACACATAAACACTGGCATTATGCACGCACAGCAATGCAAGTGCAGTGAGTGTGTGTGAGTGCGGTGCGTGCGCATTGATGGGTTTGGCTGTGTGCGTGCCTACGTGCTGGTTTATTTATTTACTTTGGAATTTTTTTTTTTGTTGCTACTCGCCTGAATAATATATAGTTAAATGCAATTTATGTTTGCCTCTACCTGCACCGCGCCGTATCAGCAGCCGGTCCCCCCCTAAATTTCCTCTCATACCTCAGTGCCAGTGCCAGCGCCAGCGCCGTTCAAAAAGTTTTTGTTTTATTTCGCCTACTGCCAACTTTACCTGTCGTTTCATTGTCGCCAGTTGTTGTTGTTGTTGTTTTTGTTGCTGTTGCAATTGTAACAACAATTGTATTGTTGTCGACGTTGCTGTTATTACTGTCCCGTTCGTTCTCCTTCCTACTCGTTCTCTCTCGCTTTTTCCTCTCCCAGCAAATTTCTATTTTTTTGACAAATCTCTGCGGTGCACTTAATGACATTTTGAAGCGTGCATATCGCGCTGCGGCGAGGAGTGGGCGCCGTCGCACCACAGTCAATGCACATGGTGCCAGTTTGCTGATGTTGTTGTTGTTGTGTACAAACGCGCCACTTCGCCTCGTGCGCAAACATTTCAACATTTCCGCTGCTGCTCCTGTTGTGGTTGTTGTTGTCATTATTGTCGGCGTTGATGTCGCAATATCATTGCATATTTATAGGCATTTTGAAATGTGCGCAATATTTTACTTTTTTGGAAGCTGTCTGTCCTGTTGTGTAATTTACGCTAATTTTTTGTTACATAATTTGTGCGCAAATTGCTTTTTTGCCTTCGCAAATTTTGTGTATTTTTGATAATGTGTCAATATGTGAGGTTGGCGGCTTAGAACTAATGCTGACATAACACTAATGAGGTACTTTTTGTTTGATTATCCATTAATATTTAACATTGATTTAATTAAAAGCACATTTGACATTGTTTGACATTTAAAGATAATTTTATTTTATTTTTTTATTCAGTAATTATTTACATATATATACGTTATATGTAAATATGTTAAAGAAGATGACCTTCCTGTTTTTCTTGAAATTATTTAATTTATTTATCAAAATCTATTTTAAACACTTTGAAGTACATAAAGGTACATTTGTGTCAGCACTCCTTCCAATCCTCAAAGCACGTCTGATATGAGCTTCTTTAATATTGCACTAAGCTCTTTCAGTGAAGCCGTTTTATCTTCTCAATCGTAAGATATGTCTGTCTTTTCATGGGTCTTTTTAATTTTTGGATTAAGAAAAAAGAGTTCAAGTCCTGTGAATGTGATGCCTGAGTTTTGATTATATTGTTGTTTTTGGCTAAAAAATGTGAACCAATAAAGCGCTGTTCACTCAAAATTTGAATTATTCAGTTATTCAAATAAGGAAACAACAATTTTATGTTTCATTTGAATGTATGAATTTGCGGGCATTTCTCTTGATGCTGTCCATTACTCGTTGAACATCCTATATAGTGACCTTGTTCCACTTAACAATCATTGATCCTGCGATTTTGATAGCACCGCCATTTCTGCGCATTTTGTTTTTAACAATAACCCAATATTTTTCGATTGGGCGTAAATTTGGGCAATTTGGTGGATTGCTATCTTTCGGCACTACATCGACACTATTGGCTTGATACCAATTCATTGTTGCCTGTGAATAATGAATGCTCGCCAAATCTGGCTAAAACTTTACTGAAGATTGATGATCATCAATAAAAGGCAGTAAAAGTTTCTACAAGCCTTCCTTCCTGTATACTTCGGACGTCATAGCGCTCAAATCAACATATGCCCTACTCTTCAGACCACAGCTGCAAATAGATTGCCAAATCATCACTTTTTTTTGGCAAATTTATAATTTTTTTGTATTAATATTTTGAAGGAACATCGCCCCGTTTCTTTGAAGCATAAAACTTTTGTCCTGGGAGTTGTTTAAAGTCAAGTTTAACATAGGTTTCATCATCCATTATAAGGCACCCATTAAATTTGGTCAAAATATTGTTGTAAAGTTTATAAGCGCGTCTTTTTGCTATTACATTTTGTTTATCTGACCGATTTGGTAACTTAATAGCTCGATAGAATTTCAGTCCTGCTTTAACGAGTTTTCGTCTTGCTGTCGATAAGCTAGTTCCAATTTTTTTACCGCGATCATTGTCAGATAAGCCGGGTATCTTCTTAATTGAGGCTAGAACACTTCTTTTTAGTTTTGAGTCATTTTTTGTATTTTTTTTTATTGTTTTTTCTTCCTTTCAAGGCTCAGGGTATCCTTCAATGGTTTTATTACTCTGCAAACAGTGGATTTGGATAACTTATTCAACTGCTATATTTTAGCAATTTTTGATCCTGACCATGTCGGATTTTCTACAAATTTGTTCACAATTCATTTCGAAGCAGCAAACTCCATCGTGAATAAAACTTACTAATAAAAAGCTAGTTCTACAAAAAATGACTCCGTAGGGATTGTTGGAGTGCGTACCAATTTTGAGTGAACAGTGCTTTAATTGATTTGATAGCAAAAGATCGTCAAACACGTCAAAACATACTACTCGTATCTTCTGTAATCATCCACAGAAGTGATCCTAGCACTATTTTCACTTCTTTTAGTAAAAGTATCTTCTATTTTAGGGACAAAGATTTCATCACAACAGTTTTTAATATGTAATCAACAGATTCCGATTACTTCTCCCATCACTATCCACACTTTTGTTGGTCAGTTGTATAGTAACAAATTTTTTCTGTAACAGATTGAAGTGTTTACCCTTTTCTACTCGTAGCTTCTGTAATCACCCATGGATTACAGAAGATATCTCTCTTAGCAGTATTTTCAGTTCATTTTACAAAGGTATCTTTTATTTTAGAAGCTGTGGATTTCATCGCAACGGTTACTACCATACCATCAATAGGAAACTTAATACTATTATTCGTTTGATCAGTAGTTATTACAGTCCCATTATTGTTTATTTCACTTCCAGTTCAACTAGCTAGCTATGTTATAAATTAGACTGGTAAAAATAGCACCCAAACAAGTGATCTGTTTAAGCTAATTGCTCACCTAAAATAATGACAAATTTAAGCAAAACAATCTATTATGAGGAACATACAATGTCTGAAGATATAATTAAGTTTGTATTCAATTTTTGAACTTACCAACCGAGGGTGGTATGGAGAATGATCTTGGAAAGGTATATATAATTTGTTCAGTATAATTTGTATCTTTATGAGTCTACGCACTTCTCCCAGCGCTGATTGAGTGCACCTAAATTTCGCAAACAGAGCATTGGAAATGTTTTTCTTAATCGAGTTGGGGAAAGCTTTTTCATACCTTAACCCTTTAAAGCCTGGTACCAGTTCCACCCATACGATTTTGATAAAATTGCATACACGACCTGGAATTGACCCAATGATCAGAAACAGATTCAGCTTTCTATCTTTGCACGTTGCTGACATATTCATTGGGTATTTTGTGCCCATTAAGCATCTATGGTAGCTTTTTTCCATACTTTTTAAAGTGATCAGCTAAACACGTGAGCAAAAGATGTATTGTTTACAGGTGAGTTGGGAGGCAGATTTTTGTGAATTTCTAAGGCCACTACGTTTCGCCACATTTTCCACCTCCGGAAAATTCACAAATTTTGGAGTCTGGTAACTCTAGGTAGATGGAGAAATTTTAGGTTGACCTCCACTAGACTATGGTAGTACCATCTTTAACCCAACCATCCCTATCCCCTATGATTTTGAGATATCTCTACCACGAACTTTTCTGTGGTTTTTTGAAAAAGTCAATTTTCATGGGTAAATTTTTACCCATTAGGCAGCAATGGGTTAATATTGATTCATTATGGACATACACGTTCGTATGGACTTATTCATAGCCTATGATACCTCTCTGACTTCAACGCTTTTCTAGCCCCATTTGTTGAACTTGAGCGGTGCTATTGTTATTGGTTCAGTTTTTGAACGTTCCGAACGTTAATTGTCCCCTAAGCTGATACGGACACATTTAAATACAGTTGCCCAAAATTGTATGGCCTTAATTGACAGTTCAGAGTCCTTGAAGACAGTTTCAAACTCAATTTGTATGTGTTATGCCTACGCAAAAAAAGTATGACTTGTCTAAACTAGATTTCTTCATTTTCACTTATACACTCAAATCGACTGATTCAGACTATTGACAAATTTTAAATTTTAATGAATTTGATTGAATTAAATGAAAAGAGACCCAAAGAAATTCCCTTTCTTTTGTTCACGAAATCTATCATCTTCATGTTGAGTTTAGAAACTTTTCAGACAACTTTTGTTGTCATACTAACAATTTTTTTTTTTGCCGGCCTCGATAGTCAAGCGGGTAGCGCGCTGGCTTCTCATACCAAAGGCTCCAGGTTCGATTCCTGGCTCGGGCTGGTGAACAACTCATCTACTTCTATCGCTATCCACATGAAGGGAATGAGAATTACAAGAATCGCACAAGTGCGCTCTTGGCAGGTAATGGCAAAACCTTCAAGTGTGAACGAAAAACTGCCAATCGCCGTTCGGATTCGGCGTTAAACTGTAGGTCCGCTCCCCCCCTTTCCCCATCCGCTTGAAATGTGTGCTGTAACATATGTTGGCAAAACAGTGTTGCATACACAGTTCAAAAACGGGTGAAATATGTGGTATCACAATGAGCCTTTCAGGCCTCCGAGTGTGTCTCTCATAAAGGCAGCCACCGCAACCTAACCTAACCTAACCATTTTTTTGCAATACTAAATATGTGTTTTAAAAAACAGTGACTAATAAAACTGACAGCAAGATAGGATATAGTAAAAATTGCTTTATTACCAAACTTGAAACTGTTTCTATTAGACACTCATCAACTATCTTTAGTTTGTTGCATTGCTCGAACATTTGAAGCTATGGTTCCATGTCTGCACATTTAAAAATTAACTATGTGCTATCACTTCATGCTGCACATGCCACATGCCAGTGTATCTGCTGCCTTTATGCGCATTTTATTTAGCTGAAAAATTCCAATTACATTTCGCGCGCAAGCATACAAGCACACACACACACACACGCACGTACATACAAAGAAATATAAACGCCATCATGAACACGAATGCATAAATATTGACAAATGCGCCTCCATTTAAATGCGTGCACAGCAGTAATTGCAATCACACTCAGCCACTCGCACAAAGCCAGATAGCGGGAGTATTTTACTTTAGTTGCTACGCGCCCCCGAGTATGACTACCAGCGAATACGCAGGCATGATCGACCAATTGGTAGCGGAGGCAGGAAACAAGGGCCCAAAGGTGATAGCGGGCGATTTCAATGCCTGGGCTACGGAGTGGGGCTCGTCTAGATACAATGCGAGGGGAAAAATTCTCCTGGAGGCCATGGCGACTCTCGACATGGTTCTTTTAAATACCGGGGATAAGCCGACATTTAGCAAAAATGGTCGTGTTTCGTATATCGACGTCACATTTGCTAGTACGAGCTTGGCCAGAGGCGCAACGTGGGTGGTTCACGACGGGTTCACCTTTAGCGATCACCAAGCAGTTGTGACTTGCTTGCAACAAGGTCCGTCACTGCAAAGGGCGCACACAAACAACGTACTAGGTTGGAAGCAGAGCACACTGGACGAAGACGTGTTTCAGCTGTGCATGGAGGATTGTGCACTATCGGGTCCAGCAGAAAACCGGGCATCACAACTTATGTGCAAAATTGACGCGGCATGCGACGCATCAATGCAACGCCGCGCTTCTTCAAACCGTAGGCGCTCAGTATATTGGTGGAACAGCAATATTGCCGAACTGCGAAAAGTTTGTATTGCCGCCAGACGTAGATTTCAACGCGCATCGGACGCGGGTACTAGAAGCAGACTGCATGCCACACTGAAGAAAGCAAAAAGTGAGCTGAAGGTCGCCATCAAAGATAGCAAAGCAAAATGCTTTACTGAGCTCTGCAACACGGTTGATGAAAACCCATGGGGAACGGCGTATAAAGTCGTTATGAAGAAACTGGCATCGTTTAGCCCGCCGCCACCCACCTCGGCGACTTTTTTGAAACGCGTCGTAGAAACCCTTTTTCCGCCGCAAAACGATCTGTTGAAAGATTTCCAAACAGTCTGTGCAAGCGAAGAGCCAGCAGAAGTAGGCTGCGACGAGCTGCTGAAAGCGTGCAGCAGAATTGGGGACCAAAAGGCCCCAGGTCCAGATGGCATCCCCAACAAAGTGCTGAAACTAGCAATCAAATCGCACACTGACTTATTCTTGAACGTCTACAATTCATGTCTTAAGGAAAGAGTGTTTCCGGATAGATGGAAAGTGCAAAAGCTGGTCTTGCTGCCTAAAGGGAAGAAGCCCCCCGACGACCCGTCGTCGTTTCGCCCAATATGCATGCTTGACACCGCAGGAAAACTGCTAGAGCGGCTAATTTGCAACAGGCTCGAGGATGCAATCTCAGAGGCAGGCGGTTTATCAAATCTCCAATTTGGCTTTAGGAAGGCGAGGTCTACAGTAGACGCGATCGATGTCGTTGTCAGAGCCGCTCAAGCAGCAATCGAGGGCCAGCGTTGGAAGAACGGAACTAAAGAGTACTGCTGCGTGGTAACTTTAGATATAAAAAATGCCTTCAACAGCGCTAGATGGGGCAACATATTATCTGCGCTGCGTCGGCTGCAGGTACCAGGATACATAGTGGACATCATCGCCAGCTACTTCAGCAACAGAGTGCTGAAATACGTTACAGACGAGGGAGAAATCAGCCACTCGGTCACAGGGGGCGTTCCACAGGGCTCGGTCTTAGGCCCTACCCTTTGGAATACCATGTACGACGGTGTTCTGCGGCTACAAGTACCAAAGGCGGCAAAAATTGTGGGCTTCGCCGACGACATAGCCATTATTGTGACCGGCAAGTTCCTGAACGAGGTTGAAACGACGTGCAACAGCGTGGTGGAAACGGTGCAGCAATGGCTGACATCCGTGGGCCTTTTGCTCGCAGAGCAAAAAACGGAGGTCCTGCTAATCTCCAGCCGGAAGGTTGTAGAGACAGCCCATGTCCGGGTGGGGGGCCACATTATACAGTCGCAACCGTCGATTAGGTACCTCGGCGTAATGCTTGATACACGCTTGTGCTTTAAGCACCACCTCGTGCACGCCAGCAACAAAGCAGCGAAGACGGTGGCTGCGCTTTCGCGTATCATGCCGAACATTGGCGGTCCTAGGCAGCCTAGGCGTCTGTTGCTAATGAAAGTAGCAGCCGCGACAATGTTATACGCGTCGCAAATATGGGCTCCGGCGATGAGGGTCAAGTCGTACCGGAGCCACATAGAATCCGTGTACCGCATCAGCGCAATACGAGTGTGCTGCGCATTTCGCACGACGTCATATGACGCCGCCTGCGTGGTGGCGGGGATGGTCCCAATTGACATTTTAGCAGAGGAAGCACGCACAAAATACGAGGAGAAGGATGCTCCGCAGCAAGGAAAGACGTACAGGGAGCTGAGCCTTAATAAGTGGCAACAGCGTTGGAATGACTCGCGTAAGGGAAGGTGGACGTTTGCACTTATAAGTGACCATCATACATGGATGAGCCGGGAGCACGGGGTGGTCGACTTCTACCTCACGCAGCTGCTGACGGGCCATGGCTGTTTTAAGTCGTACTTGCATAGGTGGGGATATGAGCGGAACCCCTTTTGCGATTTCTGCAGCGAAGCAGTTGAAGACGCCGAGCACATAATTTTCAACTGTGCCAGATACAACAGCCAACGACGACGCCTAGCGAGTAGGATCGGCGGCACGCCCACACCGCACTCACTAGTCGAAAAAATGATTGAGTCCAGATCCGGCTGGGACGCAGTAGCGCTCTACGCGGCGGAAGTGATGGTAAAGCAGCGCGAGACTGAAAGGAGTAGACGCGCAAACGAACGTCGCATAGTAGAAGAGCCAGGATAAGGCGACGTCTCCCCCTGTGAAGAGATGCCGGAAGGCGGTTCCGCAGGGGTGGATAGAGGGGGGTGGTTTTTAGTCGGTAGAAATCCGGCATGCCGTCGAACTGGAGTTCCGGTATCTTCCGAAGATTTTCCACCTCCGTCAGAAAACAAAAAAAAAAAAACTCGCACAAAGCCACACACACACACACACATACATAACCGTAGGTTTGTATGCGTGCTGGCCGACGCAAACAATAAATGCATTTAGCAAACTAATTATGAATGTATTAGTTCAATGTATTTGGCTGTTATCATGGTTGTTATTGTTGTTATTTTGTATTTTGTGCACAGGAAATTTAATTTCCAATGCGCACTCGAATGTGTTTGCGTGAATGCGTTATGTACGTGTAGATGTGTGTGTGTGCATGTATGGTTTGGTGCGAATCACAAATGTGCTTTGCTTACTGTATATTTTTTATTTATGTGTGTGTGTTGTTGTTGCTAACTGTATTTTGCACAACACAGGCAAAGGACAGCTAGCTGGCTCCTACGCTGCGCGTCCTTTACACATACACACACACACACACACACACACACACACACACACACACACATTCAGACCAATGCGTACTTTTCGCGCAAAAAACACATAACTCATTTGCATATTTTATTGGTGGCATTTAATTATTGCATTTTGTAAATGCTGTGGTTTTTCACATGGCGCACGACTCGACTGCTTTGGTCAGCAACAGCACCACCAACACAACAACAACGAACGTATTATTTGTTACTTATGTTATTTGCCTGATGAATATTGTTGTTATTGTAATTATGCATATTTTCCACATTTTATACAAATTCCGGCTTGTGTGCAATATTTTTGTGGTTGTTGCTGTGGTGATTTTTGGTGGCCGTTGGCTGTAAAGGTGGCAATGCGGCGCGGTCATCCTGTCGCAGCGTCATTAAAAATGCATAATAAGGCATTATGTACATTTTTCCAATGAATATTAATTTGCCACAAAAATCCACACACACACACACACACATACAGATAAAATACACATACATTCATAGTTAAAAATATTGTATGAAATATTTTAAATTATTTACGCGCGTTGGTCACAATTTTCGATTATTGTTACTTTTATTTGCATTTTGCATATTTTTGCATTAATTGCTGCAGTTTGTTTTTCATGCAAATTCCATTACAAACATGTAATTAAAAAATATAAATATATTACAACAAATTTATTGTCATTTTATTCAATTAAAAATGCCATTTTGTTGGATTATAATTGCAATGTTGTGTATTAGTTTAATTTAATTGCCTTAACTATAGTAAATATTTGCATATATTTGCATTTTTCGTAATTAATATTGTTTTTTTAGTTGACAAGGGTCACATTTTCAATGATATTTGTATGGAATTTAAAGCTTACAAGCCTAAAAGTATGCTAAGTGGATAGATAGATTAGTTTTGGGATTCGGACAACACCTGCCCGAGACACATGTCCCTCTAAGTTACTCTAAGTTACTAAGAGTTCATGTCCTCCAATGTTATCTAGGAACTTCTTTAGATTCCTTAGATTTATTTTAGACAAATCTCTCGTCTGTATTACCTCCTTCCCTAATATTCGCTTTCTTGCGTGTATTAGGGCAGGGCATTCAGTTATGACATGTACAGAAGTCTCTTTCTCTTCCATACAAAATCTGCATCTGCGTTAATCCTAGACGCGTCCTATGCATATTTAGCAGATAGTGTCCACTTAGCATTCTCGTCATGACCTTGAGCTCCTTTCTGCTTAGGTCAATTAGGTACTTAGATTTCCTTTCCGAGTAAGCTGGAAAGAAAAGCTTGGAGCATCGTTGCCCCATTGTGTTCGACCATTTGTGATTTGCTCGATTAATGAATTCCTGTTTAACACAATGTTTGTAATGGGACTTGCTAACACCTATGATTGGTTCAGGTCCGTAGGGCCGGCTAGCAGCCCCATCCTTTGCCAATCTGTGCGCCTCCTCATTACCATCGTGCCCACAGTGGTTTCTTGGTCACTTGGTTTTCCCTTGAGAGATATTGGAGAACAGTTGCTGTCTCCCAGATCAGTTTGGAGTCAAATGTCATCGAGCCCAGGGCCTTGATTGCCGCCTGGCTGTCTGACATTATGATTATGCTTTTCCTTCTAACATTGAGCGTTAGTAATTTCCTGGTACACACATTTATGGCAAAGACCTCAACCTGAAAAATCGAGGCTTTATCCCCAAGACTTACAGAAGACTGGAAACCGGAGCTAAAGATTTCTGCCCCAGTTCCTTCTTCCGTCTTGGATCCATCGACCCATATGCTAAGTATATATTTTTGTTAAAATTTCATCGCATGAAGTGAACAACTGTTCGCTTCAATGCTTTATTTGGTTTCTCTCGGTTAGTTGAATGGTTCCAGTGGCAATGTTCCGATCTCCAATTAGCGCGTTGGCGCCATTTTGTTGCCACTATTTCCTCTGGACCATGTAACTTTTATATCAAGTTCGATAGAAAAGGATTTTCAGTAATTCTTCTCTTACAAAACTTATAAAAGTATAAACTATAATCTTACACCTCGTCCACTGAAATTCTCATTTGTATAATTTCTTATTTTTACATTTCCAGGCACTGGACTATGACTGCGAAGTGCAGCAACAGGACATACCACAGGCCATTCAGCTGCTCGGCGAAATGAACAGCAACGTGAAACAGGTGACCGATCTGGTGGAGAGCATGTTGCAGCGCGTGAAACGCGGCGAATTGACCACAGAATATGGACTCAGTTTTCTCGAAGTCAAATATCACATGCTGCTGGACTATTTGATCAATCTAACCTATGTGGTGCTGCGCAAATGTTCGGGCGAAACCATCGAGGGTGATCCCTCCATTGAACGACTCATTGAAATACGCACCGTGCTGGAGAAAATACGACCCATTGATCACAAACTGCGCTATCAAATTGACAAACTGGTGAAAACGGCCACAACCGGTGTATCCAGCAGTTCGGATCCCATTTTATACAAGGTGAGTATGCAACTATTCGATGTCAAAAATACATGAAATTAACTAAAATCAATGTGTTTGTCCTGGCAGCCCAATCCCGATAATATGCTCACAAATACCGGCAATCTTGATGCCGACGCACACGATTCAGCAGCCGATAATTCCGACTCTGAATCAGAATCGGATGACGAGGACGGCGCCGAGACGGGCATGAAGAAACCAAAGAAGGCTGCCACTGCTGGCAAATCGGGCATTTATGTGCCGCCCAAAATCAAACCAGTCTACTATGATGGCGACGAAAAGCCCATAGACAAGGATAAGAAACTGTTGGAACGTGCCAAGAAACGCGCCATCACGTAAATAAGCATTCGAACTTTAACTTTAGGCAAATTTTATTTTAACTGTGAATGCATTTTGTAGCTCGTCCATGTTGCAAGATCTGAAGGAGGAATACTTGGATGCGCCCACTGAAATTTCGTCCGGCTCGCGCGCTCAACAGCTGCTGTCCAAAACACAAAAAGAAAAAGAAGAGTACGAAGAGACATATTTGACACGTCTGCCGGTGACCAAAGCTGAAAAGCATCGTCAGCGAAAACTCACCACTTTAGGTAAATGATTGCTAATAGTAATTGATGGCAAATTTATATATTGCTCACACTTTATTTGTTTTCCTTGCAGCAACGCTGGGTGATGAAATATTGGGTGAGATTAGCCGCGATCCAGCGTTACGTGAAGGTGGCGCCTCCGCTGGCAGCAGTAAGAAACGTAAATTAAAGGGTAAAGGAAAAAAGCGTGGCGGTAAAAAGCGAAAATTCCATTAAACGCAAAAACTTGTGGAGGAGCAGAAGTCGCAAGATAAGCATTGATTTGTAACGTTTATACAAATGCGTATATTTTCAACAAACAATTTCAATTTTTGTTACAATATATACTTTTAAAATAAGCTAAATAGAGTTAAGGGTACAAAAAACCCGCCACCACAAATTGTTCTGTTACGTTAAATTACTTTGTTGAATTCAATTTGTTTTAAAGAATTTTGCTTCCAATACTTTGACTTTAGACTTTAATGTTCTTTTCATTGTTAGCGTTTAAGTTTCACTCTTTAAGTTTTTCAATGTACTTTATACCTAATTTTGAATATTTTCTTTTCACATAATTTCGAAAATTATTTGAATAAACAAAAATTGAAATTACAAATAATATTTTTATTATATTTTCTTACTATGAATATTATCAATATTATATTTTCTATGATTTACATTTTTTATATATCATTTTTTATTTATTTTACAAATTTTATTATATTATTTTTTTATATTTTTATTATTATGATTATATTTTCTACTGTTGATTTACATTTTTTATGCATCATTTTTTATATATTTTACAAATTTTATTATTTTATTTTTTTATATTTTTATTATTATGATTATTTTTTCTTACTGTTGAGGTTATAAGAAGAAACTATATGAAGACTACTAGCAACCCACTTGATATAATCAAGTTTTGTAGGAAAGCAACTTGTTTTCACTTGTTTTATATTTTTGTTCCATTACAATATTTCTTAATTTTTTTTTATTTTAAATTATTTTACAAATATTTAGCAAATATTTTTTCCATATATTTCAACTTGAATAGAAAAATCATACTCGCAATAAACTGCATTAATTTTTCGAACGCAAAATTACAGTACAGCAGAGCAGACACACAACAAAAGCAAATGTAATTTTATAAACAAAACAAAAAAAAAATCAAAACAAAAACATGTTTCCATGTAAATTACACACATTTCGAGTAAATTAACCTAATGCGAAACAAAAAAATGCAAAAAAGCAAGCAAAATCTTAAATCTTTTAGAAATCACTGGTAATATCAAAAATGCAAATTTTAAGCGGAACAAAAACTGAAACGCATTTCGTTGTTTTTAGGAGTCAACCAACAAAAAATTACAAGTTTTGGAATTAATAAAATTAATTCTTTGATTTATTTATTAACAAAATGAGCAGCAAAAATTGCATTTTGTTCACACAAGTCTGGCAAGTCGTAAGCAAAATTTTACACATGCAACACCAACATACTCACACACACACACAATGCAGTTTATCAAAGCCAAAAACCATAACTACAACAAGAAGAACAACAACAACAACTACAACAAAGAAATATGCAGAAGCTATAACAACAAACTACAAAATTCCACAGTTCAGAATAGTAACAAAACAAAAAGTGAATCGCCAACCAAAGCGAACAAACAAAACAAATGCAGTTGCCTTATCTAATTGTACGAAAACTACAAGAACAACAACCAAAAAACAAATACAAAAGCAAAAAAACGACAGACCGGTTATACAAAAAAGACAAAAACAAAACATATTAAAAATTTTTGAATTATAAAAAAATGATATTTGAAATAGCAAAAGAAATGAAGGTATAAAAGAGAGAGAGAGACAAAGAGAGAGCAGCTAAAGCAAAAGAAGTAAACAAATCAATAACAGCAGGAATGCCGAAATTTCAGTTGGCCTGTTTTTTAGAAGATGATGTAAATTAAAAATGAGATTAAGTAATATTTAATAATACGAAAAATGCATGAAATGAGTAACCCCACCCATTGACAGCGACAAGCTGCAACAGGCTAAACAGAAACCAAACGATTTTTGGTTATTTTGAAACAAATGAATATTTATTTTTTGTTTCAATTGATTGTTGAAAGCGCGCGTGATTGTACCAACGACATCAATGTGTTGGTGATGTGCTAATCATTGAAAATGGCGCTGATGTTTTTTGTTTTGAAAATTCTAAATAATTGCGTACAGTCGTGAACAGTGAAATTTTGCTTAGAGTGTGAGAAATTCGAATTTTTGTCTAATTGCAAAGTTAAACAAATTAATATGCTCCTAAAAACAACTGAATTTTGAGAAAACAAAATTTATGAAAAACAACCACTTTAAATGAAAATGCAACCAAACACAAGTAATGTAAGCGTAACGAAATACAAACGAATCAGTGCAGTGGGCAGAGAAGTGCAGTGCTGAGTAGTTTAAGTGCGTTAGAAATGTTTGAGTATGTAAATTTTGAAGCATGAAATCAGGCATATGGAAAAAAATGTGGAAACAGCAGTCAGAAAAAGCCTCTGAGATGTGTATGGAAAAGTTTGATCTATAAAAATGTGAAGTATGATATGAAGTGAATCAGAGAAGCGATTGAAAATAGTTGAATGCTGAGAATTTTTCCTTTCATAAGTCTACACAGCAGTCACAAAAAGCCTCTGAGATGTGTATGGAAAAGTTTGATCCATATAAATGTGAAGTATGATATGAAGTGAATCAGAGAAGCGATTGAAAATAGTTGAATGCTGAGAATTTTTCCTTTCATAAGTCTACACACAATGTGAGGGACATAAGGCCATGTGTGGACACAATGGAGAGCTTTGCTTAGTTCCAGGTAAGTAAGTAGATAGCAGGAATTCTGAGTTCACTGAACTTGCTCAAATAACACTACTTCCTCGAATAGGTCTTCCCCACATGAAAGCGAAAATTTAGTCTTAGAGCCAATCGACAATCCAGAGCCAATCGACATTGTCAAAACACCACTTTATGCATTTCAGTCTTGTCTCCTTCAGATCAGCTAAGGTCGCTAGGTAGGGAATGTAGTTTTTTTAACGCTAAGGCAGCTTATGCAAAAATAATTGTATGAAGTTTCCAACCTCGCTTTGTGTAGACCAACTGGTCAGTGGCCCGCGATCATTGCTGTCCGCTTAGAAACATTTCTGCGGTAATTTAGCAGCAGATCGTTTGAGTCGACAGTTTGCACCTGAGTGGTTTAATGAATGAATTTAGTCTATGCTGATTGCAGTTGTTTCAAAATTGAAACACATTCTCTTAGTTGTCTTCGTTGTCCGATTTAAGAACGACCTTGTCAGCATAGCAGATTTCTTTTTAGAAAAATCTTCAAATCTTCTACATTTTAGTGTTAAGGCTGATTCCCTTGTCAGCATAGCAGATTTCTTTTCAGAAAGCCTTGTAACAAAATAACAAAAATCTTCAAGTCTTCTTCTACATTTCAGTGTTAAGGCTGATTCCCTAAAAACTGCCAACTCCTTTTCAAAGTCACTTCAATTGTTGCGAAAATGCATTTACTATTCAATAGTTTTATATTCTTGAATTGTCCTTCAATGCATTTAACTCTCTCAGCGCTGTGCTGATTTCAATCTCACTGTGCAATTCAAAGTATTTGCAGTAACTGGAGTAGAAAAGTTTCGGAACGTCCATAAGTGAAAATAAATCTATGCAAAACTTATTTATTAACATCAACAACAACAAATGAACTGAGCTGGAAAAACAGCAGATGAGCAGAAAAATCGTAAGCAAACTAAAGAAAAAATTTCAAAAGTAAAGCAAATTGAATTATTTGCAATTTTGGCATTTTGGTGAATAAATGTTTGACATATAACAGAGAAAATTCATAAAAAATGTATACAAATTTTATATTAAGCAAGACACAAAACATTAAATTTAAAAGCAAATGAAACGAAACGAAACGAAAAAAAACCTACACAAAGAAATTTAGACTTAAAGATTTTTTGGCATTTTTACTAAATCTAAATTACCTACATACAAATATACTAACCACATATACATACATACATACGTACGTGTAGATTGTAAACATTATTTCGGTAATAACAAAATTCAAAATTGTTTGTTTAAAGCAACATTTTAAAAACAAACTTGTTTGGGTGTATTTTTGGCTATAAAATTTAAAAAGAATCATGCAATTCAGAAAATAACAAAACTACAACAACAACAACAACAAAAGCAGACAAAGCAATAATGTGACCGATGTTGAGCAACAACAAACCAAATTCCTAACAGCAGCGGCGGGCAGTGCAAGCAAGTCGTCGTCAAGTGGAAAACTTTGAAGCATATGAGATGAGTTGCCGCAGCAACAACAACAACTACAATATGTTAATTACAAAAGTTATTAATTAAATTAATTCGTTTATCGTTTATGTTCGTAAAGCTAAAGCGCAAAAATCCTTAAAGACTGAATCTGTTATAACTGTAACTAATTTGAATTGAAAAACAAAACTAACAAGAAGAAGCAAACAACTCGTGCGGCGAGTAACTTGTAAAGCGATCACTCGGCGTTTGTGCCGACAGCATTTTTTTTGTTGTATTAATAGACGAATTTTTATAGTAAATATGTTTCGAATTTCTTATGTTTGACAGTTCTTCAAACTTGCATCATTTTTACATTATTTTGAAAAGTATATGAAAAAACCAACAACAAATTGTTCCTTTGCCAATTGATTGATTGATTGATGATTGAATGCGTGTTGATTAGAGTGTTGGCAATCAGCAGCAGAAAGCAAGCAAAATGCATTTTGGAACACACTACAAAACGCCGCAAAAGTTTTTAAAACAAAAAACATAATGAAAAATTACACACACACACACTCACACACATACACACACAAATTGAAAGTCGCCTTAGGAAATGTATTAAAAGAGAAATTGCAAAAAAGATTTACGCCAATGTGCAACAAGTTGAGCGAGCATAGAGCAATCTGGCTGCAGCAATGAAACAAAAGTTGCCGACACAAAAGCAAAAACTATATTTAAAGAATTTCCTTTTTTATTGTGCGCCAAACCGCCAAGACGCCAACAACCGCAAGAAATGCAAAACCAAAAATAGTTCAAACTTACAAAACAAAACAAATCAACGTGACGAAAAACAAACTTTAAACAATTTTAAAAAATTATTTTAAAAAAATAATTAAAATAATAGCCTGTGCCGCAGAGCTACAACTAATTTAATTTTTATAGCCAAAAAATCGTAAACTTACGTTCAGCCAATGTAAAACTTGTATTTACGTATAACATTTTATAAACAAAAATTTATAATCATTTAAAAAAACTAAACAATGAATATTTTCATAATTAATTATTTTGTATAATTTGAAAGTTCATAATTTGAATAAACCCAGGTTTTGGTTTTTAATTGAAAGCAACACTACATAAGCTACAAATACACTTTTTATGATAATGTTGTTAGTGTTGAAGGCTATTTTGTCAAATTCGAGCTTAATTAATAATGTTTTGTTTTTTATTTTCGAAAAAAAGTTATAAATATTAAACAATTCGTATATAAAGTCATTATAAATAAAAAACACAAAAAACACAAACAACGTTTGCAGAAATGTGCAAAATTATTGCTAAAAACAGCGCAAAATGCAATGCAAGAGCTAAATATTTAATAACAAACGAAAAACAAAAATAAATTATTTGATTTGCTGTAAATACATTGAAAAAAGTAAAGAACTTAAAATATTAAGCGCACACACACAGACACCATCACGCACACTCACACTGTGAAGCGTTAACTGCATGTTTGAATGGGACGGAAAGCCATGGAACGAACGAGTGATTATACAATGAAATGGAAAATGAGCTTAACTTTAATTTTTTGTAAACAAAATTGATTTTTTCAACATTAATACTAATTTTTTGCTTAAAGCAAACGAAATCTGAAGCATTAAGTTGCGTTGGATTACACTGACTGGTCCTGAGGCCTCGCAAAGTCTCTGTTCGAGTCCTGAGCGTTGCCAGATGAATATCATTAACCAATCCATAAATATATCCGTATCCGTACAGATCCAAAAACATACAAGATTTTGTTGAGAATCTTTGTCACTGGCCAATTGGTCTACACGCGGCGAGATTGGGAATCCCCCACAACCCTTTTTGCAGAAGATGCAGGGAAATCAACGAGAGAGAAACACTCGAACATTTCCTCTGCGGCTGCCCTGCCTTAGCTTTTAAAAGACTAAGTTCCGTGGGGAACAGTCTGATTAGCTCTCTAGCTGATCTGTCTCAGACAAGACTGAAATGCATCAAGTCCTATTTGGACGATGCGGGTTGGCTTTAAGGCCAAGTATTTTCTCCCAAGCAGGGAAGACGCAGTCGAGGAGGCGACAACAAAACGGCACATAGTGCTACTTGAGTGTGCTCAGTGAGCACGCAGTCGCTGCTACCTACCTACCTACCTTGTAGAGCGCAGCCTTTTACTTTGATCGGTAATAAAAACTGCTTTGAACACTTTTAAAATGATTCTAAGTGATTCCAAATGATTCTTAGTGAATCCAAATGATCCTAAAGCTTCTTTGAACAGTCCTTCATACTCATTATGAAGGTGGGTTGAAAAATACTCAACTTAATAAATACAAATAGAAATTTTGTAATTTCTTACTTATGTTTCAAATACAATTTGTATTACGTTATCTTGAAACGCCTCTTGTAAAATGTTTTGTTGTACAAAACTTATTTGAATCAATCAAAACTTTTCTCATTTTATTTTTTGTTTTTGTCATTGCTCTTTTAGTGTTTATCTGTCACACGCATTTATGCATTTGACTCGCACTGCATTTAATGAGTCTCCAAGCCTCACATACGCAATACACACACACACATATACATTCTCACATTCCACACATTCAACAGTTTTATGATTTTATGGGCGGGCAAAAGTGCTAAATGGCATTCAAACAACAAATCGAAAATTGTAACGTAAATTTAAATAACTGTAAAATTAATAATAACTAACATAATTAATTATTCTATAAATTATGAATAAAAATACAAAAATAAAACACAAAAATTATTATGCATAAAATGATTCTTGTTGATTTCAATTTGAATAAGAAGTTAGTGATCACTTCTATAGTTCAATCTTGGATGTGGGAATTCGCCTGAAAATATTAATGCTTATTAAACTGAGCACCGAACAACGAAAACATTCAATTTTTTTTTTTTAGTGTATACAATTTATTTTGATATATACAGTTCCCGCTTAAAAGAACCGATTTGAGTGCACTTTCACGGGTGTTTATTTCCTGGGAATGCTGTTAGGACTTATGTTAGGAGGCATAAAGCTGGAGAAACTTTGGATAGTTTCAAGTTCTGAAGGCATCATCTAGTTGATCTATGGTTCATCTGTATTCCATGTCACTTGGCATACTTGGGGCCACACTATATTTCTAGGCTGAAGGTATACAAACAGTATTAGACTGGACTCGACATTCGATCTTGAAAGTATATTTAAAAATGTCGACTAAATTTTGAAAGATTCCGAAACCAGTCTTGACATGTTCACGTCTTTTAGTGCTTCGAATCTTAACATGACGAATGGCGAACCTAACCGAGCATTTCTGTCGGAATATACAGTGTGTTCAACAAAAAATGTTCTTCTCTCACAGAGTGTACATTACATTTATTTTAAAAAAATTTTTTCTTTTTCAGAAATAGATATTATTATATATTTCGACAGAATGCTTAACCTGGGGTCCAATGTCTTGCTAGTCTATAATAGCGTGACATCCTTGGCGACAACTGGCAGCCAAAATTTCAACATATTCCACGGAAAGAGATCTCTACCTTCTTTTGAGAAATCGAAAAAAATGTTTTGATGATTTTATATTCTTTTTTGATATCTTAGCTTTCATTATAGCCTAAACACTCTCTAAGGGCTAAGGGCAAATTTGCAATATCGTGACCCTGTTTCCACTTTGAGCATGGTTTACTTTTGTGTTTGAAGTCGTTATCTTGTAGTATCCAATCTGTGTTATTAATATAGGGTGTTTTTTTTAGAGGTTTGTTTTTCCAATAGAGATAAAACTGGCATTTTGTGGTCAAATCTGGCAACTCTAATGTCATTTATGTTCAGCTTGGTTTGCCATTTCATCATGAACAGGTTGACAAAAGAACAACGCTTGCAAATCGTGCAAATTTATTTCGAAAATAATGGTTCAGTTCGCGAAGTTTACCGCAAGCTCCGTCCATTTTATGGTTGACATAATCTTCCATCAGAGCAATTCGGTTAACCATGGGTCGTTTTCGCACTACGTTTACTCGATGTGATAATACGCATCCGCAGAGACGTCGAACAGTGCGCACCGAAGAAACAATTCTCGCTGTAGAGCAAAATGTTGAAGAGGACCCGAATGAATCGATTCGCCACCGTGCACAGCAATTGGAGCTTTGTCCAAGTGGTTGAAAATTGGACCTGTAGAATTGGCTTTATTCGAGCCAGCCGCGGCGGCCACATTCCCGAAATCATATTTAAACATTAATGGCATAAAATTATCCTTCCAATAAAGCCAAATTGATGGACATTAAAACGATTTTCTTGTGTTTTATTTCAATTCGAAGTTCTATACCTCTAAAAAAAACACCCTATATAATATAATTTTTCAGCAGACTTCAATGATCAATACTTGCATAACTACAGCATTCTAACTGCATTCAAATTTCCGGTGAAACACTTTAGAACGCCAAATCATTGGGCAGAGAAGCATCCATACACATGAAGCTTCTGGGGATGCTTTTCACTTCGTTGAATTATTTCTTCACCTTTTTTCAATCAAACATGTCTAATTGTATTAAACAACACAAAAGATGATTCATCTATAAATATTACTTTGGTCCAATCACGGTCGATATTTGTGTAAGCCCACTGAAGACGCTTTTTAATATGCTTTTTTGAAAGCAACGGTTTCGACAAAGTACCGTTACGTTGTATGCCTGATTGTTAAAGCCTGTCGCGAATCGTATTTAAGGATATATCCAAGCCCTTCTCCGATAATATTTTGTTTTCTTTTCTCAGACTGACCGTTGGGTTTCTTTCAAAAACCCCAACGATGACTTTATCCTGCCGCTTGGAAGTCTTGGGTTTTCGGCCTCTTCCTGGTTCGTCGTCACCATTTAGGCTCCTTAGGATACTTCGTCAAAAAGCTCGCTTCCAAACATTTCTTAAATAGCACAATCATTTTGGTTACACGTGTCGCAGCGGAAAGTACAAAGAGAATTGATTAAAATGTATGCGTCGACAACCGCAACAATGTGCGCTTATGTAAAAACAGAACCGGTAAATGTTCACTTAAAAGTTAACCGAATAAGCGAATAACGTTTATTGTTGAACACACGGTATGTTGAAAATTGTTAGGAACTTAAAAAAAAGTGTCAAGCTATCAAACCACAGAGGAAAACCCTTTATTAATAACAACTTTTCACTAAATGGGACCTTCAAATTGTTCATGATTTTATCAAAGATTTTTGATGTGTTTGAAACCATTTCATTGAAAATGTTACCAAGTTTCAGTGGATGAATGCGTTGATTTTCGTCCCCTTTACCTTCCCGGAGCTGAAAATCTTCGTAGATACAAATGAACACATCACCATTGCCATGTCTTGTCGTGTCTCTTAACACATATACATAAGTAAGTATATATACATAAGTAAGTAGTTTTCTGCGTTTTGTATGCGTAGACTCGTGTCAGCATGTTGTCCTTCCGCAAAGAAACCGAAAGCGATGTGTTTGTGCCATTTGATTTCCAAATCATTGTTGCATGATTCACCAATTCTAAATCTATAATTCCATTCATTTAATTAATTAACGCAAATGTGCAATAAAAATCGACTTTGAATTGGTTGTAGTTTTCTGTGGAAATAGAATATTTAAAAAGAATGGAATATTTAAGGCGAAGAATTTATAGCAAACAGCAACGAAAGCATTAAAAGGTCAGAAATTTGGTATGCAAATGTTGTGGCCACACAAAATTTTACCGAGCTCACGTCTTACCAGCTTGTCGACTGGTTTGTCGTGTGTGTTTTTTTTTTTTGCGAACGTCGCTCAAGAAGAAAGGTGCGAAGCGGCGGCTGCTGCTATGGTTGAACTCTTCACTGTAAGTTTTGTTGCTGTTATTGTTATTATTGTGACAAAAGATGTTTGACAACTAGGCGCAGAATGTGTTAATTTCCAGCATCTAAACGTTTACTGGAATGATCAAGTGACCTTGACATTTCAAGTGGCCACACGCAACAACCAAACAAAAACAACTTCTTCAAGGTATTACAACAATAACAAAACGCATTTGAATATATTTTTCTATTTGTATTTACAATCAAATTAATTCATGGCAATAATGCATTAATGGTTATGGCTGTGCTTCTTCAACTTCTTTTTCAATATTTTTTTTTTACATTTTTTTAATTTTATTTGTTGATTAGTTTTCTGCTTTTTGATTTTTCATATAAAAGCGCCAAAGCAATTAATTATGCGCTTTTTAATAAAATTGTCATACCTCGAACTGTCAAAGATCACACCCAAGACAATGTCGCTACAAAAACAACAACAACAACAACAAAACCCTAAAAACCACCAAAGCCAATGCAAAAATTCTGCGAATTCGAAATTATGCAAAGCGAGCATCGAGCTTACAACGAAATGAAGCTGCAAAAAAAGTCCCAACGAATGGAACTTGATTTCGGTTTCGCTTTCATCGCTGCCGCCACTGGCGTTGTCACGTCGTCAGCAGTGAGCTTTTTGCGCTGCTTTTGCCGTCAGGCTCGTAACTCATGTGGTCGGCATTGTTTTTGTTGCCGTCGTCTCGTTATCGCCTCGTACCAGTCTGGAACATCTGCGGTGCAGCTTCTGAGCACATCTTCAGCAGCGGTCGCTGCTCGCAACGTCATCAGCGCCATTAACAGCAACCGGTGTCGCTTTGCTTCTGTCCCGCACTCGAACGCTTAGCTTCTACTCATCCTCGCTAGCTGCTAACACGCTTAGTCTCAATCGAAAGCTGGCGCGTTGTGGACTGTCTTTTCTTGTGCTACGATCGTGTGAATTAAGAACACTTTTTGAAGGAAAAATTTGACAAGGATAACCATTTCTTTTACATTTAACCAAAAGGAAATATTTTTAATTGCATAAAATGTATAAACTACTACTAAGTGCTACAGTGTGTTTGGCCCTGTTCGGCTCAATGGGTTAGTATTGATTTGAATATATTTTTCGTACTCGCTTATTGTGTGTTCGCAAGGACATTGGAGTCTTTGTGATTACAGCTTAACCCTTTCAGTCACAATGTCCAATATATTGGACTACAGCCCATACAATTCATACAGAACGGGTTTATTTTCATGACGGAAAGAGTTAAGTTAGTGGCGTTGTCTTCGTTTTACAGTGCATTGTTTGAATTTGTTTTAAAATGCTTCTTAAAATATCAGTGAATAATTTCGAATTTTCATTGCAAGTAAAATGAAAGACTGAAGCAACAAACTTGATATTTGTTTTATTGCTTTCAAGACATGGCAATGGTCCATATGGGACAATTAGACGTTTTTGAGAAATTTTTTATGCATTAATTAAATATTTTTTTAGTTATTAACAATTAATTAAAATTATTAAAAAATTAGTTTAAATTAATATAAATTATTGAAAAAAAAATTAAATTGCTACTTAAAATATCAGTAAATAATTTCGAATTTTCATTCTAAATGAAAGACTGAAGCAACAAACTTGGTTTTTGTTTTATTGCTTTCAAGACATGGCAATGGTCCATATGGGACATTTGGACGTTTTCGAGAGATTTTTCATGCATTAAATTAATTTGAATTTTTTAATTATTAACAATTAAAAAAAATTATTTAAAAATTTGTTTAAATTGATTTAAATTATTAAAAAAAAATTTTTAGATTAAATGAAATGTTCATTTCTCGGACACCAATTCAAGCTTTTTTATATGCGTTGAAAATATTTTGAATTTATTTCACGAAATCCTTAAATTTCAAAGGCGCTCGTTTACCTGAGACTAATAAAAGCACAAATAAGTGAATTTAGAAAATTTTTTATTTATTTTGCAGCATTCTGGGAATCTAAAGATGATAATCTTTACTATCTAATCTATCTATCTATCTAATCTTTAATCTACTCTATACCAAAAAAATTGTTGTTCTTGTATTTCTTCAGTTTTTCAATATTTTTGTTTGTCTAAGGCTAATGGAATCTAATGGATTAGTATTTTGTTCAATATACAAGAAAATTTCATATTTAAAACCATATTTTTATACTTTGACCCTAAATCAAAAATTGTGTTGTTTTTAGTTTTCAGCTTGCACTTCGAAATAACTTTTTAGTTTAATTAATTTAATTTGTGTTAGATTTATGTGTTTGCCTACATTTTGTGTAGGCAAATTCTACAAAAGACAATGTTAAGAGTGTTAAAAAATCTGTTTTTCTATAGAAATTTTCACATTTTCTCACCAAAATCTCGAACAACTTACTTACTTCCTACTAACTTACTTCTTAGTTACATAACTTACCCTAACTTACCTTCCTTAATACTTTACTCAACTACTTCCAAAGCACTCAACCAGTATCTCCATGCTTCAACCGTAGCAAACTTTCCATTGACAATAACTTTATTGCCCAAAAGCTAATAAAATTCAATAGAATTCCAACAACAAAATCTGTACTAGTTTGCCGCATACCAAACGCATAGCAAATTATTGCAAATTCTTCTTCACTTTGTTTGTTCAACTATTATTTTACATTCAGCGCCGAATGCCATTAGCAAGATCAAGTAACCGCAACAACAACAATCACAACAACAACAACGACAACTACCTATAAATCACTTGATTAAGCGTCCGTCAAAGCAGCGCACAGTAAATTGCAGTTTGTCGTAGGTGCGCTGTGTGAAATGTGAGGCAAAATCTCAAGCGCCAATTTCCGCTCAATCAGTTAACTGATTGTGGCGCACATTAATTTTCTTATTTCTAATTTGTCTATTTGCATGACGATGAAATTATCTCAATTAACGGCCACACAAAATACAGCCAACAAAAAACCTGAACTGTTACTTGAAATAACTATGCACAGCAAGTTTGTTGCTCAAGTCTTTTGTTTTACATGCTGCAGTCACACCCAAAATATGTGATTTTTGTTAATTGTTTTTTCTCATATTTGGCATGAATCTAGTACACCATGTGTGTTTGTCAATACAAAAACAATTCCAGCAACAAACTTGATTGGAATCTCCAGCAAATCCAATCAACACACATATCTGCCGCATGGTGATAAAATTCATTAGCTGCGGCTTGGTGTCTTGCTGTCCATCGGTTGATGGCTGTTGGCTGTTGTCTTTATGTGTGCGTACGTGTTCTGCAAGGTCGCCAGCAGCGCGTATGTTTGTGACGTGTTAACATTTAAGCAAATGTTAAGCATTGTTACACAACCGCTGGCTGCTGCTGCAGTAGCCACGCTTCTGCTTTTTCAATATTTCTTGCTTCTTATTTTATATGATTGTTGTAGTTGTAACTTGAAATTTTGTTAACTCTTTTGCTGCAGCCAAACTTGTTTATTACTTTTAATATGTATTGAATGTATTTTTGCTTATCTCTGTTGAGGGTTGCAGCTAAAGTTGGCTTCAATTGAATAATACTTCAAATTTTGTTTCTTTCTTGTTTTTAAACTAAATAAGCCGGTTCGTTAAAATGTCGAAATTTTTGTCAGTTCTGTTGTTGAACATAAATTTGCATATTATTTTCAACTTTGTCTTTGAAATTGTTGTCGTTGGCTGCTAAGTTAAATGGAATTTAACTGCAATTCTCGGGGCCAGACAAATTTGGAATTCCAAGCAATATTATAGAAAAAAAAATAGTTTAAAAAAAGAATGAGATAATTGCAAAATGTCATTTAAGTTGCTGCAAGAATACTAATATTTTCTTTTGACATTTTTTTTTTATTTTAATATTTTTTTTTTATATTATTGACAAAGCTGCAATGACTCACTTTTATATTAATGAATTTTTGTATTATTTGGAACTTTGTATAAGTTGAAAGATGGTTTCCTTCTCGACCGGGTTTTCGCAACTACAAAAGCAGATATTGTAAGGAATGCAACTTTATTGATTCTATATGAAAAAAATTGCTAGTTCAGAGGTTTGTCGAAGTCATCAACAGACCCTAGTAGTTCCTCCTGATGGCCAAATCCTTAGTTAACTCGTGGTCCACAATTCAGTCCGTATGTATGTTTTTCCCAGAAAGCATCTCCTTCTAACCACCAAGATTGGATAACTCCAGCCTTCTTGTGCCACTGTCCCAGTATTTTAGACAGATATGTTAGCTTCGACAAGTTTCATTCTCACCAGACTTGGTCTCACTGTAGGCGTACAAAGACAGTAAAGAATTATTTTATAGATTACACTGCACAACTGCATGTCTGTTTCATGGAGTTTTTTACATGAATCTGGATTTTTTACATGAATCTGAAACTTTTTCAAAGTTGTTTTCAAAACCATACTCCGTTTTTATGCAACAGCTCTAGTTTTCGCAAAAAATGGGCGTATCACTTTTTCGAATTTTTCTCGGCTTTTTTCTCGTTTTCGACTGTAATTTCTGAACCAATAATCCTATCGACATGATTTAAATATCGTTAGGTTAGGTTAGGTAGGGAAGGGTGTGTGCGTCCCAAGGGCAGCACTTCCACTCGGAGGCCAAAATGGCCCATTGTGAATCCCTTCATGGAAGATTCTGGAGCTAACCAGTGGCTCTCAGTTCGGGGCAAACCAATTCGACCCCTTGATGAAGGAGAGTAGATCCGATATTTCAACTACTGCTGCGCAGGCCAAGTCTACCAGGAACCTTGACCCCAAGGTACGGAGTCGGCGTTCCTGCAGAGCCGGGCAGTGGCACAGGTAGTGTTGGATCGTTTCCACTTCTTCCTCATCGCATCGTTGCACTTACAGCATTTCACGCCATCTTTTCTGACATTAATCAATTGTATGCGTTCTAAATGGGCGTTTTAATAAGGTTTCAAATTAGGAAAATATTGAATTTCAAGGAGTTTTTTCTGATGGCGAAAATTGTACAGATGTTTCATAAATCAAGTTACGACGTATATGAATATCTTAAGAAGAAACATCAAGCAATACAACACAGCCAAATTATTTTGCGGAATACACATTCGCATCGAAATAATAACAAAACTTTACCATAGCGATTTTCATCTCTTTTCATACTTTTTCCTTAAAAATTAGGAGCCTCAAAATATGCTATTATATATGTTTCCATTTATAGTCTGGAATACAAGCAAAAAACAAAAAGATTTTGATTTGTTTGAAATGAAAAAAATTAAATACTTTGCATATTTTCAGGCCCAGAATTTTTTAAGGAAAAAGTATGAAAAGTAATGAAAATGGTTATGGTACATTTTTGCTATTATTTCGATGCGAATGTGTATTTCGCCAAATAATTTGGCTGTGTTTTTTTGCTTGATGTGTCGACTTTCATTATACACCTAACTCGTTGTTTTACAAAAAATTTGTATGTTTTTGACCATCAAGGAAAACGCCTTAAAATTCCATACTTTCCGACTTTGAGGTCCATTTACCGCGGAATTTTAAAACTTTTAAAAATAAATTGCATCGGGAAAGAAGCCGAGCGGTGTTTTTAGTGCAATAAGGTGAAAATCATGTTAATCGGTTTTTTGATTTAGAAATTACGATCAAAAATATGGAAAAAGTAGAGGAAAAACTGAAAAAATGACACGGTACCTATATCTCACAAACTAGAGCTGCTAGAAAAAAATCTGAAGATAGATTTGAAATCAACGCACCCAAATTAGTAAGAAACAGTAGAAAAACTCCATGCAACAGAAAAAAAGTGTTTTTTGTTGTGCTGTGTTATAATCTAAACTGTCTTGACTGTGAAATTATATGTCTTACTTAGTCTTGACTGTAGTAGTTCCTTTTATGAATAAATAAAATTGGTTTATTATGCAGTAGCGTTCGGAATTAACAGAGCACATATCTACCTCTTCTGTGCTACTAATTAAAAAATTATTCATCTATAAAATTGTGCTGCCTGAATACTAAAATTGCTTGTGTTATTGCCGAGTGTGCTTCAAGTTAAGACATAATTCAATGCAATTCAAAGTGTTTCAATATGCAAAATCACTTTAAATAGTTTAAATGTTAAACTTCCCAACTTATCTCTAAGGTCAAGTTTCTGTCAACGTCACCCAAGTTCCACACTCATCACTATGTTTCATCAAATCAAAACGAAAAAGAAAGTAATTAACAAAAAATATCTAAAACCAATTTGACAAGTTTCTTAAGACTCGCTCACAACCCATCACTGAATTGTAAGTAAGCTAATACAATCAAATAGTATTAATGAATTCCTTTTTATTCTCTTCTCTCTCTTTCTGAACTTGCAGCGCACGCACAGTGCCGCGAACCCAACGGCACACTGCCCGTGTCCGGCTCCTGTGATGCCTACATCGAGTGCAAGAACGGCGTAGCCGAGGAGAAACTCTGTCCCGACGGTCTGCTCTACAATGAAAAGTCCACCGGCTATCCGTGCAGCTATCCCATTGATGTCGAGTGCTCGCAGCCACAAGCGCGTCTGCAGTCCGCACAGCCCACCGAGGAGTGTCCGCATCAGTTTGGCTACTATCCCATGGGTGACTCGAAGCACTGTGGCCAGTTCAAGAACTGCGCATCCGGACGTGGCTATGTGTTTGACTGTCCCGAGGGTCTGGCCTGGAACAAGGACAACTACAAGTGCGACTGGCCCGATCAGGTGCCCGACTGCGATGCCGAAGCATTCCTCGGCTTCAAGTGTCCGCCACCGCCCGCTGCACTCAAGGGCGCCTTTATTGGCGAGCCCGAGGAGGAATATCAATTCTACCCGTCCAGCGAGAATTGCCAAGTGTACTTCATCTGCCTCGAGGGTCGTCCGCGCCGCATTGCCTGCGACGAGGCGAGCGCCTTCAATCCGGAAACAAATACATGCGACGACATTGACAATGTGCCATCGTGCAGTGCAGCGGTGCGACAGCGCGGCGCCGACCTCAAGAACGCGCGTCTGTCCGCCGCCGCTGCTGCTGGGAACAGCCAACGCAGCGGTTGAGTGCGACGCCTAAACGCACAAATGTTTTATTTGTTGTAGTTTTCTAGTCCATAGTGAAGAATCTTGACACTCTCTGTCTCTCTGCTTTTTGTGCTCGCAATGAAATCTTTCAAAATAAATGCAAAGTACTACAAAACTAATATGATTTCGTTTAATTTGCATGAAGTTTGTTGCTTCAGTCTTTTGTTTCTTGTTGAGCCAATGCAATTTTGACTCATTAAAAACCAAATTCGTCTATACCAAAACTTATAAATTAACTTCTAATTCACACATTCCCCTACCCGCACACAGCCTTTGCCGCACCTTCATGCCCCGAGCAAAACGGTCGCTTTGCCAACGACGAACAGTGCGACGCCTACACCGAGTGCAAGGACGGCGTGTCCGAGGAGAAACTGTGCCCCGACGGTTTGCTGTTCCATCAGCGCAGCAAGTCCACAGGCGACTGCACCTATGCACCGTTCACCACCTGCAAAGAGCGCGCACGCCTACAGCCAGCCAACGCTACTGCCGACTGTCCGCGCCAGTTTGGCTTCTACCCATCGGGCGATGCCACCAAGTGCGGCATCTACAAGAACTGTGCGCACGGTGTGGTCACCATTACCAAGTGCCCCGAGGGACTGGCCTTCAATGTGGAGAGCTACCAGTGCGACTGGCCCGATCTAGTGGCCGACTGCAATGCCGAGGCCTACCTGAGCTTCAAGTGTCCGCCGCCAGATGCGTCCGATGATGACGAACGCGACGTGGACGTGGGCCCCGAAGGTCATCTGCGTTACTTCAGCCATCCCGACAGTTGCAAGAAGTACTTTGTGTGCGTCAACGGTCATCCGCGTCTCTACAGTTGCGGAAAGTATTTGGCCTTCAATCCGGAGACCAAACTATGCGACTTCTACACGCACGTGCCGGAGTGTTATGCGCGTCTGCGCGATGTGCGCAGCAGGCAGCTCGAAGCGAACGTGGCCTAAGCGTTTGAAGGAGAAATGTAGTGCTGCTGAGCTAATTTTATTGGCTTGACGAAAGCTTTATTCATTCACTTGTTCACGCTACTATTGATGTGTGAAGAAAAGTGTGCTCCATTGTTGTTGTTGGCCCATAAAGTGTGCTATGATTGTTTTTATGAAATAAAGGCGCTAAAATTTACTACAAAATATGCTATAAGTTGTTGTTTAATATTTGTTTTTAAGACTTTTTAGGGGAGATATTGAAATAGATAGAAAAACATTGAGAGTTTCCCTGTTTTTTGTGCCTAAAAGTCTGCAATAGATATTAGTAATAAAAATATATTTTGGTAATTTGAAGAAAGCTACATGCTTCTTCCTCCAGTTTAAGAATTTTTTATATGTGGTTCGAGTGGTAAATGGAGCCTTTAGTTTAGTCAGCCAGAGATAAAGCTGAATCCAGATTCGTGGCTCTTTTAGAAGAAATGTAGGTACTACTTTAAGTTTTCCCTCTTGTCTGTTAGTGACAACTGAGCCATTTAAACTGAACTATGTGTCAGCGCTAAAGAAAGTACGCAAGCACTATAAAAATTACTTGCAAGCCAACGCCAATAGAACTTGAAGCACCTTGAAGTATAGAACAACACTGAAGTAGAACAACACTGAAGTAGAACAAGAATGAAGTGAAGCACTGAAGTAGAACATTTTTATTGTTTTGTTTTGTACGATCGGAGTAGCTGATGTTTGTTTCTGGTATTTTGTATGGAATCTGGGATGCATTTCAAGCATTACAACAACATTAATGTAAAAAAATACAGGTTTAAAACATGTTTTTGCCATATTTATTGAAGTCTGTTTCACTCGGTGTGAAGTAGAAGTTCTGATTCACTCGGTGTGAAGTAGAAGTTCTACTTCACTCGGTGTGCTTGCTGTGATTTACCGTTACTCATTATAGTTTTCTGCTTTGATGTTTTGCTTCACAACAGAACACAAGCACTGTCGCTGCTGTAGCGAAAAGGTTTTTGAATAATGCAGTGCTTGTTTTGTTGCAGAATAGAACTATTGAGCATTTGAATTTGCTGTCACCGCAACACTGAAGTACAGTACTTGATAGTACTGTGCAGTAATGAAGTGTGCCCAATAGAACCGTTTGTGCAGCTCTTTACTCAGCTCTTAGTGAAAAGAAGACAGCCCAAGCATTTGCTTCGGAACTTGAGAAGTTCAGCTTTATAAACTGGAAGTAACTCAGTTCGGGGCGGTGAAAAATTGAGGACTGTAGTCAGTGGCGTACAAGGGACCTAATTTTAGGGAGTTCCTTATACAACTTTTGGACCCAATATTATTTGAAACCTTATCTCCGACCCAAAATGTTTATTAAGGGGTTTGAACCCCCTCTTCCGTGCGCAACTGGCTGCAGTCGTTTAGGTGTTTCGCCTTAAATGAATTGAGAGTCGTTCTAAATAGAAAAAATCATCGTTTTAAAAAGAAAACCTCTCCCTAAAAATTCAAATACTTTAGGTTTTTTATTGTTCATTGATTTTTATTTTCATTTTTTATTAATACGATTTATTTTCACTTTGTTTGCTATTTTGTGTGTGTTGTTGTTGTTGTTGTTTTTTAATTCGAACTCTTCACCATTTACTCAATTCATACAGCATTAAAATTTACAATAAGTATCAGCATATCAATAACATAAACACATCAACATTTGATGTGGAAATTATTAAACAAATTTTAAACAATTTTTATTTTATACTTAAAGTTTGTTTTTTTAATAAATCATTGAAAAGGGTGAAATTACTTTACTGGCTGTAAAATAAATATTGAACAAGTTGACAACTTAATTACTAACTAATTAGAAGCTAAAGGCTGAAGTTGCAGGAAATTCATACATACAGAAATATATTTATTAACTTAATACATATTGGCGCAAATTATTTTATGTAACCATTGAAGACTAAATGGTCAGTGAGTTGTAAGACAATAAAAAAATTCAAAAGCAAGTGAAGCAAAGGCCATTTTGTGTTTACACAAGTTGGCATAAATATTTAGTTTTTATAAAATTTATAATCAATATTATTTAAGTTAGTAAATATTTAAGTTAGACGTGTGTGTGTGTGTGTGTGTATGTTTTTGAATATTTAGAAGCATAACTTTTTAGTATACATTCAAATCATTTACAATACAAATCAGTTAAGTTTGTTTCACAAAAACGCTTGAAATCTCGCAATTCTTTCTTCAAACTCAAACATTTAAAAAAGCGCACAGTTAATCAATTTGAGTGGTCAGTGGCTTATATAAAAATTGGAAACTATTATTTATTTCTAGCAAAATAATGTTCAACAATTTCATGCATAATTATGGGCGCTAAAATTTGCAATAAGTATAAATGAACTTATGCGCCCAAAAGTATGCTAGAACTATACCACAATCGATTGTGCATAGTTAAAATATTTAAAATTTTCTAAAACAGAATGAACTCAGGAAAACTAAATAATAAGAAATGCGAGGAATTAGAACTAAGAACTAAGCAGTAGGAATCGTATTGAAAGTAGTACAACTAAATTATGGCCAAGTGGCTGTTGAAAGCATTTTGCTATCAACTTAAGTATAAGTTATGAAAACATGGATTGAACTGCATTTAACTATAGAACAGAACTGAGGTAGCAAAGTATTTAGTGGAAGCAATAAGCGCTCAAAGGCATTTGAACACAATTTGGAAGATTTTCCGTAATGTTTAATTTTATTTTTTATTTTTTTTGGATATCATTAGAAAACAGAAAAAATATTTCTAAAAATTAAGAAAAAATTATAAAAATATTTTGTAAACAAATTTAAAATTAGTTTAGAGTGGCATTAAGTGACAACTAGTAAGAAATTACTGCTGAACTAGTCGAGTTGGGCTCTGTGAGAGTTGAGTCAAAGTTGGTTAATGTGAGAGTAGTATAGGTCTATTTTGTTTGGTAAGACGCTGGGTTGGGTTTTTCAAGCCTAGAGCCTTTAGGTTCGATTCCTAGTTCAAGCTGGTTAAACTGGCGCGGTTACTTTCATTGCTATCCCAAAGAAGTAGATGAGAATTACCAGGTATATCAGTATGAAGTGAGCCTCAAGATACAAATGTCTCGATAGGGAATATTTGCTGTGAACGAGCCTTAATTTTTTTTTGTTTTTTTGCTATGACATCTGTCAAGCATATTTAGTATACATCAAGTCATTGAACAAACAACATCATATTTTTCGTCGTGTTAAAAATGTTGAATTTTATACCAGATAGTGATGATTTGCGGAAAGCATTAATTTTTTGTTTTCATTTGAAGAAAAGTGCTGCAGAGTCGCATCGAATGCTTTTCGAGGCATATGGTGATCATGCTCTATCAAGAGCAACATGCAAAAGATGGTTTCAACGGTTGAGAAATAATGATTTTGATGTGAGAAATGAAGAACGTGGAAGACCACCAAAAAAGTTTGAAGACGCCGAATGGCAAACGATATTGGATAAAGATGACACTTTGAGTCAAAAGAAAATGGCAGAAATGTTAAATGTTGCACAAGCAACAATTTCTGTCCGTTTAAAAGCTATGGGAAAGATCCAAAAGTGTAGAAAATGGGTGCCACATGAATTGAATGAAAGGCAGATGGAAAACCGAAAAAAAAACACTTCTGAAATGTTGCTTCAAAGACACGAAAGAAAATCAATTTGGCATCGAATTGTTACTGGCGATGAAAAATTGATCTATTTTAAGAATCCTAAACTGAAAACATCATGGGACAACCTTCAACATCGACTGCAAAACCAGATCGATTCGGCAAGAAGACAATGCTGTGTGTTTGGTCGGACCAGAGTGGCGTGGTGTATTACGAGTTGTTAAAACCTGGCGACACCATTAATACTGATCGCTACCGACAACAAATGATCAATTTGAACCATGCATTGATCGAAAAACGAACAGAATGGGCCAGACAGACACGGCAAGGTAATTTTGCTCCATGACAATGCACACAAAGCAAGACCGGTTCAGAATACAATCAAAGCACTTGGCTGGGAGCTGCTACCCGCCGTATTCACCAGACTTGGCTCCTTCCGACTACCATTTGTTTTCATCGATGGGACACGCATTGGCTGAACAGCACTTCGATTCCTACGAGGAAGTAAAAAATTGGGTGTCTGATTGGTTTGATTCAAAAGACAAACAATTCTATTGGCGCGGTGTCCACAAATTGCCTGAAAGATGGACAAAATGTGTGGCTAGCAAATGCTAATACTTTGAATAAAATGTTTTTTACTTTCCCATTAAAAATAAGTGTTTTATTTTCGCAAAAAAGGCTCACTTCATACTGATATACCTGGCATAAGCATGAAATGAGTTCAGCTCATTTCCATCAAACTTATTTGATTTAGACTAAAAACCCTCTTTGTTGGTGATTTCGTTTAAACTGCTGAAGATTATCTACAATTGGTTGTCCTAGTCTCAGTTTTTGTGCTTTCTTCAGTTGTAAAGTTTATTTAATTCAGACTTTCAAGCTTGAAATCAGTTTAGCCCATTTCTGTCAAAAATTTTCTACTGGAGTCAACTAAAGCATATAAAACGTTGATATGCTATGAAATCAGTTTACATAAATTAGTTGAAAAATTTCTTCAAAATATTTAAAAATATAAAAAAAATATGAACAAAAAATATGAACAAAAAATACTAAAACGCGTCAGTCCAAGAAGTTATTGAAAAAATGCAAATACATTTTTTTTCAACTAAACAAAATATTTATATGATTTCTCCACTAAACATCAGCATTAAAGAATCAAAACCAAAGACATACAACTGTATTTGAATTTGCGTTAATTATTAAAAAATTTGAATAACTACAAAAATACGTATTGAAATTGTTAATACATACACACACACACTAGAAAAAAAGTTGAATTGTTACAACAGAAATGTGACAAATTTGCATTACAATATATAAATGTACTTTTCAATTATTTTTTCAATTGAATTTTTTATGATTTTTATCATCATTTACATGCACATTGTTTCGCTTTCATTATCTAAGGCACTGTTTATTTAATTTAAATATATTTTTAATTTAAAATTGTGTCACTTTGCTTTGCCACAACAAACTAAGAACTCTTTTTCATTGCTCACCATGGTTTTTCTGGCTTACTTTACATACATTCGAATATCTGTCAGTGCATCACTTCCAATTATTTCCCTTTTTAAAACACGCGCTAGCTTAAGTCTAATCAATATCATATTTGTGTTTTGTTGTTAGTTGTTTTTTTCTATATAATTTGTTTGTTGTCCTACTATGAGTTGAATATCTTTCATACGCACTTAAGCTGGCAAAAGTTATGGTTTGCATTGCATTTTTATTAGTTGCGATCTTTGAGTTGATTGAGTCAATTCATATAACTTAAAAATGATTGGCTACATGAACAACTCCAATACATGAGCAATAAATCAGTAAATTCAGCCTAAATGTATGTCATTCAAAAAAGCAAACATGTGTATTTGTTGTGGTTAACATTCTGTTTTACTGGCATACTTTTAGTCCTAAATTTAACTGGACAGCCTTTGCTATTGTTTTGGCCAATGAGGCTGTTTTTGCTCTCATAGTTATCTGTGGACTGATTTTCTCAAATGTTTTTGACAACAGCTCTGACTTTGTAGCCTTTCATTTCAATGGAGAGTTTGGATTCTTAATCAATCAAACTTTGCTCTTGTTGTGGCCTAAGAGGGCCTTTTTCTCTAACATACTTGTAGGCTGAATTTCCTTAATTGCTTTTTAACTGCAGCGCTGACTTTGTAGCCTTTCAACACAATCGAACGATTTTGGTTTTTTGTTTTTGCTGTTTTCTTGCATTTTTATGAAATTTTTATTTTTGGAATTTTGTTCAATACTATTTATGTGTGGGGATTCTTCGAAAGACAGCTGTTGTAGTCTATATGGTTTAATTGCATTGTTGCGTTCAAAACAGTTGTTGCTGGTTGTTAGTTTGGTTTTTTGTTTTGTTTTGCTAGCGTCGGTAGCTACTTAAATATTTGTTGCTTTAGTTAATTGGACACTTGTTGTGTGTGTGTGTGTGTGTAGCTGTGGATTCAGACAGTTTTCATTTGCTTTTGTAGTTTTGTTGCGCTAAAGATGTTTTAGTTTTTCGGAAAAGACTTGCATCGTATCATATCATTTTATTTATTTTATTTTTTTCAATAATCCCTTTTTTTTCATGTCCCATTGAATAGGCCAATTCTAATTTAAAGTTTTTGTGTGTTTTCACATGGAAAGTAGAAAAGTTGTTGGTTTGCATAATTTTCGCTTAGTATCATAAATCAATAGAATTTAGGCACCTAATTTTTTGCTTACTCACAATACGTAATATGCACTAGAAGTTGTTGTTGTTTTTTAATTTTTTTTTTACGAAAGAAATTCCAACATGTATGAGTGTAAAAGTGATGTTTGTATTTGTGTGTGTGTGTGTTTAAAGAGGGAAAACAATTGGCACTAAAATGTGTGAACTTTGCTGGCAGATAAGACAAGAGAAGAAATATTGAGAGTTTAAAAAATATGTGGGTAAGAACATTTGAAAGAAAATTTTTCCTATGAAATTTTTGAGACAAATATTAAGAAAAATATATTTTTGAAAAATATTAATAGATATAAAAAAAGTCTTAAGAACGAACAATCAAATACAAATACTAACATTTCGTGTAAAGAAAAACCAAAATAAAGGAAAAAACAGTAAAAATAAATAAACGAAAGCAACGCAAAATTATTCGGGAAAAAATTAAAAAAAATATGATAAAAACAATTTCAATAGATATAAAATAAAATATAATAAAATAAAATCAAATCAAATCAAATCAAATCAAATCAAATCAAATCAAATCAAATAAAATAAAATAAAATAAAATAAAATAAAATAAAATAAAATAAAATAAAATAAAATAAAATATAATAAAATAAAATAAAATAAAATAAAATAAAATAATAAAATAACATAAAATAAAATAAAATAAAATAAAATAAAATAAAATAAAATAAAATAAAATAGAATAAAATAAAATAAAATAAAATAAAATAAAATAAAATAAAATAAAATAAAATAAAATAAAATAAAATAAAATAAAATAAAATACAATAAAATAAAATAAAATAAAATAAAATAAAATAATAAAATAAAATAAAATAAAATAAAATTAAATTAAATAAAATAAAATAAAATAAAATAAAATAAACTGTTTGTAAAAATAAACTAAAACAACGAAAAATTAAAAACAAAAAATAGACAATACAAAATTGCATTAGATACAAAGTAATTTTAAGAAACTAGCCAAAGCAACAAAAAAAAAACATGAAAAAATATATTCGATATAAAATGTTTTTTAAACATAAAGTAAAACAAAGAAAAATAAAAAAACATACGATAGCAAAATTTTTAATAGATTTAAAATGCTTTATAAAAATAAATTAAAACAGCCAAAAATTAAAAAAAGTTAGTACAAAAAATGTATTACATGATTTTTAGAACACAAAAATACTGGCAGTAAAATTTTTAGTTATAAAATGCTTTTAAATTAATTTAAAATTAAATATAAAATTAATCAAAGCAGCAGAAAATTAAAAAAAATTGAAAAACTTCTCAGAAATAAACCAAAACAAAATATACTTGGAAAAAATTTGTAAAACAAAAAAAAAAACAAAAAAAAAAAATTTTTTATATTTAGCATTAGAATTAGAAAAACAGGTTAAAAGTAAAAAACATTCATTAGATTTTTTTAGATTGCTTATTAAAAATAAACAAAAACAGCAAACAATTTTTTGAGATACAAAGTTCTTTTCAGAAACACCTAAACAACAACAAAAAACAATGAATTAAAAAAGGAAAATATTAAATATGAAATGCTTTAAGAAACAAACGAAATGATAAATTATTTTTATTAAAATGAAGTCGAAAATATTGTGAATAAAAAACTATATATAAAAAAAACCAATTTTAAAGACAGCAACACAAATTTTATTAAAAATATTATAATATTTTGAGAAGAAATACAAAAGCTTTTGGAATTTTTTTTAAATCTACAGAAAAAAAAATACTTAAAAAGTACGAATAATTAAAAGAAAATTGGCAGTTTTTCAAGGAATTATTTGATGGCCTTTTTGGTCGAGAGTTCGCTCAATGAGGCACGGCAATGATTTGGCTGATAAAATGACCAGAGTGCCACCTGAACCTGATAGAGTGGCACCTTGTTAAAGTGCAAAGCTAAAGTTTTTTCTTCTCTGATTTGGCTCTTCAATCGTTCTGCTATTGAATGCATGCAGAAGCATCTCAAAGTGGACGACACCAATCACAGGTTGCTGGTCAATTGGCTCACATGCAGCAATATGATTATGATTTTGAACAAATCTTTAATTTGAAGAGGTTGTAGAAAGGAAAACTGGTGCAAAACCCTCGCGGACTTGATATCAGCTGCTGTCTCACACAGCGTTAAAGACTTTCTTTGTGTAATGTTCTGTAATAAGTTCTCCAGCGATATTTTAAGAAACTAAACTTAATAACAGCGGGTCCTAGCTAATTAATTTGCATCAATTTTTTCTTTACTACTATGAAAATACGCTCGAGGAAAGAACATCAAGTGGGCACATTAGTGATAGCAGAGCAAATCCAGTATTTCAACCGTTTCGTACCAAAATCTGATAGATAGATTTTTCTGTTCAAATGTTCAACTTGTAATCCTTTTCATTGTGATTTTGTATCATTAATTTTAATTTAATATATTTTTGCAATTTTGTGTTCATACTCATTTTAGTGCCAACTGCTTTCCCTTGTCTACACAAAATTATATACAGTTTTTTTCAGCTGTGTAAGTGTGCGCCACACTAATTCGAATCTTATAATTTTTTTTAGCTTTTTTGTAATAATTTTAAAAATTCCATATTTTAATGCAAACGATTAGTAATGGCAGCTTGAAAACGAACTTTTTGTCAAATTCAAGTTTTATACAATTTCGAACAATATGTTTGAAAAATATTCATATGTACAACAAATATTTAACAACTAATTGATTTTATCATATATATGTATGTTTTTTTTGTTTTCACGAGAAGGAGGAGGAAGCATCTAAAGTCAAACCCCGTCAGTGTGTGACTTCAGCACACTTAACCTCCTCTTGTCACATACCGGAATATATGTATGTACGCATGTGTGTATGTTTGTGTGTTGTTTTTCTTAAGCTTCCCTACCACCAGTTAAAATAGATTAAAAACTAAACAAATCAAACTCGTTAGGTATTATCCGACTATGTACAGTGTGTTGTTGTGTTAAGTATTAAATACTTCAAATCATCTCCAAATCATACGTATATATGCGCATATATGTTTGTATGTATGCATTTATGTATATATTTATGTGTAGATATATCGTATTTCTAGTATATTCACGTAATATATATGTATGTACTTGTGTATGTGCAGTGCTTAAGTAATAAGGAGTTTCTCATCACTTAATGACTAAACATTAAAAAATAAAATTTAATTTTAATTACTAGAGTTCAAATATCACGGTTTTTATATTCTTAAAAAACGCTAGAGCTATTCATATACGTACATACATGTCTATGTTATGATAGAAATGGAAATCTGTGCGCATCGAGTAAAGTAGCAGATTTCGTAAAATTCGAAATAAAGAGGCTGTATGAATTTATTGTTGAGTTTGGAAGTTTTCGGAAGGCGAGAAGTGAATCAGTTTCAGATAGTTAAAGTGGCTTCATATAAGTAAAATATTTCTATATATCAATATGGGGTTTTTTACGACTTGAGCTACTTTACTCAACGGCCACAGATATCAAATGCATGGACAGAAAAATTCCAATATTCAAATTATTGTTCAAGACAATTAATTATTAAATTAATTACAGTGACTTTTAATAGTCAACCAGTCATTGTGTATGCCAGAAGTAATGCGGTTTGTCTAAAATAAATTATCTAAAATATCTGTGGATCAACATTAATTGAGTCTAATGTTGGCTTTATTTTTATTTTTTGTGTAAACAAATTGGAATTGAAATGTTATGCTAAGAAAGCTACTGAATTGGTATAGAGTGTTGAATAAATGTTTAATTTGTTTATATTTTTTCAAATACTTTTTCAATACATTCAACTTGAACCATTGCAAATCGCATTACTTATGGCATTGTCCAATAAAAAATTAAAATTTATTTTTAGTTTTTTTGTTATAGATTGGTTAGAAAACGAAAGCAGACTGATCGACGCCAGTTGCGCTCAGTCTATTAACTCAATTTACATATTTATTTGAATTTGAAAATGAATAAAGTTTATATATTTCTATTTCTTTTCATTTGAAACTACTTATCTACTGTTTTAATAAATTTGAAAAACACAAAAACTAAACACACAAAACTAAAAACCTAATCTGTGATGTATTAGACTACAAAATCGAAATGTTCGTTTCATATGCATGAAAATGTCTGTCTTTCCATGTTTGTGTGTGTGTGTGTGTGTGTGTATGTTGTTTACTTTTATACATTATTTAAACAAAACAAAAACAAATAGTTTCTAGTTGCTTTTTAGCGACTTTACACGACTTTACTCGGCTACTTTTTTTAGCATTTCTAAATTTATAAGTTTCTTTTTGCTGCTTGGTTTTCATTTGTTTTTTTTTTTTTGTTTTTCTAGCATCCTAAGTTAACAATACAAAAATATCTAAATGTCCACTTTACACTTTGCTGTGTTGTGTTTATCTCTGTTGCTGCTTTAGCGCTGTTTTTCTTATAATTTTTTTTTTACATAAAATATCTTCAATTTGCAGTTGACTTTAATATTGTTTAATAGCTACTTAATTCGACATATTTGTGATACATTTATCAAGTATTTAGTTTGCATTTGCTCACAATTTTGCACATTTTCTGCTTTTATTCACAATTTGCCGCAGTGTTCGTTTATTCACAAATTTGCACAATTTTTCATCTCAAGTTGAAAAGTTTTTTCTCTTTCTTACTTTCTTTTGAAAAATTGCACTCAGCATGAGAAACTTGTAGAAGAATGTGACAACTTGACAGAAAGTGAGGGCTTGAAATTTTACCGATTTAAATTCTTAAAACTAAAATTTGATTCTCTTCATTTGAATTGACTAGTGCAAAGTTTTCCAACACTGTTTTTGTAGTTTTAATTCAATAATAATTTGGTTTTGTTAGATGTTTTTTAACAAAACTATTCAATCAGTTAAAATTTTTGTTGTATATTAACTCAGCGTTAAACAACTTAATTGTGATTTATTTTGGTTTAGTAAAATTTGATAGAAATTGAATTTTGCGAATATTTTGATTTTGATTAAAAAATTAAAATTTGATAAAAATTGAATATTGTGAATATTTTGATTTTGATTACCAAAATTTGCTTTTTTTTTAATATTGATTTAAAAAAAACTTGTTAAGACATCAATATCAACTAAAGTTTCATTGTTTTCACATAAACTCTTTTAGCAATTTAACATTGTAGAATTTTTAGGGAGATTATTTTGAAAATTGTATCTGTTGAAAGACTCAGCAAAGTATCAGAGAAGTAAAGAAAGACATTTCAAAGGTCACGGCCAATGTTGTCGCTGGAATCTTCTACATTACATTGTGTTTAAGATATGAAACAAAGCATTGAACAGACCTCTTTTCTATGGTCTCTGTACACCTTCGAATACCTCTAAAACTTTCACTTTTCTTTAAATCTTCTCGTTTCACATACACAAAAAGCTGCTAATTCCATTACCTTCCAGTCTCCTTACTAGCAAATCCTGGCTAAATCTTCTCTTAGCTGAAGTTTGCTCTCTTTTTCTTGGTCAAATTTAAATCGCTTTTGCTGTACTTTATGGTACTATATAGTTTTGCTTGTTTCTCTGCTTTTGCCACATAAATTTTTTACAATTTTATCGTTTTTATTTCACGTGCAAACCATGTTCTCTTTCAATTTAAGAACTTTGCTTTGTCTCTAATTTTTCTCATATTTTGCATTACTTTTCTTTCAAATAAGTTTTCATTGCCTCTCTTCTACTTTACTTCCAGTTCACTTTGACGTTTTTACAAGATTGCTTCACTCTACATTTTTCAGCACTTGCCTCTTGATTTCTTACTTCTTTTCATTGCCTCTCTTCCACTTTACTTCCAATTCACTTTGTCGTTTTCACAAGTACACTTCACTCCACATTTTTCAACATTTGCCCCTTGACTACTTACTTCTGTTCATTGCCTCTCTTCTAATTTACTTCCAATTCACTTTGTCGTTTTTGCAAGTTTGCTTCACTCTTTACATTTTTCAACATTTGCCTCTTGATTTTTTACTTCTGTTCAACAACTAGATCCTTCTTCTCTACGAATTTTCCATTTCATATTACCTTCCTTCTTTATAATTATAATGTTTTTCAATCATTTCGCATTTTTCTCATTCAATACTTTTCTTCTTGGCTTGACAACTTCTCGCCTTTCGTCTCTTCTATTTAAAACATATTTTCCAGCATTTTCCTGCATTTCTTCAATAATTTTCAATCTGTCTTTCTGCCATGTTGAACACTCTTCCACAAGTTGTCTTTCTTTCTTACAAATAAGCGCAATTCATTTCGTTTCTCTGTGTCTTTGACTACTCAATTTTATTCTTTTAGTTCTTTTATCAAACGAACACCGCCAGCAAATGCCTAATTTATGCCATTTGCATTTGTTTTATGTATGAACTTTCAATCTCTTAAAAAAGTAGTATCTTGAATTGTTGTAGTAGTCTTTTAATTTTATTTCTATAGCTTAAAAAAGTCTTTCAACTTTTTCGCCAATGAATTAGTTACTATACGGCGCAGCCTTTACGTGTGCCGTACATTATCTTCAATTCCGGATAGATGATTTTTCGTATTAGTTGATTCGTTTTGCCCGCCAGCATCGATCGGCGATTATCCTTTTTGAGTACTTTAATGCCGGGCTTATGCACCAGAAAGCCATTGTCGAGTATATGAAACTCGTAGTCCAGCACACAGAGCGCGTAACCCTGCATATCAAGAAGAAATTACATTTTGTAAAAATGAAAATCAAATAACAATTTTTTATCTCGTATTTTTTTACTTAATATTTTTTTTTTTTGCAATTCTCTTACCTGTGTCATTTTATCACTTTTGCCCTCCCAACTGAGCCGCTCATCGTAGTGCGGTTCCGCATTCGTACCGATGTAGATGGGCTCCCAGTGCACAAAGTAACCGGTGCGCTTGCCAATGTGGAAGACACTCAGTTCGTCCGTTTCGTTGGCGGACATCCATTCCTTGGCCTTGGGCACATTATGACAACTGGCGCAGACGCGCTTATGGAAAGGTATCGCTTTTCCAGAGCGCAGGAACTCTTGTAATTCGGTTTTATCACGTGGCACTGAAGAGTTGGCTTCCACTTCGAAGATGGACAGCGGGAAGACTCTGTTCGTTTAAGATCAGAGAAACATTTTTAAATGTTTTACTAAATATTTTGTTATCATAAAACAGTGATTACACTGTGCAACAGCAATTTGTTCTCACCTGGGCGACTTTCGATGCAGAAACTGTTCGTTTCGCGCAATCATCTCCAGGAATTTCTTCACCAAACCCGGATTCGGATACAGCTCAATATCCGAGGCGAGTATGAAGTGCGTGATGGACGCATCGCGCGCTATATTCCGGCCCACGTTCACCGGATACAGCAGCTTCTTCTGCGTCTTGTACAGGTGGCCGGCGGTAATGTTCGCGTACGGCGGCCCCAGCAGGCAATTGTATGGCGTCTTCAGCGCATCGTTGTACTTGGGCACGGACTTGGGGATATGTTTGGTGCTGAAGTAGATGTGAAATGTGGTGTACGTGCGCACCAGATGGCTCTCGGGCAGGCAGTCTCTTAGGTAGCGTATGGAGTCGAGCGTGGGCTGGAAGTCGGTGCCCGGCGCATGCATGGCAATGCTCACTGGTGCGGTCCAACTGTGTAGAAGATAAAGTAATAGAGACAAAGTTGTATTTTAAGGGCAAACATTTGATTAGACAAAAAAGTGAGGTTAAGAGTTGAGCGTTTAATGAATTGTTATGAGCTATAAATAAGTTATAGTCGCTCAAAAGTCGAGGCATGTTGACTTGAATGGTTCAAGCAGAGGTTCTAAACTGGACTCTGGTTCAAGTGGAGGCGCTTGGAGCCCTTTAAAAGTATGGTTTGGTTAGGTTCAACTGATCGTCAGGACGTGGCATAGTGTTACAACAAGAGCTTTGAAATTAAAAAATTCATTCCGTAGTCAAATTGATTTGAGTTTGAAAACAAATGTGAAAACACTACGAGAACGTCAAAATGGCATTGGCAAGTTTTCACTTACCGCTCCAGCAGCGGCACAAGATTATCCAAAAACGTATAATCCGCATGTGTTGTGTATGTGATGGACTCGTGGCACTTGAGCTCGCCATGCTCGGCGCGCACGTAATTCTTCAGCACCCAGAAGTCGCCGCGCTGCAGCGTCTCCGGCTGGTACGGCCGATTGTAGCACTTGAGTATGGAGCGCAGCCGCTCGTCAAAGTCCTTCTCGTCGCCGGAGGCTACGTAGCCGTCGGCGTTTGTGTTGTTGATGAAGGTGTCGGCGCCGCCAATATTCCCCACCACCGCCAACTGATCGACGCCGTTGGCGTCGAGTTCGCCAGCAGCTGCCGCAATCGAGGCAGCTGCGCTGGCAATGTGATTTTGCGTGGGCGGTGCGGGCAGATCGTCCGGTGGTGCAGGCCCATTGACGGCCGCCAGACCGCCCGAATCATTGGGCGGTGGCTGCGCATCGCCAGCCGGCGGTTGCAGCTTGTCTGCGGGCGTGGACACAACAGGTGACTCCTGTTGAAGAAAATAAAAACAAAAATGTGTCTGGTAAGCTGATAGCCACATTTTGTTGCTGCAGCACTTACATTCTTTGAGAGCGGCTCGCGCACGTTTGTCTGTTCGCCGCGTTGCTGCGTCTGCTGCTGATCCTGTATGAAGAATGCGCTGCCGCTGCTGAAGTTGTTGCCGCCGCCAATCATCACATGACTGCCAATGTACAGAATGACGGCCACATTGATGAGTATGCTGCAGCGCAGTAGCCAGTTGCGGCGCGGGAACATTTTCGGGCCCAGCGGTTCGAAACGCATTTTCAGCGCGGTGTGTGGAATTTTGAAGAACTTTCGGAAGTGGTTAGGAATGCGGGAATGTCGCGTCCGCCAACAGACTGGGGCCGTTCGTTAGTGATGTGGTTGCATGTGAGACGCTTTGGGAGAATTCAATTGCTGTTGGCAGTGCGAATAAATGCTTCTGAAAATAGACAATGGAGTAAACAGAGTAGATTATAAAATAGACAAGTTTCGAGTGTTACAGTCGGTCTGGATTTATACACACACACTGAATGCACGTCCATACTTTGCGCCTACCAAACATTTTTTTTCATATCCCATTTGAAAATCGGTAACAAATTGCATTGTAGTGCGATCACCAATGGGTCACGGAGACATGGTAGACTACAGTTTTTCTTTTGTGTGAGCAGACCACGTTCCATCAGATCAAATTTGAATTATGTTTATTCAGTTGACAGATAAAGATTGATTGATTTCTCATTTATTGCCGCTCCCAAGCCTTAAGAAAACTTACGTATAAATCTATATGTCTACCTGAAATTCCCTGTAGTTAAGCAAAAAGGCACTCGAGGTTCAGGAAACTGAAATTCATTTTATTAAATTAAGACTTATAAAAACTATTTACATCGAAACCATAAACGTACTTGTAACATAAGACTTTTCGACAGGATTTTTAAATTTTTAACCGAATTTTTACATCTCTTAAATGTTCTCAAAGCATTTTAAATTACAAATATATGAAACAGATTAGATTCTCTTAACCCGGCATCGGTGTGGTGGGGTATACCATACCCCAGAGGTTGTATTTTTGTAAATAATACGGATATCAGTTTTCTTATATTTGTTATTTTCTTTTACAAATTGCTTGCACATGAAATGTTTTTGCATTTTTTTTACGTAAAATTAAATGAAGAATAATATATAATTGCTGTCTTTTATATTTGTGTTGTTTCATGAGGTTGCTGCTATATAAAGTTTTGGGGTATGTCATACCCCACCACACCAATAACGTAATTTTTTTTCACCACACCAACGCCGGGTTAATCTTTATGTGACAGCAACCAACCCATTTACTTCTTGCTAAAAAAGCTCATTATGTTACCCTGCTTCGTCTTGGCCACTGGTTGTTTTGTTGTTTTTGGCTTCTCCTCGCTGGCCTTTGGCGGCGACTTTGTTTTGCTAGGCTTTGCATTTGACTTCTTCGACTTAATAGTTATAACAAAACCGTCATCATCCAGATATGTCTCCGATTTTGGCGCATCGACAGCCGCCGCCTCTTCCTCCACCTTTTCTTCTTCTTTTTTCTCATGCTTTTGTTGTGGCGCACCATCGTCAGACTCTTCATCAGAGTCCACAATGCGCCGCCGTTTGAAACTGCTGCTGCTGCCTGCCGCTGTCTCTTCTTCAGCCATAGTTTGACGCCTAATTGCCTCTACTTGTTCCTCCTCGCTGGAAGAATCGACTTCAACTGTTGCCTTCTCATCGTCATCGCTTAATAGCTGCACAGACGTATTGACTTTGATAGCTTCGACAGCTTCCTTCTCTGGTGTAGGCTTTTCGGTTTGCTTCTTAAAGAAATCTTGCATTTTTTGGGGCGATTTTGATTTGTTTTTATTTTCGCTTGCCGCTTGCGTAGCTTTGCTAGCTGGTGCAAAAAAGTTGCCAATGCCTTTCTGATTTGTCGGCTTTGATGCTGCGGTTTTCTTTCTCTCTGGTGTGACTTTTTTGGTATCGCTTGAAGATTTCTTTTGATCGGGAGTTGGTTTCTTCTGCTCAGGAGTTGGTTTCTTTTGTTCAGGAGTTGGTTTCTTCTGTTCAGGAGTTGGTTTCTTCTGCTCAGTTGGTTTCTTCTGCTCAGGCGTTGGCTTCTTCTGCTCAGAAGTTGGTTTCTTTTCTGCTTTATTACTTGTCTGCGGTTCATTTGATTTTGTAGCCACTTCAATGGTTTTCTTTACTGCCGTTACGCTGGTACTTGCACTAGGCACTTGGGTTTTCTTGGCCACTTCTGCTGTGCCATTTTCCTTCTTAACTTCCTGCTGTTGCCTCTGAGTTTTGTTATCGCGCATCTTCTGGTCTTTCAGCCTAATGGCACACCAACGCACTGGTTTAAAATCCTCGGCCGGCGCTTTGGCACCGCCAGCCACCTCCACTGAATACAATGAAGACTCGGCATGCTTTAGCTTCGCGAGCCAATCCTTTAGTTTCTTCTCACCATCCACCACAGTGTAAACTTCAGTGCCATTCTCATCGTCTCGATGGCCATGAACCAGAAATCGTTTCTCATACTTGGTGCCTTGTTGCTGCTCCTGCTGCTGTAGAAATTCGTACAGCGTTTTGTGCACTTCGGCGTAGGGCAACTCGTATTCGTTCAGCAAGTCGGTTAGCAACACGCGACGATCAAAATTTATTAGGCAATCTTTTAATGCTGCCTTTAGCTCGGTGGCGCCCATGTTTACGATGCAAAATATGCCGTTTATTTAAATTATTTGCCAAATTAAATCACTCGCCGACAGAAACTTTCAACAGTTTCGAAGAACAGCACAAAGCGAAAAGTGCGCAAAATCCGACAACGAAACCATTCACAATGAATTTCACAAGTGGAACTGTCAAAATGGTATTTCCACAAGTGGAACGTGTGTATTGCGTCAGCAAGATGTGTGCGCTCTGTGGATGTGTCAGTTGATAAGCGGAAGCGGTTATTTGAGTTTCAATTCAATTTTTGTTTTGCTTGACTGGAAAGTATGATTGCATAACGAATTAGTTAGGGCTAAGTAAAAGAAAGAAAGCATTGAGATAAGCTGAAGTTGCTGTTGGAATATGTTTTGCTGCTGTTTAAATAAGAAAAATTCAAGAAAAGAGCTGATACTGGGAAACAAATGCGCACTTGTTATGCTTTTAATATTCGAGAGACACGTTGCTTGAATGCAGCTTAGCTCATTAATTTTTTATGCAAAATCAAAAATTATACCAACTGCTGGAAAATACCCAAATTTGCATTGAGAAAACAAAAACACAAACGAATGTAACCTTTGCGGTTTTAATTCAATAAAAGTCAATGTGAGTCAATATTTTTTGCCACATATTTTGCTCAATGAACAATTTTGGGATTGGCTGCATTAATTTCGTGTATGTATATCGCATATCAACAATTCAAGTACCGTATTTAAAATGCGCACTCATGCGCATTAACGAAAATTATCCAAAAACCGCATCCGGCTATGAAATGCAAAAAATCAACAATTTAAAGTGCATAAATCACATTCAAATGTGCGCCACTGTGCGCAATGCAGACGTGGGCTATTAAGAAGTCTGCACAGCTAATTTAAAGTGCAGACAATTTATAAATAAAAAAATTACATTAAAGCGGAAGGCCATAAATAATTTTCAGTTTCAATTTTCGGTTGTCAGTAATGTTTTCAGGATTTTCATTTCTTTTTTATTTTGTTACCGAGACAGACCTTATTTCTGCGATTTAAATGACAGACGGCCGTAATGCACGATTTTGACATTTGTAAACGACGTTTACTGTTGCTGACACAGAGCGTCAAGTATTTTCTATATAGTTATGGTTGTGCAAAAGAAAAAAAGAAATTTTGGCTTGCAAGAAGGAGAACAAAAATAGCAGCGGGAAAAAAATATTGCAAAAAATAAATCACAGAAGAAATGTGCAACGAAGAAAGTGCTGCACTTGCATTGACTGTCACACACACACACACACACACACACACTCACTGACGAAGCACAAAATTGAAGTACGCCTAAGTGTCAGGGAGACGTAAAAGTTAAAAGGCCGCTGTAGTATGAACCGAGAAATTGTTGTCAAACGTTTATTAAAATAAACGTTATTTATTAAAGGTAGTTTTGGGAAGGTTTTTTTAGATACATATAACATATTTAAATATTTTAATATGAATCCAATATTTTAATATGACAAAGCCATTTTGTGTTAAAAGAAATGATGAGATTTAAAGCTAATTCCAAAATTTGAAGTTAATATTAAAATGGAAAATTCAGTTTAATTCAGTTTCTGTTTGTTAGTTATTTTTATTGACCTTGAATTTGAAGTGTTCCTAGTTAGTTAAAGTGATGAAAGGGACCCGACTAAATCTGCCAACAACAACTAGCGCTACTTTGATTGCATGAAAGTTTCGTTAACCTTAACCCGGCGTTGGTGTGGTGAAAAAAAATTACGTTATTGGTGTGGTGGGGTATGACATACCCCAAAACTTTATATAGCAGCAACCTCACGAAACAACACAAATATAAAAGACAGCAATTATATATTATTCTTCATTTAATTTTACGTAAAAAAAATGCAAAAACATTTCATGTGCAAGCAATTTGTAAAAGAAAATAACAAATATAAGAAAACTGATATCCGTATTATTTACAAAAATACAACCTCTGGGGTATGGTATACCCCACCACACCGATGCCGGGTTAAAAAGGGGCACAACATTTAATTATTAACTGAAGTTATGTCCATAGGAAATCCTGCTAGAAATATCTATAACCAGACACTAATATTATAAAAAGCGAATTTGTGCAACCCTATTTTATCTATACATGCATTTGAACTTTGTAACTAACAAGAAACATTGAAATAAAGAAACAGAAGCTTTGTAAACTCCTTACAAGAAGGCCACGTTTTTTCTCATTCTTACTTATCTCTTATCAAACAACATGCAAAATATAATCAAAAAAGAAGTACAAAAATAATTAACATCCAAGTCTAATGAGCAATTTTCTTTGTTCTATAATTCTGAAATTACCCCAACAATTCCTCACGAAATCAAAATTTCAGTTGGTAACCCACAAAATTTAAAGTTTCACCCTTCCAAGAATTCTAACCTCAATTATATGCAGGCACATTCGGCCATCATTTACAATTTACGCATTTCTATCAAGACAACAATGTCAGCAAGAACATCACTGTCGCTTATCTTTATGCCCATCATTATCATCAGCGCCACATCACCAGCAACAGTATCGTTACCGCTCACTTAGCACTGCTCGGCGTTTTTCAGCGATTTCCGTTTGGTAATTTCCGCAAACTTTTCCACTGCGTGCCACGAGCCACTCGACAGGGCACAACAGGGAACAACACCCACAACATGGCAAACAAAACACAAAAACACCATTTTAAAACAACAACAACATCATTCACTAACGAAATGCCAAAACAGTCAGACCGTTATTTTGTGTTTCATGAAACCCGAAACACATCGCTGCTGGGCGTTGTTAGTGAAAAATTTGCGCACATTTCGTGCGCATTTCGCAATTTGCAATTCAGAAAACCATAAACAAGGCTGGAAAATTACGCATAATTATGGCGTAAAAATACACTTTGGGGTCAGCATTGTTGATGAGGTCAGTGCAGAGCAATATTATTGTACAGTATTTCTTGCGAGCTGAAATATTGCATTCAATTTGAAAAAGTCACATTTTGTAGAGTTGGTTGGTCGTCGACACACGAAATCGCCATTGTGCGGCTAAATCAACAAAAATCACGCAAATGAAATACAGCAGCAAAGTGTGTGACTTCAACAACAACAACAACGTTGGCGCACAGGCGCAAAAAATGAAACTTGTTCTGGCGGTGTCCGTTCGGGAGCATTGCCATCATTACTCATCGTCCGTGGTGCGGCGTCATCAGCATCGAGATCCGCACAGGCGCAACCGAAGCAACAGCACAACGTCAATAAACAAAATCGTGTACAATAACAACAACTAACAACAACCCAGATATATGTGTTGTACAAACAGCCAAAGCCACAGCCCAGCAGCAACAACGGCACACAAATGCAAAAATGCAAAGTACAAAAAAAAAGAATGTGAAAATGAAAAATCTGTATGAACCTCATTTGGTCGCAATTTATGCAGCTCCCGCTTCCCCAACGACCGTCTGCCACTTAAACACACACACACATACACAAATATTCTCCCCTCGCATGTCATGTGCGCTGGTTGGTGCAGCAGGCGACGTTCTTGTGAAAGCAATAAAATCCAACACTTTGCCCAAAACGCCAGTGATCCATCAGCAATATATATTCACACAAATCCCCCCTCCGCCTTCACTCTTCAACTACTACTTTTGCAAATCATGAGTTCTTTAGGCGAGCAATTTGTGCGTGTTTATTATTTCATCAGGCTCTGCGCCAGAAGCACGTTCGGCAATGTTTTCTTAAAACTTGTTGTTAGCACTGCGACCATACACCATTAACCGACTTTTTATCAACTGTTCATGGTGTATTTTATTTTTGCTGTTTTGGTTTTTATATTCTATAGACAGGAGAGTAATGTGTGGTGCGGCAGCTCATGTTGATGAGCGATGATTTGGCGTACAGCTTGAAGTGTTGCTGCGAATTTTGCACTCAAATTTAACGTGCAACACTTGACCGAATCAGAAGATGTCTAGAAAATTTTCTAAAGAAGCTAAAGAAGCTTACTTACATTAAACTGAACCCAATTACTAACAAATTTATGAATGAAAAACTGAACTGAAAATCTTCATCACTACCGAAAGTGTTCACCTCAAGTGATGACATCACTTGTTGCTTCTCATATTAAATCATTTTTTGGAATTTCCTTTACATTTTCCACTGCCGTTAAATAATTTTCAGCGGTTACGCATATTTTTAATTTATTTTTACCAACAACTAGTGGCTGCCTTATGCGGCCCCTTAATGCGCCAACTGGATCAACAGCTTCTGCTGTGTTGCGCAGCAACGTCATTCATAATTTTCAGCTGGTTTGGTTGGACTGGTAACCGCCAACGTGGCTGTGGTTCGCAAATCCAGAATAATTAAAACTTAAAAGAATGGAAATTGATTTTTTGTTGTCTTAAAGCGGGTTTTACCGCTTGTGTGGTTCATGGTTGCGTGCTTCTTCTTATTTGTATTAAATCCGAAAAGAAATATATCAAAAGCATCAGTAGTTGAAATTTTGAGTAATGATTGTAACATTTTTCACTGAAACGTTGAATGAAAAGTGTGCAAATAATTTAAATGGAAAACTTGCAAATGTATACAAAGTTAAACTTTAATTGTTTCAGATGTTTTAATTGTTTAGATTGTTTTAGAAATGTGAAAAAGTAGCTCCCGAGTTTAGGAATGACAGACATTTGTAATGTGAATAAAATATGCCATTTTGCAGCATCAACTTCAAGACTGATTTTTCGAATCTTCGTGGAGATTTTGGAAATATCGAGTACAGCTTTGAGTTGCTCCTTAGATTTACTAGAAGATAGAACCTACGAGTACATCTGGTTTTTAGAGCATTTTTACATTAGTAGGTTAGAGTTACAGTCAATGGAAAAATTAGAAAATTGTTGAAGTCCTTTTTCAATTAATTAACTAATTTCCGGTGAGATTTCTGAGACTTTGAATCTATAATTGTAAAGCTCGCGAAATTTATTAAAACCTAGAATCTATCTCAGGTTTTTAAGGGCACTTAGACCCAACCTAAGTTACAATCAATTGAAAAATTAAAACATATCCGAACTTAAAGGTTTCTCTTCAATGTTGACTCTTTGCCATTTCCAGTGATATTCGTGAGACTTTCCTGATGGAACCTACGAAATATGCGAGTTCAAAAGTAATTTTTTCATTTTTATTCGATGCCATTTCCAGTGATATACCTAAGACTTATATTCATCGTTAGAAATCTCGTGAAATTTACTACAAGATAGGACCTACCTCAGGTTTTTAGGGCACTTAGGTTGGAAATTACAGTCAATTGAAAAATGGTAAAAATATCCAAACTTCAGTTTTGATTCTTTACCATTTTCAGTTATATTCCTGAGACTTTAATCCATCGTTGGAAAGCTCGTAAAATTTACTACAACATTGAACCTACCTCAGATTTTTAGGGCACTTAGATTGGGGGATAGAGTCAACGAGTTTAAAAGTCCTTTTTACATTTTTGGTTCTTTGCCTTTTCCAGTGATATTCCCGGATCTTTTATTCATTGTTGTAAAACTTGTGAAATTTACTACAAGATTGGACCTACCTCAGGCTTTTAGGGTACTTAGGTTGGGAGTTAGAGTCCATTGAAAATTAAGGTATTTTATCAATTTTGATTCTATGCCATTTCCGGTAATGTTCCTGAGACTTTTATTCATCGTTGGAAAGCTCGTCAACTTTATTACAAAATAAAACAAGGATATTTCAGTAAGGCCACTAGCTTAGAAGCTGCACTCAGTTGAAGAGTTGGAAAAATATCCTAGTTTGAAGGTGTTTTTTTAATTCTGAGATTTCGAGAACTTTGAAAACTCGAGAATCTTTTTTTTTACTCAGTCCCCCTGGGAGCATTGGCCCTCAATAAAGCTATTCCATCTATCTGCTCTCTTTCGGCACCCTCGGAAGTTCCAGTCAAGCGCCACAAGAATCGTAATACAGAATCGTGGCTTTCTTATCATGTGACCTATCTATCACCATTTTCTTTGCTTTATCTGCTTGAGTAAGATTTCGTTTTCTTCTCTTCCGTTTTCAAAACTTTGTTTCTATTGTGTTTGGTTCTTAGGGTCAGCTGAAAAGTTAGCTATAATTGTTTTTTACTTTGATTTCTTTGAACTTATGATAGAATATTGAGAATGCGAATTTTTTCTTGTCTTAAGAACCTCTAAACTTAAGTTTGGACAATTTAACAATTTGAAAAATTAGAAGAGTCTACCAACGTCGGAGTCATTTGTTAAGATCTAAGTTTGACTGGGGAACTTGAGCTTTTGATGGGACTCTCAGAATTTTTAGAATATTTCTTTAACAATTTATGAGACGGGAGAACTTAAGTTTGACTGGGGAAATTGGGCTCTTGATGGGACTCTGAGAACTTTGAAACTATTTCTTTAACAATTTATGAGATTTCTTACAACATAGAACCTATTACAGGTTCCTAGAGTTCCTGAATTAGGAGTCATTGGAAATAGAAAATAGGAAAAAAATAGTTTGAAGGGTTTTCTTTAACTTGAATTACTAAGCATTCTGATGGAATATTGATAGCTTTGAGTATAATTTTTGATAGATGGTGAAGTTTAGTATAAAACACATCTGATTACAAGCTTCTAGAAGCTCTACTTTAGAGCTAAGCATATTTTTCAAAATTATGAAAATATTTGACATTGTGTCATTCATCATTAAATATTCGTAAATATTGACTTAAAAACATATTTTTGTATTAAGATGTCATAGAAAAATTGTTGCTTACCATTTAAAAGTTGCACTTGTCATAGATCTGGGGGTTTCTTGACTGGCTGCCTTGGTTAATCTGAAACGAAGAACAGAAACGTAAAATTGTTAAACGTGACAATTAGACAATTGAAAGTACAAAGCAAATGAACAAATTAAAAAATAAAAGTCAAACACGTAAAACCCATGAAATATGGTTATTAATATTATGAAAAGCATTACCGTTAAATCAATAGCATTGAACAATTGCCACAACAACAACAACCACAATAACCTACAACGACACACAAAAGACACTCGTGAAGGCTTTTAAGCATATTTTGCCTACTTGCGGTGGCGATTGTCCCATTTATGGCGGCATCGTTGCGGCCAGAGGGAGAGGCGTAGCCGCTGCTGGTCTACATAGGCGCGAGTCATTGTCTGTGGCCAAAGATAATGGGAAAGAAGAAGCAGTAGCGGCTGAAAACAGCACGAGAAAAAAATCCGCTTTTTGAGAGCTCACGTGTGTGGAATCTCATTAAACTGTGTGGAAATGTAATGAAATGAATACAACAATAACAAAAAACCACACACACAGTGGCTGCAAGATGAAAAAGGAGAGTCAGACGCTGCAGCAGCGAAACAAGTGATTTGTGGCGAGTGTGAGTGTGTTTTTTTCTTTTTTCATGGCATGGAAAATGCTATGCAGACTTCACTTTTTGTGCATATTTCACGTTTGGCTTGGCTGATTTTATTGTGTGCGGCTGCTGCTATTGTTGTTGTTGTTATTGTTGTTTTAGTTACGGTTGCAAGCCTGTTAAAGCGCAAAATTTGCAGCACAGCCACTTGTAGGTGTGTGTGTGTTTGGTCGAGTGTTCAAACACACACACACACACACACGTACTTGGAAAAAATTACGCACATTTGGCCTACACAAAAGCTGAAGCAATGAAAGGTAAAAAATTCAAAAGGCTTTTATTCTTCAGCTCTTGTTGTTGTTATTGTGTGTACAGAAAAGTTAGTGAAGTTGTTCGGTGTCTGTGTATGTGTGTGTGTGTGTACGTTGGCGTTAGCCTCAAGTCAAATACGATTTGTGTGCTGCCGTTTTTTGTTTGGTCTGCTATTGTTGTTGTTTTTGTTTATATTTCCCCTTTTGTTGTTCATAATTGGTGGTGTTTGGCAGCTGGGCGCAGGAGTGCGCGGCCAAAGTAGCAGGAAGAAGAAGAACAAACTCTGGAGTTCATTGCACGGCCGAGCGCCACCTGAGGCGAAAGAAACGAACTTGGCGCTCTACAATTAACACCCGTTTGTTAATTTGCAAAGTTAGACATTTAAAAAAAAAATTTTTTTTTCAAAATAATAAAATCATATTTAGCACTGATTTAAAAATTTGCAAAAAATTTTTAAGCAGACAGTTAAGAAATTGAATCAAAAAGTTTTAACCAAAAAAAATGCTTTACTGGCAACCTTACAGCGTCAAAATCTCGCACAATCATTAACTTTTATAATTTATTATTATCATAATTTATTTTATTAATACACATTTAACGCATTTCATACAGCACATGTGGCACTTATTTACTGGCACATTGACTCGACAAAAATACGAATGAATACAAAAAGAGCAAAATTTCGCCAACATTTGTCATGTCATTTCGCATTGACGCCGCACAAAACGTGCTGTTTTGACGTGTTTTAACGGTGCGTCAGTAGCTTACAGCGAATCGAGCTGCGCATGCGCAACACTCAACGTTAATTGAGTGCTTTTTCAAGCGTCTGTTGGGCATCAAATTTGCTTGAAATCAGCACAGCATTGCGCCTGAAGGGAAGCCAAAGCTAAAAGCATTTTACATACAAGTCTTCAACTCTTTGACCATAGCAACAACAATGACGCGGTTCGAACGCACACGTTCGCCATCAATTTGACTTGTATTCCAAACCTAAATTCGGTTTTATTTAGTGACCGGCAATCACGTTTCGCTCGCAATTTGCCATGTATGCGGTTTTTCCTACACGCTTCCACTTCTATCGTCTCACTCTCTTCACTTTTAAACGTTCAGTGAACTTTCGCACAAACTAATCCAGCGAAACAAGTCTTTTCAACAAATTATTTTACATATGCCGCTGCCGTCACCGCAGTTTGTAATATTTTCTTCACTGGTTTGCAAATGGTTTGAGAACGCTGCGTGTAGCTCATTAAAACGTAATTAAAAACGTACGTGTGCGAATGCGTCTGAAGACACACTCGACCGTCAAGTTGTCGCGCTGATAAAATTGTAGTGGCAGCAAAGGCGCTTAAGGATTCGAGCGCATTTAACACGGTTTCGCAGTGCCAGTAAACCAGTTTAATAAGAGCTAAAAATAGCACAGCACAGTCCTAAAAATAATCACAAGAATTTCTACTCGCTTGACTCGCAGTGCAAAAACTGTAGCGTTCACAATTCTATCGGTCTTGGTTGCTATATTCGAGCAATGCGCTCGCCGGTAATTTGCATAAATTATGTTAAGAGCACTGCACACAAACACACAAATAAAATTCTGCACACCTTAAACACTTTTTGGCAATTGAGGTAAGAAGTTCGACCGCACATGTTTTCCGCTCTTCTTTGTGTCGCCCTTGCAACACGTTGACGTATTTACTTACGTTGACTTGGCGCATTGACACACAAAAGTGTTTTGCACGTTTTGTGGCATTTTTACTATTGGACTTTGTATTTGTTGATGCTTTGTGGCATTTTATAATTTAAACACACAGAGAAATTGAGATTCTCGAAAACCAGAGGCCACATGTATTTGGTCAAACTGCATTTTCAATGTTTTTTCTCAAATGTCAAAATTGTTTAGAAAAATGGAAAATTTTACAGATTAAGTTAAAAATGAAAAGAAATGTTTTAAAATATTTCAAGTCATCATGTAATATGTACCTATGTGACAAAATTCGATTCTATGTGACACATTTGGAACAAGTTGATCAACTGGAGAACTTAGCTTTCATAAATGGCTTCAATCGCCCCACTAAACCGAAGGATGCGGCTGATATCGACTTCTTGATACTCATGCACAATCAATGAAATCCTTGTGGTTACATAAATCAAAATGGCCCTAAAATGTAGCTAGAGTTGCCACCCTTTTGCAGTAAGTCAGGTTGTGTTAAAAATATTCCACCGTAAACATGAGATAATTGATGCGCAAGGTCGACTTCCACAAGTTGGCAATTAGTGCAAAATTTTGTCAATTTATGGAAATTGAATTTACTGTAAAATCGTAAAGCGTTGATGGATTTCAATAAAAGATGCTTTAAAATGTAGCTAGAGACTTTGATGGGATGTAAACTTAAACAGAAGTCATAGTATGGACGTTTAGGTCTGTTTCACAGTCTGATTGTGGTTTTGATCGACTTAAAAGTGATTACATTCTTCATTCTACATTCTTTTGGTCTCATTCTATCTGATTTTGATCGACCCGAAAATTGTTTGTTGAGAACATACTCTTCATAACATTCTATATTCTTTCAATTTGTGTTAACTAATCTGGAGGCAAATCGATTTCACTTCTTAACGTCCGATTCTAGATTTGCTTTTGGTTTTGATTTGACCCGGAAAGTGTTTGTTGGGAACACTTTCTTCAAAATACTGTTTCAGTCTGTCTCAATCAATCTTCATTCTACATTCTTTTGGTCTCATTCTATCTGATTTTGATCGACCCGAAAATTGTTTGCTGAGAACATACTCTTCAAAACATTCTACATTCCTTCAATTTGTGTTAATTAATCTGAAGGCAAATCAATTTCACTTCTTAACGTCCGGTTCTAAATTTGCTTTTGGTTGTGATTTGACCCGGAAAATGTTTGTTGGGAACACTTTCTTCAAAATACTCTTTCAATCTGTCTCAATCAATCTTAGAGCAAATTTTGTTTAACTTCATAGTCACAGTACGAAAGTTTAGGTCTGATTCTATCTGGTTTTGATCGACCGGAAAATTGTTTGATGAGAACATTCTCCTCAAAACATTCTACATTCTTTAAATTTGTGTTAATCAATCTTAAGGCAAATCAATTTCACTTCTTAGCCATCCTACGAAAGTTAACGTCCAGTTCTAGATCTGATTTTGGTTTAGGTTTGATCCATAAAGTGTCAGAGTGTTTCTTGAAAATACTCTTTCAATCTGTCTGAATCGATTTTAAGTCAAATTTGTTAAGCTTCAAAGTCGTATTACATAAGTTTAGGTCTGAATCTATCTGGTTTTGATCGAGCCGAAAAATGTTCTTTGAATGTAACTGAATCAATCTTAGAGCAAAGGGAATTTTGATTGATACGAGAAGTTTTGGATGGGAACACATTCTTTCAATCCGTCTGAATCAGTCTTTGAGTAAATTGGTGTAGGTTCAAAGTAATAGTACTGAAGTTTGGATCTGGTTCGGTTTGTTCTTTTTTTGTCCGAAAGTGTTCATTGAGAACACTCTCTTCAAACATTCTTCCAATCTATCTCAATCATTCTTAGCGCATTTTTTTAAACTTGATTTAACTCCTCAGTCATAGTCCACAAGTTTGGATTTGTTTCTTCTTCTGTCTTCTTTGTTTGATTGATCCGAAAAGCGTTTGTTGAGAACACCTCTTTAGAACACACTTTTAATCTGTTTGAATCAATCTTTTTGCCAATTGGTTAAATTTAATAGTCATAATACAGTAGTTTAGGTCTGATTCAAGTTTTGATTGATCCGAAAGTGTTCATTGAGAAAACTCTCATCAGCTCAACCGACCTTACGGCAAATTTGTTCAACTCCACAGTCATAGTCCAGAAGTTAAGAAGTAATTATATTTTGTTTTGATTCATCCGAAAATCTTTTAATGACAAAACTCTTTTCAGAATATTCTTTTAATTTATCTGAATCAATCTTAAGGACAATTTATTTCACTTCATAATCATAAAATAAAGTTTCGGTCCAATTCTAGGTTTGAAAACACCTCTTTAGAACATTCCTTCACAAGTTGTCTGAATCAATTTTGAAGCAAAATTATTCCGCTTAAGCTTTCTCCATGTTTTTGATTTCGCTCACCTTGCAGTGACTTGCAACATATTTGCCAATACACTTTCACAATTTTCATAATTTTGCAACAATTTATAACTTGTTCTCTTTTCTCCCCACCTCTGACTGTCACCTTGTGAAGCATCACAGCAAACTATTTAACATTTCATTGAAATCATCTCCACGGCACTGAACTCCATCACTTAGGTTTTCATACAAATAAAGACTCAATATTTACGGCAGCCATTAGCTGCCGGCTGTTGTTAATTAAAAAGCCTGTCATGCAATGCAATCAGCGAGCAACTGGCACTCGTAATCAGTAAATCAATTAAACTTCAACTTGTATGCACGTTGAATGCGATTAATGCGACGCCGAGTGTGTAAACTTTTTAATTAGTTACCTGTTTTCGAAACTTGTGCATTAATAAAACAAAAATGTTAATTGAAAAATCATTGACATAGGCCAACGTTGCCACACTTACAAGATTTGTTGTTGGCAAAGTGCTAAAATTTAAAATTCAACCGCGCGCCTTTTGAATTTATATGGTCATAACTCAAATATTGACTTGACACACTTAACGTCGCGTGCGCCTTCAAAATGCTGTACAGAAAAAAATTAAAAAAAAAACAGCAGCAGCAACATTTCCTCATTGCTGCCAATGACTAAAAGACTCTAAAACCAAAAGCAAAACCAACAGCAGCAGCTTTAGCTGCAAGAAGAGCCAAAGAACGAAACGAGTAGCAACAGCAACAACAACAACAACCACCAAAACAAGATACAGTCATAAAATAACCACAAACATTCCAGCACTGGCATTAACGTAGCATTAACGTAAGAATGTTGCCACTTATATTTGGACTTTTTTGGCCAAACATTTGCTTGTCGTTTGGTTGCTTGCATGCTGCGAGTTGTTGCCGCAACTGCAACTTTTACTTGGCTAATGGCTTCTTCAACACTGCTGGCTGCTGCTGCTCGCGCTGTTGTTGCTACTACATATTGCTGCTGTTGCTGCTGCTGTTGTTGTTTGTATTACTGCTGCTGTTGTTGTTTGTATAGCTGCCGCTGTTGTTGTTTGTATTGCTGCCGCTGTTCTTACTTGACTCTTTGTTTGTGTTGCTTTTTCCTTTAGTTCTTTCATTGCTTATTAGTGGTTTTTGTTTTGTTGTTATTTTTCTGCATACATTTCGTGTTAGTTGTCCGCGTGCAAATGTCTTCTGAAGTTTCAGCGCCAATTTTCCACGCTTACAGGCATTCATTTTCCTGCCACGCACGCCAGCAGCAGCGTCAGCCGCCGTCCTTATCGTCGTCAATGCCGCCACTTAATCGCACTCATTATTATTAATAACAACTTCATTATCATCGACAGCAATATCAATGTCATCAGCATTGTCAGCATCAACACGCACCCATTCATTCATTCGAGACATTATCAACAGCATCAACGTTAGTCTTATAATTGTTATTGTATTGTGATTGTAATCACTAATCGATTGTTAACGATGTGTGTCGGAGTTGTTGTTAATGTCTATTTTTTCTTCTACTTATGATGAGGTTTTTTGCATTATATTTATCATTGCTTTTTAAAAAGAGTTTCCTCACAAAGATTCAATTAGTAAAATAAGATGTCTGGGTGTAAAAATGATCGTCAGTACAACCTGGCCATAAGTTAAGTACACAAGTCGATACATCATCTTAGTCTTCTTTGAATCTAGTAGGTAACTTAGGACATTAGTTGTACCTAGAGGTTGCAATTTCTTTATGTTTGTAAATACCTATCGGTCACCTTAAAGGCGGCGTTTTTAAATCAGAATGCCCCATAGCAACACCTTAGTTAAAAAAAAATCGGAGTCATTAAGATCGTTTACGGAAAAACGCTCAATAAATACAGTTTGACCAAGAAACTTTTTTGATACCAGTAAGAAATTAGGGCACCAAACCCATCTTAGCAAAGTCTCCAACCATTCTGCTGTCACCTCCTTTACACAACAGATAACGCTATAAGCTCACAACATTGGAGGCGTCGTTCCTAAGCGGTGATAGATAGCAGCCCCATCACTTAGGACTATCTGCGGCAGGTAAATCACCTAATGTGACAGAAAAAAGCTACCAATTAACACAATCAACACAAGGCAATGTCTTGTGGAGGCCCTATGCTCCAGAGAGGAATAAAACAGGAAAAAATTATCGAAGAGTTGATTTCGCTAGGTTAGGTTAGGTTAGCTGGCTGGCCACGCATTGGGTCCTTAGCGATACCAGTTAGAGCTCCTTAGTGTTAGCGGATCGTCATAGAAGTGATTGGTGAGAATGCGGGTGTTCCTAGCGAAGTTCAGCAGCGATTTAATGTCGTGCTTGGGGATCTGTCCCAACCCAGAGAAGAATGGGGCCCCGAAGTAGGTAAATCGTAGTCTTGAGATGGTCAGGCATGAGCAAAATATGTGCTCCAGGGTTTCCTTGGTTGATTTCGCTAGAAAATCGTCAAATTCCGTAAGCAGAATGAATAATGCAATTTTAGTTGAATTAAAATCTTCGAGATCGTAAAAGAGCGAACACCGACTGAGTTTGTAAAGAGTGAGAAAGTCGACTCGAATTATGTGAGCTGCTACTTTTTCTATCAGAAAAGATAATAAATATCTCAGATTAAATTATGCAGTTGTTCTTCACAGAGTATAGTGGCATATAACGTTTTTCTAAGTTCTCAATTTTAAAAGAAATACTCAAGAAATCAATATATTTCGACCAATAAGCTAAGTCTACTAAGAAATTGAGGAAGAGTTTATTCCAATAATTTTTATGAGAAGCTATACAGAAGACATTTTGTAAGCAGAATGACTTATGAAAATATTCGATTTGTTACTGATTAAAGTCCTAGAGATCATTAAAGAGCATTAATGCGTTGAACTGAGGTTTTCAACTGAATGCGGATAGCGTGGGGAAGTAGTATTGAAGTATGTTTGGTACGGTTAGTCCCAATAGAGTAGATGACAGTTAATTCATACGGTCGAGACCGCATGACTGCAAGTAGATTTTTCGGCGTTAAGTAACAGCTCAACCTGTGTTTTCCAGTAAGTGAACTGTGTTTTTGGTTAAGTGAAATCCCTCTCAATCAAGCATACTTCGGATGAGTGAAAAGAATATACATTCTAATTCATTTTCTAATTAATTTTCATATATCGTTGCAATTTCGAAAGCCAACCACACCAATTAACGAAATAAGCGTATCAGGGATATAATAATATGGCCAAATAATAGCAGGGCAGAATTTTTAAATTATGAATTGTGGCACAATATTTTTTTACTTAGGTAGAGTTGAATAAGTGTAAATTTATGTTTTGAATGCAGACCTCAATAGTCCAGTAGGTATTGCGTTCGCTTCTAATTCCGAGGCCCTAAGTTCGAATCCTAGCGAGAACAGGTGAAACGCTCATCTACTTCAAAGGAAAAATATGTGGCTCATAATGTGCCTTTAAGCTTCCCAGTGTTTCTTACAAAGGCAGTCACCATAACCTAACCTAACTTATGTTTTGAACCCAAGTTATGCGAAGTTTCAGTTAAATGAACTAATTTTCAGGAAAAATACCAAATAAAGATGAGACCTGAACTTTTATGTCAGTCAAGCGACTTGCCGTTCAGCGGTTTCGATTATATTAAATAAGTTGTCCTTTAGAGACTGAAGTCGCACAGAACGATTTCATCAATTCTCAATTTTGTGATGTTCTTTCGTTCAAAAACATTTTGATTGCATAACAATTGATTTGGAAATTTTACATACAGAGTGTTGTTGATCTGGTTAGAAAAACACTTCCACACGAGGTCTTACACAATGTTGAAAGGATTTATTTGATTGATTTGAAGTTCCGAATGGTTTCAATCAATTCGCGAGCAACTTTTCGAATATCATAACGAATCCCTCTCTCTACCAAGTGAGTTTAATCAATCAACCTTATCTATGTAACGAATTAAGTTAGGTTAGGTTAAGGCTCCCTTGGTATGGGAAAAAGTTTATAGAAGCGCGTGATAGCACTTCCACTTCAACTCTGTTGAATCCATTGTGATTCATTTTGTTTTAGAAATCCTTCATTTTGTTTTAGAAGTGTCTTTCTCTGTCTGTTGGATTCCCCGTAGAACCAGACGAGATATTTTTAACTATGAAACGAATGCACACCGTAAATTAATAGGTGAAAAAAATTATTCAATTAACAGACCAGCTGAACGAATGTACAACTAAATTGTGTAATTAACGTTTAAACTTATTGAATGCAAATTATGCAATTCAAGCATGTAATTGTGGCACCTAACGGGAAATTATATGCTCGTACTTGGTCGCGGCATTACAACAAATTGATTCAAATGTTTAGTTGCGCCTTAAACTCGAGTGACTGAAATCTAATTGTAATTTATGGCATTTCAATTTGATGCCATTTGAATTATTTTTTATTTTCGTCAGTCATTCGTGTAGCCACCATATTGGCTGGCACATTCCATTCGCTTTGGTGTTTGGGGTCAGAAACCCGACAGTCCCACAGCTGATAATTTTAGCTTCCAACTACGCTGCACGCTTCAACGATCTCAGCCTGGCAGCCAGCAGCCAGCAGCCACCACAACCACCACAGCTGCACTCCAATTCTATAGTAGTAATAGTTGTTGTTGTTGTAGTTGCTGCTGGACGAGCACTTACAGCATTTCATGGACCGGCGTAAATAGCCGCTGCTGCGTTGCATGCTGCAGACCATTTCGCGCTCGCTATCCTTCTCTCTAATTTTGTGTTGCTGCAAAGTGGGAGATGACGACAACAACGACAACGACGATGACGGCCAGACGCACCAATGCTGCAGTTGAATGGCGCAGCCGAAAGACGCTAACGTCCACGTTCACAATTGACTTGCATGACCATAAAAATTAAGTTATAAGTATTTCAGCTAGTCCGGCCGCCAACTCGCCAAATCGCCAGCCATTCATTCAGTCAGTCAGTCAGCAGCAGCAGCAAATGAACGAAATGCCAAGCAGAAAGTGGAAGGCAAACGAAGCGAACGCAGTGAAAAAGTGAGCCATAACAGGAAAACAAAAAAACTGCCAAACGAAAAGCACGACGCAGAAAAATGGCTCAACCGAAAGAAGAAAAGTTATGTATAAAAAAAAGTGCATAATTGAAATGTTAAAGAGAAAAAAATCGGCAATCACATGCAGAAGAGAAAAATAAACTAATGGCGAGTACGTACGATATCGTGTTGAAAGTGTATAGGCAGATGAAGATGGAAAGCCGTTGAGCTGCTGCGCTGCACTGCTGAATGGCAGCTAAAATTTGCAATAAAGAAGAAGAAGAAGACGATGAGATACTTGAGTTCGCACTGGAGTTGGCGAGTTGAGAAAGAAGAAGGAAGCTGCCGCAAATGCTTATTATGTTTAATTAGGCAAATCAATTTACGTGCAGCAAACTTGTAGTTGTAGTTTGTAGTTGTTGTTGCTTATTTTTGCTCATAGAAATCATAACAGCACCGCTTGTTGTTATTATAGCAGCAACAACAACTGAACTATGCAGCATATTTGAAATGCCTTTTGACGCCACCAAGGGTGAACTTTTTTCGGTGGTTATTGATGAATGCATTGGACCACAGATCAGAGGATTAAGAGTTCAAACTCTGACTTAAAGAAAATCGTTGCTTTGTTTGTGCATTCATAAATATCTGAGGGTAGAATAATTGTTCATGAAAAGGCTTTCAACACACCATTAGTAGTGATAGAGAATCCAGAGCTAAGTTCAAACCTTCTAAAAGTGGACTTGGTTCAGTGATTAGTGGTCAGTGATCAGTGCTTTAAACCACAAGTCTGAGGATTAAGAGTTCGATATCTGACTCTAAGAAATTGTTTGCTTCGTTGGCCAATTGCTCAGTAGGTATTAAGAAATATCTGGGGGTAAAATAATTGCCCATGAAAAGTCTCTCAAGACACCATTAATAGTTAATAATTATTCTAAACCAGCGATCAAAGTTCTACTACTCGCGAGTAGCAAAATGGTCATCACTGTTTCAAACAGTTATTTTTCATAGACTAAATTAGTTTTGACAATAATCTACTGACGCCAGAATTCTTTCATGGTTCCAATAGACTCAAAACCAGTTTTTTTGGTAAGAATAATTTTAGCACAGAAGTAGTTTTGGACTTATCAATCCAATACAAATGTTTGTAATAACACATGTCTTTTATGCTTAAGCGAGCTTTTTCAGTTGAAGGATGTCAGTCCAAAATAATCAAATCTGTCTGACTTCACTTCTGAAGAAATTTCCTGTACTATACAGGGAGATCTATTTCTTAAAAATCATCAGCTCATGTGGAACAAACGCTATGAGTAGAGTAGATAAGGTTAGTTTGGAATGACAATCTTCTACATGAAAAGCCACGCAAATTACTTGTGATACCACAATCTGACGGCGGGACTCACTAAATTATCGCTCTGAGAGGGCTAAGAAGGATTCCAATATGAACATAGCTTTGTCTCTGATACACAGTGAAGTCAGCTTAGTCAAACTGTTGGAGAATGGTGGGCCAAGAAACTTAGAAACCTACTTCTAACTATGAATGAAGAGGCATAGAAACATTATTTGGAGGACGATTTCCTTTTCTTCCTCAGGGCCAAAGCCCCGGCAAAAGCCCTTTTGTTGTACTCCCAATATTTGTTGCACATCCCAATTTTGTTGCCTGCCAATCAATCACCCGTGAACACCCTGAGTGATAGTTTTCCATTCTACATAATAACTCAGACTGAGATTCACAGTAAAGTGCTTCAAACTTGCAGAAAAAATCTCATAAAATGAATATTCTGAAAATATCATTTAAGTGCATCTTCCAAAGTTAACTTCCGCATTATTTTCCAACACTATTTGAGGCAAAACTTTAGCAATTATCTCTGCATACTTTTAACACTCATTGTTTAGTCTTCACACCATTTGACACAACATTTCTGGAAAAAATATTACTTTGTTGCCACAAAATGTGCCTTCGACAACGTTTCATTATAAACTTCTATGGTTAGTCGCATAAAATTTACCGCTTTAGCCAAGCTTTAGCAATTTTCTCAAATCAAAAACTGCAACAAACATACACCGTTAAGTTGCTAGGTTTACAAGTTATAGGCACTTGTGTACCATAACTCATTGCATGCATTAGAATCTGCATGCTCAGCTTAATGTATTTTTTATATTTTCCACTCGTTCGCTCATGGAATATGCTAAGCAAAAATTTATGACAACTGCTGCACCACGCTAACGCTATGCAAGTTAGCGCTTTTGCAAGTTAGGACGCAGACAGCGTGAAAAGCAATTATTAAAAATGTTGCCCTTTTACTACAGCAATGTACATAATCCGAAGAATCTGTATTTTTCCCACTTTACTGTAGAATAGTTTAACTGCTTAACGGTGCAGAATTGCATGGAAGCATTTTAACTTCTTTGGGTAAGAAAAGTTGGGGAAAAAGAAAGTTCGCGGAAGTGTCTATTGTCGCTTAAATCAATGTTTTCAGCTATCGAAGTAAAGTTCGGCCTTTAGGAAAAATAATTTGCCTCATGAAGGGTTCTTGTCATATAAGATTTCAGTTGAAGAATCTTCCTGGTGTAAGTGTGACTACTACAAAGTTTCAAGCCTGGCTAACAGTTGCTGTATGAACTCAACTTCATCAAAGGGTTTGATGTGGTTTACACTTTGATGTGGTTTACACTCTGCGGTCGAATTGTTGGCACAAGTTTGTGGTCGAGTGTCGCTGTAAACCGGCGCAATCGGTGACCAAGCCGAGACTGACGTTAAAGAAAGTTTTGCTGTATGTTTTGTGGTATTGACAGGCAATCGTCTACTATATCATTTACAACCCTAGGATCAAATTCTTTGATTCTATACTGTCAAAAACTGGATCATCTGAAAGAAAGAAAGCAAAAACGCAGAAGCGGCCAACTTTGACCAATAGGAGACAATTTGTGATCTATCAGTACAACGCCAGGCCTCTCTTATCGATAGTGGCAGAACAGAACAGCTTAGTTGGAAGATTCTAAAACATTCACCTCATAGACAGGACTTGGCACTCAGTGATTAGCACCGGTTCCTGTCTATGGCGAATGATTTTCTGGGGAAAAATTTGCTTTAATGGAAGTTTGACTGTCCCAGTTTTTTTTATTTATAATTACTAGCGAGAAGCTCCGCCAGTTTAGCTGTGAAATTTTTATACATTCACCTCATACCTGACACTAAGTCATTACCTGTTCCTCTCTATGACGAATGATTTTGTTGGTGAAAAAATTGCCTTAATGCAATCCCAGTCCCAGTCTTTTGCCAATAGACATAACGATTTCTATGAGGGAATTGAATAACATTCAAAACGTCCGGTCGCGACCGTCGAACAAAACGGCGCATATTTTACTTAAATGAACCACTCTATTTATGCAAAATAAAACCTTTCATTTCATGCAAAAATAATGACATTTTCAATGCTTAAAAACTTCAATTTTCCCATTTATTCTACAAGGCCATACAATTTATTTTGTATTTTCATAGTTGTTGTATGAATTTGAAAATCATCATTTCATAAGTGACCTAATAGATTTAGTTAATTATACATTTAATGTAATTAAGTAAGCATGCAAAACTTTATCGCCACCATATGTGGAGCGTGAAAATACGCACATCAACTGACACACAGTCAGCTATTTAATACCAAAAAAATAAACAAACACACATCTGTGTGTGACACGCATCACAGTACTGTATGGTATAAGAAATAACAACAACAACTAGCAGTTAGGTGAAGCAACACTGTGCAGCGGCAGTCGACTGCCAGCAGAGACCAAAAATTTGTCGAGTATAATTTAATTAAGTTAATTGGGTCAATTTAGCCATCATACTAAATGAGCTGCGGCTGCCTATGGTAGGTGGGGTGAGGAGGTAAAAAGTTTAGGCTGCACGAAAAGCCAACAAAAAAGTGAAAGTAAACGAGGAGCGAATTTTGTACCCAAATGCGATACCCACAAAATTGGCTAAAAAAAAAGTTGTAAATCTTATTTGAAACTTTTAAATGTATGAAAGCGTATTCTATGAGTTGAAAATTTACTATGCAATTTTCGTCACGACTCATTAGACATGCGAAAAAATTTCGCTACCAAGTTTCGGACACTTAAATGGTGCGTTAGTGTGCACTTAATGCAGCCGAACCCACAGGCACAAAATGTAAATGAAAAATATGCTTTATGTAGTGTAAAAATGTGCAAGGATGTGTGCCAGGATATAACAATAACCATAACTGCTTGCGGGCAGTTGGCAACGCTTGAATTGTTCAAACTTGATGAGTGCAACTTATCCGCTGCGCTCGAGTGAGCTGTGCCGGCATGTCGGGCAAGGATTGTAAGTGGCCAATGTTATTTTAGTTCAAGGATATGTGCAAGTTTTCAAATAGGTATTTGAAGAATTTATGTAGCGCAGCGAGCAATATTACATTGTAAATCAAAAGCTTTTGTACTCACACATGAAAGGAACATTTCTTAAACTATTTTTGAGATTTTAAAGTTGATCTATTTTGGCATAATAACCATAATAATAAGATTTGGTTGATTAAATTAAGTTAAATGGTTAAATTAAGACTTGAGAGTTGAATTAGTTAAGTTGATCTAATGGTTTCTTGCTTATTAACTTCGCTAAGGAGCTTAGGGCCTCAACTAGGCAAATTGTTTGTGTTAATTAATTAATTAATTTATTTATTTCAAGTTAAAAAATTAGTTAATTACAATTCTGGCAAGACAAGTGATTGACCTATTCGATTTAACTACTAGACTAGTTGATTAGTCACTTAAGACTAGTTGACTAGCTTATTAGTTGACGAGATATACTATATTTTCTTCACTGCGCTACGACCAGTTGACTCTAATTACTAGTTGAATAAGCCTTATTTAATTAACTAGATAATTAAGTAAGTTAGTTGAGTTAGAATAGGTAAAATTAATTGACCAATCTTAAACTAGATGATTAGATTGTTAATTGATATAAATGTAGTTAACTAACTTATTTGCTAACTAGTTAAGTAAAGCTTAATTGATCTAGTTAAGGGGGGAAGTATGAAAATAAATTTCAAAAAATCGATTTTTTTTTTATTATCTTAATCGACAGGTATAAGCATTGAGAAATCAGTCAAAAAATTTCAAAAGCCTATTGTCAAAATTGTGGAAGTTGTGCCATTTGATATTGGTTGGCGCCGAAGCGGCTGAGCGCGACTGGCGGCAAGACGCAAACTTTAAACGGCGTTTTCTCAAAACCATGTTTTTCAAATTGGCGTGCATGATTACAAAAAAAGTTGTTGGCCGATTTCCTTCATCCAGCCCTTATTTTAAAGAGCATAAAAAACTGCACAGGATAGACTACAGGCGTAAAAAAAAAATTATTTTTTGACCATTTTTGACTCGAAAATTATTGCAAAAAAAGCCGTTTTTTCTTTGCAACACTGATTTTTATAGTTAATATTCGAATTTCGCAAAGATTGTAGTCTATCCGATAAAAAAAACCCTCTCGAGTAAAAAAATGTTTGGTTTTATGATTTCAGATGAAAATTGCGGCCAGAATCGTGTACGGCAACTTCAATGTCAGCGGCAACACGTCTTACGGGATCGACCATAAGTCATTCAATTTTTTTTTTTTTCATAATGTAAAAAATGTTTTTTTTTCCTTAAACATTGCTCTAAATATAAACGATATCAATTTTTATGTGCGCCATTTTATTTCTCCACAAATTGAATCGCAAAAAAGGACTTTTTTTTCGGCTCCGAGAGGTACTTCCCCCCTAGAGGTACTTCCCCTAGTTAATTCAAATTGACCAAATGACGACTATTTTACTAGCTTATTAGTCAACTAAATTAATTAAGTTGACTGGTTTACATTTGATTCACTGCACTAGGACTAGACTAGTTGAAAAAATCTAATCTAGTTGACTATGTTATTAGTTAAAAAAGTCGAATCTAGTTGCCTGCATAATTAATTGAATTAAATGATTAATTATTATTATCATAATTAATTGAATTAGTTAAATCCAGATCACTAATTCATTCATTCATTGAGTTTAAAAAAGTTAACTTGATTATTTATTGACTAGTTAAGCTTAGACTAATTGATAAAGTTAAGTCAAGTTAGAACTATTTGACTAGCTAATTAGTCGAGTAGATTAAATCAATGAAACTATATTACATTGGCTCGACTATGTTATGACGAGCTGACTAAATTAGTAGTTGAACAAATCTTTATTAGTTAAAAGATAATTAGTTGACCAAGTTAAGACTAGTTAACCAGCTTGTTAATCAAATTTAATGTAGTTTACTAGCTTATTTATTGACTAGTCAAGTTAAAACTAATTTATCACGTAAAGTCAAATTGACTGAGTTAAGACTATAAATATATATGTATATTAGTTGACTAAGTTACATTTGCTGGAGTGAGTTAGGACTAGTCTAAATAACTAAATAACTAAACTCTAAAAAACTAAATTACTATTTGATTACAAGATAATTAAAAAGATAGTTAGTTGACTCAGTTGAATTAGTTGATTAAGTTAACAGTAAAAAAAGTTTAATATAGTTGACTTACTTATTTATTGACTAGTCAAGTTAAACTAATTTATCAAGTAAAGTTTCAAATTGACTGAGATAAGACTATTTGACCAGCTAATTAGTCGACTTAAATATATTAGTAGACTAAGTTACATTTGCTTGACTGACTATTTTAAATGACCAAATTACTAGTTGAATGAATCTAGTTAAGCTAATTAGATAATTAGTTAACTCAGTTTAATTGGTTGACTAAGTTAGCAGTATCAAGTTAAAACGAATTGATCAAGTTAAGCGAAAATTACTAATTTAAGACTTTATGACCAGCTTATTAGTCGACATAAACAAATTATTTGATTAAGTTGTAACTGCGTGGTTGAATTAAGATTAGTTGACTAAATTACTAGTTGAATAAGCATTATTTAGTTGACCAGATAATTAGTTGAGTTAGTTAAGTTGGTTGATTTAGCTAATTATGAGCTTTTTTTAATTATTCTTGACTAATTGATTAAGTTGAGCCAAATTGACTAAGTTAACACTAGTTGAGTAGAGATTAGCTGACTAGAATACTAGTTGAATAAACTTAATTGACTTGACTAGATATACATCAAGTCAGTTTAGTTATAATAAGTTAGTTATAATAAGTTAACATACTTAAATTAGTTGACTAAGTTTAAACATCATATATGACTGGCTTATTAATTGAATTTAATTTAGTAGACAAGCTATTTTTAAACTTATTTGTAATATATGAAACTTGTTGACTAAATTGAATGTAGTTTACTAACTTATTAGTTGATTAAGTGCAACTTAGTTGACTTATTTACTAAGTTCGATCTGGTTGGCATAGGTAAAGAAAGTTGAATTAGTTAAAACTGATTCATAAATTTGACTAATTTAAGACTAATGAATGATTTGCTTAGGATAGGTTAAGTTAGGTAAGGTTAGCTCGCTGCCTCTGCATGAGACACACTTAAGCCTGTATGACCCGTTGCCATAACACAAATTCACCCCTTTAAGTTTACCAAACTAAGCTTATTCGTTCAACAAATTTATTGATGTCAACTAACTTTGAGTTGAGTAACTAAGTTGAGGAATTTAAATGGAGTTGACTAGTAATTGACTAGATAATGTTGACTAGGTAATGTAGTTGACTAAACTAATAAAATCGACTTATTAAAGTTAAATCATTGGTTATTAAGTTAAATTTTTGCAATACATTGAATAAATGACTGAATAAATATAAACTAATTGCCTTATGTTAGTTGACTAAGTCATAAGTCATAAGTCAGTTTTGTCATAAAAATTTGATTGCTCATTGTTTGGTTTAGTTAATAACTATTTCCTTAAAGTCTCTCAACTCATTCGATTTAAAACCTCTTTAATTCTCTTTTTCTGCTTCTTTTTCCTTACGATTTCACTCATAATCACAAAATCCTCCAACACGGCTCCAACAAAATTTGATAACATTTTCGCTTGCAAAAGAATTGTGTCCGAATTGTCAAGTAGATTCGCATAAGAAACCACAACAAAAACCATCAAAGACGTACAAGTACGCAGGCACATGACGTTAAAAGGGCTTGCAACTATAATAACAAAAGATTTAAAAAAATTATGTACTTTACGTCACAAGGACGAAGAAATAAAAATTAAATAAAAAAAATAACTTGCGGACAAGAAAAATTCAACGAAACACTTTGCACTAACACAACTACCACGTTATGCAGTAGCAAAATGAATGGGACAACAACAACAAAAGCAATGGCAGTAACACATACAAAAATAATAACATCAAAAGCAACAACAACACCTCGTCAAAGTATGAAAATTGCGCATAAATGAATTTTTTTCCTGTTCGTTTTGTTGCTGAATGCATTTCTTATCAACGCTCACAGTGGCAACAGTACAAAAAAAAACACACACATATAAAGACATAACAACAACATGTCGGCAGCTTTGATACTAACAGCAACAACAACAACAACATTAACAACAACAGTAACAGCAACCAGCATCAGCAGCAAACAACAAAAAATTACATAACAACATAAAATCTTTGGGTCGAAGAGCAGCGAGGCGTTTGCTGTTGAAAAAAATAGAAATGGTAGTAAAAGTGAAGACGAAGCGTAGTGGAAAAATGGCAGCAAACGTTGCTATGATGAAAACATTGAAATTGCTAAAGTGTAGACGCAATGGAAGTACCGAGAATATTTATGCAGAGTTGGGGAGGGGGGGGGGGGGGCGAAAGCGGCAAAATACGGCAAATGTTTGGGCCTTTAATATTTTTGATTTATTGTCCTTTTTGAATGAGTGTGTGTGTGTGTGTGTGTGTGCAACATGCAAACAGAGAGTGGCGAAAGTGAGCCAAAAGTAAGCTGGCTTTGCTGAGATTTTCAAATGACAATAGAAGCTGCCAACAACAAACGGCGCCAGCAAGAAAAGCCATGCAGCAACAAGCAACAATGCGATCCACAACAGCAGACGTAAACAAATTTGTGTGGCTGCATTTTCTTGGCTTTTTGCTGATAAGATTTTGTTCTTAGGCATTTCAATGTGAAAAAATTGGATTTTCTTGTCTACTCTGGTTGTTGTTGTTGGCTATGTCTGCAAAAATAACATTTACTGTTGTGGTGACCATACGTTGTTTCTGAAATAGAAAAGCGTGAATTCATGGTGAATAAGTTCTATTCAGAATTTTTTGTTTCATATTCATCTAACCTAACCTAACTAAGATTAAGATAACCTAAAGATATTTAATCTAAACATTGTAAAAAAGTTAAGGAAATAAAACATTACTCGAAACGAGGTTAGAACGTAGAGTTAGAGAAAAAATTTAACTCAACCTAACCTTACGTAACCTAACCTCACTAGTAGATCAAATGAGAAATATACATAGGTATGTAGCAGTGGAAGATCCAGGGGGGGTTTTGGGGGTTGAAACCCCCCGAAATAGTTGGATTGACTATACAACTACATACAAATTAAAAGGCATTTTATAAATATTAAAAAATTACTTTCTAAACCCCCCCCCCGAAATATTTTTCTGGATCCGCGCCTGGTATGTAGTCATTGAGCCGTTTTGTCATTTCATAACCTAACGTAACCTAACCTCACTTTTAGATCAACTGGACGTAAACATGAACGTAGGGAATCAAAACCCAGCGGCTTTGATCGCATAGCCATGTCTCCCATATGAATAATGAAGATCCGGCAAAAAAGTGTTCGATGGGATAGCTGGAGGTCGACGGCGAAGAGGGAAACCGTGTCTCCGGTTGAAGGACCTAGTTGAGGACAGTCCGTCTTCTCTTGGTGTGACCAACTAAAGATGGCGCGAGCAAATCGGAGATGTCTAGAGAGAACTAAGTACCAACTCCACACAATTTCATCACAATTTCTAACATGACAAAAGGCAAACTTTTTAAACTACTTACCTCTTTTAAGAAATAGAATTTCTCTTTTAGACTTTCATTCAAAAAAATAAAGAAAACAAGGAGCTCATAATGATATTTTTGACTGAAGCATGAACTCCATCTAACCTAACATTTTCCATTGTTCCGTAATTTTATGAAAAAATATGGTCACCATGACTATAATGTGCATTGGATTTACTTTTTGTTAGCAGAAATTTGAAATCTGTCTGAAACTCACAACAACAACAACGACTGCTAGAAGCATCACACGCCTAAGCCGAAGCTACAGTAGCGGGCGCCAGTGCATGGTTTAAGTTGGCATTAGGTGGTTTTTGCAAATTGCATTGCATAAGGAAAGCAGCTTAGCATAAATGCATGCTTGAGTTGGCTTTTGCTGCAATGCAACACTGTCTGCACTTAGCTGTGTGTGTACGAAAATTTGATAACAGCATAAATGACGTTGTAATGCATGCTGAGTGTTGGTTGTATAGTATGTGCAGCATAGTGTAGTAAGTGCGTGGTAAATTTTCACAAGCAAGTGTTGAAAATGCACTTTTGACTATTTACAATAATTAGAAAAAGAAGGCTTTAGATAAAAGATTTGCAATTCTATTTAAGCTCATAAAATTGCTTGCATTGATTTTTATCCTTTTTACAACTTCATACTTATTGTTCATTTAAAATACTTCCTCATTAATAATTTGCTTCAAGTGTCTGTATTTAAATTCATTTATAAATAAATATCCTGTAAAGAATCCCACTCGAGCAATGTGCAGCAATGCAGCTCACCCAAGAAAGCGCCAATGTCAACAACAGCATTGCCAACATCAGCAACAGCGACAGTGCCAACAAATGCTGCATTGACAGCCACAATGACAACATCAGCAACAGCAGCAACTGTAATAACAATATGGCAATGCAACAACAACAACAGCCATGACCAACACCACAACCAATGATAGCAACACGATCTGCATTTTACTTCCTGGAAGTGTCAATGTCAGAGGGTACAATGCATTTGGCTGAACATAAGAGAGTAAAAAAAAAACAACAAAAAAACCGAGAAAATATATATGAAGTAGACATGAAAATAAGGAGCACACTGCGGTGGGTGTTTGTCGTCAACAACACTGTGTGACAAGAAGAAAATTAACTTGAATTGGACATTGTCAGATTGGGATTTATGCTCAAAGTCTTAAATATTGTAAAGGCACTTTGTTGCTGTGCTATGCATGAATGCTTTTACGGGCATACTTTTAGGCACGCACTTTAGAGTACGGCAAACTTGCTATAATTCTGATATGGCAAGGATGGTTCGCGAAGGTAATGGGCTGTGCGAGAATGGTCGAGATAGAGAGTACAACTGGAATGTGCAAGAAACATCGGTGCGATAAGAAAACAAGTATAAAAAGCAGCAGTGTGCAGCGCAGAGGGTCGAGTCTTAGTTGAATAGGCAAAGTAGTAACAAGTGTAGATACAAGCAAAGTGTAAATCTGTAAATAAAGTGATTGTTGGTTTTTGACTGCGTTTGCGCTGAATAATAGAAATGGTTTTATTTTTCAAGCACAATCCAGATACGAACTCAGAGAAGTCATTTTCGTAACAATATATTTATGTTTAATTGAATGTATGTATGAAAGTACGTATGTATTAAAGTATGTATGCATGTATTATGTATTTAAAAAATCGTAGGCGTTATTCTAAAAGACCAGCTCAAACTTTGACTTCTTTTTAAACCACTGAAGTCCTCATAACCTCTTTGGTATCTTGTATGATGAAATTTTCCAACATTTCGATCGTATTTGTGTTAAATATTCCGACATAAACTTATCTGATATACCAATGGCTACCACATTCGCGGTTCCTTTTTAAAGTGCATACAATTTAGTTTTCTGCCACACACACAGTGTGATTTCATTGTTTGCACGTAACGAACACTTATGTAAGTACATATTTATGTGTATATGAGCAACATTTAATAAGTAAATATAAATATTTATGTACATGCATATGCACGCATAGACAATTATACTAAAAGATATTGAATAATTTTATGACATCCGAAACTGTGGGTGAGTAAATTAAATTCGGTACGAAGGCCACAAGTTGATGTGGCGTGCGTGATATGAAAGAATAACCATAAGTAGGATAATCGATTTATGAGTAGTCACAGCTGAACTACTGTGTGTGTCCGTCGGGCTGCATTTGTGTTGAATGCTATGCAGTATGACTTTTCCTGTTTAAATTTAGAAAAACTAGCAGAGTCCGGCACTTTATGGTTTTATTGAAATAATCGTAGCTAATTTTATGGTTTTATCTAATGTTGAGTTATGTTTACTTGCATAAACTTCTAACAAACCTTTACCTCGTCTGATGTTGATTTTCAAACACTAAAAAACATGCGACATGATTTTGAGTACTTTCTCCAAGTCTGAAGTCAATGAAGCCAAGGAATAAAGTTTCTTTTAACTCTTTCTTGAGCCCATAAAATTCTGATAAAAAATACTTGTGTCATTATATCTCATTTGAAATGCTTTCACTGTATTTGAAGGCCACATTAAATACCAAAATACTTATGGCATGACCCAACAAATAGTTTCTTTTCGGTTGAACTTTTGAACTCTTACACTAAATACTCGTAACACTGTCTAGCACTTCAACTAAACTTCTACTCTTTTTTGACGTCTCCCACTTTTCTTCTTCCTCTTCCCCACTTTTGCCCTTACATTTTTCCTACTCTTCCTCACTATTCTCATACTGTTTTCCCCCACTCTTCCCTGACTGTTTTCCCCCACTCTTCCAAGTCTGCACAACCTAGTTCAAGTTTTCCTCGGTCATTTCTTTCTTTTTTTCGTACAGTTTTGGTATCTATTTCACTTGCCAAATGAGCCAACACTATGAAGACCACAAACACTAATTGAGTCCGTCACGAAAATAGCAAATTAACTTTTTGTCCCTAACCACACTTTTTCTTTATTACAACAGCTACCACAAGTTTTGCTCATTTGCCTGCCACATTTCGGTTTTCGATTTTTTCCGCTTTCCTTTTAGTTTTTTCATTTTTGTTTTAGTTGTTGCGCTTTCGCGTTGCTAAATGTTTGTTTGTTTCGACCCACACAAGTCAAGTCCCAAGAGACGCAGTGAAAAAATACTTACGGTGTGTGTATGTGTGTCTGTATGCCTTATTGAGATATGAAATTGTTCCAAAGCACGAGACACAACAAACAACAAAAGTTCATATAAATATGCTACAAAAATTCTAAAATAGTCAAGAACCCAGTTTTTAGTTGTGTGTCAATATTAAATTTTTATTATTAATTGAATTCGTTTGTGTTATTTTTAGAAGCTAGAAAGTAAACTTTAACATTCTCTTTAATCAAAGCAAAGTTGAAAAATTTATGCTTTAGATTAAATCAATTTCCTTAAGTGAAAAAAACAAGGAAAAAACTTGTTTGTGGCAAATGAAAAGGCAAATTTGTCAAAAGGTAACTGAGGTATGAAAACCTAAAAAGCCACAATGGGTTTTGGCAGAAAATCAATATTTCATATGGAATTTAGGAAATGGTAAAATGTCGCAAATAAATACGAAACAGTAACAACCAGTCACCTTTCTATACTAAAAAAAAAGCTCACTGTTTCCTCAAGTAATATATTCTCACAAGCTTTTAGTGTGATAGAGAGTGGAAGTGGGACACAAGAGGCGACAGAAAGTAATTCGAAAATCATGTAAGGACTTTGAATTGACATACAAAATACTCAAGAAGGTAGCTGAACAATGTTTGGGAGAAGATAAAAAACAACCTTTATGTCTACACTGTAAGAATACTTGAGTTTGTTAGTGGTTTATGCAGAAAAATTTGTCACAAAGTTAGAGAAGATGTTTGACTGTGAAAAGATTTTTGTGAATTTTAGGTTTCTTATTTCAGTTTATTTCGGGATCTATTATGATTCACGGCAGCCGCCGTAGCTCAGCTGGCTAGTGTGTTGGGCCGCGAGTCAAGACTCCGCGAGTTCAACACTGCGTTAACACCGAAAAAAAGAAAAATAAAAATTTTTCTTTCGGCGGCTGTCCTCTCAGCAGGAAATGGCAAACCTCTGAGAGTAAAATTGCCTATGAAAGAGCTCCCAAATCGCCGTTCGGAATCGGAATAAAACTGTAGGTCCCTTACAAACTTGTAAAAAACATTCGCACGCACAACATGGTTGGTTGCGGGTAGCTAGGCCTTAATCTCGTAATCGGGCTGTCGTGCCAGTCAAGAAGAAGAAGAAGAAGAAGATGATGATTCACTCTGGAACCATATGTGACTGGGCTTTCCTAGCTTATTTCATTGAGCAATAATATTTACACATTTTATTACCATATATCCTCAAACAAATATGAATCCTTTTTTGTTTCCCTCTGAAGCTAACCAACAGTCGCAAAACGGGGCAACCCAGTAAGACCTCTTAATGAAGGATAAGAAGATCCGTGATTTTAAATTTCGTCACATCATCCAGGTTCATCAGTAATCTTGATCTCAGGGCACGAAGTCGACGTTCCTGCAAAGTCGGGCAGTAGCACATGAAGTGTTCTATCGTTTCCACTTCTTATCCATCTCCACAGTTTCTACAGGCATCAGTGAACGAGAGGCGCCATTATGGAGCAGTGTCCAGTGATGATTCCAACGAGCTGCCGAATGAAGGTTCAACTTGGGTTTAATGCCGATTTCAAAATGCGTTTGACAGTTTTTCTTTCACACTTGGAGGTTTTTCCATTGCCTGCCAAGAGCCCCCTTTGTGATTCTCATCTGCTTCATGTGAGTAATGATAGAATTAGATGAGCGTTTCACCAGCCCGAGCTAGGATTCGAACCTAGGGACTCGGTATGAGAAGCCAACGCGCTAACCACTTCACTATCGAGGCCAGCAATCAGGCAGCTATCGCCAGCTATCGAGGCCAGCTATCGAGGCCAGCTATCGAGGCAGCAATCAGGCCAGCTATCGAGGCAATGCAATTTTTACTGGAGTCTTTGAGATATGTTTTCGTAGTTTGAATGAATTCGGGTTGTTTGATGTGTCTTCAACGAAACAGGACTTTTATAGATTTTCTGTTTACCTTAGAATTGTGTTTAGGTGGAGGGCTGGACTTTCCTAGCTATCTTCAACATCCAATAATATTTAATATTCATTTTGTTTCAACTCAAATATTAACTGCTCAAATATTTAAATAAAATATCTCCAGGGCAGGCAGGCTCGGATCCGGCAAAAATATTTCGAGGGGGGGTTTTAAAAAGTAATTCTTTAATATTTAAAAAATTCCTTTTAATTTGTATGTAGTTTTATAGTCGATACAAATATTTCCGGGGGGTTTCAACCCCCAAACCATCCCCCCTGGATCCACCACTGAGGGCAGGACTCTCATAGATTTTCCGTTTCACAGGTTTTCCTTTTTCATAGGTTCTCTTTTTAAGTGCCTAAAAGTAGACTAGTAATTTAAACAATTTGATTCCAACAGCCTTGAATTGAAAGCACAAACTCTTTAACACTGTCACTAACTTTCTTTGGTACAAAACCAATTTTTCTCATTGGGCACATGTTGTGCTGCACAACGGTAAACTATAATAACATTGTTAGTAATTTCCTGTCGGTCAAATCAATTTGCTGCAACACAGTAAATGTACATGAAAATAAAAAAATTTCAAAACCCATGGCGCCTGAAAGATGGTAACTGACGATAAGTAAATGGGGCAAGGAACACGGGCGTGGAAAGTGAGCCACACTAAGTACTTTATTATGGCGTATTTAGCATCAAGGGGCAACACTGTTGCAAAAATTAGTATAAGCTAATTTCAATTAATTTGCATTAAATGCCATGAAAAGTAATGACAATGCTTTAGCTTAGGAATTTTCGCTGCGTCGCTGCTCTAAGATCTCATTAGTTGTTGGGACGTGTAAAGCGATGAAATGTTTATGATGCCAGTCGAATAACTGTCGCTCGTTTGCGCTAATGAAAAGTCTGCATGAAATTCATGGCTCCTTTAATGCGCTGAACGCGTTTTTCGCTCAAGTATTTTTGCTCAAAGACAAAACGAAAGGCAGGAGAAAGTGTGCTAAGGCGCAATAAGCCAGGTGTCACCAGCTGTTCAGAGTGGCCACAAGAAACAAAAAAAAAAAAGGCGCCGAACCCTTAACGCACCTTAATTGCATTTTTATTAAAACGCACACAACCAAAGGGGCTGAAGGGTGTCAGGGATAAGTGAAATGTGCGGTCTGTCGGGTGATACTTAAATTTTACTTATATGCAGAAACATACGCAGTATGACAGCCAGGCAGAATGGCGAGAAAATGCCGATTTAAGTGAGCACGTTCTGGTGTCTGTATGTCGAGTACATATGTAAATATGTAAATAGGTGTGTGTTGCATATGTCAGTGTGTAGGTGTGCATGTTTGTGCTTAAGCGTGCCGGCATGTTTATGTGGCCGGGGCGAACCCAAATATGAAAATCGATTGTTTTTGACCTCAAATGCAGCAATTTGGTGCGCGTATGCGCGTACATTGGCACCAATAAAACAACAACAACAATAGTGCTGACAAAAGAAAGCATATGCAACGCAACGCCATAAAACGAACGGCAGGCAACAAGCAGCAAGCAAAAACGCAGAAAAACATATAAAAAAATTAATAAAAAAAAATCAGAAAAAAGTGAAAAACACGAAATGTGTTGAAAAATGAAAGCGAAACGGCAAAGCCACGTCACAACGCTGCTGGCAACCTAAAGGCAAACCAAAAGGCGAGTCAGTGAGTTGCCGCATAGCATACTTTTGGGCGCTTCAGACGATACAGCACAGCAAAAACCCAAAGCAAAGCCAAGAAATGAAATGGAAATAAAAAACGAGTGAAATACGCCGCACGACAGACCGTCACTAATGAGGTGGCGCTTATGACTGTCGTGTGCCGCCTCAGACATGCCGCAGCAAAGGCGCATGGCGGCGCGCGGCACGGGGCGTGCCGGTGTAATCGATTGCGCGCCGACTGCGTGCAAGTACCAACAATAAAAAAATATGTAAATTATTTTGTGCTGCTGCTACTGAACTGCGGCACGGCATGCCGCCGTGTCATTGTGTGGCGTTCGAGTGGCGTTTTATTTGTATTTTTCGTAGTCAAACATTTTCCAACAATGCACACATTCGTCGTATGTGTGCCGACGCTAGACACAAACAAATGACGCGCGCGCTCAACGTCTGAACATTGGCGTCATTTGTATTGATTTATGACATATGCGGTGTCGCCGCCTGGCAGCGTTCATATTTCAAATTAATATTTGCACGCATTCATTCCGATTTCCGTTGCTTGTAACTGTTGTTGCTGCTGCATCCATTTTAATTTGACAGCTGTCGCTGCTGCTGCGGCAGCAAGACGACATTTGCACTGGCAATTAGTGGCCGCTTGTTCGAGTGCGCAGCCCCACGCCTCCGGCCGGCCCACACCAGACACTAATGATGGCGACAAGTGCCCGATACCGATTCATTAAAATGTCCGGCACGTAGTGTCGCGGCTGCTGCTGATTTCGTTGCTATTGTATGATTAAATTTGTGGGTAAATTTTAAAATTACTCACTGGGTGTGTGTGTGTGTATGTGAAAATTCAGCAAAACTCACTTTTTTTTACCTGTAAAGAAAAAAATGAGGAACCAGAGTTTAGTTTGCAGTTTTGTAGAGCTTTAAAATGTAAATAAAAGTATATTTTATTGGTTTCATATAGACACACTTAGGCCTCTATATGGGCCCATTGTGACCCATTGAAAATATTTGAAATATGTATGCAATTCAAACAGATGGGGGAAGGGGAGAGGACCTACAGTTTCATGTCGAATCCGAACTTTCTTTCACACTTCGAGGTTTTTCATGCCAAGAGCGCACTTGGGCAATTCTTTTAATTCTCATCTGCTCCATATGGATAGCGATAGAAGTAGACGAGTGTTTCACCAGCCCGAGCTAGTAATCGAACTTAGTGCCTCTGGTATCAGAAGTCAGCGCGCTAGCCGCTGGATTTAAATTTTAATATCAAAATTTTGTGCTATCTTCCAACTGTAGGATACATTTTTAAATCTTAAATAAATTCTGGTCGAAATTTTATTGAATTTTTTATATAATTTTTAATATCTATTACAAAAAATTCAAATTTTGTTTTAATTTCCAACTGTAGGATAATTTTTTAAATATTAAACTAAATCTTGTCACAATTTTGCTAAATTTCTATAAATTACGCACAATTTTTTAGCATTCTTACAATGTAGACAAAAAGGTTGTCTTCACTTGAAAGTTCGTTTTTATCTTCTTCTAAACACCACTAATCTACCTTGCCGAGTGTTTTGTCTGTCAATTCAAAGTCTTTACATGATTTCCGAACTACTCTCTGTCGTCTTTAATGCTCCACATCCACTGTCTATCACACTTAAAACTTCACTAAAAACTTGTGAAAATATTGTTACGAAAATTACTTCTCTAAGTTCGTATCTGGATTGTGAAAATAAAGGCACTTCAATTATTCAGCGCAAACCGCAATCAGAAACCAACAATCACTTTATTTACAAATTTACACTTTGGTTATCTTTACACTACTACTATTGCATGTTTGCCCTCTGCTGGCTCAAATTAGACTCGTCCCCCTGCGCTGCACACTGCTGCCTTTTATACGTTTTAGCTTATCGCGCCGATTGTTCTTGCACATTCCAATTGAACATATCTCGACCATTCTCGCACATTCCATTACCATCGCGAACCATCCTTGCCATATCGGAATTATAGCACGTTTGCCGTACTCTAAAGTGTGTGCCTAAAAGTATGCCCGTAAGAGCATTTATGCATAGCACAGCAACAGAGTGCCTCATCGTTACAATATATTTGGTACCTGAGCAAACAGTGAGCTTCGGTAGCGTAGGACGATGGAATATCTGCTTGTTGTTTTTACTAAACAAACATCTCACAAAAGTAACAAATAACTTTCAAACAATACATATGTTCATAAGAATTGTAAGTCAAAAAAATTGCGCCCAAAAGTATACCTCTAAAATGCTCAAATATACGTCGCCTAAAAACCAGCTCAATTAAATCAAATCACCCAACATTGCTGACAGCACCTGATGCAATTAACCCTGACAGCAGCTACAAGGTTTTGCCACACCCAACTACACAAACATTCATTCACGCACACACACTCGCACACAAAGTCAAACACACATACACACATACACATAGGCGCTTTTACACAAAGGCTGCTTTACAAATGACTGTTTCGGCGAAGCAACGAACAATTCAAATTTGCTCTCGTGAAAATACCAACATTGTTATTGTTGGCAATATAAATTCTTGTTGAATTAAACTCAAGCTACAGCCTAATAAAATACCAACATTAAGCTTGCAAGCTGTCAGAACGCAAAAAAAAATAAAATAATAATGAAAAAAATAATAATGCGCCAACCTAAAGAAATGAGCGACAGCTACAATGCCAATGGAGAGGAGAGTGCACGCGGAAAAGATCAACAACGATGCCATAACACAACAACAATACAAATGAAAGTGTGCGTCAATGAAAAGACCATTAACAAAAGCGCCTAAATGTAGGCACCAAATACAAAGTATAAATTTGTTCTTTCTTGTCGAAATGTTGGTTTTATTGTTGTTATTTGTGTGTGTGTGTGTAGAAACAAAATCTTGGCTGTAGACATTCAGCATAAATGTCGATTTTAAAATATTTCATATGTTTTTTTTTTATAGACGTGTAAATAATTGAAGAGTCTTAAACGTTGTAATATTTGATGAGAATTTGCTTCAAAAAGAAGAACTTTTTACTTTATTAATTTTATTTTTAGAATAAAGCAAAGCAATTTGGGCAACGTGTGCAAGTGCTGTTCAAAATGCGCCTAAAAATAGACTTGGCTGTGGTTTATAAAGTTCTAAGTGCGTTTTGATTTAAGTTTGAGAAGGCATATTTTTAGGCAATGCCAAACATTTTGCAATGCTCAGCTGATGCTTAGGTTGGCATGGGTTTCAGATGAGTACATGAAGTTTTGTTAGTTTGTGGTGGCAGTTAATATGTTTTTAAACGATTTGAGCAAAATAAATTGGTTGGCTGTTTCAGTAAGTTAGTTTAGTTTTATTGATTAATACAAATAAATTAGGGGAAGGAGGCTAAACGAACATATTCAGTGGTCTTACTAGCGCAACAACAACAACAGCAGTGCCAGCAGTTTGGACTATAGGAAATATGTCTCAGCGCATACATCATATAAAATAAGCTCATCAAAGACATCAACCTCAGCGTTAGCCAACACCACCTCCTATTTACCAGCAACGAATGCACAGAGGGTACTGTACAGAATATAGTAATAGGCTTTCTTATACGGAGAGAAAGAACCATCTCTACTAGAGGATGAAAAGTTGTAGTTCCATCACCTGGAACTTCTAGCGATGGGCTAATCACCCACGCTGGCAGAATTCCGATCGATTAAGGAAACAAAACCAAGAGGTCCTATTCTTCCAAGCGCACTGAACAGAAGGAAAACAAAATATATAAAATATATATATTATAATAAAATATTATAAAACATAAAATAACTTAAAATATATATGAATTTGTGGAAAAATATTTTTTTATATAATCAAAGTGAAGCCTGACTTCACAAAAAAAATTCACATATCAAATAAGAAGAATCAAACTTTCTTTATAATTAATATTTAACTAACAGAATATCACCGTCGATGTCATACAAATTCTTAAATTCTTTAAACTACAACTCTCTGAAAATGCTTTAATATTGCATAATTTTAGGCTTAGTCACTTTCCGAGTTAATATTGAAAATCACCATAAACAAATTACTCAATGACGCGTTACTCAACAGCATACTTTTAGTTGCTGATTTTGATTATCTTAACGCCGGAAACTAAACCGAAAGCCATTAAAACTCACTGCTGACTAATTGCAAAATATTTTACACGCAGACTGCCCGTCTGCTCCCAGTCTCCCAGTCAATATGCCGCACACAAAAGACTCACGCAATTTTCCCAACCAGCGACGCTTCCGAGACTCTCTTTCCACTGTTCGTAATTGGATTCTATTGTATTATTTTCGACTGTCGGCTACAACCATTCTAACATAATTTTATGTGGCATAATAGCTTCGGAATCTTTTGTGCGGCACCGCACAGCAATGAACTCGCCGTCTTCCTTCTGTACACGGCCACCTTTTTAACCCGATGAACTTTAAAGCGGATGAAATTTTACTGAGTGAAATGGGCCCACTGGCATCCGACTTAAACGTTGAGAGTCCATTGCCAAAAAATGTGCCACCACCACCAAGCAAAAATTCCAAATACTTACTTAATAATAAAATGGGGAAAAAAGAAAAACAGGAAATTGAAGGAAACGACGGTAGACCGCAGACCTTCGACAAGTGTGCCGCGCAAAGCTTTTTAGCTTCGTTCAACAACAATGCGATTAATATGAGTTAATAATAATAATAGCAACAATAACAATGCCAAGTAAATAAACGCTTAGGTACACGCAGGCAACGGACCAGTCTGTCAGTCAGTCATGTTAGTTTATATCAAATTTTTATCTCACAAAATTCATAATAATTGCTCTATGGTTGTTGTTGTTGTTGTTCGGGTTGTTGCTACTGCCTGGCTTTAAGCTTTTTGATGTTACAAACTGCTTTTGTGTGGCATTTGTGTTGTCGGGTTATGGTACACGTTATGGCTGTTGTTGTTGTTGTATTGAGGTATTAAAAGTTTCCAGTTTGTTTAGGCTGAAAACGCAGTTTGCCGTTAAGCTGCGCGCCACACCAAGTGGCAATAAAGAAACTGAAGCAATATTTATAAACTTTTTCTTTGGAAAAGGTGTCTTAAGGTATAAAATAATAAATATTGACATGAACTTTGAGACTTTATGGTCGTAATAAGATGGCAGTGACCCGTTGTTGTTGTTGCTCATCGGCATCATTCGGTAGCTGAAGAAGTGTGTGTAAGCGTAAAAGTTGAAGCAAATGGTTTGAGAGATTAAAAATAATTAGCTTTTGCTATAATAAGATTTAATTTTTCCGGCAGAAAATCGAACGCGGCGAGTTGAAGGTGAGATGAGGTGAGGTGTGTTGTGGTTAGTTGAGACAAGGTAAGAGAAAAGTTAATGATCAGATGGAATTAATTGTGATGAGATGAAATGAAGTGAGATCAGATGAATTGAAGTGAGATCAGATGAGATGAAGTGAAGTGTGATCAGATAGGATGAAATAAATATGAGATGAGATAAGATGAAATTAAGTGAGATGAAGTGAAGTGTGATCAGATAAGATAAAATAAAGTGATATGAGATAAAATTAAGTGAGATCAGATGAATTGAAGTGAGATCAGATGAATTGAAGTAAGATCAAATAAGAGAAAATAAAGTGATACGAGATGAGATGAAGTGAGATTAGATGAAACCAAGTGAGATGAGATGAAGTGAAATTAGATGCAATGTGGTTAAGTGTGATCAGATAAGACGAAATAAATTGATATGAGATAAGATGAAGTGAGATAAGATGAAATGAAGTGAAATAAGATGAAATGAAATTAGATGAAATGAGGTGAAGATGAAATTTAGTGGGATGAAATAAATTGAATTGAAATTAGTTAAAGTGAAATTAAATGCCGTGAAATTAAGTGAGATGAGATGAAATGAAGTGAGATCAGATGAATTGAAGTGAGATCAGATTAGATGAAGTGAGATAGATGAAATGAAGTAAAGTGTGATCAGATAAGATGAAATAAAGTGATATGAGATGAGATAAGATGAAATGAAGTCAGATGAGATGAAGTGAAGTGAAATTAGATGAGTTGAGGTGAATATGAAAGTTAGTGAGATGAAATAAATTGAATCGAAATTAGTTAAAGTGAAATTAAATGCAGTGAAATTAAGTGAGATGAGATGAAATGAAGTGAGATCAGATGAATTGAAGTGAGATCAGATGAGATGAAGTGAGATAGATGAAATGAAGTAAAGTGTGATCAGATAAGATGAAATAAAGTGATATGAGATGAGATAAGATGAAATGAAGTGAAATGAGATGATGTGAAGTGAAATTAGATGAGTTGAGGTGACTATGAAAGTTAGTGAGATGAAATAAATTGAATCGAAATTAGATAAAGTGAATTTAAATGCAGTGAAATGAAGTGAGATGAGATGAAATGAAGTGAAGTGAGATACGATGAAGTGGGATCAGATAAAATTAAGACAGAAAAGATGAAACTAATTGAAATTAATTGGAGTGAAGTGAAGTGAAGTAAGATGAGATAAAACGAAGTAAGATAAGATGAAATTTACTAGGATCAGGTGAAGTATAATGAATATTAGATAAGATAAAATAAAATTAGGTGAAATGAAATGAAGTAAAATGAAATAAAAGAAGCTGAAATGATTTGAGATGAGCTGAAGTGAGATGAGATAAAATTAAGTAAGATAAGATAAAATTTACTAAGAAAAGATGACGTGTGATGAAATGAAATAAAATAACATGAGATGAGGTGAGATGAGATGAAATTTAATTAAATGAGGTGGAGATGAAATTGGATGAAGTGAAATGAAATAAATGGAATTGAAATAACTTGAAGTGAAATCAAATGAAATAAAATGAGATGAACTGAAATGAGATAGGATGAAGTGAGTTACGAAAAAATGAAAAAGGGTGAAATGAATTAAGTTTAGGTGAAATGAAGTGAGATAACTTGAAGTGAGATGAGATAAAATGAAGCAAGATGAGGTTAAATACAATTTTATGGATAACGTGTGATGAAATGAAGTGAATTAAGTTAAAATAAAGTTTGGTGAAATGAAGAACGAGATGAGATGAGACGTAAAGTGTGATGAAGACAAGTGAGGAGAGATGAAGTCAAATGAGGTGACATGAAGTGAAATAATATAAAACAATGTAAAGGAGATAAATTGAACTGAGATGAAATAATTTGAAAAGAGATGTGATAACATGAGATAAAGTGAGATCAGAAGAAGTAAGATAGGATGTCGCGTCATGAGATGAGTAAATAAGAGGAAATGGAATAAGAGAAACTGAAATATAATCTAAGATAATGTGAGGCGAAAAAAAGTAAGAAAGATCAAATGAAATTAGTTGAAATGTTTGGCGGATCAAAGGTGAGCTTAGGTGACCAGAGACGGGATAAAAGAGAAAATAATGATCAAACTGGATGAGGTGTGATCAGATAAAGTCAGACACAACTCCCAATTGGCCTTGCCTCGTTTTGAGTTTTAAAATTTTAATAGCAAATTTTTTGGACGCTGGCAAAAGGGGTAAACTTTTCATATTATTTGGGTAAATAGAAAAATTGATAAAAATATATAAGATTTGTCATCAATTATTACTTTTTTATATTTGCATTTGATTTCATAAAGTTTCACCACAATCATATAGAAGATTTTACTATTAAATATTACATCCTTATATATATATATATTTAGTTTTATCACAATCATTCCCACAATTGGCGACCAATTATTTATACAAAAGTGACGTTGATTTTCAATTTCCATATACAATGTTTCTTCTTCTTATTAATTCTCTAACAATACAACTTACATATACTAATACATAATTCCATACGCATATGTCGATATGTAATTTGTATTGTAGAATTTTCAATTCTCTATAATTCCCCCAAAAAACAGAAATCAACAACGAAATAACGAAAGACTCTCCAACAATTACATACAATGCCAACAAACGAGCCAACAACAATTCAATGACTCAGAGGAGCATTTAAGTAATTTGGCCAAGTCTTGCTTGAACTCGCAAGCATTTACAAACGCAAACACACAACTTAAATGCTTTTTCAATAAATAAATAAATAAACCAAGCAACAGGTAAACAACAATCGAACCCCACAACAATGATTGCAATGCCAAATAAATCAATCAATAAAGATTGATAAAAAAAAAATCAGCTTTAAGAGCTTCAATGCCTAATTTGCATTAAAATGTTAATTATAGGAAATTGAAAAACGAACACATCAGAGGAAACCACAACAATGCATAATTTTTACAGCTTTCAAAAACCGTTGCTCAGAGCAATGACGCAGCAATGAGCCAACAACCGATACGAACGTGTGTAGGCAACGCTTCCAGCTTCATGTATTGAAAAATGCCAAATAATTGGCAGCAACACAGCAAAAGCTGCCAACATTGTTTCGGTTTTGTAAATTTTGTAATTCTCTGTTTTTATTCAATGTTTTTCTAGTGCTTCGAGGCTTGAATTCAAGGGTTAGCTTAATGTTTGTATGCTTTGGAGCATTTACAGTTGACTGGAAGTCGAATGTGTGCGTAGACGCACGTTTGAATTATGTATATTATGATTTATTTATACAGATTCAGGTAGACCCTCAGGCTGAGGCATCGTGTTGAATTTAATACGTTGAATTTATTTTGTGAACACCTAATACACAACGTCATATTGGAAAGGCGGGTAATGCAGACTTTGCAAAATTTATGCTAACTAAATGGTTTTGGGATACTTGGAAAGAGGCGAGGTAACAGGTCTTGGAATAAACTTCAAAGTGAGTATGTGAATAGATCCAGAAGCTAAAATGTTGCAAGAGTTTTAAAAGTCAAATGGGGATATGTAAACTCAAGTCAAATACAATTTTTTTAAAATTTATTGAGCAGAAGGCTTCAGTGCAGGTGACTCTTTGAATTTGTGACAATAAATAAACATTTTTTGCTTCAAATTTCAGACTATTTAACTTTATATTGTAAAAGAAAAGCATTCTTCTAATCAAATTTTTAGTTTTATGGCTGTCACAAAAATTTTGTGACACAGCTTTAGTATAAATTAATATAAATTTAGTTGAATTTAAGGCTTAACAGCAGATTTTTGGTTGCGTTTCAAAATTTGTGTACGTATTTTATAATATTGTGCTGTCACAAACGGATTGTGGCAATATTTTAATGTTTTCTTATATAGTTAGAAACTAATTTAATTTTGTCTGCATGTTATTAAGAATTACAAAAGAGTTTAAATAATTTTATGATAAACTAACACTATTACAAAGTTTTTTGTGACAAAATAAATACATTAGCTACGCAAAATTTTTAGCTATTCATCTTAAAGCTCTTATTTAGTAGAAAAAATAAACTTTTTCCTATCAAATGTAAGCATTTGCGCTGTCACAATTTTATTGTGACAAAGCTTTTATATTGTTTGCTTGAAATTTTCAAGTACTAAACGCTTAATGGCTTATTTTTGGCTACCATTTTCTTAAATTTCATATCGCAACATAACATAACATAAGGTGTTAATAAAACATCTGAAATTGAAATTGACAATAAATCGCTTAGAACTGTTAACAAATTTTACAAATATTATTTCTGACAAGCAAATTATTTAATTTGACAAGACAATTATTTACTTTAATTTTTTAGATACTAAATGGCCTATTTTTGGCTTTATTTTCGCTATATTTTATTTCAACTTTATGTCACAAAACTTGTGTGACAGTAAATCGCTTAAAATTGTAGACAAATATTTAAATTTTATTTGTGACAAGGCTTTTAAATGAAGCAAAACAAATTTTTAGACACTAAAGAGGGCATTGACTGTGTTTTCCGCTTCAGTTTTTTCAACTATGACAATAAATCGCCTAAAATTGATCACAAATATTCAAATCTTATTTGTGACAAGCCTTTTAAATAATTTACTTTAATTTTTTAGATACTAAATAGACCATTGACTTTGTTTCCGTTTTGGTTCTTTCAGCTTTGACGATAAATCGCTTAAAACTGTAGACAAATGTTGCAAATTTTATTTGTGACAAGACTTTTTAATGATTTACCTCAAATTTTTAGATACTTAAGAGATCTTTGGACTTTGTTTCCTCTTTGGTTTTTCAGCTATGACAATAAATCGCATAAAATTGTTGACAAATATTCAAACCTTTTTTATGACAAGCCTTTCAAATCATTTACTTCAAATTTTCAGATACTAAAGAGGCCATTGACTTTGTTTCCGCTTTAGTTTTATTCAGCTATGACAATAAATCGCCTAAAATTGTTGGCAAATGTTACGAATCTAATTTGTGACAAGCCTTTTAAATGATTTACTTTAATTTTTTAGATACTAAAGAGGCCATTGACTTTGTTTTTGTTTTAGTGTGGCAATAAATCGCCTAACGTTGTTGACAAATGTTACAAATTTAATTTGTGACAAACCACCAAATGATTAACTTCAAATTTATAGTCATTAACCACTTAATGGCCTATTACTGACTTTCTTTTCGCTCTACTTTCCTCTAACGCTATGACACAAAATTGCTAAGACAATAAACCGACTGAAATTGTTGACAAATGTTATTTCTATTCAACATTTGATGTCAGCACAGTATCTGCAATATTAACAACTTTATGCAGAGCATTTAATCGACGTTCCATCACTTGTGAGCAAATGGGTCAATATTGACCCATCACTAAATCACGATAACGAACGCTGGCGCTATTTGCGACGCATTAGTGCGCCAGAAGCGGCTTATTCCTTCCTCTTATGGCAACATATCGAGTAATCCAGTGTGGCATATGGCAAGCGCCTTAATGCATTGTTGAGTTGGCACGAAACGCACAGACGGCCGGCGTAATGCTTAATCGATTCGACCATCGGCCTGACGCACTAATTCACTTTCTAACTGCACTTACGCACCGACTGGCTGCGTTCTGAAACGCGTAGCGTCACGTAGCGCTCTTGTTGTCGCTGTTGTTGTACTATACAACATTTTGATATAGTGTTGTTATTTACGCAGCTACTAAATGGTTTTCTTTATGACCGCATTTAGCGCCATTGTCTCCGCAACGACAGAGGCGGTGGCGTCGGCGCTATTGGGCGCGGATGGGTTGAAAGTTGTTGGGGGCCAATAATAAATGCGCCATCAACATTGCCACCTTTTATTTATTTTATTGATTCCTATGTCATGGCATGTTTTAATGGCCCGGACAGTAATCGGCAGTTGTGTCCACTGTGTCCTGTATTGTTCGCTGCTGAACACAAATTACACCAGAAATAGGAATATAGGAAATTTCTGTTATTTGCTGTAATTAATTGACGCATTTACTTGGGCATAAAAATTCCATGAAGCGCACACACACGCACACAGACAAAGCACATAAATGTGCAAATAACATTAAGATTGACCACGTGTACAGGGTGTGTTGGCAGCAATTCAACAGGGGAGTTTCTTAATATTTTATTGCATACTTTGAGCAGTTTCATTGCTTCGCAACATCATATTTTTAGCGAAACAGAAAGTCCATAAATATGAAAGAAAGGAAGGAAAAGCTTCATTGCAATTTATAGCACATTTTACTAAGAATCCATGACTGTTTATTCCAAACTTATTGAGACAATTAATGGCGATTTGATGTGCTTGATGCGCATAATGCTAGAAAATAATTAGGTTTAGCAAAAAAACTCTTCTATTTTACGTAAATATTTATGACTCAAGATTGTTTAGTGGAACTAAAAATATCGAAATCCTTTCTTTCAAATTAATCACATGTGTATAGAGAAGTATTTTGTATTTGATTCAATATTTAAGTTTTAACAAATCAACTCAATCTTCCCAAATTCTATTCAATGACCGTAGCTATGATTCGTTAGCTGAAAAGGAAAGTGTTCCAAAATTGATATGCCAATATCTGGTATTGTCTGATCTTTCTACTGGGAGACTTCAATTAACTAATGATCTAACAAATCTGCCAAGGATCAAAATCAAGATCCCACCGAGATTGCCTACCTTATCAGAAAATCAAACCAAACTTACCTTCAATGACCGTAACTATGGTTTGTTGTATGAAAATGAAACAATTTCGAACGTTATGTGTCATTATCTGATCTTCCTACTACGAGATCCATTCCTGAATTACTTAATGATCTATCAAAACTATTGAGGATCTACACCAACAGAATTTCCTACCTTAACAGCGAATCAAACAAAACTGCCCTTCAATGACCGTTACAGTAGCTATGATTCATTGGTTGAATAGGAAAGTGTTTCGAACTTTATATGTCATTATCTGATATTGTCTGCTCTTCCTACTGGGAGACCTCAATTACCTAATGATCTAACAAATCTGAAACAGTTTGAACTGAACTGGGAGATCCAATCCTCAATTCCTAATGATCTAACAAACCTATCGAGGATCTACATCAACAAAATTTAACACCCTACACCACTACCAACTTCCCTTCAATGACCGTTGCAGTAGCTATGATTCGTTGGCTGAAGAGGAAAGTGTTCCAAACTTTATATGTCATTGTCTGATCTCCCTACTGGGAGACCCATTGACTAATTACCTAATGTTCTAACAAACCTATCGAGGATCTACATGAACAGAACTGCCCACCTTATCCGTAAATCAAACCAAACTTCCTTCGATTATTCCATGACCTAACCAATCCCGCATAGAACAACATCCACAGCATTGCCCCACTTATCAGACAATTCAGATGATTCCCCGTCGACAGCCGTCAGAATATGTAAACTCGATACTGCCTGATATGTCTCTTCTCCTTACTTTGCTTGAAAGCATAGGGAATCAAAAAGATTATTATTGCTATAGAATGGTAACCTTAATCGACTAAAGTTCACATGAGCCACTGCTTTTCGACAATCCAGGGATCTAGGTGACTATAAAAAGGGGAAGGAAGTCTATTGTAAGAAGAAGTAAGACTCACCTGGATAACTTCTTCTTCGGAAATCTAGGGAATCTAGTCGATGGGACTATTATAAGAAGAGGAAAGGCTCAGATGGGTCATTTTTTCTTTGAGAATCTAGGGAATCTATTCAATATAACTGTTATAAGAAGAAGAACGGCTCAGATGGGCCACTTTTTCTTCGACAATCTAGGGGATCTAGTCTATAGGACTATTATAAAAAGACGAAAGACCAAGCCGGCCCATTTTAAGGAGCTCAAACTGGTTCAATGAGGGAACAGACTTAAATTCAATTGATTGTTTTAACACGATGGTCCTTCATTTCCTAAAAGTCCTTCGCCTTGGGGTAGCCACTCCTACCTACCTACATGTGTGAATATTTACTTACATATTTTATATATTCCAAGTTAAAGTTTAATAAAAGTTTTTAAATTATCTTTAATTATATGAAAGCACTCACTGACCCATTACTCCCCCCCCTTTCCGCCAACTTTTAACTCATCAATTTACCACATTCTTGCGTTCCTTTTTGTAGCTTGCTTTCATTTTCATAACAATTTAATATGCCAATTCATGATTTATGTATGCATTCCTTACATTTTCCTTAGGCTCCGTACGAATCCTTTATGTCAAATGAAATTTATCACCAAATGTAATGTGTACACTTGAGTCTGCCAGCATCGCAACTGGCATTGAATTCTGAGTTGTGGATTTTTTTTCCTCCCTGAACAAATGTATTAATTTTTCACAAAGGCATAAATAAATGTTGTGCTTGTCTTTATGGGTATTTAAATTTGAAATGCAATCACTCATGTTTTGAGGAAGACGTTTTTAATTGGAAATTTTGTTGCCAAATAATAAATTTATTATTTTGTCATACACAATTTGCAAGCAAATATTTCAAGGATTGAGTGCTTAAGGAGATTTAAAGCATGAAATTTAGAATTAGATTAAGGCAGCAATTAAATTTTGAAATTTTTCTTAAAATTTATTATTCAAAATTAAAAAAAAATAAAAAGAATTTTTGGATTTATAAATTCTAGGGATAATTATTTTTCTAATTTCTAAAAATCGTCATAAGGTGTGGTTAATATGGCAAGAATATTTGTAGTTATAAATGAGTTTGTAGTTATAAATAATTTTTTGAGACCTTTGCTGCGATACGAGTGCGACCTTTGTGCAAAAATCTTTGACATTTGTTTCTTAGCTGAAGAACAACATTCAACGTTTCAGTACAACAGTGTTCGATTCTTAGAAATATGAATAATCTCCATCAGGAAACGACATAGAGGACGTTGGAGTGTTTGAGAGGGAAGATGCTTCGCAAAATCTTCAGCCCTTCTCGTAATGGCAACGACTATGATATAGGAATGAACAGTGAGCTATATAAGCTGTTTAATCCTTCGTTGCATGATTTAATTACTTGAAGAAAAACATTTTTTTCGTTTTGATGGTAAAAATGCATTTTTTTTAGTTCCTACATCTATAAGAGAAGTTTTCAAGAAATTTACCATATTTTTGTTGAGATTGCTGCAGCTAAAAGAAAAGTAGGTTTTATCTACATTTTAGTATCGACAACTACGGGGTTTTGAACCTAGGTCGAGCATCTCTGTATACTTGTAATCCAAATCACTAATTATTTATTATCATTTATTTCCCCAAATCAAAACGCTTGTTTTTTCTTCTATTTTCAATGTTATTCGAAAAATTCCTTAAGTAATCAAATGTTTTAACATAGAAGAAAACATTGAGAAATGAACAAATACAAAATGCTGATTAGAATAGTTCCCAAATCAATGAAAAGTTAACATTGCATATATGCAATGCCATGCAATGAAGGGTTAATAACATGGACGTTGCACAGGGAATCGGAATCCAGGTTATGGAAAATAAGTTTGCGGTGAAAAAAGTGTTCCATGCAGTCGTTGAAGGTCAATGTTGAAGAAGAAATTTGTCTGTCTCCGGTTGAAAGACAAAGTTGAGCACGTCCTATCATCTGGAGAAAGCGTAACGCCGTAATGGATTGTTATGGCCAGTTAAGCAAGTAAGTAATATATCTGCATAATAAATGCTTCACATATACAAAAAGTCCAAGTTTCAATTGACAAATTGTCAATTAAATGGTCCCAACTGTAAAAAATAATATGGCAAACATTTGCACATTTGTGTGCATTTTTGCACTCTTTGGGCAAATCGAATGCGAAACAAATGCGGCGTTGACCATAAACTGCGGCAACACACGCCGCCAATCGCAAACAATAGAGTTGTAATCGAATTTAATTGTAACACCTGTAAAATGCGACTAATTGCGGTGACGAGCCATTGGCGCAACAAATGCCATACACACATAAATTAAACAAATTAACTGTAAAATTGCAATTTTGTCGCTGCCGCACAGCTGTTTTGCTGCTGATTTTTATTTATGGTTTTAATCAATTTGTTTGTTAAATGTTTACGATTTGTTGCTGAAGCGCTTCGATTTTCTGGCTGTTAACAATTTGTTAAATTTTACGCTTAGTGACATTTCCAAGTTTCTTTTGAGTTGTGTTTCGTGCAAGCAGAACATTTTTTTTATTGTTTCGCAGTATTTCAACAATTTTCGATAAGCTGCTCGCTTTTGGTACTTCAGTAGACCAGCTTTTCTTGTTCTTGTTATTACTATTGTTGTTGTTCTATGCAATTTTGTACGCTTATTGTTAGCTAGAAGTTGAATGAGATTTAATTACAACAACAACTTTTTGCTGCAAATAAACGACGCCTCTTCGTAGTTCAATTGCTGCACGTGACAAAAAGAAAACACAAAAAAAATTCATTAAAAATACTGCAAACAAAACTTAATTCTGCGACTTTTGTCTAATTATTGGCATTGGCTTTTTTAACTTTCTTTCATTCATTCCTTTTGCCACGCTCAACACACTTGACTTCCGTTGTACATTTCCTGCCTTCCGGTCATACAAATCCTCACCCTCCACCCGCGTCTTCGTTCAGCAACCAATGCTTTCTCCCTGAACTTTTGAACTTTCAAGGTAAGTTTTCAATTTACTTTCCTGCATATTTGCTCGCTTTCAGTTTGGTTTTCGTGTATTTTCACACACTTTTCGAGCATTTTAAGCATTTGTGTATGTTTTTTTTTATTTTTATATTCCCTATTTTTTTTTGCTTCCGCCACTTTACGACAAGTTCTTTGCTGTAAGGAAAAAAAACTGCAGCACCAAACAACTGGAATCAGTAGAAATGCTTAATTAATTAACGTTCACGTCGTTTTCTCGCTGTTATTTTCATTTACTTCGTCTGCTTCATGCCAAAAGCCATGAATAACAACAACAACAACGACGACAGAGCCAAGTGGCAAATTAGACGCTCAAGTTCGGTTAAATACAACAACAACTTATGCAAGTAGGGGTTCTAAGAAAAATATATGCAAAATGTATGAAAAAGTACAGAAAATAATAGAAATAATAACAAGAAAAAATTTACAAAATAACATAAAAATTCAGTAAACTCATAAAATAAAAGCATTAAAACCGCATTCAAGTAAATCTGGCGTATTATTATTTTTTTCTTATTTACTTCATCGTATCGCCTTCTTCGCCGTTTTACCGCACATAATAAAGTCATTTGCGGCAAATTGCGGCCTGGTGCTTTTTTTTTTGCTATTTGCTGTCTGTCCACCAAAGCACCAAAGTGTCTCTTTCCGTTTCTTGGCTATGCGAATTTTATGAGCATTATTCGCACGAAACGGCAACCAGAGGTTAGTGGCCGCCAGTGTGGTTATTTTGCTTATGTTGTTGTTGTTGTTATTTTCACTAAGCACCAATTGGTGGCTTCTAAGCAGTTGAGAGAGCATCTTGTGTGCAAGTTTAGATACGGAAAAGTAGAAAAAATTTACTTTGGAAGCAATGTTGAATAATAAAAAAAGAAAAAATAATAAAAGTTTTAGTGAAATGTAATGAACATTGAGTTCAATCTTCAATCGGGGTAACTGGAAACTCAAAAGGACCAACAGAAAAGGCATGTAAAATTAGTTTTAAAAGATGCCAAAGTCTATAGAGTTTGTAGTAAGTTTTTTGTTGTTGCCAGTACCACACGATCTAGTGGACAGATCGTTGCTGTAGAAAACGAATGTCGTATGTTTCATTGAATTTCATAGCACATACGACAGTCGTTTTCTCAGGCCACGAGATGCAATTTAGTGTGGCCTCGTTCCTTCTGAGAGTAAACTTTGCTGAGAATCTGTAATGAATGGGTACTTCATCAAGTACCATAGAGGCACAATAGATCACTTCACATTCTACCGAATCTTCAATGTTCTACCTACTGTTGTAGGCTCTTTTTGGCCTCAATAACTAGGCGAGGCCCAGTAAATTTCAACTGAAACTAATTTTCTTTAGTAGATGTTATTCTCAACACTTCAAAACTGGTTAACCCTTTCGGGACGGAGTTTAATTTTGAAATCCAATATACTCTCAGAAGAAATATTCTCCTGCTATGAATACTGAGGTTAGAAAATTTTATTGGATGCTCACAAATTCTGAAATCATCCTTTTATGCGGGAACACTGAAATCGAAAAAATATTTTACGTGGGTCGTAAGATATGAATAATTGTTTAGAGACGCATTAAAAACTTGCTAAGACATATTATCCCAGTAGTCCCGAAAGGGTTAAGCGTACAGAGAAGTAAGAGCCTCAGGAATTCGAAAGCCAACGAGAAGGCCAAAAAATTAACCAGTAGAGATTTCGTTCTAAATGAACGAATTGCAATAAAGTTACGTACACCAACAAAAATTGCTGAGAGCAAAATCTCTAACAAGCAATACATGGAATTGATTTGAACGCTGCAGTATGAGACCATCAATTTAGTGGAATTACGACACTAATAAATTAGAGAAACCGATGAATTGGAAGCAATGTGATCTGTCTAGACTTGAAGCTGTTAGAATCGATTAGAATTCTGCACTATCAGCCAATCAATCTGGCAGAAGTACCACATACGAGGCAATCTGCTTAGAATTAATGCGGTTAAAACAGGTCATTGACACATAGGAGACTATGCAGCAAAGGGCATCTCTCAATGGACAGCAGTCACAATAAAAGCTCCCTTAGCTGTGATTTATTATTATTATTACTACTGGAACCTGTGGAACTAAACGATCTATTCTATCTAAAACATCTATCTATGGAACTGTGACCTAAAAGATCTATTACGCATCCGAGAGAAATTGTAGCATATTACTCAAACCTCTGAAGTCCCAATTTGCACCTGTTATAAGGAAATTCCTCGATGAACGATAAAGCTCCGACGAAAAAGATGTTCGATGCGGTAGTTAGAGGTCGTAGATGAAAGAGGCTGTGTTCGTGGACCGACCGTGTCTCTGGTGGAAGGACCAAGTTTAGAACGCCCTCTCTTGGTGTGACCAACCGGAAAAGACGCGCGCAAAGCAGAAGATTTTAGAAAGATAACTTTATGCTTTTTGTTTTGACCAGTTAAGTAAGTACATATGTAATAAGGGTGCTTCTTTCCGTTATGCACAAGGGGCATATTCTTCTAATTCTCATAGTATATTTACTGCATTTTAATTTCCCTGCAGCCGCCGTGGCTCAGTTGGTTAGTGCGTTGGACAACGAGTCGAATGCAGAACGACGCAAGTTCGAATACTGCATGTAGTAACAACTAAAAAACAAAATAACGGGAAACTCGTTTTCTCTTTCGGTGGCTGTCCTCTCAGCTAAAAATGGCAAACCTCTTAGAGTAAATTTTGCTTATGAAAGAGCTCCCAACGCACAACACGTGAATTTGTACGTTTAATTTTACTGTTAGCCGTCACAATCCAAACGAAAAGAAAGCCATCAAACATTATCTGTAAGTCTTTTAAAGAAGTAAATAGTAGGTTATGTTGTTGCACGTGAATGAGCACATTGTGAAATAAAAAAGAGGTAGAAAGCACTGGAAAACAGTTTTCGAAGGAATTTAAGAGATTCCCAGCTTCAAAATCAGTAATTAAGGGCTTTCATTAACGTCTCAAACTGGTCCCAAAATTAGTCTCGAACAATCCGAAATCGAGGTGAATAAAAACGGACACAGAAAACCTAACATTAGACGACCGGAACATTAACCAACTAACCAGAATGGAATGGAATAGGATGAATGGATACAATAGAGTGGATATGAGGGGAACCGAACAAAAATTTCCTAGGGGGACCAATTTCTCAAGCACTCAGGCTAGATAGCCCAAAGCTCCTCAAGAGGAAAAGAGTGATAGAGGAAAGTAAGGTGGGATTAAAGAAAGAGTAGTGGGGAAAGAATAAGGACTACAAGTCTTCCTGCACAAATTTTCTGGATTCTGTAATGAATCTCAGAAGAGAGTGTAAGAGAATGGACCTCGTCCATCCTTATAACATCAGAATCCAAAATGTCGAGTCTCGTTCAAGCGAAGGCCGGATAGGCACAGATAAATTACTTTGCGCTGTCTAGCTTCTTCAGATAAGATGCGCAAATTGGATCCTCGATGATATGTTGGCCCCATGGATTGTGTTCTTTGATCTTTCTTTCTTAAATTCAAGAAAATTACCCCTGTCTTCCAGCTCGGGTCTAACACAAAACACGTGGCGGTCTTGCAACTTCCCAAACTAGACTAACGCTCCTGTAAGCTGTTTACATAGAATTTGATCCAGTCGAGGGTGCTTGCTAGAACTAAAACTAACCAGAAATGAGTGCACACAAAGGCCTAAGTTTACATCATATAGAAGCAACAACTCTATTTTGTCACACAATGTGTTAACTAATGTTCCATTATTCATTCTGTCTTATGATTTCTGCAGATCCAATATTTTCCTCTTTTTCTTCTAAATGTGTCCTAATACATGGACAACACTGCATTGTTTTCTTTTTCTCTCGAAATTTTCTACCTGTATAGCCCAACCAATTAATCGGCTTCAGCTTCGGCTACTTTCAATCTGCAAGCAGCTTTCATAATTGTTTCAAGTTATTCTCGCCGGCTTCGGTTTTAGACGAATGTCAGTCTTGCAGCCAATTAATCGGCTTGTCACCTTCGCTCGAGCTCTAACTGCCTGTAGTGATTGGGTCATGATGACAGTTAAAGTTTGACCAACTTTCTGAAACATGATCACACGTTCTTAGAATATTTTAAACAATATTGTTTGCCATTGCCCTCACAACTATTTTTAAAGTTTATTTTCATCTAAAGAAAACAACAGCAGAAATATCAAAATATTTTTTAAATATAATTTTCGCTCCGTTTCCATTTCTTTTATTCTTAGATTTACCTCTAAACATTTCTTTTGTTCATAGTTTTATTACTAAAAAAAATCACCTTGAAATGCAAAGACATTAGAAATGGCCAACAATTTCCGCACATAAAAAGAAAACTAAAATAAATTAAATAATTTAAAACGTTCTGCGAAGAGCGTGAAAGCCAAGAAATTGTCATGCACACCAAAATGGCAAAGACCACAAGGCAAACTGGCTTTGGTCGGAGCACCTACAAACAAACAAAGCAAACGAAAGAACAAACGAACGAAAAGCAGCAACGGCGTTGACATTTTGCAGTGCACAAAACAGCAAAAAGGCGTTTCGCCACTTTTCTTTTAATGGCCAACAGGCAGGTCTGGCCTGGCGTCTATTTTTGGCGAAAAGTGGAGAAGCAGCAACGCAACGCTTTTATTCGTAGACCAATGCATGGATGCGGAAAGGAATGTGTGCGCATGCGCAGCGTTTTGTGACGGTCATTGGGCGCAAAATACATAAACCGGGTGTTGACGACGCTGCGAACGGACGAACACAGGCGGAAGAGGTAATTTTAGACCAAATGGCAATGAATGCAATGATAGCGTGTTGCAGTGAGTGGAGGCGAGGTAAGGTTAGAGGTGGGAAGAGCTGAACAAGTGGACAGTGGAATAACACTTGGAGCTGTAATTAATATAAAAAAATAATTAAAAATAGGTTTGTTTGTTTGTTGCACAACGCCATACAACAACTTCGATTGTCAAGGTGGCGCCACCTGTGCATTGCAACAAAGCCAAGTCTTGGTGTCAAGTCCAACCTGACGCCGTAAATGGATAGAGACGACAGCAAAATACAACAAAAATTGAAAATTGCAAAATACAACAACAATAATAATAATAGTGCGCCAAAGCAACAGAGCCTGAAGGCACATTTTTATGTACGCATTGTTGTTGCTCTGCTACGCGCCGCCGCTGCCGCATTTTTATGCCACCTTCGACTTTGACTCCTACAAACGTCCGCCCATTCCCTGACGCCTACCTACCACTGCTACAGTGTGCAGCCTTTGTTTGCCCACCTCCCCGCCCGCGCAGCCATTGCTCCCAGCTGAATTTTTTATGCTTCTCTGCGGCCGCCTTTCTGCAGCTCTTGTTTTGTTTTTTTTTTTCGTCTTGCTTTTGGTGCATGTTTTGCCACTTTGCGCTTGCAATTAGCAACAGCAACAACGCCGCCGCCTGTGGCAGCTGTGCGCCGGCGCATTGGCCACATTGACTTTGCTTCGCTGGCGCTTGGCCGCCGTACGTGCCGAAGTGCGTGTTGCGCGATGCATGCGATAGCAGCAGCGCCTATCTGCGCATTTCCATCGCCCAACGCCTGAGCTGCTAACACAACAACAACAACAAGTAGAGTTTCAGCAAGAAAAAAGCATCAAGAAAAACAAACAACGCAGCAATGCGCCGATCACAACGCGCATTCTTATCGCACATTTTAGCATTTTTTTTGCTGTCGCTTTTTCGATTCGCATTTTTCACATTTATTTCACTAAAAGCATTCAATTTATGAATTCTTTGAAATGCGCATTAAAGAAATTAACCATAAAAAATTTATACGAAAATTAAGAAAATACTACAGAAAGGCAGCCAGACATCAACCAGCGGCCGTCTCGCTACTCGCAATGCGGCAATTAAATTTGACGCGTCCACTAGTCAACACCGCCTTCTGCGCGGGCTTTGACTTCAATGCTTGAGTGGTCGAGCGCTGGGCATTCTTGACTCGCTGGCTGGTAACCTTGGCTTTGAAATTTGATCATACACAGCGACGATCTGGCGCAACGGCCTAATGGAGTGCGCATGCGCCACGCTGAACCTGATGAACGCTGCGATTTATCACGCCACTGCGCATGTGCGGCAGTTGGCACCTAAGACACATCATATTTCTATGCTTAAGTGGCATTGCTTTGAAATTTTCATTGATTTTTATGATATTTTAATTACAATGCAATTAGCGAGGAAAAACGAAGCGCAGGAAACGCAGACGCAGTTTCATTAAAAAAAAAAACAGCTAACAAGCAGCAACAGCTCGTCATCATTAAATTGAATGGAAGGACAAATGTGTAGAGGAGTTAAAAACTCAGAAAAATAATGTTATTTATATTTAAAATCAGTGAACTTTTGGGCAATACAAATTTTTGAATAAATAAATAGTCAAATATTTATTTAGTTTAGTACAAGGAAATCATTCTGGAAGTGGACCAGACAGTCATTGACATTGGAAAAAAATTAGTAAGTGCCCAACAATAAAAAAATACTGAGGAAGATATGAAAAATCATTAAGAAATTAAGGTTAAATAAAGAGCCTAGAGGCCTTAGGAAGCCTAGAGGGATAGTTATCTTAATTTGGAACCACTACAACATCGAATGAATGAACCATTGAGCCGTTAAACGCACACGTGGTTGAATCGCTCTTAAAGGTACATTTGAAAAAATTTGCCTCCGGGCAAAAACTTGGTTTAAAGTGTTGTATGAAGAACCGTGTTTTGATGAGCCAATGGATTTCAAATTTAGTGAAAACACTACAAATAAAAAATAATTCGACACGTGTTTTTCAATTTTTTGAAAGTCAGAATTTAACGGATCAATAATGGGTTAAGGTTTTTATACGGAACCAATCGGCTTATTGACTTTAAAATTGGTATAATTGAAATAAAAATTTACTAAACAAGTGTTTTTTATTTTTACAAAAATCAAAATTAATAGAAGTAAAGAAAGGGTTAAAAGTTTGTAAGGAGAAATAAGATTTTTTTTACTTAAAACTTGGTAAAATAACTTCAAATGTGAAATAGTTCGATACATGTTTTTAATTTTGAAGGAAAATCGAAATCTGACTGGGTCAACGATGGGTTAAGAGTTTGATTAGAGTAACTGTAAAAACACATGAATTATTGGGCCTGTTAACTGCAAACTTGGTGAGGACACTTGAAATCAAAAATAATTGAGCACATGTTTTGAATTTTTTTTCTTAACTAAAATCTGACGGGTCAACGAAGGGTTAAAGCTTGTATGAAGAAACAAGATTTTATGGGCTTTTTGACTTCAAGCTTGGCGAAAGCACTTTAAATGTGAAATAAATCGATAAATAAATTTTCATTTTTAGGAAAATCGAAATCTGATGGGTAAACTATGGGTTAAAAGTTTATATGGAAAAAACGATTTTATAGTCTTTTTGACTTCAAAATTAGTAAAAGCACTTTAAATTAGAAATAATTCGGTAAGTGTTTTTAATTTTTTCAAAAATCAAAATGTAACTGGGTCAATGATGGGTTAAGAGTTTGTATGGAGAAGCGTGATTTAATAGATTTTTTTACTTGGAATTTGGTGAAATTTTACTTTATCCAAACGATAAATAGACAGGTGTTTTAATTTTTCGAACATCTGACAAGTCAACAATGGGTTCAGAGTTTTTATGCAGAACCATGATTTAAGAGGTTTATTAACTTAAAATATGCTGAGATCACTTCAAATGAGAAATAATTAAGCAGATGTTGTTTTATAAAAATCTAACGGAAATCAAAAAAAGGTTAACCCTTTCGTTGCAGGTTTAAATTTTACATTTATCGATTTAATCTATTGTGGGGTTATATCAATAACTCGCTATAATAATTTTCTTTAAGTTTTATAAACGGACCCGGTTTTTTAGAATTTTGTCATTTGAGAGCAAACACATCGTTGTGGCTGTAATAATTACGTTAACATAAAATTCTTTACGCTTAACTAAAAATCGAAAAATTCTTCATTTAATTCAGCTAAAATTATTTTAAAAATTTATTTGAATTACAAAAAAATCAAAATAAAATTTTACTCTTATTTTTTTCAGCGTCTTTTTTTTTACTATTTAAACTAAAACTTTACACTCACATATTCAGTTTATTAATTTCGTATTATTCCCAAAACATCAAACCATTCTAAAGATCAACAAAAAATGTTTTCTTGAAACCATAGAGCGTTCAGAGGTCTAAAAAGAACCATGTTGCCATATGGCAACAAAATGGCAAAAGGGTTAACAGAAACTTGATTTATTGTGTCCATTGTGTTAGTAACACATAAACACATTTTTCAATGCTCATAAAATGTAGTCGACCCACTGCAAACTCCCATTTATTGTTTGATATTTGTTCGCACATTCTTCACTTAATTGACTTAAACAACATTCAAACATTGTTTACTCTTTAAGCGCATAGTTTTCATTTTATATATTTTTTGTTTTTGTATAATCATTATGCTGACCTTCCATGCAAAACCAATTTGTTTATTGCAAAACACAATAAACAAAAAAACAAAACAGCAAAACATCAAAGCGCGAATTTTCACACTGCTCCCCGCTGCAGCCGCTTCGCATAGTTGAGTGTTTATTTTTACTCGAAATATGCTTTGGACTAGGCGCAATTTGTTTATTTACGCCGGCAAACAATGCGCCGACGAGCAGCTGGAAATTGGCTACGGCCACCGACAGACAACGCATGCAAATACACAAATTGCTGAACGTTTGTCGTGCACATAAATCGATGCGGGCAACGATGTGCGTTCGCGCTTACGGCAAATTTCCGCGCAATCAAATACATAATTTACAGAAGGTCGGCATAAGTGGTCAGTTGTTGGCATGCATATTGTTTATTTGTTTTTGCTATTGTTGTTGTTACATTGACTCAATACTCAATGCTCGATAGTACTACGAGTACTAATGATGCAATGCTGTGCTTTGTAGGCGCTGCGTTCGGCTCGACTGGGCGGATGTATAAAAAGTTAGTTTGTTTGTAGTGTTGGTAACACACAGAAGGAGGCGTGACCGGCATGGAGAATAATATACATTTTTTAATGAAATTGCCAAGAGAATCAGTCATGTGCGTTAGTCGGATCGTTGGTCTGTTTTGCTAGCTGTCTGCCCATTTTTTTGTCCATTTTCAGCTTGCGTTTGCATGTCGTTGTTGCTCTGACTTTCTGCTCATTGTGTCTCTGTTCGACTCTCCGCCTGCGTATGTATGATTATATTAAAAGAATTTCGACTTTATGCTATGGTCCCACAAACCCTCTTTAATTTGCCCACTTTTAGTCAGGGTTGCCATATTACAAGACTGCGCAAAATATGAAAATGTTTATATTCAATATCAGATGAAATTTTCCATTCCACAACGATTCATAAATATACCTAAATGTGTCTAACCTAACCTACAATACCGGTCACTATATTCTCGGTATTCATACTAAAAGAATAGATCTAGGCCAACTGACAATTGACTTCCGCCGAAGTTCTAAGACGAAGAAGAAAGAGTGAGTCTTTCATCTACTCTCCACCCGCCCTGCAGTTTGTTAGTTCTTTTTTATTATACGAGCCAGCATGCAAGGAATATCCATGTTTATGTGAGTCTATGAGTTGGTTCTGTAAGAATTCAGAAGCTTGGAGACAGGGCTTTGAATACAAAAGTTGTAAACAATTAACTTGAACCCATCGATCTCAAAAGTACTGAAGAAACGCAAGGAAACCATTTCACAATGGTGCAGTACGGACCAAAAAATCTCTCTTTCTTTCTCAGGATAAAAATTCGTTTCTTTTGCATAGAGAACCTCATCGATTTCTCAAAAAGCCAGAAGAATATTATCTCTATTTTTTTAACCCTTTCAGTCACAATGTCCAATATATTGAACTACAGCCCATACAATTTATACAGAACCGGTTTACTTTCATGTCGGAAAGGGTTAATGAAAATTTGATTCTTCTGCACTATCAAACTCAAAATTTCTCTCTCAGGATACACATTGCTTTCTTCTTCACAGAGTAACTCGCCGATATCTTAAGTCAGAAGCGAATTATTTTTCTCCTTCTCTTCGGATACACATTGAGTTCTTCCGCACAGAGAATCTCTCCTCCTCCCCCCACGTTACAAAGCCACAAGCTAACTCTTTCTCTCTTTTTCCCTCAGTATGAACACTAATTTCAATCAACATCTCACGATAAAAGTATTAGGTTCTTTTGCACAAAGATTCTCGCCGGCATCTCAAAAGGCCAAAAACTAATTCTCTTTTTTTCTTCCACGATACACATTGGGTTCTTTTGCACAGAGAACTTCGCTGATATCTCGACAGTCCAGAAGGGAATAATTATCTTTCTCTTTCAAAATGAACATTGGTTTCTTCTGCTTCGAGAACCTTGCCGACATTTCAAAAGGTCAGAAGCGAATTCTCTTCTGTCTCGGGATGAACAATGGGTTCTTTTGCACAGAGAACCTCACTGATATCTCAAAAGGCCAGAAGCGAATTCTCTTTCTCAGGATAAACATTGAATTCTTCTACACAGAAAACCTCGCCGATGTCTCAAAAGGCCAGAAGTGAATTCTCTCTTTTTCTCTCAAAATTAACATTGAATTCTTTTGCACAAAAAACTTCGCGGATATGTCAAAAGTCCAGAAGGGAATTCTCTTTCAGAATGAACATTTGTTTATTTTGCGAATTCTTTTTCTCTCTCAAGATAAACATTGGATTCTTTTGCACAGGCAACCTCAACGATATCTCAAAAGCCTAGAAGGGAACTCTCACTTTCTCTCTCTCTTTCTCAGGATGAACATTGAAATCTTCTGCGCAGAAAACCTCCCCGATATCTCAAAAGGTCAGAAACTCTCTCTCTAAGGAAACATTTTTGGTTTCGAACCAGCGAACTACGTCGATATCTTCGAGATCTCATTGTTGCTTTTGGTTGGATCGGATCCTAAGGACTAAGTCCTAAGATATCACAAAAAAAGCTAACATAACCCATGTGTACCTTCCAATCTAATGTAACTGAAGGTCGTTCCCTTTCGCCACCTACCTTCAATTGAAAATGCGCATAAAACTCATAGCTGAGCTCATTTATGTTCCTTTCTTAAAGCACATAAATAAATCACTTCACACTTAAGTACTTTGGCTCATAAATATTTATGCTACAGTAATATGTACAACTCAACATATTTCATTACAAAATGTTTGACAACCATAATGAAAACTTTTAAAATTTTGTTCCTACAACAACCAAACCACTTGGCATCGGCAGCAATAATTACTAAACTTATTTTGTTATTGTATGTAAAATAATTTAGCTAAAGCCTGAGGTCGTTTACTGTCGGCGCAGAGCTTCATTCATTCTTCAGAACCTGTTTGGCCTCCCAAGTGTTTAGTTTGTGCCGTAGGTCAAGCGGCGTTAAGTGTTTCATGCTTAAAGTTGGCAATAGTTGCAAATCTTTTTTAGAATTTTTTTTTAATCTTCAACTGTTTACAGCATAAACTTGTTTCTATTTTTTTGTATAATCTTTGACTCAACTTTATAGCTGCGTACTTGTTTTTGTTGTGGTTATCGAAGGCGTTCATGCTTGAGCAATTCAAAGCCCAGTTGACTCCCCATTGCTGACGTTTGTGATTAATTGTTGCTGTTGCAAAAACACATCATTGCGCTTCTTCCTTTACTAGAAATTGTTGTTGTCAGGCTGCTGTCAAAGCTATGTCGTTGTAGCTCAGTGGCACTGCTTGGCAAAGCTTAAAACACGTTACAAGTGCGTTGTTGTTTTATTTTTAGTTATTAAATATTATGAAAATTTTTGTAATTACCATAAGCCTGGCTTTCTTATGCTAATAGTCGCTGGCATGGCTATAAAAATACTTTGCTACGCTGTGTCTATGTGTGTGTGCCTAATGAAGAGGTTAACGTTTCTGTTGAAAGGTAATTTAGTTATTTCATTAATTTTTAAATAATCTGCATTCTAAGATGAGTCATGGCAGAAGAATTTATTAAGCTTGAAAACAGGTGCTAGGAATTAAAAAATAGGCATGATTCTACTGAGGTTTTCTGCGAAAAAGCATTAAATATTCAAATCACTTTAATCAATTTTGCTATTAAATAAACAAAACGTTAGTTTATAATGAGAACCGCAAAATTTAAATTGATAATAAAATGTTATTTATGGTGAGCCTAAAAATAAAAAAAAATTATTGAAATAAACTAATAACTGGTCAGAGAGTAGAAGAGTCTCTTCGATGTGTTTACTTTTGGTTTGTGATTGGTTTGAATCCCAAAAACTTTAACTACTTAATATGAACGAAATTTCAACCACCTTAGCGAGGATCTAAACCAGTGGTGACTATTTGATTACAAGGCAGCACCACTGGTGCATTGAGCTGCTCGATTGAATGAATCGATAGGTCTCGCGTCTTCTGGTTTCTTCTATGCTGTCTAAGAAGCATGGATGTGAAAGGCACAGAGGAAGTGAAAGACGGTTTCTTTTTTGTCCGACATAAGATATGAAACTTTTCTGAGGTCCTATGCGTCCTAGAACAGTAAGCAAGGAAAAACTACAAAAAAGAGGCAGATAGAAGTATAAAAAACTAAAAAATGGGTGTCCAGTGCGAAATTAATAAAAATGGAAACAGTTAAAGAGAGAAAAAACTCCATTGTTCATAAGAAAACGGAGCAGTCGGGTTTACACACAAATAAATCGAACCCAACAGTCATCAGTACGGATGCGTTTAAAAAAGAAAACAACTAGAACATAGCAGAATTAATTTAGGTGCATAATACTTTTTTCTACATACACTAAAAGGTGATGACAACATTCGTATTGTGTATTTATTTATAAATAAATATAAATATTTATTCTAAAAATATTGAATAACTTATTTGCATTTAAAACGACATCAAATTTACATATATAGATGTGAAATAATGATTTTTTTTGCAAAATAGATGAACAGATGAACCAATAACAACAACAAATTGCACTTAATTTGTGGGATAGCTTTTTCACCTACTTTGCCAAAAACCCTCCAATACCAGGCAGCTACATTGTCTTTAGCTTAGACCCCACTTTTCCACAGGGAACTAATTAATATATGTTCTTCATATTTACCATTAAATAATATCAACAACCAGTTGTTGATTGTAACAACATATGTGAAATAACAAAAATTTAAACATATATCGTCCAATATTTGTTTTGTAAGCAAATACACAAACAACTGTCTGTGTGGCCTCAGCAAACGTAGCCAAAAAATGTTATTAAAAAAAATTTATTTTGTAAATATCACAAAAAAATAAACCTTGAGAACGAACTAGCTGCACTTTAGTCTTCAACACTGTGTGCCAACTTTGCCAAAAACAAAAAACACTCAATAATATTTGCGCAACTGTTTGCATGTGTTGTTGTATGTTAATATAGCAAACAATTTAATAATTATACTTTCAAGTTTAAACAAATTCTGCAAATACATACAGCTGTACATGAGGCCTAGAAGTTCCATACAGTTTTGTTTTTTTGTAAATAAAAATAATTACTTTTCATAGACGTAAAAGTCATGAAACAAGTGTTTTTAGTTTTACGCATTTCATTGTTATTATTTTTACTAATTTTTGTTTGCGTTTATATTTAACTAATTGTTTTTGTTTGAACAGCTTTCTATTGAATTTGCTGTTCCTTGAATTTTTGTTTTGTTAAAAAATGTTTTTTATAAGATTATAGAATGTGTGTGAGAATAAAATGTGTGGAAAAGTGTGATGCATGAAAGGAACCTGCAAATTTGAATGGCCTCTTGGAAGCTTTTTTTGCATCTTTAGAGTTCACTTAGTGAAGACCAAAGAAATTCACGGCACTCTGACTCGCTGCCCAACTATCTAACTTCTGATACATGGAAGGAACCTATGATTTCGAATGAACTCTTAGAAGTTGTTTCTGCAACTTCGGTATTGGCTTAGTGAAGACCAGTTTAACCCACAATACTCTGACTCGCTGTCCAATGATCTAACTACTGATACATAAATACTAATGTTTTCAATTAAAAGTGATTTTTTAATTTGACTTATCAGCTCAAAAATAAAAATTAAAAATAAATAAAATAAAATAAAATAAAATAAAATAAAATAAAATAAAATAAAATAAAATAAAATAAAATAAAATAAAATAAAATAAAATAAAATAAAATAAAATAAAATACAATAAAATACAATAAAATACAATAAAATACAATAAAATAAAATAAAATAAAATAAAATAAAATAAAATAAAATAAAATAAAATAAAATAAAATAAAATAAAATAAAATAAAATAAAATAAAATAAAATACAATAAAATAAAATAAAATAAAATAAAATACAATAAAATAAAATAAAATAAAATAAAATAAAATAAAATAAAATAAAATAAAATAAAATAAAATAAAATAAAATAAAATAAAATAAAATAAAATAAACTAAAATAAAACCAATAAAATAAAACAAAATAAAATACAATAAAATACAATAAAATAAAATAAAATAAAATAAAATAAAATAAAATAAAATAAAATAAAATAAAATAAAATAAAATAAAATAAAATAAAATAAAATAAATAAAATAAAATAAAATAAAAAAAAATAAAATAAAATAAAATAAAATAAAATAAAATAAAATAAAATAAAATAAAATGAAATAAAATAAAATAAAATAAAATAAAACAAAACAAAACAAAACAAAACAAAACAAAACAAAACAAAACAAAACAAAACAAAACAAAACAAAACAAAACAAAACAAAACAAAACAAAACAAAACAAAACAAAACAAAACAAAACAAAACAAAACAAAACAAAACAAAACAAAACAAAACAAAACAAAACAAAACAAAACAAAACAAAACAAAACAAAACAAAACAAAACAAAACAAAACAAAACAAAACAAAACAAAACAAAACAAAACAAAACAAAACAAAACAAAACAAAACAAAACAAAACAAAACAAAACAAAACAAAACAAAACAAAACAAAACAAAACAAAACAAAACAAAACAAAACAAAACAAAACAAAACAAAACAAAACAAAACAAAACAAAACAAAACAAAACAAAACAAAACAAAACAAAACAAAACAAAACAAAACAAAACAAAACAAAACAAAACAAAACAAAACAAAACAAAACAAAACAAAACAAAACAAAACAAAACAAAACAAAACAAAACAAAACAAAACAAAACAAAACAAAACAAAACAAAACAAAACAAAACAAAACAAAACAAAACAAAACAAAACAAAACAAAACAAAACAAAACAAAACAAAACAAAACAAAACAAAACAAAACAAAACAAAACAAAACAAAACAAAACAAAACAAAACAAAACAAAACAAAACAAAACAAAACAAAACAAAACAAAACAAAACAAAACAAAACAAAACAAAACAAAACAAAACAAAACAAAACAAAACAAAACAAAACAAAACAAAACAAAACAAAACAAAACAAAACAAAACAAAACAAAACAAAACAAAACAAAACAAAACAAAACAAAACAAAACAAAACAAAACAAAACAAAACAAAACAAAACAAAACAAAACAAAACAAAACAAAACAAAACAAAACAAAACAAAACAAAACAAAACAAAACAAAACAAAACAAAACAAAACAAAACAAAACAAAACAAAACAAAACAAAACAAAACAAAACAAAACAAAACAAAACAAAACAAAACAAAACAAAACAAAACAAAACAAAACAAAACAAAACAAAACAAAACAAAACAAAACAAAACAAAACAAAACAAAACAAAACAAAACAAAACAAAACAAAACAAAACAAAACAAAACAAAACAAAACAAAACAAAACAAAACAAAACAAAACAAAACAAAACAAAACAAAACAAAACAAAACAAAACAAAACAAAACAAAACAAAACAAAACAAAACAAAACAAAACAAAACAAAACAAAACAAAACAAAACAAAACAAAACAAAACAAAACAAAACAAAACAAAACAAAACAAAACAAAACAAAACAAAACAAAACAAAACAAAACAAAACAAAACAAAACAAAACAAAACAAAACAAAACAAAACAAAACAAAACAAAACAAAACAAAACAAAACAAAACAAAACAAAACAAAACAAAACAAAACAAAACAAAACAAAACAAAACAAAACAAAACAAAACAAAACAAAACAAAACAAAACAAAACAAAACAAAACAAAACAAAACAAAACAAAACAAAACAAAACAAAACAAAACAAAACAAAACAAAACAAAACAAAACAAAACAAAACAAAACAAAACAAAACAAAACAAAACAAAACAAAACAAAACAAAACAAAACAAAACAAAACAAAACAAAACAAAACAAAACAAAACAAAACAAAACAAAACAAAACAAAACAAAACAAAACAAAACAAAACAAAACAAAACAAAACAAAACAAAACAAAACAAAACAAAACAAAACAAAACAAAACAAAACAAAACAAAACAAAACAAAACAAAACAAAACAAAACAAAACAAAACAAAACAAAACAAAACAAAACAAAACAAAACAAAACAAAACAAAACAAAACAAAACAAAACAAAACAAAACAAAACAAAACAAAACAAAACAAAACAAAACAAAACAAAACAAAACAAAACAAAACAAAACAAAACAAAACAAAACAAAACAAAACAAAACAAAACAAAACAAAACAAAACAAAACAAAACAAAACAAAACAAAACAAAACAAAACAAAACAAAACAAAACAAAACAAAACAAAACAAAACAAAACAAAACAAAACAAAACAAAACAAAACAAAACAAAACAAAACAAAACAAAACAAAACAAAACAAAACAAAACAAAACAAAACAAAACAAAACAAAACAAAACAAAACAAAACAAAACAAAACAAAACAAAACAAAACAAAACAAAACAAAACAAAACAAAACAAAACAAAACAAAACAAAACAAAACAAAACAAAACAAAACAAAAACTAAAATAAAATTAATTAAAATTAAATTAAATTAAAAAAATGAAAATAAATAAATACATAATTAATAAATATAAAATAAATATATCATAACTAAAATTGTATATTTCTAGCTTTATCGAATCAAACAACCTCCGTTGATTATAGAAAACTTTCAAATTTTTTCTCTCCCTATCGAGATCTACCTGTAAATTTTTTTAAGAGAGTACCTAATTAGTTTAATTAAAAAAATATGTATATTTTATTTATTTCCTATCAACTAGCAACAAAAAAAAGCATGAAAAAAGCAGTAAACACCCATCTCACTAAGTTTCTATTGACTTCAAGTGAAAGTTTCAGTTAATAAAGCATACTTCTGGGCGTGCACTTCAATTACGCTCACACCCCAAAGCTAAAGTCACTACAACCAACAACAACTTTCCCATTTGACAGCCCCTCTAACGATAAGTAAGCATTGTCAAGTGCAATCTTTACACATGCATACAACAAAAACAACTCGACTCAACTTGAACGCAATTGGAATTGTCGCCTCGATTAGAGGGCGGCCGGCCGGCTGGCTAGTGTGACTGACAGCTAGCATTGGCAATTAAATTAACTCGTTTGTATGAAACTTCAAGCTGCGACGCTTCACTCCATCTCCTACACAACAACCCCGTTAACTTCTAACGGTATGTTCCACTTGGACGACACCGCTGCTGCTGTCACAATGCCACTGTCACTACCAATGCCGCACATTTGATGCAACAACAAAAAACAGTGCGCGTAATAAAAGCAAAATGAAAAGTAAGAAGATGCATTACAATAACAAAAACAACAATCGGAACAACAAATATTAACAGTAGACCAACAAAACGACACTTGTCATTGGACATTTGCGAGAAGACCGAAGTGACAGCGAAGCGCAGCTGCCCAGTTACAGTGGGGCACAATGGGCGGGACAGGGGGGACTGACATGCGATATGGTGTCAAAAGATACAATTACCATACACTCTGCCAGTTGTGCAGTTGCATGTGCTTATGTGTGTGTGTGTGTTTGGGTTCCTGGCAATGAATGAGCGCGCCAACTGCCGAGTGGGCGAGCGCGCTGCAATGAACGCAGCTTTGCGCTTTGATACGCACACGAAACTGGCAAAAGGAAATGCCAAATGCAATTGAATTGCAATGGAATATGAGAAAGCAACAGTCACAACTTGTTGGCTGTCGTTGTTGTTGTACAATCAGTAAAACTGTATGTGTTTGTTTTTGTTGTTATTGTATGAGTAGAGGGCTGACAAAATGTTGACACACACACGCACACATATGGATTGCACAAATGTTATTGTATGTATGTATGTGTGGATGCATGTGTCTGTGTGTGTGAGTGTGTCTTACAGCGCATGCAACATATGAACTCTTGGGACAGCAATGAAAGTTGTGCAAAGATGTCACTTATGCGGAAGATGGGGAAATAACAAAAATATAAATGTGACTGTAATGGTGTAAGTAATGGCCCCAATAACAACAATCATAACCATAAGAAATTGTAAGAAAGCAGCAGAAAAATTGTATAGCAAATTAAATTTTGAGTTTGTGGATGCTTGAAAATGGCAGAGAAGTGAACATAAAACAAAAGTAATTACCAATTAAACCCGAGAGATAACAGAATGGGAGAGTAAAGTTTATTTCTTAACCCCCTAAAGGATTAAAGCAGAACCTAAGTATTCGCATATTAGGGAAAAATGTTTGAAAAGCAAATTAATTATGAATTGAATTATTTTGGATGGTTGGTGGTGGTGGTGGATGGTCTCCACTTCCGAAGTGGCTGTTGTGCCTCAAGTATCTCTCAGACGTCTTTTTGTATGAGTCATACGAAGACTTATACAAGTATATAAAAAGTAGAAGTCAAAGGTTACCAAAACCTGCGTTAAAAGAAATTGAGTTCATATTCAACTTAAACTTCATTAATTCCAAAAACTCAGATAAGCTAAAGTCGAGTCCTCGCAGGCACCGAACTTTGGCCACCTTGCAAAAAGACAACTTTTTCTTGCAAATGCCAATAAAACTAAAAACAGCAGGTGGCTCTAGAAATTGCTGCATTATTGTAGAATGTTTCATGTTGCATGTGGCATGTGGCACAAGACAGCAAATACCGATTAGCATTGCATCAGCTGTGCAAAGAGTAATCAAGCGTTTACATAGAAGCGGCCACTAGCCACACGTCTACTCGCAGTAATGGTGGCACATTATGCAACCAACAACAACAACAATAGCTATTTCAATGCAATTAGAATAAAGTTGGAGCAATGGTTGTTGTTGTTGTTGTTATTGTTCAAATCACTTTGCCCATTATGTCGGTGGCATATGAGAAAACTTGTTCCAGCAACAATGTGCAACTATCGCCACAAGCACATCTGCTGGCCAAGTTTGAGACTTTAAAGCGTTGTTGGTTGGTTGTTGGTGCTGCTTGTGGTTGTTGTTGTTGTTGCTGCTGTTGCTGGTGATTGGTGTCGGCGATTGTTGCAGAAAATTAAGTTGTGTTTACTTAGAGTTGGTGCTTTGTTGATTGCATGGTTCTCGTTGTTATTGTTGTGGTTGTTCATTGTGATTATGCAATTTCAGTTGGCTGTTTTTTTGCTCTTCTTCTTCTTCTTCTGATTCTTCTTGTTCTTTTCAAAATTAGTGTAATTTAGAGCATTAAATAAATATTGCTTTCGGGCTTTGCTGATCTTCTATGCTCGATTATTTTTCAAAAGTTGATTGCTTAAAGCAGTTGTTCAGTGTTGTTTGTATAGAGTTGCCAGGTGAATTTTATTTGGTAGCAGTTACAAATTGGAGTTGAATAGACAAAAGTTTTGAATTATCTTATTTTGACGGAATTTTTTGTAGTTTTTGCCAATCAATTTAGCGTGAAAGTTGTAATAGATTGCCATGAAATTTAAATAATCTAAGGTTGCCATATATCTGTAGAAAACAAAAGTGAGTGAATTCACATGTTTTCATGAAATTTTGTGTAATTTTTGACATTTGATTGAAATTCAGTATAAGTTATAATAGACTGAACTTAAAATGAACTAATCTAAGGTTCCAAACTTCTTTAAGAGTGTAAAAGTGAATGTTTTTTAGGCACTTTATATAATAAAAATATTTTTTAAAGTACAAACAAGAATTCAGAAACAATGGACACATGTAAAGTAAAGTAAAATAAAATAAAATCAAAATTGAAAGAGTTGCTGACAAGGCGAGCAAGTGGTTTCAGACGTGAGTCTATTTTCTCGTTTATATTTTGTTGTATATGTTTTCAAAATCTTCAATAGTTCTTACTTCCTTGAGTTCAAGTGTCAATACTAGAAAATGTTACTGTTTTTAAGTCGCCCACATACGCAAAACCCCATAAATATAGCTTTTATATCCATACAGCAGACCCCATAAACTCTAATCCATACACAGCTGTACACACTTTCATGCTCAAATAGACACAAACACACACACACACACACATGCAGCACTGACACTCGTAGTTATGAAAATTGCTCCATATGCGCACATTTTCCTTCCTCTATGTGTGTTCTAAACGCATATAAAAAATATTTAGCTGGCGTTAAGACCACAACAAATAACAAAAAACCATCTATATGAATTTAGTAATAAAAAATAACAACAACAAGCAAGTGTTTGCAACACTCACAGCTCCCATTGCCGCAAGAATAGAACAAAAAATGAAAACAAACACAACCATTGCAAACAATGAGATGAACAAAACCCCAACAATAAAGAAAGAAAAAAAACACAATAACAATAACAAGAATGGCAAAATCAGTATCAATGGCAGCAGCAATCAGCCAGCCAGCCAGCCAGGCGACCAGCGAGCCGTCAAGCACACAACCGGAAACGGATACAATTCATGCCATGGTAGAGCGCACAAAATCTGCAAATTCCACATACAAATTTAATTTTTATATTCACATTTTTTACAAGTTGTTTTTCATATTAACTGTGTTAACTGTGAAGATAAATAAAAATGAAATCAAAATATTATTTAAAAAAAAAGACAGCTCACATTTTCATGAGCTCAGCACATTCGCTGAAGATCGATTTTAATAGGCAAACAAAATATGAAAATTTCGCTTTGCTAATGGAGTTGAAAGCTGTCACGTACATTGAGAAAAAATTGCACTCTCGAAAAAAAATGGAAAAATATATTAGCTATTAAATTATTTTAATAATCAGCTTCCGTATTCTAACTCACACGTGTTGTTGATTCTTGTCAACTTTATGCCAGAAAATTCAATAATTTTTGCATCATCATTCATTCTGAAGGCAAATAAGTGCCTCGTATACTCGTTCATGCTTCAAGCTGAATAAAAAATGGCTGAAATTAAAACTTTAGGGTTTGGTTCTTAAAAATTTGCTGAAATTTCGCAAGTCTCGTTAATGCAATTGCTCAATATTTACTTTTTTTCCATTCAAATATGAAATGTTGTCTTCATGTGCCAAACCAAAGAAAAGACTTGAACTTTTTTCGACTTTGACATTGAAACGACAACAGCCTTTCCGCAAAATTCAACTTTAACAAATAGGGAAGTGTCAAGCACTGTTTAATGCCTTGAAATATGCACAGAAAAAATAAGTAAAAGTTTAAAAAATCCTATGCATACAAAAGCATTCGGCAAACGTTTGCTTGGGCGTGAGGCAAATATTCCCTTTAATACTTTTATGCTATGTTTGTATTTTTTTATGCTTATTTGCTGCAAGTGCCATGCGCCATAAATGCTAAAGTGTCACCGGGGGGTTTTTTGAGCTGCACACGTCCCCAGACCGGCCCAACAATGCGCAGCGCAACTGTCTACGTGCAGCGCGCCAACACTTTGGCTTGTTTAAATTTTAATTTCTTTATTGACATAAAAATAAAAGTGGTGCACTACAGCGTTCAACACTTTAACTCTATTTTTCACACACACACACAAAGACCGGCGCGTTCGCGTTAAAGAGCAGCGCACAGCTGCCGTGAGCTGCCAGTCGGCGTTTCCACTCCGATGCGTTGCTGCGTGTTGCAGTAAGCATTTTGCTAGCCTCGCACTTTGCGCGTTTTGCTGTTGTTCTATTTATGGTTTAAAAAAAACTTGAGAACAAAATTTAAGCGAGCCATGTATGTAAGTTGCAGCGTGCAGCAGTAATTTGGCCCTCAGGAGGCTATAAAAGTGTGTGGATAGCAGGAAATGATTCATTACACATGGCCAGAGGCTCGCCTTATGAGGTCTTAACACTTCGTTCAATAATGTGTGTGACTAACTAATTAAAACACATTTTTTTGCCAAAATTCGTTTTTATTCATCAACATAGTCCCCTTTTAGGGAGATACAATCATTCCAACACTTTTCCAATCTTTCGATGCCGCCTTTGTAGAACGATTTTTCTTTGCCTTCAAAATAGGCGTTAGTTTCGGCGATTACTTCATCATTTGAGCCAAATCTCTTACCACGGAGCATCGTTTTGAGGTCTGCGAAGAGCCAGTAGTCGCTGGGGGCCAGATCTGGAGAATACGGGGGATGAGGAAGCAATTCGAAGCCCAATTCATGCATTTTTGCCATCGTTTTCATCGACTTGTGACACGGTGCATTGTCTTGGTGAAACAACACTTTTTTTCTTCTTCATATGGGGCCGCTTAATCGCGATTTCTTCTTTCAAACGTTCCAACAACGCTATATAATAGTCGCTATTGATTGTTTTCCCTTTCTCAAGATAGTCGATGAATATTATTCCGTGCACATCCCAAAATACTGACGCCATAACCTTGCCAGCCGATGTTTGTGCCTTTGGACGCTTTGGGCGGCTTTCACCGGTTGCATGCCACTCAGCAGACTGCCGATTTGACTCTGGAGTGAAATGGTGGATCCATGTTTCATCCATTGTGATGTACCGACGCAAAAACTCCGACTTGTTGCGCGTAAACATGTCCAAACAGCTCTTTGAATCATCGATTCGTTGTTGTTTTTGCTCCGGTGTGAGCAAACGCGGCACCCATTTCGAAAATACCTTTTTCATAACCAAATGTTCGTGTATTATGGTGTGTACACTGCCTGCTGATATCTTTAGAATGTAGCAATCTCCCCCACTTTCACTTTACGGTCGGACATAATGATTTTCAGTGTTTTTTCAACGTTTTCCGGAATAACAGCGTCATTTGGCCGTCCAGTAGATGGAATGTCATCGGTGTCTGTACGACCACGTTTGAATTCGGCATACCAATAACAAATGGTTCTTTTTGATGGAGCAGAGTCCGAAAAATGTTTTTCAAGGCATTCCTGGCATTGAACAGTATTTTTTTTCATTAAAAAACAATGATAAATCAGCACACGGAATTGCTTTGAATTCATTTTTTTTGAAAACTCAAAAGTAGTGTCACTTAAAGCACTGTAACTTGTAAACTAATGGTCGGATTGACATATAATTTTGACAGTAAGCCTAAAAAGGTTCACAATTTCGAAAAAAATATTGATTTAGTTTTAGTGCCGCCATCTATGTGTCAGTCACACACATTATTGAACGAAGTGTTAAGCTGATGCAGCGAGGGGCAGACAGCTAAACTAAAATAGATTAGACTTGAGTGAACTATTTTGCAAGTACAGCTAAAAAGTTTTGAGGAACTTGTAACGAGACTCTGGCGTGATGTTCATAATAAGGATTGGTTGGTTTGGTTAAATAATATAAATAAAAAATAAAACAAAATAATATAAATAAAAAATAAAATAAAATAAAATAAAATAAAATAAAATAAAATAAAATAAAATAAAATAAAATAAAATAAAATAAAATAAAATAAAATAAAATAAAATAAAATAAAATAAAATAAAATGAAATGAAATGAAATGAAATGAAATAAAATGAAATAAAATAAAAATTAAATAAAGTAAAATCAAATAATATAAAATAAAATAAAATAAAATAAAATAAAATAAAATAAAATATTTTAAAATAAAATGAAAACAAATGAAATAAAATAAAATAAAATAAAATAAAATAAAATAAAATAAAATAAAATAAAATAAAATAAAATAAAATGAAATAAAATGAAATAAAATAAAATAAAATAAAACAAAATAAAACAAAATAAAATAAAATGAAATAAAATGAAATAAAATAAAATAAAATAAAATAAAATAAAATAAAATAAAATAAAATAAAACAAAATAAAACAAAATAAAATAAAATAAAATAAAATAAAATAAAATGAAATAAAATAAAATGAAATAAAATGAAATAAAATAAAATAAAATAAAATAAAATAAAATAAAATAAAATAAAATAAAATAAAATAAAATAAAATAAAATAAAATAAAATAAAATAAAATAAAACAAAATAAAATAAAATAAAATAAAATAAAATAAAATAAAATAAAATAAAATAAAATAAAATAAAATGAAATAAAATGAAATAAAATAAAATGAAATAAAATGAAATAAAATAAAATAAAATAAAATAAAATAAAATAAAATAAAGTAAAATAAAATAAAATAAAATAAAATAAAATAAAATAAAATAAAATAAAATAAAACAAAATAAAATAAAATAAAATAAAATAAATTCAAAATATTATCATATTGTCAAAACGACTCTGGTTTGTAGTACGTTTTGTGGGTATTTTCAAGGGCCTAGTTTTAATACATTAAAACGTATCCGTCTAATTTTTTTCTATTTTTTTGTGCAGCATTTTCAGTTTTCTAAAAATAAAAAATTCAACAAAAAAGATGCAGAAAAACCTATGACATCAACAAGCAATACGTGCTGACCAGTACAACAGCTAAGGGGCAGCACTGGCAAATGTTGCCAAAAAAGCGCAAATACTCTACTCGATACGCGTGCCAAAAATTATGAATTCAAATTTTCATATAACACAGTAGTACAAAAAAATTAAAAATAATAATTGATGTTATTTTTAAAATGTGTGAAATTTGTTTAATTCCATTTGGTTTTATTGTAAATGATGTGGCAATTGTGCGGTGAATTTTATTGAATGGAAACATTTGGTTTGTTTAGATTTCATTGTGTTGTGTTTTTAGTTGAATTATATTTTTTCTTTTTAATTTTTCTGAGTAGATTATGGACTAACCGCAGTTGGAAAATGAAATAAATCAATAGAAAATTTATTTATATGAGTTTCATTGCTAAAATTTAATTGGTTAAGTGGACATAAAATAATAAAAACAAAAATTGTTTATCAAAAACAACACTGACAGTGCAAAGCACATAAGTGAGTTAGTTGCAAACAATATTAAAATTTAAAATGTTTTTATTTGCCTTAAACCCGTCTTTTGAGTGATGAGTAGAACAGCTATTTGACCAATAAAGTTTCAATATTTTGATTGCCATTCTTAAATAGTAAATTTATTGAACATTTATTCAAGCCATAAATTATCGTTAGACAAAATGCAAATTACAATTAAACAAATTCGAAAAGGACAGTTTCAAAGTTAATAAAAACAATCTCACAAAAGCTGGTCCAATCATAATTGTGAGGTTACCACTTTGTTGTTCAATTCTCTTTCCCTACCTTCTCTTTCAATTCCAAATTCATCAACATGCAAGACCACAACACTTCAACCTAATTTTGTGCGCCCAAAAGTGCCAAACCACAAAAATTCTAACGACAAAAGTGTGTTATTTAAAATTCTTAACCCAATTTGAACACAAAAAAATTAATAGAATACAACAAAAAGAACCAGCAAAGTGAGCAAAGTGTGAAGAAAAAAGTGAAAACTTTTTACGGCCGCACAGGTGAGCTGAGCATACAAAATTAGGCTCACTTAAAGCTGTCCACACAAACGCACAAGGAATGCTGACGCACGCGGAAGGAGACGCGCTGCGTATGAGGAAACTTTCGACACAAGCAAACTTGACATTTTTGTAAAAGAGAAGAGATGGGCCAAAAAAAATGAGCGCAAAATTAAAATTATCAAATTTAAACAAAGGTGTCAAAAAGCGTCAGCGTGACATACAACAACAATGCAAAGCACAAGTGACAACAGCCAACAGTCAAGTAAATCAAAATCAAATTATGCGCGTTGCTTTGTTGAAGCGGCTAATTTGCGCAAACGTGACAAAAACAACAAGAGCCAGTCGCCACGCTTTCGACGCGTTTCGAAGCTGAGCGCGAATACAGCTGCTGCATGTTCTATGTGTGTGTGTGTGTGTGTTGAGTGACTGACAATCGTGAAAGTCATTATTGTTGTTTTGTTGAATTATAATATGCGAAAGTTTAGAACAAAAATTAGAATTAGCGTGTTGAAGATGCAATGAATACAAATTGGGGAGAAAAAGAAGCAAGCAGAAGCAGCGCAAAGGTGAAAGGAAGCTAAGAAGTGAATTTGTTTAGAACATTTCAATGGAAATGCAAGGAATGAGTGACAAGAAAGTTAATGAACGGTTGAATGAGAATGATAGGTGAGAAAAAAGAAAACCATTTCATGAGTAAATATTAAGATCAAAGTTGGGTTATTGGGTAAACTTAAGAAGCTTTTAAAACTTACAAGCAATTTGACATAAGAATAACAAAAAAGTATGATCAAAAAAGGGAAAGCTAAGGGAGATATGAGGAGAAGATGAAAACAGGCCTGAATAGATAGAAAAAGTGCCAAAAAAAGAGGAAACAAAGATAAGCAAAAAGATGGAGCAAAACCAATGAAAGACGAATCATTAAGACAGAGAAAAGGGGTAAGATGGAGTAAGATTGAGAATAAAAAGAGATCAATTTGAAATGATTTGGAAATTGTATGAGAATAGATCTGAATGATTAATAAAAGGGTTAGCAAGAGAAGAAGATAAGTGGGCCGAAAGAGATAGAAAAATGGGCAACAGCTTTTTGATTTTAACATTTTTGCGTCTAAATATTTTTCCCGAGTCTTTAAAAAACTGAAAACATAACTTGCAACCTTTGCTTTCCATTTGTATGATATATCGTAAAATGTTCTTAATGTTATAGGTTTGATAACCGATTTTTTGCGTTTGTGTGCCTGCCACGCCCATATGTAAACCACGTGACTTATAAAATTCGACTATTCGGCAATTTTTGATTGAGATTAAGACTTTGAGTAAAAATTTCTAGACGATTTTGTGTTTACTGGGCAGACACGGGTTATGTAAAGTTAGATATGCGTACTTGCCACTCCCACTACGATAATAAGAATCGGATATATTCAGTAGCTCTTTGAAGTGCTATACGAATTTTAATTGATTCTGTGTCTTATGGAGGGGAAAACGGCTTTGCAACAACAACAACGGTTATATAAGGCCGAATAAATGTGAATCAATTGTTGATATATATAATTTATATAACTTTCAATCAAAATGAAATCAAGTTTTGATTTTTTGTTGGTGTAATTTATGTTGTCTATCAAAAAAAATGAATGAATTGTTCATAAAACTTAAAAAACCGAAACCAAAAATTCATGAATTTTTACTCCTTTGCGGACTTTTGTATGATATATCGTACAAAATTAATGAAGCTGCAATTCTCCACCAAAATGATTTTTTTGAAATTTTTTTGTATTTTATTGCTGAAATGTTCAATAAGAGTCAATATTTTGAAGGAAAAATTTTTATCTCAAAAAATGTGAAAATTGCCCGGAAAGGGTTAAAGAGACCGATACAAAAGAACCAAAATATAATAGGAACTCAGTACAGAAAGAGAATTAGTAGGAACTCAGAACAGAAAAGTTTGGTGTATTTTGTAAAGAAATTTCAACACAAAACTAGTAAAATAGTAAGTACATCATTTTGTATTAATTTTCAATATCCGGGTTTTTGTCTATGAAAAGGTGATGGTACCTACTAAGAAGAAGAAAAAGATGACATAAAGAAACGAGGTGAGTAGTTAAGACAAGGGCCTGAAAAGATAAATGGGAAGATTGAGCAAAACAAACAGAAGACGAATTATTAGGTCAGAGAAAAGGGCTGACATGGAGTAAGATGGATAATACAAATTTCAGAGATCTATTGGTATAGATTATGAATACAAATTCAAGAGAGCAATATGGAAATTGTAAACACAAATGAACCGAAATATAAGGAATTCAAAGTAGGAACTTAAAACGGAAAGGTGTGTTGAATTGTTAACACAAAACAAGTAAAACAGTAAATAATTTGTTTTGATTCAAAATCTTAGGGTTTTTGTCTCTGAAAAGGTTATAGTACCTGCTAAGAAGAAGAAAAGGATGACATAAAGGAAAGAGTAGTTAAGACAAGGGTCTGAGTAGATAAATGGGAAGATAGAGCAAAACAAATAGAAGAGAAATTATTAGGTCAGAGAAAAGGCTGAGATGGAGTAATATTGAGAATACAAATTTAAGAGATCGATTGAGATAGATTGAGAATACAAATTCAAGAGATCAATATGGAAATCGTAAATGCAAAAGAACCAACAAAATGATGAACTTTGAGTAGAAACTCAGAACGAAAAGGTATGGTTAATTTTGTAATGAAATGTTAATACAAAACCAAAAACAAAAATATTAAATAATTTTGTATTAATTTCAAATGTCCAGGTTTGTGTCTTTGAAAAGGTGACGGTACGTACTAAGAAGAAAAAGTAGATATAAAGAAGCTGAGTAGTTAAGACAAGGGCTTGAAGACGAGTAACAAATATAAGATGAATTATTAGGACAGAGAAAAGGGGTGAGATGGAGTAAGATGGAGAATACAAATTTAAGAAATCGATTGGATTAGATTAGATCGATTAGATTGATTCATAGTAGGCACTCAGAACCAAAAGGTGTGTATTTTGTAATGAAACGTCAATACAAACCAAGTAAAATATGTAGTAACCAAAAATTGTTGTATTCTTAATTTCAAATTTCGGAGTTTGTGTCTTCGAAAAGGTGATGGACCCTAATAAGAAGAAGAAAAAAGGCATAGAAACATTTAAATATATGATAGGGTTAACATGAAGAACAACTTTACAACTCTTGCATCTCTATTTCCAACTGCAAACGCGAAACAAAATCTCAAACAAAAAATCAATCCCAAAAAAATTGAGGTTATGGCTGAAAAGCAGACGCAAAACATACATTAGCGCACTCACTAATTTGTTTATTTGGCAGACACGTGTCAAAGGTTAAAGAGAAAACATAACAAAAACGTGGCAATTGCATTCGAAGTGGAAAAGCACAGGCAAAGAAGGCAGAGAAGTGCAGAACTGCTTTCAGCTAAATGGAACGCTGCCAAGGGCAAACATTGAAGAATACACCAGAGTAAAAAGTTGACTTCAGAAAGAAGAAGTAAAACGAAGTAAAAAAACGAAAATAAAAGTAAAAACAAAAACCAAAGAGGTCGGTCAAGAGCAGACGAGACAGAAGCGAACGCAGAGAGAGAAGCACAGTTATAAATACACATAAATCTACATAGAATGCAGCAGACATTTATGCGACAGCTTGAAAGTCATTGCCAAAGCGACAAATCGAAATGCAAAGTGCGCATTGAAAAGCCACAAACACAAACCCAGCATTTCGCAAACACAACAATAGCAACCACAATGTTGCAACAACAACAACTTTTGGTCACAAACTTCGCAATTGTTGGAGCTGGAGTGCAGTGGCAAACAAAAGAATAAATAAATAAATGCTTGCGGCGGCTAAACATTAGCTATGAAAAATGGCAAATGTGGCACACTATGAACAACAACAATAGCAGCAACAGCACGCTTTAAGCAAGCGGCAACAAATCAGCCAACAACAAGTGACCAACCAACAAGCAACAAGACTAACGCTACACAACGACCAATGCGTGTCCAGCACTAATTAAGGTTGATGAAATGTCGCGCAGCGTATAACAACCAGCAACAGTAACAGCAACAACAACAATACATAGCAATAACAATTGCAGCAGCAAATCGCACTGGCTTGCGAAAAAGGGCACCAACGTGAGCGGCTGACAGTGAAAAGCGTTCACGTTGTTGTTGTTGTTGGTGTTGTTATGATTTATGACTGCTTGCTGGGCGTGCGGCCATATGTGTGTGTGTTTGTTTGTGTGAGTGTGCATGTAAGTGTGTGTGTGTGTGCAAGTGTAATGAATAGCTGTCTAGTGCATTGAGTAGCCTTAATGTTAATTACAAAAACAACAACAATAACATGCAAGCAAGAGCCACAGTAGCAGCAGCAGTAGCGGCACCGGCAGCGTATCAACAATGAAAGGCGGAAAAATGAAAATGACCTCATTTAAGTCGAGTGGCCCCCACTGTGCGCCACATTATTCAGCGCAGTTCCTTTCCGTTTCGCTGGTTGCTGCAATTTTCAGCAGAATGCGATTAGGCGTTTGGTTATAGCTGATTCACCGTCGACCATGAACACGCCCACTATTTGTGATAAAAAAATTTAGAAGAAATTCGTTTAAGTTTGTATTATTCTGACTAAAAAAAGGGAGACTAAACAAAGTTTCAAAGCAACGATCTCCATCAAACTTTAGTGCCGAGTGGTATGAGGCTTTGTTATTGAGAGATCCTTTCAAAAGATATTTTGGTAATAGGATAAAAAGTTTGTAGAAAAGAAAGAATCTAATCTCTAATTCTTTTAATTTTGTAGACAAAAGTTTCAAAGCAACGAACTTCATCAAACTTTAGTGCCAAATGGAAAGCGGCTTTGTTCTTGAGAGATGCTTTCAAAACATTTTGTGGCATTAGGATACAAAGTTTGTAGAAAAGAAAGAATCTAATCTCTAATTCTTTTAACTTTGCAGATGATCTTTATCAAACTTTAGTGCCAAATAGAATGCGGCTTTGTTCTTGAGCGATACTTTCAAAACATTTTGTGGCATTATGAAAGAAAATTCCTAACAAATAAAGAATTATTATTTATAATTTTTTTAATTTTGTATTATCCTGTCTACAAAAAAACAGAGAAAGCAACGATCATCAAACTTTAGTACCGAGTGGTCGTTGTGGCTTTGTTCTTGAGAGATCCTTTCAAAACATCTTGTGGCATTAAAGGGAAAGTTCTTAGAAAAGAACGAATTTTACTCTGACTAAATGGTAACAAGGTAGAGGCAGCTTTGTACCTAGAAACGGAGCCAATGAGCCATGATGGATTTCCTTCTCCTAAGCCTTGAACCAATTGAACTAAGTGATGAAGCGCTTGAAGCTCTTGATTTCAGTGACCAACTAAATGCATAGAACTGAACCGATTTAAATAATTCGTTTAACATTGGACAACTCTCTTGAATGCAAAAAATACAAAATTAATTAAGGTTCCAAAGCCACCAAAAAGTTGTGAGACCATTAACTTTTTTGTTTCTATTCTAAGATGCATAAGCAACAACCGACTACACTGAACATGTTTTGGAAATTTTTTTTTAATTTAATAGCGCATACTGGAAGAGGGGGCCAAAAAAAATATGCGTGTATGACCGTTTTCAAAGTTTAAGCCTGGTTTTTTTGGGGAGCAATCAAAGTTTCCCCCCCTTGGACATTGTTATTGTGAATTGGCATACGAAAACCATGAGAGCTTTCATTTTAGTTGTATGATGTGTTCAACAATTTGATGCAAAATACTATGAGGAATATTTTTGTGGAACATCTTAACCCACTAACCCTCTATTTTATGGGTCAGTTTGTCCCTTTTTCCCAAAATACCGAAAAATACCAAACAATTTCCTTTTGAAAGAAGACTTTTGAGTAAAAAATTTACCACGAATTTATTCGCCAAAAAATTCTACTATAGCTTTGTGAATACAGCAAAGCTTGAAATATAACTTGAACATCAGAAATAAGCAAAAACTGAAGAAGAGTTTAAGAATTCATTTCGACTGAGAGTGGTCTTTGTTAAAGGGTTCTGCGGGCTGGAAAGTCGTGGTATCTGCCAGGCACTCGCGTTTTCCAAGTGAGCATCTTTTTATCTCTCTCTCTCAGTGAGATATTTGCTTCTTCATCTCACATCTGACCAAATGCTTGCAAAAGACAACAACAAAACCACTTTTAAAGCACCTGTCTAGCCATTTCGTCTGCACTACAGTTGCCTGGAATATCTCAGTGATAAAGCACCCATAGAGTGAATGTTGAAGTTCTTATTCACCAAAGCTCAACATTTAACTTGAACTTTAGAAATAAGTAAAAACTGAAGAAAAGTTTGAGGGTTAATTTCAACAGGGAATGTCCTCTATTTGAGGAATCTGCAGGCTCTATCTGCCAGACACCTGAAGCGTTTTTCAAGTGAACATCTTTTTATTTCTCTCTCTCTCTCACTGAGATATTTGCTTCTTCATACCGTCTAACTACTTCGTCTTCCCTACAGTTCTCAAGAATATCTCAGTGACAAAGCACTGAATGTTGAGCTGATTATTCTTCAGTTCAGCAGTTGATCTTTTTTATAATGAGAACTTTTTATGCCCAAAAACTTTAATAGCCGCTTGGCTCCCACTAAATATGCATATATGTATCTCAAAAAAATTCCTTCTTTAACCCTTTCGGGACTACTGGGATAATACGTCCCAGCAAGTTTTGAATGACCCTCAAAAAAATTATTAAAATCTTACAACTCACGCAAACTATTTTTTCGATTTCGGTGATCCCGCATAAAAGGATGATTTCAGAGTTTGTGAGCATCCAATATAATTTTCTAACCCCAACTTTCATAGCATGAGAATATTTCTACTGAGAGTATTTTGAATTTCAAAATTAAACTCGGTCCCGAAAGGGTTAATGCAATTCACATCTGACTATAAACTTTCAATTGAATTCCATCATCTTTTTCTCATCCATAGACCCTCTAATGAATCCATTAAACCACTTTATTTAGTAGTTAATTATTCAACTTTTGCTCATTGCTCTCATTCATGGCTACATTAAACATCTCTGAACATCTTTCACACATCATTCATGCAACGATTAATACAAAAATCTTCGTATCTCCTCTATGCCCCTCAATACTTTCCACCATTGCTTCGTTTTTCACACTGCAGCTCATTCATTCGCGCAGCTTGCTTTCGTTTTTTTTTATGCATAATTTCTTGCCACAAACCAACACAAACGAAAGTCATTGATTGTGCGAGCATAAATGTGGCAACAACGAGCTCACATGGTGCTGTGGCGCGGTTGCATGTCGGTCATGCCACATTAACGCACTGAAAGAAAACGCATTGTTTTTGTAATAAAAAAACACGCAGACCGCTGCAGTTTGCGGCAAGTGAAACTGACTGCAATAACAGTTCAACTGTCTGTTCATTTGTGCCGCAGAGTTGTAGAGGCTACTGAAATTTTGCACTTGACTGTGACCAGTTGGCGGGTGCAAGTTTGTGACCCTTGTGACAACTTCAATGAGTAACGACAAATGCAGTGCATGAACTTACCTTATTTTTTGTTTGTTGTTGTTTATTAGTTGGAAGCAACTGGAAAGCGGGTGCAGTGTTTGTGGTTGATTGATGTAATAATTTATTAAATTGCTTTGCGCGTGTTAGCTGCAAATAGAAAAGTTGAAAAATTTTTGTAAATTTGTTGTTTGAATTTTTTGATTGAATTACAATTGAATTTTTTATATGAAATAAATGTAAATAATTTAAATAAATACATAAATTAAATAATTAGCAAAATCTTCAAGTTTATAGACAATTTTCTCATTGCAAGACATCAAAACTGCACAAAAAACTTTTAGAGACATATTCGACTCACACTTAAACTGTCTACCCGGCTTCAAACAATGTCTTCCACTCACATTTAGCCACCTTTATACCACGTCCCCGTCTACTCCCCATGCTTTCTTGCGCCTCTTTCCTAGCATATTCCTTGCTTCCTGCAATTTTTCTCCACTTGAGACCTCCTGCACATTCAACTCCCCTGTTTCCAAACTGTTTCCTGCACTACTTCCGGGACACCACACTTCAAAAATTACTTTCATGCGCACTTCACTTTAATTCACTTCACTTTGCTTTGTCGCTGTTGTTGTGTTGTTGTGTTGTTTGTTGCCAGCGGTCGGGCCCTAAGTGAAAAGTTACCAGCGGCAGGTGTTGGTAAGTTGTCAAGTCGCATTGCCTTCGTATGGATGAAACTTTTTCACCGTAATGTCGTCTGTGTCGACGTCATTGTGGCTGTCTAAGTGCCGCCAACCGACGTTGTGATAACTCACGTACAAACTTTACACTATTCTTAGGATAATAACAACAACAACAAAACGCCACTAAAGCAACTAACGTCACGAACAACAACAACAACAACTATTACAATAAGAAACAAAACAAAAACAATTACAACTACCTGTAAGTACTCGAATTACGCTGTCAAGTGGTAAAAATTGATGTGGCAAGCAAAAAAAAATGAGACAATGGGCGATCCGATTATTTCGATTGAAGAACTTCCGCAGTTGTAGTAATAATTAAAACAACAACAAAAACATGCTAAATCAAAGAAAATTCTCAATTTTTGTTGTACTGTACAAAAGTAAAGACGAAAGCTGGTTTTTTTATTATGGATAAGAACAGTGGCGTATATAGCATTTCATTTCAGGGGGGCGGCGGTAATGTGCATAACTTTAGAGATAAATACCATGTTACACCGTTTGTCAGCCTAAGTTTTTCTAAAAAATATACATTTGGGGGGGTTTCAACCCCTAAAACTTCCCCTTGAAGGACACTCGGAATGTGAGGAAGGGGGTGTTTTCAAATTGCAGTCTTTTCTGTTAGCTTTCTTCTTGACTTGTTACACAATTCAATGCAGTGTTCATAAACAAATTTACTTTACTTTAATAACACTGCACAACACAAAAAAAATAACAAGGTTCTGCCAATTCGGGCATTCAAGTTAATTTCTGAGCTTTAATGTATTCAGAGACCTATAGTAGAATTTTATGGCGAATTTTTCGTGGAAAATTTTGTTCTTAAAAAGTCCTGTTTTACAGGACATTTTTGGCATTTTAGAAAAAAAAGGTCAAATTGACCCATATAAATAGGAGCTACAGGGTTAAAATGCTCCACAAAAATGTTCCTCGTAGTGTTTTACATCAAATTGCTGAACACATAATAAACCTAAAATGTGATGTTACATGGTTTTCGTATGCCGATTCACCGTAAGAATGCGCGAAAAGGGGGAAATTTTTGACCCTCCCTAAAAAAAAATTCAGACGTAAAATTTCAAAACACCGATACATGTATATTTTTTTATGGTCCCCTCTACCAGAATCCGTTGTCAGAACCTTGTTATTTAAAAAAAAATTGATTTTGTTGTGCAGTGTAATTTCATTGAACTAAAAATTTTTACTCTTTCCTAAAACTCAATGAACACTTTTTGTCCCTAGAATTTAAAAAATTTCTATAATAAAAACTCCTGCTCCTCCTATGGGGTGTTTTTGCAAAAATTTTGGGCTCTCATGAATTTCATTTTTTTTTACTCTCTTCTTGTCTTATTACACAGTTCAATGCATTAACCATGAAACAGTTTTACCTTCAATAATTTTAATTAATTCAAAATTCGAACTCACCTCTTAGACTCAACCAACCTTCTTTTTCCAAAAGAATTTCAAAAATGTCTAAAATAAAACTAATATATTTTACTTGTGAACGACTGCACATTCTCCTAATGTCATCTGAGTTCTTCTTCTTCCATATTTTTTCACTCTCTCAATATTTTAATAAGAATATATCACACTCGTACATTTTTCATAAAATTTCTATTAATTTTTTATCAGCAACAAAGAGTGCAGCATAATTCTTGCAAATATTTCATGCTGTCGCTTTTATTTTACTTTGCTGCCTTAGCCTACTTTTTGGCGCACAAGCACATTTCAGCATTTCAACAACTACTCATCATGCCAAGCACCAAGTGCAGAGTTTTTGTTGCTATTGCATTTGTCAAGTGTCTATGTCGCGCTGCTGTCCTTGCGAATGCGTTTGGGCAGCCTTTTCGCCTTGACTGCGCCACAATTTCGATGCTACATGTACACGTATGTATGTGTGTGTGTGATGTGTGTTTCTTTTATGACATATCTGTGCATGTGTGCCGTCTATCTCTATGCATGCCACACTGCAATTGTGTTTGTATGTAAATGTGTGCGTCTTGGCTTTGTGTCACGTTGCCACTTCAACTTTTTTCCACTTACTGACAAATAATTTCTTCATATCTACAGTTTTACTTGGGTTTTTTCTCCTATTTTGCTGGCGCACATTGCTTGCATTCTTTTACTGTCTGTTGGCTGTTGCCAGCTGACTGCTTCTACTAACTGCGCTTCAGCATGATTTTCTTTCTCGTATGCTTCTTCTTCTTCATGAACTGCTGCAACATCACGTACGCATTTATGTAATTCTCGAACGTTCAACGTCAAATTAAAAATTTGTCGTTTACTCATTCGGAAAATAAATACTATGACTGCATCAAATTTAATGCAGAGACAATTGGGGAAAACGGTGTGAATGATTTTATGGAATTTAAGAAATTTTAAAGAATAAGGACAAATAAATTAAAAAAAAAACTTGTTAAAGAAATTTATTTGTTTTGCATATAAGGGCAGCTTTCTTAACATTTTATGAATTATGCTAATGAACAAAAAATTTTATCTCAGCCTAAAACTATGCTTACAAATGTTAACAATATGAACTGTGCAAGTGACTTGAAAATAATTGTTGAATAAATCTTTGCATGTTTTTGGTTCTCATTTTCAAATTAAAAAATTCACATTCTTTTCAAAAACTTCGGCAAAATTAATAAACAATTTTAAATGTGTATTTTTGTTTGCATTATAGGTTTTTTTTTTATTTTTTTTTGCGATTTTATTAAACCGCGTTTTTATATTTTTAGATTTTTATTAATCTTTATTTTGTTTGCATAAATTGTAACCAAATTTTCCTCAACTATATTCCTTCTGATATTAAAACAACATATAATCACATCTAAATTATATTATATAAAATCCAATGAATCACTTGAGCTACCATTTAAATTTCCAACACCATTTTGCTGCATTTTTAAAATCTCCTTCTCCTCCTTTCTTCGTTTTCCTTAAATCTTTTAATGAAATCCAACTCTTAATTAACATTAATTTCCTACGCTCTCTCCCGGTATCGATTACTCCTCAACCACCTTAAACATTTCTCCCTTTAACATCTTTAGAGCCCACGCAACCGAGGCTTGAAATGCCTTGTTGCTATGCCACAAATTGCCAACTCAACAGTCGACCAGCCTAAGGCCACAAATCAAGTTGCTATTCAATTATCGGTCAGTACTTTCCATAAACCAGCTTGTTTTTCTTCTATTGTTGCTCTAGGTGAGCAACAATTGATTGCTTTCACCTCAACAGGAAATTGAAAGATAAATTTCAAGCAACATAGAAATTTTGTGGCCATATGTTTAAGACCTCAACGTACTTTAAAAAGCTAAATTTGTTGGAAAACCAAGCCGAACCGACTTACGATTCTGCAATCCACTGCTGACTTTAAAATAATTTTTGGTTTTTCCTTGAATAAGAACTTTGCACGTCCTCTTTCTCCTTTGTCCTCTTCTATTCCTTAAACAAAGCCTTGACAACAACTCCGAACTTTAACTTTTGTTCATTCACATTCTTTGCCCACTGTCCGCATCGGCATTATTCATCCTCTTCACGTCATTGTCCTACAAAATCCGGCAATTTTAGCAAGAAATTCTACATGATTTATTAATTATGCGGGCCGTTCTCTCCTAGCAACAAAAGCGTTCAGACGGCCAACAGCAGTCACAGCCAAAATACAAAAGTAAAGAAAGCGTATTGTGGTGACCCATTAGCCACACATGCCGCGCCACGTTGCCACTATTCCGTGCAGTCAGTTCACCGCAGAGCACAAAGCAAACCGGCAGCACCAGCAGCAGCAATGACATTGTTTGCCTTTTCAATTTTAAATTTTGTTGGCAAACAAAATTTGCACGCTGCAGCAGACCCAACGACACATGCATACTCCAACTTATGTGAGTGTGTATGTGTGATTCCAATTGGGTGGATATGAATTATGGGCGCCCCAGCAATGAGAGCGTAGCGTGTAGAAGAATGTTGTAGTGAATAGTAGTAAAATGCAGCAGTGCGCTAGCGTTGGGGATGTAACACAGTGCCACAACATGTGGCATTTCATAACACACACACACACGTATACCCGGCTACATATTCATGCATGTGTGTGAACTGTATGTTATGCAAATTTACTTGACATGCTTAAGAAAAGTGCCAAAAATGCTCTCGCACCCGTAGCAGTGCAAGTACTTTGCCACCCTGCCACTGACCTACAATGGTGCATGCTGGTGCGGCGTTGCCACACGTTGCAAAGTACAGTGGTCGAAGATTGGAGAATTAGGTGAAAAGATAAAATAAATAATTTTTTTTAAATTATGATTTAATTAATTATACTTTAATAAAATTAAAACATATTTCACATTTATTTAAAATAAAAAAATAATAAAATAAAAAGATTAATGAATAAATGAATTTTAAATACAATTTTTATTCATATTAAAATTAATTTAAAAATAAATTAAAACTAAAATATATTAAAAATAAAATAAATTAAAACTAAATTAAAATTCAATTTAAATTTAAAGTTTAACTAAAATTCAATTAAAATGCAATTTAATTCAAATTAACCTAAAACTAAAATACTAAAACTAACAAATTAAACAAAAATACATAAAAAAAAAAATAAAAACTAACTAAAATTAAATTAAAATTAAATTAAAATTCCATCAAAATTCAGTACAAGTTAAATTAAAATTAAACTAAAAATAAACTAAACTTAAACTAAACTGAAATTAAGTTAAATTCAAAATAAATTAAATTAAAAAAAATTAAAGTTAAAATGAAATAAAATAAAATAAAATAAAATAAAATAAAATAAAATAAAATAAAATAAAATAAAATAAAATAAAATAAAATAAAATAAAATAAAATAAAATAAAATAAAATAATAAAATAAAGTTAAATACAATTAAATTAGATAAATAAAATAAAAAAAATAAAATAAATAAATAAAAAAATAAAAATAAATAAAATAATAAATAATAAATAAAATAAAACAAATAAAACAAAATAAAATAAAATAAAATAAAATAAAATACAATAAAATAAGAAAGTAAAATAAAATAAAGTTAAATACAATTAAATTAGATAAATAAAAAAAAACAAAATAAAATAAAATAAAAAAAATAAAATAAAATAAAATAAAAAAAATAAAATAAAGTTAAATACAATAAAATTAGATAAATAAAATAAAAAAACAAAATAAAATAAAATAAAATAAAATAAACAAAAATAAAATAAAAAATAAAAAAATAAAAATAAATAAAATAAAAAATAATAAATAAAATAAAATAAAAATTAATTTAGAATATAATTATAATTATCTTGAAATCAATTAAAAATTATGTTAAAATTAAATTACAATTCACTTGAAATTTAATCAAAATTAAATTAAATTAAAACTTAATATTAAATTTAAGTTAAAATTAAGTTAGTTTAAATTTAAATGAAATTAAAAGTAAATTAAAATTTAAATTAAATAAAATTTAAGTTGAATTTAAATTAAATTTTTTTAAATTTTAAAATACATAAGTAAAATCAAATTAAATTAAAATTAAGTTTAAATTAAATTGAAATTTGTTTCAAATAAATTGAAAATAAATTAAAATAATTAATCAAAAATTAAATTTAACTTTAATTTAGTTAAAACTATACTAAAATTTAATTAAAATTAAATTAAAGATAAATTGAATTAAAGATAAAATTTCAATTAAAATCAAAACTAGTTAAATTGAAAATTTAATGAAATAAAATAAATTAAAAAAAATCAAAAAATGTCTAAAATTCCTTCGAAATCTGAAACACTGTGCATTGAGTGCCCGCACAAGTGTGTGTGTATGTGTTTGTCTTCAATTTGCTATGTTATTCCTTGTGTTCGGTGTGCACGAGTATTGGTGACAATGTCTTTATTTGTATGGCAGTGTGTGTACAAGTGATAGTTTGGCTGGTAAGACAAGTGGCAAGTGGCGGCAACACTGCATTTGGCATGGCAGCTGCATCTATCTTTCACTGAATATTATCAACTTTCAGATTGTCAGCTCATTTTATATGCGCTTCACGCAAGTTCTGCGCATCTTTTGAACAAATAAAGAGACAGAGCAAACACAAATAAGGGACTGCAAAGTTTTTTGGTCCTTTATCAAAGTATACAAATAAAAGGACATACGATTTCTGTAGCATTGAGTGCGCATTTTTGTTAGCCAACTTCAGCTTATGAGAGCATTAAAAGTTTTAATTGTTTTAAATTTTTCATTGGATTAAGTGCAAATTTATTTTCATACACATAATTGAAATGATTGCCGCTGTTGTGCTTTTGAAAGTGTTTTTTGCTACTACTTATAATATGTCGAGGATAATTAGGATACTGTCATAAGCTGAAAGTGTTGCTACATTTGCAGTAAAATTAAAGGATATTTCACAACTCGAACCCTTTTTTCAAGTTGCCAACGGTCTTTTATCTCTCTCTACATCTTCTTTTCAGTGTCTCCAACTAAATGGGCAACTCATTCTTAGTGCTTGGAGAAGTGCTTTCTCAGAGATGGTATCTCATTTCACCCTAAAATGTAACTATTTTATCTTTGTTTAGGCGTAAAGAATGCTGAGTCTAATCTAAATTTATGCTCCTTTTGCCCAAATGACTAATACTTCGCCCTGAAATGTTCTCTTTGCTGCTCAAACCCAAAATCATTCACATAAATACAAATTTAATACTATTACGCACACCTACCAGGTACTTTTGCCGAAGCAATCACACTCACACATTCACAAAGAACGCGACACGTGTTTTCAGACAACATCGACCCACATACAGCAACAACACATAAAGCTGTCATAATGTCACAGCCAAGCGCCAGTACACACCAACACCAACACACACATACCGCCCGCCCGTATTAATTTATTTTCATTTAATTGTGTGTGCATAAGGCGAACACATTCAATTTGTGTTTGTGTGCGTGTTTGAGCGAATTGGTATGGCAACGCCGTTGCCGTGCAATATTCGCTGTTCGTCGGATGTGTGCTGCTGCTGCTGTTGTTATTGTTGTTATTGTTGGCCTTTTAATTTACCTTGTAGATTTTTAATGAGCCAGCCTGGCGCACGTGTCTAAAATGTTTTTATTAGATTTGCAAATGAAATTGCGGCAAAACAGCCTTCGTGCCGCTGCCACATGTAACTTTCGACTGACGCCAAATTCAATTATCGAGCAGCTCTTTTTCGATTTGAAGTTTTTCCAGTATATGCATGGCGCTCAAATACACAATCGAAGAGTGAGTTAGATGAGGTTTTTCAAGTGGTTTTGTGCTATGCGTGTGTGTGTGTATGTGTGGAATAAATATGTCAGTGTGTTACCATAAAAGTTTGCAAAAATTTATTAAATTTAACTTTGCGCAAATTTTGATTGCGTTTCGCAGCACACAGCTTGTCTGGTTTGGTATTCTCGGCCTTAAATGCGATGGAAGTTTGGAAGAGAAGATTTTGTTGCAAAGGCATTTTTGCCATCAGTAAATTTTAATTCATTAGGAGGAGGACGACTGTAAGTCACCACTTTCCGACGCTCTTCAGACATATATGGAAGTCTGTAGATCTATCCTATCTATCGTATCTAACCTATCTATTCTATCTATCCTACCTATCCTATATGTCCTATCTCTCCTATCTATCCAATCGATTCTTTCTATACTATATATTCTATCGATCCGATCTCTCCTATCTCTCGTATCTATCCTATCTCTCTAATCTCCCCTATCTATTCTATCTATCCTATCTATCCTACCGATCATATCTATACCATCTATCATATCGATCCTATGTCTCCTATCTATCCTATCTGTCCTATCTCTCCTATCTATCCTATCCTTTCTGTCCTATCTATCCTATCTCTTCTATCTATCCTATCTTTCCTACCTATCCTATCTATCCCATCTATCCTATCTATCCTATCTATCCTATCTATCCCATCTATCCCATCTACCCTATCTATCTATCCCATCTGTCCCATCTATCCCATCTACCCTATCTATCCTATTTATTCTATATATCCTATCTTTACTATCCATCCTATCTATCCCATCTATCCTATCTATCCCATCTATCCTATCTATTACACCCATCCTATCTATCCCAGCTATCCTATCTATCCCATCTATCCTATCTATACTATCTATCCTATCTTTCCTACCTATCCTATCAATCCTATCTATCCTATCTATCCCATCTATCCCATGTATTCCATGTATCCCATATATCCCATCTATCCTATCTATCCTATCTCTCCTATCTTTCCTTTTTATTCCATCTATTCTATCTTTTCTATCTATCCTATCCATCCTATCGATCGTATCTATCCATCTATCCCAACTATCCCATGTATTCCATGTATCCCATATATCCCATCTATCCCATCTATCCTATCTATCCTATCTATTCTATGTATCCTATCTATCCTATCTATACTATCTATCCTATCGATCCGATCTCTGCTATCTCTCCTATCCATCCTATCTTTCCTACCTATCCTATCTATCCCATCTATCCTATCTATCCTACCTATCGCATGTATCCCATCTATCCCATATATCCCATTTATCCTATCTATCCTATCTATCCTATATATCCTATCCATCTTATCTATCCCATCTATACTATCTTTTCTATCTATACTATCTCTCCTAACTCTCGTAACCATCCTTTCTATCCTATATATCCGATCTCTCCTATCCATCCTATCTATCTATCCTATCTATCTGTTTTTGTTTCTTAACTAAAACTGTACCGCTACTTGAAAAGCCCAGCAATAAGTAGTCAGCATATGCTATGATAATAATATACCATATGTTGTTAGAGCCCCAAATCTCAATAAACTGCCAACTGAACAAATGTTATGCAATCTTAAATATTAATTGTAGAGCAGAGCTGAAAATGTACAACTCACAGCGAAGTGAAGTGACATAATTTACCCATTTAGCATTACAATGACAATTCAAGCAGACTTAAAGTCACTTACACAATAGAAATTCTAATGCCAAGTACAGAAACTACATGTAGTGGTTTTTCAAATGCGAATTTCCGTTTCTAAGGCAAAACATTTACGTCAGTCTCCTAAAACGTGCTCAAACTTTTGCCGACATTATTCATGGAGAACTTGTTATGCTTGAAATATTCCTGTCACATCTTTCACATTCATATTTCAATTATTTTACATACAATTTTGCACATACAGTGAAAGTGCACAGCCACTATTTCATAGCTTTGTTCGAACGCAAGAGGCATTAAATATGTATACCGAAAGCCACATGCAGCCATCTATCTGCCTTGACTTCCTGTGCTAATTTTGCTTAAGCACAAACAAGCAGAGCGAGAACTTATTATGCGTAAGCTATTTATTTGTGTGCACCCAATGTGAATTATTAAATGTAAATATATATGTTAATGTCTATGTAAATGCGTATTCAATTGAGCTAATACTGCTTAGCGCCTTCTGTCTGTCTGCCAGACTGCTGTACAATTAAATTCTCATTGCCAATGTATGGCGGCATATTCTATTCGAGCTTTGCGACTTCTCTTTCATGCGCTATTCGCTACTGCAATGCCACAGTCGTCTTAGTTACTTATGACAAGTCTAATTTTTTTTGCGCGTCAGTGCTGCCAAAAGCAGCTGGCTGCGACAAGGTGCTCGCCCAAATGGCTCCATGTATTATACAACAATTTCATTTACATTTCTCACTTATGATATATTGGCAATGTCAGCAGTGGCAACCACAACAACAACAAAAGCACAACAACTATTACAGCTAACAATACAACTGCGAGCGGCAAACGACGAAAGGCCAAACAGCGCCAAAATATTTGGCTGCCGAAAGAAAGTCATTCAAATGCCATACACCAACAGCCATAAAACGCCAAAGTCAAGTGTGGCAGCGAGTGCTGTCGAGTGCGAAGCCTGGCGCACTTCCATCGACACGCACACATTTACTTTTGGCCGCACTGGCACGTCTCGCTGCCTGCCACACTTAAGCGGCTCACTGCCAGGCAGCGGTGTTTGCAGTTATTGGCGCTGGGCTTTTGGCACAATTCGTAAATAACCGAGCAGCCATTTTACTGCACGACACCACGACACCGATTCGGCATTTAAATGTGCTTTGTGTCTGCCGGCTGCCTGGCATTTTAATGCCAAAATGACATTAGCTTCCGTTTAGTTTATTTCGTTGCGTTTTACTTATTTTTGGGTTCAGTTCAATTTGCCGAATGTATGCCGCATTTCGCTTTCATTTTCCGACAAACAAGCAAGAAATACAAACGGAACTGCGAAAAGAGAAATGTGAAAAGCGAAAAGCGACAAGGAAAAGGAAAAGGAAACGTTGCGAAAATTATTCATGAACGCCAACGCTGCCGTTGCATGCATATAAATTGTGTAATAGTTTTGTATTTAGTTGAACTGCTGTTGTTGTGGTTGTTGTTTTTGTTGCGATGCCAACAACACTTTGGGACATTTTCTCGTTGCTGTGTTTTTGGTTGGCACTTGGTGTCTCAACTGCAATCATTGGCAGTCGAATTGAAGAGCTTGTATTCTTTTTTACTTTCCTGCAGCATAGCTGTAAATATTTACATATCCTACATACATATATTATATTATATATATATGAAACAATCAGGGGGTGTGGCAACGAGTGTTGTCGACATACGGACAGCTGAGAGTGATGAATTGTTTGCTTTCATTCTGTGCTAATGCTGTCATTTTACGCACTTTCATTGTTGTCGCCTTGCCGCTGCTTGTTGATTGTGCTTTTGTTTTATGCTTTGTGTTGTTGTTGTTGTTTTTGTTGTTGTTGTGATGAATGTCTGTCATTAACGTATGTTCGGGCTGGGTTAACAAGGCGTTTATATTTCAAGCGTTGGTGTTGGAAAATTTGATTTCGTTCTCGGAATTCACAATGTGGGCATGTGGGGCGTATGAGTGATGGTGAATTTTGTTATGGCAATTTCTCAACTGTGTCAGCGTCAAGTCGAGACAATTTTGTAGGTGATTATAGAGAAAGAAAATGGAATTTATAATTTAATGTAAGCATTGCAAATGTGCAACTTGAAAGCATCTTTTAGTTGGGCAAAAGTGGCGGTTTTAGTACTGATGACTTTTGCAGAAACGTACTTAAGTCAATTTGTGCGTAGAGCAAAGGTCCATATGCCAGTTTTTTTTTTAAAGTTTAAAAATTTGCAAGTTTTACTGCCGTAGGGTAATAGGTAGAAAGAAAAGGTAGAAATAGGTCTAGGGGAAGAAGGTAGGTAGGGAGAAAGGTAAGGGAATAGGTCCAGGAGGGAAGGCGGTGGAACTAAGTAGCTGGGATTGAGCCCCATTTATGAAAGCTGAAGACTCCAGCTACGTTTTAAGGGATATTATTTTCTCGAAAAACCTATAAATTCATATTTGACAAGCATTTTACTTTACTTTACTTTAATAATTACCTCAATATTTATTAGAGTTGTTTTTTCTCGAAAGATTTTAAATTTCTAAAGGAATTTTTACATCTACGGCCGTCTTTGTGGTTCGAAGATGTAAACAATATGCCAAATATTATAAACATAGCAACTAGCCATGGTTTCGTGCCACGTTTAGTAATGAAATGGGTCAAAATTTGATCAAACAATTGACCTTTATACCATAAATAGTAAAATCATGTTTGAGATCTGTTTGTCGCCTGACACAGCTTTGTCGTAATGCACCATTGAAATAAGCACCAACGCAGCTTTAACATTTCATGAGAAATTCAGCATTTCGAGCACTTCGAAGAACTTGATTAAAATGTTACTCATACGCCCCATATGTCATAAAGATATTCCATGTATGCCAACTCAAACCTATACTTGTGCTAAAAATTTAACAACTAGAACAACTTGCAACTGTTAAGGCCATACACACGCAGCTTATTCAGCCAAAGAAAATAACGAGTCATAAACAAAGCACATAAGCCCCAAAAAAATCGAAGCATGTTAGTATGTTATGGCCTAAACTAGGCTGACAAATATTATAGTTTGTGCGCGCTAATTCCCTATAGTCAAATTTATTTTAATTGCCAGTCAGCGTGTAAGCCTATCGACAATGTAGGCCCAACACGCACGCACACACACACACTCACATACATACTCGTACGACTATACACAGCCGCACGCAACTCGACGCCAACTTCAAAAGCGCTAATACGCCAAGCGCTGCGTTGCGGTGAACTATGCGCTTAAATTAATTTTCAACGCGCGCTAAGAGTAATTTATAGCAGCCGCAGCAATGCCAACGTGGCGCATGAGCAACATAAATAGTCGCAAAATGCGGCCGCGAAACCAGGCATCAACACAACACACAACAACTACCAACTACGATTGGCGTGTTTGAACTTTAGCTGAACGAATACCTATGTGCGCCATATATATATGTGCATATATATATATGTATTTATATGTGTTTACAAAGGTATTCGTGTACATATATTTGCTTGTATGCTTAGCCATTAAGCCATTAATGACAACACGTCTTTTTTATTTTTTTTGTGGGGGGGGGGGGCCAAACATTTTTCACACTAATAAAAATAATCAATATGATTTCTACATTAATTTAGTTGTTCTCGATTCTAATTAGTGCCGCCAGCAATGCTCGAAGAAAAGTTGTATTGAATCTGAGCAGAAACATACATTAGAGATGAATAACATGACCCAAGGCAAGCAAGGAACAAAATAGAAATAAAGTGTTGTAGTTGTAGTTGGAGAAGTGCTACGCGACAGAGTGACTACGGCAACAGAAGTCAGCCAATGTGGCGCTTCAGTAGACAGGTGGAAGAAAACATTGATTTGTGTAAACGAACTAAGAAAATCGAGTAAAAATAGTCCAACAGTTGTGGGCGAGTGTCAGCAAGTTTGGTTGTGCAAGCACTTTACGTGCTGGTCGGTCACGAAAATGCGAATACTTACTTGAACTTTTTTAGATTTACTTTTATTTTCATGTAATTTTTGGTTTATTTCAACTACTTCTGGGGAAAAGTTTGAGTAGATTACGCTCGTACCGAGCGTATTCAAGTGATTGAGTAAATTTCCAGCGAAATGTTTAATGTTGCTGGTAAATAAGCGCAAAAACAACTGTACTCACAAAGTTGCAGCAGCAACGCTTGAAAAGTTTGCTTTTTCCGGAGATATTATTTTAACATAAGTTAGTTGTGCAATAGAGCGAAATTTTATATTGAGGATGATTGCAGTAGCAGCAAAGCGTGGCATTTTGCTAACTTTTAGTGGGCTGTGGGATTCAAAGATGAGCAGTGAGCTATGCATAAATGTTTATAATTCTGCATACATTTTTAAGTCAATATTTTAAGTTTTTTTTTTATTATTTTACTTCAAGTGTTTTCGTATTTCAATTTTGTAATTCATATTTAAGTATTTTTTGTTAATTTATATAAAATATTTTATTTAAAACTTTAAACAAGACAATATATGCAATAAATAAATATGTTTATAATATTCTATATTATTAAATTGAATACGTTAATTAAATATTAAGTTATTTTTTTTTTTAATACATTATTTTAACTATTTAACAATCGAAACTCGTAATTTTCTTTCACTGAGCTAAATTAAAATATATTTTTTTATATTTTTTTTTAATAAATAAATTATCATTAAATTAAACAAGTTGACTAAATATTAAATTATTATTATTTTTTTCAATAAATTATTTTAACTAGTAAACACTCGAAGCTCGCATTTTTGTTTCACTGAGCTGAATTAAAATATTTTTTTTTTAATTTTCCATAATTTTAAATAATTATTTCAACTAGATATCACATTAAATCTATAAATGTTTCACTGAACTGAATTAAAATATTAATTTTTTTAAACTTTCTATAATTTTAAATCATTTTTTCAACTATTTATTACACACCTACCAAAGATACTCGGAGGCGTATGAGTAACATTAATGCAAATGAAGCGCTAAATTAATTTCAAAATACTAGAAATGCCATATTCATCATTTGAAGTTCAGGCCAGCAGCTGTATTAACAACAACAATAAATTATGTTAACCCTTTCAGATCTACGTTAAATTTTATAACAAAGTTTCTGGCAAATAACTTTGCATAAAAAATTGAGTGTAGTAAACCGAAATTCATTAGTTCTCCAATACATGGCTGCAGTTTGCTGTATTTTTTGTGTAACGCGGAATCAAGCGGAATTTGTGGATTTTCATGTAATTTTTATAATTATTTTATTATTAATTATTTTATATATTAATTAATTTAACCAAGAAATGAAACACAAAGGTGGGGCTGAATATAAATAAGAAAATACAATGCTCTTAGACTTATACGTTTGGATGGGGCAGATATAGAATTCCAGAAGGAGGTGAAATAAATATCTAGGTATTATACTAGATCAGAAACTTCTCTGGAAAGGACACTTAGAGGCAACAATAAGGAAGGCCACTAGGGATTTCATGACCTGTAGGTCCATAGCAGGTAAAAGTTGGGGCTGCACTCCGATTATACTGAGATGGATCTACACGGCGATTGTAAGACCCATGATAACGAATGGTTTGGCTGTGTGGCTCAGTAAGCTACAAAGACTGGCATGCGTTTGCATAACAGGGGCTATGAGAACGTCTGCAACAGCATCCTTGGAGGTTCTTCTTGAACTCACACCTCTTCACTTGCACATACAGACCCAGGCGAAGATGGCTCTTCTACGGATGACTGATGTTAATATCGGGGCTGAGGGATTCCTGTGTCGTAAGAGGATTGATACTCTCACGCATCAGCATCCCGAAATTGCAATACCGAGGAACACAATCTCACCGAAGTTCAGCTTTGCCAAACGGTTCAAAACTGAACTTAGTAACAAAAAGAAATGGGTACGTATAACGGAGACATATCCAATAGACCAGCACGTGATATCCTGGTACACAGATAGCTCCTTAACGGAGGAAGGCACCGGGATAGGAGTATATGGGCCGAGGATACGATACTCGGAACCGATGGGAAAGCACACCACTATCCAGGCGGAAATGTACGCCATTGAAAGGTGTGCTCACTTCAATCTGGTGAAGAATTACCGGAACCGGAAGATTGCCATCCTTTCTGACAGCCAAGCGGTAATCAAGGCTCTTAGGTCCTACCAGGTGTCCTCGAAACTGGTATTGGAGTGCCTGGAGAAGCTGAATGAACTTGGCCGTTACAACAAGGTCTGGGTACTTTGGGTTCCGGGCCACACCAGCATTGAAGGGAACGAACGGGCTGACGAGCTGGCAAGGAGGGGAGCTTCCACACCCTTTGTCAGGCCAAAACCTTGTTGTGGGTTGGGAATAGGAGCTTCCTCCATTCTACAGAGAAAGGACGAGACAACCAGAAGGAATCAATACTGGGGAAATCAACCAGGTCTAGAGCATTCGAAGCCGGTTATCGGATCCTATAATAGGAAACGATTCGAGGAATGTATGACTTTATCAAAAAATAATCTTAGGATTATCACGGGAATGCTTACAGGGCATTGTAGATTGAACTATCATCTAACTAAACTAGGAATCCGTGAAAACAGGTATTGCAGGTTCTGTTTGCAGGAAAACGAGACTGCAATACATATACTAGGAAAATGCCCTGTACTCATGCATACGAGAAAGAAGCACCTGGGAGACCATCTCATACCGGGTGCAGACTGGGTATCCAGAGGTTTAGGAAACATACTAAAATTCCTCTTGGATACTGGACTCACTGACAGTCTTTGAGGTCCAAGAAGGGGGCACAATAGATCTACTAGGTCGCAGTGCATTATCCCCATCAATAATAAAAATAATAACACAGCGCAACAAAAAAACACTTTTTTTCTGTTGCATGGAGTTTTTCTACTGTTTCTTACTAATTTGGGTGCGCTGATTCCGAATCTACCCTAAGATTTTTTCTAGCAGCTCTAGTTTGTGAGATATAGGTACCCTGTCATTTTTTCAGTTTTTCCTCTACTTTTTCCATATTTTCGATCGTAGTTTCTAAACCAAAAAACCGATTCACATGATTTTCACCTTATCGCACTAACAACACCGTACGGCTTCTTTTCCGATGCAACTTATTTTTATAAATGTTAAAATGCCGCGGTAATTGGACCTCAAAGTTGGAAAAAAAATTAATTTTAAGGCGTTTTCTTTGATGGTTAAAAGCATACACATTTTTTGTAAAACAATTAACGAGTTAGGTGTATAACGAAAGTCGACACATCAAGCAATACAACACAGCTACATTATTTGGCGGAATACACATTCGCATCGAAATAACAGGAAAAATGTACCATCGCGATTTTCATCACTTTTCATACTTTTTCCTTAAAAAATTAGGGGCCTGAAAATATGCAAAGTTTTTAATTTTTTTTTGTTTCGAAAAATTCAAAATATTTGTGTTTTTGCTTGTATTCCAAACTATAAATGGAATATAAAAAAGAGCATATTTTGAGGCTCCTAATTTTTTAAGGAAAAAGTATGAAAAGAGATGAAAATCGCTATGGTAAAGTTTTGTTATTATTTCGACGCGAATGTGTATTCCGATAAATAATTTGGCTGTGTTGTATTGCTTGATGTTTCTTCTTAAGATATTCATATACTTCGAAACTTGATTTATGAAACATCTGTACAATTTTCGCCATCAGAAAAAACGCCTTGAAATTCAATATTTTCTTACTTTGAAACCTTATTACCACACCCATTTAGAACGCATAAAATTGATTAATGTCAGGAAAGATGGCGTGAAATGTTGTAAGTGCAACGATGTAAAAATAATGTCGATAGGATTATTGGCTCAGAAATAACAGTCGAAAACGAGAAAAAAGCCGAGGAAAATTCAAAAAAGTGACACGCCCATTTTTTGCAAAAACTAGAGCTGTTACATAAAAACGGAGTATGGTTTTGAAAACAGCGTGGAAAAACGATTCAGATTCATGTAAAAAACTGCATGCAACAGACATGCTGTTGTGCAGTGTAATAATTTATTTTAATAATTTAATTCATTTTCATGCGAAAGATACGCCACGTTCTGCAAGTGTCAATAAAATCATGGAAATCATCAAGTCTGACCATTACATAAGAATTGATCCAGTTGGGCAGAAGCTAAAGATTGTAGAAAAACCTTAAAAAGCCAAAACTTACTGTCAAGAATGTTTTGCTGTGTATTTGGTGGAATTGGCAGGCAATGATCTTCCAAAATATTGGTCGAACTATTTATTAGGATCTGTATAGTCAACAATTAGATCATCTAAAGGAAGCAATAGCCCAGAAGTAGTCAGCATTGGCCAATAGTATAGAAATTGTGTTTCAACAGCACAACGCCAGGGCACAGACATCGATAGTGACCAGTCAGAAGCTCCGGACATTTAGTTGGGAGGTTCTCATAAATCCCTTTTACAGGCTGAACTTGTCATCAAATAATTACCGCTTTTTTCTGTCTATAACCAATGATTTTTGCTGATACAAAATTTACCTAAAGAGAAGTTTGTGAAAATCGACTATCAAAGTTTTTGTCAATAGGGACGAGAGGGAAAGAGAATAATTTGGCCACAAGTTATGAAACAAGACGGTGAACTTTTTACCTAAATGGAATTAGTTTCGCTATGATAAAATATCTTTAATTTAAGGCAAAAATTAAAAATTTCTTGTTATTTATCAGTTGAGCAAAACATACTTTTGTGTAATTTTTTTTTAATTTTAATTTCATTAAATTTTTTTTTTTTATTTTTTTAATTAAAATTTTGAAAAATTTTTTTTTTTTAATTTTTTTAATTTTTAATTTTTTTTTATTTTATTTAAGTTAGTATTAGTATTTATACTAATATATTTCAATATTTTTGTTAAGAGAAATACCCATAAAATTTACTAATTTAAGAAATGGTACACTTTCAAATTGATATTAAAGACCATTTTACTTTGTCCCCACACAAATGTGTGCAAAGTCCGCCTGAAAGGGTTAAAGCTACCTTAACTCATCCATATTCTGCGATTTTATTAATGGGCTTCCTTTAAATCGCCCATATGTTTCTCTGCCATTTATTGGCTCACTTTAAAATCCCGCGCGTTCAGCATTTTGCACAGCTTGCTGACTGGCACACAACATGGAGCGAAGCGAAGCATACGGCAATTTATTGGCACAATATTTATTTACTGCATTACCTTTGGCTATTATGTTAGCTGCCGACGTTGTTGCCGCTGTTGTTGTTGTTGTTTCTGCCTTTATTGTTTTGGCCACAGCTGCTGCTGACCTAACCTTAACCCAGCGCCAAAATGGCCGCTGTGCATTAACCTGTTTACCTGACCAGCTGCTGCATGGTCTGACTATACGAAAAATATGCTAATTTTTCGATTGGCAACAACAACAAAAGTGGTTTTGCTGCAAAATTTTCTATATTTTCAGTTATGTAATGCAATTTTAAATGCTATTCTGAGTGAAAACTACAAAATTGGTAAACACAAACATTTAAACTTTAATTAGAATTTTAATATTTTTAATTAAAACGAAATGTCTAGTGGAGTAGTATGGCTAAACTATACATAGAGAGGTTATATACGAGTATGTATATCTGAACATTTTATTAAAAAATTTTAAAGTTCTTGTGTAGACTTCAATCAAGCTGAAAGCGAATTTCGAAGCGCCACGGCAATATTTGATTTTTGAAAAATCACACAATTTTTGCTTTAACTTTACACTACTATCGCCTCATCCGTATTGTCTCGTTCACTTACATACACATACACAGACAGAGACACAGACACAGACACATGGTGCAGTCTAATATTTATGCAGTCAAAATGGCTGCCAGCATAAATTGTGTGCGCTTTGTCAATGCCGCAGCACAGCAAATACGCTGCAGGGCGCAAAATATATCAGGCACAGTAGCAACAACAACAATGAGCGCATATAAAACAACAACAATGAGTGCACCTATAACAGCAAGACAACAACAACAACAGTGAGCGCATCTGAAGCAGCAAACTTTGTTTTATTGCCAAATTAAGGTTTGAAATTTAGAACATTTTTCATGCAATTTCATGTAGGTGCAATTTTTTCCCCTGCATATAAAAATAAACCAAAAGATTTCAACAAAAGATTGCATGAGTATATATTTGCAATAAACGTGTATGTGACATGTGTTGCTAGATTCCAGCAAATATTACATTTGTATTTCTTACTTTTTTTTCAATAACTTGAAACGACATTGAATTTTGGCAAAAAATAACAGTTTTGTGTAGTGAAGTAGTTGTGGCATAGCCACATTTACTATGCCAGCACATGCACAGTGCATAAATTGCCATAACATGAGTACAAACACACTTCCAATTTTACTTGTGTGACAGCTGTTGGCCACATAGACAAGCGAGAGCCAACAGCCAACAGCCAACTTCACCCACACACACGCACGCACACGTACTTTGGCATTTCTTGCTGCTTTTTTGAGTGCCTCAAATGAAAAAATATTTTCCGTGTTGAAAACGTTTAGACGTGTTTTTGATACAATGTAATTTGGAGTTTTGTAAAGACAACTTAAAATGTCTGAAAAGTTTCCTTTGTCAGTGATCAAACGTTGTCCGTAAACAATGGTTTGGTCAATAGATAGTAGACGCGACGTTATTGACTTTGTATGTTGTATATTTTTAGGAGCAAATGCTTGAAGATTTAAGTACAAAATTGTTGTTGCTAAAAGTTTTTATGAGAGCAATAATGAGATTATGTACCTTTTATCAAAAATTGAAAATGCGCAATTGACAAAGGCAACTGTAAGGCGACAGAACTTGAAGAAATTTAAGACAATTACAGATTTCAACCGCAGTTGCAATTTGTGGTAATTTGCAGTATCACAACGAGCCATAAAGACCAGAGTGGGTCTCCTATTCTAACTCTAGTTACTAAACTAAGCACGAATCAGGCTTGACTCCTAAGTGGGTCTCTTCCTCGTCCTCTTCCTCTTCCTCTTCTTCTTCTTCTTCCTTTTCCTTTTTTTCCTTTTTTTTCCTTTTCCTTTTCCTTTTTTTTCCTTTTCCTTTTCCTTTTCCTTTTCCTTTTCCTTTTCCATTTCCTGTTCCTCTTCCTCTTCCTCTTCCTCTTCTTATTCCTATTCCTATTCCTCTTCCTCTTCATCTTCATCTTCATCTTCTTCTTCTTATTCCTCTTCCTATTCCTCCTCTTCCTCTTCCTCTTTCTCTTCATCTTCCTTTTCCTCTTTCTCTTCATCTTCCTCTTCTATTTGTCTTCCTCTTCTTCTTCTTCTTCTTCCTATTCCTCTTCCTCTTCTTTTTCTTCTTCTTCTTCTTCTCGTCCATTCATACGTTTATTTATTCTTTCTTTATTCTATCATTTCCAGCCTCAACTACTCACTTAGCCTGATTCGTCCTTGTTCCACTACTCCTAAGTGAGTCTTTTACAGACCAAGACTATCTCCTGGTTTGGTAGTATTTTCACTTCCCGTTCTTCTTCTTTTCTGTCCTATTATCCTTTTGTACTTTCAACTTTCAACTATTCTTTTCCTTTTCTGTATTTTTCAGTCTAGTGGACTAAGCCTGATTGTTAAAAAAATTGTCCTTCCATCCATATTTGGTCTGCTGACTCCACTTTAAATGTGTCTATTTCTTGCAAATAGGTCACTTCCATATTTTAATATGTCGATCTTCATATCTGAGTGTTGACATAGAAAAGTATTGAGTTAAGTACGCTAACAACGAGGCAGCGGATGAGATGGCAAGAAAGGGGGTCGTCCGTCCTGTCTCTCACCGAAGTGGATAACTCTGTACACCCTCCGATATCGGCCCTGTATTTGCATATTGACAGGTTGAGCAAAACTTGCTTCGAGTCCTCATGGCGAAGCAGAACTGATTGCAGTACCTGCCGGCAATATGGCCTTCCCTTTCCGTGAGGAAAATACGATTTGTACTGTCCCTGAGTCGAAGCTCTATTAGGCAACTTGTTGGAGTCATTACTGAACACTACGCCATTGGATCCACGCTTGTCAAATGGTGTCTCTCGTCCAGTGATGACTGCAGAAGCTGTGGAGATGAAGAAGAAGTGGAAACGATCCAACATTACCTATGCCACTGCCCGGCTCTGCAGGAACGCCGCCTCCGTACCTTGGGGTCAAGACTTGGGGGCAGACTAGGCTTGCGCGGCAATAGTTGAAATTTCGTATATACTCTCCTTCATCAAGAGGTTGAATTGGTTTGCCCCGGACTGAGAGCCACTGACTAGCTTCAGAAACTTCCAAGAAGGGATTCACAATAAGCCATTTTGGCGTCCGAGTGGAAGTGCGGCCTTTGGGTTGCACACACCCTTCCCTACCTAACCTAACCTAAGTACGCAAACACATTTCTTTTGAGTGTGATGGTAAAAATAATCATATAAACTTATGTAAGACTAACCCCTAAAAATCCCCCAAAAGAAATTTAAAGCTTAGTATCTGGTTTCTTAGTAAAGAAAATATTAAATGATCTTTTTGTCTAAAGGCGATAAATACTAAGAAAAAAATGTTCTTCAAGTTGCTGTTGCTTTTCTTTCTTTAACCACCACCTCACTCTCCTCTATCACCCTATCCCCGCTCGAGTCTTAAGCACAATGGGCTATTTAGCCTAAGTCCTTGACAAATTGGATCCTCTTGAGTTCACTTTCTCGGCTCACATATTTATTTCATTCCATGCAAACCCATAACTTGCTAAGTTCTGGTTCAACAACTAACCACTTAGTCGCTATAGTCGTTCGTCTAAATATTTGTATACCTTTTAATTTCTCTGCTATTCCTTCAAACCACTCCATGGCTCTTACGCTCTCAAACACACACACACACACATACACTCCATTGTGCTTCTTTTTTTTTATGCAAAAACGCCCGGAAGCGGAAGCTGCTGCTATTCGTCGGCCATGATGCACGTTCACCATACATTCTGACTGCACGAATGCCAATTATTATCACCGAAAAAAACTGCTAAATGCCACATTCTACATTTCCTGCTACAGCCAACAAGAACACACACATATAAATGTCATGCCACACATTAATGTGAACGTCAGTTAGGGCAACAAGGAAGTGAAGCAAAGTGGGGAACATTTTTGGGCCCATTTTAACGCATTTTATCGGCGCTCATTTTCATTTCATTTGCCTACATGGCAGACGCCAACAAACCGACTGACGTTGTTTGCTTTTAGGCTGAGCTCCATGGAAGACAAATTTCATTTGCAAACAAGCCAAACGGCCAAAAGCATCCAGAGTGAGGTTGGCATGAATTTGTGGTAATGTGTGGGACATGTGAGCGCGTATATAAATATGTATGTGTGTGTGTGAGTGCGTATGATCGTGTTTTTGCAGGTATCTGTTTGCATAACGCGTAATGAAAATGAAATATTTAAATTGGCAAACGTTTTCAACGGCTACACGTTTTGGGGGAAAAAGTAGCAAAAGTGAGGAGAAAAAGCACCAAGAAGTGAATTTAGTTTTTGGCAATGACCAGGAATAAGTTTAATGGAGGTGGGGCATAAGGCAAATTATGGCAATGAAAGCTGCAGTTCGTTTATTTTGAAACGCAAAAAAACATTTAAGTTTTTGTTATAAATTTTAAAATTTACTTTTGCTTTTAATGGAGAATTTCAAAGGGTTGCTTGTGCCTTAAATAAATCATTGAAGGTCATTTAATATTCAATTCAAAAAAACGTAATTTAAAAGCTAATTAAAAGTTACTCATACGCCACCATGTACCAAGTAAAGCTTACTCAACTGAATTGTGGAAAAACAGTGTTTACATAAAGAAAAACAGTGTTTACAAAATAAATTGAAATACGAAGTATGTTTAAAATAGAATATTAAATTAATGAAAATAAATATAATTATTTACATTATATCAAAAAACCAACAAATCAATGCAATCAAATTAAATTCAAATAAATACACAATAACCAATAAATATTCGAGTAATATAAATAAAAATCATTATTTTCTATATTTTTTTCATGTCCATAAAATATATTTTAATAATAAATATTGCGCTGACTGATTGTCTACTTAAAAAAATTTAACTCACTGAAATGCATTTCCGCTTCAAAAACAGTTGTTGCATTATTTTACCACTTTCAATATAATTTTTTCGCTTTAAAACTTTGATTTTTTGCTGCGCTCGCGTCCAATGCCGAAAATGTGTTATTTAATTGATTAGAGTGCAGCATTGAGAAGAGAAAGGAAGCAAAAACTAATTGAATTTTGCTAAAGTGCCGCTGGTCGCAAGGGGAAACGACAACTGGCCAGTCTCCTGCAAGCTTGGCCCAGCACAAAATTAGCCACTTAAGTGACGACTAAGTAACGTGGGTGCTTAATTAAAATTTGCATAATTTATTGGGTCTGATGTACGTTGCACTTAACAAGTCAGAGTGGAGGAGGAGGAGTGGACGTGGAGAAGCGCAAATAGACGCAACGTCAAGTGGCAGCGAAAGTTTCTAAAATGAACAGTGAAAGGGTCAGGCAATTTTTTTTAATTTTTGTAATGGAACAAATCAATGTGATTAAACTTTTATACCGAAAAAAATTTAAAATTTAATTTAAATTAAATTCAAAAAAATATTAAAATTAAAATTTAATTTAATTTAAAATTAAATTTATTTAAAAAATGTTTTTTTTTTAATTTAATTTAATATGAAAATTATAAGCAATTTTGAAATAAAGTTACAAAATAAAAAATAAAAAAATTAATAACAAAAAACTATATATATAAAAAACATTAAAATATTTGGAAATATTATAAAAATGTAAAAATTCAATAATCGACATTCAGTCAATTTAAATGAGCAAGTTAAATCAAATAAAATTTTCAGGCTGCAGTTTAAAAATTAAGCCTAAAATTATGCAATACAAAAAATACTTTCTACGGCCTATTGAAATTACTGGGCATTGCTACTGAGTTTATGGTCCTTTGGTGTGTTTTTAAATTATTCTTTCAATAAAAAATGTAAGCCCATATTTCGAGTTCCATATCTGTCAGTAAATTTAAGTAATTTCAAACATGAAAAATAATAGACAACTGAAACTCATCTTCGAAACGCGCAATGAAAACAGACAGAAGAAGTTGTTAGCACAACTTGCGCTCAGTCGGTTGCCTTGGAAATGTTGGGCGACGGCATGTGATTAGAGATGTTGCCAACACCAACCAACAAGTAAACCTAATCAAAGTCAAGTACTGCTGCAGCTGAATAACGGAACACCAAATTGCAGCAATCAGTTGAAACCAGATTGAGGGATTGAAAATGAAGCAAGGAGAATGAGAAAACTGCGCACAACGCCAACTGTGGTCGCTCCCGCCCCAACTGTGCAATGTAAATAAACATAAAAATGAAAAGCCAATAATGGGTTAAAGTTTTAACCGCTCATTTGATGCACAGCGCTAACTATAAACGAGGAAACAATATGCCAAGAGTGAAAGTTCAAATGAAACGAAATAAAAAAGAAAATTGCAAACGCAATGCATGAAAATTGCAGCGACAAGTGGTGAAAATGCTGATTTTAATTTTCTTTATAAATTTTTTATATAATTTTACATACACACAAACGCACATAAGGGGGGCGTCGAGTGGCGTCAAGTTTTGAGTGAGTGTATGTTTGTGTGCGTGTGTGAGTGAGTGTAAGTGTTAAAATACCACAAAAAGGCCAATTGCCGGGCAAACGAAAGGAAGAGCAAAGCGTGACGTTTAAAACTTTTGCAATCAACATAAAAATTGTGCACGCTTTCAGCACTTAAGGATCTATTGAAGCCATGCTGTGGATGGCCAGTTGGCTAACTAGAAATGAGAAAACAGCTGCTGCTGCTTCTTCGGTTTGAAAATGTTCTGTAAATGTGACAATGAACTAATGGAAAGCAAGTACTAGTTGAAATTAATTTTAATTTTTTATTATCTTAGAAGATTTTTAATGGCCAAGGAGTGTGTTGCAGACAGATAGAAAGAGATGAAAGGAATTTTTAAGATACCATAAGAGAAAAACTTTTCAGTTCAAAGCATTTGACTGCTTAGATTAAGAGTTGAATTTTTTATTTTAATTACTCAGTTAGTTAGTAGTTGACTGTTGATTCATGGATTTTTTTTGCTTAGAGTCGATTCTTCGTTCTATTGAAAGAGTAGATTCTTTGACTACTTAAATGAGTTAACATTTGCTTCCAAGACTTTTGATGCAACACATGAATCACAAAGCAGCCCCACGAAACATAAATCACTTTTCACCAATTTACTTAAAAAAAATTATTATTACTTTATTACATACACATACATCAATACATACTTATGTATGTATGTATTTGTTCAAAATAAAATTTCAGAACGACCAGAACATTTCATTACATTTCCCACTTCAGTTAACTACAACTTGCAAGCATCATCTTTCTATTACTCTCCACACTTCTTCTTCTTCACTTATACTTCAATATTCTACTACTCTTTCTCTCCACTCTTCTTCTTCTTCTTCTGCACTTGCTCTCCACGTTTTCTCTGCAACTTCTGACTGAACTTTAAATTCGTTCGGCTGCGCTGAAATATTACTTGTGCCACATGTGACATTCTTCGAGACATTTTCTTCTCCATTTACTCTTCAATCTGCTTCTTTTCTACTTACTCTCTACTTTTCTTCTTCCCTACTAACTGTTCTCTCTCCTTTTTCTCCACTTATTCTCCAATCTTCTTCTGTAACTTCTAATTGCATTTGAAATTTGTTTAGTCACGCCGAAATATTATTTGTGCCAACTGTATCATTTTCCCAGATATTTTTTCTCCACTTACTCTCCACTTTTCTTCTCTGGCCTCTGACTGCATTTGAAATCTTCACTTTTCTACAGCAACTTCTGACTAAATTTTAAATTTGTTTAATATTATTTGTACCACATTTGGCATTCTTCGAGACATTTCGAGACATTTCTCCACTTACTCTCCACTAATTTTCTTCTCCACTTACTTTTCACTCACTTTATTCTCCACTTACTCTCCACTCATTTTCTTCTCCACTTACTTTACACTTACTCTCCACTCCGCTTCTTCTTCACTAAGTCCCACTCTTCTTCTGCAACTTCTGAATGCATTTGAAATTTGTTTAGCTACTCTGAATCATTACTCGTATTTGTACCGCCTGTGCCATTTTCTTAAATATTATTTTCTCCACCTACTCTCCACTGTTCTTCTCCAACGTATGACTGCATTTGAAGTTGGTTCCGTTGCGCTGAAAAATTATTTGTTTATATATTTTTTTCTCCACTTCACTTACTCTCTACTCTTCTTCTTCCCTAATTACTATTCTCTCTTCTTTTTTCCCCCTTATTCTCCAATTTTCTTCTGCAATTTCTTCTCCTGCATTTGCAATTTGAGAAACTACGCTGAAATAATATTTGTGCCACCTGTGCCATTTTACTAGATATTTGTTCTCAACTTACTCTCCACTCTTCTTCTGTAGCCTCTGACTGCATTTGATACCTTCACTTTTCTACTGCAACTTCTAACTCAATTTTAAATTTTTTTCAGCTATGCTAAAATATTATTTGCGGCATTCTTCCAGACATTTCTTTCTCCACTTACTCTCCACTCCGCTTCTTATCCACTAAGTCTCCACTCTTCTGAATGCATTTGAAATTTGCTTAGCTACTCTGAATTATTATTTGTGCCGCTTGTGTCATTTTCGAAATATTTTGTGTCTCCACCTACTCTCCACTGTTCTTCTGTAACTTCTCAATGCATTTGAAATTGGTTCAGTTGCGGTGAAATATTATTTGTGTAAGTATTTTCTTCTCCACTCCACTTACGCTCTACTAGAGTCCGACCGATACCAAATTTTTTGGCCGATGCCGATGCCGATTAATCGGCATCGGCCAATTCTCAGCCGATGCCGATTAATCGGTCAAAAGGCCGAAAATCGGCCGATGCCGATGCCGATTCCATAGAAAAAAAACACGAATGAATTCAATCAAAAACACTGCTTATTTTATAAAACTTTACATATATAGTACATTTCATCACATTCATCACAAATTAACAAACAAAAACGAGAAAATAAACAACTAAAAACTAAATAAAATTACAAGAAAATTCAGAATTTAAATACATTAAACTAAAATTTCCCCCAAATTTATAACACATAAAATAAATATTTCATGAAAATTGCTCATTCTATTTGGCACAAGGAATTAACAAAAGACCCAATAGCCAATATTGCTGAACAAGGTGTTGATGTAGCAAAAATAGATTAAAAATATCTGTAAAATATTGTCCCCTTAAGTGTTTGTCATAAAATCCAAACAAATCTAAGGAGAAACCCCCTAATCAGGCAACACTGGTTTGTAACGTATAATAAAAATGTAATAAATATACAAAGCGAGATATGAAAAAGAAAGACAGTGCGATTCAGCTGCAAATAAAAACAAACAAGAAATAAAAGCAGGAAAATCTACCAAAAAAAACCGATGTGGCATCGGCCAAAAAAGCTGATGTGGCATCGGCCAAAAAAGGCCGAAGCCGATGCCGATGCCGATTCTTTTTTTTTTGGCCGATGCCGATACTAGCCGATGCCGATACCAATTTTATTGGCCGATACTAGCCGATGCCGATGCCGATTAATCGGTCGGACTCTACGCTCTACTCTTCTTCACTACTTACTCTCCACTCCTCTGCTACTCCACTTACTCTGTCTTCTTCCTTCTTCTGCAACTTTTGACTGCATCTGAAATCTCCACTTTTCTAATATTTGCTCAACCATACTGAAATATTATTGGTGCAACTTGTGCCATTTTCCTAGACATTCTTCAGCATTGCATTACTGAATGTAAGCATTTTTCAGCACGTTTTCTTAGCCTCAGCTGTCCACTGTTGGCGTGAGCTTTTCGTAGAATTTTAATTTCCTGCTCCGCTGCGCTGCGACTTCACTTTCCTTTCATTTTTTTGTATATAAACATTGGAGACGCTGTGTGTGTGTTTGTGTATATATGAATGAGTGAGCATTGCATTGTTAGCGACCAACAAGCAATGCGCACAAGCTGCGCTGTGTGCTGGCCATGCTGTGGCACAGTTTCGTTGCATACTTTTTGGTGTTTGAGAGCCACCAGAGCAGACAGCAAAGCTGCAAAAGAGCTACAACAATATGCTTGTGTTGTAAATTGTTGTTCGTACAACAACAATGACAATAACACAAACAAATAGCACTGCAACAACAACTCAGTGCCTTTGTTAACAAAGCTAAAGCATGGCACATTGTTTATCGTTGACAAAATTTTAATTAGAAATGCTAGTTTAATAATCTATTTCAATTTTACATATTGCAAATAATATTTTCAACTCTATTGTGTAAAAGTTTTGGGAAAATAAAGAAAATTAAATGCAAAAATAAAAAAAAAAGTTTTCGTATTTCACTGATGGAATAGCAAAATTTTTTTTTAGTTTTCTAAAAGCACTCAGTTCCATCTAGCTTCCCCATTGGCTCCTTTTACACCGAGTTGTACACCTAAATTGGCCACCTCATTCATGCCTCTAGCATGTTGCATAGTTTTAGGGCGTGTGGCCATTATGAAAATGTATCTGTTGTTTTTAGCTCTTTTGCAGGCGCTGGCATTGTCTGCACACAATATACATTCACTACAATTGCAAATACAAATACAAAAACATATAACAAAACTAGTAATGACAAATAATGACAATCGCATAGATTAGCTGGAATAGACACACCTGCAACACGCATAGTGCATTTTGCTAAAAGCTACGAATGCACATTGCAGTCACAATCATATGTTAGGCGTTGGCTGCTGTTAATATGACTCAGAAATTATTTAAAAAAAAATAATATTTTTTACTTAAAAGCATACAAAATGTTAATATTTCACAACACAGTTGAAGTTCGCTACAAAAGCAATCTAACAAAAATTGCCAGTCTTAATTTCTTGATAAAAAACATAAAATCATAAATATGTATAGCATAGTTTTAGGCATGTCAACACGTACTTATTAGGCAAATAAATATTTCATTGCAATATGTGCAAAAAACCTGAACCATTCATAAATGATTTGCTTGTTAACTGCGCACTGCTTTCTTTATGCTAAACAACTTTCAAGCGAAAATCTAAAAGCTTTAAAATAAAATATGATTGCCTGCCTTGCGGCGTTTACAGTTATACTGGCACACACATACAAACACACACGCATACAAATTGAGACTCACAAATTTAACTGCGTAACTGTTGAGGTTTGCTTCCATACAGCCCAAAACTTACCTAAAAAAAGAGTAAACAAATTTATTATTTAATGTTAACTTAAAATTTAATGTTAAATATTTCAAGACAAAATAGTGTTGCGGTCGAGTTTATAGCACTAAAAGTATGCTACACAATTAAAGTAAGTCAAGCGTGAAAATATTTGTTCACACTTCTCTACTACTTAGTTCTGCTTTGTAATTCTAAGCTGCTTAGAAGTTTGTTAGTTATTGATGTTTGTGCTGAAAGTAGTGAAAGTAGTCAAAGTTTTCTAAAGGATTAAGCCTAAAAGTATGCACATAACACTAAAACTCAATGCTCAACTCATGAAAACCATTCTTAAGTAGACTGTCTAAGAAATTAGTATTAAAACTCAATGAGGGTTTACAACAAATGGCCAGGCATGACTTCAGGGAAAAAAGCATCTTAGTTTTCCAAATCTTGTGAATTGGTAAGGATAGAAATTTTGCAGACAGAAAGTGAATTCAAATGAGTTTTCAACTCTTCAAGTGGTTACGTTATTAAAGAGAGACATAGTACCAAAAGTTGGTGAATTCAATTATTTTCAAGGCTAACTTAATAAAGAAGTCAAGGAACTCTTTTTTGAATAAAAAAGTAAATGAAAATCTTTTCTAAGGATATATGTAAATACACAGTGCGACAATTATGTATTAAGACTTCCTCTAGAAAACACAATTAAAACACGATATCTGCTCATTTTTCGGTATATTTATTCGAAATATTCTCCTCCTGATTCAATACACTTGTTACATCGATTTAATAGCGATTCAAACGCGTGTTCCAGCTCATTTTCAAGTCAGGTGAATACGGCTGATGATTCAACACACAGACCTGATTCCGAGCCAAAAATTGACGAACAATGAGTGCTATGTGACACGGTGCATTATCGTGCAACAGAGACCAACTTTTTGGATCGCGGTATTCTGGTCGAATACGACGGATTCGGGCATCAAATGCTTCAAAACTTCGAGGTAATATGCGGCAGTAACTGTTTGACCAGTTGGAACGAATTCTTTGTGGACAATTTCTTTGCTATCGAAGAATGTGATGAGCATTGTTTTAATTTTTGATGGAACTTTTCGGGTTTTTTTGGCTTGTGGTGAGTTTTTTTATTTCCATTTCGCACTTTGACGCTTGGTTTCTGGATCGTATTGGAAACACCATGTTTCATCACCCGTAACAATTGTTTTCAGGAAGTTTGGTTCATTTTCTGCGGCTGCAACGATGTCTGTAGAATGACTGACTCTCATTAATATTTGCTCCTCGTTCAATGTCTGTGGGACACATTTTGCGCAGACCTTTGGTTTGCACAAATCCTCGTGAAGAATGAGTCGGATAGTTTCTCTGGTTATGTTTAAGGCCTGTTCCATCATTTTTAGTAAAGCATTGCGGTCTTCTGCAATAAAATCACAAACTTTCTGGATCATTTCCGGCGTTCGAACTGAAATTGGCCTTTCTTCTTTTATTTCATCTTCCAGCGACTCTCCGCCAAAGCGACTCTCCACAAAACGTTTATGCCATAAAAAACATTTGATTTTGATAAACAAGCATCGCCATCATGCATCATTGGGAATGTTTCTGATGCACTTTTACCAATTTTTGGTAAATGGTGGAATTTAATGACCGCTCTTTGCTCCATGTTAAAATTTCAACACCAAACGAAAACGTGTTTTGCAAAATGAATTTTAATAAATATTAAATGTCAACCACATGTCATGAAATTTTGACAGTTAGTAGAGGAAGCTTGAAGCTTCAAAACGCATGTGCTCGCACATAGATGGCGCGCTTGGTTGCTGAGATATGTTTCGAGTCTTAATACATAATTGTCACACTGTGTATATCAGACAGTTAATGAATTCGAGTGAAGACTCGCAAACTGAGATCCAAGTCATCAAATGGTTACGTTATTCAAGACAGTAATAGTACCAAAAGTTGATGAATTCAATAGAATTCATGACTCAACTAAATCAACAAGTCAAGGAAGTCTTTTTTTGATTCAAAAAATTCTATGAAAATCTTTACAAACTAAGAAAAAGTCACACTTAAACTTATTAACAAAAAAAATTCACCGCATGCACATGAGAATAAATTGAAATTTAAAAACCAACAATCACTTTTTAAGAACGTAATTTTACTAAGAACACTTGACCGCAAAATTAACAAAAAGTTTCCCAAATATATTCAATGCCAAATTGAATAAATTTGAGCAATTTTAAAATTCATCAAGTATCATTCAAAGTATCAAAAACAAATATATAAAAAATACAAAAACAACAAAAAACTGCGCACATGATCACATAGCCTTAGCAACTTAATTATGCTTTGATTGCTCAAGTAATTAAGCAAAACAAAGCCTACCAAAAAAAAACGGGAGGAAATACCAAAAAATTATTTCAAGCAAAAAAAAACTCGAGAAACCTAGAAACTGAAAACGACAGAGATGACAAGCAGGAAAGAGAAGTCAAGTTAAGGCAAATGACTTTGGACAAAAAAAAAATGAATAATTTCGTATGGCACCTCTGCGTCTGCAGTGCAAGCAGACAACAACAAATAAGCACACATTGTAAAAAAAAGCCAAAAAAAAACAACTGAAATCACTTGCAACGACAACAAATCAACAGCAACAATACAAATTGCTGCATCATTACTTCATAGTTGCCATCCAACGGTATTAATAATAACAACAACAAACAATCAACAGAAACAACAACAACAACGCTATTATAAACAGTGAACGGTGCATCAGTCAAAATTGAGTTAAGCGGCGCAATTATTGAACATTAAACAACAAAAACAACAACAATGACAGCAAACACAAAGTCAACGTCTTCATACGCAGCACAACTCACATCGAAGCGACACTACTCGCCGTTCGCCGCTCGCTGTTCGCCGCTCATCGCTCGCTCCATCGCTCGCAGTCGATTGTGCAATGAAGCACATCGATGACGACAATGACGCCACATGGTTGCGCCGGCTGCGACTGACGATGATTAATTACTCATTCAACCAGGTTGCAATGCTGCCATTGCCACACGTTGCACTCGCGTCCAGCCAGTCATGCAGCCGCCAGCATTTGCCATCATTGAAGCGCTGCCGAAGCGTTGAAAGCCGTCACACAATGACTGGCGGCAAATTGGGCATTTTCGAAAAATTGCATAATACCGCAGAAAAAACAAAAACAAAAACCAACATCTTCAGGGCGCAAATATATACGGAAAGCGAAAGGGCCTTGAAAGTGACAGAGAGGCGTTGAAAAAGGGATAATCGATCAATCGATCAGCGATTGGGATGGCAGCAGTGGGCGCAACTTTCACTTGAGCGACAATTCAACTGAATGATTTCATATAGCAACGAATCAAAAACTTATTGCTAGAAGTTGGGAAAGAAGTGTTGCCTGTCTGTCAATGTTGTGCAGTGAAACCAGAAGAGTTTAGTTTTATTGAAGGAATAAATTTGATGGATTCACAAACTTTGCCAAATTGAAGGTCTGCAATGCTCTACTTGAGACCAAATAATATTAACAAAAAAAATTTCTAAAAATTTTACAAAATTGTTTATTAACTGAAAAGTATATTAAAAACAATTTTTTAAACAAAGGCAGGCGCGGATCCAGAAAAATATTTCGGGGGGGGGGTTTAAAAAGTAATTCTTTAACATTTATAAAATGCCTTTTAATTTGTATGTAGTTTTTTAGTCAATCCAAATATTTCGGGGGGTTTCAACCCCCAAAACCCCCCTGGATCCGCCACTGAATAAAGGAATTGAATTGAAGAAATAAATTTGATGAAATCACAAGCTTAAGACCAAATATTATTAACATTTGAAAAAAATTATCATTAACTGAAAAATATCATAAAACTTATTTAAAAAAAACCACATCTTTCAAGCAAAAACGATGAGCTTCTAAAAAAAATCCCCTTTTCTATAATTTTTCTCCAATAAAACTGCAGCAACTTCAAAGATATAAACAAAATCAGACCAATCGGATTGTTTGTACTGCTCGCAAAGGGTGCGATTATATTTCTGTTTACTTGTCAAGTAGTCTGGCATACTGACTTCTCAATAAACAGCTGAACAGTGCTGAAAAATTGACTCGACAGAAAGCAACATTGTCTGTGTACATTAGCAAAAATACGCAGATAATAAGTGAGTGTTTGCTTAGAAGGCACGTGGATTGAATTGAATTGTATTGCCAACAATATACAAACAAGTTGGCATTATGATTTATATACTACACTAGTCAGAAAAAGTTTGCGTACAGGCAAGTCAAAATTATGTTATCATCAATTTTTACCTCAAAAATGGGTTTTCTGTTTACCAAAACTTATCCACATTATTCATATATGCCTTAACTGCACTTTTTGTTGTGTTTTAGATGCATTACCAACATATGTCAGGTATGCAAAACATTAATGTTTTGGATCTCAGTCTGTAGATTCATACATCTAAATTTTTTTCTATTTCATAGTTCTGAAAGTTAAAAATAGAAAATTTAGTTAAAAGGAGATAATTTTCCTCTTTCATTTGATACCCATATCTTCGTCATTGCACAATCGCAAATATTGTAAAAAAATAAATGTGTATATCCTTAAAACTTTAAAGTCCTTTAAGAAGGTTTTTGCGTCAGAAAATGAAAAACTGACTATGCCCGGATATTATAAATGACCTAAGTTTCACGTCTGTATCAACATTTGGATGGGTCTCGGAAAAATAAAAAAATTTTTTCGCACGGTGTAATAAATGAAAAGTTGGTGTTTTCACTCCGTGCATTATAACTTTATTATTTTTCTTTCAATTCTATTGATGTTAGGCTTAATATTTGCTCAAATAATATATCTTTAATCTAAGATCTTAAAACCAGAGGAGCTCATTTACTTTATCCATAAAAAAACCATTCGAAAATGTATAATTTTTTAAAATGGTCAACAAATTCAATTTTTTTCAACTTTCATCGTCAGTAACTTCCCCAAATCTCATTGGATTTAGACAATCTATATATCGTTGGAAAGGCTAGTTAATTACATTCTGATAAAAGGGTCACATGTGGTAGTTGGATGGTTGGTTTACGAGATATGTGCTCATAACGGAAATAAGAGGGGAAAAACGTGTTTTTCGAAGATTTTTCGAAAACGCTTCTTAAGAAAATTTTTTTGATTTTCAATTTCGGGGTCAGCAGCCGAAGATTAGTCTAAAAAATACTTTTGTTTACGCGATGAACCCATTTTTTGTCGAGTAGTGTAATCTTACAAAATCTTTCCCAAATTGACAAAAATTAGAGAAACTCTAATTCGTGAAATTAGAGAAACTTTTCGAAGAGCATTTCGCCATTTCGAAAAGCCATCTTAAATTAAATTTTTGCTACATAACCTTATCTTGTAAGCAAACTTTTTCTGCGGTGCATTCATAGCACATTTTGTTTTTTGCTCTTCTTTTACAGTTTTGTCAAGTTTTTGTTCTTATTATCTTTATAGAATAAAAGAACTAAGTTTATGGAAAAAATAAAAAATATTTTGTTTTTGAAAAATTAATTTGATTGATTTATTTTTCATATGAAAAAACTATATATCCATTGTAAGCAAACTTATTCTGACTAGTGTACATTTGTTGTCTTTATTTATATATATAGATGCCTGTCTCATTCATGTTGTTGTTGTTGTTTGATTAAGTGTGAATTGTCGCATTGAACGTTTACAAAGTGGGTGGAAAAAATATTGTTTTTATTTTAGGGCGCATTGTGTTGGAATAAAATATTTCTTCTGCTTAAAAGTAGGTGTGGTTAGGGGTAGAAAAAAAAGTATAATACTTTTTATGGTTAGCAACCCAAGCAGTAACCACTGAACCATGGAATTTAGAAGAAAACGTGTCTTACTCATGTTCGTAAGGTCGAAAACTTTTCAGACTTTTATGTACAAAAATATCATAAACGACCTGATCACTGCACAAGTCGACTAATATCTTATTCAGACAGCCAGCTAAATTGAGCAATTAGACATTTTCTCAATTTATGCTCAATTTAGCTCTAAATTGAACTCAATTTTTCATACAAAAATCTCGATTTAGCTAATCACAAATAACGCTAAATTGACCGTAAATAAAGCTCGATTCGCCATGCAAAACTCTGAATCGTGCTGTTATTGATAAACAAATTCATTCATAGATTCAATAGAACGAACCAAAACGAAATTGAGAAGCTGACAGAAATTAAAGACTTCTGTAACATTTATTTGCTTTGAAATTTCGTTCAAAAATTGACTGCATCAGTTAGGATGTGGAATAAATAAAACAATAAATGAAAAAAATAAATGTAACAAAAAATTGTAAAATATTTTTAAAATTTAAAAAAAGTTGTTTAAAAAAAAAAAAGTTTACATAAAAAAAATGTTGCTTCCATCAAAACAAAAACAAAAAACAACTAAGTAAATTGAGGTGTAAGCTAAATTGAGCTGAATTGAATTGAACTCAATTAAGAAATAAATTGCCTCAATTTATTTGGCTGTGGGAACAGGACATAAATTCTGTGGTCAAAAGCAATAACCGCTTAAGTCGACTTAAGAAGAAATTGAGTTATTGATGCCACCACGTTCCCTTGACTGTGCTCTACGTTTGTGTAAAATCGGGGAGTTTGTAACGTTAAAATAAAAAAAGTTATTAACAAAAGCGTATTCCCATTCCCATAGCGAACACACTACGCGCTAAAACTTTAAAACGAGATTGCTCGAAACAGCAATTTTCGACTTAGGCGGTTATTGCTTTTGACCACAGAATTGCTTCAATTTTGACTATCGAAACAGGAAATTACTTCACTTTTTGAAAAATCTTCAATTCGAATTAACAAAACGTAACGACCAAAAATTTTTGGATCATTGAACGCAATTTTTTTAAGAATTTAAAAAAGCAAAGCACATGTTTCATTGTATATCTCAACTATTCGCTTTACGCAGTCGAAATCGCTCAAATATAAAATATTGCTACCAACTACTTAATATTTCTGATTCAACTTCCACTAAAATACCACAAAACTTCTTCAATTGTCAGTTTTTCCGCGTCTCAGAAGCGACCACCTTGACCTCCAAAATAAAATCGAAAGCCAAAATTAATGACAATAAATCGAAAACTAAGTATAAAAGTAAATGAAGTCAACAACAAAACAAATTCAGTATGAAACCAAAACAGAAAAAACTAAAACATAGCGCACAGACCACGCAGCCCACAGCCCACAGCCTCGGAATGCCGCATTGTTTTTATGTAATTACTGAGTCGGCAGCATTACGTACGCAGTACAACTCGCAATTCGGCCAATGGATTCAATGAATTCGACAACAATGCGACTGCTGAACAACGTAGACTGTAGTCGCATCGAAGGGTTGCAGTAACAAGAAAATAAAAATAATAACAACAAACAGTAAGCGCCATGCCACACTGTCACCACCACTTGGCCGCTCAACAAGCAACAAATGGAATATAAAAGATAAAATAAAAGAGAAATACATTTTTTGTTGTTGAATGAAGAAGAAAACAAAAACCGGAAAGTTAGACGAAGACGAAGACAGCCAAGACGACAAGCGTTGTGCATGAAAGTTTAAAGCGAAATGGTTAGGAGTTTCAGTCGAAAAAATGTTGTGATATCGGGAAGCTATCTTTTCTGATTTAGGAGCTATAAGCAATTTTTAAGCCCACATAGTCGACTGTTTTCAAAGTCACCTTTCAACAAGGATTTTCGGATTTTCGTGGCTTTCCCTTGAAAAACCCATTGGATCGATCCTTTTTTGAACAGCTGGAGACATAGGAGAAGCTCTGGGCATAGCTAGTAGTATAGTCTCTCCAGAGGTATAGTAGGAACTAGTGGCATAGCCCTGCATAGTCGACTGTTTCCAAAGACCCCTTTCAATACGGATTTTCTTGGCTTCCCGTTGAAAACCCCACTGAATCGATCCCTTTTTGAACATCTGGAGACATAAGAGAGTCTAGTCTTTCCAGAGGTATAGTAGGAACTAGTCGCTTAGCCGTACTTGGTCGACTGTTTCCAAAGTCCCCTTTCAACAACCCCCCCCCCCCCTTTTTGGTGGCATAACGACTGTATCGACCAATTTTTAGAAAGCTGAAAGCTTAGGAGGATCAGGAGGCATTACTGCAGATAGTAAAGTTTTTCTAGTCACCTTTCAACAAGGATTTTCAGATTTATACATTTTTTGAAAGCTGGAGATATTCACTATTCATGTTTTAAGACAACAATGTCTTCTGGTGTCACAACAAGGCTCAACATGCCAAAACTGTTCCATACAATGACTTACTCGCACACATACTAACACACACACATGCTCGCAAAACATGCATGGCGAGTTGAATATGAAATGTTATCTTGTACAATGTTTGCTACCCACATGTAAACACATACATTGACAAGAAGCTTGAATTAAAGCCATGTGTAGGTGTGCACTTATCTGTGTGCGTGCATGGTGGACAGACATTCTAGCAGCCGTAACTATGACATGAATCCGTAAGCTCTGCTCGAATGTTGCCCACTTCTATGTGTGTGTGTGTGTGTGTGAGTGTTGCGTTGGCTGAACACGTTGGCGTGCTTACGTGCCACTGTTATTATTGTTGTTGTTGCTGCCGCTGGCACATTGCAACCTTGAATTAAATTATAGGGTAAGTAGCTTTGCATTTTGTAGCACGTGCACACGTGTCTGGCGAAAATGCAGAGAAACCGAAAACTGTCACAGCAGCAGACAATGAAAATTGTGAAGAAAGCAACTTGAACATGTGTCGAGCAAAACTTGAGCGCACAGTTATGAATTGATTTGCTTTGAGTTGGATTTTTAAATTAATGCAAATCTATTAAATTTACTGAAAGTTAAAATTATGGCAAATAAAACATTTCAGTTTTAGCTCAAATAAATAAAAATAGTTAAACAAAAATTAAAAAAAGTTAATTGAAATAGGTTAAGTTAGGTTAACCTAACCTAATTGAAATAAATAAAATTAAACATAAAATATTATTAAATATCAAATAATATTAAATTAAATTGGTAAATTGGTAAATCATTTCAAAAAAGATTAAATTTTAAATATTATTAAATTAAATTGGTAAATTTACTCATTCTACTTCGCTCTAATTCATGTCAATGTTTTAAACTTTTAAAAGTTACAAGAGTAATTGTAGCAATGGATCATGAAAAATTGCCAATTGTTGTAATTTCCAACGTTTGAAGTAGCAAAGTGATAAAGTGAAACGATATAAAAACAAAAGGCCAAAGAAAATTGAAAGAAAATTGCAGTAAACGTAAATGCCAACCAACACACTTGTCATGTCGACAATTATCACAACAACAACAACAACAAAACAAAACAAATTAAATGAAGAAAAATGTGCTAGACACACAAACACAACCACACAGGCACAGACACACATTTGCGAACACGCAAAGCATTGCCAGCGTTTGTTGAAATTGCAGCAACAATAAAAAACCGAAAGAAAAAAGATAAGTAAAAAAGAAAACAACACAACAAATGAAGACGCCTGCAATGCAAGAAAGCCTACAATAGCAACAACGCCAACAACAATTAAGCGCTAAAGCGGTTAAAGCGTGCTACAAATTTGCTTAAGGTGGCAGTTTTGTTGTTGTTATTGTTGTGGTTGTGGTTGCTGCTGCTGCTGTAAGCATATTTGGAGCGCCACTTTTTTATGTTTGTTTATAATGTTATGTTGTAGTTAAATTTAGCTGTGTTAATTATTTTTCTTGTGGATATTAAACAAACAACAACAACTTCAATGCAGTTTATTTTTGTGTATGGTTTTTGTGGTTGATTTAATTTTTACTCGTAAGAATGTGTGACAATTTGTTAAATTGCCAACAGCTGCTTATGGACTTGGTTTTTTATTGTATTTTTTGTTTTTGTTCACATTAACTGTTATGTTGCTGTCATTGTAAGTTTTAATATTGCTGCTGCTGTTTGAAAGTTTGCTCCGTTTCATGTTTTCCGCACACTTTTGAACAAGCGTGACAATTGTTAACAACAGCAGCGACAGTTGTGGCACAGCAGCTGTTGTTGTTGTTGTTGTTGACAAGTGCATCAATCACACTTGACCTGGTTTGTGTGATTTTAGTGCACCGCCCGCATGTTAATGGATTTACTGTCCACTATTGCCAAACAAAAACAAACATAACAACAATAACAACAATGTTCATGGAACGAGAATGTCAGCTGCAAATAGATGACACTCACTCCTAGTTCAGGGCGAGGGAGATGAGACAGAGTAGGCAAGGGGGTGTAGGCATAGGGTGTAGACTTACACCATTGTTATTGTTGTTGTTGCTGGTTCTGTTGTGTAAGCCGGAAGTGTAAAGGCCATAATCATTATTGCATGGTTGCGTACGTGCGTGTGTGTGTGTCTGTGTCAGTGCATGTTCGTGGCCATGTTGATTAACGGAAATGTGTGTGCGTTGTCCGCAACATTTCCGTACAGCAAGTTAACGGTTTGCTATGCACACTTGCACGTACACCGTTGCACGTAGCACAGATGTCAACAAAGTTGCTGTGATATCCACGGAAACAGGACACGCACTGACAGTGCTTGGACTCTATTGGATGATTTTTTAAAGTATTACAAACTTTGGTTTTGTGGCGAATTTTTCTACAGTTGACCTTTAGCTGGTTTATTGAGACGTTGTAAAATACGCCTTTAGTTGTCGGTCATTTTTAAAATATAAAATTTTTAAAATAAAAATGTGCTTGATTACTTTTTGCCCTTTCGCTTAACCCTTGAATCCCTAAATTTTATAAAATTTTTATTAAATATAAATGCGTTTAATTACTTTTTAACCCTTTCGCCCTTAAACCCTTAACCTTTTAACCCTTACATTTTATAAAATTTTTAATAAATATAAATGTCCTTGATTACTTTTTAACTATTTCGCTACAGTTTTTTACTGGAAATAGTTAAAATTTTAAATTTATCGACAGAGTCTTTTATTTGGTTATTTCAACTACATTCCATTAATTTTTTTTTAATTTATATTACCGGACCCTGTTTTTTAGAGTGTCGTCATATGACAGCAACTATATCCTTCTGGCAGCAATAATTACTTAAACATCAAATTTTTTATGCGTAACTAAAAATCAAATATTTCTTCATTTAATTCGGGTAAAATTTCTTTTAGAATTTATTTGAATTGAAATAAAAAGTCAAATTACAAATTTTTTTAGTTTTTTATGCTTCTTCGCTCTTTACCATGTTACGGTATAACATTCAAGAAAGCTATATACTTCTTTTCTTTAAACTTAAATTTTAAAGTGTTTTAATTTGGCACAATCCAGTCATACAAACTACGCCTACGTTGGCCAGCAGAACCAAATTTCGTAAGAATATGTGATTTCCAGAAGAGCTTTATGAACATTTAGCAGGCAGTGTTCACTCAGGATTCCTGTTTCTTCGCAATTTAAACTTAAATTCCAAAGTGTTTTATTTTGGCACAATCCAGTGATACAAACTACGCCTCCTTTGGCCAGCAGAACCAAATTTCGTAAGAACATGTGATTTCCAGAAAAGCTTTATGAACATTTAGCAGGCAGTGTTCACTCAGGATTCCTGTCACTTTAGAATAAGATTTCAAAGTGTTTCATTTTGGCACAATCCAGTGATACGAACTACGCTAACGTTGGTCAGTAGAACTAAATTTCGTAGCAATAATTATTGTTACGAAATTTATTATAATTTAATAATGATGTTAGATAAGATTCAATTACATTAGGCACGAAAGTTGAGCAACATTGGGATTAGAGCCAGAAGGTACTTGAATTAACAGAATAAACTACCATAACGATATTCCAATATGTTAGACCATTTATTCATGAAATATGGAAGAAATTATTCTTCATAATTTCATAAAATTTAATGCATTCTATGGCTTTTTATACAAAATACGATCCCGCCATATCAAATCAAATAAAAAAATGCCCACTTCAAACTTTAACACGCCATTAAATTCATTACATTCTCAAACATTTGGGTAATCAGCTGGTTTCGAGCTCATTCAATACATCTGACGTAATGGTTTCACCACTTCAAATAAAAATTATTCGATAATTGCAAAATCTCTTCCTCGTTCGTGCGTCAAAATTTTGTCATAACTTGAAAATGTTGTAATTCCCAGATTTCCTTCCTTCACCCACACACACATACTTCAACTGCTTGTCAATTATTCGTACTGTCACATTTCCGTGAGTTTTCTTTCTTTTCCGTCAATCCATTCATTCAAACGCCAATACAACGTACGCGCCCAAACCACTTCACTTTTTTTTCGCCTCAGTTGGGTTCAGTTCGGTTCATTTCTTATCACATCACTTCGCATCAATTGTGAAGTCGAAATCCAGCTTATCTGCCTAGACGCCGGATGCAATTTATCGATAACACAATCAAATGACAATCAAACGTAATTTAAGACGTCCTCCTTGCGAGTGCGAGTGCGAGCGTGAGTGCGCCATTATGGCGACTTATTACGTCCGCTGGGCGCACAACCAACACAACAATATGCGACAATATGGTTTCCACGCTCGACTACCGACTCCTACTACTGTGACAGTCGGTTGTCATATCAAAATAAATTGAAAATGAAAATTCTCAAAAAAGCAACAGCAAACTGTCAGAATGTTGAGCAACTGTACGTGTGTGTGTGACTGTGTGAGTGCGAAATGTGCGCTTTCCCCAAGTGGAATCTACAACCAACGCCGATCAACATAATTGGCGCTGTTCTTCTTCCACAACTTATATTTTTAGATTTTGTTTTGATTTTTATTTTAAATTAATATTTTATTGCCACTTTGTATTCTTGTTTTTTTGTAGACTTGGCTTTCAATTGAACTGCTTAGAGTGACGCTACCAACAATAATGACAGCTGAAAGCAGCGCAAAACTTGAGTGCGCTGTGTGCGGTGGGTTGCGATTGAAGTGGATAATGTTAAGTATTAAATATTAAATAGAGCAAAAAAAAATCTCCAAAATGACAAACAAGAAAGTCAACTGATGTTAGCTCATCATCACTGCTGACAACAGTTTAATTTATTGTCAGTCAATTTGACACCTTAGTGGCTGTAACGAAATCCCATTAGCAGCTAAAATTATTGTGACAGTGGCGAGCAAAAGAGCTGCGAAATTCTGCGACGAAAACAACGTAACCGAATGCAAAAAAGGCGTAAAAACGTTAGGAATTTTTTTTTCGTTTTGTTTTTTGTATGACAGCAACGAATCCTGCGGTCTCCGAGCCGCAGTCAATCCATGTCATCAGTCATAAAGTGTAAACAGCTCATTAAGCGTTAAGCTGTGGCGCTCACATTTTTTCTGACCACAGCAAAGCAAAGACCAAAAAGAAGAAGAATAAACCCAAACACAGCAACCACGAAAAATGGAGACCCAACCAAATGGCTAAGCGCGCCAATGGAGAAAGTGATGTGTTGGTAGTGGTGTGTGGCGCAAGTGGCCATATTTCGCTTGCATTCTCTTATGTGCGGTGAGTTTGTCTGTTTTTTGGGACTGCAGATTACGGAAATGTTGTTTGATGCTTCAAAAAGGCAACAACTGGCTTTCGGACATACCAAGAATTCAAGATTAATGATGTGTCGTAATGCCAGTGCCCTTTCATTTATCACATGATTTGCAAAAATATTTGTCAAAAACAAGCACTAAGCTTAAGACAGCTTCAGCGGTTGTGTTGGTCAATGTGAAGTTGACTAGAATTTTAAAATGGCAAATCATGGGCTATTTTCACATGGAAGGAAAAGGATTTATGAGATTTTAAACAGCCAAAAATGTAGTAAAGTATTAAATTGTTTAAATTCTGATGTAAATACTTGAACATTTAAATATGAATGGCATTGAAAATATAGAGAGAAATATAGAGAAGCTGAAACATCGTGTGTATCAACCAGCCTTAGCGAGGCTCACAACCATTCAATTATTCATTCTTCTTTCACCTAGCAGAAGCTCATTCTCAGTCATATTAAATTTTATTCATTCAACTTTCTTTAATATGAAAGTCTTATTATTATTTATTATCCTAACTAAGCCAGACCACATCAGCAAACAAATTTCCTTATAGCATAAGCTGAAAATTTCATATTAAAGTCAGACTGCATACACCAATAACTACCCCACTTATCCTAATTAATCCAGACTAGAATGAAAAATCTATATACAGGGTGCCGCAAAAGTTGTCACCTCATCGGCTGATACTCTAACTTTTGCAAATGGCGGGAAAAGTAAATTTTGCTTCGACATTAATTCACTCATTCACTCTTTCATTCATTCTTTCATTCACACATAAAGGCATCCATTATTTTGGAAAAAAAACAGACATACATTCATTCATAAACAAATACGAGCCAAAAAATATTTTAGAATTTATTTAAATTGAAGTAAAAAACCAAATTACAAATTTTTTTCTTTTTTTCTGCTTTTTCTTTCATTGCCATGTTACGATATAACATTCAAGAGAGGTGTATACTCCTTCCCTTTAAACTTAAATTTGTATTATTTTGGCACAATCCAGCGATACAAACTACGCCTACGTTGGCCAACAGAATCAAATTTCGTAAGAATATGTGATTTCCAGAAGAGTTTTATGAACATTTAGCAGGCAGTGTTCAATCAGGATTCCTATCAGTTTGCTCTTTTTAAATAAGATTTCAAAGTGTTTTATTTTGGCAAAATCTAGTGATACAAACTGCTTCGGCGTTGGTCAGCAGAACCAAGTTTCTTAACAATAATTTCATAATAAAGTTAGATATGATTCCACTACATTAGGTAGAGAGTTGAGCACCAGTTGCCCGAGACACTGCGTCCCTTTTTCTCTTTCTTCTTCTTCTTTCTTTGGATGAGTTCATATCCTCTAATGTTATCTAGGAATTTTTTTTATAACATAAACAAATACGAGCCAAAAAACATTGGGTGACAACTTTTGCACCACCCTGTGTATGAAAATAAATTTCCTTTTAGCTGAAAATTTCGTATCAAAACCCAACTCCAGGAATATGATTTGCTGTAACTTATCCTTTTAAATTATTTAAATTCTTAAGTACTTGAAAAACTAGAGCAGTTGAAACGAAATCGTCTGCATGAACCAGCTTTAGCGAGGCCCACAACCATTCAAATTTCTTCTTACACCAAGCAGAAGCTCATTCTAATCCACAATAACTGCCCAATTTATCATAATGAATCCAGATCAAATAAACAGACACACAGAAAATATATTTCCTTATAGCTTTTTTAGAAAACTTCAAATTAAAATCAGACCCCAACCAGCAATAACTACCCAACTTATCCTAATTAATCCAGACTAAACAAGAAATAAATTTCCTTTTAGCTTTAGCGAAAATTTTCAGCACTCTTATACTTGAAATGTGTTTTTCTGCAACACATGGAAAGCATCAACACCCAGTTTAACCAAATGAATGAATTAATGAAACGAACATTTTTACAGCCACTCTGGCATTTTCACGAATTGAAGATTGCGCAGCCATCTGCTGCGAAACAGCTTTATTGCATAATCACTTTTAAACGTGGGCGAGATTTTGCCAACATTGATGCGGTGTGAATTTAATGCCTCATTTTAATTTCGATTTGCTTGCCGGCGCGCTCATTGCCCTTCAGCACCCGGTCGGCTGCCCTCAACGCCGCAATTTCATTCAGCATAAATTAACCAACAAAGTGAGGCGGTCGGCCGTGGCTTAAAAGCCCATCGGCTGGACCAAAGACTGGCTGCGATGGCTGCCTGTCTGCACCGCAGCCCACTGCCTGGTCGGACATGGTGCGCACACAATGCAGAGGCCAACTGCTCGGGCAGACGGCAAACGTGTAGCATGTCCTCTAAAGCAGCCAATAAAGAGTGTAATAAAATCAGCAGGATGCATGAAGCAAGTGCCCCACACACACACATACACACACGGACACAGCACGAGTGGATTGTGCGCTGCTTATGCTGATTTGCTGGGTATTTTCACTGTCTTTACGCCGTTTCCGTATCGCAGTCGTTCTCTATCTCTCTCCCTCTCTCACTCACTTGCTTTTGCCAACCCTTTCCAAGTTATGCCTTGAGTAAACGACATGCGAACGACAAAGGCTGTGCACAAATAAAATTGGCATTGCGCCAATTGCTGCAGCCGAAATAACAAAAGGTAGCCGAGATAATGCGGCTGCCGCCATGGCAATGCGAATTGTGGGGGCCGCCGGCCGAATTTGCGCAAAACCGCAGCAGAGTTTTTAGTTAAAATTTATGTTGCATATAAATTTCGAGTACGTGTATGAAAAGTGATGGTCGGTTGGTGTTTTTATTACCTGTTCGCCGGTGGCTGTTGTTCAGCGAAAGGATTCAAGTCGAAATGGCCGTTGGAGGAAATCGCAATTTTAATTCTTTGTTTTTAATGGCATGTTTTCGTTTTTGTAATTAGCTGAGAGCTATGCTTTGGTTAGATTAAATGGATTTGTGCTAAAGGATTATGGGGAATGGAAAAGGAAAAAGGATGGTGAAAGTATGGAAAAATTTTATTTTTTCCCATTTCAAATAGACTTTCGGGTCTAAAAAAGTATGTCGATTGCAGTAGTGATTTCACTTTCAAACTTGAGTCAATTTTTGTATGACCTTTTCATGGGTTATTTTTTCATTCTCTAAGGATTATGGGCATTGATAGTTAATGAATGATTGATAGAAGTTCCCTTGAAAGAATAAATTACTGTTTCAGGTCTAAGAAGATTAAGATATTACAACAAAAATAAAGTTCGCTATGCGAAACTGCAGGCTCCCTAACATAGGTAACACAACAAGACTGAATGGGCATTGATTGTCAGCAGCGGCAAAGCATACTTTTAGGGGTCATAGAAAGTTTGAGAGAATTATTGCAGAGACTTTTCGAGGCAATGCTGGAATGTTCGAGAACAAGTTGCGCGCCGGGATAACAAGTATAAAAAGCAACTGGTTATAGCGCAATGAGTCGGTTTGGTTTTGACAAACAACAATAAAACACGAATCAGTGACTAGTGAATCAGTCAAATGAAAGTAAAGTGACTTTGGAAAAGTGTAAATAAAATACAAGTGATTATTACTGGTGAACTTCATTAAAAATTTCAAAGTGTTTTATTTTGGGCACAATTCAGCGATACGAACTATGCCTGCGTAACAATATTTTCCCTTCAATTAGACAGCATTTTTCTATGTTGATGTTTTAATGGGCCGGAAACTCAATGACTATCAGTGAAACTTTGATAATTTCCAACTTTTTGGCAACAGTTCGCTGACCTCTTGAAGAGATTACAAAAAACTATTAAATGTTTTTTAAGCACTAAGCACTCCTTCCGCCTTCAACGGTTGATTCCATAACCAAAAATGAATTTACCCATTCAATTTCAGTCCACTAAGCCACTAAAAAATTGGAAAATATTCTTCTTAAACATGGGTATATGCATTTATGACCAATGAATAGTAAAACTGGTCAAAACTGTTCTTTTGATGAATGGCTTTAGGCATAAACTTCTAATGAGATGTTTTTTAAGAATTATGTGAACCAATCATTGGCCTTTTGATGTAATCTATGAAATGTATGAATATTTTAAACTATATATCTATCGGCTTTTAAAACGTGTGGTTTAAAAGTTCAGAGATCTTTGGAACTAAATGACATTTGTTTTGATTTCAACTTTACTTGGGTTGTGAACAAAGCACTTTCTGATATTAACCTGTTGATCCATAACTCAGTAGTTCAGTTGTCTGACCATCTATAAATGTGTGATTTTTGAAGAATAATCTATGATTTGTTAGAAATGAGAGCCCATGGATTTTTTTCGCTTTAGATGAATTGATGGATGGATGGATGGATTTTTGGAATAATCTATGGTTTCTTAGATATAAGAGCCCATAAATTTATTTAGCTTCCGATGTGTCGATGGATGGATAGATGGATATTTGATTATAAGATCCCATGTACTTATTTCGCTTTAGATGGATGGACGGTTGTGTATCTCAAAGGACAATAATTTTTATCAATTCTTTGCATTTTTTATTTTCTTCTACGCTCATAAAGATGGCAGAAAAAACAAATTAATTTATATGATGACTACTCAAAGGGTTATGAGTTCAAATTAACTCAAATCAACTTCAAATAAAAAAAATATAAAACTGAGCTTCAAAAATTAACTAAACCAATTTAAAAAATATCTCCTAAACTGTTGTTTGACATAAAGTTTAAGCTGCAAAAAGTTCTTCAAGTCTTACTACTTTACATATTTATATATATTTTTCAAGTTCTTCACATTCTACATATACAACACAACACTCAGTTTGACATTCACGCAGTGCCAAAAGAATGTCGACAACAATAGCAACAACAACTCAAAATCGTCAACATGAAACGTTGACGCAATTGCACGTTTCATTTACATTAAAGCGAACTGACATCTGACGCCTGTCTGACTGGCCAACCAACCGCCTAACCATGTGTCTGGCCACGCTAACCGAATGTCTAGTCGAGTGTCTAATTGTCTGTCAAACCATACTCGAGCACGATAAACGCCGTTTAACTATTCCGCACTTCATTGCCAATTCGAATGTTCGAATGCGTTGTGACCGATGCGCGACTGGCGATTCCATTTGCAGCGACGCACAGTGCTTCGAGAGTGGACAAAAATAAGAAAAAAAATTATCGCGGATTTTGACAAAAGTAGTATCATGTTAAAGGTAATTGTTTAATTAAGCTGGATCCGAAATACTTTATCGAAAAATTGTCGAGATTAGGAGATATAGCTTGTCAAAGTCGGATATATTCAAAAAAAATTTATGAAGGGGAAAAATGAAATTTAGGTGCTTGTATAAAAAAAATGGTAGAAAATGTGTTGTTGTAGATAGGCTTCCAATTTCTTTTAATATTAAAACTTAATTGATAGGAGCGAGACCACTGATCAGTTTTTTTTATTTAACATACATAATTTTTTTTGTACGAATTTTCAAAAATGAATGTTTTTTAACCCATGAAAATTAAAAAGAACCAAATTTAGAAAGGCAATTAATATCGAATGGCGTGAACTGGCGTAAATCCTTCTTATGACCCTTTTTGGATGGATTTTCTTCTCTTAAATCCGTAAAAAAAATTCTGCGTCTTTTTGCGCCTTTGGAAAATATTCAATTTTTTCAAAACTACTAATGTTGATTTTTGTATAGAAATCGCTTGAGTTATAATTACGATTAAAATGTTTAACTAAGGCAGTGCAACGAATTATGAATGTTTTTTTATAAAAAATAGGTTTGGTACGCATATTTAACCCATTATGAGCCATATAATCCAAATTTTTTCATTATTATGAAATTTGTTAGCTAAAATGTGATTTAACGCTAATATATTCTAAAAAAGGAGGAATGTATAACTTTGAAGAAGGTCCAATTTTGAAGAATAAGTCTTGAAGAATAGCCGTTATAGGTTGAGCTGCATTGCATATTCACCTGCCTCATCTCCATGTTAAGCTCTGCGAATATCAAATAAACAAAAACTATATCCTTTTACCAACTTTACCGCCCTCTTTCTACCTTTTAAATATGGAATTTAGAAAAACGCTAAGATATGTATTTTGTTATTGCTTTTTTAGTATACATGTACATAATTTTTAAACAATCCGACCAAAAAACAATGTCGGTCCATATAAGCTTCACCACCCCCTTTCCGCTCTTTCCGGGTCGACGTTTTCGAAATCGCTTCTTTTTAAGGGTTGACTTTCTAAAATACAACCTTTGACCAAATTTTATCATAATAGCTCCAGCGGTTTGGGCTCTGTGATTACAAGATAATATATAACCATATATATTCGATTTTTTTTTAACTATATATTTTTTTTGAAACAAACACAAATTTTGAAATCAGCAACCCAAAATGACTTAGACTGCAAATTTTCAGCGAATTTCACGTACTCCTTCTATTTTTGCCGCAATTTTGTATGGAGTCGAAGCACTGTGCGACGTGTCGGCCAAGTGGCCAAGGCGAACAGAGTTAGGGCTGCGTGTCGACTAAACGAATAGGCTGGTCGAATTCGAATTAGTGTCTGGCGCCCTGCGGCAATCAACATGAACGTTAATGCGTTTGCAAATATTTTAGTGTGTGTGAAGGCAATGTTGATGAATAGTAATTTTTAAAAGCGAATTCAAAACGATATGAAAATAATGACAAAGAAGCGAGAAGAACGTTGATATTAAGTTAGATTTGTTGCATTTATGTATAATTAAAAATTTTTATGAATTTTTAATTTTCATATTTTACTGGTGATGTATTTTCAAGCTGTAGTCAAGTTAGTTTTGTATTTTCATTTTTAAATAATGAAATATTTATAATTTAACATTGCAGTTTATTAATTATAAAAGCTGCATTTTTGAATTATTTTTATATATTTCTAGAAGAATTTCTTTATTAATTTTAAGAGCTGAATTTTTGTTTTATTTATTTCTACAAGAATTTCTTTATTAATTTTAAAAGCTGAATTTTTGAAAATTTTTTTTTTTCTAAAAAAATTTCCTCTGAGTTAGAATTTTTGTATCTCAAAACACAACAGCACACAAACTTTTCAAATAGTCACTTAGTGCAGCAGCAAACAGAAGAAGCAACAAACTTCACAACGCCTTAACATATGCAGCAGTTTCTTGCTACATTGCACCAAAGCACTAATAAAGATGCATTGGTGCTGACTTCTTTCAAAAGTAAAGAGATGAGTAAAACTCAAAACTACTATAAATTTGTACAAGAAAATGCTTGCAAAAAGCAAAGGAAAACTCAAAAACAACTCAAAGCCAAACTCCAAAGTAAATCAAAGAGAGTAAAAGTGAAAGAAAGTGTAAGGCAAAAGCGATGAGCCAGCACGGAAATCAAAAAGGACCCAAAACTCAGCGTAGCCTGTAACTCTTTACACATTTTCCATCTCTGTCTTTGCTCTGTGCGGTTTTTTCAACACTTTTATTGCGCAACATGAGATTGACTTAAGTGTTTACACACTGCAGGAATCTGAGGCACAGCATGAGTTAAGCAAAAGAAAACATAGTCATCACGCATGTGAACAAAGTTGTTGGCTGCTTTTTGGGCGATTTTTATTCCTTGTATTGTTTTTGTAGTTTTGGCTGCTGTTTTGGTGTGGCTTGTTTTTGTTCACTTGTTGTTGTTGTTTTTTACTGTCGCCACTTTATGGTGGCTGAATTAATGTCAGACTAGCAGCAGGCGCAACTTGAAAAGGGCGACAAAACAACACGAAGACGAAAAATTTTAGTAAAATAAGAGGCAAAAAACCTTGACCGATTTCTTTAAGACAGAAACTAAATCATTTAAAGTGAGAACAGAAAACTATAATAACCAGGCTTGAACTACAAACAGTGCTAACTGATATTTAGGTAAGTGCTAACTAATGTTTTTTGTGCTAGTGGCTGTGAATATTTTAGTAAATGCTAACTGAAACTTTGTAAGATCGGATTTCAAATATTTTACTTATTAACTGATATTTTCGTTAATGCTATCTGAGGTTTTGGTTAGTGCTTATTTTTTCAAGTACTAACAGTTAAGAATTTAGTTAGTGCTAACATAAATTGTAAGTAAGTATTTACTGTAAATATTGTAACGATGAGGCACTCTGTGCTGTGCTATGCATGAATGCTTTTACGAGCATACTTTTAGGCATGCACTTTAGAGTACGGCAAACTTGCTATAATTCCGATATGGCAAGGATGGTTCGTGATGGTAATGGGCTGTACGGGAACGGTCGAGCATTATCCAATTGGAATGTCCGAGAACAGTGGGCGCGATAACCAGACAGGTATAAAAGGCAGCCGTGAACAGCGCAGACAGACGAGTCTAATTTGAGCCAGCAAAGGAGTCTTATTTGAATAAGTAAAGTAGTAACAAGTGTAGATACAAGCAAAGTGTAAATTGTAAATAAAGTTATTGTTGGTTTTGGACTGCGTTTGCGCTAAATAAATGAAATGGTTTTATTTTTCAAGCACAATCCAGATACGAACTTAGAGAAGTCATTTTCGTAATAATATGTTATTTAGTGCCAACAAGTGGTGCACACAGGAGGGGTTTTGGAGATTCCTCCCCAAGCACAAAATTTTCCAATGCAAAATATGATTTGAAATGGAATGGAGTTCAAAAGTTATACGCAAAAACCCCCAGAAATGAAATCCTGCGTGCGCTACTGGTGCCAACTGACATTGTTTTGAGTGCTAACAGGTTGTTTAGTTAATACTAACTGATATTTCTGCAGGCACCAACTGTTATGATTTTATTTAGTACTAACTGAACTTGTATAATTACTAATTATAAGTATGTAAGTTGGTGCTAACTGATATTTTAGTTAATGCTAACTGATCATTTTATACAAAGTAAACTGCTGACGAATATTTTGGTAAAAACTAAAAAAATTTAAATTATATTTTATTAATCGTATCTTTCTTTATTGTTAGTCTGTATGAATTGTTAAATAATTGTAGGTTATTTTTAAATAAATTAATAAATAAATAATAAATAAATATTTTATTTAGTGCTAACTATGTACCGACTGTAAATATTTCAGTTAGTACTAACTGAAATTTTCCAAGTAAATTAATCAATTTATATTTTAGTCAAAGTCATCAACAAATATTTTGGTCAGTGCTAACCGATATCTTCGTAACAACTTACTGTTAGGTTAGGTCAGGTTAGGTTAGGTCAGACCGCAGTACACACTTCAGTGACAGGTCGGCTCACTACAATTGCTGGTACAAAATATAGTTTCGAATGGTATTCGACTCAGAAGTTGTGCGCGTGACCCTCCAAAATAAAATCCTGTTTGCGCCACTGGCTCACTGTGATACCCCAACCTTATCTTACTGAAACATTTTCTAATATTTTTTTATTATTTTTTTTATTATTATTTTTTATCTCAAGATGTATCAAAGTTTATACTAACCGATTTGTTGAACACAAACTACAATCACACCAATTTAAATAATTTCACTTGCTGCTATTTTACCCAGCAATCACTCTGCCATTGTATAATCCAGTTAATGCTAATCATTAACTACAAAAATTTTTGCTAGCCCCATCAATTATTTTTCATATTTTTTGTTCAACATTTTGCCAACACAAACAACAATTGTTGTATTCTGGTTTTATCTTTAACGCTACATACATTAGCAATTTATTACTAGTTATTCAACTTTCTACTAGTGTTGGTGTTGCCTTCAACATTTGTCTGTTTTTATATTTTTATATTTTTGTATTATTTGTTATTATTCTGTGCTTCTTGCAGTCATTCATGTCTTTTTTTCTTTTTTTATGTCTATTGTTAGTTCAAAGCTCAAACCATGCAATTTTCTATTTGCATTGTTTTTGTTATTTGGTGCGGTCATTTTAAGTTCACTGCACATGATTGCGTTCATTGTGTTCATTGGTGTGGGTGACACGGGGGGAGGCGAGTGCTGGTTTCGGTTATTCTCGAACGTTGCTGTTGTCTGCTGTGACGTTAACTTTTTATAGCATTTTTTTGTGTCTGTGGTGTCCGCTTATTTTTCGATCTAGTCTGGTTTTATAGCATTTCAGTATCATTTTTTCTAATAGTTGTTGTTGCATTTTTTTTGGCCAAATAACAAATAACAATGCTCTGTATTAGAGACTTGAAAAAATACGAAAAATATTCAGTATTGCAGTAATTTTGTGTTTATCTTTCCGTTCATTGAACACAACTGATTTGATGGCATTTTTTTTTTAGTATGCAAAATATTTGTAGGCTGCTTTCGGGCGCACAACAAAAACTGATTATTTGGCTGGAGAAATAGAGTGCAACAAAAATCGATTGTAGTTGAGTAAATTTTATATGAATATATGAACAAAAAATTAAAAAAAAAAATTAAAAAACTAAATAAAAATAAAAAAATTAATAAAAATAAAAAATAAACAAAAAAATTTAAAAATTTAAATGGATATTGAAAAATGCCATTGGGAACGAACACATTCAAATGAGAGACGACAATTGATCTTCTAAGACGTTAAATATTCTTAAATTTCATATTGTTCAATGCTATGTTAGTTGCAACAACAAATTAGGTAAGTGAAATAAAAGAAGAGCTTTAAAACTTTCATAACAGTCAAACAATCGATTGAAATATGCAGACAATCGATCAAAACAGTTATGAAAAATTGTTGGCAAACATTTTTGCAGGATTTTTTAAGCATTTCTTTGTCGCATTGCAGTGTTGCCATTAAACATTGAGCGTGTCGACGTGTCGCCAAACCGGCGGCCAGTGGGCTCACAGCCAGACAACAATGCAAACCACAGCCACCTCGGCACAAATAACAATGAAAAAGTTATTTGGGAAGTGGTCGACTGCGAACCAAAGTTTCGCTACACTTAAAGCAATCATTGTAGTTGTTGAAGAATTGTTAAAACTTATTACTTATCAAAAAGGATATCATAGCTGAACTATCCTAACAATTTCTCAGTCTTTTTAGTACTCGAATCTGTATCACATGAAAACTGTATGGACTCACTGACTTATAAGATGCTACTGGATTTGCAGCTCTAATACTCAGAAAGTTAAATTTGAAACTCAAACTAAACGCACAGCTAATCCACAACTTTCCTTACTGATCAACTCTACATTACAAAACGCTTGACCGATTGTAGCGTGTCTTTATAAAAACAATTGTACTGAAATGTTAAATAAGCAAACAAAGTGTAACGTGTTATGTGGAATTTTGTGTATTGTTCATTCGATATCGAAAAAGCAAAATGGATATGCGAAACTTTTCTAGCCATTTTTTTGTTTCAACTTTTTTTTTTGTGTTGGCACAACTTTGTTGAATTTCACGTTGATTTTTATGTTTTCGGCGTGCCAATGAAAGCAAATAAATTTTCACGCATACACACACATATAGCGTTGTCCTGCAAATAGTAAAAAAACAAAAACAAACAACCAACGGCAATGAATTTACTTGCATAACTTTCGATTTCATTGAACCACAGCCAGCCAACGCGCCAACCAACAGACACATAAATCACATGAACTGATGGAAGGTAGGAAGTGGGAGGGAAGAGATCAATGCTGTATGTAGCCAAGTATTACAATAGTTGGAAAATGATTTTACAATTTAAATAAATAAAAATTTAATACACACAATTATGAGATAGTTTTTACAATTTCATGGATTGACGGCAACACATGAATGACGTTGATATGATTGACATGATTGATTCAAATTTAGCCAACATTAAATTTTCAACTTTTTAGAGAAATAGTTTGTCTAAAATGGGACCAGATGAGAACCATGATTGATGATCTGGCAGCTCACTATGAAATTGTTGCCTACATAAGACGATTGGATACGTTTTCTAATGAGTTCTGTACAAGCTGTGTGGATGAGGAAGTTAAAGAAGTTGAACTTCATCTTCTTTGTACTTGTCCTGCATTATCCAGAAGAAGAGTGACTCACCTGGGCAACTTCTTCTTCGACAATCTGGGAGATTTTTTAATTATTTAGGACTATTCATGGTCTACTTGGCTTCGTCAAGAGTTCAAAGTGGTTCAGTGAGTAAACGGACTTTGGTTCTATTGATTCTGACATCACAATGGACCACCCCTACCTACTCATCTATCTACGTCTGACAAACAAATTGTCATAGCAAAAGTATTGAAAACAAGGCAGGTATGAGATACACTTAGACCTCTATGGGCCCATTGTGATGCTTCAAATTCCACCCGTCTTTTAACTCTCATCTGCTTCATGTGAATAACGATAGAAGTGGACGAGTGTTTTATCTGCCATAGCTAGGAATCGAACCTAGGGCCTCTGGTATGAGAGGGCAGTGCCTACTTGCCTATCGAAAACCAACTTTCAATTAAATTTCAAACTAAATATTAAATGAGCAAATAAAAAGTAGAGAAAGAACTTTAAGGATGGTCTATCTACTGACAAAAACTCGTCACCTGAGAAAACGAATGTCGTATGTTCCATTGAATTTATTGGCACACACGACAATCGTTTTCTCGGGCGATGAAATGTCAAAAAGTCACTTTGACCAGTGCGACTTAAAGTCTTAGTAAGTTAAAACTTCACATTATTCACAGATTTAACTGCTTAGTTTTAAAGTTCACTTGTCACATGCAATTTTCAAGCATTTCATACAAACGGACACTTTATGGCTGCCTTCAAAATTTGTATTTGCAGTTTGTTAATTTGTTTGTTTTCATAATTATGTTTTCATTGTTGACCATTCGACATTTTTCACTTTTTTGCACTCAAACAGTTTTTCTATTGTTGATTTTTTTGCTTTTCTGGCTGTAGTTGTATATCATTAATTTTCATTATGTTTAACAAGAATTACAAAAAAATTCAGTTCCAACGTTTTTTCACATTTTTGCCGCTAAACTGCCATCAGTGCGCATATTTTGTACATTTTTATGCATAACATTAGAGAAAATGTGTTTTTGTATGAAGAAGATTTCTGAACTACGAAGTAGATATAGAAACGAAAAAATTTTAAATATTCAAGCACACTTAAGTGTCACAGATAATTAAGCAGAAATGAGAAATTAAGCATCGAACATGAAGACAGTCATTATTTGAATACTGTGGAAATTTACAAACCATTGAGAACACAGAGATTCTTGAAAATAGGAGAATTGTGTTTAGCTTATTTTGTGGAATTAGTTATTCAAATAGCGCAATGGAGATTTAACTATGTTGGTTCTTAATGGCACATTGGAAGTTGTTTCATAAGCAATGCTTTGAGTCGCAAAGGTTTGCTTGCAATTTTACTTCATTTATACAGAAAAAATATGGAAAATTTCAGAAGGAAATAAGAAGAAAGATGAAAATTTCGAAAGCATTTTACAACTATCACAAGAAGCTTAAGAACTAAACAAATATGAGTAATAATAATAAAAATAAAAAATAGAAATAATAATAATAATAAAAAAAATAATAAGACAATTTCTAATGTTTTTTGCAACTGTCACAACTTTTTGGAATGAACTCATCCTTCTTCCCGCTCGGACTTAGCCCAAAACATTTAGCAGTTCTCAGACTAGTTTTAGATGTAAATTAGTTTTAGATAAATGTTGCTCAGGTTCTCAAGCATAGACTCTGACTGACATAAAATGGATAGTTTTATAATTTTTGAAAAAGCTACTACGGTTTTGTGACCATCTTTTAGGGATCAAAAGCAATGGATATGATTCGGATAATCTTCCAAAATGTTCTCTATTACTTGAGTTTCTATTATTGTGTCAATCAGTTGATGCTCACAGGATTTCATTTGTGGGAGACGAGGGATTCGGTACACAACTTTTGAAATCATATTTACCACTCATATTTTGTATAGTAAACAGATATTTGGGACTTTTTTTGCCCCCAAAAACAAAACTATTCTGTGCCCATAATAATACAACCAACAGTTGCTTTCATGACTTCTTTGAATTCTTTGATCCAGTGGAAGCACGTCAAGCATGGCATGAAGGGAATCGTTGAAGGTTATATTCATAATACAAGACTCAAAACTAGTGGAATATGATTTTAAATATCAGGTCCATAAAACACTTTTCACATTTCCAATTGATTAAACTGTTCAATATTAATTCATCCTTTTTGGTATCCATCGCTGAGGCACTTTCATACCACACTGAATCATGTAATCACCAAACTATCTGAGAAATGTTTTTAGTACGAAATCTTATCTTTCTAAAGCCATAAAGTTACTAAAACTGTGTTCGATATTTTCATTATATTGGTCTGAACTCCGATGAGTCATTGACTGCACCTGTGAGCTGTAAAAATTCTGAGCTTTTCCGTTCATACCCTAACAGACACACACCTCTAATTGTACAATTATATCATAAAATCTAGAAATGTCCCATCAATGTCTATAAAGTACCATGACTTTTAAAGACTTTTTCACTTGCTTATCAAATTCAATTTTACTTACTTATCAATCAATTAATTTTGTTTCCGTAGACATTTATCTGCAATAAAAGACAAAGGCAATCGTTAGCAAATAGTATTGTCTGTCTATATAAAACAAAACTGTACAGATATAACCAATAGTTCTTTTATTGAAAACCGGCGGCATTTGTTTTCAGATAAGGTGAAAAAAAATGTTTTGTGCAGATAACATTGCAACTATTTCGAGAAGTGTGTAGTGAAACACAACGTTAGCAAATTTCTCAATATTTTATATTCTACAATTCACCAAACGAATCAATTCCAATATTCCGATATTAGGAAACTCTACTCTGCAGCGCATCAAAATCGGTTTCGAATAACACTCATTATGCCCAAATTAGCTTCGACACATGCAACATATACGACCCTAATTGTAAACACAACAACAATGCACTAATTGCAGCTGTTCTCAGTAAACTACTAAGCGATGCGAAAAAACACACCAGCGCCGACACGCTTAATGGCGAAAACGCTTAAAATTGCTGACAAAACAGCCGGACGAGTATCAATGAATGTGCACAGCATGAATGAATGAATGAATAAGTGTGACTGAATGAATGTGCAGCAACTTACGTGCGATTAATGTGTGCTTTATTTATACAAATTGTTGTTATTGAAATGTGGAAATTGTTGACGTTTCATTTGATTAGTTATTGAACATTTGTACGGTGTTGTGCCAGGCAACAGTTTGGTTTGGTTGGTTGCTTTTTTTTATTGTTGTTTTAATATATAATTTTCTTGTTTATTTGTGTTTATAAGTTGAAAAATAATAAATTTAATATCAGGTGTACAACTTTGCTTCCGCCGTTTTCCGATAGGTGGCTGTAACGGCTGAGGCTGGTTGAAATACATAGATGGTAATGTCTTTAAAGTGAGTGTGGACAGTGCCTAACGAATTGTCATCGCCGTTTCAGTGACAGTTGTTCTTGTTTTCGTATTATTCACGCTCGAAAATGTCCGTTTATGTGCCCAATTCTCGCCATTTGCGGGAAGTTTTACTTTTCTGTTACAATTCGAAAAAAAATGCAGCTGAAGCGCATCGAATGCTCTCAGAAACTTACGGTGATGCTGCTCTGAGTGAAAGAACGTGTCGGGAGTGGTTTCAACGTTTTAAAAATGGTGATTTCGTGGTGAGTGAAAATGGTGAGTCATCCTCCAACACGACAATGCTCGGCCTCACGTCGCAAAAGTGGTCAAAAAGTACCCGGAAACGCTGAAATGGGAAGTCTTGCCCCACCCGCCGTATTCCCCAGTTGTCGCCCCTTCTGACTTCCACCTATTCCGTTCGATGGCACACGGCCTGGCAGATCAACATTTTCAATCCTTCGAAGAATTGGAAAAATGGATTGCTTCATGGATAGCGTCAAAAGAGGACTCCTTTTTTCGAGCCGGGATCCGAAAATTGCCGGAAAGATGGGAGAAAGTTGTCGCTAGCGACGGACAATACTTTGAATAATACATCTGTAAGCACTTTTTCGCAATAAAGCTTTTAATTTTGGAAAAAAACGGCGGAAGCAAAGTTGTACACCTGATATGTTTTTTTAATATTTAATATATTAACTATTTAAAAACTAAAATTAAAATTAAAACTAAAAAAATTGCAATCAAAATCAAAGATCTCTGCGACACTGTGTGATGTAATTTTTTTGAATACTGAACTGAATCAATAGCTGAAGTTTTATTTGAACTGATATCGAGTTGTAATGGCACCAAAAGACGAGATTTTTAGAAAAGAAGCGCAAAGTCACAAGGCACACGAAGTCACAAGAATCTTCTCTGTTCTTAAGTATTGTGTTGTCTGTGAGAAAGCTTGAGAGCAGAACCTCTACTCCCAGAAAGTCAAAAGACTCTTCTAAGCGAAGCAGGCGGATTTATGATTAGATAACTTCAAAGAAAATTAAAAAATTGAAAAGATTTAGTTTGAGAAAGTGTGTTTCAAAGCAAGGCTTCAATTTAAAGTGAGAATTAGGAATGAAATAATTTAAAGTGAGAATTAAGAATGAATAAAATTAAAGTGGGAAACTGTGATCTAAAAGTGAGAAAAGTTAAATTGAAAAATTAAACTGAGAAACTCATATTTAGTTATCGTAAAAAATAAAAAATTCGAAAAATTAAAAATTAAAAATTAAAAAATTATCAATTTGAAAGGAAAAAAGGCAATTCAAAATGAGAAAGTGTAACCTAAGGTTAAATGTCAGTTATGAGTGAGAAAGTGTTATTTCTGTATAAGAACAAAGAACTTAATATGAGAATTTTCATAATTTTGAGAGAAAAAACGATGAATTTGAAGTGAGAAAGTGTGATCTTTTAACTTAAGAACAATCAATTTGATATGAAAACATTTCAGTTATGAGTGAGAAAGTTTTATTTCAACATAAAAACAAAATCATAATGTTGAGAGGACAACTTGTGAGCTTAAAGTGAGAAAGTGTGATCTAAATTAAAAATAATAAATTTAATATAAAAAGATATCAGTGAAGAATGAGAAAATGTTATTTCAGCATAAAAGCGGAGAACATAATATGATAAATCAAAATTTTGAAAGAAAAAAATGCAAATTCAAAGTGAGAAAGATTAAGATTTAGGACTTGAATATGAAAATATTTCAGTTTTAAGTGAGAAAGTGTAATTTCAGTATAGAAGCAAACACAACACAATATGAGAAATAATCTTTTTAAAAATAAAAATTGCGAATTTTAAGTGAGAAAGTGTGATCTAAATATAATAATACTGAAGTTAATATGAACAAATTTTAGTAAAGAGTGAGAAACTGTTATTTCAACATAAAAGCAAAAAATATAATATAAGAAATCATAATTTTTAAAAGGAAAAATTTTGTATTTTTAGTGAGAAAGTCTCATCTAAACTTAAGAATAATGAATTCAATATGGAAAAATTTCAGTTAAGGAGAAAGTTGTATTTCAACATAAAAACAGAGAATAGAATACCAGAAATCATAATGTTGAGAGAAGAACTTATGAACTTGAAGTGAGAAAGTGTGATCTAAACATAAAAATACTGAAGTTAATATGAAAAATTTCATTTATGAGTGAGAAAATGTTATTTTGATATTAAAGCAGCAAATAAAATATGATAAATCATAATCTTGAGAAAAAACAATGCGAATTTGAAGTGAGAAAGTATAATTTGAAAAAATTGAAAATATTTTGAATATTTGAAATATATATTTGAAATATTTGAAAATACTGAATTCAATTTAATATGAAAAAGGTGAAAAAATATCAGTTTGAAAGAAAAAACTCAAATTAAAAGTGAGTTAGTGTCACCTAAACTTATGACTAAAGACTTGGATATGAAAAAATTGTAGTTAAGAGTAAGAAAGTGCTATATCATCATAAGAGAAAAGATTACAATAAGGGAAATCATCTTTTTGGAAGAAACAAATTCCGAATTCGAAGTGAGAAAGTGTGTTCCAGAAGTGTTTATAGTGAACTGAATAAAAAATACTTGAATTATGGGTGAAAAGTGTTTTTTTAATCATAAAAGGAAAGAATAGAATACAAGAAATCATGATATTGGGAGAAAACAATGCAAATTCAAAGTGAGAAAGTACGATCTGAAGATGTGAATAGTGAATTTGATATGAACAAGTTTCGAATATAACTGAGAAAGTACGAGTTTTGTAAAAGTCCATTGAATGAAACCTAAAAAAAGATCTTCTTAAAAGCAATAAACGAAAAGTGAAAGTTATAAAGTGTGATTTGTTAATTAGAAAATAAATTTTATAATAAGATAAGCAAAAGTTTTAATGATAAGTAGAAAAGTATAAGTAAGAAACTTTTGTATAGTTTAGAGAGTAAGAATAGATAAATTACAACAACAATATCCACTTAAAGTGAGAAATGTACTTCGGGAATGAAATAGAATCATTAAATATTATTAAATATTATTATTAAATTATTATTAAATATTATATATATTTTGCGACGGTCCAAATTATATGTAAGAAAATAAGAAAGTAATAAGTAAGTAAAAAGTAGGTATTAAGTCAGTAAAAAGTAGGTAATAAGTAAGTAAAATGTAGGTAATAAGTAATACGTAAGTAATAAGTAAGAAATAAGTAATAAATAAGTGGGTAATAAGTAAGTAATAAGTATGAAATAAGTAAAAAGTAAGTAATTAGTATGTAATAAGGTAAATAAGTCCTGAACAGAATAATAGAAAATCTATAAATTACAAGCAAAAGTCAATCAAGTCTAAAATCAAAAATCGGCAAATTACATGCAAAAGTCAATCAAGTCAAAAATTAAAAATCATCATTAAAAATCATCTTTCTTATTTTGTAATTCTTAACTCACAATTCCTCCATTGGGCCCACAATGACTTTTGACATAATGCAATTACTGTTAATTTGCCTTCACATCACATCACAACCATCACATCACATCACATCCATCACAATTCCTTTCTTCACCTTCACCTAGTTTATGCAATTTCCACCCCCTTGCACCTTGTTGCAAAAAAAAGTGTCAATTGTCATTCAAAAATTTGCTTCGCTTTCTTCATTAATTCATAAATTCTGTCAGTACGAGTAGACAGCAATGTGCAACTCAGCTGCCGCTTGACAACATTTCGCACAAAAACCAACAACAGAATACCTGCTTTCATTCTTCTTCTTCTTCATTCACAAGAGCTATTCGCAAGCCAGTTGAGCTGCACTGAACAAATCAATAAAACCCATTCGGTACATGCAAACATTTCCCCAATGCAATGAAATGCAATGCAATTACACTTAACTCAGGACGAGAGCTGAGCAATTTTTCGGTTCGACTTTCTGTCGTTGATTGCTGCTATTTATACGCTTGCAGGCATTTGATTGTTGCTACTGCTTCCACTTTGCAATCCGCTTCGACAACATCTTTTTCCTTATCTCAAGACTTTGTTTTACTTGGGGCTTTCGTCTTTTCATCGGGGAAAGAGGCAGGAAAGAGAAGACAAAGACAGGAGATGGAGATGGAGACGGCAACGCGTTCAAGGTGTGTAGCTGGCAAATATTTACAAGCAGCCATTCAATTTGTTTGTCGGCATGCAAATACCGCCGCCTCATTCTTCCATTCGTCTGCCCATTAGACAATCCATGGGCCAAGAGGCAAGTAGCAACAATTGCGTTAGGCAACGGTGGCAATAAAACGCACGCCGGAGGGCCCGGCGGCAACAAACAAATTTGCATGTTCTAATTACGTTTATGGAATTTTCGATGAGCACTCCGCCGAGACTCTAGAAACTTTTCGACTGATTGTTATTCCGGTTCTTGTTCTTGTTGTTGTTGTTGTCGTGCAGCTTCTTCAGCTGCTGTGCGCCGCCAGCATTGCATGTCTTGTGGTTGTTGTTGTTGTTGTTATTGAGCAGCATTCACAGCTCATTGCGATTTGCGCCGAAGAGTGCACAAAAGTAGGATAAGCTATTCAGGTTATCGGAAATGAGTACACAGCGAAGATTGTAAGTAAATACCTGAGCGGCTGACAGACTGTGTATGTGTGTGTGTGTGTGTGTGTTGGTTTGTAAGTGTGGGAAGCCTTGAGAAGTGTACCAAAAATACACAAATACTGCAATTTTAATTTGATATCTAAGAAAGAAACGGAAAATCTCCATCAAGCACCATTAAGGAAAGTGTTATTAATTTGTAGTCTAACTATTTTTAGCTGAACTAATTTACAATTTACAAGTTGTACTTGAATGGGAATGGAAATGCCCATACTTCAGAAATATTTTATAAAGTTTCAATAGCAACAATTTGAAACACAAACACCAATTATTATATAAATTACATTTAAAGTACAAGAATCCCATCAACGAGTGAACAATCCAACATCAAATTTGTACTAATTTCACAGCAGACAATTTTAAGAAAATTGCTTTCTCTCTCTAAAGCCTCAAAACCTCAAATAGCCCCCTTAATGACATTTGAGTGTATGCCGTTTTATTGACTTACTTGATTAGAAAATTGATGAACTCTTCGAAATGCAGATAATTTATTTAGTTTGCGGTCCGACGACTCTGGTGGTTACGTACACACACACACACAAAAAAAAGTGATTTCAATTTCGGAGAAAACTTGTTTTTCATTTTATGTAAATTTAACAAAGACAACTTGTGGTACTTGCTCGAAACGAGACTCTCTCAAATGTTCAATGAATATATTCAACACCAATCACCGAACGCATAATTTTGCATAGAAATACTTGATTAGAGTTAAACGAAAACTTTAATAAACATATTTACGTCTTACGTGTTGACATGTTAGCTAAGTGTATTTGTTTTATAAAAACTTGAAAATTTATTTAAAATTTAGACATGACATAAAATTTCCACTAATTGCCTACAATAAATATTTAAGGTTAATCGAATTACTTGTTCAAAATAATTTACAGTTTGAATCGATTGTGACGCAATATTCACTGAAAACAGGCTCACTACTATTTGGTTTTAGCTCAAACCGCTCTTAAATTACGTAAAAATAGTTAACTGCCTAAACAGAATGACGCAGTTGTGGCTGTGGCTTTAGCTGTGACAATGGCGACGATTGATTTAATTTTAAATTTTTCATAAATATGTATATTCAAATATTTGATATCAAATTTCAAAATATGAACAATAAAAAATCAGAAAAACTAATTGAAAATATTGAAAATAATAAAATTTTGTTGAAGTTGTTGAAAATTTTTTTTACAAATGACAATCAAACTTTGAAAATTTTTATTATTTGCTTGCTACAGCATTGCGTTCACAACTTTCAAGTGTGGCAACACTCATTGTGATTTACTAATGTGGCTGCCATATCCCATGTGGCTGTGGTACTGCATTCTGTTCAGGCAATTATATTATTTCTTCAACCCGAAGATGTTCTACTCGCTATAATCACAACTAAAGACTCCACTAAAGCAACATAAACCCATTGCTGCCGGGTACCAGTTCCGCTCATACGATTTTGATAAAATTTCATACACGACCTGGAATTGATCAGAAACAAAATTTATTTCTCTATCTCTGCACGTTGCTGAGATATTCATTGGGTATTTTGTACCCACCCAGGCAGCAATGGTAGCTTTTTTTCATACTTTTTAAAGTGATCAGCTAAACACGTGAACAAAAGAAGTATTGTTTACAGGTCAGTTAGGAGGCAGATATCTGTGAAATTTTAAGGCCGCTACGTTTCGCCACATTTTCCACCTCCGGAAAATTCACAATTTTTGGAGTCTAGTAATTCTAGCTAGATGGCGGAATGTTAGGGAGACCTCTACTAGACTAAGGTAGTTCCATCTTTACCCCAACCATCCCTATCAATGATTTTGAGATATCTCTACGACGAACTTTTCTGTGATTTTTTTGAAAAGTCAGTTTTCATGGGTAAAATTTTACCCATTAAGCAGCAATGGGTTAATCCCGACCGTAGATACTCTGGTAAAGACTCTACTAAAGAAATTTCTAACCCGACCTTAGAAACGCTGGAGGAACTGCCTCCACTCGATGTTTCATCCGAGGGGAGACCTTCACAGTGGTCAGTGGTATGTCGGGTTTCTAGCACTGAACAACTGTGCTGACACCAACATTGATCCTTTCAATTGTCATACCAGAAAATCGGCAAACACTGTTGCTTTCAGAGACTCACTATGGTCAGGTCCTGGGAATGAGCCTGGCACACACTGCTCTCGAATATTCACGAAAAACTGCCGAACAGAACATGATTGCGTCTCTGGTATGTCAAATCAATTCGGGGTTCGGCGATTCTTTGCTCTATACTCACATAGATCTGAGTTTCAGGAGATGAACTTTGTTCTAGATAGCAAGTGGAGAGGCAGAATCGGTCCACCTGTGCTCATGGTCTTTGACAACCCTCGAACCATCTCCACGATAGTCAGGCCCTGCAAATTCAGCCTAAATTATGTCAGCACATATAACACCCCAACGCTTCCTTGGGTCCCGGGACACGTAGAAATTGCGAGTAATGAGGCTTTTCTCGGCCCTGAGCCTTTTCTGTCATTCTCATCTGCAGCCAAAGTCACTATTAACAAATGGGTCACTTTGAGCCAGGACCGAGCATAGCAGTTGGACGAAGCTTAAGCTTCCCGTCATCTCAGACAAATGCTTGCAATTTCTTCTGTCTCTGGACAGACAATTGGTTGGCATAGTGACAGATAATTTTTTCTGTGCAAATCACATGGAAAAAGTAGGAATATCTGATAATGCACTATTTCCTGATTGTGGGGAAGACGATGAGACGGCGGACCACTTTCTGTGCACCTGCATACGTCCAAGCCAGGTTTGAGACATTTGGCACTGATTTGTTGAGAAGCTACCACCTTAGCTCCTTGGCACCATATACGATCTACTCAGATTTCTCCGAAGGTAGGGATGATTTAAGCCAAAGTAACAGGATGATCCCTGTTGCAGCACAAGAGAGAAACTAACTTTTCAATTTTCGCTTTTTGTTTAAAAACATTAATGGAGGAAGTTTTAGGATGTTGCAGTAGTAATTAAAAATTCTGTTACAGTCCATGGGAAGAATTTGGTGAGCCTAGAGGCATTTTATGTCATATCTGCCGTATAGAAAATGAAGCTCCGGTGAAAAAGATGTTCGATGCAGTAGTTGCAGGTCAACGGCGAAGAGGGAGGCCTTGTCTCCGGCGGAAGCAGCAAGTTGAGGACGCCCTATCATCTCTTGGTGAAGATGACCGCCTGGAGAGAGATTTTTTTGCGGCCGTAACCCGGTAACGTGTTGTTATGGCCAGTTAAGTAAGTAAGTAGAGACATTTTTATGTTTTTTTTTTTAATTCCAATCCATCCTTTCCAAGCCATCCTTTTGACCTTTTTCGAGAACTTAAAACTTAAAGCCTTTTAAAATCCTCAACTTAAACACCAACAAATGCGCTGAAAAGCAGCTTATCGCAGCAAGTGTGAGGCAAAAGATTCCGCTCAACCCTTGAAAAGCAATGCACAACTGTCAGTTTGACAACATTTTGTCAGGAATTAAGAATTTCACACTCGTCTGATTTACTACGTGCGATTTGTCTCCAAACGCTTACATACACTTTCGCATAAAAATTTGTCGGAAATTTTGCTTCGTAATATTTGGGCTTAAGTTTTCTTAAGGTTTTTGATGTTTTCCTGTATTTTTTTTATTTTTTGCTTTCTCAGCTTTGCACTTTTTTTTGTTATAGATGAGCCGACATTTTAACTTTGACATTTGACGGGTGCGCAGTTTTTCATTTCAGTCACCTCGCGCTGACTCTGTGTTCGTATGTGTGAGTGTGCATGGAATGTAAAATTTACTTTGGTTTTTCACTTTCGTGCTGCTTGCCGCCTTTTATCTTTTTGCTTTGCTTACATTTTTATTTAGTTTTTGTTGTTATTTTTATTGCTTGCAAAGCAGTTGACAATGCGTTGCTTTTAATGTGCAAGAAAATAAATTCGCTTGCGCAGCTTTTTAGAGCCATTGACAAATTTTATCCTTCGCCGGACATGCCAAACTTCGGCCCCTGTCCCTCGTTTGTGTGTGTGTATATGTGTGCATGTGTGTGTGTGCGGAAAGAAGGATAAAAAAAAGGTTAACAGCAGCAAACACAGCATTAGGCTTTTGCTTTCGCTTTGATTGTACTTCGACTTTTAAGCTGGACGCATAGAATGTGTGTGAGTGTTTGTGCGTGTGTGTGTATGTACGAGAGCGAAAGAGGTCAACTCGAGTTTTGATGTAAATTCATTTGATTAACTGCGGGTTAAAAGTTCAATAAAAAGCAATCTTAATAAGTGGGCGAAGGGCAATGGGCGTTGACGTTGTTAGGTGAATTTTAATGTTTTTAAGGCTTTCAAAATGTTGTAAAACAAAATGATTTGCAATTTGCATTAAAAGAGAATAAATTATGAGTTGTGATGGCTGGGCTTGGAACACAAAAAAAGGTTCGAAAATTGTTGCAAAATGCGCAGTCACAGTTTCTTTATGTAATTTAATGTTGCTTTTTTTGTTGTTGTCTATAGAGGACGCTGCTAGGATTCGGTTTTTGTGTTAACTGAATTTTAAATGGGTTTCAGTACAGTTTGGCGGCCATCAAAACTTAGTGACTAGTGGTTTGAACTGCTTGTCAGAGGGTCTTGGTTTCGAGTTTCGACTCAGTCAAAGCAAAATTGAAGAGAATGAATGGAACATGGAATCGAACAAATTCAAAAGATTTACTAAATCATAAGGTCTCTTTTAAGTCTCCAGAATTGCTGTTGTAGTTAAATTAACGCAAAAAAAAGACATAAATAATTTCCAAAACTAAAAGTCATAAATTCAAAACTAAGTCATACAAGTATAAACTCTATTTGAAACACTAAAATTTAACAAAAATTATTTTCAAAACTAAAAAATATAAAATCTTTAGTTATTTAAACTATAACTTGAACTACAAAGCTATTGAAACAGTTGTGATTAAAAACCGTTTGGATGATTTTCAAAAATTTTCAACCCACTTTCATAAAGCTAATGAGATTTTAACTACTAACCTACTTCCGGTCTCAAGCACCTCTAATTTAGAATCTACGTCCATTTAAATGAATTATAAAATTACTTTTTTAAAAACATGTTCGAAATTTTATCAATTACTGATACAACTCCGAAAACTTGGAGTAATTTTTTTTTAAGCTCATGTAATTAACTACAGGATGGGATAACTTCCAGGTCTCTGGAGCCTCTCAACTTTAGAACCTTTACTATTTTAGCCTTTAAAGGGAATATGCCATTTTTGAAAACCTTCCTTCAGCTCTACTTTTTCAAAATTTTCTTATAATTTTGAAAACAAATAACAACAACAACAACATAAATTGGTTAAACCATTTTGAACAGCCTGTGAGATTTGCTAAAATATGGGGCTAATTTCAAGTCTCTGAAATGCCTAACTTAGGATCTAAGGACATTTTTAAAGATTTTGAATAAAATGCTTTTTTTAGAAATCAGAAAAAACAACAAATTCCTTGCATTTTTTTATAAAATCGAAGGGATACAAATTCTCCATTTTAAAAAGATTGTGAGATTTACTACAATTTGAGTTCAGTTTCAGGTTCTTAACCCATTCGAGACGAGGATTTTTTTCGAACACGGTCCCCAGGAGCGAAATTTTATTTTTCTTTGTATTGTACCAGTAAAACCAATGCCAAATTTTTGTTCCTGTACTTTACAGATTTCATTAGTTCCAGAAAAATTTTATTTCGACGACTAGTTTACTCAGAATAACTGATAATTGCACATTACTGTCTTATAGTCTCGGAAATCCATTGCAAACACGGTGTGCAATCGGTCTCGAATGCGTTATACTTCACTTAGGAGATGTAACAAGTAGTTTCGAACTAGTGATATTTTGAAGGCCTTCCTTTCACTACAAATTTTTTTAGTTTTAAGCTCAGCTTTGGTTATTGTAACCAACACAGGGCATTTCTATAGTTGAGACCTCATTGTATCAAAATAAGTGAATAAGGACAAAATATGATTTTGTAAAAAAACAAAACAAGTTTTTGTTTCTATGATCCCAAGTTTAGAAAGTACGATACTTACTTACTAATTAAAAATAAAATGGCAAATTATGTATTAAATTTAATTCACTTACAAAAAATAACACACACTTCTGTTCCTTTCAAGTTTAGAAACTAGAGTAGGAACAATTTTAAAAAGCAGAAAAAAATGTGTTTAAAAATAAGTATAAATTTCACAATTCGTGTCAATCAACTCACAGCAACCACAACGTCTGATCCATCAAATAGTAGTAGAACCAATCAAATGCGTAGAATATTTACAACTATGTTAAGTATTCTATAAGAAGTCAACCAATTTCAACATCAAAACAATTTACTTTAGCTCGAGTGACAATTAGAAATTGTAAATATTTAAAAAAAAAAACCATACGAGACGTGGTCACATTGTAGTCGTGAAGCGGCTGCCAAGTGGGCATTTCAACTGGCAGGTGCTCGAGTGTTGTATTTTCCATGTACTCGAACACAAGAGTTCTGAGAGTCGCCCCGCACTTCATTGTAGACCAACTAAATTTAATTAAATTTCCATGTTTGCATCCAACTAATAACTGGCGCAGTAATTAAAATGCATCCAACTATTGCGTTGCGTAGTCGCCGCCATTATTTGCGCACACAACAAAATGTAGAATGTACAAATTACGCAACCAAGTTGTTTTCAGTAGCACTGAGTACTGAGTAGCTGTTGTCGAGATGTGCAACAAATAATACAAAAATAAAATACCTGCACTTTAGGTAACCGCTGCGACACAGGAACAAATAAACCGACTACTGCTGCGCTATTGTTACGCAGTTGTTAACGTTGTTGTTAGTATCTACTTTTGGTTCCATTCGTTATTCGTTGTTGCTGTCATTTGTAACATTTTCGTTGCTGGTTGTCATTTGCAACATCTACAATTTGTTGCTGCTGCCTGCGCTGAACACTTGTCACTCAGATTGGCGATCCTTTGCGCACGTTTACTGTTTCTTCTAATGGCATTTTATTGTTGTTGCCGTGGTTGTTAAAATAACTGTTTATCCATCAAGTTTTTTCATGGCTGTGTGTGGGTGTGTGTGTACGCAACTCTTACGGTTTTGTTTTTTGTGTTTGCGCAAGTTTAATTGTTGCATTGTTTTGACAGCAGCGAGATGTCAGCTTTTTGCGCAGGAGACGCACATCAAGCGCGCTCAAGGTAAGCTGGCAGCTGGCAAATATTGCCACAAATTTGCGGTAGAAAATGCGGGTAAATTTATTGTACATATACGCAAGCACACAGAAATTCGTTGAAATCTGATTAATTAATTTTGATTAATTAATTCCAGTGAATTGACGCATTTCTTAATTCAAACTTTGTTTGAGATTTATTAAGCATTTGCGCTTAGATTTCAGACAATACCATCAAATTAGTAAAGTTAATGAATTCCGAAAGCAATAAACCTTAATAAATTATTTGCCGATTAGAAGAAAACCAGATGGTGACGAGTACCCGGATTAGTAAAGAAGCTATTCGATCCAGTCGAGTTGAGTTTTCTGGAGTCAGAAGGGTTAAAGAAACCGAGCGCCGATGGTACAGATGGTTGCTTCGATAGAATAGGGATAAGGAGAGAGAGAGAGGAATAGGGATAGTGATAGAGATAGAGAGTGGCATTGGAATAGGGATAGGGATAGGGATAGGGATAGGGATAGGGATAGGGATAGGGATAGGGATAGGGATAGGGATAGGGATAGGGATAGGGATAGGGATAGGGATAGGGATAGGGATAGGGATAGGGATAGGGATAGGGATAGGGATAGGGATAGGGATAGGGATAGGGATAGGGATAGGGATAGGGATAGGGATAGGGATAGGGATAGGGATAGGGATAGGGATAGGGATAGGGATAGGGATAGGGATAGGGATAGGGATAGGGATAGGGATAGGGATAGGAATAAGGATAGAGATACAGATACAGATACAGATACAGATACAGATACAGATACAGATACAGATACAGATACAGATACATATACAGATACAGATACAGATACAGATACAGATACAGATACAGATACAGATACAGATACAGATACAGATACAGATACAGATACAGATACAGATACAGAGATAGAGATAGAGATAGAGATAGAGATAGAGATAGAGATAGAGATAGAGATAGAGATAGAGATAGAGATAGAGATAGAGATAGAGATAGAGATAGAGATAGAGATAGAGATAGAGATAGAGATAGAGATAGAGATAGAGATAGAGATAGAGATAGAGATAGAGATAGAGATAGAGATAGAGATAGAGATAGAGATAGAGATAGAGATAGAGATAGAGATAGAGATAGAGATAGAGATAGAGATAGAGATAGAGATAGAGATAGAGATAGAGATAGAGATAGAGATAGAGATAGAGATAGAGATAGAGATAGAGATAGAGATAGAGATAGAGATAGAGATAGATATAGATATAGATATAGATATAGATATAGATATAGAGATAGAGATAGAGATAGAGATAGAGATAGAGATAGAGATAGAGATAGAGATAGAGATAGAGATAGATATAGAGATAGAGATAGAGATAGAGATAGAGATAGAGATAGAGATAGAGATAGAGATAGAGATAGAGATAGAGATAGAGATAGAGATAGAGATAGAGATAGAGATAGAGATAGAGATAGAGATAGAGATAGAGATAGAGATAGAGATAGAGATAGAGATAGAGATAGAGATAGAGATAGAGATAGAGATAGAGATAGAGATAGAGATAGAGATAGAGATAGAGATAGAGATAGAGATAGAGATAGAGATAGAGATAGAGATAGAGATAGAGATAGAGATAGAGATAGAGATAGAGATAGAGATAGAGATAGAGATAGAGATAGAGATAGAGATAGAGATAGAGATAGAGATAGAGATAGAGATAGAGATAGAGATAGAGATAGAGATAGAGATAGAGATAGAGATAGAGATAGAGATAGAGATAGAGATAGAGATAGAGATAGAGATAGAGATAGAGATAGAGATAGAGATAGAGATAGAGATAGAGATAGAGATAGAGATAGAGATAGAGATAGAGATAGAGATAGAGATAGAGATAGAGATAGAGATAGAGATAGAGATAGAGATAGAGATAGAGATAGAGATAGAGATAGAGATAGAGATAGAGATAGAGATAGAGATAGAGATAGAGATAGAGATAGAGATAGAGATAGAGATAGAGATAGAGATAGAGATAGAGATAGAGATAGAGATAGAGATAGAGATAGAGATAGAGATAGAGATAGAGATAGAGATAGAGATAGAGATAGAGATAGAGATAGAGATAGAGATAGAGATAGAGATAGAGATAGAGATAGAGATAGAGATAGAGATAGAGATAGAGATAGAGATAGAGATAGAGATAGAGATAGAGATAGAGATAGAGATAGGATAGGATAGGATAGGATAGGATAGGATAGGATAGGATAGGATAGGATAGGATAGGATAGGATAGGATAGGATAGGATAGGACAGGATAGGATAGGATAAAAGAACAAGATCTGTGTAAAGGCTTACTGACACATCCCTCACGAAGTTTAATATACGATTGCAGTGGTAGCTTAAAAAAAACTTAGATAGTATCCTCATCGTAATACCAAAATAGAAATGAAGAAACAACAGACAGACACACCTTTTCCAGCAGCGGATGCGAATTAATGCTTTTGAATGGGTTGCCACTGCTAAATGGCGCTAACAAAACAAACACTCTAAGACCCAACAAGCATATTATTTCTGTGCACCCAGTAAAAAAGAATCTTCTCACTTTCATGCCCTTTCGAAAGTAAGTTTTCTTTTCTTGTTCAATGATCTGTACAAACTGAGGCCTTAGTTGCTATTAAGTGAAGTCTCATGGAAGGCATAGAAACAAAAAGTGAAGGACATTTTTCATCAAGTAGTCAGTTATAGAAAATCATAGAGACTGTCTGGCTAAAATCCAAATCTAAAAAGACTAATTGATAATATTCAGTACATGTAAATCTCGCTGTAAGAGTAATTTTTCACTCACGCTAACCATTTCACTTGAAATGTATTAAAATACGGAAAAACCTTAAAACCAGCACAACATATGACAAACAGTCACACAACCCCGTGACCCATAGAAGTAACACACCCCTAACAAATTGAAAAGCCGGTTGTCATAGCAATGTGGAAAGGGCACATTTTAATGTGACGTGTAAAAGGTTCATAGCGGGTGCAAGTAGAAACAATTCAGGGCGAAAACCATGAACATTTTAAGTGGAAAAGACTTTCGAAAAAAGGGGCTGACCGAAAAAAGCAGCAGTAGCCAAAGCGACATTGTAGCACGTGGCGCAATGAAACGCAAAACAAAAAAATAGCACACATCAAGTGAGCTGTAAGCGAAAACGTTTGGGAGAAAAAAAAGCGAACTAGAAACGAAACACGAAATAAACTCAATAAAAATCGTTCCCAAGGTGAAGCTATGCTCGAGTAATTCTTCATTGTCCTTTGGTCGGCTGGAGAGTGCTTTTAGATATGGAAATATTGCTATGAAAATTATTGTAATAATAACTTTTAGAAATCTACGATTTACAAGAAAAGTTTGTTTTTTTGTTTTGATTCGATTTTATTTTTTTCGTGGATTCGCTGAGCAATGATCTCTCAAACGAAGAGTCTTTTAAATGCCTTCTTGAAGAGGTCTAACTATCAAAGAAGCTAAGAATGATCAGCTGCATATTTTTGGAATTTCTATGTTAGAATACAAAAAGAAGAAAGTTCTCTAAAGTTGCTCGGAAAGTGTTGATCTGGAAGACTTTAACTAGTTTGGAAAGGTTGTAAAACCGAAAAATGAGCATTCTACCACGAAGCATTCCTTCTTGGACTAAACAGAAATAAGCTTAAAAAGATATTCAAAAGGAGAACAATTTGAATGGCACACGTTGTTGTTGTTGCCTTATGTTCCACGAGGCATTCAAGGTACCAACAATCTCTATCTATAAAATCTTTAATAAAATAATTGTAGAGAACAAGATGTCAATATGTCAATATTGATGTTTTATTTAACGATCCTATATCCCAGATACCTTTTAGCAAAGAACAATCTGCTGTTGAACAGACGAATTCAATAAAGCAATTTAGAAAGTAGATGTTGTTGCTGCCTTATGTTCAATGAAGCATTCAAGGTACCAATAAAGATTGTAGGTAACCCAGGGTCAATGATATACAATTTATAATGATCCTATATCCAGGATATTGCATAGGAAAGAGCCTGTGATACTTCTCTCGATCGACACATCCAGAGTGGCCAATCCACAGTGTTGCCATTTTTTGGATCTCTAGAAACGATAACAACAACAAGTAGTAATTGACTAAAAGAGTTTCATTGTATCTGGCAATTAAAATTCATTTCTTCGCGAAAAATTATCTCAACATGCTATTAGACTGCTGGAGATGGTTTAAGGTTTGGACCATTTGGTCAACGAATTCTTTGTCTTCTTCTCATCATAACTGAGACAAAAATTGCAGCATGACAAGCTTAGTCGGCCAGCATATCTAAAGTAGAGATGAAGCAAAAATATCAAAAAGAAAGTATTGCCATGAAAAATTCAGTGGTTATCCATTTTGAACTCGATTTGAAAACTGAAAACTTTCCGTGTGAAAACGGAGTCAAAACATTGACAAACGCTCAACCAGCGAGTGAAAAGGGTCAACCAGCCCAAACTGGCGCATTTCGACAACCTTTACACGCCTCACTGCACACAAACACTCACACACTCCCACACACGCACTCACACACACTCACACAAACACACACACCTCCTGCAGGCTTCAAAAACAACACGCAACTACAAGGAATTTACGAGCGTTGCATTCTTATTCTTTTTTTATTTTATTTTCTTGAATTTTTTTTATTTATTTGTTTGTCAAAAACCAAAAACCTAAAATTACTGCAAATATTTGACTGTCAAAACGCGCAACTCGAGCGTAACAAAATGAATAATAAATGAATGCGTATAGAAGCAAGAAGAAAGCAAGAATTTAGGAATTTTCCTACCACGCCACAAACAACTGTCAAACACGAGCTGTCAAAGTCAAACTGAAGTGCAACTTGCACGTGGCCCAAAATCAAACTTTAATTATTATTATACAAAAATTTTACGATTTGCAAGCATTGTTGGCTACTTTGAAGCTGTCGCTTGGTTACGTGGTCGCACAGCAAAACGCTCAAGCATGAGTTTCCGCTTGTTGGTGATAAAACCGAACGCATTGCATTTACTTATATTTACTTCTTGGAAACACACGCACGCACAGATATTCTTTACTAGTGCTTTGCTTTCCATATGTACTTCAGATACGAATAGTAGAAGTAACTGAAGATATATATGTACATTTTTATTATTTCATAATATGTGATATATATATATATAAGTGGCACCATTTCCTGGCAAGACAAGTAACACAGAAATTATAAGAAAAACTTTTTGGCGCGCAACTAATGGAAACACAACATGAAGAGTTTGACTGAAGAAGAAGCAACAACCACTGGAAACATTTATATTTTATACAATGAATTCTTTGCAATTTCGAAATACGTGATGATAGTTAAGTTCTATTGAAAAGCGGACACCCTATACACGATGCACGTGTCTATTTTAGGTTAGGTTAGGTTATGGTGGATGCCTCTTTAAGAGACACACTCGGAGGCCTATTATGAGGAACACTGTGATACCACATATTTCACCCGTTTTTTGAAATGTGTATGCAACCCTGTCTTTCCAACAAATGTTACAGCACACATTTCTAGCGGATGGGAAAAGGGGTGAGGAACCTACAGTTTAACGCCGAATCCAAACGGCGATTGGCAGTTTTTTCGTTCACACTTGGGGGTTTTGCCATTGCCTGCCAAGAGCGCACTTGTGTGATTCTTGTAATTCTCATCTGCTTCATGTGGATAGCGATAGAAGTAGATGAGCGTTTTACCAGCCCGAGCCAGGAATCGAACCTGTGGCCTCTGGTATGAAAAGCCAGCGCGCTACCTGCTGGACTATCGAGGCCGGCCCATTTTAGGTTAAGTTAGTTAAAACTAGCTGACCACAAAGGCGCCGTTTACACTCCTTTCGAGTCTTCAAAGTTACCAAAACCGTCTGTCTTTAGAATTAAGAGTCACCGTACGGATCTGTAAACCATAGTAGGACGCTGGCCTTTATTTTGGAGGCCCCTCCAGTGTCTGAAAGACCAGAGACGTTACAAAAGGGACACTTTTGGTATTAGAAGTATCCGTACAGATCTATAGACTATAAGAAGGGCGTTGACCATAAATTTTGACGCCCCCTTCAGTCTCTCAAAGAGCATTCAGAGTCACCGTACACATCAATAAACCTTAGTAGGGTACTGGCCTTCATTTTTTACGCCCCGTTCAGTACCTCAAATTGCACAGGTGTTACCAAATAAACATCTTCAGCATTAAGAGTCACCGTACAGATCTATAAACGTTAATAGGACGCTGACCTTTATTTTGGAGGCCACCTCCAGTGTCTGAAAGATCAGAGACGTTACAAAAGGGACGACTTTAGCACTAGAAGTCTCCATACAGATCTATAGACTATAAGAAGGGCGTTGACCTTCACTTTGGACGCCCCCTTCAGCCCCTAAACGAGCATTAAGGGTCGCCTTATGGATCTTAAAACATAAGTAGGGCACAGGCCTTCATTTTTGACGTCCCCTTCAGTACCTCAAAGGTATTACAGGTGTTACCAAATAAGTGTCTTTAGCATTTAGAATCACCGTACAGATCTATAAACCTTAATAGGGCGCTGACCTTCAATTTGGGCGACCCCTCCTGTGCCTCAGAGACCACTTACGTTACCAAATGGACAACTTTAACGTTAAGAGTTACCGTACAGATATCTAAATCTTTATAGGGCGCTGACCTTCATTTTAGACAACCATCCCAGTGCCACAAAGTCCAGACTACTTAAGTGAGCCAATTGTAAGATGTTCCAGACTTCCTATCACACCCTGTTCTCCTGAGAATGCTCAGCCTGTGAGCGTGGATTTTTAACAGACATTGATCCGTTTGTATTGCCAGAATGAGTCGGCAATCCCTTCGTAAGAAAGATAATGTGTACCTAATGGATTTCTTCTCATACGATGAAACTTAATTTTCGCTTTTTTTTATGCGAAAAAACTCTTCGAGCTTAACCCTTCGCTGCATGGCATTGCATATATGCAATGTTAACTTTTCATAGATTTGGAAACAATTCTGTTAACTTTTCACAGTCATTCATTCTTCAGTTGTGTCTTTTATGTTAAAACATATGATTACTAACGGAATATTGTGAATAACATTGAAAGTATGTTCAAAAAAATCAAAAAAACAATAAGTGTTTCGATTTGGTGAAAGAATTTTGGTTATTGATGGCGATGGTGATATGGCGGTGGCCGTCGCTCAGCTGTTTAGTGCGTTGAATTACGAGTATATAGTGATGCCTGACCTCTGTTCGACTCCCCGTAGTAGCCAACACTAAAACATAGATAAAACCGACTTTTATTTCGGCTGTAACGTTCTCACCAGAATACGGAAAATGTTCGCAAAACTTCTTTCATAGATACAGGAATTTTACAAAACTTCTTTTTTACCATCAGAACTTCACAAACAACAAGAATTATATGACAAAAATGTTTTTCCTTCACGGAAATTAAATCATGCAACGAAGGGTTAAAGTGGCCTTTCTCTATTAAATCGATTTTATCAAGTTTTAAATTATTGTTTCATGATGTTTCTTCGTTTCTTGAAGGAAATAAATATGCAACGCAAAAATTTGGGAAACGCTGTCCAAGTAGCTGAATGAATTAATCATCAACACTAGTAGCGACAACTTACAACTATCCACTAAGACACTACACTACACTACACTAAACACACATAAATACTTGATACAATATGTTAGTTTATATGTGCAGGCTTACAACAACTAAACGCTACCCATTTAATGTACATACGAATATAAATAAATAAATAAATATCTGATGATTGCTGTGTATCCGACAACAGCGTTTTCACTCGCTTATCATTCGCCGATCCTTGCTTTACTCTTGCTTTTGTTTAGTTTTTTTTTCTAAATGTTCATTGTTTTTGTAGTTGTTGTTGCTGTTCTGTGTTGCCAACATCGCGGCACATTTTATCAGCTGCTCTGACAACTCTACAAGTCCGTTTGTTTGTTTGTGATTTTGCTATTTGACATTTTACTGCATTGCGGTGTGTGCCGGCAGCCAGTCGCTGCATGTCTTTGGTAGGCAATTGTGGTAGAAATACCAGTGCTACTGTTGTTGTTGTTGTTGTGCCATTTTTTTTTTTTTGTCGACACACTTGTTTTCGGTACGTAACGATATCACGTGCGGGCGTAGAGATAGTGACAGTATGATTGATTTAAAAAAGTTAGTGCGAATTTTACTGTGCAACGTTTTGCAGACAACTTTGCACACAAAAGTGAGACACCAATAAAAGAAAATTGTTTTACATTTATTTAGAGTCGTGATATTAGGAATCTTGCAATCTAGAAAACTTATTCTTATTCTCGAAATACTTAGGAAGATTCTCAAGTCTTTAGTCGAAAGTAACAAATCCTTTCAACGTTTCAGAGTTTTCATACTCAACGAAACCCCTTTTCCAACTTCGAAATCTGATAGCTACATTACTGAAACAATCAATAAATAATATGGCAATAATTTACTGTAAGAAGAGGAAAATCCTCTCCTAATAATTGCATATTCATTCATAACGATAACGACACATTTTACCAAAGTTTAATGTAATAAAACCAAAACAAACTGTGGGTCGATAACTTATCGCATACGCACTCACTCGAATCGAATACGCACTCACTCAGCCAATAAATGGATCAAATAATAATAACAAAAAAAAATCCATTTCACTGATATTATTGTCAACTCAATTGACAAGCTACGAGTATAACGGAATAGGTATTATAAATATGAAAAACTATATATATATGATGTAAGAGTAAATCACAGCAAATAAACTACATTTGCACAATAAATTTACGATAATTGTAGTATAATCGTTAAATGGTGGGATTGATTGAAATTTATTATTAGTTCGATGATTGATGCCACTTCAATCAAATTCAGAATCAAATGCTGATAAGTGGACAGACAGAAAATTAATGGAAACTGCTAACAGCGAAATAAGCAATGAATGCATTAATGGTAACAAAGAGATAGGTTTACTGACACCTATGATAGATATGAAAAATAAACAGAAATATAAAAATAGGTGAAGGTCGAGATCAGGGAGAGTGCGGTAAAATTTACTGCAATTGAGGTTATGATGAATCAAATAAAAACATGTTCAAAAGTAACATTTTTGTTGAGGCGTGAAAACTTGAGGTCTGAAACACTAATCAGTCAACTGTGGTGATTCAATATAGACTTCACAATATGTTCTCAACATGCAGCATGGCACTGGACTGGAACCCGCAAGGGAGTAGAAGTCGCAGTCGTCCAAAAAACACCTGGAGAAGGTCGACTCTACGCGAGCTAGCCGATGTCAATACCACATGGGACGGCGCAAAAACAACAACTTAGAATCGTGTACGATGGAAGAGTCTTGTTGAGGCTCTATGCTCCAGTGAGGAGTGAACAAGGAATAACAAAAATATATATATTCTCAACACTGTAGTAAAGAAATTGGACTGGATTTACTTGTAGTAAAATTAATGAGTCTGCAGTAACTTAAATCTGTCTGCAAGTGCAGAAAAATTCAACTGAAACAAGGCCTAACATATTTTTCAACTTCTAAAATATGAAGTTCTGAGGTCCTAACCAAAATCAAAAATCTTTTAAAAATCGAATGAACCTTTTCAAAAATGTACTCAAGCCCAGAGACCTTTTTTGGTAAGTGAAAAAATGGCCTTGAGTTAAGAAATTTCCATAATAATTGATTTAACTTTTCAAAAATCTAACCAACTAAATGAAATGAAATGGACTCAAGCCCAGATATCTAAAATAATTATTATCAATGTTTTGGTAAATTAAAAACTTTCTCTGATTTAAGAAATTTCCATAAATATTGCTTTAACTTTTCAAAAATCTAACCAGCTTTTTTTAAAGTGAGCTCAAACTATATTTTACCAGAAGTGTTAGAAATTTTAAGTTAAAATAAACCTTCGAAAATAGTATCTTTTTAACCTTTTAAAATACTATATCTCGTAAACTATAGAAACTTAACGAACTGAAATCGATGTTTTCGTTAAATTAGTTTCATGAGTTTTCTACATGAGTTTTTTTCCTTGAAGTTCTACTGTAAATATAAAAATTCAATTAAAATTTTTTAATTGTAAAAATACCTAAAATGGTTTATTTTTCTTAGTTTTCAAAGGCCATAACTCCTAAGCTACTAGTCCTACGAACTTGAATTAAGTCTTACAAAAATGTATCGAAATTTCTAACTCATTTAGTGCTTTCGATATCTCATCAGAAATACAATAAGTTTAAAGTTAAAAACTTCCTTCCAAAATTTCATATTTTTCAACTTTTCAAGAGGTAACCACATAAAAAATCGAAATAAATCTCGTAAACTGTAAAAGCTTAGCGACTCGAAATCAATGCTTTCGTTTAGAAAATTATATGAACTTTTCTCAAATGTGCTAACAACCAACCAGTGAAATCTCACTGTAAAATAAAAGTAATCTAAGTTGGAAAAAGGCTTTCGAAATCATATATTTGTCTTGTTTTATGCAGCACAAGCCATGAATAGCCATTAGTCCTAAAATCCTTAAAAAAGCACTGTCTTATAGACAATTACAATTACTTTCGGAAATAGACTCAATGTTTTTAAAATTTATTCGAAAATGCCAGCAATTTGAAGTTTAAATTTTTTTTATTATTTATTCTTTTTTATATATTTTTTTTATTTTTTTATTTTATTTAAAAACAAAATTTAGTATCTTTTGACTGTAGAAATTATGGAGCTGACGTTGATTTTATCTTCTGTTGAGCTTTCTGAGCATTTAAATACCATACAAATAAAATAAGAACTTTCGAAATACTACCCGGTGGCAACGCAGACACTTTTAGTTGTGGAAGAGCCACCAAAACCACAAATTTTTCTAACTAATCGGAAGTCGATAGCTACTAGATGTCTAATGGACCTATAAACTTGAACTTTTTGCAAATGACGTCAAAAGCCCTTAATGCTACTCGAAATCCTGAAAATTTATCTCTGAAACATCATGTTCTTCCTATTCTTTGAAAGCCTTTAGATTCTAAACAATCAGCTTTAGAAACTTAAATTCAATTACGTCAAATACTCGAAATCCTGAAAATTGATCTCCGAAACATCATATTTTTCGTGTTTTTCAGCTTAAGAAACTGGAATTCGATTACGCAAAATACTCGTAATCCTAAAAATCTCTAAACCATATTTTTTATGTTTTTCAAAAGGCTTTAGATTGTAAACAATTAGCTTTAGAAACTTGAATTCGATTACGTCCAATACCCGAAAACTTGAAAATGGACTTCCAAAACATATTTTTTTTTTGTTTTTCAAAAGGCTTTAGAATCTAAACAATGAGCTTTAGAAACTTTAATTCGATTACGTGCAATACTTGAAATCCTGAAAATGGAGCTCCAAAATGACATATTTTTCCTGTTTTTCAGAAGGACGTAGATTTTAAACAATCAGCTTTAGAAACTTGAATTGGATTATGTCAAATTCGATCAAAAGTGATGAATGCATCACATATTCTTCAATCATGGCACACAAATTCTCATACATAGCCAATTCCTTCAATATATTTCAGAAAGTATAAACATTTTCTAGAACCTATACAACATTGTTTAAGGTTAAGTCTGTTTAAAAATTTCGTTAATTTAGAATGCAAATTGCTTAATAAAAATCCCAAAACTCCATAAATAAAGGAAATGGAAAAAGACTGTAATGTGCCATTTCAGAGTTTGACTCGCCATAAAAACACTTCGGTTCTAACAGATTAGTGCGCTGCCACGTTGTGAGCGCGTGTGTGTGGGTGTATATGTGTGTTTGTGTGTATATGTGTTGCCAACGGTACATTGCGGTTTTATATCTTACACCTACGCAGCTGCTGCTGCTGCTACCTTGGGCTGCTGCCGCTTCCCGTGTGATAGCAACTAAAGGAAGTAACGCATAATGCGCACAACAACAACAACAATTCTGAACAAACGCGCTTATCTCTCGCTTGCCAAAGAATGCGCAAACATTCCCCAAGTCAACGTTAAAAGAAAACATTTTAAGACAAAAAAAAATTGGCATGGAAATGTTGTTTAAAGAATTAGCTGCAATGTTGACGCGCTCTGATTGCGTCACGCAGGTGTGTTGGCCAGAGACGTGTGCGCGGAGCGTGCGATTACAGATCGCCAGCTGGTGCGGCCGTTGTCAAACTGACGCACAAAATAAGCTACACAAAACAGCTAACTGTGTGTGTGCTTGCAATTCAATTGTCAGACTGACAATTGGCCATCGTCAGTTTGTGATAAGGCCACAGTTACATTTCGTGCATATTTTCTGAGCTTTCATTCAGTGTTTTTTGTTTTTTTTGTTGTATTAATTTTTAGTTTTTAATCTGCTTAGTGCAATTAATCAAAACTTATGAAATAGTAGCTAATATTATTTTTCTAATAATTGTTTGCATTGATTTTGATATAAATAGATATGCGCCACATTTTGCTGTTGGCTATCGAAATTGTTTGTATTTTTAATTTAATTTTTTTGGCTGTTTTGTTTATATTTCTTTTCAAACCAACAAGCGTTCAGTTGTACCACAGTATATGTTTTATTTTATATATGCAACTGTGTATGTGTCTTGACATTAAAATATACACATGTGTAGGACAGTAACTGATAGCCACTAAATTGAAAATAAATTCATCAGATACACAAAAAAACATTTCATTAATCAATCATTTGTGTTGAAGTGCGCGCCCAGTGAGTTGTCACATTGATGAGGGAGAATGAAAACTATGTGACGTGCTTTAAACATTTAGTGGTACTATCGAGTTTTTTAAATTTTCATTAAAAAATTACAAATACAACAAGTAATGATAATATTATGTTAACCTATAATAGTCAGAATTGAATTGATTCTCGAGGGAACTGATCTGACTCCCTAGAGAAGCTGATGCTGCTGCTGTTCATTGTCAATTAACACCAGAATACCTAAGGGAATCATAATGACTCCATTTAAATTTTGAGCTTCTGGACAGAGATTTGTTGGATTTGTATCACATAACTATACAAAATATTTATGTACTTATCTCATTGGTTTTATTGGTTCGATTGACAAGCAAGTCTTTAATTTTGTTACCATTTTAAAGCAATACTTGTCATAACAAACCTATGCTAAACAGCCATAGCAAGATTTAGAAACTAATGTCCTGCATGAATGCATTCATTTTGGCGACTACACTACTGTACATACTGTACGGGTACTTGGTATTCGAAGAGTGTGTACAACGAAACGAATAGAAACGAGAACCAGCGAGCGTCGCTTCTCGTTTCTATTCGTATTCGGTGAATAGCGAATACTGCAGTGCTCGTATTCGGTGAGAAGCGAATACTGCAGTGCTCGTATTCGGTAATCGAGATCTTTGCGAAGTATTCGAATATCAACAGTTTCACCGAATATTTTTATGCGCAGTATGTCACTTTTCCATGTGTATACTTGTGCTGCGGTTGAAGTGGCTTATTAGTTAATACGCAAAATGGAAATTATTGAAGAAAGTAGCATAACAAATAAATAAATATTTATATATAACATAAATATTTCTAAATAATCTTAGGAATAATAAAACGAGTATATTCGAATATTCAAGCAGTTTGTACTACTATTCGAATGCTTTTGCTATTCCCGCTTCGAGCGAATATGAATAAATAGTGTACGTCTACTCGTTTCTGCTCGGAGCTTACTCGTACTCGAAGAGATCTGTACTCGTATTCTATTCAAAAGCATTTGAATGTTTTCGAATTGCAAAAATGCATACTCGTGCAGGACTCTATTAGACCAATTCATAGAATAAATTGAATAATTGCTTGTCCTGACTGACTGACTGACTGACTGATTCGTCATCAACCAACCTTAACCGCTGAAGCTACAAACTTGAAATTTAAACTGTAGGCACAGCTTGAACAATGAATCTCCGCTAAGATGGGATTTTTTGAAATTCGGGGTCTAAAAGGGCAAAACTTGAGTTAAGGTGTTGTATGAAGAAACGCAATTCAATGGGCCTATTGATTTCAAATTCGGTGAAAACACTTCAAATAAAAAATGATTCGAAACATATTTCTTATTTTTTTTTTAATCAAAACGTAACTGGGTTATCTGTGGGTTAACATTTTGTATGGAGAAACAAGATTTTATGGTCCTTTTGACTTTAAACTTAGTGAAAGTATTCTTGGTGGAAATAATTCAACACGTGTTTGAAAATCTGAAGAGTTCAACGACCTGTTAAGAGTTTGTATGAAGAAACTGTAAAAAGAAATGAACGTATTGACTTCAAACCTGGGGAAAGTACTTCAAATATGAAATAATCGACACGTGTTTTTCACTTTTTTGAAAATCGATTTCTGACAAGTCAACGATGGGTTAAGAGTTTTTATGGAGAAAGACGATTTTCTGGGCTTTTTGACTTCAAATATGGTGAAAGCACTTCAAATGAGATATTATTAGACAATTTTTGTTTCATAAAAATCTGACAAGATTAACAAAGGGTTAAGAAAATCTTGATTTATTGGCTCCGTTGACCTTAAACTCACGCGCAAAGTCGTGGGGTCTTGCTAGTACCTAATGAAATCCTAACTACCTGGCAGCCACATCAGCTGATCACCACAGTGTTGCCAGATTAAGGGATTTTCTCCTTGATTTAGGAGATTCTTGGCTTTTTAGGAGAATTTTTAGGAGGAAGAATTGTTTGGGAGAAAGTTTAGCAGTTTTATATTTTATGTTAGGGGATTTTTCGGATCCTTAGTGGATTTTTGGCAGGTTTTCGGAAAATGAAGTATGATGTAATGGGAACACTGGCAACAAAACATATTTTGCCAAATATTTTAATAGTCAAAGCAAAAATATGTTAAAAATGTTTAAGCTTATAAAATGTAAACTATTTCTATATCGTTTTCACTTATTGCTGTCACAATGAAATCCCGCCAAAAATTGAATTTTTTATTAAATTTATTTGTTATCTGTTTTGTTTTTGTTAAGTATTTGTTAAGTTTTTGTTGTTAAGCTGCAGATGGATAAAAATAGGCTGCATTAAAATAAAATATATGAATTTTTATTTTGTTATAAGACGTTTAATTCCTTTAAAATTGCGCAAATAATAACAAAATTTTGGAAACTTTTTTAACTTTTTGAAGGAAATCTCAGTATTTTTTAAGATTAAGGAGAAAGGCATTTCAGGTATCTGGCAACACTGGATCACCATTTGTATTGACACACTCGAAAGTTGTGAACACAATGCTGTAGCAAATTAATATCAAACGATCTGAAAGTTGGTTTGTCATTTGTAAAAAATAAAATTCCACAAATTGTAAGATTTTCATTATTTTTAATATACACCTAATTCTGTTTTTACACGGTCTGTTTTTACACGGTTTTGATTTAACACGGTTAGAAAATTAAAAAATTTCTTTTTTTTTTTCGTGCCAAATAGAATAAAATCGTGTAAAAAAATTAAACATTTTTTTATTTTCAAACCGTGTTAAATCAAAACCGTGTAAAAACAGACCGTGTAAAAACAGAATTAGGTGTAATATAAATGAATATTATTTTATCATTGTTTTTATTTTTAATATAATAATTTTAATTGCATTAAATAATTAAATCTAAATTTTTAATTTAATAATTTAATTTTTTTATTATAATATAAATATGTATATAATTAATTTTAATTAATGATATAAATCTATAAATTAAATAAATATTTGTTTTTTTTATAGTCGATATTCCAAAATTAAAAGTAAAATTTTTGAGTTGTTGAACGTGTGTCACGCAGCTACGCATTGTGTTCTCTCTCATACAAATTCATGAAAATTCAACTTTTGACATATCCTTCTACAGCCACAGCTACAACATTCTGTTCATGCAGCTAAAGACAACAGATTCCACAACAGTTGCCATAGAAAGCTCACCTCAACTCCTTTCAAATAGCAACATCAGTGTTTTAAACAACAACCACAATATCGAATTTCCTCTCAAACCAAATTGCCACTGTTATGGCCAAGACCTTTCACAGTCTATATGAGCCGCACCTATGGCTTATTAGGTGCCTGTGCCCAAGTGGTTGCTGTCGCCCGTAGCAAAATGTAGCACTTTTAGTGCATTTGAATGCCACAAGCGCCACACTACATTACACACACACGCCCGATGCTGCCTGCTGACAGCTACTCACCCGCACAGTGGGTCTGTGCGGCATATGTGTAGGTTTATTACATGTAAATCGGTACGCGTCAGCACAGCCCCTTCAGTCATGGAGATAGCGTTGCCTTAGAACAATTTCAAGCAGCAGGCACTCGGCATTAATGAAGTGCACACTATACTATACATTGGCGTGAATAAGTGGGGTGGCACTTGAAGAATAACGGTAAATATGTAAAGTAAATGAACGCCCAACTAGGAACTGAAAAAAAACTGTGTGACAGCTAGAAAATTAACAGCTCATTTGGGTTGACGAAAATTGCTACAATTCAAGGTGAGAGCTGACAATGAGTACAATTGAGTGCTGCACAAGGACACAAAAACAACAACAAATTATGCAATATGACTGAAATTGAATATGTGACATTATAGGCTGTGATATGAACATTAAGGAATGAAGCTAAAAGCTGTTCAGAAAGTTTACTATTTTTTGTGAGATTGCAGTGTTCATGTTTGGTTTCAAGTTGGTCTACCAATTTTTTTATATTTAAATATTTGTAATGGAGGCTTCCAATGGTGATTCATTATTGTTGACTATCGAACAATAAATTACTACTTTTTGATGAAAGTAAAAAAGGTTTTACAAAGGTGAAAATTTTCATAGGTAGCAACAGAATTTGTTCCACTGACAAACCAGAATCTTTCCGTCCAAAGTCAGCTTCTGTTATCCTGCTGAGCGTAATTGGTCAAAGCAAACCTTTGCAATTTTGTGAAATTGTTGGTCTTTTGTACGTTTTTAGCTTTACTCAGGTATCCATTTAGTATGTCATGCGATGTTGCGCGTAGATTCTTATGACTAATGTTCCATAGGTCAACCTCCTCTATGAAAAAGCTGACCAATTAAAGCAATCATCATCGCAATCTTCTACCTGGATGGCACCAATACCCATGAATCTCTTTTCTGAAGAAACGCACAATGAAACAAAATGGCTTTCGACTAGAAATGCTACTCGCACGCACTTTTACTAACTTAACCTAACTTTTTTTGCCCAATTTTAACTAATTTGTTTGTAGCCAAAATATTGAATTTTTCATGAAAATTAATAAGCATTAATATTAATTTTTATAAAAATTATGTTTTTATACGTAATTTTTCATAGCCATTTCGTTAACGCTTCAGAGCTTCCATCCAACTCCCCACCACCTTTGTGTGGTTAATACGGAATAAATTACGCACAAAACCAAACAGCTGATGAGAGCATTAACTGACAACAACAACAACAATATGAGCAGCAATAAACCGCCACTGCGGTTGTCAGATTTTTTCGCAACTGTGGCTCCTTAATTGCGCACACATTTGCATCAAGCGCATCAATGCAACCCTGCTGCGACGCCTCTTTTCACTTTTTATTTGTTTTTAGCTGCAAATTTGTTGTTATTTTTATTATAATAATGCAATAAATATTGAATACAACAACAAAAGCTGCAACAAACTAAACACATTTAAAGTAAACAATGACTCGTGGTCGTTACGTGTTGACTTTTACTTGGTACTGGTTGTTGTTATTGTTGCTGTTTGTTATTGTTATGCTTGAAATAATGTTGCTGTATGCAGCTGTGTGCCGTATTTTGTATAAACTTTGTTGCTTTTACTACTTTTATTAACATAATATTTTCATTGGTTTTCTACTCACTTGTTTGACTCAAAGTGCAGTGTCAGTTGTTGTTGCGCTTGTCGTGCTCGTTACTCTGCTTGCTCACACCGCTCACTTCATGGTAACACTGAGCAATTTAATTTTTAAATTTTCTTTTTTTGTTAGATTTTTATTAAAATTTTTTTATTATTTTTTTATTCCGAAAATGTTTTTTTTCTTTTTGTGTTGTTTTGCTTTAGAATTTTTTTCAAATATTTTTGTAAGCGTGGCTTTGTGATAGCTGTTGTTGTTGTTGCTGGTTGTTGTTATTTGATTTTTTTTAAAACCTACATTAGCTGCAAATGTTCAAAAATTTTGTAATCCCAACATTGGCGCTTTTCAACTTGTGTGCCTTGTAAGAGCGACCGCCAATGTCGGCTCTCGCTGCTAATCTCTCTCTTACTCGCTCTTTTTCTGGCAGCATGCGCTGACTCTGAGCAAATTTGTTTTTCCTATTAGAGCGTTTAGTGTGGTCTAATTGGCTTTGGTGGGCCGCTGAAGATATCTTCTAGATGTCTACTAGAATATTGTCGATTCTATTCAAATCATTTAGAAATTTCCCCAAAATATTTTAAAACCGTTTATGACAAACTCAACGCTGCCTCTGCGCATAAGCAACTTCCGTTTGAGTACATTTTATGTGAAAGCATTGCCTCTAAAGTTGGAATTGCGAACCATAAAATAGAAATTGCCGAAAACACACACACATACAAAATATTGTTTGCACATTTTCGCTCAAAACTTGAGCTCAACTCTGAGCAGCGAACCATGGGAGAGCGCAAAACAAGAAATAACTGCTCTGCTACACAGCATCGCGCAAATCAACAAAAAATTGCCAGAAATAAAACATACAATCCATGGTTGCAACTTTTCCCCAATTGCCAAAGACCCAGTTGGCTCGGCGTACAATTGCAACAATTGCGCTCAGAGTTCGCAGCAGTCGCTGGCTGTGTGCTAAATATTGTCGCAAAAAAATTATGCTCAGCGACAGTGCCAAAGCGGTTTGGGTCGCTGCAGTCCACCACCGAACGAACAGCTGATTCCAATTTCACCGAGCAATGTTGCTCTGACGTTGGCCGTCACTGTTGTCGTTGTCGTTGCGTTGGCCCCAAAGTTGCAGCACCTCGCACCGCCGCACTGGGCGCTTATGTCACTCTAATTTTGTCCACACGCACAAAAATATCACAACGAAAATATCACTCCTTGCATTCTTGGCTGCCCTGCACGTCCTGCCTGCCCAACGAACCGACCGCCCGCCCGCAACAACACCGCACAAGCAACAACTCGCAATTGCGAACAACTTCTCGCTCGCCTGCTTCAACTTTTTCACACGCACTCCAGCAGAGACACACAGACACCAACTCAAAACACACCGTTCACGTTTCGCACGTAAAAATTTCGTTAACTATTTTCGCTTTTACAAAACTTCTTTTCACTATTTACATTCAATAATGTCGATTTCGCATTCGTTTCTTTTTTGAGTTCCGTTGTACGCTGTCAAAAGTGTCGACGTTTTGTCTGTTTTTGTTTTGTATTCCTCTCAGTAGTAGCGAATTCGCGGAACACGCGCACGTCTAAGCCACCACCTGCAGTGGTTGGTATTTCGTTTGCAACTAACTTGTGGCCCATTCGCTGGCATGTGAGCCCCTTTTTAGCATCCAACCATTCACTCGATGTGCCGCTCGTAGAAGCGAAACGAAACGACCCGTCCGTGTCGCTCTGTCCGTCCCATTGAGTGCAAGCAAGTGTCTCGTTGTGTATTGCACGGCGAGTTGTTGTTGCTGCTGTTGGGTGAGCAACGACAGCCGGATGGAGCACAAGAGCGCCGACTGGTTTATCATGTGCGTACAACACCCTGGCCCGCACGTTGCGACGTTTGGTATCCAACGCAGCATTTTGGTATCCAAAGCAAACTAGCCTAAGTATCAATTGACACATTTTCATATCAAATGTTGCAACTAGGCATCGCAATCCCGGGATCCCGGGATCCCGGGATCCCGGGATCCCGGACTTTTTCCAGTCCCGAAAATCCCGGGATTCAAATTCTTTTATCCCGGGATTTTCGGGATTGCAAAAGATGCTTCAAAGTTCAAATGAAATAAATTTTAAGGCACAAAAACCCAATTCCTTATTTGAGGGAGAAGGGAGGGGATAGAGTGCGTCTTTTGCAAAAGGCTTATGATTATTTACTAAGCATTCAACCAACAAGTGTTGAATCTGAAGGATGTTTCTCTTCAGCAGGGTTCATTTGAAATAAATTTCGCTCTAGATAAGAGAACAAAACACTTAATGCCTTTGTATTTTTAAGATCTCAGTTTTTAGTTAATCAAAACGCTTAACTTTTTTATCGAAATAATCGAAGTAAAACTAAAAGCACAAACAAATTAACTATTTTATTTTTTTTATCAAATATGCATATATATGCACTTAATGATACATCGGTTGCAAAGTAATAAGTTATGTTTAAGTGTCATTTTTGGATAAAACAAAATGCTATGAAACTGAAGTTAAATGTCAAATGAAAAACTTTTAAGTTAACTCTTCAATTCCCAGTGTCACCTGTAGGTGACAGATGCTTAATATTTGTTTTCCTACCACATAGGTTTTTATTTTAAAATTCTAACACTTGTATAGCAAAGTCAATTAGTAGTACTTGTTTATTTAATTTTCCTACCAACACTAGCGATACGTCATTTGTAAAATTTATTCATTTGTTTCACGCGTAATTAAAGCAGTGCGAGTTTGTGTGGTTTCTTTCAATATAAAAATGAGGGTAGTATAAACATTTTTTATGTATTTTTTTGTCTTATCCAAACGTATCTAAGCTCTTTTATTTAAAAAGAAAATTTTCTTTTTCACTATTTTGGACATGGGAATTGAAGGGTTAAACAAAATGTGATTAAATTCAAGATAAAAAATCTTGAAACTACCCAAATGTGATTAAAATGTGTCCATTTTTATGATAAATATATTATAAACAAGTATTTATGCAATTCGGGAAAATTGTTTTATTAAAAAATTTGTTATATGAATCCCGGGATTAAATCCCGGGATCCCGGGATTTGACTTTTCAATCCCGAAAATCCCGGGATCGCAAAATGGCAAAAAATTGCGATCCCTAGTTGCAACATACTGAACATATTTTGTTGAAAAGTTCGAAAGTCACAGAATTACATTTGTTTCTACATTTACATTTTTTTATATATTATTATTTAATTAATATTTTATATATTTTTGAAAAAATTTGACATGGGTTTTGAACTTATATGGAATTCAATTAACTTGATGAAGGTTGATGATGGCGAGTAAAATTCGCAAATCTGCAAAATTGTTATATACAGTCGTGTCTGGATATAGTGAACTAATTATTGCAAAGCCTCTTCACAGTATTGAGGTAGTTCAAAAACTCGTTTTATTTGCTCAAGAACTTTTAAATATACATAAAAAGCGCACTTTCAACCACAATCGGTTCGCATCCGACAAAAAACATAACCACTAAGGTCAGGAAACAGCTGATTTTGTAACAATAAACAGCAAAAATACCAATTCGGGGAATACCCGAAAATGCTTTCAAAGTTTGGTTCACTATTTAGAGCTTTTTGATCGTTCAATATTTATAGCACGCCATGTAAAAATTTGGGTATTCACTATATCGAGGTGTTCACTATTCCAAGACACCACTGTATTTTCTTACCTCATATCTTCTACTTTCTCCTTTAAACGGCCGCACAGGTAGAGAGAAAGTGATGGGCGGTTTTTTTCTATTTCAGGCTCTTACAGTCCATTTAAGCTTCGTGTTCCCAATGGGCTATAATGACCGCAGTTAATCTTGCCACATACCGGCAGTCCCTTTTTTAATGCTCTGCGATCCTGTCCTTATTGTATGTGTGCCAAAGTGATATAAATTAAAAATATTATATAAATTATAAATAATGATTTTGCAGAATTCCATTCTCTGCCACCCGGTGTTAGCTTTAGCAAAGAAATTCTTAGAGACTTTGCTTTTGATTCAACCCAATTAGCGAGTCACTCTCTTCTCTTTCTGGCCTCTTTGTTCCATCGACTCGCTTCAATTCTAAACTTTACTTCACAGACCTTAAATTTAAATTGATTGATTGACTGATTTAATTTGATTTGATTTGATTTAATTTGATGGTTTGATTTCAATTTAACCTTAATTTGAATAAATGCCACATAAGCTATTTTGCTTTATTGTCACTCATTAAGCATTGAGTCACATATCATAATGGAGAGTGCAATTTCTCATTTCAGTGTAAGCAATTCATATGACAGCGCACTCAATTCAATTATGTTCAACATGTCTTCGAAAAAGAGATGAATATAGTATGGCAAATGCCAAATTTAGTAGTGAGCTAATGGGCTGCTACAATGCTACAATATTTTGACATGAAAAATGCAATAAGAGCGCTGACTGGGCAGCAATTTTGGCCATCACTGTACTGAAAATCACTGTAAGTGATTTAAACTGAGTTTTCTAATAAGAAAACTCAGTTTAAGAGTATCAAACACAGATGGTAGAAAGTTAAACATAAAATACAAATACAAATAAAGAATGACTAAGGAATTGTATGATCTACGCAGATTCATAGATTTTGATAATTCTTGAGAAAACATCTCATGAACAGTGCTTTGACATTGCAAACTGTAGATCCGCCTAAAACGCTATTTTATCTTTAAAAATCACATTTATGGGCCAAGTTCTCATGCATTTCTACTCAACACAGGTTAGTTTAGGTTAAACTGTCTCACTCTAAATTCTCGCATAGACTCCGTTTGAGTCCTTAGTGTGATTAGAATGTTAGAAATAACCATACAGAATTATACTCTACACTAATAAACATAAGTTTGAAGTTTTATTTCATTCATAACCTGTTTTTGAATGAAAAACTGGGCGAATGTAGCTTTCTACAATGTTTTCATATTTACCAATGACTTTGTGGGGAGAATAACAGGGTGTCATCTGATATAGTCCACTGTAAATGATTTGGTTGAGTCCAAAAATTAGTTTAGTTATTTTCATCTATTTTGAACTTGTTAGCATAAACGACCGTTAAAACTCATGAAATGATTACATATGCCATGTGCATAGCTCTTGAGTATATAACTGTCCCTTTCTGTTAATTGGAGAGCGCTCAGGCAGTATAAGAGAATGTCACGTGCTCACGTGAGAATTTCTGTTGACATTTGCCGCAAACGCGAAAGAGACCAATGCATTTTCATAGCACAGGGTTGTATTGAACTGTAGGAGGTGAAAAGAATTTAGTATATATCTAAAAACTTATTAAAAACAAAATTATGAAAATACAAAATCATTTACACAAATAATTCATATATAAATATAAAAATAAAAAATTAAATTAAATAATAAACATTAATAAAATAAAAAATAATAATAAAATAAATAAAATAAAAAATAAAATAAAAAAAATATATATAGAAATAAATACAAAAAAATAAAACAAAAACAAACAAATTTCATTTTTAAAGATGCTGCTGTAAGGTATTGAATAAATATAAAGCATAAAAAAGAAAAATAATAAAGAAATAAAGAATTGAATAAATATGTAACAAAAAATATTGAAACCAAAATCATCTATAAAACAACTTACATAAATAATTTATAAATAAAAACATTATGAAATTATTGAAATATTAATAAAATATTTTTATTCATAATTACATTAGGAACAAGAACAGTAAAAATTTAATTTATTTAACTGGAGCTGTAAGGATTAAAATAAATATATAAAAAATCATTGAAAACCAAATTATTTATAAAACAATTTATGTCAATAATTTATAAATAGGAAAAATATATAACTTTCCAAAAAATAATGACAAAAAATATTTATAAAAGTATTGAAACAAATTCTTAAATAAATTGTAAATTGTTTTGATTCATTATTATATTAAGAACAACCAATAAAAACTTAATTTATAAAGTTGAGGCTGGAAAAAATTTTTAAATTCTAACAAATTCTTAAAAAACAAAATTATGAAAATATAAAATAATTTATACAAATAATTCATCAGTAAATAAAAAATATCTTTTATAAAGAACAATACAAATTTAATTTATAAAGTTGGAGCTGTAAAGAATTAAATAAATATGTCAAAAATTATTCAGTTCAAAGTTATTTACAAAACAATTTATATAAAAAATTAAAAATATATAAAAATTTAATTTACAAAAAATAATACAAAATTGGTAAAAAAATTATTGAAAAAAAATAATTATTAAAATTTAATTATAGAAAAAATCATATTAAGTAATTCATCATAAATAAAAAATATCTTTTATGAAGAACAATAAAAATTTAGTTTATTAATTTAAGTTGGAGCTGTAAAGAATTAAATAAATATGTCAAAAATTATTCAATTCAAAATTATTCATAAAACAATTTTTATATAAAATTCAAAATAAATACAAATTATGATTTACAAAAAAAAACTTAAAAATTGTTTATAAAATTATTGAAAAAAAATAATTATTAAAATTAATTATTGAAAAAAAATCATAATAATAAAACTAATAAAACTATCTTTTATTAAGAACAATACAAATTTTATTTATAAAGTTAGAGCTGTAAAGAATTAAATTAATATGAAAACAATTATTCAATTCAAAATTATTTACAAAACAATTTATAAAAAAAATTAAAAGTAAATAAACATTTTAATATACAAAGAATAATAAAAAATTGTTAATGAAATTAAAAAAAAAAATTGTTTTTATTGATTTTTTATATTCATAACAAGAATAACACAATTTTAATTTATAAAGCTGGAGGTGTAAAGAATTAAATAAATATGTAAAATATAATTAAAAACAAAATTTTTTTATCAAAAAATTTATATAAATAATACATAATTACATAAAAATTAGTAATTCATAAAGCAAAATACAATTTTTTTAAACTACAGTCGTGTCTGGATATAGTGAACCCCCCTATATAGTGAACACCTCGATATTGTGAACACTCAAATTTTTCCATCGAGCCTTTAAATATAGAAAAAAATTTTCAAGCAAAAATAGAAAAGTGTATTTTGAGCAAATAAACGAGTTTTTGACCAAAAATGTTAACCTTGATATAGTGAACAACCTTAATACAGTGAACAGGCCTTGCAATAATTAGTTCACTATATCCAGACACCACTGTATTTAAAAAAAAATTATTTATTTTTTTTTTACAATTTCTTTAGTTTTTAATAACATATGTTTTATGCAATAATTTTTGTTTTTTATTTTTAATAATTTATTATTAAAACAAAATAAAATGAATAATAAAATAATCTAAAATAATAAAATTAGAACAATTATAAATATACAAAATTCTTTATTAATAATTCCAACTTAACCTCTTCCAGTTCTAAACCAGTTTTAAAAAAAACTTCTCAACCCCTTTCAGCAGCCGTTTGAAACACTCTCTTCCACATCTGATGGTAAAGTATAAAATTTATTTATTTTATTTTACTTTAACTTAAACTTAAACTACACACGACAAAAATAACTTTGTTGTTGTTTTTTTTACAATACATACGACTGCATAACACAAAAAACACCATTTCACTAAATTAGACCGACGACTGATGTAATTTCTACGCTCATACTTACACACATACATGACTGCAGTATTGTAAAGATTTTGGTTTCTTCAGTGGTTTTTTCTACTGATTTCTCGTGTTTGTTTTGGTTTTCCCATTGTAAGTAGTTGATTAGTAATGCTTTTGTAAATGTATCACAAAATAGAAGTTGATTTTTTGTGTGCTTACTTTCTTTATGTCGAATACTTTTTTTACTTTCTTGCAATACTAAATATGTGCTGTGCAATATGTTGAAATTTTGACTAAGTTTCGTTTAGTTTAGCATACAAGTAAGTTGATTGGTCTATGTTTTGTTGTTGTTTATAATCTTTTAAAAATTGTTTAGTGGTCAAGTTTTGCATTTTTGTTTGCTTTTCCGTTCAGTCATTACTCGATACTAATTTGAAAGTACTCGTACAAATGTTGCAAATGTTACATGTAAAATGTAGAAAATTCTGTGTAAAGTTCAAAAGATTCTTTTCAAAAGTTTAAATATTTTTATTTTTTGTTGTTGTCAAAAGTTTGTCTTCCAAAACTGTAATTCTAAAACTGTGCCACGCTCTGCCTTACTGCTGCCTCGGTTGGATCAGTAAAATTTGGCTATAAGAAAGTTTATGTATTGCACACTTTCAGGCGGTGGCTTATCTTTTGTGAACTGCATTGATCTTCAGTTTATTGTTGTTTGAAAAACGGGAGATTATGTGTTGAATCAATGAGCGGGGGAATGAATTTTTAATGAATTTGTGTGGTTGTATGCGTTCAGTCTGTGTTAGTGTTCAAAAATTCAATAGAGGCAAAAATTGAATCAAAGTGAAAAATCTGCTTATCAAATATTTTGCTAACATAAAAATGTGATTTAGATATTTTCCAATTTGCTTTCAACGTTTTATGGTTAGCGCTGACCAAATAGTTCAATTGTCAGAAAGATGGAAATTATGTTATTAATTCTGCGCAAAAACGTTGATTATGTTTGCTTATCTTTAAATAAATGCTTTAAAAGTCCATTGCGATAGTTTAGCTATAAGCATTATAATAGAATTGATTGGTTTATGTACATTCAAAATATTCTTCTCTACTTCAGGCTGCATTTAGTTTGCAATCTTCAGTATTTGGCGCTTTGATTGCTTGGGGATGGTTTTTGGTAGAAAGTAGTAGAAGCATCAGTTTATAATTGTTTAAATCAAACCAGAATAAACTTCTAAAAATTAATATATAAATTTGAAAAAATTATTAAAAAAAAATTATTATTAAATTATAAAATTTTAGATTTAACTAGAAGAAGGATTCACAACAAAATATATAATTTTGTATTTGGATTCAGCATTTCGTCTGTTGTTCCATTCTGTACTTGGGTCTGTTGTATAGTTCGACCAAAGATAACTCATCATATGAGTTGTGAACCACAGATAACTCATCATATGAGTTGTGATGAGTTATCTGTGGTTCGACTGTTCATTCAATCTTCTATCGGTTTACCTGCCATTTGGATACAAAAAGGGATCAGTCTTAAGTCCACAATAGATTTCAGCATGCGATCAGTTGTATTGTTCATCCGTTCATGTATCTTTTCACGTTCTCTGTGCTCATCCACACATCTATTGGTTAACGACACTTCGAATCAATGACTGATTCAGCAATGACTCTGTTGTTCTTTTCTGTTCTGGTTCTGATTCGTCCTTTCATTGGACCTTCTCTCGTTTGATCTACCGTTTGGCTATGGCAAATATTCCATGTTCAATAGATACTTTACAGTATTTGCCTTCAACCTCATAATAGATCTCAGCACTCAGTCAGTTGTCATATTCATTCATCGGTGCATCAATTCGGCATCTATCCACCTATTCAGAGATCTTTTTGGTTGCAACACTCAGAACCATTGATTGATTCAGCCATGCTTCTGTTGTTCCAATCAATTTCTTCGTCTTTTGTATAGTTTGCCTGTTCATTCAACCATCTCTTTTGGCTTTAACACATATTTAATGTTTTACAGAAACAGTAAGGGACCCTTCTTTAAGCCACTTATAGATCTCAACATGTGATTATTAATCAAGCTGGTTCGTTCCTGTATCCATTTGCCATGTATCGAACCATTCCAACAACTATTGGGCTACGCCACTCAGAACCATTTGTCGTTCAAATTGTGCATCAATTTTCATTTCATTGACATCAATACTTTTGAAGCTCATATCAGTTTGTTGTCCAATCTATTTATCTCACATGCACTCAGGAACCACAAGTCGCAACTTTCATCTGAGTTCAACCAAATTTTAAACAAAAAACATATTTAAATGATATTTAAAAAATTAATCAATCAATAAATTCCCAACACCACTCACATTCCATAAAGTAAAACCTTTTAACATCTCTCAAGCCGCACAGCGCGAACAGTGTCAGTAGTGATTTTGTCAATGCTTTCTAAAGTAAATTTGCTTACATTTCAAGAGAAAGGCACGCAATTTTCACATTCACTTAAACATTTGCCACAATTCTTCACTAACACTAACTTCTAGTATGTATTTATGTCTTTGTTTTATGCGATTTTTCAAAGCAACATGAGACTATCAGCATAAGGAAAAACTGACATAGTATTCAAATAAACATTCAACCTCTTTCAGTTTCAATAAGCATTGCCAGCACTCAACCCTTTAAAACGAAAGTATTTACTAACTCAAAATCAAACACAACGCACATAAATGTTTCTTCTTTTACATTTTTAATTTAAAATTAAAATATTGCATTGACATTTTTATTTCAATTAGTAAAAGTAAAAAATTATAAAAAAAAATGTTCTATTGTTTTCATACTTTTTTGTTTGTTTGTTTTTGTCTTGCAGTGTTTTTAAAATGTTGTTTATATTGGGTCAACTTAGAGCGGTATGTATAAAAAAAATAAGTTTGTATATAAGTATAAATCGTTTTCTTTTTTAAGTAAATAATACAATTTTACAAATTATATATGTATATATGTATACGTATAAATAGCTATAAACTAATACAAAAAAATATATATTTATATAAAATATGTTTTTAATCAGAACTAAAGAAACAAGTCAACTCAAATCGGCCGAAACTTAATTCAAAAATGAAAATTGTTTATTAACTTAAAGAAATTAAGAGTGAGAAGCTCAAACAAAAATTAAAAAAAAATAAAAAGAAAATTAATGCACTTTAACAAAGTCAAAGCGCTGACACAAAGTTTCACTTCACTTTTAATAGAAAACTTACAACTACTTTTGATTGTGTTTAAAGTGTTTTTCAATAAATTTTACCATCGCAGTTTAAAGCAATTTCAGCTATTTCATTAAAAAACTAATCCATTAAAAAATATTAGCTATAAATTATGAAATAATTATTAATTTTAATGGAATTCGATGAAATTGACCGAGCAAACATTGGATTGTTGTTGCAGCAACAACAACGGTCGGGTAGGAGCCGTATGTTAGGAAGGGTGGGGAGGGGAGAAAGGCAACTTTGTTGGCAATTTTTTTGATTGGTTGGTGAATTATTTATGTGTTTCGTATGGGAAGGTGGGCTTGTGGAGCAAATGTTTTTAATCCTGTTGCAGGATTTTACACGTTCTTTTTACGCTATCAAAATAAACTTAATCAACAATTTAAAATCACTTAACATAAGCACTTAAATCATATAAATGTGTTCAATACAAAATTCAAAAAAACAAAACTATAAATGGGTTTCACTTGCAAATTTCAATTTATTTTTTGCGCTAAGACAAATAAATCACTGGTCGCTTTCAGACGTACAGTGGTGAGTAATGAGTGAGTTGTGAGTAGCAGAAAACTGTGCATTTGTTTCAACACTTGAATGACGTCAACAGTCTGTACTGCACACTGTCACCTACTCCACCACAACGACTACGCTGCATTCGAACAAAAACAAAAAATAACATTGCACTACTACTAAATACTATGCTGCACTTTCTTGCATTTCCCATTGAATACTACACGTTGGAAAATGATTTATAGGGGAGAATGAACAATTTTTGCCATATTAACGCAATTAAAAAACCTATTGGAAAACAAATGCGTTGGCTGTCACTGTTTTCAAGCTGCCTTCGTCTGTTTGCTGCGCTTTTTGCCACCCCGTCACATGTTGACTGCTTTATGCAACTAAATGTTGAATTTTGTTTTAGCATTAAATCTACTAAAACTTCTGCTTTAAAATTTAAACATTCCGCTGGGCAAAATTGCTTTGCATCACTTGACTTTTGTTCATTCCTTTCTTTAATTACTACAATTAGTCTTATGATTTTTCAAATTTTGTGTGTTTATGTTCTGTGCACGTTTCAAGACAATCTCTAATTTTACATTTTGCATATAGAATAATTTGTGCTTTTTCGGTTAGCCAAAATCAAGTCTAATAATTTCTGTAAAATGTTCAATATTTCATTGCGTAAAGTTATGTAGGGAGACGTACGTACGTTTGGATTCAATACAAATAAACATGAAAACAGCAAAATTTGGCAATTGTTCGTTTTTGTGTTGTTTGTTATGTACGAAAGCATAGCAGCGGAAAATGCCCTCCAAATTGCTACGTTCTACATTCCTAACTGCATTATATATCTGTGGGTTTATGTTTATGTTGATGTTGGTTTGTTTGTTTGTTTTTGTAATACTCTACAAAATTTCTTAAATTGTATTTTACTATTATCAGTTTTTTATGTTCTTCACTTTAGGCACATGTTTTCTCAACTATAAACTTATACTTAAAAATACTAAAATGTTCTTTTGTTTTCTATTCTTTTCTGTATCATTCCTTTACTTAATGCTTAAATACAATTTATAAATTGTACGTGTAATTCATATATTTTGTTTTTGTTTATGCGTTTGCAATACAATGTATCAATTGTAAGCTTTGCCTTTTCTTAGTTTCCGCTCGACATTGTGTACAGAGCGACATTGCGCCAAACGGTGCAATGGAGTGAACAAAGCAAACAGCACAGGAACATCCGTTTTGTTGTTGGCAGTGTTCGCTCTTAACATACATTCTACTATACATTTCTGGTTGAAGTTCTACTCCAACGCTCTAGTGTGCTGTCCGCTGCTCGAGCACAACCAAATGCGCCGACGAATTGCAGCCACCTGGGACCGACATGCTGCTGCTGCTGAGCATCGAACAGCACCTTGTCATATAGCGCGCCCATTTCTTCTGCTGTCGTGATTGTATACAACATTTGTCAATGTTCTCCGCGCAGCAATTCCATCAGCAAATTAAAATCACCGCCGTCGCGTGACTTTATGGTGAGCATTTCTTTGCCCAGCTGCAAGCAAGCGAAAGCATTGTCAAATATATATGCAAGATAAATGTCCGCAATTGCTGTTTTACCTGACAAGTCTTTTGCAAGTCCGGTATGCGCAGCAGCAGTTCGCCGAACTTGGACGGTATGTTGGGATAGTGGGCGAGAGTGTAGGCTTGCAAGCTTTGCAGCGCCTTCTCTTGGCATTCGCGCACCTTCACCGGTTCCTGCAGCTCTGAGGTGTCTGCAATATATTTCGAGAACAAGTTGCAATTAATTTTGAGTAAACACACAGCGCAAGCGACAAAAGCATAAAAACATACCAGATTGCAGCAGCACAATCACTTTCATGGCAACGTATTCATAGCGATCGACGCGCAAACGTCTCAAGTTGTCGGTCAGGTTCAGCATTCGTTCAATGCAGGCCTGAAATTATTGTTATTGTTAGATGTGTGTTTCCACAACACTTTTGTTTGAGCTGCGCACCTGTAGTCCACTTGATTTGGCCTGCGTCAAAGTGATCTTCTTGCCTTGTGACATTTTAATCTCACCCGGTGTATCGATGGAGCGATAGCAACACGAGAAGAGCAAAAGTTCACACCACGAATTGATGAGCAAGCAAATCTGGTCGTCGATCTGTAAATCAAAACAATTATTTTTCAAATTCCAACAATACAATCACACAGATTCCAATGGCTCACCGAAATGTTCTTGAAGAGCGGCAGACTCTTGCACCATTTGACAATCTTGTAGAGCCTGTGATCGGCCACATTGCACAGATGCGCAATCAGATCGGGATTGGCGTTCTCGCCGTTCGAGGAGAGACCAGCACTGGCCAGCAGTGGATTAGTCATTTGATTGGCGGTGGATGTGGCCGCACTGCCCGACGAGCCAGACGAGGCGGTGGAAGAGGAAGAAGACGATTGGGAGATGGGTTGATTGAGACGCGCCAGCTCGGCCTCGTTATATTGCCACAGATGCTCCACATCCATAATTTCCTGCCACGAAACGAAAGCAACAATCGATTAATATTTTTAACATAAAACATAAAACGCAATAAATTTTGCTTCTCACCTGCAGTAATACAGGAATATTGCCGCCGTGCGATGCAGCTGCGCCACCAGCTCCATTGGGCAGCGTCGGCGCCGCTGTGTCGCCCTGTTCCGTCTTTATCGATTGCGCACTGGCACCGAACGCGCCGCCCGGCGTCAGCCCGTTGAGGCTCTGCTGCGCAAAGGCATGTGCCAAGGGACCGCCGAGCCGCTGCTGTTGTTGCTGCTGCTGCTGTTGTTGTTGCGCTGCCACTGCAGCCGCCGCTGCAGCGCCCTGCTGCTCCGGACTCAGTAGCGGACTGAGCATGGAGTTGGGCAGCGTGTACGAGCACTGATAGGTCGAGCGGCCGCCACGTGTGCGATCCTCGCGTATGGCCTCCAACTTCATGCCCTTCTGCAGGCACTTTTCGAAGCGACAGGCGGGACACTTCTTGCGCGTACTAATGCTCACCGGACAGGGGCCGCCGCGCACGCACACATAGTTCTTGCGATTCTGCACGGTGCGCTTGAAGAAGCCCTTGCACGACTCACACGAGAAGATGCCATAGTGGAAGCCAGAGATTTTATCGCCGCAAATTGGACACGGCGAATTGATGAGCTGCTGCCGCGAGATGCCGGCCGGCGAGGCGGGCAACCCCTCGAGGCCAATGTTGAGCGGCGACACTTTCGTGTCCATGGAGAGGTTTTGTGCTTCGGCGCTCGTCGCACCACCCTCCACGCCCACTGGCCGATACAGCACCGAGTGATGCAGCGAGCCGTTGAAGTTGCCGTACAGCGAGGAGGCGGGCGGCGCATGACGGCCCTGTATGGGCGAATGCGTGGGGCTGAACTCGGAGCTGTACGAGTAGCAGGAGCTGTGCGAAGCGTCGCTGTTGTTGCGGCTGAGCGATGGCGTGTACGGCGCGTGGCGTGACGTCAGCGGCGACTGTGACGGCGAGCTGTGCGTGTAGACGGAATGTATGGCAGAGTCGGGACTGGGATTGGCGGGCAGCGGCAGTGTGGCCGACTTGTTGCGCGCCAGCAGCGGCGAATTGACGCCGCCCGGCGCCGATGCCGAGCCGGACACTTCCGGTTCGTACTTCAGATTGATGGGATCGCTTTGCGTGGGCGCCAGCTTCAGTTTTTGCGGCGTAAACATGCCGCTATAGTTGCTATTGCCGCCAACACCGCCAACGGCGCTCACATTGCTATGCACTTCTAATGAGATTTGCTCCAACTGCTCTGGCTTGATGGCATGCGAGAGGGGCGTGGGCGCCAAAGCGGCACCGGGCGTTGTTGTAGTTGCTTCGCTTTTGATCACTGCAACGCCCAAAACGTTCACGCTCAGACCCTGACTGACAATGCCATTGCTCAGCGAATTCTCCGTTTCCATGAGTTCGGTTTCGGTCGTTTCCGTTTCCGATAGTTCGCCCTCCCACGACATGGGACGCGGACCGTTCTTGGTGTAGCTGGGCGCTGCGGACGCTGCATCAGCACCGCCTGGCCCACTGCTACTATCCACACTCGAGGTGGCGCGACGTGTCACCTTCAAGTTCTCAATGTTGGTCAGTTCCGTCTCCGAGTCGGAGTCTTCTGTTTTCGTCACCGGTATGCGTATGCCGCCAGTTCCACTGGCCGCCGCAATGCTGCCATTGTAGTAGGATCCCGTCGAGGCAATGACGGGCACTATGTTGCCATTCGGAAGGCCGCCGCAGGTCACCGACGCGCCCAGTCCACCACCTTCGTCCACCTCGCATTTGATATTCGTGACGGAGATATTGTTGCGCGTTGTTGTTGTGCTGGTCGTTGTCGCCGAATGGCTGTGCATGTTGACGGGCAGCTGGAACGCGCTGCCCGGCATGAGACTGCTGTAGGAGGCGGCGCTGCCGGCAGCGGCACTGGATGCGGACGCGCTTTCCGTTTTAGTTGAAGACATTTTCACTGCTCCACAATTTCGCTGGCCGAAGGTGTCTTGAGTAAGTTGTGTGCGTGTGCGCGTGTGAGTGCGTGTATTGGTAACCTTTTGTGTGTGGACAGTTGGAGTATGCGACACTTTGTGCAGGAAGTCTTTTTAAGTTTTAACGTTCAACGGTGCAATTAGTGAACATTGATTTTCTGTTAATGTTGGCCCATGGTGGCATTTTGATCTGAAAGAGAGAACAAATGATTGATTGATTAATGTGAATGTTTATGGTTAATTGACTTGAGTTGATGTGATGTAATTGGTTAACTATTGATTGATTCATTAATATTTAACTCGAACTAGAATCTAGAATCAAAGCGTCTAAAAGATATCACAGCATGTGTCCCAACTGACACATAGATAGCAACTTTCTGAAAAAGGTGTTCCACTGTAAACCGAACCCAATCAATACATGTTAGCAAGAAGAAGAAGAACTCCACAACACTCGCCTCCCAAATCACAGAAATACCAAAAACTTCTGGCTAATGGAAAATGCAAAACTTTGCCCAATATTTGTGGCGTCATAAAATATTTTGATAAGCTAAATTCTTAATATTTTTTATGTTCATTATTTTTTACTACCAACATAATCTTTCAAAACGATGCGCAAATTTCGAAAGCGTGTGCATAAATTTTTCAAATTCGTATAAATATTTGTAATTTTTTGGTATGTACGCTTTCACCTTTTGAAAAAGTTTCTATGGCACTGTTTTATGTTTTCAGTGCGGTTTCGAATTTTGTATTTTTTGTTTTTTTGTTAAAAGGTGAATTTTACTTTATCGTCGCAATGTCATCTCGACAGCAGCAGCAACAACAGTGGCACCGGGCGCTACAAGGCGGATGGCAAAAGCAACGGCAACTATGACAAACAATAGCCGGCAACACCAAACAGAATACATGCATACCGCACAACAACAACAACAACTACTACAGCGTGAAAAAAGTGTCAACGACCCAAAAAACAAACAATATAAACGCACACACACATACACACACACCAAACCCCCACCAAAGGCGAAAAGACAAAAGACACAATGAAATGAATAAAAAAAAAGTAACAATTTGAATAAAATAAATTTAAGGTACGTTAACCTTCACCGAAATACAAAATGCCATCAAATAAAGCGAAACATAAAGACAGACAAACGAAAGACGAACCAACCAACCAATGGACGAATGGACAAACAGTCTGTCGAACAGACGTTGTGCACATGAGACAACAATGCGATGTGGCTAGAAAATGCCAAAAGTCTGCGTACAACAACCGTGAAATAAAAAGCAACAACTATGCATTCAAACAGCTGAAAAAAGAAACTTTGGTGTTGAAAATTGAAAGCAACAACAATTGGAAAAAAACTACGAGCTCACAGTGTGAACATAGAAGAGTTGCGCGCAGAGGGTGCGATTGGTTGGTCATTGAAACGAGTTCACTAAAAAAAATATGCAAGACCCAGACAGACCGACTGTGGGCTGGAAACACGTGGCGGCAGTGATGAAGAAGCCAATCGCTGGTAATTGAATAAATGTGAAGCAGCAATAACAACAACAATGACTGTCCGGTATTGCAGCAACAATAGTGAGCTATGGTTAGCAACAGAAACAACAATAGTTGCAACATTCTTAACAGCGGCAACAACGAATGCCATCGAAAGCGCGCAAAAATCGCCCAAATACCATATTTCATTTTTCGATTTACAAGCTCAAATGACATGTTGACAGGTCAGCTGATTTGTGGCAAATGCTCGATAGTGTTGTTGTTGTTTTAGTACTTAAAATAAACCACCAAAAATGTTCGAGCTAATGAAATGGATTTTCGATGACTAGGCGAAAATGTGCCGACAGAACGTAGAAGGTGCGGTGACCTTCAAAGTTGACAAAGTTCAACTGTCTCATATGAACAAATGGAACGATTCGGTGGTGTTGAATAAAAAGGATGACATTAAATATGAAATGGCATTGAACTTGAAGCTCGACAAAAAATATGTGCTTGAGTTTGGGGTTTTCCGCATTTAGTCGATTGGTAGGTTTAAAGAACTGGAAGATGGCATAAATGAGAGCAGTGGCGGATTCAGGGGGGCGAGCGGTTTGCGGGGTTGAAAACCCCGAAATATTAGGATCGACTTTAAAACTACTACAAATTAAAGGCATTTTTTAAATATTAAAGAATTACTTTTTGAACCCCCCGAAATATTTGTCTGTAACCGCCCCTGATTGAGAGGAAAACGGCTTCAATAAATGTGTCGATGTGTTCAATGTATCGTTGTAGATATCATCGATTGAAGAACAAACAGCTACGAAGTATTATCGTTCGGCAGGTAAAGCTGAGGTGGTTTCAGTCACAATCGAACCATAGTTAAGAGGAGCTCGTTACACTCTGTGGGCCTTAGAGACCCCGAATGTACTAGTCGAGGGGCTCGCAGGCTACGTGACTAACCTAACCTAACTAACCTAAACGAATGATTGATTTGATTTGAGATGAATGAATGAGAACAAATATTTTAAAATTCCAAATACAGTCGTGTCTGGATATAGCGAACTAATTATTGCAAGGCCTGTTCACAGTATTGAGGTTTTTCACTATACCAAGGTTAACATTTTTGTTCAAAAACTCGTTTTATTTGCGCAAAAAACACTTTTTGTTTTTTGTTTGAAATTTTTTTCAATATTTAGAGGCTCCATATCAAAATTTGGGCGTTCACTATATCGAGGTGTTCACTATATCGGGTATTCACTATACCCAAACACGACTGTAATTGGAAATAGAACAAACAATTTCTGAACCCAAATGATTTACAAAACGAAAAACTAAATTTTTTTAACAACAATTCTAAGCACTAAAACGATTGTTGAAATATTGTAAAAACGTTCACAAATTCATACATAAAATTTAATGCACCAGTACTTCAAACATTAAAAAAATGAATGGATTAAAATACAAAAAGCTAATCTAAGCAAAAAACAACAAAACCACAGCCATGCTTTAGGCTTCGCACCCGTTCAGACAATTCAACATTTTATGCGTCTTTGAGCATTTTGGCACAAAAAAACGCAAAGAGAAAACAACAACAAAGCAATGCGCCGTACAACAACCTTGCGCCACAAAAGCCAACAACTGCATCAATTAAAAATGCAGCCAATGTCGAAAAACAAGAACAAAGAAAAATCAAAAATTCAGCATCAACTTTGTTGTTTTGTGAATATGCAGAAAGGAGTAAAAAAATTATGAGAAGAGCGAATGACGAGGAGGAATGGGCAGCGAGGAGCAATCAAAGGTCGACCACAGGGCAGCTGCAATTCAAAGGAATATAAAACAACAACAACATCACCTGAGTTGAGCGCACACGAAGAGTCACCATCATCAACAACAACAGCAACAAGAACTGAAACACCAACACCGCCGCCACCAATTCAACAATATGACGACGATATTGGCGGCAAAGGAAGAAACACCGGCCAGCAGCAGTGCTGCCTACGTCACACACTAACACTCACACACACAAATATACACACAGAAATAAACACACGCGCAAAGTCAGAGCGCGCCGCCACACACAAAAAAGGACGACCTTCAAGCAATGCTGAATTTTGTACGCAAACGACCTTGCATACACAGCACAGCAACAAGAACAATAACAACAACAACATAAACAGCAACGACTACGGCGGCCACCGAGAAGCCGCAGCCACACAATGACGACTACATAGCAACAACAACAAGCGGCGCAAAAGCAACGCCGCACGAAGACGATGGGGACGAATCGTTCGAAAGAAGCACAGAAGAACGGAAGAACGAAACAGTCGAACGCAGAAGAAGAAGCACAAGTGCTGAGAGCGCAACAGAACAATGGGAGCGCTTGAGCGCCGGTGGGCAGAAGTGGAAAAGAGAAAGCGGCATTTGTGGGAGTCCATGGCGAACGGCGTGGAATAGAGCGAATGCGACAATAGAAGGAGGGGAAATGTGTAATAAATAAAATAAAGTGTGTGGCATACAAACAATGAAGTAAACAAAAAGAGCGGCAGCCACAAGCCCGGCGCAATGAAGATGTGTCAATGGCAAAGTTAACGCGAAAAGGAAGTCGAAACGAGGCAATACGAGAACAAAGTGGTGGAGTGAAGTGAAGAAAAGCACACAAAAAAAGCTCATGGAGGAGATAAGCGCAGCTGGCAGTGATGGTGGTGGTTGATGAACACTTTGATGGTGAAATTTCACCAAAACACGCACAATGAGTTGGAGTGCGGTAGAGAGACGCTGAAAATTCCGAAATGATAATGAAAGCAATGTCGGTTGAAAAAACGGCAAAAAGAAGAATATATGAGAGAAAGAGAGAGCAAGAGAAAAAAGCTGGGACCCAGAAACAAGTTTACAAAAAAAAAACAAACCTTAGCCACAAAGGAAAACTGTACCTTTTGTGGGTGAAGCAACGGTGCGCGTGGGTGGCGACATGGAGGCGGATGGGTGGTCGAACAGAATCTCCGTAGGCGTTTGGCAAGGAAGAAGGAAACTGCTTAAAATTCAATTAGGGGTTTAGGAAGAAATTACAAGTAAAACAGTAAATGTTAGATATGCGATGAACGAATCTGATTCGTGGTGAATGCAGAAAAATATTACTGAAAGCTACGATTAGGTAAAAACAAAACTTCAAGATTTGTATGGGACATGGAACATATGTATGAGTTAAATGCTATGATCAAACAATGGAAACGATGAATTTTTTATTAAAAGAATTACAGAAATTCGTCAGAGAAAAGTGAGTGAACAACTTTAACCATGGATTAATATAAAAAAATTAATTAAAAAACTGCAGTCGTGTCTGGGTATAGTAAACACCCGATACAGTGAACACCTCGATATAGTGAACACCCAAATTTTGATATGGAGCCTCTAAATATTGAAAAAAAAATTTTAATCAAAAAACAAAAAGTGTTTTTTGAGCAAATAAAACGAGTTTTTGAACAAAAATGTTAACCTTGATATAGTGAACAACCTCGATACTTTGAACAGGCCTTGCAATAATTAGTTCACTATATCCAGACACGATTGCATAATTTTTTTTATATATTTTTACAAATCAATAGGAAGCCTAAACTGAACTTTTCTTTCCTTTTATGTTTATAATTTCGGTAACTAGTAAAATAACGAAGGATATAGTCATCAGGAAGTAGGTTGAGGACTACTGCAGACCTCTGGACGACTAATGCTTTTTAAAAAGGGAACGACAGGGGTCCTAATTAAGTGACCTCTTTCGGTAAATTACAGATCTTGATCCTGATGCTTTTAGCTGACCGAAATCTTGTTATGAAAAACAAATACACTATGGCCTTCTAAAAAATTTTCTTCCTCTGTTAAAAAAGTTCTCGGAAAAAGTTCTCTAAAAAATGTTCTTTCTTTGCTAAAAAAATTCTCTGAAATCAATGGTTCTGTCATTGATTGCAGAAATGAAACTGCGAGATACAAATTGGACTTAAAAAAGAGGACGAATGACAACTTATCAATTTTTATGTGTGTAATCTAAAAAAAATTGTGAAGTCATTTGCACAAATGAAACTGTGAGCCCCAAATGGGACTCAAAACAAATTACATATAAATCAAATTTTAAAGGACTAAAAAGCATCTTATTTCCCGAACACAAATGCAACAAAAATGCTTTAAACCAGGTTTTACAGTTTTAGGTTTGAAAGCACAACCTGTGCAAAGGCTTGAATTGAAAAAAATCAATTCAGCTCCTTCATTTACTCACTTCCTGGGTTGTCCTTCTGCTGTCCCTTCTGGATGTTTTCCAACCATTCTTCCCACTTCGAAGCTTACTACAATAAACTTGCAACAGAGAAACTGAGCTGCCTCTGCTATCTAAACTCCATGAAATCTAATGAAAAAACTGTTTAAATATGTACAGAAGTTTCTGGCTTAACCTCAACTGCCAATTTGTATGACTACTGTGGGAAATAAGGATTACTTTGAATCATTTATTTATTTCTTTTTATTTAGTCTACAATATAAAATATTAAAGCTAAGGTTAGAGTCCTAGCTGCGAGGGCCATCAACTTTTAATCAGTAATTGAACAAACTAATAAAATCAATGCATTTTAAGATTTTCCTAAGAAAAACTACGCCATAATTTTTAAAACTATTGCGCTCACAAACGCAAAATCTAACTGAGGTTGAAGATTTTAGAAGTTTTAAGAAAAGCATTTGTCTAGAATTGGTATATTTGAATCATATTTTCAATACAAAATATTTCTGTGGCCGTAAGGAATAACAGTCAAAGTCGATTTTATGAAGTTTTCAGGAGAGCACTTTCAATTTTTGATTTTGCTTTAGCTTCAACTAGATAAATTTTAGATTTTTGGGCGTAAAACATTCATTTTATGAGCAAAAGCCATAGAATTTTGTGTAGTAGTACATTTGAATGCGACGAATGCAATGGTGGTAATAACTCAATTTTGTACTAACTCGACTTTGGCTGTTATTCCTTACGGCCACAGGTTTTTCAATACAAATCAAGTTAGAACAACGTATCCATACGATTTTAAGGCACAGTTTTTACTCCTGTGGGACCTATAATAAAATAGATGCTCAATTGAATTATCATCATCACCATTGTGAAAGTCAACGATTGCTCCCTTTTCGGGGCACTTCAGAAAATCTCGACATTCAATGATTTCCTCGTCGCAGCCAAAGAAAAATCAAGAAAAAGCAGCAAACAAGAAACAAAACACAACCTTGGGGGGTGGACACACAACTCCAACTCTCCAACTCTGCGCTCCACGCTCCATTGTCCATTGTCCGCTACACGTCGCACGCCACACGCTCGTAATCGAGTTACTCGACGCTGCTGAGCGTGTTGCATTAAGATGTCAATGTCATGCGAGTTATTGACATCATTTCATTCATTCATTCATTCATTCACTTGTTCAATACATGAATACAATGGACTACATGGTGCTGGCGCAGCGAGTGTGCCGTTCTAGTGCGCACTTGGAGAATGCCGCAACTCCGTGCCATGTCAGCCAATGGGGGCGGCTGCCAATTGACTGGGCTGGACTGGGCTGGGCCGGGTTGGATTGTTGCTCGTGTGGGTGTTTATGTTGTTCTTGTTATTGTTGTACATTGCCAATATGGTGGTGGCATTTGAAAGTAAAGTAATGCTCTCTTGCTACTATGTTGTTGTTGTTTTTGTTGCTGGCATTACATACAGATACAGGAATGTGAAGGTTAACCCCTTTTTGCTGTCGTCTGCGTGCGCCATTCAATGGAGTTTTACTCCCTTTTTCTGCTTGGATCATATTGTGGTTATTGAATGTTGTTGTTGTTTTATTTGCTGTCCAGGCGAAAATCAATAAATACCTACGAATTGGCAGGGAAAAATTAAGAAACAATGAGGAAGTATTTGGTTCTTTTTGTCTATAGATAGCTGAGGTTAAGTTGCTAACGTGTGGGTTGGCATTTCTGTGATAATTGCGTTGCAATTAAAATTTAATTTTCTGGGTAGCAACGAAGTTGAAATGATTCTTGGAGAGAAAAGTACATAAATATAGCAGTCGAAGCTTGTTGGAACGAAATCTAGAACAAGCGGACAAGTTTGGAACAGTTTTGAACAGTTTTGTAAAACATTTTTGAATAATTTTAGATTTTTTTTAGAATTTTGTAAGCCACCTGTAACCTCTGCCCTTCTCTGAGATGTCAGTGTATGCGCAATTTTTCATAGAGTTTGTAATTTCAATAGAAGACATGGCTGATATGAAAAAATATAAATATTTGTGAACAGGATTATCAATTTAACACTAGAAAAGCCATTGCGGTAATTTTCATTTTTTGTTTAGTGTTTCTATCAACTTTTGCTTTGATGACTTGATTTTTTTTATCGGTTTCTACAACTAGTTGAACAATTACTGCATTTACAATTAGCCAAATCAGTCAGTGTAGTCTTCGAGATATCAGCGGTAGTTTTTGTAGGTATGGAAATCTTGCGGTCTTACTAGTGTTAAAAAAATAAGACAACTTTAAATTCAGCATTCTGAAACACAACACACATTCCACACATCTAACGCATTTGTATCCATCTAGTCAGCCCATTGATTTCAGCTGCTGACTAATGCTAACCACTTTTACCAAAAAGAATGACTCAAATTTCATAGGTACACCAACACAAACTGACATCTATATTTCATTTACCTACACAAACAGCGCTTGTGGAATTTCAAAGGGGCTTGTCAACAACTTGCCAACAATTTGACGCACATTAAATATTCTCCAAATGTCACAAAGCAAATGTCAATGCAAAATATGAAAATGTATGCATAATGTTCAAGTTGAATTGCCAATTGGCGCGTCCTACACAACACAAGCGCCAACTAGATACCAAACGAACGAGTGCAATGTTGCAGCAACATGTTGCCAAGCAAAACGACTCGCATTAATTTGCACGCAGTTGCTGTCAAAGTGGTAAAAATGTTTTTTACCAAAAAATCAAAACTTGCCTTGCTCGTATTGGTTTGAATAGAAACGAATGTGAACAAATTTAAAACGCCACTTGCAAAACTAGAAACACTAAATCTAGCGCGCTCCGGCTTAGAGCTTTTCAAGTTAATGAATATTTATGAAAAAAACATAACACGATCAAACCCAAATGAGTCGAAGAAGAATAATAAAATCGACAAAAAAAAACGCGCAACTTTAATTTATTTCATAACAACAACAATAAACAACAGCAAACGAAATGCAGTTAAATATTTTTTTTTCGATGTATTCAGAACGAAAAAAACATAAATATATGTTAAATTGTGAGCGGTGCTAACCGACAGGCTGATGATTTTGGTAGTAACTGCTTTTCGGATTTTTTTTTTCTTTCGAATTCAATTAATTTGTTAATTTATTATGCAACATTAGCAACTGCGCGCTTTTTTTGCCGCTTTAACTCATTGCAGAAAAACTTGTTTTATTGTATGCAAGATACGTAATTTTGCACTGCATAAAAACTGGAAAACTTGACATGAGATACAAGTAGTATACACTGAGAGAAATTTCATAGCATGTGAATGATTAACAAAAAAAATTAAGTTGCATATAAATTTGTAAAAGTATTTTTTATTTTTTCAAGTACTTTAGAAAAGGACAAAGGATCCGATGGAAAATTACCTCTTCGAATCATTAAAAGAGACATATTCTCAAAGAGAACAACAAGACAAACTCTCATCTGAGTTGTCTCTCTGTTTTGGTTTCTTTGGCAAACAGTTTCAATGTAAAAGTCATAAAAAACTAACATTGAAGTTGGATATTTTACCGTACATTTTAATAAAAATAAGAAAAGTAATAAAAAATATAAACTTGCTGACTGTATCACTGTTGAAAGTTTTGGTATTTGGCTCTGGATCAGTGAGCTCAAAATAATAACCAATGACAATTTCGGTTTTCTAGGAACTCAGTGAGAACAGTAAGAAAAGCAGATTAGAGAAAATGTAAAGCCAAGTGTGTTCGAAACAGGTTTTCATTTTGGGTGAATTTCGTACACAACTTTTTAGTCCAATGTCATTTGAAATCACATTTAAACAAACAGATATTTGACTTGAGGTTTGAACTACCAAAACCCACTTTGTATGTTTAAAGTTGGAAACCAAGAAATGGCCTTAAAGTTAATGGATGGTCCCAATAAAAAAACAGCAATTCCCCTCTGTGCCTTCAGCTCAACAAAAGTCCTTGATTACGTGCAAATTGTTGTTCCACTTGGCAACAGCACAACTCGTTGTTGCTAATTCAACTGACAGACAAGCAGACACCTTCAACTTTTCTTTGCTTTACTTTACAAAACGTTTAACATTTTTTGTTGTCATATTATCATAAAAGTAAGTTTTTCCCTTCTCTTCTTCTCACGTACAACCCACTTAATCGCCAACTTGTGATCGTTTGCTATATTTATTAATTATTTAAAATACAACAACAATCATACCACCAATCATACAACAATGGCAAAATTATTAGCCATAAAAAAACAGCAATAATCGGAATAAGAACAACAACAACAACAACAACTAAAAATACGCAATAGTAATAACGATAAGAAAATGACAGCAGCTGTTGTTGTCGTCGGTGTCGGTGTCGCAGTCGAAGTGGTCGTCGTCGTCGTCGGTGGTGGTGGTGGCGGTGTTGTTTGCCATTGTTGTTGTTGTTATTGCTATGATTTATAAAATATAAAACGCAACAACAACAATAATAACAACAGCCATAACCACAGTCGTTGACAAGACGCCTCAAGGTCGTTTGAACGTTCTTTTTTTCCAAAGCGCACAACGCCGACAACAACAACAATAAAACTCATAAAAAACACACGCACACACATGCGGCTTATATGCTTTTTTTGTGTTGTTGTTGTTGTCAGTTTAGTATTTAAAGTTAAGTTCTTAAAAAGGCAAATAAAGTCATTAATCAGTTGCGAAACGAGTATAATTTGTTGCTGCCATTGTTGTTATTGTTGTAGTGCGGTAATGTCAATGTGTCAATAAGAAGTTACTGCGTGATTTGTTTTTTTTTGTTTCTGCAGTCAAAGCGGCAAAAAAGTGCAAAATACGCATAAAGTTTTGCTGTACGCAACTCAAAAGAGGCAAAAAACAAAATTCAAGCTAAATGCTTTTCTGTTTAAAAGGGCAAAAAACAGCGCAAAACGCGAGCAACAACAACAACAAATCGCCATGACGCATATTAAGAGCAGCAAATTAAATTACAATAAAATTAACAGCGACGCTGGCGATTACAACTACAACAAAAAGTGCTGTATAATACGAAAAAATTGAGCGCAAGGACGCTCAAGGTCGACACGTTCGCAGAGAGCAAGAGAAAAATTACATTTTTTTGCGACGAAAATTTAGCATTGCGATAAACGTTTGGTTCATTTATATGAAAAAGATTGCGGGTATTGTAAGCGACAGGTGAAGATTTTGCTAGCAGCTGCCGGCATGTTGGTTGTTTCAAGGTTAAATGGCTTTGAAATTATGGACAAATTTATACAAAAAATAAATTTCAACTTTTGGATACAAATTTTAAAGTTTGAACCGTTTAAAGAACTGTGGAACAAGTCTGTGTGAACTCGGCTTAGATTTTTGGTAATGAAAATTAATAGCAATGGCGCTCACAGGGGGTTCAAACTCATCAACTACACACATTTCCAGTGAAAAATATGGTTTCAAATGGTTTTGGGTTAAAAAAATCCTAAAATGAAGTACTGTATGCGAGACTGGTTTGAAGTGTCCGTGCCATAGGCACTCAGACAATTGTTGGTCGTGGTATCCCTGCAAGCGTTCTACTTGAGAGATCTGATCAGCCCCGTCGTTGGATGATTCTGCGGCCTTCAATAGACGGCTCTGGATTACAACTTTCTCAGAAACCCTAGATCTTTTTTAGCCGGATGTCCTCCATTATAGTCATTTTGCCATAGGTTTTGACAAGTTTCAAGTGACAAGATAAACTGCTCTTTGAAAACCAATTTTGGTGAGAACAAAACTCATTGCAAAAGTGTATTAAGATAATCGTTTTGAATAAACCACTTATATTGAGATGTCTGGATAAACTGAGAACCAATGTTCATACGTGAAAAGTCCATTCTTACAGTTAAGGTACTGAGAAGTTATGTCTTATCATGCAATTGAAGGACTCCAATGGAAATATTAGAATAATTTTTCTTTCAAATTTTTAGCATCAAAATTCATTAGAAAAATTTTTAAATGATCGTCTCAGATACACGCCAACTTTTTTAATATTATTTACAATACCTGAAGATCATCTTAAAATATCTGAAAGCCATTCAGAAATCCAGATGTCCTCTCTAGCTCAGTGTTTAAGGCTCTGGATCAAATCGAAGACGGATATAGATAGAAACCCCGCATAAACTGCCAGCAAATTATAACAGCTTTCTGAACTGAAGTATTTGGAGATCATTTCAGTATTCCAGAGATCGTACTGGTTTAAACATAATTTGTCTAGAGTCTACTGGAACTATGAATGAAATGAAGTTGAAAAACAAGTTGCATAGAAAATCAGAAACTGTGAATTTTATGACCAAACAGTTGCGCGATCGGTCGCACAGTCTAATCTCAAAAACTAGGGGTTTTACAAGAAATACTTTTCTTCTCAGAAGACCCAATTTCTTTTAGATACCATTAGGTAAATTTTGATAGCTGAAATGTGTCATTTAAACAAAATCGCAACCACAAAAACACAATACAACTATGTCTGCAGGAACGCCGACTTTGTACCTTGGAGTCTATGTTCCTGAAGGACTTGGCTAAGACAGCGAAAGTCGAAATCTTGGATTTTTTTCATTGAAAAGTCGCACTGGTTTGCCCCGGACTGAGACTGTTAGTTAGCTGGAGTGGAAAACAAGAACTGATTCACATGGGACCATTTTGGTATCCGACTAGAAGTGCAATCTGTGCTGCAAGCACTCTTTCCTACCTTACCTAACCATGTCTGTACCGAACACAATTTGAAGATTGTGTTGGTCATTTTTGACAAAATTTGAAAAAATAAAGATACAAAATAAAAATACAAGACAAAATTTGAAAAAATAAAGATACATAAAGCTAATGTTATAATTTTTTGAAGAAAATTAGGAGTACTTTCTTTTATAAGACTATTTGTGAAGCTTTGACACTGGCAACTTCAAACGCAAAGAATCAAATTGCCAACCACCGGCTTAAACCAACTCACGCAAAGACAATATGTACATAATTCAAACTTGGCTCTTGGGAGGGTTTCCGACAGAGAGGAGAGTTTAGCGATTTATAGTCCCACACTGACCTGAGGCTTTCAATGTTTGCCTCCTCGTTAAAAAAAAACCTATTGCACTGAAGCAAAAATATTAAAAAAATATTTTTTATTATTATTTTTATTATTATTATTATTTATTATTTTTTCGAAATCACACCACTTTAATATTTTCCATTATCTAATCAATTCATTATTTCAAATGCCGTTTCAATGTCTAAACGATTTTATAATTTCTGGAAATTCTTACAGAATGAACAATTAAAACTCATAAAACTCGAATCATTTCACCAATACGATTTGCTTATAAAACTCTTTCAACTCTCTACTTTAACTAATCGATACTCGCACAGCATAAATTACTCAGGCGAGTGTCAGAATTAGGTGTGGCAGGTGCGGTGCGGTGCAGTGGCCGTGTCAGTGCGCGCCAACGAACATTTCCTGTTGAATTAGCATACAAGTCGCCGCTGCCAGTTGGCCAATCGTGACGCTCAAAGAACTGTTGCTGCTAAACCAGAACAGCGTCGAGCTGTTAAAGTGGTGTTAAAGCAACAATAACAATAACAACAACAACGAAAACATCAGCATCAGTGCAACAGATCAACGCACATTTCAATTGCACTGACATCACCTGTTGGAAAGCCAGAAATACTTAATACGGAAAATCACAGAAGTAGAGGCGGCGAGCAGGAAGGGAGTAGAGAAAACAGTGCGCCATAAGTGGCAAAGAAGAGCTCTGGTCTAAAACAAGATTGGTCAATGCCATTTACAAAGCGGAGGCAAAGTTGTAGCCACGTTTTCAGTAGAGACACAAAACAGAGCATCGAGATACGCGACAAGTGCCCGAGGCGACGTGTGCGAGTGCGTTGAAATATGAGTAACGCAACAACAACAACACCATTCAGAACGAATGTCAATAATCTCGAAGCGATAAAAGTGAACTGCAACGGGCACAAAACATAGACGATGACGACGAGGTAATAACGATGACGACGAGTTGGGAGACGGCAACAATAACGACAGCAACGAAACGAATGATGACGACGAAGTTGCTGACGACAGCAACAAGTTGAGAAAACCAAACTGAAAGCAAAGTGACCAAAAACGAAGAGAAATTCGAAACCATGAAAATGTTAGAGGTAGAAACACTAAAAAGAAAATTAAAAATAGAATGATTTCAATAAAACAATGAAAAAAGAACTACTTGGAGAAAAGACCAAACAAAGAGAGATGCCAAAATCGAAACTTTGATGAAAAAGAATAAAGACAATGAATAAAAATAGACTATGAAAAGAGTTGAAAACGTGAGACAAGGAAAAAATGTAGGAGATGAAAAGGATATGAAGCAAAAAAGGATAATATGGTGAGAAAAAAGCAATAGAGGAAAATTAATGAAACTTAAGTGAAAAAAGAATAAAGACAATGAATAAAAATAGACAATGCAAAGAGTTTAGAACGTGAGACAAGAGACAGACAACGAAAATATGTGGGAGATGAAAAGGATGTGAAGCAAAGAAAAGATGAGAGTGAGTGAGTGAGAAAAAATTAATGGAGGAAAATTAATTAAACTTAAGTCAAAAAAGAATAAAGACAATGAATAAAAATAGACAATGCAAAGAGTTTAGAACATGAGACAAGAGACAGACAACGAAAATATGTGGGAGATGAAAAGGATATGAAGCAAAAAAAGGATGAGAGTGAGTGAGTGAGAAAAAAGCAATGGAGGAAAATTAATGAAACTTAAGTGAAAAAATAATAAAGACAATGAATAAAAATAGATAATGAAAAGGGTTGAAAACGTAAGGCAAGAGACAGACAATGAAAATATGTGAGAGATCCTTTTAGGAAATGAAATTATGAAAGGATAATACAGAGAGAAAAAAACAATGGAGGAAAATTAATGAAACTTTAATGAATGAATGAAAAAAGAATAAAGACAATGAATAAAAATAGACAATGAAAAGAGTAGAGAACGTGAGGCAAGAGACAGACAACGAAAATATGTTTGATATGAAAAGGATATGAAGCTAAAAAGATAATACAGTAACAAAAAAGCAATGGAGGAAATTTAATGAAACTTAAATGAAGAAGGGATAAAGACAATGAATAAAAATATACGAAAAAAGGGGGTTGAGAACTTGAGACAAGACACAGACAACGGGAATACGTGAGAGAACAAAAAAGAGGCAATTTGATTACTTGAATTAATATTACAAAGAAAGTGGAGGCATTAGACAAATAGAGACAAAAATTGGAGGAATAGAAGAGAAGAAATTCGATATAGGACGGCAGCAAAAAGAAGAAGGCCGAACTAGAATAGGTACCATGGAAAAAATGGAATACAGAACAACAGGATAAAACAAAAAATTTAAATAATGAAGAAAAAGCAAAGATCGAACAAATAGTCGAATAGATGTAAAAGTAGAAAAATAAAGGAATAGAAATGAACAAAAAAGAGGCAGTAGGTATATTACGAAGACTATGTGAGACAAGAATAGGAGAGAGAGAAAACAAGCAAAAGAGAGTGGAGGTAGTAGACAATGAGAAACAAAAATTGGAGGAGGAGAAGAAAATAAATTCGAAATAAGACAACAAAAAGAAGAAGGTAGATACCATGAAAAAAATAGAATAAAGAACCGGATAAGAGAAAAAATTAAGATAATGAAGAAAAGGATACAAGAGCAAACAAATAGTTGAGTAGATGTAAAAAAGAGGAGCGAAATAAAGAAAACAAAGTGCAGAGAAAACTAAAGGAAGACAGAAAAAAAAAACAGAGACGATGCAAACAAAAACTAAAAATAACATAAACAAGGAAAAACAATTAAGAGAAAATATAAATAAATTAGATAATGCAGAAAGAGAGCAGGAAATGTGCCTCAATTAAATCGAATAAGTAAAAAAATAATCGAATATAAAAATGTTTAAATTCAAAACAGCAACGCTGCTGCCACATGTCCAAGTGTTGGTATGACCATTAAAAGCCAACAACAACAACAAAAGTGGACAATGACAAAACAAACCAGTGGCATAATGACAGCCTGTCGTTTTTTCGCCGCCAATGCGTTGGGAATATCTGGTTTTGATTTTTTTACGCAACCATTTTCCTGAAATTAAAAATCCCATGTATAAAGAACGAATCAAAGGGGAAAGGAGGAGGGTAGCAGGAAGGTAAAATCGAACAGCCAACAAGCCAGTGGTGCAACGCTCCGTCATGCAGCGGGCAGGTTTTTCAATGAAGCCGAAAGAACGCACACGCCAGTGGACGCACCTGTTGAAAAACGAGTGTTGCATGCAACATGTGCAAAAAAACGCAACAACAACAACAACAACATAAGGAACTGTTCAACGACAAACCAGAGAGAGAGAGAGACAAGCAAAAAAGTGTCAGAAATTCCAAAGTGGAAAATTCTATGCAACTGCAACACTGTGCAACATAGTGCAACAACATTGGCAGCACGTCGTGTGCGACGCATGCAACGAAACCTCCACTGCCCAAACAATTGCCACCAGGCCCGCGCTGTCACTCGACGCCCCACGCGTTGGGCGCACCAGCCTTGCCACCCGGTTGCACGATCGCTGCGTACTGCACCGGCGGCCGCTCAATTGTCGTTTCGTACACCGTTTCAGGCTTTTAGGTCGCATTTGAATGCGCTGCCAATGTTGGCCGCGCTTCACCGTCGGTGCGGTACGCTGCGCCTTGCACGCTTCACTGATGTAAAGTCGAATGTGCAACATTGGCCGATGTGGCGTTGCTTTGTTTGTTGTCATTGTGGACGAGGTGTGCTTTGTTGTTGTTGTTGTTGCTATTGGTGCCTACAACCAACGGTGGCTTTTGGCTATTTTGCATTCATGTGTTTTCAAGTGTGAGTATGCGTGTGTGTGTGTGTGTGTCCGTCCAAGTGATTAATCAAAGAAATTTTTACATGTTGTGATTTTTCTTGTTGGCTTACACCTCAACAGTTTTGCAGGCGTGCAAAATGGCTGAAAACATTCAAGCAAATAGCAACAACCCAGTCAGCCAAATGCAAATTATTGAATTATAGAAGTTGAATGGAATGGAATGAAGCAAAGTGAAGTGAAGTGGAGTAAAGTAAACTGGAGTCGAGTGGCTTGAAAATTGAGTGTTGAGGTCAATAGAAGTAAAGCAATGCCCGAGGCGGACTTTAGACCAAAACGGTGGCTGGCATGCAAATTGTGGCGTTGTGTAGGCATTTTTGTGCATAATTTGCATTAAACAAAAAGGCGAGAACATTGCAAGGGCAATAAAACAATAAAAATTATATGCAAATTTCACAGTTGTGTGGGGGAAAATCAAATGTAATTTTCTTTATCGTATTTAAAGTTAAAATACTTTTATTTGTTCATATCAATTTATATATGAAAGCAAGGCTTGTAAAATTTTTGTTGAACATGAATGCGCACAATGCATAGAAATAAAGATTGTCTAGAAAACTTGATAAAAATGTGTGCTATTCAAAATTAGAATATAATTCGTAAACCTTTAAATCTCTTTTAAACTTTTTTTATTTCAGTTTGTTTATTTTTTGTACAAAGTAAGATTTGGTCTTTTTGATGTACAGTGGTGTCTGGATATAGTGAACTAATTATTGCAAGGCCTGTTCCTTGTCTTGAGGTTGTTCACTATATCAAGGTTAACATTTTTGTTTAAAAACTTGTTTTATTCGCTGAAAATACACTTTTTGTTTTTTGCTTGTAAATTTGTTTTCTATATTTAGAGGCTCGATGTCAAAATTTGAGTGTTCACTATATCGAGGTGTTCACTATATAGGGGGTTCACTATAGCCAGACACGACTGTATATCGATCTGCTTATAACTTTAGTCTAAAAAATTTTACTAAATATAATAAATCCTAAAACCAACATTAACAAAAAGAAAATAATTAGAAAGTATTTAAAAAAATAATAATAAAGGCGAGAGGACAATAATTGAACTAACAATTCTTCTAAAGAAAGGGTAAAAAAATGTACAAAAATCAAATATAATTAAAAACATAAAAAAAGAAACAAAAGCCACTTGAAGAACTTGAAGAAAATACTTGTAAAATCAAATGTCTCTTCCATCCAAAACTTTGTCTTTGTTAGAAGCGTTTTTTGTAAAAACTTCTGTGCGCCTTTTTCCTACCAATTGACCTCGTCGCTGTTGCTGCCAATAACTGCATTTTTTATATGCAAAATTCTTTTGTTTCTTTGTTTTTGTTCATACATTTGTTTGTTTGCTTGTTGAACATTTTCCAGCGCAGAAAAGGCAAAAAACCGCAGCACTCAGCGTGGCAGCGTTGAACAAAGTCATTAAACCGCAAATCTGCATGTAGCGGGCAACTGTTGCTGTTCACTGCCGACTGTTGCCTGTTGCTACTGCCTTGTTGTTGTTGTTGTTGTTGTCATTTGCGCATGTGCGCAGCGGCGCATGCAAAGCAGGTTGAAGCCACACACAGACGCAATCAACGGCGGCGGCGAGAATGCGAATCGAATTGGCCAACAATGCAAATAGAGAAGAAAAGCAACAACAACTAACAAAACAAATAAAAACAAACGACTGCATAAAAAAGCACACACTGTAACAACTGCAAAATAAAATGCAGAAAACAAGACAGCCGCAAGAACAGTGCAATAAATGCAAAAGCCAACAACAATAATATTAATAACAACAACAAACAACAACAACGGCAAACAGCAAAAGAGGTTATTGCATTCATGTGGCGCGGCAGGCTGCATTCTGCATGCAGACTGCGCGCATGCGCAACACTCATTACACACACACACACACACAGATACAATGCGTCGGCTCTTGGCCGCGTTTTGAACGTTTTTTGCTGTTTTACAACAGCCAGCAAGCCAAACTGGTTAAGTAGCTGCAGCAGCAGCAGCAGCTGCAACAACAATTGTTGGCATATCATGTTGTTGGGTGGCATGTTGCTCTGGTATGTGTTGCACACACGGGGCAGCAGCAGCAACGCGCACTCGTTTGCCTCCGTTAAAAATGCTGCTGTGTGCTTGTGGGTGCGCTGTGTGAGTGTCAATGCGTGTTGCAATGGCCATGTGTTGTAAGTGGCTGCGTGTGTTTAATTAGAAGCAAAAATTGCCGTTTTAGCACAAGGTTGATTTTTTTTATTGCTTTTAGTTTTTGCGTAATTATATGAAAATTTATTTTCTAAAACGTTTAATAGCTTTTAGAATACAATTACTTGTTAATTTATGAAGCCAAATGTGTTGTTTGAAGTTACCGTAAGCCGTTTGTTGAGGTTAGGAAATGTTTATACATTTTAATTAAAGCAAATTTAATGTTATTCTGGGGCATAAAAATATAGGAAAAAGTACATAAACTTTACTGAAAGCAAATTAAATCTTGCTTTGGAGCATTAACCCCAATGTGCTGGAATTTTTTTTTCGAATCCTTGCGAAGACAATTTTTAAGCGATTTAATATGAAGTAAAATATTGAAAAATTAAATTTTTTGTGAATGCGTGTTTAGTGAGTTTGTGATCATATGGTCACAAAAAGCGTTATTGGGTTAAATATGTTGTTATAAATATGTTCAAAACTTCTAAAGCTTACTTAATTGTTTATAAACAATGTGTGAAAACATGTTTTCAGCTTAGTGTGTTGTATTGTTTAATTTTTTGGTTATCTATGAGTTGAAAAATGTTAATAAACTTGATTGAGAGCAAATTTTATCTCATTGTGAAGCATTAAAGTACAGAAAAACACTTTATACTTGTACACTTTTATGTATATAAACATATTAAAAGCGTCAAAATATTACTAAAATGTTTATAAGTAACATATAAGCGCTACTCACTCTTCGTAGCATTTTTGGTGTAAAGTTCCTATCGTAGCAATTTTTGAATTTTCGCAATGTTTTCGAAAGCAGTTGTAGTGACAGATTGTCACGATAGCCTAGCCACCTAAAATGCTATGAAGAGTGAACTCCACTATAGAAACATTTACTCAGCTTAGCCATTTTACATGTTTTTATTTTTAAGTTATCTTTGACTTGGAAAATATTTATAAACTTAACTGATATCAACTTTAATGTTGCTTAGAATATTAAACTGTTTAGACACATTTTTATATTTATAAATATTTTAAATACTTTCAAAGGTTACACAAATGTTTATGAGCGACGTTTAGAAACCTTTTCCTAGCTTTGATTTATATCAATGTTTCATATTTTTAGGTTATCTGTGAGTTTAAAAACTTTATTGAAAACAGATCTAAGGTTTTCGGGAGCACTAAGGTACATAAAATCTTGTCTACTTTTACACATTTCCATATTAATAAATATATTTAGAGTTTCTAAAGAATACTCAAATGTTTTTTCACAGATCACTGCGCCATTGATGTAATACTATACAAATGGCGAGACAAGAATGCAGTGGGATCAATCGAAAATCTGCTATGCCACTATCCATTACTGAAGGAACAACGATTTCAGACTCCTGGGAACAGGTTTTTCGATCGAATTGCAAAGATAGCTGATACACAGATCACTGATCTAGACAATCTCCTCACAAAGACCAAATGGTTTCCAAAAGAACCGGTCTGGATCTACAGGGTAATCGAACAGATAGGAAAGGACACTGGTTCAAAAATGAAAGGGATTGGGATAAAGGGATAAATGGACCCATAGGGTCTCCGAGTGGAAGTGCATGCTGCACATATCCTTTCTATAATCTAACCAAACCTACTCATATTTTTATAGGGAAACCATTTTCCCCAGTTTTTTTTTTCAAAATTATAATGTTTGCAAATATTTGCCATCAACCAAGTATTGAAATGTATATTTATATATAAAAATAAATACACAAACAAATTTTTCTAGAACAACGCAAGATCTCCGAATACCCGGGTTGCCTCTTTTCTAACATTTCATCTTTCTAACATTTTCTATATTATAAAAACAATATTTTAAAACATAAATTTAAATCATAAAATCATTAAATCTGTGGTCAGAAGCAATAACTGCTTAAGTCGGCTTAAGAAGAAATTGAGTTATGGATGCTACCACGTTCCCTTGACTGTGCTCTACGTCTGTGTAAATTCGAGGATTTTGTAACTTTAAAATAAAAAAAGTTATTAATAAAAACATATTCACATTCCCATAACGAACACACTACGCGTTAAAACTTTAAAACGAGATTGCTCGAAACAGCAATTTTCGACTTAGGCGGTTATTGCTTTTGACCACTGAAATGATTCTATGTTCTTTTGCATTGATTTTTTTTCAACATTAAATTATTTTAAAAAATTAACCTTTACTTTTAAAAATTAAAAATTAATTTTAATTTAATAATTTATTTTTTTAATTATTAGGACTAATTAAAATTACTTTAATATTTAAAAACAAACTCATCTCTCCAAACCAGGGACCGTAAAAATCATCAATATAAAAATCAAAATATAAAACTTATTTCTCGATTTTTACTTTGCGCTCATCGAATACAAATTATATAAAAACAATTTTAATGACCAAAAAATTACTCAAAAGCACTTCAAATAGATTTTTGTATAATTTTTAATAACGAATTCATGTCTCTCAACATGTTTAGAAACATAACTGCTAACATTTAAGCCCCTAAAATTTAAACCATAAATCAAAAACTTACCTCTTTAGCTTCCATTTTTTTCGTAATTAATGCCTTTTATTCCGCTCACAATCCATATTCATATATAAAATTTGTATTCTTTTTAATCTGAAAGTAAATACAGAATGCCGTTTTAACTGCTATACAACTTTACAAGAAAATGCACCCAGACACAACGAATTAAATTACAAAGACGAGTGCAATAAACCTCAATTCTCAAAGGTCGCTGCACAAGGAAACTCCCAAGTGCCCTTATCACAGCCAGATAGAGACAAAACAAAAGCGAACAATATGTAAAGTAAAAATATAAAAATAATGTCAATGCCATTTCGAAGCATTTACAGCGCGCGCATCGCACACACACACACACACACACACACGCGCACACACTAAAGGTTAACATCTGCTACAAGCAACCTGCCACGCGCTCCGCCGCCCCCCGCACCCATCACGGGCACATTTTAAGACGCTCTGTAAAAAATGACTCAGTGGCAGCGTGGCCACTTTGCGCTGCAGCGCAACAAGCGCATTGCAGTCGCACACACACACATACACACAATAGACGCGGACAACTGTTTGCATTGGCGCTTCCTCCAAAGAACACTGAAGCGGCACCAACAACAAAAAGAGAAACGCATGTCCGCTTCTTCGATGGCATTAAATTTTCCGTTGGTGCGGCGTTTCACTATTTCAATCTAAATACATCTGTTTGTGTATTGTTTTCGTGTGTGTGTGTGTGTGTTGTATCTGTGTGATCATCGGCTAAGCGGCGCACGTGTATGTGTGTTGTATAGAAATGCGTTTACGCTATTTTTCGGGCAAGGTCATCACCGAGACAAAGTCAATGCCCGCAAATAACCTCTTCTTCTTGTTCTGCGTTCAATGCTTCCTCGGCTTTTGCCGTTGCTCTTCCATTGCCGCGGCTACGGACTATGCTTGGCTTCTTCTATCGGCACTATAACAACAACAGCAACCACACCACAATACAGCTGCTGCGTCTGACGCTGTCCTCTTTAATGTTTTCTTTTATTCTTGTATTTTTCTGCTCGTTTTGGTTTTTGTGCTACTGCGGCGCCGATACTGAAACTCACTACACGACTACGCGCCGCCATACACCATGACGTGTTACTTTTGCATTTCTCCTTTTGTTTTGACGTACTTTTATTATCTTTTCAAGCTTTGTGCTCTTCTCTTTGGTGCTGTGTTCTTTTTCAGTATTTTCATCAATTTCGACTTTATGCAGTGAACGGTGTGGCTCCCCAACACATTTGGGAACGACTCGATTCCCGTTTAATTGTTCCTGTTTTTTTGTAATTCGAGATAGCAACAACATCAAATTTGATGATCTTGTTTGACGCTACAATCGATGAAGTAATCTTGTTACATTTCGTGTTGTCAATAATTGTGCAGTTGATTGATTTAGTGGTCAGAGCGTTGAGTTAGAAGTCAGAGAATCAAGGCTCGACTTGAACGACATCAAATAGGGAGTTTTTTATGACAGATGGCGTTTTAGAAGGCTTAAGAAGAAGAAGAAAAGCTCGAGAAGCTGATTGAAACTGGCCCAAAAATGAATGTAGCAAGACTCATAGAATCGTTTATAATTTTTTGTATTACCACTGTTAAGCTGTTTCTGGAATTTTTCAGCGTTTTTGTTGTTCTTCTTATTTCATGTCATTCGTTAGGGAGTTAAACTGATTCAAAAATTTCATCATAAATCGAAATGATTTGCTATGTTGACTCGTATTTTTTCTTCCAATGTTGACTAACGCATATTTTTCAATATAATATTTCGCACACGCACTACAAAAGTGACACAACTCAAAATTTTTCATTTTCGGGTTTATGTGTCAATACTGTGCACAATGCATAAATCTACCAATCAGCAAAAGCTCAGTATATTTTGTTGTTGTTAACTGTTACAAAAATACAGTTAGGTCTCTTTTTATGTCAGAAGTTTGATGCTATTTGATTGCTGCAGCTCAATCCAAAGAGTCCTAACTCAAATTGTGTCACTTTTGACAAAATCAATTTTTGTTAAAGTTAATTTTAAGCAAAATTCTGACAATTTTTGTATATATTTTTAATTTTTTAAATTAATAATGAATTTTCAAAATTTTTCTTTCAACTTTTTAACTGTCATTTATAATAATTAAATTCAAAAAAAGTGGCATAACTTGAAATAGTTCCGTAATTATTGAATTAAAATATCATCAAAACAGTGCAATTCAAAATTTTCGATTTTCTAGTGTAAAATAAAAAAAAATTCTTGGAACTTATCACAAAGCATAATCTGTAAGGATTTTCTACTGAACGGTTTATTCGTTATTAATAAAAAATGTTTATTTAGCTCAAAAACAGTTTTTTGCGTTACCTGAAAAAGAAAAAATTTTGAGTTGTGTCACTTTTGTTGTGCGTGTGCGATTTGTTCAAATGGAATGGATCAACCTTGTTTTACTTCGGCATATGAGATCCACTCAACTTTAAAGCCATTCAACTAATGTTCTTTAAATTTGTAATCAATCTATGTTCTGATCCAAACCAGAGCTCAACAGTTATTGGCACTTTTAGGCGTATAATTATTATATATATTTTTTATTAAATTATTTGTCGAATATTGATTGGATCAACCTTGGTTTATGCAGTCTGGAGAATTTTTTTAAATATGAGATCCACTCAACGTTGTAGCCGTCCAACTAATGTTTTATAAATTTACAATCAATCTATGTTCTGATCCAAACAACGGCTCAACAGTTATTGGAACCATTGAGCGTATAATTATTATATATATTTTATATTTATTTGTTCAACATTGATTTGATCAACCTTGTTTTATTCAGTCTGGAGCCTTTTGGCATATGAGATCCACTCAAATTTGAAGCCGTTCAACTAATGTTCTTTAAATTTATAATCAATCTATGTTCTGATCCAAACACAGCTCAACAGTTACTTTGGTACTTTTGGGCGTATAATTATTATATATATTTTTTTATATGTATATTTGTTTAACTTTGATTGGATTAATTTTGTTTTACTCCGTTTTCAGCCTTTCGGCATGTGGGATCAACTTAACTTTGTAGTCGTACAACTTATGTTCCTTAAATTTATAAACAATCTATGTTCTGATCCAAATTACAGATTAAGAGTTGTTTTTACAATTGAGCATATAATTATTATATATATTTTTTAATATAATATTTTCAACGTTGAATAGATCACCCGTGTTTTACTCCGTCTGCAGCATATGAGATCAGCCCAACTTTGTAGCCGTTCAACTAATGTTCTTCAATTTCAATCAATATATGTTCTGATCCAAACCACAGCTCAACTGTTATTGGTACAATTAAACTTTTACTTATTATGTATATTTTTTTTCAACATTGAGTGGATCAACCTCGTTTTACTCCTTTGTTCTTTAAATTTATAATCAATCTATGTTCTGATCCAAATTATAACTTAACAGTTATTGGCACCAGTGAGTGTACTACGTTGATCATATCTCTTATCAGTAACGCACACAGGATTTCATATTCGGGTCAAGTGTTTGGATACAACTTTTCAACCCAATACCATTCGAAACCATATTTTTTACCAGCATTTTTTGTGTTTCAACCCCCCAAACGCTCTCTATGTACGCCACTGTCTCTTACATATGAACTAGTTTTTCGCTTAAATGGACTAAGTGCTCTTCGCACCACATCCAACTCACCCAAACTGCATGAAACACCACTATCCGATGGTCTTTTGTGTTTGTCTTTTCTACACTTGACTCGACTTTGTTCGTCCGCTTGAGTTTCTTCTACTTGACAATGCTTTCCTTTGGCTCTTTTGCTTTGATCTACACATTTCTTTTAATGTTAATTTACTAACGCCTTTTGTGGGCATCCTCAAGGTGTGCTTTTCAATTGCTATTTGTGGCTCTGCTTGTGCGTTTTCAGCTCAACATGAGCAACAACGACGCAATAAGTATGGCGCTGTCTCTTTGATTTTAATGTCTGTGAATGGCTTTCGATAAAATCGTTTCTACTTTTTATACATTAATAGATCTGTCTAGTTTATGGCTGACCATCTACTTGAAGCTTTTAGCTTTGTTGTTGATTGTAAAATTGAACCATTAGCAAGGATTTGCTCTAAAAGATTGATTGATATGGTGAGAGCAGAGTTTGTGTTGAAGAAATTTCAAAGCTTTGTTTATATTAATAATTTGTTAATTAAGACACTAATGTGGAGTAAATGGATTAAATAGGAATAAAGCAACAGGCAACAAACTGCAGCCTTGAAAATTCCATTCAAAAGGCTGACACTATGATGAGGAACTTTGTTAGATGATTCTGCTGACAACGATCACATTTTGACATACAGTAGCAATCACTATTGCAAAACTTATTATGAAAACTAACTTGTCCAATCTTTCCACGCACATATTCGTATATAGGTTTGATTCTCTGTGTTTCTACTTCTAATTACAGTCAGTGATGAATGAAGGAAAATTCAGAAACCCCAATTATGTGCTATCAACGGTCTTGACTTTGTTAATCACATTGATAACCAGTCATTCAGTAATAATTATTTTTCAGGCCATTATGTCTGGATACTTTATGCATATCAGACAGTTACCAATACATGCACTTACTTTACTCCAACCCAATGGTTATAGTATTTTATCAGCAGACGATTGTGGTACGAGCAGAAAATTAATGACTGACTACATTTTTCCCTCCAGACTTGCTTGCAGTTTTATTGCGTTTTTTTGTTTTGGTGTCAATGATAATGCGGAAAAAATATAATCAGCATACACTAGTAAACGCGGTCAATGCACACTTGTGAAACAAAATTCTATTGTTAACAAATATGGTATGCATGATTTTTTACAATCAGCAAATGAGAACAACATTGCAATGAATGCTTCGAGTAACTGTTTTTCATATTTTGTGTAATTAATTTGTATAATTTTGCCATAAGAACATTTCGAATAGATCATTTTGTGCAGGTCTGAGCGTTGATAATTGCCAGCGCTGCATTTTATTACTTCATTAAAAATTTTAAGCAGTAAAAAATGGAAATATGTGCCAGAGTAATCATAAAAAGCGCAGCTGAAAGCGAGCCGCATAGCCTTGTGCGGCTGCTAGCAGCCACCGCCGCCTGGCAACGTGCAAACTGTGCGCTTTGTGTGGTGTTGGCAGCCTTTTGCGCGGCACTCGCCATAAATCAGACGAATGTCCTTCAAAGCAAATGAGCATGCGGGCAAAAACCAAGCAAATATGCATGAAGAACAGCAATAAAGAAAATAAAAATTTATAAAAAAAATGGTTTAAAAAAGGATTAAGCACTGAAGTATGCACGAAGTAGAACTTTAAATCAAAACAAATCAGCGTCAGCATTCGAGACAGCAACAAAGCGCAGCAGAAGCAAATGGCCATATTGACGCGCACATTAGGGACTGAAGGTCAAAAGCGCTTTCAAGGATTTGCGTCTCATTCAATACGCCGCGCGGCATGTTTATTTTTAGCTGCGGCCAGAAATAGCGGCCAAGACAAACGATGTGCTGGACGACAATGATGTACACACAGGCAACGAATTTGTTCGGTGTTTTTTTCGTATTTCAATTAAAAGGAAACCACACTGAATTTTACCTGCACGAATGGTTTTCATTTTCATTTATAATTTTTTTTCATTACGTACAAAGAAAACCACAAATAAATTCCATTGCGTCAGCTATGACTGCACGTGTTGTTTGAATTATATAAATTAAAATTTATTCACACACACACAGCAGACATTTGGAGACCTCACTAAGGCCAATGAATCATAGGGCAGACGCAAAGATAAGCCGCACATGAGTCACATGCAAATCTTGCTTGTGGCTGGCATCGAGTGGTTTTCGATGCAAATGAATGTGTTATGAAATATACATAGTATATGTTTATATACATGTATCTGAAAAAAGATTTAAAATATTTTTCAGTTTGAAACCCAGTAGTGCAGTTTACTCTTCAAAGCATTTTAGGTGCAAAGTTGCTATCGTAGCATTTTTTTAATTTTCGCAATGTTTTCGAAAGCAGTTGTAGCGACAGATTGTTACCATAGCAACTTTATACCTAAAATGCTATCAAGAGTGAACTCCACTAGTGTAGATTTGATTGATTTGAACAGAACTAATGCCGTTTTTATGCAATAATCTGATTTGAAAAGCATGGAACAAGATCGAATTGGGAGATGAATCATGCACAGATAGAATTGTCTAGAATTGCAACTCATCGAGATTAACTTGGCCTACTTACAATAGCAATGGGACCATTTACCAGCTCAAGGGGATTCGGGTAGACATAACCAGTTTAACAGTTATCTGTACAGGTCACTGGACAGTGGGTCTGCTGCAGTGAAGACCAGCGGAATGGTCATTATTGATCCACTCGAAGAAAAACTAGATAAAGCTTATATCTGCTGTCCCAGCTGCAAGAATAACTATGAAAAAGAAGCAGTAATTTACTAAGGAAACCTTTTGTCGATAACACTGCACAACAAAATCAAACTTTTTTTAAAATAACAAGATTCTGACAACGGATTCTGGTAGAAGGGACCAAAAAAAAAATATACGTGTATCGGCGTTTTGAAAGTTTACGTCTGCATTTTTTTTTAGGGGGGTCAAAGTTTCCCGCTTTTTGCTCATTCTTATGGTGAATCGGTATACGAAAACCATGTAACCACACATTTTAGGTATATTGGACTTTTTAAGGACAAAATATGCAACGAAAATATTCGCCATGGAATCCTACTATAGGTCTCTGAATACATCAAAGCTCAGAAATTAACTTGAACGCCAGAATTAAGCCAAAACTGAAAATGTGTTTAAGTGTATATTTCGTACTTATTCAAAATTGGTACTAAAATCTCCTACAAAACTTCATTTTTGAGGGTTAGTGTGTATGGGAAGAATGTTGAACGCAAAATTTCACTATAAGTCACCGTACAAAAGAAAGCTCCTCTACCAGAAACCGTTGTCAGAACCTTGTTATTTTTTTGTGTTGTGCGGTGTAATCTGTGTGAGCTAACACTGGTCTCTGAAAAATAGTTTCCTTTCTAAAGAAGATTAAAAAGATATATAATCATCTCGGCAGGTAGGTAGGAGTGTACGTAGGTCATAAATTCTCCTTGTGATACCAGATTCAGTCGAGCTTAACTCAGCTCACTCATTGAACCAGTTAACTATGAATAGTCCTATCGATTGTCAAAGAAAACGTATCTCATATGAGACTTCTTTCTTCTTTACAAAGCAGAACAAGTTTGGATGAAGAAGGCGAAATGCGCTTTCTTCCTACTTCATGCAGATTTGACAGAATCAAACCCACTCAAGTCATTACAACAATTTTTTTCTACTGTTTTATGAAGCAGTTTCATTTTTCACATATATAACTACATACCATACATACAGTGAGTCTCTAACAATAACAAATAAATTGTACTGTATCACTGTCCCTACTTTTTACTTGTTCCAGCACTCAAAAACAATTGACTGAACCATTTTGTGGTTATTTTTTTTCGCTTTCAACAGTTTAATTAAATTAATAAAAATGAAAAAGTCAAAAATAGCACAACAAATTTTCAAAATTCATGAACATGAGCAACAATCAAGCAACCGTCGCGGCGCATAAACATTGTTTAAGATATTTTTACTATAAGCATTGCATTTGTTTTTGCTATAATAAGCAAAAAATTGGGAAATTTTATGTTTTTTTGCTCTTTTATTTGCTACATCGAATACGAATGTTGCGGCAATATGTTGCTGATAGTCAATTTTTTATTATCTGCATAGTTTGAAATGTTTTTATGAATTTAATTGTGTTAAATTTAAATTTTAGGAATATTTATAAATATAAATGTGAACATACTACTTCTATGAATATTTATTTTCTGCTGCAACATGTTGCTACACTTTTAACAACTTTTTTTTATTATTTATATAGTTTGAAATATTTTTATGAATTTAATTATGTTAAATATAAATTTTAAGAATATTTATGAATATATATCTGAACATATTAATTCTATGAATATTTATTTTCTGCTGCAACATGTTGCTGATAGTGAGTTTTTTATTATCTGCATAGTTTGAAATATTTTTATGAATTTAATTATGTTAAATACAAATTTTAGGAATATTTATGAATATATATCTGAACTTACTACTTCTATGAATATTTATTTTCTGCTGCAACATGTTGCTAAAAGTGAATTTTTTATTATTTAGATAGTTTGAAATATTTTTATGATTTTAATTTTGTTAAATATAAATTTTTTGAATATTTATGAATATATATCTGAACATACTACGACTATGAATATTTATTTTCTGCTGCAACATGTTGCTGATAGTAAATTTTTTATTATTTGTATAGTTTGAAATGTTTTTATGAATTTAATTATGTGAAATACAAATTTTAGGAATATTTAGGAATATATATCTGAACATACTACTTCTATGAATATTTATTTTTTGCGGCAACATGTTGCTGATAGTCAATTTTTTATTATCTGCATAGTTTGAAATGTTTTTATGAATTAAATTGTGTTAAATATAAATTTTATGAATATTTATGAATATATATCTGAACATGCCACGACTATAAATATGAATTTTTTGCACACAAGTTGAAAAAGTAGAAAATAGTTCCATATTTAATTGAAATTATAAGTTTTCAATTAATAAACAAAAACATATTGATGGAAAGAATCTATTTTTTCATGCAAAAATAGAAACAAATTATTTATATATTTGTTCCCATTACAAAAAATAAAGTAAGACTGCACATTGTTGCTGCAACATGTTTCCAATAGCTTTGTTCTAATTTGGACCAACAAAATCAATTTTTAATCTCAAATCTCATCTACGTTTTAATAAATTGCCTGCAATAAACTACATTTACACTTTTATGAGCCAATTCAGCACTTGTCAGTGCACCATTTATCAAACTTAAGGCAAAATTTGTGCCAAAAAACCCCACTAATAATGACACACCCATAATTTAATGAACTTGAACATTATCCATTCGTCTCATGAGAACATTGAACGAATGTTCGCACAGCTGTAGCCGCCAAAAGAATTTCCTCGAAATTTTTAATAGCTAAATCAGCACTTTTTGACAGACTTAGACTCAGACTTGACAGCAGACGGTTATTTTTAAACAAATGCATTAAAGCAACAAACAATACGACGGCGCTATAGAATCAACATTTAGTGCTTTACACAAATTGAGCGGAAATATTAGACAAAACATGTATAAAAATCGTAAAATGTTTACACCACTTGGAAGTGTCAGACAGACTAAAACGCGTGAAAAAGGTTGAAAATAGATAAAGGAAAATATATAAAAAAAAGCGCAAAAATTGCTAAGAAAAAAGTCAACAAAGCAACAAAGTACAGACAATGCGCACGTAAAGCATTTCGATGTGTGCGTGCAGACAGTTGTGAGTGTGTGTGTGTGTGTGTGTTGATGCCGGCGACGACCTTGGCGGTGGGCGTTGCACACAAAAATAAAGGCTTGACGCCAATCAGAACTTTTTGATGAATCACAGCGCAAAAATAAATTAAAGAAAACAATAAAAAACAACAACAACGACAACAACATGAAAGCACACGCAAGCACAAATAATTTTTAATTTAATTGTTGCACATGTACGCTGAATGCGGGTAAATTGTGTGCTTATTTGAATTGATAAACAAGCAGGCAAGATTGCTGTGTTTAGCAACATTTGGTGCGACATGCTGAAATGTTGCTATTGCAAAAAAGTTAAAGAAGAGATATAAAACTAGTTGAGACAAAATATAAAAATACTAAAATTTTTGCACTGATAAGCACCTGTTGGAAATTTGTAAAAAATAAAAGCAAAGAAGCAATGTTTGTTGTCAATAAAAGCTAAAATTTATGGGGTAAGGCTTGTGGTATCAACTAATAAAATTCAAAGCACCAAAGCAATGGCAAATAATGAAGTTTGTTGAGTGAAAAGTGCAACGTTACTTGGCCGAATCAACGGTGTGGCTTTATCGCGCCATTAGTTATCAATTCCTTATCGCTTCTACAATGTATTCAGACAAAAACGAAGTGTTAAAAGCTCAAAGTCATTGCGATAAAAAGTGGGTTACTGCTTACGAAAATGAATTGCAGCTGCAAGGTGACTGTGTCGCAACACTTGTGTTAGATAAAATTTTTGAATGGAATGCATGACATGTTGAGCCATCAATCAAACAGTCAAAGCGGTAAATGTCAACAAGCTTCAAACAAGAAATTCAAAACAAATGGCACTGCTTTTGTGGGGTGTTGCAAAGTTTAGAAACAGCAAAACGGTTTATGGACTTTCGAACTGTTTAATGGAATTTAGAGAATATTGAGAAAAAAAATTGAGAAACTTGAGAGAATTTGCCTGCAAATGGAACCATTGACATTTGATTTTAGGCTTAGCCAAAGTTGGCAAGATTTTCTGTTTATCTTCTGCTTAACTTTTTTCAAACATTCCACGAAAATTCGTAGATGCTTTCTGAAAATTTCACATGTTTATCTAATCAGTTAGCACTAACCAAAAATACTCTTTGATAAGTTTTTGCTACTGCAAAAGTTTGCCAAAATTGCAACTTACTACTGAAAATTCATATGTATCGCCCATGTTGCAGTCTGAATAATGCAACACGATTTTTTTGTTATTATTTCGCTGTTAAGGAAAAATCCTATCCGCTTTCTTTCCACAGACACACAGCACACAGCACAGCACAGACTCGTGCGCAGCGCCATTCTTGCTCCTATAATTCACTACACAAAACTTACTCAACCAACTTGTTTCGCACCCGTGTCCCACCGTCAACGGCAGCAACAACGCCACCACTACTGTCGCCATTGCCAGCAACAGCAGCAAACATCGCACAACACCAGCAAAGCGGCGGCGTCACCAGTTACGAGTTTGTGAGTTGGCTCGCTGGCTGGCGAGCTGACTGCTTGGTTTGTTGGTTGGCAGCCTGCTTTGGCGTTTAAGTGAAACACGTTCTGACTTCCAACGCGATTGTTGATTGTTTGCAGCCAATTCAGCGCGTCACATATAACGCTGCTCAGCTGCAACAAAAACAACAATAGCAATAACAACTGCGTTTCCAGCAACATATATGCATATAGTAAACATAACAACAACAACAAAACTAAAAACTGGAACGAAATAAAGCAAAAGAGCCATAAGAAAAAACACGTTTTCGCAAAAGCCAAAGACAGACAGACAGATGGACGGACAGACGAATAGGCTGACAGACGCAGCGATAACGCCAAGCTACGCTTGCGCGTCACCAGCAGCGGCAGCAGCAGCAGCAGCAGCAGCAATCACAACCAGTGGCAGCACATGCAGAACGTGGTAGAAGCGTTGGTTGACAGAGTTGGGGGCGCAGCGGGACGCAAAGGTAAAAGCTTCAAAGACGATGGCTATGGCGAAGACGTCGACAACGACGACGACGACTCCTCCAGCAATTTTCAAGTGATTAGTCATCAACGCCGCTTTCTATACAAACAACAACAATAATCAAGTAAAAGGTAACAGCAAAAGCGACAACCACAAACAAAAAAAAACGTATACAACAACGGCGACCAGAACCAGCGCACAGCTCAACCGAGGCAAAGCCCAACTTGGTCTTGGATTTCGCTTCATCAATAGCGAGAAGAAGAAGCAGAGAAAAAGGCTGAACGAATAATATTACCAGCCTGTGCTGCTTCGAGTGTGTGAGTGGCAGCATTTGAAGGTTCCATGGCCATGGCGCAAGTTGGCCGCTCGGCAATTTTTATTTAATTTGTATTTTTATTATTTTTTGTTTTTGTTTTGCCTATTGGTTGATATATTCAATGGTTGGACGGCTCATGCTATTACTTGTTGTTGTTGTTTTCGAATAGTGATTGTTGTTGCTGTGGTGGCTGCTTCTAACGCTGCTTCTAAGTTCTGGCCACAGCGCTTCGTTTATTTGCTGTAACGTTCAGTTGAGTGTTGCTAAAGGTTCTTTAATCTTCGTCAATTCGTTTTCACATTTTTCAGCCTCTGCTATTTGTTCGTCTTCGTCTACTTCGTATTCTTCGAATGCTGTCCAGTTTATGCGGTTTCTGCACCAAAGAACGTAGCTTTATGAAGAAGCGTCTGTTCTTTGGTGGTTTTTTTTAGCAATCAATGTATTTGTTGTATTATGATTATTGTAACCGCTGTTTTTGTTGTTGTTGTTGTCATGGGTCGATTGCTTTGTTTGCGTTTTGCGTAGTCTTTTGTTTAATTCGACCAAAGCATTATTAATTTTTGGTCAACGCCAACACAACATTGGATTGACAGAAAGCCGAGCACAACAACAACAGCAACAACATGAGAAGTATTGTCGTCGCGCAATTATCAATCAGCGACAGTGGTTTCTTTGAATTTTGCATCGTGTTAATTTGATTAGATTCTTTGTTTGTTTTTTAGTATTTTGTATTCGTTGTGATTTGTTGTTGTTACCATTTTAATTTATGTATTTATTTTGATTTTTGCATTTATAAACGCTGTGAATACAGCAATAAATTATGTGCCACTCAACAGTTCCCCGCGCAACATTTAGGAATATTTGTGCATAAATTAAAGCTTGGCTTCGGGTTTGCGAATTCTTATTGGGTTTTCAGCATTGTTGTTGCAATATTCTATTAGCAATTCCATTTGACTGATTAAGGACTGACCAGCATATATAGTTAGTTGTTAATAGATGAGCGAGAAAGTCAAGCAACATGTTGCATTGAAATGAAGATTCATGGCGAAACGAGGTCTGTGGCAATTTGAAGAGTTTAGTCAGTTTTGAAATAGTAAATATTGCTAACATAAGACAGCAGTGGGTACAAATTTTGGTGCAAGCACAGGGTGACCAAAAATTATACATTCCTCCTTTCAAATTTAATGTTGCTGCAACAAATTTATGACAAGAAATGTCTCACAGTTGAGTTGAGCAGTTGATCTTGTTGGCCTATTGGCTTTTTGGCAATAAACTTAGGCTGTCAAAACAATATATTTACTTATTTATTTATAATACAGTCAAACAAAAAATACATTTTAAATGTAACTAGAATATTACAAAATAAAAAATTTCAATTAAAAGATTCAAAAATAACTTTTAAGACTATTACTCTTAGAAAGGAAAGATCTAAGTGTGGTTCCAGGCTTCAAAACTTTTCTTATCAAAATTGTAAAAAGAATTGTTAGTTATGTTGTTAGCCTATATGAGCCAACAACAATTCTAAATTGTCGATAGTGATTTTACATAAAAAAGAATTGATAAAAGGAATTTTTGAATTTTTTGGGCGATCTTATCCATTATTTTTCACATCCACATACAAATTAATTTGAATGCAATATAAATGTTGCGGCAACATTTGAGCAGGAAACGTGACTTAATCAATATTGAATCAAAAAATGCTTAAGAAAAACAACAGTCAATCTCATTCAATCCAAACCGAATCTTCTAAGTCTCAATTGCTCAATTCAACTCAACAATAAATCAATGTTGCTGCAACATTTCACTTGTTATTGCAGTCCCTAGTCAAAAAACTGCAAAAAACAAAAAACTTTCAAAAACAGTTTCTTGCGTTTCCTGAATAATCAAAAATTTTTAGTTGTGTTGCTTTTGTAGTGCGTGTGCGTAATGAATTTGAATGCAATACAAATGTTGCAGCAACATTTGAGCATGAAACGTTGCTCAATCAATATTGAATCAAAAAATGCTTAAGAAAAACAACAGTCAATCTCATTCAATCCAACCCGAATCCGCTTTCTAAGTCTCAAGTACTCAATTCAACTCCACAACAAATCAATGTTGCTGCAACATTTCACTTGTTATTGCAGTCCCTAGTCAAACAACTGCAAAAAGTTCCATTTCATACGCCACGCGCATTTTGCCATAGTCAAACGCAGCTATTTCTTTGCACACATTTTTATTTATTTGCATTTTTTGTGAAATTTTGCAGTTTTTGCATTAATCTCTTTTTTTTGCATTGTGTCGAAATTGTTTGTTATTCTTCGTTTGGCGTCAAGGTGTTTGCTGATAATGAAATTTTATTTGCGCCGCATGAGTCAACACAACACACGCGAACTCATGCAAAGCAAATGATACCGGAAATTACTTGAAACATTAAAATCAAAATTGCCAAAAACGAAGAAAAAGTACCACCAAATCGAGAGAAAGACGCCAAAACGCAATCGACATGAATGTTGCTGCGGCTGGGATTGCTGCTTATTGGTATTTGTGTGCTTCTTTTTCGCTCGCTTTCCGATCGAATTGACCCAGTTCGAAGGTGGCAAGCGCGGCCTCTTCTACCTGAAATGAGTTTTGCGGTTGCGTTGTCGCGGCCGCTTTCAACTGCTGTCAGCGGCAGCTGCATGCTGCTGGCAGATGAGTGTGCAATTCGTGACGCTGCGCAGAGCTGCGCAAATTGAGGTTTATGGTTTTGACACTAAACAGGCTGCGATGTCTCCGCCGTCATAATGCTGGCTTTAAGCGGCGTTGAAGGTTACCGCGCACACGGCCACTTACGACAACCCAAACCGCAATTTTCAATAATTTTGCATAAAAATCCGTCAATAAATCAAGCGAGACAATTATTGGTAATTAAAAAAAGAATGAATGCTACCAATAGCTGTTTGTCATACAATATTTAGGGCTACTTTGACACCATTGTCAACGAATTAATGACAACACGTTCTTCGAATGGTGTCAAGCAACATGTTGACAGGCAGTGTTTGAGATCGCTGGCATTTATAGTAGTTGGAGCAACAAGGTTTGAATTTGGTTTTTTTCTCTTGGAAAAGATTAAAAAAACATCTTTTTTTGGTTCAGTTCAAACATCGTCAATTCAAACCAATAAGAGAAAACTCAACCCAATATAAGAAGTTGGACTAAAACGCCTCAATTCATAGGTGAAAGCCAAGTAACTAACAACTTTAATTTCGAATTGAATTTGAATCTCAATTGCCTATTCCCCAATCAAATGCGACAAAAGAAGCTGAAAAATCTCTTCTAACAGGATTTTAAACTGTGGCTTATTAAATAAATCTGAGCTGAATACATACAATTTTAACACGCATCCATTTCGAAAGATCAAATGTCAAAATTGAAGTATCATAATTTAAATATGAATAGCTAAATCCCAACTTAGACTTTTCTAATATAACCCAAAGGTATTAAAGTTCCCTTTAATAAAATCAAAATCAGAGCTAAACGATCTCGCAGCCAAATACGAGTATCGAATCAGAAAGTGTCGCATCCGCACCGCGCAGGTAATTCCTATAGGCCGAGAGACTTGTAATAAAATAGCAACGGCAACAATAAAAACAACAACCACACCGCTTTGCTTCCCTTTATAGAGTTTATTGACATTTGCAGCGTTTTGCTTTTTTTACCTATTCCGCTCAGCTCTCACATCTTCTTTCTCCTGCTGTTGCTCTGTTGCCGCCAGCACACTCTAGCTAGCTCGCTCTCGCCTACTGCACAGTCGACTCAGTGGTCGAACGTCGACGCACACAAAACAGGGGAAGTGAAAACTTGCCTGCTCCTGTTCTGGCCGTGCGGACACTTGCTTTTTTGTTTACATTGCACTCAAGTGGGCAAAGCAACAACAATAACACACATTCACGCTCTCTCCTTTGCGTGATTATTTTATTTATTTTCTTTGCTTTTGATTCTTATTTGCTCACTTTGCTTTGCGCATACGTTGTGCGCGGCTAAAAAAGCAACGACAGCGGGCGGAGCAGGCGAACGTAGCAATAAAAGCAGCAAATTTTAAATAACCTTAAACTACTTTTTTTCCTCGGCCACCTTTGTATCTTTTTTGCTCGTGTTTTGCTTTCGAATTCACCACCTCACCACGCTGCTGGTGGTGATGGCAGTGGTGTGTTCTTTTAGTGCGCTGGCCTGTAGCCACCGGCAAAGTTGCGCATTTAATTGTGAATTTCTTTCAATTGAAAATTATTTCTTGCCACCAAATAAGGTTTTCACTCAATTTTTTTTTATTGATTCCACTTTGCATTTGCATTTCCAATTTCTCTTTGCTGCTTGTTTGACTTCATTTGCCTTCACTCTTCACCAGCAATGACCTCTACGTGAAAGAGAGATGCAAATACATGCAGCACATACACACGCACTCACACCAAACACAGCAGACGTCCGACCAACGTCGCTGCACTTCCAAAAAGAAAAACGACAATGAAGCGTAGAAAAGAGCATAAGCCCGCAAAATTCCACTTGTTTTTGTTTTCAATTTTCACCTCCACACTTTGGCAGGCACTTTACATTCGTTTGCATCACTTTGCCGCATTACATTTCAATTGTGTTACCCTGCACCATTCAGCACAACTGCACTTCTTTTCACAAATTCGCTGCCAATATTTCAATTCAATTTTTTCACGAACATAAAGCATTCGCTACAAAAATGACAAATTTCTATCCGCTCTTCTCACGTATACCAACTGGCTTGCGCGCTTGCCTTCACTCAACTGACAATCCGCGGCAGCGCAGTGTTGATATTTCACCTTTCATTCAATTGTGCACCTCCGGAAAAGGCACTGCACCGACCAATGACCGACATAATGCAGTTTGAAATTGTGTTGTTGTTGCGCAGTTGTGTTGAAAGCTTGTTTACGTATGTTTTAAATACTTACTGAATTTATTCAATTAGTGCAGGTAAATTAAATCGTATCATGATGCACAAATTTAATAGTACTATATTGAAACTATGAATAGCAACCCTATTGCGTATCTATGATTAGTGATGCTGCCATAGGTTTCCTATTTTACTCAATACTCAATGAAGAATTCTAATTAGTATATAGTTCATGTTTAATTGAAACTATATGTAAATAACTTGTGTTGTTGTTGTTTAACAAATCGAATAAGGGTCTTATTTTATAATTTTGATTCAACGGGATGTACAAATATGTATTTGGCAGTTAAATGTGAGTTAAAAATGCATTTAGTTCGAATTTAAACCTTTTCTCTGAAGTTCATAGAATATTTTTCCAAAGTAATAAACTTTGATGAACCCTACTAATAGCAACTTTATTGTATTTACTTAGTTTGTATGTAACCATTAAAAATATTGAAAGTGGCAACAAATACTTTGTGTTAAATCTGTGTCTTATAAACCAATCCCATTGGTGCCAAAAAAAGTTTTGTCTAAATGCAACACTGCTTCCAATCAGAATTCAGCACAACAGCTGTTCCAATTTGAATAGCATGCTGCCACCTAGTAACTAGTTACTTTACTTGCGCATGTACCTTATTATTTTGCCTAAAAGAAAACACGGTACTTGCAAAACCTTATAAAAAATAGTAATAAAGAGATTTCATTTACAATCTGAATACCTTTAAAGCGCTTTTTCCCTTTATCCCGCTACAAGTTTCCGTTTCCCTTTAACAAACTTGAAAAATTTTCGACTGGCAACGCCGTTAGCTTCAGTTAATAGCAACACCAAGAATAACCAGCGTAAACATCTGCGGCGGAAATTACTTGCTGTAATATTGCAAATATCGCAAACGGCGTCAGTACAATAAAGCAAGGCAGCAATAACAACAACAAATTAATATTAATAAAATACAATTTTCAAAGTGCTCGCAACGACCTTGAAAGAAGGAAAATCAAAAGCACAACAACAACACGGTTTATTGCTGAGGTGAACATAAAAGTAAAACGAAAACGAATATTTTAATTGTTAAATTAGAAATTTTCATACAATTTTCAGCTGCTCGTTACAGTGAAACGCGTACAGTTGCCGTCATTGAGTGAAATATTCGTTTATTAAGACAAATCAATTATCAATTCGGTGGTAACAAAGACAAAAATTGCCGACAGCGACCATGACGAATATGCGTCCGCCCAACAAGAATATACTGCTGAAGGTGGTCATTCTCGGGGATGGGGGCGTTGGAAAATCCTGTCTTATGAATCGTTTCGTTTCGAATCGTTACGATGAAAATAACTTCCATACTATTGGCGTGGAGTTTATGAACAAAAACATTGAAGTGGATGGCGAGAAATACACACTGCAGGTGAGTGAGTCGGTGTGGGGTCAGTGGGCGGTAGGCGGTGCAACGGAAGCGGAAATGGTTTGATGTGTGTGGAGAGCAAACAGAAGCTTCCGTTGTGCCCTATTTTCAATTATTTACGACTGTTAGTGGGTGCGGAAAGCAAACGGAAGGAGGGAGGCAAAAGTGAGTGCTGCATAAAGCTGAGATGAATCGTTGAGTGTTAGTGTCAGTTTTATCTGCTTCATTTTAATCAGTTGCTGATAAGTATATTTGCAGACGTTGTGCTAACATTTGCCTACGAAGAGAATTCATGTCATTGGGCTGATAAATTTAGGAGGCCTAAGGTCCGTTACTTATTATAAGCAATGCCTATCAGTGTGTATGGAAAAACTAAGGAGACTTGGCCAGTCAGTTCACATTCTACTTTCGCCCACTGTGCGTTGCCTTCTAAACAACCCCGAATCTGGTCTGATTTGTATTTGAGTAGTTCAGAACAAACCTCTGAAATTATTAATGCTGAAGTGATTATTGATTTATTAAATCATTAATTTAAATGACATATAACTTAATTATGATTTTTTTATTCAGCGCAATCCCATTTCTCTAAGTACTTTATTAATTAACAAATCGTTATTTTTTATTCACCTGTCATGCAAATTGTGACGACAGTGACGCGTGGAAAAGTAAGTTATTTCACTGTTTACACGCAACCAAAAAAACCCAATGAAATAAAAAAAAAAACTGACATTTCTGTTTGACTTTACTGGGTTTAAAACAGGTGTGTGGCTGCATGTGTGCGTGTGTTGCCGCAGCGCGTTGCAAAACCAAAATTAAACAATAACAACGTTTTGTTGTCATTTGCTGTCTATCTACACGCTACAGTCAGCAATGAATGTTTGACTAGTAACACAATTAAAAAATAAATAAATTTATTGACTTGGGCTGAATACTTGCAGCAATAAGAAGAGCAAGAGAAGACTTTTCTTTAATCTACTTTGTATTTTTTTTTTAATATTTTTATTTTATTTTATTACTAACATCTTTCTGGCTAATATTCTTATTTTAAACTTTTAAACCTTCTCACATTAATCAACTTTTCTGCTTCCTTTCATTCAAAAACTATAAAATTTATTTTGTTTCTCAACCCTTTCGCTACAGATTTTTACTGGGGAAAGCTACAATTTTAAATTTTACGTTTTGGGATTCTATTAGCAACATTCTATCAGACATTTTTAATTTTTATACTCGGACCCTGTATTTTAGTGTTTTTCTATGAGAGCAACCACATCGTTGTGGCTGCAATAATTATTTAAACAGAAAACTTTTTACGCATAACGAAAATTTGAATATTTGTTCATTTACTTCAGCCGAAATTTAAAAAAAGTATCTAAATTGAAAGAAAACGTAAAATTAAAAAGTTACCTAAAGTTTTCTGCTTCTTCTTCCTTTACTATGTCGAGATATACCATTAAAAAAACGTGAATACTTCTCTTCTTTTAACTTTAATATTCAGTTTATTAATTTCGTATTTTTCCTAAAACTTCAAACTATTCTTAGGATCAATAAAAAAATGTATTCTTGAAACCACAGAGAGTTCAGATGTCCACAAAGTAGCATGTGTCATATGGCAACAAAATAGCAAAATAGTTTATTGTCTTAAGTAGGATTTTTGTTTAAAAATTATTTATAAATAAATGAATGTGAATATGAATATTGTGCAATTTTTTCTAACTAGTTAATTACTTATTTTATTACATTATACTTAGTTTTACTAATGTTTGGGTTTTTTAGTGTACCAAACATTTTTTATATTAGATTTTCGAATTTAAGGTGGATTTTTCCAAAAAAAATCTTTAAATTATTTTCATAAATTTTAATAGTCATGAAGTAATTGATTAGAAAAAACTTGTGCTTTTGTATTTTGTGAATTTGTACAAATTCTCACGCACAACACGGATGGTTGCGGGTAGCTAAGCCTTAATCTTGTAATCGGGCTGTCGTGCCAGTCAATTATTATGCTATTAAATTTGTACATATATTAAATATTTAATGTATCAAATTTGAATTATTTTCAACCAGAATTTAGCGTCAAGTGTCTCAGTAAACAGCAATGTTAATAAGCATTTCTTTTGTGCTGGAAATGCCGGCTCCCGTTCATTGACCTCAGTCGCATTGGTTTTATTTCAGTTTCTTTTGAAGTAGAAGCAAAAAAACGAAACACTTAAGTGAACAAGGCATAAATTTAAGTGCTATAAATATTAGTTTAAACACTGAAGAAGGTTAGACTAAACGCTAACGCTGCTGAAAATATGTGATATTATTTTTCAATATTTATGTATCTCCAAAGTAAGAATAGCCTTGTGGTCATGTCATGATGAACAGACGAAACTATTGATTCACTTTATGGCACTAACTACTTGCATCTCCACCGCTACACCATAAATCTTTCTAATTAAAACTCATTCTCATTTGTTGTTCGCCATTTGCCCGCTTCAATTGCTACACTTTTATAATTGCAAATTGCCAATTTAACACTATCACAGCTCGATCTGTGTGATTGAATCTCACACAAAACAGAACAAATTACAAACGTTTATACATGTATACCAAACAATCTCTTGTTTAGGCAATAAAATGTGCTAATGTCAGCACTTGTAATCTCGTATACGATTTTGTGATTTTATTTATTTGATTTGCCTTTACTTTTAAAAAAATTAAGTGAAATTCAATGCCACACGAAGAGCTTTCAAAGCTCATTTTAATCAACTTATAGAGTCATCAAAAATTGCAAGTTTAGCATTGTTCTTGTACTACAAATATTAACGCCAAATTTAAATAAATTCAATCTATGTTTATCAGTGAATTTATGCTTATCAGTGCAGTCGACTAGTTTGACGAACAGTAAATGTTTAGCACATACATTGGTGCTATGTTCATACTAATCTCTATGTACACAGTACATGGTTTAATCTTTGACCGTCGCTCTCGCTTTGCTATGCTTAGTTTATAACTCAAAATTGTTATCTATGCGATAAAGTATTTGAAATTCTAGACTTGTCTATCAATGAACCCCAACAATTTCGCACCATATCAGTTGAAATATATTTATTATTTCGCTCGAACTTGTTATTGAAGCTCAGTTGGTGTTCGTCTAGTGTCAGGTACGCATTATTTTTGCTCCTTAAACGCTTTAAATAATTTTTTGAAATTTTTAAACATATATTTTATTCATTACTCTGTGGTATTTTGTGGTGTTTTGTAAGTTAATATCCCAAAGTTTGACAGGATCTATAAAAAGTTGCAATACAAAAAAATTACAAAATTAAAATTAAAAATTACAAAATTACTTTGAACTCGTTTTGGTAGATTTTGTAACTTAAATAACAACAACCAGCTTGTTTTCCGAGTAATCGCGTGTTTTTTGATTATGCAAACATTTTTGCTGTGGTTTTCATTACACTTGATTAATTTCTAAAGAAAAATTTTCTTTTATGAAAACATGTGGTCGTTTTCAATTTGAATATTCAATTGCAAATTGCATTAAAAAAATTGATATTTTAAAAATTTATGAAAAAATTTATTTTAAAAATGTATTAAAAAATTTATTTTCAAAAATTTATTAATTTTAATTTTTTTTAGTTAGTGAATATATACTAATTAAACACAATATTGCTGTATAAAACTGAGTGCTAGTGTTCAACTTTTCTGGCATTTTTTACATTCAATGAGCTTTATTTTTTTGTTTATAAATTCAGGTTTTTTAAAAATAAAAACAAAAAGATTAAAAAAAAAAATAATAATTATTTCAAAAAATTTATTAGTTTTAATTTAAAATTTTTTAGTTTGTGAATATAAACTAATTAAACACAATATTGTTGTATAAAACTGAGTGCTGGGTGTTCAACTTTTCTGGCATTTTTTACATTGAATGAGCTTTATTTTTTCTTATATAAATGCAGGTTTTATAAAATAAAAACAAAAAAAATAAAAAAAAAATAAAATAATTTATTTTAAAAAATTTATTTACTTTAATTTTTTGTTAGTTTTTGAATATGAACTAATTAAACACAATATTATTGTATAAAACTGAGTGCTTGGTGTTCAATTTTTCTGGCATTTTTTACATTCAATGAGCTTTATTTTTTCGTTTATAAATTCAGGTTTTTTTAAAATAAAAACAAAAAGTATAAAAAAAATAAAATAATTTATTTTAATAAATTTATTAACTTTAATTTTTTGTTAGTTTGTGAATATGAACTAATTAAACACAATATTGTTGTATAAAACTGAGTGCTTGGTGTTCAACTTTTCTGGCATTTTTTACATGCGATGAGATGTAGTTTTTGGTTATAAATGCACTTTTTTTTTAATAAAAACAAAAAGCTTAAAAAATACAATGAACACGTTTGAAATATACATCGAGTTAAACTTGTTTGGCATCGAGTTTAACTTTATTCTTTTGATAAAAAAAATCAAATAGCATTCGTTTCTTTCATTTGCCTATTCAATTAGCCAGAGAAATTCCTCGCCTCTGTTTGCAATGATATTCAATTTTGCATAATATTTTCGATTTTTTCACAATCGAATCGCAATTGACGTATCTATTTTTATTGAATTTTGTGTGAATTTCTGTGCATGTAATTACAAGTTGTATTGCCAACAGCAGCCAACAATTATCAGACAACAGCTAAAACAAAAAAGTTGCAGTCGATACAGCGCACTCACGTATATCAAGCGGGCAATTGTCGCAAATACGATCGTCTGGCGGCACTTTCAAGCCTTTGCCGCTGTATCATAGACTTGTGGGCTACTAATTACATAGACAAAACAACTCTAGTCGGAAAATTGCTTCCAGATGTTGAATATGCTTATTTATTTGTTTCGAAAGGCTACTGTCAGTAATTTAACTACTCGTAATAATGATTGAATAATGACAGTGGCGATTATAGTTTTAAGGCGTTCAGTGCGTACTTAAAACAGCCTAAAAGTGCTGTTAAAATGTACTAAAACTGTATAGAAGTGAAGTCCACAGGTACTATAGAACATCTACATACATATAGTAGTAAATACATTGTCTGAATTAGCGGACTTCCCTTTTCTGTCGCCTGCAATCATAAACGTTTATTTAGACTTTGTACACAGTAAATCTCTGTGTTGCGTTGACAACAACAAAACTATGCGCTGTGTATGAAGGGTTGAAAATGTTGTCTGTCAATGCCGCGTATTATTAATCGATTTACAATGAACGTGAGTAATATGGTCGGAATAGCTTAATCGTAAAAAATACTAAACGCTTGCGCAAGTTAGTTGCGTAATTTGGGAAACCTACTTATAACAGTCGCTATAGCTTGTTTGCCCTTTGAAGTATAGAGTTATGACATTTTATCAAAATTTATGAACCATTCGAATTGATAAAATGTTACTTTGTGACAGTATAAAGGCAGGTTTTCATACGTTTATCTACTAACTAATAGATAGATTTTCACACTTCTGAGCCAAAGAGTTTAGTGAATAAAGTTTCAATATTCAGTGAAACTTTCCATTCATTATGTTCATCTAGTTTTCTTCTTAATAAGGTTTTATTATTTAGTGAAAAATTCTCGATAATTATTATTTTGGGATTTTTTTTTGGTTTACGTTGCTTCATAACTTTTATTTAAAAATTTTTTATTTACATTCCCGATAACTATTGGGTTGGGGAAAAATTATTGAGCGTTTTTCCGTTCACTTGACTTTAAAGTGCAATAACTTTGCAACGGTGAGCTACATCTAGTACGTTTGTTTTTTGCTTAACAAGAAACAAATTAGCCGAATAATTGCGAAATTTTATTGAGATTTGTGCGTCGTGTTTAAAGTTATTGTAAAGCAAAGATGAGTGAAATTTCGGAAAAAAATACGGGAAGATCGCGACACAGGCGCGTGAAAAGATTTGTGCCGTTTATGGTGAAGATACTCTATCTCAATCAACTGCCAGGAAATAGTTTTGCTCGCTTTCGATCTGGAAATTTGGAAGTGAAAGATGCTTCTCGCTCTGGTCGACCCATCACCGAAAAAGTCTACGAAATTATGGCTAAGGCTTTCAAGATAGTGGTTTCAAAACGGCGCATCTGCGCCGATGCCTGGATGCCTGGGGCATTACCACTCTAACCAACCATGGCTAAGGTTCAAGAAGACCATCATATAAGCAGTCATAACATCGCTAAGGAACTGAAGATCGACCACAAAACCGTTTTGAACCACTTGCATAAAGTTGGTTTCAAAAAGAAACTCGACGTTTGGGTGCCTCATGAATTAAGTGAAAAAAATGTAATGGACCGAGTTTTCATTTGCGATTCACTCTTGAAACGGAACGAAATCGAGTCATTTTTGAAACGTATGTTATCAGGTGATGAGAAGTGGATCACATACGATAATGTTGTTCGAAAACGGCCTTGGTGCAAAAAGGATGAAGCTCCAAAAACGGTGTCAAAACCAGGATTGACGACAAGGAAGGTGATGCTGTGCGTTTGGTGGGACTACAAGTGTATAATCCATTACGAACTTCTACCGCCTGGTCAAACGATTGATTCCAACCTCTACTGCCAGTAATTAATGCGGTTGAAGCAAAAAATTGAAAAAAAGAGGCCGGAATTGATCATCAGGAAAGGTGTTGTGTTTCATCACGACAACGCTTGACCACACACATCTTTGCTGACCCGCCAAAAACTAGAGGACTTTGGCTGAGAAGTTTTAATGCATCCACCGTATAGTCCTGACATTGCACCCTCAGATTACTATTTGTTCAGATCTCTTCAACACGCTCTTGCTAAAAAAAAATTGGTCTCAAAAGAGGACTGCGGAAGGCACTTGGACCAGTTTTTCAAGGATAACACCCCGGAATTTTGCAACAAGGGAATAATGGTTCTGGCCGAAAAATGGCAGAAGGTTGTCGAAAAGAATGGACAATATTTTGAGTAATAAAATGTTTTTTTAATTAAAAAAAATTATGTGAATTTTTAATAAAAAACGCTCAATACTTTTTCCCCAACTTAGGAAAGTTACAATTTTAAATTTTACGTTTTAGGAAGATTTACGTTTTACGTTTAGAAATTTTTTCATTTTCATACTCGGACCCTGTATTTTAGAGTGTTTTTCTATGAGAGCAACTACATCGTCGTGCAGTGGCGGATTCAGGGGGTTTTTTGGGGGTTGAACCGCCCCCGAAATATTTGGATCGCCTATAAAACTACATACAAATTAAAAGGCATTTTACAAATATTAAAGAATTACTTTTTGAAACCCCCACGAAATATTTTTCTGAATCCGCGCCTGTCGTCATGGCTGTAATAATTACTTAAAAATAAAAATGTTTACGCATAACGAATATCTGAATATTTCTTCGATTACTTCAATCAAAATTAAAACAAAAAAAGGTATATAAATTGAAAGAAAACGTCAATATAAAAAGTTATCTAAAGTTTCATGCTTCTTCTTTACTTTGTCAAGATATACCATAAAAAAACGTGTATACTTCTCTTCTTTAAACTTTAATATTCAGTTTTTTAATTTCGTATTTTTCCTAAAACTTCAAACTATTCTAAGGACCCACAAAAAATGTATTTTTGAAACCACAGAAGGTTCAGACGTCCACAAAGTAGCAATTTGCCATATGGCAACAAGATAGCGAAAGGGTTAAATTAGAGCAATTTTTTTATTCCCAAAAATATGGATAATAATTATTTTAGGTCTCTACTTTTTGGTTGTCTTTTTTTGTTGTTTGTTTGGTTGAATGGTTGCTACCACAAGTATGTAAAATAATTAGGTTTTTCTGGTTCCATATTCACATTTGTGTTGCAATTGCCTGGTATGAATGGATGTGAAAAAGCTTCCTAATTTCCATAAGTTCCTTAGTTGAAATAGAAAGGGACTCCCGAGCGAGCGAAAGTAGAAGTGCGTTTTTCGGTTTCTCTTCTCTCTTCTTTTTTTTCTCTATTATTCTTATTATAAATTCAAATTATAATCTCTTATTATTCACACTTCATTTCACTGTAAAGCCAATTCAAATTAATAAAATGTCATCATAAAGAAATTACTGTTTCTGTTAAATCATTTTTCAGTAATTTTATTTTAATTGAATTATTTTCATACATTCCAAAACCACAACAATGCCAGCTTGTAATTCCACTGAAATTTTAACTCAACCTAAGCACTCAAACCGGTTTTCTCATGAATTTGATTAAAATTTTATTAGCTGTTCTAATGAAATGCGCTGCACTTGCTCTCTTTTTACAGATCTGGGATACAGCGGGTCAAGAGCGCTTTCGCGCGCTGCGCACGCCCTTCTATCGCGGCTCCGACGTCTGCCTGCTGTGCTATGCCATTGACGATCGCTACAGCTTTCGCGGCCTGAAGCAGTGGCGTGACGAATTCATCAACTATGCCGATGTGAAGGCGGACAAGTTTCCCTTTATTGTTGTGGGCAATAAGGTAAGTTGTGCTAATTGTCTTTCAATGTTTTATATATTTTAATAATTTTCATTTTATTACATGACCACAGAATGATATGTCATCCTGCCATCGTCAGATTAGCCTGGACGAAGTGCAACAGTGGTGCGCGGAAAATAACATTGCCAGTGCAATTGAAACCTCCTCGAAGGCGGCGCACAATGTTACCGATGCCTTTGTGTTGGCGGTGCGTCAGTGGAAGCACATGGAACGTGTGGCCGAAATTGAATTGCGTCAGCAGAGCGATACCATTGATCTGACGCGCAGCATACGGCTGGCACAGAATCGGCTGTGCTGCACAGGTGGCACAGCGACGGCATCAACGTCGGCCAGCGCCGAGCTGGAGGATGAATCGATGCGCAGTCCAAGCAGTGGCGGCAGCAGAGCGTCACCGTTGCGTTTTGTCAAAAGACAGCAAGCAAAACAGCCATCACCAACAATGAATTATCGGCTTTAAGCTGTTTGAGGGTAAAGAAAATATTTAGGAAAATATTTTGTGTGCGGGCTGTCTGCAGCGTCAGTTTGAAGTGTGAACCAACCAAAGCAGCTAAACCAGTGCAGATTCTGTGCAGAGCTGATGTTTACAATGATTCAAGTGGAAACGAAATTTCGTATTATTCTTTTGTAACTTATATGTAAGCTTGTTTAGGTGACACACGCTATTTGCTGTCTGAAAACAAAATGCTCGACAAAAATTGCAAAAATTCAAAATGTAAAATGTAAGGCACACTCAACACACAAGCAACACAACGTACTCATGCCATAGGCAAATTGTGAAAAATATGCTTTGATAATTATTTATATATACTTTTACACATACAAGTAAATACTAGCGGACACTTTCAAATCATTGTCCCACACATGTCAAGCACGCATACGCACAACTTAGTGTCTTACTTTGACATAGTTTTAAAGTTCAAATGTTGTGTTTTTATGACAGCCAAACTGCAACATTCCACTAAACATCTTTTCAATTGAAAACTCATATTGAAACTAATACTATTATCTACTATTTTTATCCTAAAATTTTTGATTTTCACTCTATCGAAAGTTTTATGAAAACACTATTTTCTAACAACAAAAAATTAAGCCCAAATTGCTCTTTTCATATTCTCAACAACTCTGAGAATAACAAAAACTCTTTTGGACACGATTAATATATCCAACAATTCTGTACATTCTTATTGTTGTTGCCGGAAATGCTTATTTTCGCAACATACATAAATCTTTATGCTCAAAGCATTTACTAATCTTATTGAATATGATTGCAATTGACTCTTAGCCACAATTAGTAAGGCATTCCATTGCAATATTTCTGCAAAATTTAAAGTTGAAGTGAAATATTGTGAATTATTTAACCACTTTGACATTTTATATATGAAATGTTTGTACAATCTATTGCATTTGACTTTTATCAGTGGCTATATGAGTGCTATTGTTATTGTATCCAACTATTGTGGCAGTGTGTTTATTTGATAAATTATTACTGCCTTCTGCAAACTTGAGTACGTATATATGCATTAAAACAACGCACCTACTGAGCTGCATTTGGTGATTTTGGGTAGTTAATTTAATTGTGCCTTTTTTATTGTACTAACAATTTGCACTGAAATTACACACCGACACAGCTATTGCTGCATAAACACCCCAGCGGGAAAAAATAATGTATAGGAATGCATATTTGCTTGCAAGCTATGCATTACAACATGCATGAATTTTCTCACGGCGATGTCCTACGAAATGTAATGCTTCCATTTTTTGCATTACCTGAGAGTATATGAAGACATGCATCCCAAAAACATGTACGTTTTCATCATTCGCCTAGCATGTAGGAAATCGTACATTACTCGGTAATGCATAAAATGATCTACCAAAAACCTTTACACCCAAAATGAAATGTTTGTTGTTTTGCATTATGTTAGTTTTTATTTTTAAAGAAATTCAAGCCCAATAGATTACATATAAATTCATACATTCAATACATATAAATACATTAGATGAGAAAAAATTAAAAAACTAAAATACACTCACTTCAATAACATCCCTTTGCTTCTTTGTTCGTCTTTGGACAGGCATTCTGAAAAAGGAAAATAACTCAATATTAAAAAAAATCCAGTAGACAAAGTTATTTTGTAAATTCATACTTACCAAAGTTGCTTTGAATATTTTTGTAAATATTTCTTGTTTCCGTTAATCCACGGGGCTTCGTGATGTTTGTATGAAAACGCTGGGAGCTGTTAAAGAGATATTAAAAAAGATTAATGAAATTAATTGTCTTTGCAAATGAAACTTTATTAAAACTCACCTCGTTTGATGAAACAATCCGCGCACTTGCTGTCTCAACGATTTTTCTATCACAACTGAAGTTATTTTTCCGCAAATCAAAAGAAGCGACCTTTTCAAAGAAACAGTTTCTTATTCTAAGAAAGATTGCGCCGCCCCCTCAGAATTTCTTCGGAATTTGCAATCTCTTTGGTATAAAAAACAAAGCACAATTAAAAGAAACGAAAGCTATGCATTACACCCTCGCTTACGTGGTAATATATGTTTTCTATTTGGGTTTTTCATATACGAATTCGTGCATGAACAACCTCATGCATTCCCAACTTTCCCGCTGGGACACTACACACGCACACACACACACACACACCATATTTATGCATTATCCTTTGTACTCGTAATCCTTACTTTACAAACAAACAAGCATATGTAATCATATATTACAAAATGCGCAACTAACTTTGCGGAATTATTTCATATATGATTTAAACTGCAAGTACACCAAACAAAAACACTCAACACTCGTAAATACCAAATATACCTTAATATGGTAATTGGCAGCAAGTGAAATGAAACACTATTTATATGAAGCTTAGCTTTAAGTGAGATATAATCAAAAATGTATAACATGAAATGATTGAAAACAAAAATCAGACGACGAATACATTTTATTGAGTGTGAAAAAGCAAATTGGTTTTATTGAATAGATTACAATTACGACGCAAGCCTGAAAGTAGGCAGTGATGTTGAACTCGTGCTGGCTTTTGGCTGTAATTCAACTTTTAGCTTTCTGGTGTGATGCTATTAACGCATTAGTACATTAAAAACATTACGTTACATTACATTGATCACGCAGGAAAATAGTTCGGAACTGGTTCCTGAGAATCGCGAAACGTTTTGTGAAAACATTGATTAAGGAGAGAGCAGACTTTTTTATTCGATTAAAGAGGAAAGATTGCGGCGGCACAATCACAGAACAACTTGTGGCCAACATGCAAATCATTGATGGCTTTACATGCGAATCCTTGGACACAACAGAACATTTTATCTGATTCTGTTCAGCGTTCTTGAAAAACTGGAAGCGTGTTCCTGAAACCCCTTTCACGATTCTCATCTCCCTTTGCTTTCCTCTCTCGTTTCTTTCGCTATGAGCTCAGTGATCCGCATGGACTGAATGCTATGGAAAGCTTAAAGCATTCCTGACCACTCTCACATTATTATGGCAGTGAAAGGGACAATTATTATGAAATAATAAGTCACTAACATGAGAACGAGACAAATAAAATTTCCAGCTGTATAACTTAGCAGCCTTTGAAGTACGCTGTTGCTTTTGGACCATTTCGGAAGAAGCAGCGCTGGTTATCTCAGGAAGGTTTCCATTAGACATTGTTGCAGATGATTCAGTAATCAGGATGAAGCTGACAACGGACGAACCAGAAGAAACTACTTAGAACTAAAAGAAAGCGCAAGAAGTTGACAGAAGCAATGGAATCGCGGTAAAGAAGGCAGATAAACTCACCGACTGATTCCCGAAAACGATGAGTTTATATTATTGCGTTCGATTGGATGATGAAATACTGATCATTGCACATCACTGTCGGCCCCGAAAGATAAACAGCAGTAACGCTTTTGACCGCAGGTATTCTGATTGAACCACGCATGAAAGGTCAAGGACGAAGCCCTACATAACAAATGTAATTACCCCAAGTTAAACAATCGTTCACAGCCATCATATTTATAAACTGCAGCTACATTAAACAAACAAATACTTAGACTCAAAAAGAATTTAAACTACCTCTATTCTTTGTTTGAAAATTCCATTGTTTTATTTTTATGCTTCTTGTTGTTTCTCAGTTTAATTATAATTTTAAATTCTTTAATTTTTCCACCAATTTTGTTTCAAACAAAACTTTCCTCTCTATTGGAATGTACTAAATATATAAAGAGCTATTTTTGAGAGCAAGACAATTTTTTCCAAATTTGTTTTTTCAATTTTCTTTCCATTTGATCAAATTAAATCACAACTATGCATCATTTTCTACATTGCAAATTCAATTTCAACTACATACAATTTATATTTTTTACATTAAACTATGCCTAAAATTAACCCTTGTACCCCGTAAGCATTTCTATTAAACTACTTTAAATACTTAAAACTGTATAATAAAATTCAACCCAAACGAAATTTTCATTACAAACTTTACAAGTTATAATATTATGTACGAACAGTTGGCTGTCACGCTACACACTTTAATAACAGCCTTTCTTTTGTTCTTATTCTTCTTTTTGGCAAATCAACTCTGTGTACCTCAATTTTCAGCTTAAAACTTAATTGTTCTAACACTAATTACAAGCAAGCATCACTAGCAAGATTCATGCAAGTAAGTAACAAAATTTATAGTACATGATATTTATACGTGTGGCTGAGAGAGCGGCACAGTGGGCTTTGTGTTGGCGTTCAGATGCTCGCTGTCGTTGTCCAACATATCAAAATGCCAGACAAACGCCAGCAAGCACTCAGTTTGGCGGTGCAAATGCGCGCGGCAGCAGCAATCGCTCACTTCTTCTTATTGTAGCCATAGGAATTGATTGCCACATACTCGGCATCGCACAGCAATAGCAGCTGATACCACTGGTCGCCGTCGACGCGCTTCAACTCCAGCACGCCACCATAGCAGGCCGGCAGACATTTGGGCGACATGTGCTTGTGCAGCGACTCGCGATCGGTGCCATGGAAGATGATGCGCGAGCGCAACTTCTCGCGCAGGAACGGCTTGAAGAGCGCAAACACCACATTGAACAGCTTGGGCTGGTTGATGATGTGTATGGCCTTGACGCGCACTGGCACCGAATCCTGCAGCCAGTCGACAATGCGCTTCGCAAAGGGCGGCGTAAACTGCCACGTCTGCGCCAGACTGAGACCGTCCATGTCGAATATCACAACGGCGCCGTTAATTTGTGTTTCCGGCTCTAGCATGGCGGCCTCCAGAAACAGCACAGCGCCCTTAAAGACCTCATCGAGCGTGACCTGTTTGTGCTTCCAGCGTTCTGAAAAAAATAACAAAATGTTAAGTTATGAAGTTATTGAAGGGATGGAAAGATTTAGGCTTTTTGTGCTACTTACTGCCCAACTCAAGCAGCAAGATGCGGCGTCCCAGCTGATCGCGATTGGGAAATACGGTCAGTATGTTGTTCTTGAAAATATTGGCCTCTTTGCTTGGCGTCAGGCCGTCATAGACATCGGCATGTTTCACTTTGAAAGAGTAGTAACGTTTGATCTATGAAAACAAGAAAAGTTGAAAGTTTTGTATACAAAAAATTTCATTTTTACCAACTAACCAAATCTCGCGCACTTTCAGGATAAAATTTACAGGGTCTTAGAAAACGTATCAGCCACTCATCGTTATCCTTGGGATACAGCAAATCGGTTTCGGCTATAAGAAACACAAAGTAAAAAATTTCATGATATAAAATAAGCACAAAAGACTCTCAACTTTCTTAGAACAATTTCTTTACTTTTGTTGACTAAAACTTTTGAGGTTTTTACCAAATTTTGTAAACGAAAACATAACAAACAAACATAAAAATATTTGAAAAATTGATTGGAAAAATTACAATTATTGGAAATTGGAAAAATTAAAATTATTATAAATCTCCAGCCCAATAAGACAAACGCGTGACGCACACATCTTAAATACCGCCAACGCTCCCGCCGACCCAACAAATCGTCTTTCAAAAAACCTGTCCATAACTACAGCCAAATTTCATTAAACTTTGACGACGTTGTTTCTGTTTATCTTATTTTCTAATTTTATTTTTCTAACTTTTTAATGCGGTTTTATTGTCATTTGAGGTTAGAGTACAAAACCGGACATTTTTGGCAAATTGAAATTGAGGCTGAAAACGTGAATATATCGAGAAGCGTCGACGTCAGTTTGACGCGCCGCAATAACCGCCAGCTGCGCGCTGCCGCAAGCGGTTAGCATCATTATGTTCAAACCGAACTTGAGCTTAATTTTATGTACAAAATACAGTTGAACATCCGTTTTGTTTTTTTCAATACTTTTGTATTGCCGTATTGACGACTATGAACAATATTGACCACATTTACTGGTAACACAAACCTAGGAACAACACAGTGCCATCAACAAGTTGTGGCCCTTTCAAGTGTAAACAACATTGCCAGCGCTGTTTAAACGTCACAATGGTTTACTTGTTGTTTTTGTATTTCGCAACTACCACGTGAAACGATTTGTGTTTTAGTTATTCCATTTGGGGCGTTTGACTATTTTATTACTTCACACCTGGCCGTGTTGAATGTTGTTGTTTCTCACATGAATGCTTCGATTGATGACGTATGATTTACTGTCCAATTGGCGCTCAGATGTGTCAAATTTGAGCGACATGCACGCGATTAAAGCCTATCGAAGCACATGGGCTGACGGTCAGTTGTTGACGTTGTCATTAATTGTAATTGACATAATAGTGATCTTTGAAAATTTCCTACACTTTTAATGTCTATTGTTGGCACACAATGACACGAAATGTAAAATATTTGTAATTATACTTTAATTGCATCAAACATCAAATGATCTTCAGATAATGACAAATGTTCTTCAGAAGAACAATTAAAATTTGTTTTCAAAATAGTGAAGTGATCTTCGTAAAGCATCAAATTACCTCCAGAAGGCATCAAATTGATTTCATAATAGCGAAAATGTTCACCAAACAGCATTTGAAAATAGTGAAATGTACACCAGAAGGCATCAAATATATTTCAAGGTAGCTAAATTATCTTCGGAAGACATCAAATGTTCCTCAGAAGCCATTAAATTTATTATAGAAAAGTAAAGTGATCTTTAGAAAGCATCAATGATCTTCGGAAAACATCAAATATTCTTTAGATGGCATCAAATTTAGTTTAGAATGGAAAAATGATCTTTGAAAGGCGTCAAATTGCCTTTGGAAAGCATCACATTTATTTCATATTAGCAAAGAGTGTAAAGAGAGTAATGTACACCAGAAGGCATTAAACATGTTACAAGTTATTTAAATTATTTATGGAAGGCATCCAATGTTCTTCAGAAGCCATAAAAGTCATTGAAGGATAGTAAAGTGATCTTTAGAAAGAATCAATGATCTTTGAAAAACATCAAATGTTCCTCGGAAGTCATACAATTTATTTTAGAAAACTTAAGTGATCTTTAGAACGCATCAACGATCTCCGGAAAACATCAAAGGTTCTTTAGAAAGCATCAAATTTAGCTTAGAATTGTAAAATTATCTTTTTAAATCATCAAACTACCTTCGGAAGGCATCAAATTCTATAAGAGCAAAATACTCTCCAAACAGCATTTTAAAATAGTGAATTGTTCACCAGAACTCATCAAACATATTTCAAGGTAGTTAAATTCTCATTGGAAGACAACAAATGTTCTTCAGAAGATATACAATTTATTAAGAAATAGTAAAATGATCTTTAGATCCCTTCCAATGATATTTGGAAAACATCAAATGTTCTTCAGAAAGCATCAAATTTAGTTAAGAATAGTAAAATGATCTTTGTAAAGCATCAAATTACCTACGGAAGGCATCAAATTGATTCCATAAGAGCAAAATATTCTCCAAACAGCATTTGAAAATAGTTAAATGTTCACCAGAACACATCAAACATATTTCAAGGTAGTTAAATTCTCTTTGGAAGACAACAAATGTTCTTCAGAAGGTATCCAATGCTCTTCCGAAGGCATCACTGCACTTTGATTCAAATATAAATCGATCGTCAGTGGGTACTAACACTTGCTGCTGCCTGTCTGCCTACCGCACCCAACACCCATTACACCGCGACTTCACCGATACTTTTGAATGCTACGCACACGTACATTCCAAAGCGATTAATAGTCTTTAGTTGCCAGAAGTCAGTCAGTAGTTAAACTATTTGCTCACTCATTACAGCTTCCTAAGTGCACTTGAAACTGCCAACTCATTTTTGTAAATACGAGTTTCTAGGTATTTCAAGTTTAAGTGCGTCCTGACCTTTAGCTTATTTGAATTTTAAACCTGTACGTGCTCTGGCACAACCACCAGTTCGTCGAACAGCTCACCCAACTAGCACACAGAAGTTCAACTACATTTATGTCATCAAATATTCATTTGCTTTTTCTAAGCATTACATAGGCCTAAAAAATAACCACATTTAAATTAAATACTTCATTTGGCTACACGTAAGCACAGGTACAATGTACATTGTCCTCGTTCGGGCGCTATAATCACCGATAGTGTCACCGCACTCTCTCACCTTCCATTAGCTGCTTAAGCTCTTTCAGTGCCTGTTCTTTGATTTCGGGCGTTTCGCGCAGCTCACGTAGGGCAACTTCTTTGGCATGTTCGGAGGGTTCGCCCAGCTCGAATTGCAACTTGTATTCACCCAATTGCACTGAGGGCATTTCAGAGACGTCGGACAACATGGTGGAAAACCCTGCAACGAAGAGAGTGAAAGAAACAATTTAGAATTATAAAAAGGCAAATATAATCATTATTATTACAATATTATATATTATATATGTATTGTATATTATATATATTAACAATACAAGGTAACCATTTAAAGATCTCTCTTTTAGAAACCCTTTCCCATATTGGCCCAGAACTGAAGCAGTCAACTTCACAAGCAAACTTTTTTCCAACAAAAGTATTCGCCATAGACAGAAAAAGGCAGTAATCACTTGTTGCCAGGTCCAGACTGTAAGATAAATGCTTAAGAACCCAACCAAACTCGCGAAACTTCTGGCCAGTCACTATCGATGTGTGTAGCCTAGAATTGTCCTCAAAACACCACAATTTCATTCCTAGGACCAAAGATTCTCGAGAAAATAGCTTCCTTCAGATGGTCCAATGGTTGATATCACTGCACAACACAAAAAAAAAATAACTAGGTTCTGATAATGGATTCTGGTAGAGGCGACCAAAAAAAATATACGTGTATCGGCGTTTTGAAAGTTTACGTCCGAATTTTTTTTTAGGAGGGGTCAAAGTTTCCCCCTTTTTGCTCATTCTTATGGTGATTCGGCATACGAAAACCATGTAAGCTCATATTTTAGGTATGTGATGTGTTCAGCAATTTGATGTAAAATACTACGAAGAACATTTTTGTGGAGCATTTTAACCCTGTAACTCCTATTTGTATGGGTCAATTTGACCCTTCTTTTCTAAAATGCCAAAAATATCCTGTAAAACAGGACTTTTTAAGGATCAAATGTATCACGAAAATATTCACCATAAAATTCTACGATAGGTCTCTGAACACATCAAAGCTCAGATATTAACCTGAACGCCAGAATTAAGCCGAAAATGTGTTTAAGGGGCCCGAACACTGTAAACTGCGATTTTTCATATGTTTTTTATTTTATTTATTAAAAAAAAACGGACGTTCCGATTTACATGAAACTTTACACATATGTTAATAAATGTTTAGATTACCTTTTTTACTACCTTTTTTAATTCGATTTGCCCCTTTCAAAACTTAAAACGCGATTATCTCGAAACCATGTTTTTTGACCGCGTTGACAGCATAACTGAAAAAGTTTTTATCCGATCGACCTGATTCAAATTGCATTCTATTCGGGAATAGTGTCGCTTCTGCTCGACGTAGCCGTTTTCCGATATATGCCAAACTTTTTTTTTTATAAATAATTTAGTGCAAAATTTTACGCGAAAAAAAAAACTTTTTCTTCAAACAGCCGCCATTTTTTTTCTAATCAATATTTTTAAAATCCCCTACGTCAAACAGTAGCCAGTAATGTATATTTCAAGAATCTTTTTTGTTTTTTGCTCGAGGAGGCTCCGTTATGCTGATTTGCTGTCAACGCGACAAGGGTCATTTTAAAAAGACGACATTTTGGATCAGCTACAGAATACAAACATGGCCGCCAAAAAAAAAAAAAAATAGTTTTCGATAATCTAAACATTTATTAACATATGTGTACAGTTTCATGTAAATCGGAACGTCCGTTTTTTTTTAATAAATAAAATAAAAAACATATGAAAAATTGCAGTTTACAGTGTTCGGGCCCCTTAAGTGTTTATTTCGTACTTATTCAAAATTGGTACTAAAATGTCCTACAAAACTTGCACGTGGAATAGCAGATGGAAGGGCAACCAATATCCCAAAAAACAATGGGAGCCGAGAGCTGAAGGGACATTAGGCCAGCATAATATTTTCCATCCACCACTTGTGCAAACAAAACAAATTGTTTTACAACCATTACATATAAAACTTGGTGTGGTAAACAATTTTGTTAAGTGTTTGGATACAGATGGATCGGCATTTAACTTTCTCAAGACATTGTATGGTCGCCTCTACCAGAATCCGTTGTCAGAACCTTGTTATTTTAAAAAAAGTTTGATTTTGTTGTGCAGTGTAATAGTAGGTGATGAGTTCATAGTAGATTATTAGCTACCAATCCCTCCAAACAATCAGCAAAACCTTCCTGGCAATCAATTCTGGCTGGTCCACTGTTTGTAATAGTTTTTGTTTGACGTTGTCGTAAGTGATTCACTTTTCATCACCAATCAACATTTTGTTGTGCTTCTGAGGTTTCTTGTCTTAACTCGTCGGACATCCATACATCGAGCTTCTTTTTGTACCCAGATTTATTCGAGTGTTTGAAAACATTTTTGTATGTAATGTTTTGCCTTTGAATATTTAGCTTTTAAAATTTTGACATATACATTTTCATTTAAACTAATACAGAACTATATATCAGATTTCCCTATGTAGAACCAATATTCCTCTAACTTCAATCAATAATGAATCTAATGTTTTTCAAAATTAGCTTCGAATGTTATGTTCTGTAAGACGCAGCACACCTCATCTACAATTAAAATTGTGTCTCCCCCTAGAAGGTTGATTTTAATAACAATTACACTAACAATTACGAGTACTAAGCTGTAATGAATATAATTGCATATTTATCATTTGTAGCTGACACGTTGAATGTTTACGCGCACTTGCAACGATTTCAAATGCCAATTATTGTCCATAAAGCCATAGACAGTGACAATTTGTAGTTTGATTCATTCTGTATGTTTTTACAAGGAAATATATGAGTTTCATGTTTTCACTCAATAATTAAACATTACTTACGCATTTTGTTGCTGTGTGTTTTTGAGTATTTTTTTAACACGCGTAATTAAAAATAATTAAACTTGTGTAGACCTGTTTACGTTGAGTATTTTAACTGTAATCGAAGTAAAAAAATGTTCACTTTTCAGTTAATTTATTTAAATTTTTTCTGATTTTAATTAACTTTTTTCTATATTATTCTGTTTTGTAGATATTCTCATATTTTTTAAATTTTTTATATTTAATTTTTCGATTTTTATATGTAATATTTTTTTATATACTATTATTATATTTAATTTAATTGTATTATATTTAATATTTGTTTAATCATATATTCTTCTATACTTTTATATATAAAAATCATTGTGCATTTAACCAAAAATCGCTTCTCTAATCTAAATTTCAAATTTAAATTAATTTTATACCAAACGCCAAACTTTTCAATATTTATCACATTACCGGTTTGCATAGCCTTCACATTGAAATGTCACTTAACGCAAGAGTGCCTAATTAATTTTATTCATAATTTGTTTTTTGTGCAATTGCCATATGATGCAACCAAGTAGGAATTAGGCAAACATGGTAAATATACGAATTACCATATTAAGCCGGCTAAATAAATATAAGCTTTGAGTTTAGACTATCGGACTCAGATTACCGCCAGTTAGTCATCGGCTGGTAATCACAATGCGATGTGAATTGGAACAGGTGGCAATGCGTTGGTTGGCATGACAGTGCACACATACGTCATATTTTGACGTATTGAGTTTCAATTTTAAAACGTTTATTTACGGTTGAAAATGTTGACATTACTGATGCTTTCAGAGAGCGGATGAGATAGTTCGAGTACTTTGAAGCTTTAGCGTAACAAAGTTACTGTCCGTGCGGCCGCATCCGAGCTAAATATTGACATAAGATTTAGTGTCAAATTTTAAGCGGATGTGAAAATTATGACAGATTTGCACGGATTAAAACGATTGTGAACAGTGCTTTTAATTGCACGGACTATCCGAAAGAGAGGACTTTTTGGATATTGGAACTGAAATTGTGATAGTTTAGGTGGTTGGAAAGTCCACAGTCCGAACTCTGTCCGAAAGTCTAAGCAGTTCTAGTGGACAGCGTATTATCAATAAAAGTTGTCAAGCAATCAAATTGTGATTGCGTTTTAATTGCTGATTTTAGTACACAGAAGTATAAGTTACTTTTACTTTTAGTTCTATTTATCCTTCTACTTCTATTATTTCTACTTTTAATTCTACTTCTAGTTTTAGTTCTGCTTCTACTTCTACTTCTATTTCGTCTTCAACTTATACTACTATTTCTACTTCTCTTCCACTTCCACTTCAACTTCTACTTCTACTTCAACTTTTACTTCTACTTCTACTTCAACTTCTACTTCCACTTCTACTTCTACTTTAACTTCTACTTATATATATTTCTACTTCTACTTCTACTTCTGCTTCTACTTCTACTTCTACTTCTACTTCTACTTCTACTTCTAATTCTACTTCTACTTCTACTTCTACTTCTACTTCTACTTCTACTTCTGCTTCTACTTCAACTTCTACTTCTACTTCTACTTCTATTTCTACTTCTACTTTTACTTCTAATTCTACTGCTACTTCTACTTCTACTTCTGCTTCTACTTCTACTTCAACTTCTACTTCTAATTATACTTCTACTTCTATTTCTACTTCTACTTCTAATTCTACTTCTACTTCTATTTCTACTTCTACTTCTACTTCTACGTCTAATTCTACTTCTACTTCTTCCTCTAATTCTATTTCTACTTCTACTTCTACTTCTACTTCTGCTTCTACTTCTACTTCTACTTCAACTTCTACTTCTATTTCTACTTCTACTTCTACTTCTACTTCTACTTCTAATTCTACTGCTACTTCTACTTCTACTTCTGCTTCTACTTCAACTTCTACTTCTACTTCTACTTCTACTTCTACTTCTACTTCTGCTTCTGCTTCTACTTCTACTTCAACTTCTACTTCTACTTCTACTTCTACTTCTACTTCTACTTCTACTTCAACTTCTACGTCAACTTCTGCCTCTACTTCCACTTCTACTTATACTTATACTTCAACTTCTACTTCTACTACTACTTTCACTTCTTAAACTAAAAGTTCTGGGATTTTTCATAGGCATTTTCATTACATATCAACACAAACTACACAGCATTCATTTGTTAATATATATTTTATAAAATTTCCAAGTTAATCGATGTCATTAACAGGAAATCAATTATAAATGCAGTAAATCCCCTTGCATAGGTCAAGCTTGAAATAAACATTTAAATACAAATAAAATGTAAACGAATACCACAACTGTCGTGCCGTCATATTGACTGACCTTGAACTACATATTTACTTTACGCCTAAATATGGAGAAGATGCTTAATTTTTCGACTTTTTGTATTTATTTCCATTCAAATTAAACAAAAGTCTTTCAACAATTGCGGCCAAAACGTGGGTTTAGTGGTAAATCGTATATTTAGAAATTTATTCAGATTTGTCTTCTACAGATTTATGGAGAAACATTTTGTTTAGTCTGCCAAAAACTGATTTGAATAAATGTTTGGAAATACCGCACAATGTGGCCAAATATTAAAAATAAAATAATCAATTAAAATTGATGTGTTTTTGTGGATAATTAGAAGCTGCTGGAAAGATAATTAACTATTTTGGAAAATACAGAATAGATATTTATTAGTCGGTATGTACACATGTGGTAAGTGTGTGTGAAAAGTGTAGGTTTCAATTGATGGAACATGAAGCCAACGTTTTTTTTTATATAGGTAGAACAATAATGGGTGAGTAACACTTTGGCTTGAATGGTTTTTTTACACCTTACACTAGTGAGGTGAGTGAGTGAGTGAATTGAGAATTTGAACCATCAGAAGGTTAGCAAACTTATCTAAGGTTATAGGCTTCTAAGAAGAAAATAATCAATAATAATGGCCAGTAAAGGTAATGTTGGTTCTAATCAATGATAATACAACACGTATGATCTCGAGACTTTGTTCTAAGTAAATAAGTTAAACAACTAATGATGGCTTTACCTATCTTTCTTTTAAGAAAATGTATTTGTTGTCCGAAAATTTGTAGGTTTGTAGGTAGGTTTGTTAACTATTAATTTGAAAATATATAAATTAGAAATGATTTCGTGGTTTTAAAATATTGTCTGAACTATTAAGTATTAAGTATCACAGCATCATCTGTGTAGTCAGTTTTCATTCAGTTTCTTCACAATTTGACAGTGTTTCGTGTTTCCAACTGTCTAATACAATCAACTATAAGCAAAGTCTAGTTATAAATTCAATATACACATTAAAAATATTCATAAAAATATGAATTTCTATTTCGAGAAAACATCAAAAACCATCATACATAGTCCGCATTAAGGTAAATATTTCCATACGTTCTACAACTATTCAATTTATTTCTATCTTTTTTAATCTTTTCTTCCATCACTTCTCTTTCAAAACCAACCTCACCAAATGCACAATGATTTATTTTTAATTATTTATTAACTAGTATTCAAAATTTTATTTTAAGCAACACATATCACATCACAATTCATATGCATATATGTACAATACATATGTATTTTTTGGTCATTTAAAATGCAAATTAAAAATTCACAATGGCCAAACGATCTGTGAAGATGTAATTTATTATAACTTTTTGCAATAAAAGCAAATTGCGAGAAAGTTTTTTTCCACACAAATTTGCCAAAAAACAACGAACGCACACAAACTTGTTTCAATTTAAATTGGGCTTTGAAAGCGTTTATATCTATGTTTGAGCGCGAAGCGACAACAAAGTTAAATGACGCGTCCGAGGATTGTTTTAAGACGAAGATCGCAGTCTGAGCGATCTAACAACCGTCGCAGCTGAGTGCAAACTGTTTGGGCCCTAAGCTAGTAACTCAGATTTTATTCAACATTTTGTTGTAGACTTGACAATAACAAAAAACCTTGCCCCCAACACAATGCGGCGCAGAAAGCATACAATGGGGATTCTTTGTGAAAGACGCGTGAGTAATGAAAACAACCGCTGTGCTATGACACCGGTTTTAGCATTTAAGCTGACATTGAGTGACTGTGCAAAAGCCGCATCGATGCGTTGTGCGACTGGGAATACTGAATTCGACTCGACTCAGTGCGCAGTGCAGCGAGAGTTGAAAAAAACCTAAGCGCAGCCTCAGTTGGAAATTCGATATTGAATTGAGTCAACTCAGACGATTGTTGATGTCGCTCAGTTTGCTCACAAAATGATAGGTTATTGCTCCTACAATTGCTATGTTTTGTGGCTGTTTTCAAGCGCTTGAAAACGTGCGAGTGGTTGTTACAGAGAGTGAGAGATATGAGCGAGGAATGAGTTTTCGAAAATCAACAAAAATATTTTGTTGACACAGTTTTTTTGCACCTCATGCAACACTGCACTCACGTGTAACAAATCACAACATTTGTATATTCGTTGCATTAGAACGTTGTTATTACAATCGGTTTTGCTCTGGTAATCACAAGCATCATATATTTATGTAAATAATTCTACTAGTTTGTATGGTTTACACCATAGGAAACTGCACTTATTGCCTTTAATTGTTATTCTCTTGATCGTATATTTTCTTTCAGCAGAGACCGGTTTTCGTTTCATGGGAAAAGCGCTACAGGCTTGTAATGTGCATAGTAATTAGTTCAAATTACCTATGAATATGCTTTGCACTGTCTTGTAACGTACTTTCCATAAGAATGAATCGAGAGATTTTATCACAACGTCAGCAAGCCACTCAACTACTAATCGAATAATAATTTACACAAAATATTTACACACCGCTGAAAATATAAATAAGCGTTAGACTTATAGTAATTAGTCAAAAGAGCTCCTTTGATGTCTTTTGATATATTTTTTCATGGCTTTTTCATGGTTTTATGATTTCTTTAAAGTCAAACTGAATTCATAAAAACTGCAAATATTATTAAAAAAAGTTGTACTACTATTTTGTAACATAATTCCACATGGGCATTTAAAAAGATTTAGTTAAACCTTCGCTTACCCAACATCAAATACAAATACAAATTTGTTGGGTATTTTTAGTCTCTAATTTACGATTTCGTTTTTCTTTGAACTCCTCAGAACTCAGAACTTTGAACTCATGCAGAATCTGGTGATTATTAACTATAAAAACTTAAAATTGAATTACTACTGAGGCGAGGTGTAGCCAGAACTTGGTCATGGGGGGTTTTAAAAAATGTGTTTGCCAATTTAGTATTGCCTGCTTTTTAAAGTAAACTGCACCTTTCAAAAAGGGCACTTTGTGTTTGTGCCACACATATTTGACTTAGCACATTAGAAGTTTCATTAAATTTGGTTGACTGTAAACGAAGTTATTGCGTCTGAGGTAAAAGTATGTTTTTGTCACTGGTACATTCGATGTTAATTTGCAAAAAACAAGTATTAAGTTTTGCTTTAAAGCTGAGAGAACTTTAACCCAAACATTTCAATTGATTAACTCAGTTTATGGAAGACTTCATGAGTGGTACACGAAAGTTAAAAACGATTGCTGGGACATAAATAATGACCAACGTGTTAGTCAACTGAACTGGTGATCCGCGATCACCGCAGTTTCCATCAAAATTTGGCGGTAATTCTTCATATATCAAAATCCACTTGAAATTGGATTGGAGTAGTGCTGAGTACAATTTACTCACTTGTACATTACGCAACGTTGTGAAATTGTGCCGACAAAATGTTTCTTAAAATTCTATTAAATTGATTCAAAATAACGTCTGACACATGATTTTTATTCTCACTTTATTACAAATGAACAAAAAATTAATTAATTTGTTTTTGCATACATTGACTTCGAGTGACCGGAGCATTCAAAACACACAACTGTCATGCAAAGCCCATGACGGTTGCAATAAAGTCCCCAAATAATCTAATACTCCAGTCACGTATATTTTTAATTGCTTGCCAAATTTTTTTTTGCTTTACACTCTTATCTATAGAATGGGCATTATTTATGTCAAATGTGACAAACACGTGCATATCAAATGATGCTATAGATGCAACCGATTTTTTGTTTTGAAAAGTTTTAATACTCTGTTCATCATTTTCTTTGCCAGGAATATAAAAAATATATGGAAGCGATTACTTTTTGTTTGAGTTTTGATCTCAAAGAAGCAAGAAATTATATAATCTTAAAAAAAGATGGCGAGAAGCGCATTAACTGATTGCAAGACTTAACATTTACAGTTCAAATAATGGCCCAAAATATCCAATATCTCTCTCTTCCATCAACATACAGTATCAGGTTGAGAAGGCTTCGAGTGTTCAAACTTTCCCATAACTTTCTTTTTATTCTTTGCTGAACAGATTTTCAATAAATTAATCAAAATTGATTCACATAATTTGAAATTAAAAACATACGACTTTATCGCTTTGAATTGAATTAGATTTGAATCTATTCAACAACCGAGATATATCAAATAGATAGTAATCTTCTCCTAATTCCTATTTTCTCCTTCTGTATTAACCCTCTTGTAATTAGGTCTTTTATCTTTATTTCGAAACATACATTTTAACTTTACTCCCTTTGTTTGTAGTTACATTGAATTAAGGTACAATTGTTATTATTTACATTTAACCCTAATCCGTCGTTCGGGTGATTTTTCACCCATTTTCAACTTTGGGATGCTATAACTTTCCTATATATTCATCAAAATGATTAAGGTTTTTTGTATTTGTGGCAAACCAATATAAGTTTCAGAAATTATCTACAACATATTGACTATTTCATTATAACGGTAATTATAAAAAAAGTTACGTGGGCGACGTTCGGGTGATATTTCACCCATATGCAAATTGTATGGAAATTCAACGCAACACATACAGGAAATGCCATAAAATTGTGTCACTGGATTGAAAGTTTTGCACTGCTTTTATAAGCAAAACCTTTTTACAGATCAATAAGCATCCTGAACTTAACGGAAAAGTAAGAGCCAATTATATTATTTCAACTAAAGTTGGTATAACACGGTATGCTTGAAGTCGTGTGGCAGTAATAAAAGATGCTAATGAAGACCAATGTTAAAGATAGTAACTGACAAAACTAATGTTGAAGGTTTGCGAGTTTTTGGCTGTGCATGGATCAGCGTTGGTGATTTTCAGGCATATTTTGGTACTTAAATTTTGACTGGTGTTTATAAGTCGAATGGACAATCTCTTGATAATCTGTAGAGCTACACAACAGGCAGACCAATTTCTCGTTCTGTCGGTGACAAAACCACTCACCAATAACGTAACGATTATAATCAAGAATAAAGCTCATTAACACCCACAAGAGACATATGAGTAAAGTGGGTTCAGCGGCAACTGCTATGAACGTCCTATGAAAAGGACACTTACTTAATGTGTAATTTTACTTTTACTGACTTTTCGCGGAAGATGCCCTTTTGAGCAATTTTCATAATAACCAGGATATATGGATGACAAAAAATTACCCGAAATTATATCGTTTTACAGTAAGTCAAAAGCACTGTTCACATACTATACCGTCAAGCGAAAAACCAATCGCTGTCGATCCCAGCTGGCATCACAACAAAAAGTAAAAGCAAATTTTTCTTGAAGACTTAGATCTTAGTTTAGTAAAGCTCAAGATTTTGCATAGAGCAACGTTATAGAAACGAAAGTTTCATGCTGACTTCTCATTTCAATATAGCCTTGTTTGGAAAATTGGCTTTAAAAAAAACCAAAAACTATTGCAACACGGTGCCAGTTTGGAATCAAAAACGATCGAAAGGCACATTCTGCTTGCAATTCTTGCAAAAAGGTTACAAGTGGTGGGCAGTAGTTTTAGTTAACTTTCCCCCATCAACTTAAAATGTGTGCTGTAAGATATACACTATGATCAATAAGTACCGGGACTGTGTATTTTAAATTTTCCGCCGTTGCCCGATGCAGGTAAAAAAATTGTTCTTAGGTCGGTAGGACTTTAACTGACATCTGTGTCAAATTTTGAGCGGGATTGCATCATTAGTTTTTGTTTGGCAGCTGTTAGCGTCAGTCAACTTTTTGTACTTCGTCGCATTTTACAATGGATAATTTTGTTGATCAACGTATTTGTTTGAAATTTTGTCTTTTGTCGCTTAAAATGTTGCAGAAAGCATTTTTTACCTGCATCGGGCAACGGCGGAAAATTTAAAATACACAGTCCCGGTACTTATTGATCATAGTGTATGTTGGAAAAAATAGTATTACATACACATTTTGAAACGGGTGAAATTTGTTGTATATCACAACGGGTCTCATAATAGGCCTCCGAGTATGTCTCTTACAGAGGCAGCCACAATAACCTAACCTAACCTAGTTGCCCTAATTAAAAAAAAAATATAGAAAAATGTGTTAACTTATTTATCTGTAAGATAACAAAGATAATAAAGATTAAAGATAACAAATTATTTTTTATTATAATTGGTCAACAAATTCATTAAAACAATGCAAAGTACTATATGGGTGAAATATCACCCGGAACATCTTATGTGTGAGTTTTTTTGAACGTCGGCTGAGGGTTAATTTATTCAAACTGATGTACTATAAAAGGCTAGACTGACTTATACAAATACTAATAAATTAATTAATTACACAGTAAAACAATTTTAAACTTTTTGTGTGCAACAGAATAACGACCAAAGAAATTCTGAGCCGCCGTAACTCAGCTGGGTAGTGCGTTGGGCGGCGAGTCAAGACTCCGCGAGTTCAATACTCCGTTGCGTTAACACTGAAAAAAAAGAAAAACAACAATTTTTCTTTCGGCGACTGTCCTCTCAGCAGGAAATGGCAAACCTCTGAGAGTAAAATTGCCTATGAAAAAGCTCCCAACTCGCCGTTCGGAATCGGCATAAAACTGTAGGTCCCTTCCAAACTTGTAAAAACATTCGCACGTACAACACGGTTGGTTGCAGGTAGCTAGGCCTTAGTCTCGTAATCGGGCTGTCGTGCCAGTCAAGAAGAAGAAGAAGAAATTCTTGGGGCTGTTTCTGAAAGGTTTCACCAACAAATTAAGCTACTTGAAGAAAGTAGCAATGCTCGCTGAGTACGTTTGGAATTTGAATCGGAATATTGACCCATCTGAGCATTCCCGTAAAGCGAAATTGTCTTTCTTGAAATAATAAAAATTGTTTATTTTACTTATGGACTTCTTGTTTGGAGACCACCTGAACTATTTTTCAATGGAAAATATTTTTTGTTTTTAATATTCAACGTTTTTCTCAACATCTCAAGCAGAGCAAGTCATTAATGAAAAAAGTATTAAATGAAGGTTTCGTGCTTAGGGCTTTTTATTTGTTTGGGGGAAGTTTTGGGAAAGTTTTGGTGTTTGAAAACCCCTCCTATTTTTTAATGAGGAATATTTTCCCAAAGATAATATAGTATTTTCTTTCAATATTTTACTCAATACAAGCTTTTTATGAAAAATGTTTCCGAAAAACATGAAAAAGGCGGTTAGGAAAGGGGGAGGGGGTTCATGTGTACACAAAAAATATTCACACTTTTAATGCAAACAACTTTGTCTTAGACATCTAAGCTCTAGCTCTTCAAGTTTTTATACTTTCCTTGTAAAAGTCTAGAGAGACCCTTTAACATTTATGTGCAATTTACAAAAAACTTAGACGTGCTGGACTATTACTTTGTTCGGCAAAAATGATCAGTACGACGTCCTCTTTCAGAAATATATGATCGTTACTCTGTTACAGAAATGCTGTTGCACAACATTATTAAAACATTAACATTAGCAAAACATTATTAAATTTCATTATATTTTATGTTTAGTTTTGATTTAATTTTAATTTAAATTTACTTTTAATTTTAATTTCGAAAACCAGCAATTTTCCAAAGAAAAAATTATTTATTATATTATTATTTATTATTTATTTCTTTCATATTTTGAAAAAATTAAATGTAATTTAAAAAAAAAAACGCTTTATGTTTTTGTTATAAAATTCAACTAAAAACAGTGCCAGAAAAAACCTAACGGATGTAATTCGGTTAAGGTCAGAAGGTCGTTGACCTGCTTTAGAGTTGTGTTAGCTGTTTTTAATGGTTTTTTGTTGTATTGAGTACTTGCGCCGGTAACTGACCCACGAACCAGCGGCCCAACCGTTACAACAAAGCTGCACATAACCTCAAACTGCTGACATTACACAGCTGTTTGAAAGCGCAGTGTAAAAGCTGCTTGCTGTAGTCGTTTTAAAGGACTTTCGAGCAACACAATGCCAAAATATAACCTTTCAAGTGCAACGATTGCAATCGACTCCACCTCCCTTTTGGCACAAGGCCAAGTATGCTTACACAAACAAAAAAACAATAAAAACCTTAAAAATACCTAAAGGTAAATCCACAGTAAAAACTGGATATGCGAGAAAAAGCCAAAGAGTACAATGGAAAATTATTAAAAGTTGCGATTGCTGTTGTTGTCTGGCTTACCGCATGCAACACTGCTGACGCCATTGAGATGCGCCGTCGGAATGGCTGCTGCACTTATCATTGTCATCGTGTGGCAATTAACTGCAACTGTTGGCGCGGCAAATAAAAAATTAAAACACAAAAATCCACAGCAGCAAGAAAGGAAACTGCAAATTGTATTGACACAGCGTTGCAATTGAAGCGACAGTACAGCGGCGTGGAGTATGATTGTCACTGTTGGAGCGGAGCTGCTGGAACACACTTTACAAGCTGGTTGGAACGCAAACTCACATATGCACAACTTTAAAAAAGTGCATTAAGGCGTTGCACAAATGCACAACAAAACCAAAAACACAAACAACGAGCAATTGCCTTGAGTTGAAATTGAAAACAGTAAATCAACAACGGCGAATTGAGGTTATGTAAAAGGGCTGCACACGGTCACTGTTGCACTTGCTGCAATGCTTTTTGCTGCTGTTGTTGTTATCGGTTGGTACAATCCAAAAATGCCCTGTCAGCGCAATAATTTCAACATTTATGTTTATTTTTGCACTTTTTGCTGAACACCTTCAACTTTTGTACTTCAAAATCTTCTCAGTATTTCTTTTATTTTATGGAATTTTACTTCAACTTTTTTATGCACTTTTAATTTCCTTAACAATTTGCACGCTGCCGTTGTTGACGTTAATTGACGACTTTGTGACTGTTGCGGTTATTGCTGTCAGCACCGAGTGTGTTACACGCACGACCTTCGCTCTTCGACTGTGAGTCACCGTTTAATTTTCGTATTCGATGCCATGCGAAACCAACAAGAAACTAGTGAAATGCGCGCACAAGCAGCGCCCTCTCCCGGAAGTGCAGCGGCCATGAATAACACTGACAACAACAACATAAGCCACATCCAAACGGCATATTTAAATTAACGGCAACAGCGAAAGCATAAGCCGACTCGTGCATGCAATATTTGCAGTGCCAAAGAGATTAACCGAACGCCAATTGGCCAGAGAGCTGAGCGAGCACGAACCAACGAGTGCCGCAAGCAAATGTTTTCGTATGGCTGCCCAAAACTTCTGCTGCTAAAGCAACAAGTTTTTGGTGGGCCTTATGATAAAAATTGATTGAATTGTTGTTCTGGCATGGCCGAGTGACTTTTTCATATGCTGCGGAAATTGAGAGAAAAAAAAGAATCTAAGTATTGGGAGAGTCTGTAGTGTATAGGGAGAGAAAGTGAATAGTTAGTTTGTGATATCAAATGTTGATATTGAGTTGATTTTAATGCGTGTGTAAGAAACTGTAAGAGAATAACTCTGTATGAGATTAGCTAATAAATTAGTAGCAGTAATTGCAGTTTCCGGTATAGAAGGCAATAGAAAAATATGTCACAACTTTTGCGACAATTCAATATATATGCCTAACAATGTGTAAAAATACTATAAATAAACCTTACTACTAAGATTGTGCCCCTGTTACTTCTTCAAAGGGCTAGAACCTTACGATTTAATGCTTAAACTATTGTGATACTGATGTTAAAATTCAAAGGATCATTTTTGATATTTAACAGAGAGACTTAGGGTTATTGTAGGATGGCTGCAGATTATTTATCGTTTTAGTTAAAACTATAGAAAACTGGAAAAAGTTGAAAAATCCACACTTTTCTTTATTTATTCTGTTGAATTTACTGTTTAATTCATTTCTGAATCAGAAAATCCTAATCTTAATGCCCAGAAGACAACTTTGTTTGAATAATTTACCACATGTTGCGGTAAAATAAAAAATCCCCAACCACTTAAGTTACTGGCACTCAATAATTTAAATCGTTTGTTTTTCTATATAAAAATGTAAAGCTTTGTACTTTCATTTCAATTAACCCTAGGATGCATATTGATGCCTTTAGGTACACTAACATATTTGTGTATATCTTAAAATTAAACCCCGATATAATATTTTGAAACGACAACCACATTCAAAATCTGTTTGCTAATGTTAAGTAGTTTTTTAATATTTAATTCATTTTTCAGTGATTTTCTGTGTTAAAAAGAAAAACCTATGTTTATTTAGCAAACGTGGAAATAATTCATGCATTTGAGGGTTAAGTGTTATCATTCGTACTTACCAAAGTTTGCACGTAAAATCCAAAATGTCTTGTCAGCAAAATCAACTGATCCAAAGTAAGTGTCACTGTTTAATGATCACACCAATTTGCACGTCGTTCGAATAACAATTAAACAAGACTGTGACAGAAAATAATACAAAAAAATAAAAAATACAATAAAACAAACATTGTGATTATTTTTTAATTTAATGCAGAATTTTTGCTGGTTGACTTATTTTCGTAACGGTTTCACTTGGTTTTATAAACTGCAAATTTATTTTGAGGTTTGTGGTTGCTTCAATTTTTATTCAAGTTCTTGACACAGTTTTATGACATAAAATGCGCACACTTACACGCCAGTTTTTTAGTCTTGCAGTTTATACACAAAACAAAAATGCTCACTCATCAATAAAAATTTAATCACGCGTTCCACTTGAGGCTTCAGGGAATTTCATAATGGAAGTGCTTTAGTTTTTAACTAAAACAAATAACTAAAAATGTTACAATGCGCTGAACAGGTGTTTGGTTTTTGGTTTTTTTTAATTTTTTGAAATTTTATATGAATGCACTGTAGTTTTTTTAATAATTTTACTTTGAAACTAACATAAAACAAGTCACTACAAAACTGCATTTAGTCTTTCATTTTCTTCAATATTTTTGAATCCACCACTGTCGTTTTACCTTTTCTAGATGCCTTTTTCTATAACTTTTAAGTTTTCTTACAACTTTTTAGTTTTTTAGTTTTTATTTTGATTTAAATTTCCTGTAAGGATTGCAACTGAAAGTCACATATGCCGCGACTTTGCTGTGAAACAACTAAAAAATTTGCAGTGAATGCTTAATGATTTTATACTAAAATGTAGAGTGGCATTCGCAAACAACAAAAACAAATAGTTAGTAGCAAATAGCCGGTAAGTAGTAGATACTGGAAGTTAGATTAACGATTAAAATGGCAGAAACGCTTACGAATGCAGTTTTGTTGATTGAGAAAAAAATTAAGTAAAAATATTTTTTTTTTATTGTACTCAGAAGCCGGCAAAAGCAAATGGCAATTATAAATACACTCAAACAAAATCAGGCTTACAAAAAAGTTAGAGGAACACTGCGTTTCGGAATGCTAAGTATTTAGTTTTTAGATTTGTTAATCTTTAGGCATTCTAAATAAATTAGTAGTGCTTTTAAAAATGTTTGTATACCCAAGAGTTTCATTTCGTACAATAAAATTCTTCTGAAATCTGTAGACAAAACTAAAAAAATCATAAAAATAAACCAAAATAGTTGATCAGTTTTTGGCCTACAAAACGAAAGACACTCAGTGGGCAGATTTATTATAAGCAAGAGTCAGGAAGCTACAAGGAAGGAATTAAATGCAAAGTTCTTCTTATAAAAAAGATGACTTAAAAGAGAGGGCAATCTTAGCTCCAAGCTACGAAATGAGCACCAACTGATCAGTAAATATGTGAGATTTGTTGATGAAATCCAGTAATGAACTTTCATACATTGTGACCGAAAAGTTTCCGGAAATTCTCATTTAAAATTCGCGCGCTGTATATTTTTCGATATTTTAAGTTTCTGTAGGTTGGTAGCACTGTCCTTAATTACTATGCCAAAAATGAGCGCGATCTGTCAGACAGTTTGTTTACGGCAGCTGTTGAAACCAGTTCACCTCAGTAGTGCGTTGCGATTTTGTTGAGAATTTTCTTCAAAATGAGTACCGTGAACAGGTCTCTTTGGACGTGCTTGATCGTGCCAATTCCGATCCAACTTTCATGGAACGCATCATAACTGGTGACGAGACATGGGTCTACGAGTACGACATGCAAACAAGCCAACAATCATCGGAATGGAGAGGAAAAGACGAGCCGAAACCGAAAAAACCACGCCAAAGTCGCTCGAAAATCAAGGTAATGCTGACTGTTTTCTTCGATATTCGTGGTGTGGTGCATCATGAATTCGTCCCTGAAGGACAAACAGTCGGTAAAGACTATTATTTGACTGTTTTAAGACGTTTGCGTGAAAATATCCGCCGTAAACGGTCTCAATTGTGGAAGGATAATTCATGGATTTTTCATGACGATAATGCTCCCTCGCACCGAGCCAACATTATCAACGATTTTAAGGCCAAACATTCAATAAATACCATTGAACAGCCACCGTATTCACCTGATCTTGCACCGTGTTACTTTTTCCTGTTTCCCAAACTCAAATTACCACTCAGAGGAACGCGTTTTGAATCCATAGAAGACGTAAAACAGAATTCGCAGAGGGAACTCAAAGCCATACCGGAAAGCGCCTATAAAAAATGTTTTGATGATTGGAAGAAACGTTGGCATATGTGTATCGCTTCTAATGGAGCATATTTTGAAGGAGATAAAATAAATATTGATGAAGATTAAGAATTTTGCGTTTTATTTAAAATTTACGGAAACTTTTCGGTCACAAGGTATATATATATATTTTTTTCGCTACAACCCTAGAAGAGACTTAATCCGAGCTTTACGGAACTTATGTCTGCGATTTTTGAAGCTTTTGCCACGGACCCTAGAAAAGAATTAATTCGACAGTCGAAATCCAAATTGGACTTAAGTATTGTTTTAGTATGAGGTGAATTTTGTAATAAATTTTATGAAATTAAAAGAGTTAGGTAAGTGAAACTAAATCATATCGAATAAAACCTTCAATATGAGTTTGTCTTTTCCGTGTATTATTCCAAGTTTTCCTGAAATCAATTATCGCCAACTGCAATAAACAGTCCTAAAGTGATTACAATGGGTGCATAGAGTTGGCGTAGTTAGTCATAAGTATTTTGTCGAGCAATGCTACTGGGTGCAAAGGGCACTTGTTTGCTTCGAACCGACAACCACTGTAATTGCTTGCCGTTGCTCGTGTGTGAGTTCCGCTTGCCACACACTACAAACACAAACACAGACACACTTACAGTTGAACTCAAGAAGAGTTTAATTATTTTAATGACAGTGGCGGAACTGTACACTAAGGTTGATAATTAAGATTGCAGTAAAATACAATATTCGCTTTGGATACGACAATACAACACATTCGACTCTTACACTGACGCACTCTTACACATGCAAATGTATTGGTGTCACATGTTTCATTTTTTTTTTTAATTTTTAATTTTTTACCATATACATATTTTTTTCATTAAAACTTTGCATTTTAATGTAGAAATAATGGCACAACATGCAATAAGAAGCAATTTCAACTTTTTGAACTACGCTTGACAGGTTTTCGTTGTAGCTGTTGTTGTTGTTGTTGGCAGTGCAGGAAGCTATTTAATTTGGCTGCAATGTGTTTCAGCTGTTTTAGCAAGTGTTGTTGTTGATAACGTTTTTAGTTGGAGTTGTGCAACATTTTCATACTTTAACTGATATTTCTTGTTGCTGTTTTGTTTGTTAATTAAACGCTGAGAAAAGCGCGCAACGGAAAACGCATAGCGCACATCAGCTCATTGCTGCCGTTTAACGTGCTGTTCGTTTACTAATCGCGCGATTTCAGCAATTCTTTAATTTGCCACTGTCGCTGACTGATTTGCGTTTGGTCTGTTTTTAATTAAAATTCATTAAACTGGAGGCATGTGTTTCATTAGTATTCTATATAGACAGCAAGAGATCCCTTTATAACGTGATTTGTGCGTGTGTAGATATAATGTATTATTTTATGTCGCCCAAATATGCACACAAACTCTTCTAACGCACTTGTTCGCTTGTCGGGCTGTGCGTCTGTCCAGCTGTCCGCACCAACACATACACGTGCGCATTCATTTACACGTTCGCAGTTCAGTGCAGTTCATTAGCAAAACAGCAAGAATACAACAATAACAAAAATCAGGCCGTTTTAAATTAAAATACTCCACAATGTGTTCCATAAAAAGTTCGAATTATCGAAAAATTGATTGTTATGCGTTTAGTGTGACAGTGGTGCAAATTCGGAAAATTGATGAAATATTTTCATGTAGCTATACGACAGCTTTCGATGACGAGTCTAAGGTTTAGCTGCCTGTAGCTATTCTGTATCGTGTGTGCGAATTTGTATACGAATGAAGGGAATGTAAGGTTTTGGGATAATTCTGAATGGGAAAATTTGCACTCAAATGTTGTCATTTCCTGCTGACAGCAACCAAAGAATTGTTTTATGTATCACTTTGATACTTTGACCATCACCATCACCCCACGTGTCAGCAATATTCCCTCCAAATTTTACCATTTTAAGAGCCATCCAACGCATAAACCAGTTTAGCCAAGGCGGGCACCAGGTATGCTTTCATAATTATTTTAAGATTCATAATTTTTATGTATTTTTACGTTCATATTTTGATAATACAAATTGCAGCACCACCATGAAAATTATGACTGTCAGAGCTTTTGTGACACTGACAAAATTAGGTTGATTGTCACATCAGAAGGGACACACTGCTTAATGAAGTTTTTGGTTTTAGGTTATTGGTTGTTATTATTGTAGTTATTTGTTGTAATAAGTCTATTAAACAGACTGTTTTATTCTTTTCTCTAACAAATGGGTTGATTTTGAATGTGTTGTGATGAGGGCACCAGATCACAAAAGCTAAAAAAATAAATATAATTTTTTTATTTTGATCTAAAGTATTTTGCCCATCAAGGGTTTAAGTTTTTTCTATTTCTTGAATACCTTAATATTTGAAAATTAATTTGGCTGCAGATTGCCAGCAGAGCCTTGGAAGGTGTTAAACTGTTTTATGCGAACTTTCATGAGCGCAGAAAATTGAATTAACCCTTTCGACCCTTTTGTATAAATATTTTTTATTTACAGAAAAATTATTTAATATTTATGAAAAATACAAAATTAACACTTTTTAATTTGATTCAACCACTATTAACACGTTCGCGGACAGTAAAAAATATCAGTGAGCTGCAAAAATATACAGTCAATTTTTGTGGAAACTAGTAGAACTATCTGAAATTTGATTTCACATACATTGTTGAAGTTGTCAGATTATCGTATTTTAGCCGTTATACACATTGAATGATATAGCATATTATTTACAAAAAAATCAGTTTATTTAAAATTTAATTAATAAAAATGTTCTTTAAAATTTGAATGATATAGCATTCACGTCATTTTGCATCACCATGAAAATGACTGCTATAGCATTCACGTCTGCGAACGTGTTAAAGAAACAGGCTTTTGATCAAACGCGCCCAATTCGTAGACTTCAATGAGAACACAATCTTTCCCTGATATCGCTGCAAATTATTGGAAATTATTTTGGGGATAACAGAAAAATGTGTGTAATTTGCTTTGAATTCAGTTCTAAAAATATTAATTTCCTGGTTTCTACATAAATTAAACCCATAAATCAATCGTAGCTTTTGCTATAAAATGACAAATAGATGAAGTTGCTCTCCGGCAACTTCGGTATCGAAAGGGTTAATACAGCCAGAGATGTCTCTTCCTACTCCAAGTAAAATCTGCAAGACTTTTTAGAAGACCTAAGTTCAACAGTTGCAATTTCTGTTTACAGTGTTCTGTATATGATTTGTGATTTGTGTTCGATCAACGTTTTATGTTGTATGAAACTAAAATTCCCTTCGATTGTTTTAGTCTGGGAACCCGCGATAAAAAAGAGGTTTGAAGAAGCTCACTTTTATAGATAAAGCAGAAAGTAAGAGGGAATACTTAACCCTAAGGCAATCCAAACTAATGGAGCTTTGATCTGAAAAGATGTCTTTTATAAGAACTCTCAAAAATGAGCCATCAAAGCATACAGCTAGTGAAAATTAATCCTATAATCCGTCCAAGACTGACCACAATTAAGCTTGACATCACAGAGTTCTGTCAAAGGATTTTACAAGGTTCAAGTCAATAGTTTTACCCTAATCCACGTCATGAACACTTAAACTCAGACTTCGTTGGAACTATAACAAGATTATTTAGTTGTTGGTTTTTGCATTTTCTTTATCGAATCTTGCACCACTTTTTCCAACCAATGCATCTATGTTATGTTATAAATACTACACAACTATTGTGGCCCAGTAATTTATGTAATCAATTTTCAAGTATTTAATTGACGTCCATTGTCAGACATTGGATTTTATAAATGTTAAAGCAGCTAGAAACAGCGCGGAAAGCGGTTATCTGTATGTGTTCAAGTTATTAGCAAATTATACACAAATGCATCAAGTACATACAATAAGTTTTTGCTCCTGTCATTGTGACGTCAGTGCTAATTGGTAATTTTTTACGACCCTCTACTGAAAACCAACTAAATGCCACACAAAGAGCGCTGCAATGCATTGACTGCACAGTGGTGAACTTTGAAATGGAATGGACCGGGAGTCGTTAAAACAAACTGTTTACATGGAATATAATAGAATTCAATGGGGTTTGTTGCACTGAGACCAGAAGTGATCTATTGTGTCAGCTACAAGTTGTTAGAGAACATCCTTAGACGCACTGACCTAATGAAGTTTAGTAACTCAGGGTTACTTAGGTTTTTAGGTGCTTGATGTTCTTTTCTACAAGTCAGAACGCATTCTGTTACTACATGCCGCTTCGCAGTGTAATACATTTGTTCAGAAGTCTCCTCTGCTGTTCCGCAGAGTCTACAGACGTTAACCCTTTCGACCCCAAAGTTGCCAGAGAGCAACTTTACCTATTTGTCATTTTGTAGCAAAAGCTACGATTTGTTTATGGGTTTAATTTAAGTAGGCACCAACAAATTAATATTTTTGGAAGTGAATTCAAAGAAAATTCCAAAAATTTTACTTTTATCCCCAATATAATTTTCAATTATTTGCAGCGATGTCAGGGAAAGTTTGTGTTCTTATTGAAGTCTGCAAATTGGGCGCGTTTGATCAATACCCTGTTTCTTTAATAATGGTTAAATAAAATCAAAAAGTGATAATTTTGTATTTTTCCATAAATATTAAATAATTTTTTTGTAATTAAAAAATATTAATAGAAAATTTACTTAACGCCTTTTAAGCTAAAATTATTCAAAAGTAAACTAGCTCTAGAAGACCAACAAAGAGGCGTGGCGACTTCAAATGTCGTGTGCACACTTCTTAGATAAATGTTTCATGATTTATATACCAAAACGTAGTATCGAGACACAGAATAAAATTCGGGCTCGGAAGGGTTAAACCGTTCTAGGCCGATTGTATGCATAGTAAGTTTCCTCAGTCTGCAGTGCACAGCGAGAAGGCCGGTGACCTGTCTTAGCTGGTTCTTTCTTAGTTTGAAACATTCTTCACTCCATTAGTTTGGTTGTGTTTTTGAAGAATTCTAACTTTTAACTTTTTTTAACCTTACTTTTTGTGGATATAAGAAAGTTTGCAAAATGTATTGACACTTTTTGATAAAACTACAACCTTTTTTTAAATAATTAAGAATTGTTAAGGATCTACATTGAAGACTATTACCTTCTTCTTGACAAATAGCTGAGTTGATATTTGGTTCCTGGCCCTGGTATCTCTTGGTGTGACCAACTGGAGAAGGCGCTCGCGAAGCAGAGGCGCCTGGAGAGAAGTTTTGCGGCAGGCCGTAACCCGATAACGGGTTGTTATGGCCAGTTAAGTAAGTAAGTATTGCTCTTCTCTTACTTTGAGGGTCACTTAACGTTCCCATTGCTGATCTATTGTGGTCTTGGTATCATATTACCTCAAAAACAATGTACCGAGTCTGAACAATCATTAAACCATCAACCAGACTTAGTGTTTCTAATTGAATCATCTGTGAAGCACTGCAGCCAACATATCAATGTTACTTCCGTTCGCTCAAAAGTTGTCAGTTAAGTTATGCAAATGGATTTACTTTGCATGTACAACTGTTCATGATTTAATTGGACCAACTATTTGAAATAATATTGCGCCTAATGCACACTCACGTGCACACATTCTCACACTCATTCCACGCAAATATTGAAATGTTGTTGATATGTAGCAATGAGTACTCAGCGAATTATCATTGAACTTGTCGTAGATTGCATGCGTCATTCGCCGTTAGACAGTGTCAGTGACAGCAACAGTTGAACAACTTCTATATCAATGAATTATTTGCAATATTGAAATATTGCAAAATCGCTTATTAATATTAAACAAATCGCTGTAATCAAATATATTTTGTATTGCTGCCAATGACAACATAAACCTGTTTAAGAATAAAGTACAGTTTAAAGGAAATACAAATTAAACTTGTTAAAAGAAATAAAACAATTCCGCTTTTAAACGCAATGCCAAGTCCCACTGTCACTAACAGTTTCATTGAAATTTTACACATTAAAAAATTAATTAAAATAAATAATTAACAAAATAATCTTTGTAAAAATAAATAATGAAGTGCAGCAGTTTAAAGGAAATCAATTTTAAATAAACAGAAAGAAATGGAAAATAATTCCACTTTTAAACGCAATGCCAACTCCCACTGTCACTAACAGTTTCATTGAAATTTTACACATTAAAAAATTAATTAAAATAAATAATTAACAAAATAATCTTTGTAAAAATAAATAATGAAGTGCAGCAGTTTAAAGGAAATCAATTTTAAATAAACAGAAAAACAATTTCGCTTTTAAAAGCAATGCCAACTCCCACTGTCACTAACAGTTCCATTGAAATTTTAATTTTACACGCTGAAAAAATTAATTAAAATAAGTAATTAACAAAACAATCTTTCTAAAAATAAATAATGAAGTGCAGCAGTTAAAAGGAAATCAATTTTTAATAAACAAAAAAAAATGGAAAACAATTCCACTTTTAAACGCAATGCCAACTCCCACTGTCACTAATAGTTCCATTGAAATTTTAATTTTACACACTGAAAAAAAATAATTAAAATAAGTAATTAACAAAACAATCTTTTCCCCATTGTTTGTTTGTATTTTTTACACAGATGAAACCACTGCACAATTTATTATTACAAAAAACATATGTGGACATTGCATTTTTATTTTCACTTGTACATACATAAATATTTGTGATTATTTACACATTGATAACGTATGCGCGCACATAGGCACAACTAAACGCCAAATACATACATATGTAGAGTACGTAGTATTTCGGTTGAGTTAAACAAAATAACGCCAACACATCAGCGTTCATTGCATACACTATACAAATTTTATTGCAATACATTTTCAGTTTCTATTTCATTTGCTGTTGTTGTCTTTTATTTATATTAATTAAATTTTGATGTATTTTATTGTAGTATGCAAATTTCTTATGACTACAATGTGCAAATTGATAAAGTTCTCTTCTTCATTATATATTGTAATTCTATGTAGGTGTATACTATATGCTAGTAAGTATTGTCAGTATAAAAACGTATATATGTATTTCAGTGTAGTTTGTTACGTTTTCTTGCTTTTTCATTGATACCATATTGCAAAAACAAAACACAGTATTGAAGGGAAAACAAAACGCCGACCAGTTGAAGGAAACATAGAAATGCCAGCAATTTCAATTACAATTTAACTACTATTAAATTACTTAAGTTAGCTCATAAAAAGTACTTTCATTTTAATTATGCTAAATAAAATTTATCGATATGCTAGAAAAAATTCTTGCTATACTTGTTGCTCATTTCACAAAAACACATTAGGTCAATATTGCTTAAATGGTAGCAGAATGTGGTGCAGGGGGATGCAGTGTCACAATAGTTGGAGGTACAAATTTCGTAAAGAAAATCATATGTATAAAAGTAAGAAAAATGTCTTACAATAGCTGTCATTGAAACGTTTTTGAATTGGACTTGATCTTAAAATAATCTTAAAATTATTAAGTACACGTTGTATAGAACTAATACAGCACAAAAAGGGGAATAGCACGCACTTTCTGAAGGAAAACATTTTAAATAATAAAAGGTAAGCAATACTCAGAAAACAATTGAAAGCTACAAATAATAAAACTTGTTAAATGAAAAGTTCAATAACTGAATACAAATATTTACACATAAGGTAGATGTGAACGTTGACACAAAACAAAACTGCATAAAATACAATTATGTGCAAATACAAAACGTTGCAATAAACGGCACATAAAAAAATTAACGTCACACACAAGACTCAAAATAAAACTACACACAATATTTATAAAACAAATAATAATCATATAAAAATAACACTTTACTACTTCCAGCTGCGCTGCGTTTGCATGTTGATTTTGTTGCTTGATTACTTGCGCCTGCAGCACTTTGAATTGCTCACTGACGCCAACACTAAGCGGCATAGCCGCTTCACAACAACCACTTCATTTCGGTCTTATCTTTTCGTACATGAACTTTTGCATGGTTAATTTGCGTTTGTTGAACTCAAATTGCGCCAATGCAAATTCATATAGATCGTTTTCCATTTGCCAAATTTTCGATTTGCGTATTGCATTCATTGTTTCGACGCTGGGTGGCGTTTTTCCTGACGTCCGGCGCAAGTGTGATTTATTGGAATGTAGATAGTGTTCGCGAAAGCCATGAAATATTCTAAAAATATATGTGTGCAAAAAATCAATAACACCATAATATTTTTTTACTTGATTGGCATGTGAAATATCAACAACGCACCGTGGCAGCGAACGTTCGAGTAAATCGACAAAATCCTCCATTTGTTCGGTAACGCCGACCAGAAAATACTCATTGACCAGATTATGTTTGGCTTGATTTAAAGCCCATTCGCTGCCGGGTTCCCTGTAAGTACAAAATCATATAAAGTGAAACATTGGTGTTAGCAAGTTAAGTTAAAGTAATAAGGATAAAGCGTTATTTATATAATTTTTGTGATTTTTGTAATTATTTAGAAATTTTTTTTACTTATTTTATATTTAAATATTCAAAATTCAAGTATTCGAAATCTGAATTTTCGTTTGTATTTTATTAATTTTTATATTAGAAGCCCTTTTATTTTTAGTTTAATGAACATTTATGGAGTTTGTAGATTTTTGGTTTTTTGTTTGAAACAATGTTAATTTTTTTGATGGTACATTCATCAAATGATTTGTTTGTTGTCAACAAAACACCAAAAAAGCAATGTTCATTCATAGAATTTTCATAATTTTATTGTTGTAACATTTTTTGTTTAATTTAACTTTAATAATTTCATCAAAGAATTTTAATATTTATTATTATTATTGAAATAAATTATAATAATTTTATTTAATTAAAGCAATTATGAAATATCCAATTTAATTAGCTTATAATAATTTGATTTAATTATAAAAATTTTGAAATACATACCAACATTCCGCAGCGTGACCGCAAAAGAATGGTATTTGCAGCCACATATTTTTGGGATCACAGTCTGGTTGTTTTGATTCCACGCACTCGTCAAAAGTCTACAAACAATAAAAATATTCATTCGAATAATTTAAAGACATATTCAGCTTTATATGACAATTCACTTACCATTGTATTACCCGCCTTTTTGCGTATTAAATTCGGTCGGAAATTATCACCATAACGCAGAAAATAATAATATGAAACAAGTCTATCCAGAGGCTTACGTACTATGTTGATATAGATGGGCTTATGTGCTATTTGAAATCTACAAGTATAGTGCAACAGAAAACAACATCAGAAAAAGTACAAAAAGCCATGACAATGACGTGTTAATTACTTGGAAAAATCCAAAAACGCAACGTGCCCATGATAAAGCGCTGTAAATACATGAACAATATATATGTAAGTACAAAAATGATTGCAAATAAAATATGCCATGCGTTCGAACTAACCAGGTTTGATTTCATGCCATTTGGTAACATTGCGCGCAAAGGCAATCTGCAACCAAAGCAGGAAAACTAATTAATTTCGTCGACTCAGCACAAATTCTTAAATATGTCCATACCTGATTGGGCAGCGACAGCACATGGCTGTTGGCGGTCACATTAATATGCAGCACACGAAACTTATTGCGTTTGCACAGATCGTAGGCAATGTTCACGAAGCTGGTGGAGCCCGTTTTGGGCACACGATTGTACAGCACCACCAACTGTTCCTCATAGTCGAATGTGTCCATGCCCAGCGCCGCACTACTGGCAGCCGCTGCAGTCCGATTGGTTAGTGGCTTCAATGCTGCAATATAGAATTGAAAATATGTACTGTATTTGTGTTCAGAATTAAGGCGAACCACTGCACCGGCTTTACCATTGTGCCACGTTTCCCCTACACGCACTTCCATCGACATAAACCAATAGGCGCCCAGACACAGCAAGCACACCACGCCGCATATCAGGAAGTTCAATGGTTTCCAGCCCAGGAACATTTTTTTCAATTTCTTGTGCCAACAGAACAGCCACTTCATGATCATTTCCTTTGTGCCGCGTAGCTTCGTTGTGCACTCGCTGCTTTCATGTTTATCTTTGTCGTTGTTACCGGTTTCTTATTTTGTGCGCTGCTTTTTGCTGTGATTTTCAGCTTTTCTTTTATATAGAAAAAATGGTAATTTCAATATTTTGCAAAATGTTCCACACAAAATCTGCTTCCCCTCGCCAACTAACGAGCAAGTGAACAGCTGTTGACAGGACAAAAGATGACACAGTAAACTGGAGTGATGCCAGATGGTTGTAACTTCGCTACTGTGATGGGTGATTTGACAATGTTTTTTAAATTGACCGTTGTTTTGGGATTTCTCCATAATTTGCGAGTAATGCATTACTTAGTATGAAACTGAAGCCCACTACTATCTACAAAAGCCATATTTACTGTTCCGCATGCTTGGAAGTTTTCTTTCAATTTCAATTTGATTTGATATCCCGTTCAGGGATTTTAAGATATTGAAACTTTTTGGGGAACAAATTTTGTTCAATTGTAATGCATTACCAAAAGCAAGTAAAATATTAATCATTAACGCCAAATTATCGATTAACCCAGTAGTCAGTTTGCACATTACTAGCCAATCAGCTGGGAGAAATGAAAAATACGAGTTGTTAGGAATTTGTAAACAGTCGTTGGTTTTCAGTGAAAAATAAGAAGAAGCACTAGAATTTGAACCCGCCCCAAATTGTAACAAAATGGAGATTGAGCTGAGCACGGAGAATCTGCACAAATTGTGCCGCATTTGTCTTAATGGTGGCGACTACAATTTATGGGAGCACAGAGTGCACATGGGCTCAGCTGCGGCCAGCTCTGTACCAGATAACCAGGACATTGCTGAGGAGGGAAAAGTGCCCGAGACTGAAGTGACCGTACACGAGATGCTGCAAATGTACAGTGAGTGGGAGGTAAGATTACACATTTGTGTGAAATGGAGGCGGCGCTAAGGAAGCGTTTTTTGTTACAGTACACAGTGCTGCAGCTGGACAGCGAATTGCCGTTAATATGCAAAACGTGCTTGAACGAACTGCTAAGTAGCTATAAATATTACCGAAAACTGCTAGCAGCCAGCAAGCAGCTGCAACAATTCTACGAGGAGGCGCAGCTGCTGAAAAGTATTGAAAGCGACGAGCAGCAGCCTGTAGAGACGCTGCAGACGTACGTGGACATAGCCGTAGATACACAATGCAACGGCGAGTTAGATGAACAAGTGATGCCGGTACCATGTACACCGCTGCCGCCAATGTCACCACCACAGCAAGAGCAGCAGCAGCGTAAAGTCATAAAGGATCCAAAAATCGTGCTAACCGGTGGTGTGACGCAGCTGTTGACGCATGTCAGCGAGAACAGACAGTTACCGGGCTTCGCCAGAGATTTGGACAAAAAGCGCACATCTGAAACAACGACATGTGACAAGCACAAGCGGCACCGCAAACATGACTCTAGTGCAGCAGAATTGTTGGAAAATGCTGCACTTGTGATTCCTCAATTCGTACCAACAGCAAGCGTACCAATTCGTCACGAAGCTGCGGCCAGCGCAGAGTCACTGCTAGACGAGGATGGCAGCTTGTCAGCAGTTATGCCCAGTGAACTTTGCACTATGGATTATACGGCCGTAGAGATTAAAAGCGATGCAATTAAAGCACTGGAAAGCGAAGAAAGTTCCCAAGAGGCATTTGCCTTGTCCATGGCATCCGCGCTGACTACCGATGTGTTGGGACGTGCCATTTATGGGTGCAAATACTGCCCTCAGGCTTTTTCGACGCCGTACTTCCTCATTACGCACGCACGCAAGTCACACGTTTGCAAGTATTGTACGCAGGCATATGAAAAGACCACCGATTTGTATGCCCACATCAGAAAGGAGCATGGACGCCGACACAAGTGCGCCATATGTGGCAAGGAGCTGAGCTCGCATAGCAATCTGCGCGCGCATATAAAACGCATGCATGGCCTTAAATTGCCGGCGCAAGTGTCCATACTGAGTTACCGTGCGTTGGAGAATAGAGTAGACGAAGCAGTGTCTGAGTGTGCTGACGACTGGGTGGCAAATGATGGCAAAGAAATACTAACGGAAGATTATGACGATGTAGAAAATGTGACACAAGTAAATGCAACTTAAGGAAAATAAGTGGCAGTGAGTGAATTTTAATTTAAGTAGTTTCATTAGAATTGCCAAATTGTGTATATCGAAGTATATATGTACGTATGTATGAAGATGTCTAAATTTTGATCGTTTAAATACAAATTGTGTTATGTATGTCTTCGAACTGATTAAATATCTGCCTTAAATTTGTTGTTTAATGGATTTTCCTTAGTCCCTATTATATGTAAAGATTTTTATCCTCTTTTGATGATTGAAGGCACAGCTAATTTTTTTTAAATAGCCACCGCTATTGGTTTATTACTGCTCGTTAAAATATCATCATTATTGTGCCAAAAATGTTTCGCGTTTTTAGTCACTTCTTGGCCTTTTTCTCTGTCAACGCCATCAATATACATGGGCGTAAATTCCCTATAGGCCAGACAAACACGACGCGTCTTGACATCTTCACGCAACACTGCATGCTCGAATTGATAGCGCGCTGGTCCGTACATTACCATCAGCGAAAGGCTGTAAAAGGCAGGAATTCAAAAATTAAATTTTATATTTTATAGGAAAAGAACTTTTCATTACTTGGGCATTGGCACACGTATAACGCGTCGCTTGAACGCCTCTAGCTGACTGGCCTCCGCCAGAGGCATAACCAGTTGTTGCTCATATTGGGGCACCAAATCCAAATTGTATTTTGTTGGCGACAGCGTTGCATCATAAGCGATCAGCGTTAGCACTGCATCACCCAAACAGTTTACGGTTACCACACGTTCGCCCCAAATCCAGCAATCATCTACATGCGGATCTATAGACGCTCCCTTAGTCGGATCATATTCCAGCGAGCACTGCTCGATTGTCTGGAAATCCTGCAGCAGTGGCACCTTTCGAAAGTATTCCTGAATGAATTGCGTGCTTGCAGGAAATCCTTGAAAGTTGCCATTTTGCAGTTTGCGTTTGCGAAAGTTGGTTTTCGGCCCGAAATTCTGTTTGCGGCGCCCACTCTGCGATATGGTCCAAGGCAACGTGTCCAAGTCGCGTATTAGCTGCTCACCCTCGGCGGCGCTCAGAAAGTTCTCTGTAACCAGCATCCCGGGAAAGGGAATGCCTTTGGTTGCATCATGCGTAGCATGTTGGGCGCACACTTGTGCCGTATCCCAGCCCTCGAAAAGACGTTCGCACGCCGGACAGTAGCACCACGATTCCAGCTGCTGTAGTTCCGCTTGCAGCGACGGCTTTGCAATATTGAAATCCGCCTCGCACTGCAGACAGGTGCGAACGCCCTTGCAGCCACAGGGACGCACAGTGTTCATTTTGAAATTAATTTATCTCTATTGAAAAAAACAACTGCTCTAATCAAATCCTATAATGAATTTGTGAACATACTAAATTTCCGGTGTTAAAATTCGCAAAAGCTGGGAAACAGCTGCGCGGTTGTCAGTTGTTCCTCTGTGCACAGGGTGATTGAGATGACAAAAAAAGGGGAAAGGTGAAGAATAGCATCCAAGGTGTAATAATTTTCCTTGATAGAATTGAACTGCCTGCACCTGATTTGTTTCTGAGCGACACCCTTTTCGTTGAATCATCAAATCACATTAATAATAGTGCAATTGCAGCTTTATTTTATGATTTGCATAAAAAATTAAGTGATAATATAAGTGGGGTTATGCATAAATAACAATAAATAAAACAATAAGACTTTAGCTATTTTATAGCGACTGCACATAGCAATAGAGCACATCGAACTCATCAAAGTTTGGCACTGCGTTAAAGTTGCGCGGACTCTTGCAGTAGTCGGCATAGATGCGCAGACTTGCCTCACTCACTGTGGGTGGTTTTATGCTCAAATACGAATCGGTGCCATAATCACTCAACGGCTGCAGATTAATACCCTTCGGCAGCTTTGATTTCTCAATGTCACGCTCGCGCACCGCTACCGTAGGCGAGATGGCAAAAGCGCCGCTGCCGTTGCACAATTTTCCCATTTGCACATACTTCTTGTAAATGGCCATATTGGCTTTTGAGGGATTGCTAATCTTGCAGCCGTACACCTGCTCCATGGGCGGCAGCAGCGATTCTAACGTCAAGTGCTCCTGTTCGATGGACTCGGACTGATTGGCGTCCCGAACAGCATAGCTGGCACTCAGTTCCTCATCACTGGAGCTGTCATCTGCTTCAGAGGTCGAGCTAGAAGAGTTGCTGTTGGTGGAGCTGGTCGAACTCTGACCAGTGAGATTGGGATTTTTACGTGCTTTGCGCTCTTTCACCTGCCGCTGGAAGGGACTGTAGTTGGTGCGGAATGTGGGCATATAGCGTAGCGCCAGCTGGCTGATTTCGAAAGCAATGTGCTCGCTGAGATCGGTCCATTTGAAGGACTGATGATAGTTGGAGTAGGCGTCGATCATTTCCAGATCGTTGGAATGTACACGAAAGAGCTCTTTGACAATTTTGTTAGCATCGGCGGTGGGGTAGGGCAAGCAGGAGCGCACTTTGTGACGCACCCAGTCGGTGATGAGGCGCGTTTCGTTTTGTGGCGACAACGGCTTGTAGACATTGTGCATGTAGTAGTCGGTTTGCAACTCCCAAATGGGCTGGTTTTCTGCAAGAACATATTGTTAGCTGGTAGCAAGGAGCACACTGAAGAGTGGCTGAAAATTCACTAAAAACTTACGTTTCGAATGACTCTTGCTGGGTATGTAATAGCCCAGAAAGAGGTTGATGCTATGCTGCTTCTCGGTGTCGCTGAAGGTGTTGCTGTAGTAACGACTTAGCGTCTGCATGATGTCATTGCCTTGCGATGCCCACGCCGCAGTCTTCCGATACGTCTTTATGCGATGCACCAGCTGTGAGCCGCCATACTGCAGTGCCAGCGTATCGCCGTGCTCCTCGTACAAATTCTCCAACATTGTCACACAGTCCGAGTCGAACTCCAGCTTGGCCGACTTCACAAAACCCAACCGCTCCAGCTGGTGGCCGAGCGCACACTTGCCAATGGCAAATTGCGCCGTATTGGTGCGATCCAGGCAATCCACGCAGTTGGTGCGCACTATACCCGTCTGGAAGGTGCGTTCGCTGCCGCGCGCTTTGAAAAACATGCCTGTCTGCTGCACCACGCTCTCCGCTATGTCGGCCAGCATTTCCATTACATTGCCGCCGCCGCGACTCTTGCGCGCCATATCGAAGTGTATGTGCTTCATGCGATGCTGTGGCGGCAGAAACTGATTCAGATAGCGTATGCTGCCCACCAGCTCCTTGGAGATGATCGACTCATGTTTGCGTTTCTCGCGTTTCTTTACAAGATTCAACATGATCACTGGTGCGCCATAGTGAAAGAGCAGACGCTCAAAGTGTCGCGCTGGCGTTTGTGCGTACGGATCGCATATGTCCAGCTGTATCTGTGGCTTGGGCACCATCTTGCTTATATCCTGTGACCAGTGCGAAGGCACTGAGCCGCGCATCTGCGTGAACGAGCAAATGCGCTGCCCATCGGTGACGATTTGCTCCGTCTCCACCTCGTTGGCTACATCGCCGCGACAGTTGGCGCCGCGTTTCAGAAAGCGCGTGCCCGCAAAACGAGTGCTGCGGCGCGCAATCAGGCAAACATTCACATGACGCCCAAAGACGCTAATGCACGACTGGCTGATGTAGCCGTGCGTGACCTCCAGCAGCCAGTCCTTCAGCATGACGCCGCGCATGGGCTGCAGCAGAAAGGCATTCCACACAAAACGCATGCGCGGATTGGTGCGGAATGCATAGTTGACGCGCTCATCGGGCGCGGCCACGTTGTTGGTCAGCGTATTCCAATCGGGCAGCGGCTCATCGTTGTCCAAGTCGACATTGGGCCCGACAAAGCGGGGCGCCGACTCGTTGTACTGCAGTGTGCGCGTCAGATCGTACGAGTAGGAAAAGTAAAAGTTGCTGCGCCAGTCAATATTCTGAAACATTTTCTTGTAGCGCTCCTCGTAGGGGTGTGGCCCCTTCAGCGTGGTGGGCTCATTGACGCGCACCATAACCGTGTCTTTGATGGTGTAGATGAGGTGCATGCCAATGTGTGCGCAGCACTTGCGCTTCGTGACCAGCAGCAGGTAGTAGCCCTCGAGGAAGCGCACAAAGCCCAGAACGCCATAGGCGGAGGTGACGCGCGGCGAGCTGCCCAGCGTCAGCAGAAAGCGGCGTATTTCCAGCGCATTTAACTCGTTGGGATTCTCCTCGATGACGACACGGTCGTGCTGTGTGCGATCGATGGTGAGCAGACGAAAACGCGTCTCGCGGTTGTTGCTGCCCACCAGGTAGAGGCGCTAAAAGATATATTGGGCGACTTGTTAGACTTTGTAGAGGAATGTAGACATGTAAATTTTGAATTTTTTGCTTTCTCACTCACCGTGCGTGTCTCATAAAGCACCACTTTCTGAATGACGCTTATGAGCGGATGAAAAAATATGTTGGGATTGTTGTTGTTCATTTTACTAAAGCTACTTAACGAAAATTGTAAATTTCTTTTCAACTTTTTCGAGCCACTTGTAGTATTACATTCGCGTCCACTGATAAGTAAAAATCACTATCAGCTGTTTCCACTGCAACGCTGTGTTTTGCTTTTGATTGCGATGTGTTTAGACCAGACGTGAATGTGGAATGCATTTGGAAGCTATTGAAGGTCTTCTTTTAACGTTCTTGTAAAAATATTATTCAGAAAATACAAAGTAAAAGTATATATTAGCAGTTGTTGCGACCCAATGACTTCACTGTTCTCATTAAAAGCATATTTTTTTTATTATTTATTTACAAGAATTATTAGTTATTAAATAATTTAGTTCATAATATAAATATTAAATGTATTGCATAATTTTTACAAGTTAAAAATGTTACTGTCATGTCTCGTTCGAATAATACAAATTATATCCTTTAAATTTAATCACAGCTTTTTGCGTTAAAAACCTAATCCATTACTAAAAATTGTACATTATTAGATATTGTGTTAAGGGCAGTGAATTATGTTTCAAGTAAATAATATATAGTCTATGCCTTCGGTTAGATTTAAGCTTTTCAAATTCTCTTCAAAAGCGCCATTGGTCAGGTCCAATTTCATGCAAATCAGCAGCGGTGCACGCGCTTCGGTGAAATGTACAATGGGCACTGAATGCGTAATCTGATGTGCCACTTCATCAAAGTGCGCATAAGACTTGTGAATTTTTTCTACAAAACCAAATCATTAGCATTCTCATAAATGATTTAAAAACATCAACACTCACTTTGATCCACATCACAGAATGCAATCACCTTTTTCTTTTGCTCGGCGGGCAAATCACGAAAGAACTTTCTGCCCTGTTTGCCCGCATTCCAAATCGTATAGCCCGCATTCCACGGCGCCTTCGAGAGGACATTGGCAATTAAATGCCGCATGCGTAGACGCCAAATGGTTTCGGCAGCAATGGAGAAGGTTGTCGCTTCCGGATGGTAGCGATAACGCAGTAGACACTCGTCGGCACGCACTACACTGCCGCCAGCATCGAGATGTGCATAGAAAAAAATGAGATCCTCCGGTGTGCCGTGGCCATCTTCACAAAAGCCACCAGCCACACGCTCATAGACGCGACGATGACAGAACCAAGTGGGCATGATGACAGTGGGCCCATTGGCTGTGTAGATTTGTAGGGTCAGCTTTTGCGCAGCAAGTTCATTGGCCCAGCGCGAAAAGCGACATGTAGAGTTGGCCGGTATGCGTATGAATTTCGATCCTATAATCTGTTCATAAAATTAAATTTGGTAAATTAAAACTCTATGCTAAACGCTTACGGCATCTTGATGCCGCCTTGCAAGCGCATATTGCTGCTGTATACGCCGTGGCAACATTTCATCGTCGATATCCTGAAAGCATAGGTAGTTGCCAGTGGCCACAGCAATGGCGCGATTACGTCCGTAGCCAACTGAAGTAGTAATGTTTTGCTTTTATTTACAAGACAATTGTAATTACACCTAAGTCTGTTTTTACACGGTAGATTGGTTCCAGAAGAAGCCGTGTAAAAAAAAACCGTGTAAAAAAAGACATTGATCGTATACAAAAATGGGTGATTTGTTCCTAATCTCTAAAACCTATTAAAATTTCTTTACCAAACACGTCTTATTGCATTGACAGTTCACAAAATATTAACACGTTTCAATTGCTCTGACCAGTAAATTTTATTGTATGCACATAAAGAGAATTCCCCTAAATTAGTGCTATTCACATTTGCTTTGACCAGTAAAAATTGCTTGTACGCGCTAAAAGGGAATTCACTTAAATCTTTAAGCTAGTGTTCGCAAACTATCGATAGCACTATCGATACTATCGATGGTTTCAGACTTTTTTCTTTCATAAATACTTTTTTGTGATATGAACATACTTCGCAAAAATTAAATGGAATAAAATCGTGTAAAAAAATTAAAAATATTCAATTTTCAAACCGTGTTATATCAAAACCGTGTAAAAAAAGACCGTGTAAAAACAGACTTAGGTGTAATTGTTCTCCCACCTCCTTTCGGCTTTCCGTCTGCATTGCGCACAATGCACATCCGTATCCGGCTGCGGGCGAATTTCCGTTTCCATATATTCAAAATTTTTGCTGTGCCATCACTGCTGCAGTCATCGAAGACGCAAACCTCAATGTTCAAAGTCGCTGTGGAGGCTGACGTCACATATGACATAAGCGAATTGCAACCGCATTTCTGTTGTTGTTGTTGTCGCCTATGAGCTAGCACAGCTGTTTGCTGCAATATTGACTCGAAGCAGCCGTCAATCCATTTTTCACCATTTAGTACTGTTGTAATCACCGACTGTAGCAGACAGCGAAAATTTAAATTTTTTCGTACTAAACACCAAAGACAAATCAATGTACTTACAACAGTATGTTCGGGCATGGAGCGACTGAAAAATAAATATTAATGAAATTCACCGGCGACATCAACAAAACCACAACACACCGAGGGTGAAATTCGCCGTAAACTAAATAATGTTGCCAGATTGCTTGTAGTAAATGCGAAAAGGGTATTTACCCTTCATTTCATTTAGATTGAGCAGAAAATTCATAAACAATTCGGCGTATTCCATAATGTCAAGAACAACATCGAAATGTCGACTGATGTCTCAAAGTATAAATAACACAGTGCGAGAGTTTTTTTTATAAATAATTTGCCATACAATTATAAAATAAAATTCAAATCAGTAGATAATCTATCAAATTGAAGTGCAAGTGTAATACATGGACGTCGAGACTCGAGTTTTTATTTCAAAATATTTTTGAAACTGAAACTGATACAGGCGTGTCTGGGTATAGTGAACATCCAATATAGTGAACACCTCGAGTGAACACCCAAATTTTGACATGCAGCTTCTAAATATTGAACAACATTTTGAAAACAATTTCAAGCAAAAACAAACAGTGTATTTTGAGCAAATAAAACGACTTTTTGAATAAAAATTTTAACCTTGATATAGTGAACAATCTCAATACAGTGAACAGACCTTGCAATACTTAGTTCACTATATGCAGACACCACTGTATAAAGAATTTGCAATCCAAAAATTTTTTGCAAAGAAATCCCCAAAGTATGAAAGATATTCAATATCAAATTTAACGAATCATTAATTATACAAAAATGAATACGACTTTTGCTAAGTATCCAACTGATGCTTCACAATTGTCTATTTAGAAATGCCACGTTGCAATTAAAATAATATATTGCTTAGTATCAGTGACTGATATTCAATTTTATAAACTGCATATTACTGTTTTTAGTTATCTGTTCAATTTAATTTAATTTCATTTATTCATTCATATTAAGTAAAATTCATTTATTGTCAAATTCCCCTACATTCTATCAGCTGGCAACACCATCACTGATGAGAGCTCTTTTCTGATTCGGCTATTCTCTTGTCTCCCATTGGTCAGCGCAATTGTGCGCCATATCTTGGTTCTTGTTCTTGCCTTTGGTATTTTGTTGTTGCAGCGGATGTGGTTATTGCCGAAATGTCAGTTGCGTTTGAGTTATCACTTATCATTTTTTAACATTTCAATGGGTCGCATTGGGTCGAGTGGACACTTCAAAAATTGATAATAGTTGATAATACACCGAGACTTTTCTCTCACATGCTCGTTCGCTATTCGCTTTTAGTATTTTTTCCATTGATAAAATAAATACACCAGGGGAATTTCATATAAAATGCAAATATTTATTTCACATGTTTTCTTAATGTTTAGTTTTTTTAAATTAGAAAAATCGTACAATTGAACTTACACAACTAAATAATAATAACGCTATAAAATTATTAAGTAACTCTTCGGTTAGCGACATTTGATATGTATTCCTGTTTCGATTTACAATGATTCTGATGAATATGAACAATGGACTAATGTGAACGTGAACGTGAAGGCGAACTTGAGCAGCAGCAGCTGATTAATTAAAAACTACAATACGCAAATTTTTCAAAATACACAAAGCTCAAGTCTTCGAATCGGCTTGCTTAAGCTAAAGCGATCGCTACAGTATCGGTTTTGTGTGCTTTTGTGGTTTCCAATATGGAAAAATAGTAAAATGCAACTGCGAAATTCAACTATAAATGACATGAAGGCGCTAAAACAAATAAACCAAATAACGATGTGGTGTTCGAATTGCATTCGATTATCGAAATGCATGCAAAATGCTAATCAGTCTTATGGCAAAATTATTACAAAAACGAAAAATCGATCGATTGTATTTTAGTTTAAAATTTAGGAGGAAGATTCATGTGTTTTGTTTAAGTGTGCGTTCCCCAACAGAAATTCCGGGGGAACTGCTCCGTGTCGGTCACCATTCAGATTTGAAGACACTTGCGGTTGCTATTGCTCCCGTAGACACACTCGAAAGCGTTGATCAGCTCGTCCATGCCCTTGAACAGGCCCTCCTCGCAATTGCCGGGCACCCATTCGGCGCGGTGCGTGACACTCACTGTTGCCGGCAGTGGGCGCGATTTGGCAAAGTCGATTAGCCAAACGCCCAGCTTGTCGTCGTCGTACACAATGAATATGCTGGAGCCGACAATCTCGTGGCGCTGAAAGAACGCCGACTTCTCCATGACCATGCGCATCTGCTTCAGTCGCTTGATGAGCTCCTTGTGCATGGCGCGCTTGGCGCCGAAGAACTGCTCGATGGTCTGCGCAATCTGGTCGCTGGTGCGCACCGTCTTCAGATCCTTGACGGGCGCACGGCCACGCAGACGCAGCGCCTCGATGCGAAAGCCTTTGGTGTGCGAGGAGGACATGGCCTCGCGGAACAGCATGTAGCGCAGCTTGGTGATGGCCTGGGCGGCGTGTTCCTCGGCGTCGGGCGCGCTGGTGTCGACGGCCACCATTTTCTGATAAAGATCGGCGCGCAGCGTCTTATTTGTGACCTCCGACTCGAGAAACGTGCGGCAGCCCATCTTGATGTCCATGACACAGGGATCCTTGAAGCCGTTGAGCAGATCTTGCAGCTCAATGAAGTGGTCGCCGTTCAGCTCCTGTGCGCCATAGAAGTGTGGCACAATTTTGGCAGTTTGCGGTTCCAGCGAGATGAGCTTGTACGCTTGCACCTCGTTGTCGTTGAGACTGGGAACGCGTTTCCGTACAATGCCCGTGGACGTGGGCACAATACTGAAAGAAGAAAAGGGAGAAAAGTGCATATTAGAGATGATTTAAAATTAAATGCGCTCGTGGCAAATCAAAGGAACAAGTCTAGGCGCGGAAATTGAGGCGAATTAATAATACTCAATTTCCCGCTACAAGTCTGTCTTCGAATTGATAGTCAATGACCAGCAAAACGTTGTAGATGCTTACCTTTCTGGGTGCCCCGATAGTTGCATCCAACCGGGTGGTTTCAAGCTTATATTAAAATGCTGGTTGGTTTGATTGTGCTGCAGCAGCGCCGGTGTTGCCGGGGCGCTCAACTCCAAAGCATTCTGTAAATATAAAAAGAAAATAATTCAATTAGTGTCTGTGCAAAGGTCTCGGCGACTTGTGAAAAAGTAAATCATTGAAAAACAATTAAACACTGCTTTACTTAAGCTGTGAATTGCGTTGATAACGCGCCTACACGCCATGCGACAGAGTGAGGAAATTAAATCGTCAACAACAAAAACAACAACATCCGCAATTAATAGAGGCTACATTGTTTTAATACGTCGCCATCAAGTGAAGCAACAGTGTGAAGTAGGCGAGTAGCTGGAATTCAGCAATGATAATAAAATTGTGAATGTCATTGCTGGGCAATGTCTGGCACGCACCCAGCGCGAGACAAGCGCCAGACGTACAAAAGTCCGAATTACGAAGCCAAATTAACTGTGTGGGATTTTTGAACATTTATTGTCTTCTTATTTATTTGTTATCGCATTGACACTGACCAGTCGTAAATATTGAAGACGCTATGAAATAATCATGCACGCGCAGCCCATTACTCAAACACGCAACAATTGTGTGTCAACCTAACCTCACTTGAGACAATTGCAAATGCAAACAATTGTGCATTGGTGTTTACAGTAGAGAGAATGTAATTTTGTTTGCAGCAAGTAGCAGAAACACTAAAAATAATCAGCGCCTTAGTTTTACAACTATCATACAGCAACCTAAACTCATTTCTAGACACATCTTACCCAAAGGAACAAAGATTACTAAACACTCCTCTGATTTCTTTCCCACACAAAACGGCATTGAAAATTACGATTTTGTTGACAGCAACATTCGACTTTTGTGCATTTTCTGTTGACAATAAAAACTGTGTCATTTAAACAAAGAACTTAGTAAACAACAATGTGCAGTTAGAGTACGTTTGCAATTTGAAGGTTAAATGAGATTTAATAGTTATTTGCACTCCAGATTTTTCTCTCTGCTAAAACTCCAAGTGGCTCAGCTTAGTGCTAATTAAAATGTGCATGTGGCGTTGTTGTTGTTATGCCATTAGTAAATATTGTCTAACAAATAGCAAAAAAGTATAAAAAGGGCTCGTTTTGTGTTTTCGTTGTTATTTGCACAACAAAACGCACTCGGGAGGTCGTTCGTGACGCATTCGTGTTGAATGCGGGTACAAAGTTTCATTTTGAAAATCTCTAATGCCGTGCAACTTGTGCCAAAGTGTGGTTATGTGTTTGCATGTGGCCAAGGTAAATGTCAGGAAATGTAAATATCTGTTGTGTGTAAATAATAACACATGTTTTGACTGCATGCCGGTTTATCGCAAAAACTCTAATCACTACGGCATCATTGGAGTGAGGCGTCATATTTACAGCGTTTAGTAATTCGCGTAGTTAGACCTTGGCAACCAGTTTGATAACTGACAAATTTCCTGCAATTCTTGCAAAATTCAATTGTCTTGGCGGCAGATAGAATTTAATTGATTTTAAATTGTTTATAATTGACTGAAAACTGCTGAAGTAGCTCAATTTCCAACGGCTGTCGTATACTGACCACAGAACATGTGAAGTGGCATAAAATTGTTTAAATTAATAACTTTGATTTATGCCGCTGTGGCTACAGTTTCGATAGACATCTCTTTTATAAGAATCGCTTACAAAAATAATAAACTTCATGGAAAAAAAATAAATAACTAAAATCTCAAAACGCATAGCAACAGAAGATTGTCTCTGAACAAAATGATGCAATTTTCGTGTCGAGTTTCATTCTTCGTCTTATCAAAGTTCAGTTATAGTATGGGAATTGTTCACACCTATAACATGTGAATCTCGTGTGCCAAATTTTGATAATGAAAAATATCAATAGAAATTAAAAAAAAATAAAAATACAATAAAATAATTCTAAATAAAATGAAATATAAAATTTAAATAAAACAAAATAAAATAAAATAAAATAAAATAAAATAAAATAAAATAAAATTAAATTAAATTAAATTAAATTAAATTAAATATAAAATAAAATAAAATAAAATAAAATAAAATAAAATAAAATAAAATAAAATAAAATAAAATAAAATTAAATAAAATAAAATAAAAAAATTGAATAAAGTAAAATAAAATAAAATAAAATAAAATAAAATAAAATAAAATAAAATAAAATAAAATAAAATAAAATATAAAATAAAACAAACTAAAATAAAATAAAATAAAATAAAATAAAATAAAATAAAAATAAACAAAATAATATCTAACAAATAAAATAATTATAAAAAAATATAAAAACGCAATAATTTGACCAAAATGAGTGCAATTCTTTATTCATTGCATAGATTTTAAAAAAGCTTAAAACAATTATTTTTTACTAACAAAAGTATGGCAACATTCAATCGACGCATCGCTGCGTGTGTTTACGGTAAAGTAGGGTGCGGTAGGGTAAGGTTGTGCTGCCTTAAGGTAACTTGAGGTTGTCTGGTGCAGTAACAGGAAGTTGCTGTTTACTTTGGGCACATTGATTTGTTTTTTTTTTATCATTTTGATTACGTTTCATTTGATCTTTTTATTAGTCGCTTTCTTCTTTCAGTTTTGAGATTTTAATTTTGTTTTGCATTTCAACTGACGGTTCGTTTGTTTATTTATTGTAATGATTGTTTTATGTATTGTTTGTTGTTGTAGTTGTTTTTGAAGTTTATTTGTTGTGCATTTTTAAGCGTTTCAGCAATGAGAATATGCAATGTGTACGCAATAAATTTCACATTTCTTTCGCACTTTATGTGGCAATGGAAAATTTTTGTATGTTTTCACTAAAAAATATTGATTTAAATAATTTTAATTGTGAAATTACTTACAATGGCCAAAAATTTCAGCAATGACATGCGATGCGGTGGTAGGATATCACGATTGGTTAAGTAATCGGCCATGCAATTGTCAAAGTCGTATTTCTGCAAGCAAGAACAAAACGAGAAACAAATTATAAAAATGTTGAAACATTCGAAAAAATTGAAATGTAAACATAATTTGAAATAAATAAAAATAAAATTAAAATTAAATAAAAAAAATTAAATAAAAAATTAAATAAAAAAACAAAATAAAAAATAAGTAAATAAAAAATTCAACTCACTAAAAACTTTTGGCATAAAAAAATGTATCTTCTTTTATAATTTTTATATTAATTTAAAAAATTTTAAATTTTAATGAAGTGCCCACAATTTCTATTTTGTGTTGAAGAAATTCAGTTTTTAATAACTTTTTAGCGCTGAGTAAAATGTCGATCTAACTGCTTGTACTAACGCCACGTTACTGGCCTTTCAGAATTTTTATAACCATCAGTAAAATGCTAAAAATGAATTTTTGCTGCTACTACAAATATTTTGCCTTTTGAGGCATCCAGCTTCCAGTCGCTCAAAGCTTATCAGACATTTCAGAAAAACGCGATAAGCAGAGACAGCAATTACTTGCAAGGCACACGCCATAAGTGCTGCTGTGAGCTATGAAAAGTCAAGCAGGAAATTTGATAAAAATGAAGATGGAAAGAAGAAAACAAGTATTGCACAAATACTTGAAATCATTTAGTATTTTTTCAACTTCTTAGTGTATCTCCTTCTTGACTATTTGGCATCACAAATTTGTTTGATAATCACCAAAAAACATTGGTAAATATTTAAAACTGTGTTTTATTCCAGTTCCAATTACGCCAGACGACAACTGACAACAGCGTAAAAACCTGACACGTCACATGTGATCAACATGTCTGCGCGCATGCCAGACATTGCGCATACGTCAAACTGTGTGTCAACAAGACGCGTCAGGACATTTTTAGTCATTATCGAATATTTATAGGCCATCAACATTTTATTGCGCATTGACTATTGATGTCGGGTTACGTGCCAATGTGCCCGAGTGACTCTTCTGCTCTTAGAAATCAGTAGCAAAGTTTTTATATAAAATGTTGTCGTTTGATTGTTTTTGTTGTGGCCTAATTTGAAATTTATGAGCTCAAAAGTATTACTAATGATTTTGATGTTATCACAAAGCTGCCAAACAAGATCGTCAACAAAGCACACTCGAGTTGAGCTGTTCGAACGCTGCGCTACTAAAACCATCGATTAAGCGCGTCGGCAATTTCCGTTGGCTGGGTCAACTCTCTAAGCTGCGCTCACCAAGTGACAAGCAAATTTACACGTTGACCAGCTCATCGAAAGTTCAGCGAAACTCTGTCGATGATTCATGATAAACCGCACAGCCACGAACAGACACTGTGACGTGTGTCGACGCACAAAAGCGATTTCTATGCCGTGCCAACGTCAATGGATTTCGCACTGATGCAACAACAACAATAGAAACAATAACAACAAAAACAATGGGCAACACATTAAAATTCCTCAAGTTGAATTAATGCTTTTCTTAAGCGCTAATTAAATGAATTTCACATCAAATATAGTAGACACTTTGCCATAGCGCGCATTCGCCTGGCAGCTAGCTACATATATATAATAACAACAACAACTATATATAACAACAACAAACCAAGCAAAACAAGTGTCATCCAAAGCAAGATTTTAATGAATATTAATTTATGACAAATTGTTTGGCCCAGTGGGTGGTCGCCACAGTTCAATGCTGGTTTTATTTATTCGTTTTTGTGAATGATTGAAAATGCAAATGTGGCCACAAGTTGTATTGCTTCAACACCAAATAAAATGGCAACATTAATTTTATTCTAAACAAAAACATTAATAAAACTTTTTAATGAGCAGCAAGCCAACTATTTTTAGTTCCAAAAACTTGTAATTGACAGTAAACGTGCCAAAAGTAGATTTTCTTTCTTTCTATTCAAATTTTGTATAATATTAATAAATTTACTTTAGTGACAACAAATTTTGACGTCTTATTGCTTGATTTAATGATTAGAGATGTGATTTGACTGTTTGACTGTGTTGTGACTATCGCCACTGTGCATTTTATGGACCATTCCCGAGGCCTGAAGTGAGGTTATAATCAGTTTGAATTGCTTGTATACTGCTGTTTGCTATCCTTTGGCTTGTATAAAGTACACAATAACAGTAGCAAAAACAACAAAAAACATGTAATCAAAATGTAATCAAACTGTAATCACAGTTGCTGATAAGCGTCGAGACCTTTTTAATCCATGTAATTAGCACACATGCGGCTTAAGATGCGCAAATATTGGCTGCGAATAAGGTGTGAGACGTTTGTTTTTTTCAATTTGTTATTGTTTTTACAATTGTTATTATTGTGGCATTGTTAATTGTGCAGTAGAAAGTTGCTGTACTCAATCGTAAGATGCGCAATGCTTTCATAGAGTGAGATTTCCTCATAGAGTGAAAAATGTAAGCGACAGCTATGAGGTAACTTTTGATTAAATTGTTTTGATTTTTGTTAAAGAAAAAGTGTTTTGATGACTACAAAATAATTTTTGTACAACTTCAACACTATTTCGAAAAAACTGTGTGTAAATGAAAAGGAATATTTTCATAGAAACTCAAGAAAATAAGCAGGAAATATTAAAAAACTCATGTCACACCACTATTTCACAAATTGTCATGATTTCTGTTAGTTTTTTTTATATTTATATTTTTAGTTTTAATTTCGCTGACAAGGTGACACTGATTGCGACCATTTCAATACAAAGATTAATGGAAAAATTTGAAAGTTTTAAAAAGTTTATTGCATTCAAAAGTCCATCAGTCCAAACATGCATTGCAATCACCAACAATTCACTTGTGACCTTATTCTAAATATAAGAGCATATATATACATATATGCTTTAAGCCTGTCTTATTCTAATGAAAAAATAGAGCAAAATCTTCAACTAAAATCTCTTCTCCTATGTAAAACTTTTTTAGATTGCATCATAAACTTTCGGCAGTGCTTTTTGTGTGCGTCTTCATTGCAGAGAAGTGCTTCGTTCCACTTTTATTTCTACTCGCTGGAAATCTCATTTGAGATTCTCACTTATCTTCAGTGTTTGTTTTGGCAAATCTTGCTGCAATATGTTCCATATGAAAATAACTTTTTGCCACACAAATGTTGCAATTTTCAACGGTTTTATCTGCGGCGTACGTGAATAAAGTCTCATAAACTGTTGCTATCTTAAATCTTTAATAATCTTGGGCTCAGACAAAAAACCTTATCAGCATAATTTATTTATGTTTATCTCGCAGTTTTACGATTTTTTAAATTTTATTACAAAAAGTAAGACATTTGCCAAGTCAATGTTTAAATTGCAATGGGCGCTGTTGACATTTTGATTGCCGACAAGTGAAAAATATTTCATGAATTCATAATATTTTTGAATTTTTTAGTGTTTAAACTACAATTTCAAACTAAACGTGAAATTGATTTAATTAATTCAATGTTCACGCACTTTTTACACATAATTTTTTGTTAACTATAAAACTTTTTCAACTCACAATGACTAAAAATGTAAGATGTTTTCCTATTATATGAGAAAATTACCATAAATTTTTGGGCAGTTAGTATAATTTTGAGCTGTTTATACTATACAACTTACTATTATTAGTATATAACCATTTTTATATTCTAAATTGTTAATAACTTAATAATTAAAAGCTTCACTTTTCACAGTGTGTTGATTTTACACTCGTTTGCCAAAAATGTTGCAAAATTCAATGAATTTACATACACATTTAATAATCAAATGTACTAATATAAATTAGGACATTAAGTTAATGAAATTATGACATTCGCTATGCAAATGTGTTGAATCACACCATTAGCAAAATAATCATCCAGTCAATTGTCTAAATCTATATCTAATTTATATTTTAAACTTTGAGTGGCTGCAAAAGCAGCAACCAACTTGAATGCGTTGAATAGCTGCGTTAATATTGGTTTCAGTTTTAAATGTTCAGATGTTTCAGTTTAAGCTTGCGCAGCCTTTCTAATGGACCAGACACAATGACGTCAATGGCGACCTTAATTTGTGCTCTCAGAGGTAGGCAACCAGTTGACTTAGTTAAAAGTTTGACTCTAGTTTTAGCTGCTGTTAAGCAACAGTTTGCATTTTTAACCGTTGTCAATTTAGTCACCAAGCCATTTTTTTTGCTAGTGTGGCAACGTTCGAATGGCAACAGGTGAAGGAAAATGTGGTTAATTGCGTTCGTGTTCGAATAACCCAACAGTACTCAGCAAAAAAGCAATAAAATTGTGGCACAAAAGTTGTATATACTCAGTTATGAGCTAAAAAGTAAAGTAAGTAAAGTAAGAGTAAGTAAGTCGTTAAGAAATTTGTGCTCGCAATTCCTCAATTAAGATATTCTTAAAACTAGAATTATTACAAATTCAAAACTTAAGCAACTCTCTATTCATTTATTACTTTACAACAGTTGTTAGTAACCAGTTTTTCCAGGGATTTCCTCAAAATCCAGTCACTAACTACTAATTTAAATATTCTTAAAACTAGAATTATTAAACTTTCAAGACTTTAAAGACAGTTGCTTAGTCTATTTGTTGTCATTTATTACTTTACAACAGTTGTTAGTAATATTTTTTTGGGGGGATTTCCTCAAAATCCAGTCACCAACAGTTCTATAAATATCGTTTTTATATTCAAACTAGTAAAACTTCTACACTGTCGTATTGAGCGCAATGTAAAACTTAATTTGTGTTTTTTCAAAATTTTAATTTATATAAAATACTTGAACTTATAAAAATAGCAATAACACAAGCATTCTAGCACGTACGTTTATGTAAATTTCCGTTTATTAGATTTAACAATTATTTATAGTACTTAACTTGACCGTAAAATCTAACAACGATCGTTTATTCAACTATAGAGTCAATGAATTCACATTTGTGTTCATTATTTAAATTTTTTAAATTTATATTTTTAAAGATTAACAACCCAAGAGTTGCTGTTTGAAATTCTAATTAATTCAAGGCATATTACAACAGAGTTTTCAAAAACTGTTGAATTATATTTGAATGCTAAGTATGCTAACCTCAATTACAGTCAAGTCGCTGGACAATATTTAAATAGAAAACAACCACAACAACAACAAAAAGTGCTTGTACTTTGATTAGCATAAAAACATTAATCAGCTGTTTTTGTGGTTGTCACATTGATTAGCATGAAATATTAGTCACCTGTTTCTGGTGGTTGTCACAAAAGTATAGAAAACGAGCGCTAATTGAGAATTGTTGAGGAATTCAGTTGTATGCGTAGTGGCACAGAAACGTGACAAACGTGAGCAAATAACGGTTCTTAAGTACTATATTTATTTGTCTAAAAATTAAGACTTAGGGCACATATTGGCTTAAATGTGTTAGAGGGTGTTGGCAATCGCTTTGTTTATAAAATGAGAGGTTGCAAAGCAGTGATTTGCTGGAGCCATGAAGTTCAAGTTGTACAAATGGATTTCAAATGGTGATAAATCCAAAAGATTTTCGATTCCATTATTTTATGTTATCCTCTAAAGGAATGTTAGAATCATATTGCATTTATAAATGTTACATTTTAGACAGTTTTTGTACTTTTTAAGCAAATGTTTTCAATTATTTGGCTCATATAGTCTCAGTCTCACTTCTGGGTTTAAAATTCTGGGAATTAGGGTTAAATGTTTTTACTAAACTGTTGCCAAAGCATAATCGATATTGGGACTAAAGCCGTATTTGAGTATTTACAACGTAGAGCAATTTACAGATTACAATGCATAGTTCCATGTTGTGCATTTTTTAAGACAATCACAACTTGAAAGACTATTTTTTTTAATTAAAATCAAATGCTGTCAAGTTATATTACGTGATACTTTTATGAAAATCGTGCAAAAGTTATACAAATCTGTGCTTAGATGTGTTAATTTACATAACACGTTTGTGTACAGGCGGATCTTTTTCACACTACAACAAGAATAACAACAACAAACACCTCAACAATGCAAATAGAAATATTGAAACAGCATAAAATAATTAATAAATTTCACTTCATAAATTTATTTAGTCTGGTTAAATCCGGAAAGTTGGACTTTTTTATGGAAATTGCTATGTGAATTGAAGAAATTGTTTATAAAGTGTGAATGACGTTTGCGGTTGTTGACAATGCTGTCAAATTGGTTTGGTTATTTACTGGCACTGGCTGCGGTGAAGTAGAATAGTAAATACTTGCTTTAACCCGACATGAAAATAACAGCCCGCTGTATGCTTTGTAGCTGTAGTCCAATATATTGGACATTGTGACTGAAAGGGTTAATGTTTTAAAACAAATACCAATGCTTATTTTATCATTGAAATCGTTTCTGCAATATGACAAAAAGTTTTAATTTTTATTAGATTCTCTTTCTAACCTCAAAAATCATATATGCATTTTGACACTGACAGCTGACAGTTGTCAAATGGTGCAACAAAGTCAGCGTAAAAATCAATTGACAAACAATCAATTGTGTTGCCTTAGCATTTCACTGTAATTTGCGGCAATTGTTGCTTTTGCTGTTTTGCAGTTGCTATGAAATTAAATGAAAATTATAGAAAATTGTAGCATGCAATTGACATGTTGGCAATTTGACAGTGATTATACGTTTTTGTAGCCACAGCGCGCGTACACGTGTACTTACTGAACTCTATTCAGTATTGAAACGATTTGACATGGAACGGAAGTGACATTTGCATATTCCACAACCATGGCAAAACATTAACCGAGCCCACCAATTATCCTACGCACTGTCAGTCTTTCGTAGTTTTGCGGAAGATGAATTTATAGCATCGTTGCAGGCTGTTTGTCTCTTGAACTGCACAGCTGACCGGCGCGTTGTGCATTTTAAAATCAAATATGTGTGCGTTTGTATGCGTTTTTCTATTTGTCATTTCATTGACAGCAAAAATCAACTACCTCGTATTGTTTTATTTATATATACAGGCACGATTTCAGCAAAGCATTATTGCATTTATGCCACGTTTCAACCTTCGCCACAGCCAACGAGTGTGATTCAAATGTAAAAGTTGCTATTTCCACTCTAAACACAATCATACAACGATTGTGATTGTGACTAAATGTGCAATTTGTATGTCAATCAATATTGAGTTGTACGTACAATATTATTTAATGACAAGCAGCACAAATGGCACACAATAGCAAATTGGTTAACGTGTACCATGTGTGGTAGAAACCCGAATTAACATATCAACAGCCGGTACGTTGTGCAGTTCAAAGTCTTTGAATGAAGCTATTAATAAAAATGAAAACAGTTGTATTTATGTATGCCGAAATATTATATTTCAATAGCTGAAAGGAGAGCGAAATTTATGCACGTGACGTCTAAGCTTTTGCATAATTTTTGTTCAAAATTTGTTTACGTTTGTTTTGACAATATGATAAACAACATTAACACCAGCCTACAACAATCATTGTAAGAAAAAAAGATAAATAATAATAATGCGAATTAGATGGGGAAAAGAATTTCGTTAGGTTTTGCATACACGTGAGCGCCATTAGCTCGTAAATCGTTTCATAACGATGGACAGTGATGTTTAATGCGCAGCTTAAAGCCCAAACTACAATGGCAGCGATAGTGCCATTGTCAATGTATGTGAAAATGATTAGCCATTCTTACAGTCAGGGTGCATTTAGATATATTTGAATATAAATTGAACAAAACAAAAACAACTGATTTCAAAGACTGCCATCGACGCCTTATTCTAATTAGAATTCACTAAACTAAACACGTACACTTTCACACACTCTCTCACTGCACACCTCATAGCACTGTTCACATCATAGTTTAATAATAGTTGCCAAGTTGTAGTTTAGACATAATGTCGTCGAAATTTGCAAACTCGCCTGCCGATTATAGCCGCTAGCAGCAGGCCATTTTGCAAATTTACGCAACAATATATCGAGTCATACGCCATGGCACAAGAAGCAGCAGCAGCAGTTGAAAGCTGAAAAAACTCTTATACGATTTTTACTGGCAGCAGATTCTACAAATGCCAGCCGTGCCATCCAGACATAGTGGTGACAGTTTATGGCCTTGAAGCTGGCATAAATAATGAGAAGCGAGAACGAATGGCAAAATGAAGCGCACTGCTGCAAAAAGTACTCAAATCCGGTTTCATTTTAAAGTGTGAGTTTTTTTTTAGTTTCTGCTTGTTAAGATACGCACATATGTAGTAAAAATGTATGTAATTGTTTGCATAGCTTTAACCCTGACACTCAAAGCCATTAACAATGTGTGTAATTAACTGTGCCGCCAAATATTCGTAATGCTGGGACTTTTTTGGAATTTTTAGACTCTGTATTCTTGAACTAATTTCAGTAAAGTAATTTTGTTTTAATTTTTTTATTTTAATTTTTTTTGTTTAATTTTAATTACAATGAACAACACAAGTTACCACACACAAGTATTCATACAATATGCGACTAGTAAACCGCTATGTAAGTAGTATTTTTCAATTTCATTGTGTTTTTTATTTTATTTTTGCATTGACGTCAGCGAATTGAGGTTTATGTCTTCTTCGTTTAATGTTTCTTCATGTTAAATTATTTATGTATATATTTTTTGTCTCTTTTTTGTCGTAATACAATACAACTCAACAAGTCAACTCAACGCATTTGGCAACGCAGTCGGCATTACTTTGAAGATTTTTGCTAACCGGTTAAACGGCACAACAAAAAATACATTAAAATACATTAATATGTATAAATCGTTTTGATTATTTTTATTATACTTTTTGCTAGACATTTTTTGCAAATAATGCGTAAAACGTAAATAGATTTTAGCATCAAAGAGGTCGCTTCTGACGTTGAACTCAATGGGGGTTAAAGTTGTGGTGTGAACGTTATGTTTGGTTCAATGCACTTTGTTGTCTTGCGTAGGTTGGAGACCACATTTTGGGAATTTTTTGATCAATTTCAGTAACAATTTGGAATACAATTAAACTCGAGCACTCTCAAGTTTCAGTGTTAGGAAATCTGTCAGGTTCAGTTAGTACCTCGATTAGTTTTGATCCACTTGAAATTGTCCAACTCTTTATATAACTTTATGTTAACAAAAAGTAGTAAATATCTGGTTGCCTCTGGCTATGTTCATTGTGCCCGTTTTTTATTTGCCATCACCTCCCACTTGTCATTGAACATAGACCATATTACACAATATTGGTACATGTCTCATGTGCTTGCAGCGTCGATAATGCAGTGCAATGAGTTTGGCAATTGCATAATTAATTACCGTTACTGACTACATACACTGTTTATATAACCTAACCTCGAAAATGCTCGCACAGACATGCCATGTAAACGGTTAATTGTGTCAGGTACACAAGCGTGCAGAGTTATCGACAGCCTTGATCAAATTTGTTTTTGAATTGAACCTTTTTTTTGGCTTGAAGTACTTGAAGTGGAAACAGAGCCAAGTGAAAACGGAATTCAAGTTTAAAAATAAAAAAAGCCAAGTAAAGCAAATTTATATCAACATTTCATATACAAAAATTAAAAAAAAAATACAAAATTTTGTTTTCCTTCATACTTTGGCCGCAAGTTTTCAAAAAGCTTGCAAAATCGCCAAAAAACCCCAACTTCATATGAAATTTTGCAAACGCATTAAAGCCAAAAATTATGCCGGAAATCATTACGTATGCAACATGAAACACAATACAAATAAATTGAAATACATAAAAATTAATCAATACAGCAAATGTCAAAATGCAGTCAATGCGCGAAAAGCTGTTAAAATGTCAATAAACTTGCAGCGACAGTGAAATCGAAACGCCAAAAACGAGTGCAGACGTACGCCGGCAATACGGAGCAACAACACAAAGCGTCAGTGTGGGCATTGCCTTAATGGCAACAACATGTTGTAATTGGTTTTTTGACATTAGTTTATGACCATTTAAACTGTCTTTATGAATTGTGCACACTTATTGTGCAGCAAAAACATGCAAAGCGCTGACAATTAGCTGAGAAATTAATTGGCAAATTTTGTTGATTGAGTTTGATTGTATTAAATTTTTTGAGCCATTAATTTGTTGACATATTTTGAAGACAAATTTTTTTTTTTTTAATTTGAGTCATGTTCTATTTTAATGTTCATGCCATATTAATGTTCAGACTGCGTCACGCTGGCCATGTGACAACATCCGTAATTATCATTTAATTGGCGCTGTTTCATTATTGATTATTCACATTGTCCCATATTGTTGACGCGTGTCAGCGAAATTACATAATTGTCAATTGGCATTTATAGTGATTTTGACTGCAGACGCGGTTGACAATGAATTAAATTGTGGCATTGCTATTTTTCAATTGATTTGTCATAGTTTGTTGAGTTGTATTTTCAATTTCTCTCGCTCCGAATAGCGCGTATAGGGATTATGTGACAATGGCGGCTAAAAATAGACATTGTCATTTAATAGTCGAATGCGGGTAATGGCTGAAAGGCAACAACTGACGTGTGATACGCAGAGATGCCGTATGGCTGTGTGTGTTTGTGTGTGAAAATGTAAGATAAACGTTTTTTAATTGGCAATAAATGACAAATGTGACAAATGCCTATCGACAGTGTATCTGTCGTGCTACTGATTTGTGGTTTTTAACTTTGCCTCATATATCGAGGTTTTTTGTTTTTTAATTATAGTTTAAGAGATACAAGTCACGTTGTTATAGAGAAAATGTCATAATAATGACTGAAATATTAATGACTTTGAATGATTCAATTATAAAACAACGAATTTCATTGTGAAATAGTAAAAAAAATTAATTAAATATTTTTTTTTATTTTTAATTACAGTTCAAGAGATATAAAAGCAATTAAAGTCAAGTTGTAGTGGAGCAAATGTCATAATAATGAATGAAATAATTATATCTATTAAGAAACAAACAACCTCAATGAGTTTCTTGGCGCAAAAGTTAAAAAAAACTTAAATTAAATTTTTTTAATTTTTAATTATAGTTCAAAGTCACAAAAACAATTACCGTCGAGTTGATATAGAGCAAATGTCATAATAACGAATGAAATATTAATGTTTATTATGAAACAAACAACGTCAATGACTTTCTTTGAACAAACGATAAAAAAAACTTAAATTTAATTGTAAACAATTTTTATTTATAGTTCAAGAGATATAAAAACAATTACAGTCTAGTTGTGGTAGAGCAAATGCCATATTAAAGAAAGAACATTAATGTTTATTAATATTATTCTTTTACAAACCAGTTGTGTTAGAGCAAATGCCATATTAAAGAAAAAACTATGAATCTTTATTACAAAACAAACAACCTCAACCTTTCTTTGCACAAAAGTTCCAACAAACTAAAACTGCAATTTTATGCCAACTGCTTTATGCAAATATTTTTATACAAATATTTGACCAGTTGCTATGTAGCCGGTGTGATGCTTGCTGACTTATCAAAATCATGACACCAACAGATGATACCAGCAACAACAAAGCGCTCCTTATCAAATGTGTTAACTAATTTATAAAAAATTAAAGCAAAGAAATGCCTATAGGCAGTAAAAAACACAAAATTTAAACGAAAAAAAAAGATTTTTTTTTGGTTTAATTTTTTTGAGTTTAATTTATTAAACATCCAACACACTGTTGCTATCAGCTATGGTCAATAAATTAGCTAAACTTTGAAATGTTTCTTCTTTGGTGAGTACGATTTCATTTACTCTTCTATTTGGCTTTCTTCATATTCACATTAAAACACCAAAAACAGCAACACTTATGTAGATAAGCCGTTGATGGTCTGACTAACGATATCTTGCGGCAAAGGTGCAAACAAATTTTAAATAGAATATTTGAAAATTATATATTTGACTGTCATGGGTCGACTGCCAACACTGATAAGCATAACCCAGTGACCACAATTCGAGCAGTGCCTCTGTGAAATGGGAACACAAGGGCAGCTCGGTTCATTTCTGGCGCGTCCTAACGTTGAAGTTTGTAGTTTCAAACTGTCAATGCAAATTACTGAATATTGAAGCATCTATGATGCATTAAGGTTTACAGTTTCATTTATTTGTTATCATTATATAGTTTTTGCATATTTCTTTATTTATTGTTTTGTTATTTACACCATTTAATTATTTACATTTTATATTAGTTACACTGATAAATATGATGAATATTTTGTTATCAGTGAATTGGAAATTTTCACGGCATACGATACGCTTCGAGTAGTTGGAAATCGGAAAAATTCATAGTGAAAAATTCAGTATGTGAAATATAATAATGCATGTGTTTAAGTATTTTGTATTAATTGTTCGAATTGCATTGGCATTAGTCATGCATGCGTAACGCGTTGACAGTCTTAATTACAGTGTTGCTAAAATATGCACAAACAAATTGAAAAACAAAAGAACACGTCTAAAAGAGACAAGTGAAATGTTCATCATTTCTGCGGAATTTCCCAGTGTGGAAAGTGTAATTGTTTTGAGAAACAATTCAGCTTTTGTTTGCCGAAAACACTTGTGTCAATAGTCTTAATATTTGCCTCTGGCCATTCACAGTGTTGACAGTTGCATATTGTTCAATAGTTGTCAGAAATGTGGGTTGTTTGACAGTTTGATTGTGATGTCATAAATGCGTTGGAAATTTATGCCAAAAAAGCGCTTTCAAGATAATTTTGTGTATGAGTGGAATTTTTAGGGGCTTGGATAATTTTATTTTCGAAATAAATTTTGATTGTTTCAAAAAAATATAAAAATTTTCATAAATAAAAAAATTCAATAAACCGGGATTGTATTTTTTAATTAAAAATCAGAAATGGAAAAACTTGTTAGGAAACAGTTGCTCATAAAATTTAAATATAGAGTCAAATATATAGTACATACACATACACACATTTGCATATTCATATATTTTATCAGAAATACCTACTCAAGTTTAAAATAATTAAATTTTAACAGTCAATTTTCAGAAACAACTGCACTCAGATGTGGCACATTTGTTTCTACTTTAGATGCATTTAAGTTGTATATACATATGTACACATTATATGTATGTGGAACACTTTGACTTTCTGTCAGCAGTAGTTTAAGTGTTCCTTGAGGCTTTTCAAGTTAAAATGAGTTTAGTTCAATGAGCATACATGCTCATACATTGCTACAGAAGAAGAGAGACCATATTTCCATTTGTGGAACCAACTTAAAAAAGCAACCAGCTTAAAAAAATTTTCTCAGAATCAAGAAAATATATCTATAAAGTACAGTTCTTCAATCACTTTGACTGAAGAACCCCTTGGAATAGGTGACCAAGCTTTTAGATGTAAAGTTCACTTGGAAAACATTTGCGATCTGGTATCAAATTAGCTTTAAACTTTCTACTTTATGTCGTATTTCCAAATGAGCTTAGAGTCTAATCTAATTCAAGTAGTTCCAAGACATAAAACAATGTTGGTTACTGATTTTCTTTAGACCCAATCAACTACACACTTTCTTTTTTATTCTAGAAAGTTGGAATAAATCTAACAGTGCAGTTTGCACTTCTTCAAACACTTATTGCCTCGCAAGCTTTCTTCTTCGGAATCTGAGCAACTTAAACCACTTTTACATGATTCATGTCATTGACGTAAAAAAAAATTAAAAAGCATTAAACCCATAAATCCACGTACAAACATTTCCAGCGCTCTTCAACTCGTTGCCTCAAAGCATTTATATTTCTGCAGTAAACTTTCTTTTTTCCTGCCGGTTTGTGCTCATCACTTCTTCTGCGCGTAATTCACATAAGAGTAGTGAAAAGAAGCTACAAAACCGGATATCCGCGCATAAACTATGGTCATCCGGCCATAAACTATCAGCTCGAGCAACGAACCGCACTTGGCATACATACATGTTGCTGCCGAGTCCAACAACCAACGAATGCCATTGACGTCACAATTTTCAGCCATCAAAAAAAGTATTTTTGAAGAAAGCACATTGTTTTCAACTTATTGACGTATTGACAGTTCGCAGGTATGTATGAATATTTTGACAGCTAATCACACTTTCTTTCACACACATTGTGGAGTCTTGATAAATGTTTGCCAAATTGTGATAGCGACGTGAGAAACTACAACTGTTGGCAGCAAAAAAAAACCCAACAAGCAGCAACAATGAACCCAGCGAAGCTGTTTCTTCGTACGTTATAATAGTAATGATGATGATCATTATCATTGTGCTCATGATCATCATGAACTGGTGTTGTTCGTTCAGATGATGACTTCAGTTATGAGTGTTGCGTCTGGACAACTCGAAATTTGTGTTTGCATTGTGGTTTTCAAGTGGGCGTAAAGTCGCTTTCTGTCTTTCTTGTTTTCTACAGTGGCAAAGCGTGTGAATCACTTAAGCTCGACCACATGTTGGCCGATCTTTAATGATTTCGCTACTGAAAGTTGTGCCGCAAGCAATGAGTTTCAAGGTGCCTCAAGTGTGGCACAAAATGTCTGTTATGTGTTGGCTGAAAATGTTTTCATACGGTTTGTAAGTTACGCTAACTTGTTGTTTTTTCCTTAAGTGTGGGCATTTTTACTGTTTTGCAATTTTTACAAATGTTTTAAAAAAAAATTTCAAAACCGTGTATGTTTCTGTTCTCTACAAAATTTTAATTAAAAAAACAGTTGACCTGAACAACTCTGACAGCTTAAAACCTCTTAACGCTTTCCATGCTTCATTACGATTTCTCAACTTTGAAGTTGGCGCAAGTGCGCGCGCACTTAAAATTCGATTGTACTTGGCCATTTTTTCATGCCAACTTTTCAACTTACCTCATTAATATTATTATTGTTGTTATTACTGCTGCTGGTTTGTTTTTGCTGCTGCTGTTGCTGTTGTTGCAAATTATCCACATTATTGTTATTATTGTTGTTGCTATGATGGCGATTACTTTTGCCGCCAGTGGGCTGCGAATGTGTTTGCGCATTTGTGTTGCTGCTGCCGTGACTGTGACTGCGACTATTGCTGCCGCTGCTATTGCTGCTGCTGCTGCTGTCCAGCGCAATGAGCTTCCACAGCTGCCGCAGTCCAATGTTATCCACACACGAGAAACGCAACTTCTCCGTCGACCAGGCCATCGCTGCCGCTGCTACTGTGGCTGCGGTCGCTGCTGCTGCGGCGGTTGTTGTTGCTGCTGCTGTCGGTGCTGTCTGTGTGGCGTGTTGTTGCAGCAGTGTTGTAGTCATAGTTTCCATGAGCTGTCCAAATGAATTCTTGGCGTTGAGGATGAATGCTGTTGCGGTAGTCTGTTTGAATGGTTTTGCAAGTTTCTTAAGTACTTGTGGCTGTTTTTTTGCAGATATTTATTGTTGAATTCAATACTCTTGCAAATAAATTCTTTGTCACTTTTTGTATATTCACTTTTCCAGCATTTCTACTACACTCTGTTTTGTCTACGGTTTTCGTAGTTTCACACTGCAAAGCATATCGTTTCTTTTATTCTGCTCACACTTATTTTTTCTTATCTCATTTCTTATGTTTGCGTCGTATAGACGTGCACGCACACTTTTCATGCAAGTAACCGGTTTTGTAACTTGACAATATTTCTACACCGTTTTTTCTATTTCCTTTTTGCACTGCTTTATGCAATTTTTATGTGCAATGTAGATCGTTTTATAAGTTGCTTTGTTGCTTTTTTTTCTACTTGCTTGCGGAATAATTCCGTTGAGTTGTTTCAACACGCGATTTGATTTTAGTTTAGCGCGAACTTGCTTGGAACGTCTTCATTTGATTGCGATCTCACATTGAAGTGACTGGCTCCAAGAGAAAGAGTGTCTTTTTATGGGCCGAAATCGCTGAAACCAACAGCGACTATTTAACAGTGAGGCTCTCTGTTAGGCAGTGGTGGCGCCAAGTATTTTGTGAGGGGTGCAAATATTAATTAATAAAGAAGATAAATGTAGCGCTGAATCGGTAATGCTTTTCAAAACAAATGAAAAATTACTAAACAAAAATTAATTAATAAAAATAATAAAAATTTGGCCCTTACCAAATTTTTTGTGAACCTAATGAACCAAAATTTAGGAGCCAAAACTGTATGGAATAACATATTTATTTATATTTTGCACGATAGTTTGCTGTTCTGTTCTTTTTTTAAATTACACATCTGAGATTTGTTAATTTTTTTAGTCATTAAAAGAAAGAAAAACTTATAATTTTTATTAAAATAAAAAAAAATTAGTAGAATATATTAAAAATAGTTGTATTCCTTTTCTTGTGTAAAATTATTCTTGTTTATATTTTATAAATTAGAAAAATGTGAGCTCCAATTATGTATGTAATGAATTTAGTTAATTTTAAAAAAAATTTTATAATAGTGTTTTTATGGATTTACTCCTTTTTTTACCAATGTGTCTTTTGGTAAAATAATTTTAGTACCTCATACTGATTGATATTAACTTTGATATTCATACACTCGGATTAGTTTTATCCTTAAAAAATTCATTCAATCAATGCAAAAGTTATTCAAAATATGATTCAAGTTCTTCATAATGATTGATATTCAGTCTCAAAAAATTTGATTCAAGTTCTTGATAATTTTCAATTCAAGTTCTTTATTTAGTCTCAGTATTCAAACAAAAGTTAAACTTAAAACTTAAACAAAATTTGATTCAAGTTCTTCATAATGATTGATATTCAGTCCCAAAATATTTGATTGAAGTTCTTCATAATGTTCAACTCAAGTTCTTTATTTAGTCTCAGTATTTAAACAAACGTTAAACTTAAAACTTAAACAAAATTTGATTCAAGTTCTTCATAATGATTGATATTTAGTCCCAAAATATTTGATTCAAGTTCTTTATAATGATTTACATTCAGTCTCACTATTTAAACAAAATTTGATTTAAGTTCTTCATAATGATTGATATTTAGTCTCAAAAGATTTGGTTCAAGTTCTCCATAATGATTTACATTCAGTCTCAGTACTTATTTCTTTAAAAAATTTTAATTCAAGTTCTTCTACTGATTAATATTCACTTTGATATTTCTTCACTCAGATGAATTTACTTATTTAAGACAAAAATTTAATTCAAGTTCTTCATAATTATTATTGTTTACTTTAAAACTCCTTCATTTAGATAAATTTATTCAGTTCAGACAAAAATTGTATTCAAGTTCTTCATTGATTCATATTCACTGTAATATTTCTTCACTCAGCTGAATTCAATCAATCAATTTAATAATACATAATTATACATAAGTAAAGTACAATATTTATGCTTAGTGGGGTTCCATTCATCCCCCCTCAACCTACTCACACATGCACTGGTTTCGCGCCATTTGCGTCCTCTCTTCAATTTGTTCACATTGCTCGCTGTTAGGCGTCACAAAAGTAACAGAGCCTGTTAAGAGCCGAAAGCGATGCATCGCACCATCGCGATGGTTCGTGTTCTCTTTACGTTGTTTCTGTAGCCATAATTACAGACTGTTAAGAAGCATTTTTGTGCTGCTGTAGGCCACTAGAACTCGTGGCTTGGAGTACTTTAAATTGCTAAAAGATTATTTGAAGACCTCATAAAAAATTCAAAATTATTCAGTAGTAGTTTGTAATACTCTTTCAGGCTTTTACTGCACTCTTTAATAACTGTAATCACTAGCAAATTTAACCAGCAATTTATAGCAACAACTCAAATTACTCTGCAAATGCATTGAGTTAATGCCAAACTTATAAATGTTGCTCCTTTTTGTTAAAACTTAAGAGTTTGCTGTCACTGAGTTGAGCTGAGTGTCACTGTTAGTCAGTGTTAGTATCAACAGCATTTCAGCAGTAAGTCACAATAAGTTTATAAGTTTTTATCTTCTTTTAGGTTGGCAATTTTTTGCTGCAGTAACTCTACCCTGTATGGCTGCAGTGAACATTGTACTGTTTTTATCTGCAAAATATTTTTTATCTTGCAAATTCTTGTTCCTTTAACTTGTTTTTGCTTTAATTCAAATAAATATTGATTTTTTCTGGGCGATAAAGTTTTGTTAGTCGTGAAGCAGTGTGTTTTTGTTTTGGGTGGTTTGTGTGCTCCATATTTTTGCACATTCATTGTTATAAATTAATGTAGAGAACGAAAGATTTTAGGTAAGTAATTCAAGAAATTTTAATAAATTAAATTTAAATTTATATTATAATTTTAATAAATTAAATTTCAAAATTATTAGAATAACTAATTTTTAATACAAAATTACAATTTAGCGCTCTTTCAAGTTTTATTTAATCTGTAGAACACAAAAGAGTTGAAAGATTTTGTAATAATTAATTTAATATTTAATATTTAAAAAGAAATTTTGTAAATAACTTAAAATTCACAAAGAGTTTTTTCTTATTAAAATAAAATTTAATTAATTTTTACTTTCTACCCAAAACCTTTGGAATTAAACATTCTTTTTGAATTCATTATTTTCAACTCCACCACTTAGGTTTTCTCAATTGAAGAATTGATACAAAATTAAGACACCATCACTCTTGATTTATGGTCAAATACAAAAATTTGTTTTTATTATTTCAAACTACAAAAAATTAAACAAATCGTTTTTGAATGTACGGAAAGTGATTACATTTTCATCGAACCGCACATCATTAGCGGTAATTCGATGAAATGTGTGCGGCGCATGTCGCAACGTTCGTCTGCTCACAATCGGGAACTTGGTTTTTTTTCATTTACTTATTGAAAATTCCCTTTGTGTCAGTTCGTTTGACGTCAGCATAGAAAAACTGAACCGTAGTACTCAGCTGATAATGCAAGCAAAAATGCCAGTAAGGCAAACAATATGTAAAAAAAAAATAATAACAAAAAACTTAAAAATTGCTGTGGCCTCAATTTTTGTTGTTTTCTTCATATGCTATTTGTTGTTTTGTTTTTTTACTTTTGAAAATACCAACAATGGCCGCATGCACATTGCACTGTAGTGAAACGAGACAGTTGAAAGTTTAATTCTTGCTTTTTATTTTTCAGTTTGTTTCTTTTTCTATTCTTATTTTTCTCTTGTTGTTATTGTGGCTGCATAAAATGAACTGTCAATTTGTTAACAATTTTCCCAATTTTGCTTTAACAAATTTTTTTTTGTCTTTTTAGGTGCTCACAGGTATCTAATTATTTCAATTGGCGCCACTTTCAATTTGATTGCGTGCGTTTTTCTAACTTTAACGTTCATTTAATGATCGTTTAAATTGCCATTAAAATTTTCTCTGATTTTTTTCCTTTTTTTGTGCATTTAATTTGAGCTTTTAATGGATTTTTAAGCACACTAATTGCATACTTGTACCTTTTGAAAATCTCAACAAGTCTTACTTTGTCTGCAAGTAGTTAATCGTTTTATGAATTTTTGGCCAATTAATGTCAGTGTTCGGTTGATTTGCTATGAAACACATGTTTCACGAATTCCTGCATAGATTTAGTGCAGACTGTAGAAAAATGCTGAAATGTTTTTTAGTCGTAAACATGGCAAAGTATTTCAATGAGAAACATGTTATTTTTAGTAGTAAACAAGGCGAAATATTTAGAAAACAGAAACCATAAATATTTAAAGCACTAAGTTAGTTGTGTGTGGAAATGATCGAACATTGTTTAACATAGACATTTAAATATATATTTGTGAAAATTCTGAAAATTCAAATGTACGAAGTACACAGCCCGTGTGGTTCCATTGCATTACAATGTATTATAGACAAGAGTGACTGCCCCAAGGCGAAACCCATTCAGGTGGAAAAGACCCATTGTGATAGCTTAAGATTGCTCACTCATTGAACCTGACTGAGCTCCTCATGAATCCTAGGAGATGAATACTCCTATCGGTTAGATCCCCTACATTGTCAAGGAAGAAGCTGACCAGGTGAGTCTTCCTACTTCCGAACAAACGCATAAAAACGCATTAAGACCGCTCACTCATTGAACCTGACTGAGCTCCTCATGAATCCTAGGAGACTGAATAGTCCTATCGTTTAGATCCTCTACATTGTCAAGGAAGAAGCTGACCAGGTGAATCTTCCTAGTTCCAGAAAATTGCGGGACAAACGCATGAAATGTGAAGAGCGTTTTCTTCCCCTTTCTGTTGCTTATAGCTTCGACAGAAGTCATTAGAAGCAAATCTTCTTACATGGATACCAATCACACAGTGACCCATCAGAACCACAATCATGGTTCTTATCTGATCCCGTTTTAGTGAGCACCTTAACTCAGTCCGAGGAAAACTGAAGAAGGCCGTTTAGGCCGTTAAGACTGAAATAATTACCTTTGAAAAGCACTTAACTCATATTTTAAAACAACACTGATCAGTGTGTGCCGGCCATTTCCTGACCAAAATTATCAACTTATTTCATAAAAAATTCCATACCACTTCATTGCATTATAAGCAATGTCGTGTCAATGACCACTCAGCTCAATCCCCAGCCCCTTATCAGCACATCAACAGTTGATATTAACCCAACCCTATGGATTCTCCCGCCTCAATATGTACGTTTTTTTACTTTCTCTCCAACTTTTGATTTTTTAACAAAGAAGAGCCCTTCTTTGTTATTCACATGTTGTCCATTGATCAAGTAATACACAGAGCTCTGTTCCACTGATGAAATACTATTCAAAACACATTCACTTCATTCATAAATGTAAGAACTTTTTTTGTGCCCAAATTTAAAGTATTTGCAGATTGTGAAGAGTTTGCAGGAAATTCCGGCCAGTTAAACTAATCAACCAACCAAACGAATATGAATATTGTACACACACACATTTCAAACTACACATTCAGTCAAAAAGTATTCTGAAAACTGATAGCAACCATTGGCAATAAAAACGTACAAGTTGATTGCAACATAAAGTACGAACATGCCATGAGGGGAACAAATTTGCTAAATCATTGTTTCAAGTACTCGCATACTTAAAAATCCAATGAGCAAATACAAAAAATATATCAATAGCTCTCAGCTATTACGTTCGTCTATGTGTTCTCATTATTGTTATGGGACGATTTTTTCATTGTAGTTAATTCAGTCGCAACTTGTACAACAGTCAATCAGCAGTTACTGCCAAATAGTTCAAGTTATTGTTTCTATCGAGCTTCACATCAACTTTTTCTGGCTCTTTAATGTAAGTTTGTTGATCTGACTATCTTTTCAACAGCTTATAAAATGTATGAAATAGACTTTGTTGGACAAAGTTGTTGTGGTTTTTTGTATGTTTTATACTAACCCACCTTTGGTCTCGGCTTGCGTACCTATTGATCCTTGCCAGCAATAAGGCTTAAATATAGAATTTTTATGATATTATTTGTATTATATTTTGCTCATTCGTTTACTTTATGGGCCATTAAAATAAATTATTACTTTCTGTGTAATTTCAAGTAAAACGTAATAATCACCCGGTACTATATAAAGTACCATTAAATCTATTTTGATGCTAAGGTTCGGAATACATGGTACAAAGTCCATTGTCATGTTTACAATGAAATTGTGACAATAAAATTTTTAAAATCAGTGTAAAATTCATAGCTGGAAATAGATGTTATCACTATAGAGAGACATTTTTAGAAATTGTAGCAAAAGTTGTTTGATGAGTTAGAGTTAAATTTAGCTAAAGTATGGCAGCTTTGATGTAGTTTTAGTCTTGTTAATAAAGTCTTCAATTTGTTTTATATAAAAATTACAATATTATTGAGAAGTCTCACAAAAGTTGATCAGTTAGAAGTTTCTTGAAGTGAGATTTAAATTAATAAATGTATTAAATTGTTGATTTTTCATAACATTTGCAAGATTTTTAAAAAGATATTTCAATAAAACTCACAAAACATTATCACTTCAAAACTTTTTGAGCCAAGATCACAAAACTAGACTTAAATTGTTCCACTTAATATAATCTTTTTGAATATTCTTCAATCTATTAAAAGATAAAGATGTAAGATTCCAATGAAGATCACAAAACTAGTCCAAATATGTTCCACTTCAAATATTTTTTTGAATATTTCTCCATCAATTAAAAATTTCCTGAACCAAAACTACAATAAAGATCATAAAACTGGGCATTAATTGTTCCACTTAATGTAAATTTTGTTTAATCTTTCGGAATCAATTGAAAGTTTCGTGAAGCAAGATTCCAACGAAGATCACAAAACAAAACTTAAATTGTTCCATAATATAATCTTTTTGAATATTTCTCAAACAATCAACAATTTTCTGAAGCAAGATTCCAATGAAGATAACAAAACTGGACATAAATTGTTCCTATTATATAAATTTTTTTAATATTTCGGAATCAATTAAAAGTTTCGTGAAGCAAGATTCCAACAAAGATCACAAAACAAAACTTAAATTGTTCCATAATATAATCTTTTTGAATATTTCTCAAACAATCAACAATTTTCTGAAGCAAGATTCCAATGAAGATAACAAAACTGGACATAAATTGTTCCTATTATATAAATTTTTTTAATATTTCGGAATCAATTAAAAGTTTCGTGAAGCAAGATTCCAACAAAGATCACAAAACAAAACTTAAATTGTTCCATAATATAATCTTTTTGAATATTTCTCAAACAATCAAACATTTTCTGAAGCAAGATTCCAATGAATATCACAAAACTGGACTTAAATTGTTTCACTTAATATAATTTTTTTTTTTAATTCATCACTCAATTAAAAGTTTCCTGAAGCAAGATACCAATGAAGATCACAAATATAGTCTTAAATTTTTCCACTTAAAATATTTTTTTGAATACTTCTCCATCAATTAAAAATTTCCTGAACCAAAACCACAATGGAGATCACAAAACTGGACTTAAATTGTTTCACTTAATTTATATTTTTTAATATTTCTTAATCAATTAAAATTTTCCTGAAGCAAGAATCCAATGAAGATCACAAAAGTGGACATAAATTTTTCCACTTAACATATTTTTTTAATTTTTCTCAATCAATTAAAAATTTGTTGAAGCAAGATTCCAACGAAGATCACAAAACAAAACTTAAATTGTTCCATTTAATATAATTTCTTTTTATTTTTAAAGTTTCCTGAAGCGAGATACCAATGAAGATCACAAAACTGGACTTAAATTGTTCCGTTTATTATAATCTTTTTGAATATTTCTCAATCAATTAAAAGTTTCTTAAAGCAAAATTCCAATAAAGATCACAAAAGTGAGCTCAAATTGCATACATTTGTCCACTTATTACAATCTTTTTGAATATTTCTTAATCAGTTAAACATTTTCTGAAGCAAGAATCCAATGTAGATCACAAAACTGACCTTAAATTGTTCTTGTTCTTCTTAATTGTTCTTAATCAATTAAACATTTCCTGAAGAAAATTCCCATGAAGATCACAAAACTGGTCTTAAATTGTTCCACCTAATATAAACTTTCTGAATATTCCTAATGTCTTACTGTATAACTACTTCAGTGCAATACTGAGAATCGATCCTTAACATTGAAAAAATTTACTTTCGATAGTTCTTTATGTACTGTCAAAAGCTTTAATATTACAATAATTCTAATAAAACATGAAGAGGAGTCGAGTAGAGCATTTGAATAATCAAACTTCAACAAAAAATTGCTCAGTTGTAGGGTGAAAATATGTCAGTGTAATGCTCAAAACAAATTTACGTTTGACGTCCAATGGCTTATCGTTAGCAAAAGATAATCCGTCACTGCAACGACACGCTTCTCAAAATTTGATCTATTTATTCATTCGTAGGGGAATATTATTTTTAAAAATTATTTTTAAATTAATTGCGATTTTTAACATTTGAACCCAACGTTGGAGTGCGCCGTAGTCAAGCGACACAAAATAAGAAAACCCCAAAAGATGTCAACATGTACTTACGTCAAAGCCTGGTGTGAAGTGCTGATAAAAAGTTGTGGCCAACAACATTTTTACATTTGTGGTTTTCTGAATTTTTTCTTGTTCAAATTGTGCAAAAAACATTCAAATAATGAATACAATTTTGAAATATTCTAAAATAAAATCACAGAAATTATTTCAACTAAAATTACATGAAAAATAAATAAATAAATTGATTTCTAATTCAAATACCATTCAAATAAAATAATCTACTGCCATAAAAATTCATATTAATTATTTATTGTATTTGTTATGTTATGAATACAATTTTAAAATATTCTAAACTAAAATCGCAGGCATTTTTTCAACTAAAATAACATCAAAATAAATAAATAAATTGGTTTCTAATTCAAATACCATTCAAATAAAATAATCTACTGCCATACAAATTCATATTAATTATTTATTGTATTTGTTTTGGCTTCAAAAGCTTTTGGAAAAATATATATTCAAGTGTTCTCGACATGGCTTTCGCTGCAGTGCGCGTGCGCAGCGCTGCACACTTCGACGACCATGCTTTGCGTTTTCTTGTGGTCAAGGCGAACGTCAGTAAGTGTCAGTGACAAATGCAAATTGTCTCAAATTCTTGCTATGCTTGCTCTTCTTATTGTTGCTGCATTTTAAACGCCCCTCGCTGCAAAAAACGTTTTCAAGTCTGCGCAAAATTTCTGAAGAACAAATAAATAATTAAAAAACAGTCCAACCCAGTTGGGGCGACAGCAAGACGGCACAGAATAATTTTTGGTTTCTGTCAGCGCCGCGGCGCACAGAACATACGATGTCAATGTCATTCTTTGTTTTCCATGCACCATTCCTAACCTCACATTGGTCGTTTCAATCAAGATGAGCCGGCAAAAAAAACTTGCGCGCACGTCATACGCAATCGACAGTCCTGAGCATCCTCACTATCGGCATTGCCTTCATCAGCGGCTGCTTTGCATGCGCGTTTATTGATCTCTGTGGCCGCTGCAGGAGCTGTGGCAGCCGCCAAACAACAGACAGCCGGCTTATTGGCGGTGTTCACACTGTTCACATACTCAAACCAAGCATGTACTGATTTTCGGTGTAGTTGAAGCGCACATGGCGTGAGCACCGCTATTGTTTTTTGCATTGTTGCTGCGTGGCCGAGCGCTGTTTTGCATTGCAAAACTATGAAAATTCACTGCGACAGCTTGCTTCAAACAATGTACAGAGGTGGTCATGTACTCCCAGCAGCCCAACTCGGTGCCAACAAAACACGCGTTTCAATTTCCCCCTTTCGCGCGATTTGTGAATTTCGTGGACTTTGTTTTGATTTTCAAATTTACTAGCAATTGTTAAATCTTCTCGACGGCGCGGCGTTGTGAATTTTAGGATTTTTTGTATGCATTAAAAGTTTATCAGTTCACGGCCAACGCTGAAGTACTTTGGCCCATGGAATAAACCTAATACGGCGCCATTTCTCATTGTGTAAACATTTGGCATTGGCTTTCTTTTTCGCCAATAATTACCATTTCGTTTGTTTTGAATTTTTACCGAGACGTAGGGCGCATAAGGCAATGCCAATCGTATTGGCGGGGAAAACCAATGGAACTGGGAGCATTTGCTGTTTGGTTGACAATTTGCAAATACTGACTTGAAGTGTGAATAACCGCAAGTAAATGACAAAATAATCATCCCCCATGTTTCTTAATTGCAGATGATTTTATAAGCAGGGAATTTGTTCAATAGCGAATTGATGATTTTCTTCTTCAAAGCTCAGAGCCACCACTGTAATTTTTCCGCTCTAAGTTCCTTGTAAGTTCCACTTAACCTGCTTTTGTCTGATTCTGCATTTCAGATTTAGAGAAATTTAAAAGATTCTTTGGGTCTGAGTATGGAAAAAATTCTTCGGATTTCCGGAAATATTGCTTTGAACTCCTTGATTACTCCAATAAAACATAAATACTCAAACTATTTTTCAACAACCTGTGTCTCTCTGTGTTATGAGTGTTTGTTTATAAACGGGTCTGGGCAATCAAGTCGATTACCCTAACCTAACCTCATTTCTGTAATGCTTTCACAACCAAGTCAGATATTTTTCCAGCGAATTTCTTGAAAACACTGCTCCAATAACTCACTGCCTGAGCACATGTTGACATAATGCAGTGTAAGTGTGGTAAATAAAATGCTACAAAACATAAACAATCGCATATCGCTGGCCAATGATTACAGTCACTGTAGACTTTCCAAACACGAGAGAAAACAATAACAAAGATAAAAAAAATTGAGATAACAGTGCAACATTGTATGTGGTTTAACAACAATTTCCTGGTTTGCAGTCGAACCGGACGCTGAAATTACTAATACTTTTGCCAAATAACCGAAATAAAGCAAGTTAAATCTTACCCAAAAAAAAAGCGAACTGTGTCAATAAACAAACTGCAAATTTGCCAACGGTTAACTGTTATAAATCGCAAGAAAGTGAAAACCACTCACATGCCGGAACTGTGAGCTTGAGTGTCAAATAATATGTGTGAAGAAGATATTTCAGGGGTATTTGTGAGACAAAGAGAAACAGAAACTCAAAATTTATGACCATTTTGAAATGAAATGATACTTGAAAATGTATGATATTTATATAAGTATGTATGGATGTGTTTATTTATATATATTTGTAAAACTACATAACCTTAACTGATACTATGGGCAATTATCTCTAACTAACCAATAAAACTAACTAACCAATAAAATGTGTAGCTTACTACATGAAAAGCATTTTTTACTTTTCGAAGTTGTTACAAAGTTACATATCTATAATAGTTTTTGTACTTAAATCTCTTGTAGGAAAGAGTTTAATACATTTTTATCAAACGTCTTCATTCTCTGCACTAATTGCTAACTACTTACTTCGCGTGTCGCTCTCTGTTTCACAACAACTCTATGATTCATACTTTATAATTCATAAAAATGTATCTATAAAAATTACCCATTAAGCTATGTGAAAACGTGATAATGGTCTGTAATGGCTATGAGGAAACCCCTTCATTATAACCCACACATATTTAATTTCACATTAACTATAACAACATTCTTACAATATACAAGTATCTACTATACAGTTGTGCTTAATTGTGAATTTTGAATAATCTGCTGCGGATATTGAATGAGACGTGCACGTAGCAGAAGGCGGGAAATTATCAAATGTGCGTTTTATTAGAAATATTCTACTTAAGTGGGGTAGTGAATATTAAGAAGCGGAAAATATTGCAATATTTTGTTTGGTTAATTTTATCGATTTCGAGAATTGAAACTATTTTTTACTGCTGAAAAGTTGCTACAGGTTTTAGCTCAATGATTTGGTTGATTTTTTAACTAAACGATTTATGAATTAAATTTTTGGTAAATTGTTAGTAAGGTGGACTTTATTCGTAGCACGAGTGAACCCAGAATATTTTTTATTGCTCCTGACTGAAGACGTTTTGACCCACAGTAAGCAAGTGAGTCAACTCTGCTCACAATGACTTCTTACTGATGGATGAAAGATGAATGAAGCTTTTGAACCATTTTTGGGTTTGTCCTTACATTGGAGAGCCTGTAGATCTCTACTCATAATGCATTTTTACTCTTTAAAGAAAAGATGGATGAAGCTTTATGTTTTATATTCAACCAATTTTTTGATTCGTCCTTACACAGAAAAGCCTGTAGATCTCTATTCACAATGAACTTATACTCATGGGTCAAAATATCAATAAAGCTTTGTTATCGATCACATTGAACCATTGGTTTGGTTTGTTCTTACAATGGAGAGTCTGGACTCACAATGAATTCGTACTCATGAAAGGAAAGATGAATAAAACTTTGATATGTTTTATATTTAACCATTTGTTTGATTCGTCTTTCATAGGAGAGCCCCTGTAGACCTCTACTCATATTAAACTCTATTCATATTGAGCCATTTGTTGGTTCACCCTACAAAGGAAAGCCTAAAGACCTCTACTCACATTAAATTGAAACTCATGAAAAAAATGGATACATTTTTTTGTGTTTCATATCAAATCATTTTTTTGGTTCGTCCCTTCATACTCATGGAAGAAAAGATGAATGAAGCTTTGTTATAGATTATATTGAACAATTTATTGGTTCTTCCTTTCACAAAAGAGCCTCTTCTCACAATAAACTCGCATTCATGGAAGAAAAGATATATGAAGCTTTGTTATTTTTCATATTGAACCATTTTTTGGGTTCGTCATTACACTGGAGAGCCTGGACTCACAATGAATTGTTACTCATGACAGAAAAGATGATTGAAGCTTTGTTATGTTTCATATTGAACTATGATTTGGTTTGTCCTTACACAGGAGAGCGCCTCTTCTCACAATGAATTCACACTCATGGAAGAATACATAGATGAAGTTTTGTTATTTTTCATATTGAACCTTTGTTTTGGTTCCTCCTTCAGAGGAGAGCTTGTAGACCTTTAGTCATAATGAATTTATACTCGAAAGAAAATACCTATGTTATCCATCATATGGGCCCGGCCTTTATCGATGAGTCGCACCACACTTTGTCTCGTTTTTGCTTGAATCAGGTTTTAAGTGTTTACAGTGAAGTGAATCTTATTTTTTTCTCTGTAACAACGTCTCTTCTGTGAATAGTCTATAGCAACTACTTTGGGTCTTTACTAAGTTTTTGGGCCAAAAAAGCGTGGATTTGCAGACCGTACTAGATCTAGTACTCCAATTTAAAACTAGAAAGACCATTGCGGTAATTTTGACAGTTTTTATTTTTAAATATCTGTACTTCCTTTAGTATTTCTATCAACTTTTGTTTTGATTACTTTTATTTTTTATCGGGTTCTTTAATTAGTTCTACAGTTAGGGTTCTACAATTACAATTAGCCAAATCTGATTTGTACCTTTCGAGATATTAACGGATATAATATGTAGTTCTTGTAGGTAATGAAAACTTGCAGTATTTCTAGTGTTAAGAGTTAAGCGTTAACTGTGCTTTGATTTTGGTATTTTAAATTCGCTCATTGTTACATGTACTACAGTCTTGCGTTAAAACAAAAGCAAAATGACGTGAGAGACTAAACAAGGAGTTTTTCTATTCCGGACCTCGGACAATAGTTTGACTCTCAAAAAATGAATAAATATCATATGGCACCTTGTAAACAAAAACTTGCACGTAGTTCTCAAAACCCTATTATTCTCTTACTCCTTTGCCATCGTATAATTCTCGAAACCTCCACATCTCGATAGCAGAAAGCACAATCACAATAAATTCACCTCAATACGCAACCTTCAGAGCGTCTCTTAACCTAACCTCGAGTCGACTGTGTGCAGTTGTGGCGCCGTGTGCAGCCGCCAGCGCGCGTCATCCGTTCGCGGTTATCCGTCATGCAAATTGCAATCCGAATCAATTTACGCAACGCCAGTTGTTGCTGTTGCAACGATTCACACTACTCCAGTTCGATATGCACGCGTACCGAACATGTGCCGCAACAACAACAACAACAACAATAACAACAATTCAATTACAAAACGCATGCAAATGAAATGCGCCAACAACATTCAAATATTGTTCGTTTCGGCAACATTGTGTTGGCATTAGATATACACAACAACAACAACAAAAGCAAAAATATTAGCTTTTGCAACAAACAAACAAACATACGATAACAGCAACAACTCAAACAGCAACAAGAACAAACAATTCAAGCACAGTGTGCCGTCGTAGAGTGCAACTTGTGGTGCGAGTGGCAATTGGCGAGTGGCAAAGACGAACAAAAGACGAACGGACGTGGTGGTCGTTGGCGTCGACCATTTGCACGAGCAATGAACTTTTGGCGTCTTTTCGTACGTTACAGATTCGAATTTGAATTGAAATTCGAATTGAAGTTGACGTTTCGAGTCAGGAAAACGGCGCCTTTGATATTTAACTTGTGATGTTGTTGTTGTCGGTTTGAATGACCGCTGTCGTTTGACGTCAATTGCACAAAGTGATTGCCGCTTTGATAATAAAAAAAAGAATTAAAATCATTATGAGAATAAAATAAATGTGGCGCGAGGCGACAATAAACTTTCCCAAAATGTATAAATGCAAATATTTATTTGCAAATTTGTAACAAATGTATAAAAACAAAATTTCACAGTTTACTTTGAAGCAAACCATACAAACAATGGCTTCACTCGACACGCTGTAAGCGTATTAAATTTGTTCAATTAACAAGCGGCCAATAGAGTAAATATTTACGAATTGCTATGCACGTTTGCAAACAATAAATAAATCGTCGAATGCAAAAATTGTGAAAGCCAGTTGCTTTCAAAATGTCAGTAGTTATAAATTGTTGAACGAATAAAAGAAGAAGAAAAAAGATTGTAGTGTTTAAAATTTACGAATCAGCAGTTAGCAGTTTTGGGTTAGCAACAGTCATTTCAATTCAACCAGAGAATTCAATTTAATTTTATTATAGCACTTAAAAGAGAATTTTTAAGCGTTTTTAGTGAACACGCTTAAAAATGTTAGAATCACAGAACACAGTTAGAATCTTCTGACAAATTTGGCAATGCGCGTAGTTCGCTTTAAATGGTTAATTCGGAAATGATTTGTTGACGTCACGATTTGAAATTGGCTTAAAATTTATGTTAGTGGCTTCAAGTATGAATATGTCAATTCTTTTTAAGAGTAGAGTGCTTGCGTTAAAGTAAAAATATAATTAATAAAAGAAATATAATTAATAACAACCTTCAGTCAATCGGCTTTTCTCAATTTGCTGTCGCCATCAGTTGCAACAATGAAATTTAGAATTAAATACACAAAATACTGCACTTTATTGCAGATAAGTATGGATCACAGATATGTATGAATGTATTTTGTTGTCCACTTGAGTTGCATGAAAATTAGTTCAATTGGAATGCGTCACAAATGCGTATTAAATGCGCGGCCGCCGTCAACAACGCGCACGCTATGACATTTGTTTGCATTGGTCAGCATTGGCTGACGCTGGTGACACGCCGTCGTTGGCCATTAATTGACAATTGAGCGTGTGACCAGTGACCAGTGTGGCGCGCGCATTGTCACAATTGAGCGTGTGGTAAACACTTTTGATTGTATTTTTTATTGAAATGTTTTGATTTCATGTAATTTATTTGTGTTATTGCTGATGTTGTTTGGTCAACAATCGCTGTCGGTTTATTTATATAATCACATAACATATTGCACGCGATTTCAATTTATGTTCGGACCAACCGCAAGTGCGGTAATAACTGAGTTAATTGGCCATGGCAACACGTTAAGGGATTTGGCCTGCCTTATAGACTCTTTCGGGAAGCGTTTTCAATAAGTCACTTTCTACCGCCGTAGCTCAGCTGGCTAGTGCGTTGGGCCGCGAGTCAAGACTCCCCGAGTTCAATACTCCGTTGCCTTAACACCGACAAAAAAAGAAAAACGACAATTTTTCTTTCGGCGGCTGTCCTCTCAGCAGGAAATGGCAAACCTCTGAGAGTAAAATTGCCTATGAAAAAGCTCCCAACTCGCCGTTCGGAATCGGCATAAAACTGTGGATCCCTTCCGATCTTGTAAAAACACTCGCACGCACAACACGGTTGGTTGCGGGTAGCTAGGCCTCTGTCTCGTAATCGGGCTGTCGTGCCAGTCAAGAACAAGAAGAAGTAACACTTTCTACTCGATTCTACATCAAACAGGATTTTCTGCAACTCCTGACATCTGGAAATCTTTTAGGATTTTTCACGAAAGTCTGAAAAGTTCAAAAACCAATTCACACCATTTGAGTTCAGCATTTAATTGATTTTTTCCAACAAAAAAATTAAAAATAACTATATCAAAGCTTCAATGTAATTTTTAGTAGTCAATTTTAAAGTTCCATGAAAACTTTGCAAACCCACTACAAAAGGTACGCAATGAAAGAGCAAAGATGCTCAAAATAATTTAGCGCCGGATACCAATAGGCGCAACAAATATTAACTGACGCGCCAACAGTTGTAGCTGCGTAAGCCAACTGACGTTCACTTAGCTAAATGACGTTCAGATGACTCACTATGGAGGCGCCAAAAAAACGTGCATTGCGAAAGGGTGAAAGTACACCAATGCCAACGTCAGTAGACACAGCAGCCTTTTCACTTTCATTTTAATGCGTCTTTAGTTGTTGTTGTTGTTGGGTATGATAATTAAAACAATAACAACAAAAATAACATATTTGCAGAGATTCTACGCACACAAATGCAATGCGTAAATGCTGAAAATGTTCAAAGGCGGTATTCACAATGTGCGGCAACAGACCAACTGGATCGATCAGCAATGCGTAGGTTGAGATAATGAGTACACTGTTTATTTTTAACTATAAAAGAATTACATAACGCTATCGTTGCACGCTTCTTCTCAACCAAATTTAAGGTAACTCACCTGACCTTATCCCTCCTTACCTTATGTCACATTCCCGTGTCGTGATTTATAAGTTAAGTCGTCTACCTTCCCTTCCCTTACATTGCCTAACTTGAACTGACCTAACCTAACCTAACCTAACTTTACCCACTATTAGCGCCCTTATTAGGTCTTTCAGAGACTTTATATTCTGGTTGCTAACTAGTTGAGTCTTCATTTCAGAAAACACAGACAGCAACAGTTCAAGTGCCAGTAGTTCAATTACAGTGATGTCCATCTTCTCAAAACTCGCGTCTCTAGAGCGTCAACGCGTTAGAAATTTCTTAGCGAAAGGTTCAAGAATCACGTCACCTGAAAAAAGCTCACATTTTTTTTACTTTCGATAGGCTCAGCTCTCAGCTCAGGACTCACTTATTAAATAAAATAAAATAAAATAAAATAAAATAAAATAAAATAAAATAAAATAAAATGAAATAAAATAAAATAAAATAAAATAAAATAAAATAAAATAAAATAAAATAAAATAAAATAAAATAAAATAAAATAAAATAAAATAAAATAAAATAAAATAAAATAAAATAAAACAAAACAAAATAAATTAAAATAAAATAAAATAAAATAAAATAAAATAAAATAAAATAAAATAATATGAAATCAAATCAAATCAAATAAACTAAAATAAAATAAAATAAAATAAAATAAAATAAAATAAAATAAAATAAAATAAAATAAAATAAAATAAAATAAAATAAATTGAAACAAAATGAGATAAAATGAAATAAAATAAAATAAAATAAAATAAAATAAAATAAAATAAAATAAAATAAAATAAAATAAAATAAAATAAAATACAACAAAACAAAATAAATTAAAATAAAATAAATTAAACTAACCCAACTTAGCAAATTGTGAATGCCGCCAATACTTTTTTGCTGCTCTGTCGCAGCACGCAAGTCACGCAATCGCTGCAACTGGATGCAGCAATTGTCATTTGCTGTTGTTGTTGTTATTGTCAACAATACTGTTTGCTGTTTGTGACGTTGTGACGCTGTAAATGCGAATTGTTAAATAAAATTGAAAGCATTCACAAGTCTTACGATTCGGACGCTAAACACACATCTGACGAAAGGTGTGTCAGCTCAGACGTTACGTATTGCTGGCCGTTACGTCACTGCTGTCGTCATACTATACTTAACGGTAAATGCAATGAGTGCACAATTTGTTGTGATAATCGTGTTAAAAATTGTGTGCATGAACTGCTTACTTACGTGCTGACTGATCATTTGATTTTAACGCTGAAATCATGGCATTATAAATATGCAACCAAATTAAACACCAAAAGTTGTTAAACTTGTCAATGAGACTGTTTTCATAAAACAAAACAAAAGCACCGCCCGAACCCACCCACACACACACAAATCAAATAAGCCTAATTAACGGTTAATTTAATTGCTCGGCAGAAGCAAATACACAGCGGTCTGCTTAAAGTCAGAATGAGGTGGGTGTGGGTGTCGGTGTGACGGTCAGAAGCTGTTAAGCAAGAAGGCCGCTTTTGTTTGAATTTCGAAATGTCGGCAAAAATAAAAACCGAAAAAATCTAAAGATCAGCAGGTGGTGTGTCAATTTGGCGCTGCATTTTTCATGCGTGAATAAGTAAAAGCGCCGCGGCTGCGGTGGCGTTAATGTGCAATTAAAATGCACTTAATTGCAGATAAGTGAAAAGAAAATCCGTCAGATTGCAGTAGAAATTTAAATGATTAAGTTGACTAGTCAGAACATTATTTTTCAAGTTTATACTCACGTTATGTCCGGTTTTGAGATCCAAAGACAGATATAAGTAGAATACAGATATAGACAGATAGGTTCCTATCTTCCTTCTGAAAAGCTCACTAAAGCATACAAGAAAACAGACTTACGAGAATCTAAGGTTTAACATACTAACGAGAATCCAAGGTCAGTTTTGAGTGAAAAACTTCTTTTGAAAAGCTCATTAAAGTACAAAAGAAAACGGACTAACGAGTATCTTAGCTTTTATCTCCATATGTATCTTTGTCTATCGTTCAGTGATCTAAAAACAGGTAATGCCAATCAATTTTGTCTAATTTGTCCTATGTATCTAAGTGCTGTAGCTATCTCCTTGTTTTATTATTCTCTGATCGGACCTTTGTTCAGCGGAACAAAAATGCTTCTTTCACAAACTTATTGAAACCTATTTTCGCTGACAGTTTCGTACAATTTGCCAAATAAGAACTTAGTTTGTTGAAGCCTACTTTTTACCAGCCAAATCAGACTTAATCTGTAGTTTTCCATGCAATTTCCCCCTATATAGTTTCTCCCAACTTATATTTCATTCTATGAGTTTTATTTTGAACATCATCAGCTGTCATTAACAATTTGATTCAATATTTAAAAATATGAATCTGACTTTCAAACCGAACAGTCACAGTTTTCGTATTTACTAAAAATATATTTTAATCAAACCACAAACTATCATTGAACCTGCAAATGTTTTATTATACGAAAAAGACACATACGAAAAGACACGCGCGTAGTTTTTTTCTACAAAATTCATTGATTAATTGTTCAACTGATAGCAGTTATTGTATAATAAATGTGCAATAAATATTGAAGCAAATCTGTTGGAACCGATCTCAACGTTCAATACGCATTAGTAATTATCAGAATCCCACATCATACCAAATCGCTTTGCATCACATCACGTTGTGGCAATAAATTTCAAACAATGCACGCCTTATGGGGGCAAGTGTCAGTCGTTAATATAAGTGCACGTGTACTTACAAAAATGGCGCTATGCTGACAAATACAACAATTTTTGCGTCTTAATATATATTTCTGAAGATATTTTTATGGATTTTCGAAATGTAGTTTTTGTGTTCGAGAAAAGTTACCAAGTCATTGCGAACTGTGATCAAATTGTCAAAGGAACAAAAGTATTCAAAATAATGTTTTTTTGTTGATTAACATTTTTATAATAATAAGTTTAGACAATTATAAGTGGAGTTCACTCTTCATAGCATTTTAGATGTAAAGTTGCTATCGTAACAATCTGTTACTACAAGTGCTTTCTAAATAAAAAAATTTTTTTTTTCTAAATTTTCTCCTCTTATGTTTACAACTTTCATTGAGTATTGAGCCTGTTGGTCATTTTCAATAACCGAATAATTACAATCAGCTAAACGTTGGCTTAGTAGATTCGATTAGTAGATTTAATGAGTAGACTAGTTTTAAATTAAATTACTAGATTAGTTCTTAGATAAGTACTCATCTTACGTCGATCATATTAATGAGTAAAATTTGAATCTTGAATTTTGGTTAATGCATTCTCTCACACATCCACTGAATCTCAGAATACCAAAGCTAATCAAAACAAAACATAACATTTGTGTTGACGCTACCAACTAAAGTCAACCTGAGTCAACTATGTCTTCCAGTAATGGGAGATTACAAGTAAAAGTGTGTCATGTCATCTCTATGACGAGACATCTTTCCACTGCGTCACATCATATTTATTCCATACGAAAAGTCCCAACACACAAGGAAACTAAAACAGATTTCATGCCAAATCCATTAAGTGCAATTACCTATCATCCATATTAACTAAAAATTCTTAGAAGTGTGGACGTGCGCTTGTCTTGGAATTTCTCTGTGAATTTCCAAGTACATTAGTGTCGAAACGATAAAGTCAATTTGCTTAAAATTGCATTGTCTTTTCGCAAGAAAGTTGCATTAGTCGTAGAAACCTGTAGAACGGGCGTGGCTTGCTTCGCAGAAGCTAAGCTGAACGGGCTGAGCTGAGCCTATTCGTTGAGTAGATCGCGTCAGCTGTTCGGTAGTCAGTGAATGCACCTTTTGCCACTGCGTACATCAGCACTCGGCTGCTTGAATGAACAAACCCCTATCAACTAGTAATATGGGCGTGTCAGCAGTCTTTAGAGTGGCATAGCATTTTCTGTTGACTTTACAGTTTATGTCATTCCACTCGATTTTGGGGTTAATGTTCCATATGAGCGGAAAAAATGAAATCAAACAGCCGCGCACAACACAATCATGCAAACAAATATCTAATGAATAAATGGACGAACCGGTTTGCACGCTACAACTACAACTACAAGTGCGCCATTCAGCACTATTCGCAGCGACTATCAATTGCGCGCTGTGACTCCCCGCCACACAACTCTTCCGGCCCACACACAAACGGACAATTCGTCCCATCTTCGCGGGCGATCGACTGTGCTCGTGCTTACCGCGTAAAGCACGAAGACAACAGCGGCGTATGTAGGCGTCAGGGGGCCGTGCGAAAAAAGGGATGGCGTGTTTTGATGCGTTGAATACGAAATTAGATCAAGGCTACACACATCCCCCTGATGGGATTTTGTATGCGAATGTGTTGCTGTATTAATTTTATTGCTTCAATTGACGCACTTACGCATAGATTTTATTTTCAATTAAAATGTGTCTGGCGCCTTCAAAACTATTCGTATTTATAGTAAATTTTTTGGAAAAAAACTAGTAGCACAACTTTTGCCCATAGACAGTTATGAACAAAGTGATTCGATATTTTGGCGCATTTGCGTAAGTTAAAGTTTGACGTATGCGCATCAAAGTCTCGACGCACAACACAAATTATCTACGAAAATAAAATAATAGTTTTTTTATTTTATATGGAAACTCACTTGTGTGGTTAAGTGACTAATGCACACGGCACCACGCATCGTTCTGTGCCATTCCGTTTCCGGTTCGGCTGTTATTTGTTTTTCGCTGTGGCTAAATATGTCTTTTGATATTTGCAACGTAAGCGCAAGTTGAAGTTGTTTCTGGTCTGCACAGAGTTTATTATTGTTTTCTGCTACAATCCAAAAATGTACGATTGCTTATTAAACCAATTGATGCAAATTGTTTTTGCCATTTGTTGTTGATTTCCTTTTCAAAAGTGCGCTGTGTGGGATCGCGATTTTCACACTTACGTTCCGGTGTAAGGCTGACGTTTTGCAGTTTAGCTTTGTTGGCGTTGCTGATTTGTCGACACTCCATATGGTGTGCACATTGAACGTCAGCTGTAAACAATACACAGTTGGTAGCTGTCAAGTGTGGGTGTGGTTTGACTGTTGAGAAAATGTTTATGTAAATTTCTAATGTGTGTTGTTGGCATTTCAATTAGCAAATGATTTTTTATAGTTGAAGAAAATCCATGATAAGTTTAAAATAATCATGAAATATTATTAAAAATTATTTTAATTGACTTAATTCATTTATTTTTGTTTTCAATTTAATTAAACTTCGATGGATTATTTTATTTTATTTTATTTTATTTTATTTTATTTTATTTTATTTTATTTTATTTTATTGTATTTTATTTTCTTTTGTTTTAGTTTATTTTGTTTTAGTTTATTTTATTTTATTTTATTTTGTTTTTTATTTTTTTTTTTTTTTATTTTATTTTATTTTATTTTATTTTATTTTATTTTATTTTACTTTATTTAATTTTTGTAATTATTTTTATTTTGGTTTATTTTAATTTATTTTATTTTATTCTATTATATTTGAATTTATTTTATTTTAGTTTATTTGAATTTATTAAATTTAATGTAATTTAATTTTATTTAATATAACTTTTTTTTGCTTTATTTGATTGTAGTTTATTTTTACTTTTATTTTTATTTTATTTTATTTTATTTTTTACTCCTCCTTATACTATTATTTATACTACTACAACTACTTCTAGTAATACCACTTCTATTAATACTTAAAGTTTTTATCAATTGAATCAAACTTGTATGGATTGAAAATATGTTTAAATATATTTAGTTTATTAGTTTACTTTTTTGATTTGAATTTATTTTATTATGTTATATTTTATTTTATTTCTTACTTCTTCTGTTATTTCTACTTCTACTACTTCTAGTACTAATACTTCTACTACTATTTCTATTACTGCTACTACTACTTATATAGGGTGGTCCATATAGCGTTTGGAATTTGAACTACGCTTTATTTCGAGAATGGCAGTCCAAATGTCACTTAATTTGTGTTCGTAATTTAGTTAAAAGTTTGACATTTACGAAATGGGACGCTATACGCTTCAACAAAATTAGGAAATATTGAGAACTTACTTCAAAAGTAGAGTCTTCAACCCAAACTGTAAGAAATGATAAAAAAAATTAAAAAAAAAGATTGGCCTTCAACTCAGTTTGTGGATAAATTTGTGAAGCGAGCTAGTGAAACTGAATCGTTAATGGACCAAACAACCCGTTCCCGTTCTCATGCAGTGCGCACAGCCGAAAGCATTGCTTTTGTAGCCGAAAATGTGCGTGAACATCCATCAACGTTAACTCGCCATCGCTCGCAGGAATTGAACATTTCTCGCACTTCTTTGATGAGAATTTTACATAAAGATCTCGGAATGAAGGCTTACAAAATTCAATTGGTCCAAAAACTGAAGGCTCATGACCATCCGGCACGTGAAAATCGAACTTTTGGGCACCTTTGAAACATGAAATCGAAGTTGCCATTCAGGAGATTCTAATCGAAAAAGTACTTTAAAATTGGGTTGACCGAATGGCGTACTATAAGGCCAGTCATGGCAGTCATATGAACAATATTGCTTTTCATTCTTCAATAACAAAGTCCAAACTTTGTAATAAAACCGGAATTTTCAAAAAATATTCATTAGCCTGTACTAGAAAAATACTTATGAACTTAAAGGATTATTTCTTTTGGCCACATAGTTGCTTCTTAATTTTTGAATAGACTGAAATATTACACAAGTCCCCGCGAAGGACACACTTTGAGGTCTGTCTTACAAATGTTCTATAAAATGTATTAATTATTACTAATTCGTACTTTAAATACTTTGAAAATTATATAAAATTTAAATTTTAATATTCTAAAAATATATAGAAAACTGCGACAAGTGTTCAAACTGATAAGTATTATTTATTGAATTATTTGTAAATATTTTATTTAATATTATTTCATATTATATTACTTACTTACTTTCTCGTAAGCTTCTAATTAAACTACGTCACAAACCTGCTGTCACTTCAGGCACTTGAGAAGATTCCACTTTATTCTATAACCTGCTGACCCAAAATCCTATTTTGAATATAATTTATTTGAATAAGTTCACATTAGCTACTGCAGAGATGGGCAAAAATTGTGCTATAGCAGCTGTGGGGTGTAAAATTAAAAACTGAATAATTATTTTCATTATCAGTGGCTCGCGCCAAATGCTGCCAACGAAGCGCCATTCATTAAATAAGTCATTCAATACTTGACTTTTAATTGTCATTAATTGGACTTTATGTAGTCCAGAGCTGGGCAGATTTTGTAAACAATTTAAAATCAGCACCTTTTTGCCACATGATTTCTAAAACCGATGACCTGTAACCCCTGCAGAAAAAAGCAGATTTTTTGTAGCGCTGCGGCAGCTGTAGTGAAAGCGCAGTAGGTTTTATTTTCTAATTTATTAAGTCGGCTAGTTCTGAATTTGACTAGAAATATAATATGGGCACAGCTAGATCTCTGCTTTGCTCTGCTACAGTATTTCCTTGTATATTTAGTGTTTTAGTTAAGTTTTCTTGTTCCTTATAAAACCATAAATTCCACAATTATCGACACTTACAATAACCAACGTATTTACGTAAGCTTATTTAATTTATAGCTTTCTTGTTTTCAAATTCTATACGAAAACAGATTTTTTGTTACATATGAATCTGGTATTTTTAGATTTTATGCTACAAAAATAACAAAGTTCATAGATCAAAAGTCAAATATCAAAATCATTTAATTTCCACCAACAAAGCTTATCACGAACTCTAAACAAAAATAACAACTCTGAGTTAATATTGAACGCTTTTAGTTCTTTGACTTAATTCAGAACTTGTTGTTCTACATAGAGGCGGCCCAATCTCAAAGCTCTGCCTCACCAGAGATCACAGGCGACGATAATCTCGAGCCTTGGCAATGACGTACGCGCCGCTTAATGGAGCCCATAGATGGTAAGATGGCATAAGCCAAAAGCCATTAACACCATCATGTGAGAAAGCGTTCGGTGTTGTTGCATTGTGGACTAGAATCTTCTTATCGCTATAAAATAGCCTTGAGCACTATTTTAGGAGAACTTTTGTCACTGTCGAGCGCCATTGTGCAGTGTGCTATTTATTGCTCTACTTGCAATCTGAACGAGAACCAGATTTAAAGTTAGCTAAAATGTGTAGTAGGGGATTTCGAATGATGTTGCTGACGATGACGTGTTGTTTGCAGCCTTTTTTTAGTTCGACAGTTTATTGGATGAGTCAATGAATTTGATGAACCGAAATAGACAAACTTCAAATTGATGGGAAAATATTTTCAATGCTTTTAAAGACCGACAAACTTTCCGTTGGAGTTCTAAAAATACATCAAATCACAATCACGTTGATTCTTTCTTGAGCCTTAAAAAGTTGCGAAGGCATTGTGTTGTGTACGCAGCACTTCTACACGAAGGTCTAAGAGTTTGATTTTGAGTTTCTTCATATTCCGTCTTTTGTCAGATTTGTCAGATCAATGAAAAACTAGAGTAAGAATTTCGTGTCTGTAAAAATTAAAAATTCAGTGGTATAGAAAGTACTTCATAAATCGCCACAAGTTAATCCATTACAGTCTTAAAGTTTCTATAAAATCTGGGAGATGGGGGAAATTTCACATATAAAAAAGTACGAAAAAAACGGAGATTGTCAGAGAAAGCCAAGCACGTTCGATCAATGCAACTGTTGCGCAAACAAAAACACACCCACCACATCAAAGCAAGAAGAAGCAGCAAACAGCAGACGACAATGAATAACTACAACAACAATAACAACAACAACAAATAGTAAAACAGATAACGCTAAACAACTGCCGGCAATGACTGAAACAATGGAATTCTTTATTTTATTTTTTTTCATTTGTGAAAATTTATAACGTTCCATATGCGATGACAGCAACAAAATGATTACGTCAAAATTATCATTGAATTTTGTATAAATTAAAAATAGAAAAATCAGTTTTCTGTTTTGTGAATGTAGAAATAAGTAAATAGTTGTCAAACAAGACTGTTGCCAAAATTCAATTACACTTAAAACAACAACAACAACCCAACGTAAAGGAAACCTGCAAGCAATATTAAATGACAGCTTTGATGTTACGGTGTCACGCAACAGTTGTTGTGCACAGTGTTGTGCGCAGACGATTAATTGTTTCAATTAAATAGTTAATTAGTTAATACAAAGGATGGTTAATTAATTAACCAGTTAGTTAACCATTTATTAACTGGTTAATTAATCAATGCGATGTCTAATCGTGTCTAATGAATTACGACTATCAAGTTTTGTCTGTGATTAAATTATAATTAATTACATTTTCTGATTTTGAAAGCTCTGCTGAATACCTTAAATTATGTTAAGAACAACTGTAGGTGTGAATGATAGAAAAATTCATATAAATTTGTGGTCAGAATCTGCAGAGAAATCGATTCAACACTGTATGACCGTCTTTTACTTTGAAAGAAATTAAATATTGAAATAATTAATTAAGAATTAAATATTGAAATTGAATTAAATATTGAAATTGAAACTTATACTTCAAGTTTTATGAATTGATTGTATATATGAAGATTCAGTTAGTCAAGTAGATGGGATAGAATTGTATCTCAAAGTAGTTCATTTAGGCCACAGTTGGTCAATTGCGATATCACAGAAGGCGATGATTCGTAATGCCAAGGCTTCATCTGTACAATAGGAGGCAGTTGTAGACGGCAATCCAGTCAGTCAATAGATACGAGTTCATTGATAGCTATGAAGATTTACACCTTTGATGAAAAATGGAATACCTCAGGAAATGATACACACATAAAAGAAAAACCAGCTCGATTTCTTAATGAATCCATGTGAATCAAGGAATTCTTTGTCAGGTCAGAAGACGACAAGAGGCGGTGATACGGAGTCTCTAGGCGTAAGGCAAGAGAGAAAAAAATTTCGAATTTTTTATTATTTGTGTAAATGAGGGATGTTCTTTTCTTAATCAGTAAACGGTTGTAATTAGAATGGGAAGCCAAGTCTCTGTTTTTTAGACCTATTGTCAGCAATCCACACTGTAACCCATGAAGCGAAAGTGTGTGCCGCTCTTTTCCTCATGAGTTAACAGTTGTATTAACAAGTAAGAAGCCAAATCTCTGGGCGTGTTTAGGCCACTTGCCAGCAATCCACATTGTTACCCTTGAATTGAATGTGTGGCCCCTCTTAATCATTTGAAACTATTAATTAACTTTTAATTAAGAAATTGGTCCTTCTTTAATTAAAAATATGCCCAACACTGTTTTTACACATCGACTGGCAGTGTTGACTTGCTATTGGCGCTAGATGTGACGGAAATGCTGTGCAGTGCCAATGTACCAACAAGGCAGACATACAGACAGACAGCCAGACGAACGCATTTACGTTGATTTGCGCAAGTATGCTCTTCAGGAATTCAATGCAATGAATTAAGCAAATGCTATATGATACATGAGAAAACCACAATGTACGTCAGCTCTCAGTGCTCGTCTGCTCATTTGTCTGTCCACATCAAAAATCCCCATGTCACAGCTCAAGTGGCTGCTTATTGTATGAATCGTACTGCCGTCTTAACGTTTTTCTGTCCGCCTGCTGGACATTGTTGTTGCAGTTTATATATGTTTATTATGCTGCGCGCGTTTACTAACGCTGCCCACTGTCACTGTCACCTGCACACACATGCTACGCTTTTGGTGGCTTGTTGTGTGCTGCAATCATTAGACAGAACACTTAAACATCACTTGTGGCGCAGGTGACGTGGTTCACGAGTGGCAGACGGAAGCTGCTGAGTAACGGTGTAGCGCTAAAGTATGCTCTATTTTTAACAGTGGCTTTATCAGTTATAAAGCGCTCATAAAAGTCATAACAGCCAACACACGCGCTTCGTTTCGGTTTGTCAGCACAAAAAGTGATAGTTTTGTTGCAGTTTACGATTGAGTGACGGCCAAGAGAATGCGGCAGAAGGACGTGTCGAAGACGAGACACACGTGGCATTCAAAGTGCGGCCAAATGCGGTCATAGACATTTATGATTTCTTATTAAGAGTGGCACATTTCAAATATAAATAAATATAAATATTTGCCTAAGTGTCAGAAAATATAAAGTAAAGAGTAGAGGAGTTGAAATGAAATAAGTTTAGAATCAAAATATGAGGTTCTATGTATTAAAACAAAAAATATTTGCCGAAAATTTTATGTTTGTATACTTTGCATGTCAAAAGAAGCATTAAACCGTTAAGCATTTCTTAAAGAGAAGTCAGTGTTTAATTTTGCATAAGAAAAATAAGTACTTATTTGCTTAACTGGCCATAATAAGACCTTACAGGGTTACAGCCCCAGGCGTCTCTGCTTTGTGCGCGTCTTTTCCAGTTAGTTACACCAAGAAATGACAGGGCGTCCTCAACTTGATTCCAGATAAACGATCTCCCTACTCACTGTCGACCTTCAAAGACCAAAAAGAACACCTTTTTCGCTGAAGCTTCTTCGTCCAAACGAAAATAATTCATCTGTAAAAGTAAACGCAGAGTATTGATCGACGAACCGTTTTTCGAGAGCATCTCGAATTTTTTAGGGAAAATTTTAAGATGCTCAAAAAATTTGGTCTTCCAACATTTGGCTAATTTTGCAGATACTTAAGTTTAAAATAAATGCGAATTGAATCATTTTAATTGCAAAACTATTATACAATTTTTGTTTGTCACAAATGTGTTTGAAAAGATACAAAGTTTAAATTTATTATGCGATGTTATACAATTTTTAATGTTATCAGATTTTAGAGCATCATTGTTATTTTTAAACATTATTATTTTGAAAACATTTACGGAAAACAGAAAGTCCAGAACTTTTAGAACACACAGACGATGCGCTGTTTTGTCTATTCGTGTTTTTTGTTCGAACACACAGGAGCGACTTATGTTGTACGCTTCGCTACCCAAAGAAAAATAAATTTAAATTATAAAATGTAAAATATCAAATAGCTTCAGATCAAAGCAATGCAATTCAAACTTGGGACCATAGATCAAACGTTGAACAACATAATTTATGACTTGAAAAAATAATGAAATTTGTAAAAGTGCTGTAAAAAAGTAAAAAGTTGTTAAAAATGTTTAAGAAAATATGCAAAATTCTTCACACTATTTTACTTTAAAAGCAGTTTTAAAAGATCTCATTTAAATGATGGCAACTTGAGAATTTTCAATTGACACACCCCCTAAACAAACGCTGGCTGTAGTATACAAAAAACAGAGGCAACTATAACGAAATGTTCTATAAAAAACCAAAACAACAACACCCATCAAATTCGCATTGTTGATTCCGACTGGCGAAACAGCTAAGCCGTTGAAATCATTTCAACTTTAACACCTTCCAATTGACGTCAATGATGACAGACGTACTGTACGTTATTGTTATTTTTGTATTTGTATTGTATGTTATTGTTGTATTTGTTAGTATTTTTTTTACCATTTTCCCTTGGCATTGTGTAAGGCTGCGGTTTTAATTCTAATAAAAAAAAGGAACATAAACGTTGAGAAAAATTTGCGCTATTTTTATTAATCACTAAATATTTTTTATTTTTCAACTTCCATAAAGGGGCTCGTTTTAAGCCTTTTTTGTATAAAACGTGGCAATGTAGTTTTTGTATTTTTTTTTAATTAAAAGTTGTTCTTAGCAATCACATTTATACAAAATTTAAGGTTAAGTAAATTCGTTGCGAATTCTATTGAATTTAATTAACAGTTATTTAAGAGCAAATTCCCATTCAACTAGAAAACAATTCAAGTGAATTTGTATCCGTTTTTAATGGCATTGATAGTTGAAAAATAAATACAAATATTGCCTCATGGTAGAAGGTTCTTGATAAATTTACGAGCCAAGTGGTGAGGCCAAAAAATTCACATTAAATGTTAATATTTGCGTACTGATAAAATTGGAACAAACAGTTAAACGTGCTGGAAGAGATTTTGAGTAAGCAGATAGTAAAAAGACGCAGATTAGTTGAGTTATTTTTTGTATATATTTGTTGCGAGAATGCCGATCTCAAGAGAGGAAAGGAAATTGTTAGCTTCCAAGTCATTGCACTATGAGCAGAAACATGAGATTTCTATTATATTTTGAGCTAAGAGATCATTCAGAGATAAGAGACGCGGTTCTGTTCTGATTAGAAAGGGTTCTCGCTCTGGTGACTTTGTCGAATCAACTGGGGCTCGACGGTTCTTTGACCAAGGTTCGCACGCATCTGCGTTTCGGGCAGAGGTCTATGCCATACTTGAGGCCATGAACTTTGTTGTAGAGAGCAGGTAGAGAGGCAGATCTCTCTGTGTCTGTAGGCTGCGCTCATGGTCTTTGACAGCCCTCCAACCAACTCTACGATAGTCAAGTCCTGCAAAACCAGGTTAAACAATGTCGACAAACATAATAGCCTGACGCTGCGATGGGTCTCTTGATACGCATAAATTGCGGGTAACGAGATTTTGAACTCCTTCACTAAAATGGACTCTGAGGCCTTGAGAAGAAGCCAACATTTATGACATAAGCTTGCAGTAGTCAAAAGAAAAGTTGTCTGCAAGTGTTGTGTTATTCAGTTTACTGTGAAAAGTTAGAGACAGAAGTTAGACATTGTGTAAATATTTATTTCAAAAAACACCAGATCGTGAATGCCGTCAATATTTCATGGGCCTAAACACCTGCTTTGTCTTTTACTTAACTCATTCTTCCGTTTGCCATGAAACTTCCGCCCTTACTTACACACATCTGTTTCTACTGCTCCATCCAACTGTGCACCAACCATAAATAACTAAATAAAGTTTTGTTTTGTCAATTAGACAAACGACAATTAGCTGCATTGTAAAACAATACAAACATGTATGGATGAGTTCATAGCAATAACAACAATATTAACAATAACGAAGCGCTTGTGACAATAGTCACCAACGCCCATTCGCCGGCAAAACACCAGGAAGCGCTGCTACATTGTCTTCTTCATTGTTGTGTCGCACAACTAAATAATGTCAGGTTTTTCTTATAATTTCTAATTTTTTTTAAATATTTTTTTTTTAAGTATTGAATTTGCTTTTGCCTCTAACAATTTCAATAATTTGATTTTTGTTATTTTCTCTTTTGTTATATTTCTTTGGCTTTCATTTTTTACGTGTTTTGTTTATTTAAAATTTGCATGCTTTGCAAATAACAACAATAAGAACAAACAATTCATAGCAATGAGAAAATATTATTTGTTTATCTGGTTGACAGTGCGGCTGGCGTCTGTCTGTAATCCATCAACCCGGTAGCGTCAGTTGGCCGCACAAGTGCAATAAAAAATAATAAAAATGTGTAGATATGTTCGTAGCACAAATTTCGCTTTTTTTTCGGTCGCTTGCTAATTGTCAGACACTTGTTTTTCTGCTTTAGGTACTGCAACACATCAAGACAAAAGCAATAGTGAAGTTCACTGTTCATAGCATTTTAGGTGTAAAGTCGAAAAATGTTTTCGAAAGCAGATGTAGCAACAGATTGCTATGATAGCAACTTTACACCTAAAATGGTATGATGAGTGAACTCCACGATTATTTTTTCATTTGTGAATTGTGATTTTTGCAAAATCCTACTATTTCATACGTAAATCAAAGCGGCAAGAAAATGCAAATATTTTGGGGTAGAAAAAGAAAAATTTTCGGTCTGCATTTTAGTGAGCTTTTTGTTTTTAAAAATTGGTGATTTGGCGTAAATTATGCAGAGCCATGTTTAGCTATTTATTAAATTTTTGAATTTTTTGTTGTTGATGTTTAGCTATTTATTAAATTTTTTAATTTTTTTTTAAACCCTCTGTACTACTTAATGATAACTATTCCTAATAAATTTTAGAAATATTTAAAATAGAATAAGTGTATTTATATGTATATTGGAGTGGATTTAGTGTTGTATGGAGATTCTTAATAATGGGTTCTCGATGCTCCGCCACCTCTCATTTTATGCGGTTTGGTGTTTGGTTCACCAAACCGCATGAGCCAAAAAATTTCATTTCAAAATGGTGAGGTTAATGGGGTTTCGACAATACATTTTGATTTTTGCTTTGTAGACTACGTCACAAATCCGATCGTATGAGGGACGCCCTCTGGTGGTGAATTTCTGAACCTTAATTAATTTTGTATTTATTGTACTCAAAAATTTTGGCGATCGCTATATGATGTTTTCTCGCTTAAGGCTTGATTACACGTAACGAGTCGAGTGACGAGACATCAAAATAGTACTAGGCCGAAAGAATTGGGATAGCGAACAAAAGCGACGAGTTGTTCAAACGTATTTTGACACGTGGCGAGTCAGTTCGGTTTTACAATGCATAAAATGAACTAAGCAACTCGCACAATTAAACTCAACCGAGCGATTCCGCATGTGACGAGCGATTCCGCGAATCGCTGCGAAAAAGAGAAAAATATAACGGTAAAGTAGTGGTCGCTCGACCTAGCAAACAAAATGTGATTCTAGTGGCTCTCTCGCCACTTTCATCGGTCACTGACTCAATCAAGAACTCGCCTTACCGTTTAGACGAAACGAGTACTCGTTCGAGTTGCTGTCTTCTCACTCTACTCGTTACGTGTAATCAAGCCTTTTTTTAACTACTACATCTACAAGTGGCGAGCCAATGGCATAGAAAATGGTCAATTTTGTATGGCAGCCCCCTTAAGACTTGGAGTTAGCGAGTAGGTATGTTTGGAAGAAACATTCGGAAGAGAAAATTAATGGGTGTCTGCCATACATTTGATAAATCTGGGGGCAACCTGGGAGCAATGGGAGCCTATTTTATAAAAACGACCATTTTGTATGGGAGCCCCATTAAGTGTTGGAGATAGGGGGTGAGTATGTTTGAAAGACATATTCAGGAAGGAAAACTAGAGCGGTTGGTCACAGATTTTAACCCTCTAAGAGCAACTTCTGACCAGCTGTGGAGCAATTTGTCGAATTTCCCAGCTTTTTGGTGAACTTGAAAAATTCATTTTATTCAATTTCATATCTAATTTGCCTTTTCTCTGGAAAAATTGTGTCCTCTGCGCAGTGGGGGATTCAGGGGGTGCTTTTGGTGGTTGAAACCCCCTCCCCCCAAATATTGCCGTCGATTTTAGAATTACATACAAATTAAAAGGCATATACATAAACATTTTTGAATATTAAAAAAATACATTTTGAAACCCCCCGTCCCCCCAAAATATTTTTGTAAATCCGCCCCTGCCTCTGCGTCTCTGAAAACACAAGACTAATCGACAATTACCTAAGCACAAGTCTCAGTATAAATATTACTAACATTTTTGTGCTGGTGTACCATGTACACAGACCCAACAACGCCACAACAAATATTGCTGTATACTTTTCGGCTGCAGTCATTTCATGAACAAACTATCAAAGCAAACCTCAACAGTTAATGCGATACCATCAAAAAGCTACATTGAAAAGGTTGTGCCCAAATTGTCAACAAAAGCTGTACACCTTCTCCAAAAATGTGTGGAACTATAAAAGAGCCCAAGTCTTGTTGTGAATTTCATTACACATATCGCCGCTCAGCAACAACATGTCGACTACAAAGTCGGTGCAGCAACCGGACGGCGTTTACTATGTCATCTTCGAGGATTACTTACACCCGAAAGCCAGTCGAAAGCCCCGCTTGAACCATGGCTCAGAGAAATTGTTGCAGCCAAACTTTGTACAACACTCATCGCTCAAGACAGGCAACTATCGCAAACGCTGGCGCCAGCTTATGGCCAAATTGAAGAACAGCAATTTTTCTTTGCCGCCACACAAGCAGCACTTCAAAGCAGCCGCCAGCAAACACACGCAGCAACGTCTCAAAGCAAAAGCACAAATGAAAATTGCTGGAATCAATGCAAAGCCCAAGACGCTGCGCAACTATTTGTCATATCTCAATCTGGGCCGCGGAATGCCGTCGTTTCTGGCTTTTCTGCGCGCACGCAACGACGAACACTTGTGCAAACGCAAATCCGGCTTTGAGATCTACTGCGAGTTGGCCAGCGTGCATGGCTTCGTTCACTTTGTGGGCGCCAAGACGTGGCAGAGAATCTTCTGGTGTCTGGTGATTGGCATTGCCATTCTGATGTCAATAACATTTGTGTTGATGTCGTTTATGATGAGCAGTGATGCGCCCACAATTTTCTACACAGAGAGCACCACGTATCCGGTATCGAAAATACCATTTCCGGCAGTGACCATTTGCAGCATGAATCGTCAATCGAAGCGGCGTGTCATGAAGGTTTTGCAGAAATAGTGCGTCATTTATAAATTGCATTCATAAAGCCATTTATTGAGCTTGAACTCTTTCGCAGCTCATTGCCAGCACAACAAATTCAGCCCTATTTCCGTTACGCCTTCTACCTAACCGACCAGACAAAAGCCAAACCGAGGGACTACAGCTACCTGCAACTGTTGCTGGATAGCAAAAACTACAGTGCAACGAAATTCCTCGAAGACATTGCGCCCGATTGCAGGGAGGAGCTGCTGCGTTGTCAGTGGCAGGGCCACATTCGGCCTTGCAGCAAACTATTTCGCCGCATAGCAACACCGCAGGGCAGCTGCTGCACCTTCAACTATCAAGCGCGCGACTTTGCATTGAGCACAGAGCCCGAGTACACCAACAGCTGCGGCTACAAGATGGGCCTCACGGTGCTGCTGCAGCCGCACACGGCCGACTACTTGGGCGCTGCATACAAAATGGCCGGCCACCAGGTGCTCGTACATGCGCCCTACGACTATCCGTCGAACGGTGTGGCGCGCCATCTGATGCAGGCGCATACCGAGACCACTGTCCGAGTGACGCCGCGCAGCGCGTATGCCACCGACTATGTGGACAGCCTGAACCTGGAGCGGCGTCGCTGCTATCTGCAGGACGAACGACGTTTGCAGCTCTTTGCGCACTACACGCAGACCAACTGTCTGGCCGAGTGTCAGAGTAAGATGATTCATGCGCGCTGCGGCTGTGTGCCGCCGCAGCTGCCGCGGCTTGACCAGTGGCCCAGCTGCAAAATGACACAGGCGCCGTGTGTGCTGCAGCATCGAGGTGGGTCTCATGCAAAATATATATAAACTATATGCTTTAATATGCATTATTTCTGCACAGATATGTTTAATAAATTCCTCACAGCCGATAGAGGCTTTTACAAAGACAATCACTATGCGGAGAATTTCATTTGCAGCTGTTATCCGGCTTGCGAATTCAATCAGTACGAGAGCAGCATAGACTCGACGCCCATGGATCGCAAGTATACAACGAGCCAGAGAAAGTTTTTGTAAGTTTTTATAATTCTTTAACCCTTTCGGGACTACCGGGATAACAACAAGTTTGTAAGGCCTCTCAAAATAATTACAGTGGTGTCTGGATATAGTGAACTAATTATTACAAGGCCTGTTCACTGTATTGAGGTTGTTCACTATATCAAGGTCAACATTTTTGTTCAAAAGCTCGCTTTATTTGCTCAAAATACACTTTTTGGTTTTTGCTTGAACATTTTTTTCTATATTTAGAGGTTCAATGTGAAAATTTGGGTGTGCACTATATAGGTAGTTCACTATACCCAGACACGACTGTATTTAGATCACGAAAAATAATTATTCGAATTATGTCTCCGGATAAAAGGGTGATTTCCGAATTTGTGAGTATGCAACATAAGTTTGTAGCCCCAATTTTCTTAACAGGAGCATTTTGGTTTTGAAAATAAACTCCGTCCCGAAAGGGTTAAAGCATATAACAAGTTTTTGCTAAAAGATCGCTGCTTGACTAAAAAACAAAAAAAGAATATAAAGAAAGCATGTTTGGTTCATTGAATGAATAGAAATGAATGCATTACTCTTATCTTACAGTAAAAATATTGATATCAACAATCACACCTTGTTGCACGTATTCTTTGGAGACCTAAAGGCAGAGCGTCTCCGTTTGGATGTCTACGAGAATTGGCTAACGTTTTTGGGTAAATTTCTAGTAGTTCTACAATTAAATTTAACATAGATTGCACACTAAATACAAAAGAGTCACCGCTAAAAAATTCCAGGTTTTCAGTTGAGCTGCAAAAGCTACGCAATTCACATAAAACCAGACATGCAGTATCTTTCCAATTAAAAAAGAAAATAATCTAAATATAATTTTTGAAACAGAAAAAATGTTGAATCGATTATGAAACATTTTTAGTTGCGAAACTTTTGTGTTTAGTTATTATGTACTAAACATTCACTTTGAAAAGAACTCTTACCTTTTTAAATTCTACAGACTACACATTGTTTTCACAAATGTTTCCTTCATTCTCAGGAACCTTTGGCGGCATTACGGGCCTACATATGGGTTATAGTTTTATTTCTGCTTTCGAAATGATCTTTTTCGTTTTCGTACGTCCGCTTTGTAATTGGCTCACACTACAACAGATACGTTATCGCATTAAAAAAAGACAAAAGAATGCAGCGGCCGAGCGGGCAAAAAAGGAACTTGAGAAATCACAGCAAGAAAAGGTCAAAGCTGTTGAAGAGCCTAATCCCGAGGCTATCAAGCAAGAAACTGTTGAAACTATTGAAAAAACAAAAGTTAAAGAAAATGAAGAAAAGAACAAAACTTCTGGAGAAGTTAAGAATAAAACTGGAGCAGTAGATTTTTTAGAAACAGAAAACGCAGATAGAGAAAATAAAGCAGGCAAGCCTGATCAGCTAGAAAATAATACCAACTCAGTCACAGTGGAGGATGTGAAGCAATCAAAACTAAGTGTCACTGAAATCCAGGAAATTTCAACGGCTAATGAAACTCGTAACTACTCAACTCCTCATGATTTCGATAATGAAAGCCTGACACAAAGCAACTCGCAAATTCAACACAAAGAAAGGAAGGAAATCGCTTTCGACTCTGTTGGAACACCGATAGTGGAAAAATTAGTAGAAGAGATGGCACTGTACATAGCCAAAGAAATAGCGAGCGAGTTGCCCGAAGCGCAGGAACAGCAAAGCAAGTGTGAAGAGTTCTAAAACAATTGCTATATTTTCTTATACACAAATTTAATATTTAGTACGATTTTATATTGATGACTTTTGGTTATCAAAACAATATACAAAACACATACAAATCATGAGTGAACAAATTGGTTTCTTTTTAAAAAGTTATTTATAGTTTGTAACTACAAAAACAAAGATAATTGTTCCATGTTCAATGCTTTGTAATTAATTGTACAAAATAAGTGCTAAAATAATAAACACTTCACGTCTTTTTTTTCGATATTTTGACGTCTTCAGCTAGAATTCTGTGATCAAAAACGATAAACGCATAGGTCGACTAAAGTCATCATTGAGTTAAGGTTGCTGGGATGTTGCTTTAAAGCATGTTTCTCAAAACAGTACTTATGGACTTAAGCGATTATTGCTTTTGGCCACAAAACTAAGGGCATGTTTGTTGTTGAATCAAGGTCAATATCAGCAATAAATAGTCACAAACTAGTAAACTACAAAGTTGTTAGTGTTAATTACATGTTAATGAATTTCATTAGCCATACAAAAAAAAACAGAAAACAACACAACATTTATTAGGCCAAGTCAAAGAGGGCAAGACACATTTATTGAACTAATGGCCTTTTATGTCTGGCTTAATGGCGTGACATCCTGTCATCCTGTGACAGATATCGTTGACAAGTGTCTAATTAAATTAACCTATCACAGGTTGTGCTCATTTGCTATTCGTAAAGCAATATTCTGCGAAACAAACTAGTGTCGCCTAGCAGTCGGCGCAGTACAGTCGTCGTCGAAGTAAACTAAATCAAATCAATAACATTGAGAAAAATGCCCATTAATGGCAAATCACGTTTCGGACAGCCGAATCGCATTTTCACCGGTGAAACTATGAAATCGCATAAGTCGGTCGCTTCGACCACGGCACCGCGCAAATTCTCGCGTCTATCACATTTGCGTGATTTGGCAAGTTTCTCCGCTGTGCGCAGCTGGTTCTTGGATAATTTGCGAAACTATTGCGACAGCACCTCGCTGCATGGCTTCAACTACATCACACTCAAAGGCATAACGACCATCGAGCGAAATTTCTGGATATGTGTGGTTATTGTTTCGATAATGGTCTCTGTTGCACTGGTCATAATTTCATGGTTTTGGAATCGTGAAACGCCCACGGTTACAGTCATTGAAAGCGCACACTTTCCCACCTGGAATATACCATTTCCGGCTATAACAATATGCAATTTCAACAAGATATCGAAAATGAAAGCGTTGAGCTTGGCGAAAATTATGTGAGTTGCTGAGGAGGAACATTAATAAGAGCTTCGAAATAATAAAAAAATTACAAAATATTTATTTTATTTTTATTCTTGAAAAAAGTTTAATAGATCGTTGAGTTCATCAGAAAGTATGGTTTGATTGTTTTTAAAAACTTAATTGATAACTAGGCTTGTAAAACAGTTCGCCTTGACAATGAGTCTTAATGTTCTTTGAGAGTTCTAGTCGACCAACCAATGGCCATCATCATCATTGCACAAACGCAAATATTTAAAAAAATTTGAAATGTGTATGTCCTTAAAATTGTAAAGTCCTTAAAAAAGGACTTTGAGTCAGAAAATGAAAAACTGACTATGCCAGGATATTATAAATGACCTCTAGTTTCACGTCTATTTTTCTACTTTTGGATGGGTTTTGGAAAAATAAGATTTTTCACACTTTGCAATAAATGTAAAGTGTGTGTTTTCACTCAGTGCATCATAAATTTGTAATTTTTCTTTCAATTCTATTGATGTTAGGCTTAATATTTGCTCAAATAATAATCTTTCATGTTAGATTTTAAAACCAGAGGAGATCATTTATTTTATATAAAAAACAAATATTCGAAAATTTATAATTTTTTATATTCGTTGAAAAATTCACTTTTTTACAATTTTCACCGTCAGTAACTTCCCCAAATCGCATCTGATTTGGACAGTCTGTATATTGCTGGAAATGCGATAAGGTATTTTCTTCTAACAGATGAGGTATTATCTTCTGACAGACGGACAGCTTGTGTTAGTCGGATGATTCGTTTACGAGATATCGCACACGCACTACAAAAGTGACACAACTCAAAATTTGTAATTTTCGGGTTTATGTGTTAATACTGTGCACAATGCATCAATCTACCAATCAGCAAAAGCTCAGTATATTTTGTTGTTGTTAACTGTTGCAAAAATACAGTTAGGTCTCTCTTCATGTCAGAAGTTTGATGCTATTTGATTGCTGCAGCTCAATGCAAAAGAGTCCTACCTCAAATTGTGTCACTTTTGACAAAATCAATTTTTGTTAAAGTTAATTTTAAGCAAAATTCTGACAATTTTTGTATATACTTGTAATTTTTTAAATTAGTTATGAATTTTCAAAATTTTTCTTTCAACTTTTTAACTGTCATTTACAATCATTAAATTCAGAAAAAGTGGCATAACTTGAAATATTTCCGTAATTATTAAATTAAAATATCATCAAAACAGTCACAACTCAAAATTTGGGATTTTCTAGTGTAAAATAAAAAAAAAATTCTTGGAACGGTCTATTCGTTATTAAAAAAAATGGTTATTTAGCTCAAAAATATTTTTTTGTGTTTCGTGAAAAATCACAAATTTTGAGTTGTGTCACTTTTGTTGTGCGTGTGCGATATGTGCGAAACAACAGGGGGAAAAATGGTTTTTCGAAGATCTTTCGAAAACGCTTCTTACAATAATTTATTGATTTTCAGTTTCGTATTCCGTGACCCAAAGTTAGTTTAGAAAATACTTTTGTTTTTAGGTGCACGCGATTGAACCTTTTTTTGTCGAGTAGTGTTATTAATTAATTAATTCTTACATTTAGTAATTAATTATTTCGTTCAGTTACGTTTAAGTGCAACACGTTTTTTCTGAAAGGTTTTTTCGAGAGTCAGATGCCATAAATCGGGGCTTTTAAGCTGGAAAGTGCTTTCCCAGCCAGCAGGTCGATTTTAAAGTTGCTTCTGCACAGACAACGGTCTGCATTGAAGTCATAGCAAACTCATGTTTGTTTCACATTCTTATTTGCTTCAACCTGTTGCTTCAAATAAGACACACAAATGACTCTTTTCACGACGGCAAACAGCCTTTTTTGCACTTTCGACTTTCCACAGCTAATTGGCAACACAGTTAATGCCTTCTTCTTTTTCTTTTAGGAAACGTCCTTCTTCTGTGACCGATGAACGTCTGATGAATCTCTTTCGCATTACGATGTTCTTCAATTTTGCGCTCAATCACACGCAGGAGGATTTCCAGTTGTTTGCCAGCATTCTGCAATATAACAACTTAACCATGAAAGAGCTGAGCGAACGCATCTCGCCCGACTGTATGGATCTGATCTCGAAGTGCATGTGGAAGGGCACCAGCGCACGTTGCGACAGTTTGTTTCAGCGCACCACATCGGTCGAGGGCAATTGCTGTTCGTTCAACTATTTTGGACGGGCCTCGAATAATTTTCCCCCGTAAAAACTTGCAATCAGCCACTTTGTACTTTTGGTAATTGTTCAATATAAAATTTGGTCTTTTCCAGTAAAATTGCCTATCAAGTGCCGAAGCGGCCTTATCGTGTGACCGGCTGTGGCTACGCCACCGGCATTACGGTGGTACTGAATCCCATTATACAGGATTATTTTGGCACCTATTTCAGTAGTTATGGCTTTCGTTTGCTGATACACGACGCCTACGACTTTCCCGACGACAATGCCGAAACCAAGGTGGTAACATCGGCGCGTGAGAGTTTCGTACGCATCAATCCGGAGTCGACGTACGCCACGAACGATGTGAAACGCATGGATATTTCGCTGCGAAATTGCCTGTTTGCCAACGAGCGACGTCTGGGCACATTGCAGCACTATTCGTTTGTTAATTGCATGGCCGAGTGTCGAATGGCGATACTGAACAAACTCTGTGGCTGCATACCGCTGAATTTGCCAAATAACGGCAGCTACAGGACCTGCGACATCACGGAGATTTACTGTGTGCTGTCCACGAGAGGTGGGTTAACTTCAAGTGTTGCTCTAACATTGAACTGTTAATAACTGCTAACAGTAGCTCTGAAAGCAACAAAATTCGTTGATGCAACCATTGTGACATTATGATGTTATCTTATACATTTTTTTAGTATAAAAACTCCAACAAATTATTTCAACTTAACACCGAGACAATTCAATAACTATTGTCTATGTTGTAGACACTTGAATTTTTTTTAATTTATATAATTTGAACAGTTTTTTATTTCAATTTATTTTTTTAATCAATTAAATCAACTACCAAGTTTAGTATAAAAATATACTAAATATACTAATATACAAGAATATGAAAATGATAATGCGAAATATGCTTATTTTCAGATATTTTCGTGCGCGCCCTACCCACTGTGAATAGCACTTTATCGAAAGTCCAGGACACCAAATCGTTTCCCTGTAACTGTATGCCCAATTGTGAGTTCAATAGCTATGCCTCCCAGATAACTATGGGCCGTCTGGACTTGAAGCTGATTTCAAATAGAATACATATCGAGTAAGTTATGTGATGACTTATATGTATATCTGAATGGTGCCTCATAAATGTATATAAATTATTTACTATATGACAGCAAGGCGGTGAGTGCCAATGAACAAATACTGCTGCATGTTTTCTTTAGCGATTTGATGGCCACACGTTATCGAATGGACATTTTTCAAAATTGGCTCTCCTCGTTGGGTAAACAATTTAAAATTTTAATAAAATATTTTATTATTTTGTGCTAATTCATAGACTGACATACATTTTTTTTATATATTTGATAGCAACTTTTGGCGGCCTCTTGGGCTTGATTATGGGCTTTAGCATTGTTACTGCCTTTGAATTTTTATATTTCTTAACATTTCGGCCCGTTTTCAACTATTTTAATGACATGTAAAAATATTTCAATACTATAATGAGAATTTAAATTATATTTATAAGTCATATAAATGCATTTCAATTCAGATAAATAACAAAAATTAAAGAAAAGAATTTTTCACACTGTGAAATACCAACGAGTTTTGTTATGGTTACTTTTTTTATTAGTAACGAACATAAAGATACATTTTTTGGCCTCAATAAAATATTAGGTTAGATATAAAGTAAAGCGGCTTTCTAATACACGAATAGTCTAACAAATCACTAAAATCGAATGGGTACATATGCATCGATTCTTCAATGACTCGGATAACCACAAAACCGTTAAAATAATCTTTGAATAATGAATCAAATTGACTTAAGTCAGTTGATAAAGATTGAAATCAAATTGGCTGATGACTAATTCAGTCTCTATTGACATTTTATAAAATTTGCCTTGAATAAGGATTTGTATATATGTGGGCCCCTTTCTCCCTTCTAAGCTTAATTTGAAACTCTTTTCCGGGATCAAATGCATGTTTTGGTAAATTTTTGAGTCTTAAGTGCTACTCCAATCAAACCTTAACCCGTAACCTAAACTTTAAAACGATGAGGAATCTAACTAAAACGATTTAACCTCACTAAATAAGGGATATACCCCACTTAATTCAGAGACCTTGTTCGTCCATTGTGTTTCCCTTCATTTTAGAACTCGGTGTCCTTCCGAATCTGTTGGCTTCCCTTTAGATCCAGACGGGATTTTTAGAAAACCATTTGGCCTTGGAGGGGACATTTTGTAAATCGATATTGTTTGCAACGGCTTTTTCGCAAGTCCATCAAAGAACCAGGTCCCAAGAGTCCGGAGCCGCCGTAGCGATAGACATAGCAGGTGCTCGGTGGATTCCACTGCATCCCCGTCTCCGCAGTTTCTGCATAAATCGTCATAAACCCCAGTAAGTTTCTTATAATGATGGATTTGTTCAAAGCGATGTGTGGATGCAACTAGAGTCCGACCGATTAATCGGCATCGGCTAGTATCGGCCAATAAAATAGGTATCGGCATCGGTATCAGCCTTTTTTGCCCAATGCCACATCGGCCGATTTTGGTCGATGACATATCGGCCTATTTTCCTGCTTTCATTTTTTTTCCATTTTTTGAACCAACGGGTTCCTCCACTGTAGCGTATTCCAAGCAGAGGTTTCAACCATTGAATCTGCCCTGAATTGGATCAAAGAGGGCAGTGTCTCTAGGCGAGATATTAGCATTCTCTCTGACAGCCAAGCGGCTATCAGGGCCCTAGGGTCTCATGTTCTGACATCAAAAACAGTGATCAGCTGCCGCAAATCTCTTGATGAGATGGCAGAGCAGTTTAAAATCCACCTCATATGGGTGCCTGCTCACAGAGATATCCCAGGGAACTGCAGGGCAGACGAACTGGCTAGACAAGGAACGACCAAGGAGCTATCCTCAGAACTCGCCGGCTTAGGTATTCCATTGAGTACCTTCAAGCTGGTGATAGAGGAAGCGATGACAAAAACCGCTAACAATGTATGGGCAACCTCGGAGACAGGCAAGACAGCGCAACAGATCTGGCCAAAGTTGGACTGGAAGCGCACCAAAAGTCTGCTAAACCTCAATAGGGCACGCTCAGGGTTGTTGTCGGAGTCATCACTAGTCACTGCATCCTTGGCAGCCACGCTACCAGATTAGGGCTGCGCCACCTGGCCAACGACTTCTGCTGAAGCTGCAGAGACATAGAGGAGGAAGAAAAAATTCTCCACCTACTTTGTACTTGTCCCGCTCTTTGCAGGAAACGGAAAAAACATCTAGGGTTTTACTATACAGCCAACCTCGCGGACTTATCGGAGGTTGACGCCAAGGGCCTAATACGCTTCATCACCTGTTCGGGCTGGTTCGAGACATCCTAACAATAAAAAGGGGTTAGAGATCCTGTGGTAACACAATGGGCCTAGCTTGGCATAAGTAAGCTCTCATATGAGAGCTGCCACCACTACCTACCTACCTACCTACCTACCAACGGGTTCTTATACCCCTTTTTAGTAATCTATTTTCAGGTACTGTTTGACATAAATAAACCCTAGAAATGTTTTCTATAAAAATTAGGTATTCTTAAAAACACAGATTTTCTGGAAATGTCTATGAATTTTGTCTATTAATGTGGATATCAGAAGAAAGGGCATTTAATTTTATAATTTTATCCTTCTTTTATTTTTTCCAAATTTGTTTTCTAACTTCTTACCACTGCACTAGTACAACGGGTCGCAATTTGAGAGTACAAATTTTAATATAAAAGTCGTAATTTTGAGTTGAAGAAACTCTGAATTTGTATGCTATTTACGTCAGAATTTTTGTTTCTCTCTCAGTAGAATAAATGTGACATATTATTTATTTTAATACATGTTATTGTATTAGAATTCTGAATTCTCTTGTAATTTTATTTAGTTTTGAATTATTTCTTTTCTCATTTGTTGTTATTTTGTGATGAATATTACATACAATATATATGTAATAGGTCCTTTTGTTATTTTACAAAATAGACTGTGTTTTTGATTAATTTCATTTCTCGTTCTTTCGGCCGATTAATCGGTATCGGCCACATCTCGTCCTTCCTGCCGATTAATCGGCATTGGTTCAAAAATTTGGTATCGGCCGGACTCTAGATGCAACACTTATGTTTTCCGCTCACCGAGACAGAAACAACATTGAACCATAGTTCAAATAATGTTTTTAATGTTTAATTGATACATTTAAGTGTTTTGTTAAAATGTCGTAGTCTCGTATCTGCTTAAGTTTAGGTTGATATGCGTTTATATATTTAGGCTTTTAATATCAAGTTTCTACAGAAGCCGGAAATTATTCTTTCACTGTCAATTGCTGCTCGGCATTTAGCAATTTGTCAATCATTCTGACCCCTTCAAACTCACAACCATATATACATAATTATCTCAACATACGTCTTAAACTCAATATGCATAAATTTCAATGTGTCGTCTTGGCTCAGTATGCATCAGCTCGACTATGCGATTAGATATAGTGAAACGGTTTAAGGCCTACAATTTTGGCTATGTGCGTCGCACCTATAAGCGCCTTTTCATCAACTTTCTTAGTAAAAGCGGTATTCATGGCCTAAAAGCGCTGTTGGCCACTCCGAAATGGCGCTACGCCAAGTGAGTACAGGACGGTGAATCCGAGCATTTAAACCGAGTTAAATAACCACAAACTTGGCAGAATCACTTGGGTGCTGTTCCTCATCTACATCCTCATTCAGACGCACTACATTATCGGTAATCTGGTTGTAAACTATGCGAAGCAACCGACAGAGATCCACATGTCCACCGACTTGGTGCATGTCTCGAACATTCCCTTCCCTGGAGTGGCTGTTTGCAGTTCGAATAAGTTTAGTACCAGCAAACTCCTAAACTACGCAGAGCTCGTGTAAGTCTCTTGAACACATTGCACTTTAGCGAATAACTACACAAGTACTGAATAATAAGTCAATTAAGAAAAGCGTTCGATTTTATTGAAATAATTTTTCCACTCTTAATTTTGTGAGGAATTTTAAAATGTTCATAACTTTTTCCAGTGAATTTTACATGTGGCACATTAAATAATTTTCACATGTGTTAAAAAAAAAGAAAATAGACACTTGAACTAAAAACAGTACCCCAGCGACTTGACCTCGTTGACCATGGCCACCACACCGTCCAAAGTTTCCTCACCAGTTGGAATGATTTGTGCAGGGGGCAATATAAATCCAGTAATGTCAGAGTAAGATGAGGGGCGCAGCTCGAAGCAGAAGGACATCTTGATGTTAAGTGTGCCATAGGCCCAGTCCACACTGGAGCCAGAAACAGTATTCATCTTTTTTTGGATACTGCCACCGGTGTATTCGGTACCGTAACGTTTGTTCAGCGCCGCGGTGGTAGCATCAGACACCTGTTGGTAGTCCTTGTAGTTATCAGGTAGCTCGGAAGTGTGTCCGTACGGGTACAGCAAGACTTGCGTGAAGGAATGGAACGAGATGTACAACTGAATCTTGTCCTTCACCGACGCAATGTAGTTGGCCAGTGAGCGCGTCTCCACCTCGGAGAACGCATATGGGCCGGCATAAGTGTCCGAGCAGGCATTGCTTGAGGCGCCACCCTCTTTCCAGTGAAAGTCCCAGTTGCGATTGGGATCGGTACCGAAGCAGCTGCCATGGGGCGTTCGCGTTTTGCGCCATAAACGATTCGTGGTGTGTGTGTAAACGTACCCATCGGGATTGGTGTGGGGAAAAACGTACCAGTCATAGTTGTCACCCAAATCTCGAATGTCCTCCGACTCCGATGTCAGCAGTTGATTGATGATGAAGGTGGCAGTGGCGGGTCCAATCCATTCACGAGCGTGTATGCCTGCCTCCAGAAAGATGCCCGGCTTGTTCTTCTTGCCGTTATTGGTGGATATCTTCACGCCCAAAATAGAGCGATTCTGGTAAGACTTGCCGCCCTCAATCAGAGTAACTGTGTCCGGATATTGAACGGATAACGATTGCATCCACGAATAGGTGGCATCGAGCTCGTAATAGGCTGTCCAGCCATAGTCAGATGAGCGTGGCGCAATCTGGTTGTTATCTGACTCCAAAGCGGTCTGAAAGTTCTTCTCCACAAGCTCGTACTCGATCTCGTTGGTGCCCATCAGCTCCAGAAAGTCGGGCACCTTGTGTGGCGCCACGACCACATTTACATCCTTGCCCACTGAATGTACGCCGTCCAGGAAGATCATTGAATCGGAGGAACCTTCCAGATTCTTCAGCACAGCCAGCTCTTGCTTGCTGGACGCGTTCACCTTGTAGACGCGGTAGTTATCGTAACGGGCGCGCTCACCACTGCTGAGCGCCAACAGCGCCAGGCACAGCCCAAAAATTAGACTAATTTTCAAAGACATAACAAATCAAGTGGAAATCGTGTAAGTGAATACTACTGCCATACTCGGCGGTCGGTATTTATACCGGGGCATGACCGCTTGCCGCCAAAGAAGCGCAGCGTAGAGTTGCGCTGTTCAGAACAGACCTGCTGATAAGAATAATAGGCCGGTAGGTGTGGAGCTGATTGCGGGTTGAAATGTGAAAATTCCGCAATAACTCATTATTATTTATATAGTTTCAATCAGCTTAGGGAAACATTACAATTAAGTGACAAAAGGGACTTATGGCTAACATTACATAAAGAATTGGCAATTGTAGTGTGTCACTTTTACTTCAGAATCCTTTATGCAAGGATCTTTGTGCACCAAACGGCACTTTAAAACGAAGTCGGGACTGGTCCAGACCTTATCAAGAGTATTATTGAAAAATTCGACTCAATATGGGCGGCGAAATCGCTCAAACCCTATAAAGTGGCGGAACCGAGCGATGTAAGTGCCTTAAAGGACCCTTAATCCTTATGTGTGTGATGGGTTACCCGGGTACCCAAATCATTTTTATATCGAAATTTTACATACTTGCGGATAACCTAGAAAGGTCTTCATGACAACTCCCAATATGGTATTGTGTCTTTATTTTCGAGTGTTTAATTCCATTTATTTTATTTTGGAGGGTGTGACCCAACATTTTACTTTTTACACCCTTCCTCGTATGCTGGGGACCCGGGTACCCCAATATATTTTATATAGAGTTGTATGGATTTATAGATTTTTTCTGCAAGTAAAACTTTCTAAAGTTAATAATTTGTAATAATCGATTTTGAGGAAACGAAAAATTTGATTTTGGTTATATAAACTTATAAACTTCAAGATATTTTATATTTGCAAACCAGATTCAAAACAACTCTCTTGGCTACATTTATCGACTTTCGCCTTCAGCGGGTTTTCCCGGGTAGACTTGACCTTGGAGATGATAAGAATTTCTTGCGTTACAAGTCCAAAAAGTTGTTAATTCATATTCCTCATTCATTGCGTAAAGCGTACTTTTCGGCTGCTTTCACGCAAAATTATGTCACATATTTTACTTATAAATTACTTTTTAATGAATCAAGGCCACTACGCTGGCACACTACGCCGAAATGGCCCAAGTTTGTATGCCATCTTTACCACAAAGTTCGATATTTGGATATTTCTCTTCATGGTGGTGGATGGTCAGTTTCTATGCAACACGCAGGCTCGGCGTCAGAGGCTTCTATTGCTCTGTCGTCAACTGATAGAATGTCTTTGTCTTCGGAAATGAAAAATTCTTCAACACTTACTTTCGCACAGTATTTCTTGAATTTCGGCTGTGATAAATCTTTCAGAACGAGCTCTTGCTGAATAAAAACTAATTTCTGAATTTGTTCAGATCTTTCACAATGCAATTAAAACTAATTATGAACGGCTAATTAATTTGTTACAAAGTTCAAATGTCAAAATTTTTCAAGGAGAATAACCTTCCATTGAAATTTGAAGCTGCGTATAAATGATATTCCCCTTTTTATGAAAGAGGACTCCGAAATTGCAGAAAAATTCATTACTGGAAATTTAGAAAACAAGTTTGCAAGTCATTTTTTGTAGCAAGGGAAATCCCAAAATGTACTTTTATATTACTGAGAGCTTTAAATCTAAGCAAAAACAGTAAAGTTTCTTACAGTGCGAGCAAAAAGTGACACGGTTCAGGGTGTTTTTTGCAGCACACACACTAGGGTTAATAAAATGTCTATAATGGCCAAAAGAAAAGATGGGATTTTTGTTCAAAATTAGTTTTTTTTATTGTTTTGAGTTTTATCTGAGACAAAAGCAATTTATTTATACATAAGTTTTCATATTTTATGTTTAAACAAATTGACTATTGACACTTGATTATTTTTTATCGTCAGCTATGTCTTTAAATATATATTTTAGCACTTGAAATTTGTTTGTAAAGAACTAACTTCCATGGCTATAGCACTCTCTGCACTTGCTGAGACAATGAATGTAAATCGTCTCCTTCACCATTGCCACCAGCGAGTCAAATGCCTCCTCGCTGGTGGGCAGAATCTGTGACGCCGGCAGTCTGCAGCCAAGCCAGAAACTCGTGCCCGACGGACGCAGCTCATAGGCGAAGGTGTACGGCACTTTCATTACGCCGTAAACCCAGTCGAGACTGCTGCCCGCCGCCGGGTAGCAGCTATGATAGACAGGGCCCCCAGAGTATTTGCTGCCGTGCCGATGCTTGGCCGCAGCCACGGACACATCCATAATCTGCTTCAGGCTGTCGTAGTTCTCGGGCAGGTTGGGAGTGTATCCGTACGGAAATAGGATCTGCTGTGAGCAGGCGTGAAACGAGACGTACAGCAAGATTTTGCCCTTCAGCGAGCTAATGAAGGCGGCCAGTGTACGCGTTTCGACTTCGGAGAAGGGCGCCGGGCCCGCATACGTTTCCGCGCAGGCTTTCTTGCTGGCACCCACCTCGTTCCAGTGGTAGCCCCAGTTGCGATTGATGTCGACGCCGAAGCAGCCGGACGCGTGGCGCGAGCGCGTCTTGCGCCACAGTCGGTTGGTGGTGTGTGTGTAGACATAGCCGTCGGGATTGACGTGCGGCACAATGTACCAGTCGAAATTGTTGGCCAGCGTGCGCACGTTCGTATTGTTGCTGGTCAGCAGCTCATTGATGATGTATGTGGTGACAGCGGGTCCGATCCACTCAGATGCGTGCATGCCGCTCTCCAAGAATATGGCCTTCTTATTGCCGAAGCCGGTGGAAATTTTCATGCCCAGTATTTGACGGCCCTCGTACGACTCGCCCGCCACGAATAGCGACACCTCCTCGGGGCGGTAAACGGCCTGCGTATGCATCCAGCCGTAGGTATCGTCCAGCTGGTGGTATTCGTCAAAATTGTAGACGTCATCGGTGCGGTTGGGATTGGCGACAAACTCATGAATGTCCAGTTGCTTTTGGGCATTGCTGTCTAGTAGCTCATGAATCACGCCCGCAGATTTAATAGTCGTTAGAAATTTCGACACGCTGTCTGGCGCTACAACGACTGTGATTTTCTTGTTCACATAGTGGACCGGGTCGAGGAACACGAACGAATCACACGTACCGTCCAGCGACTTAACAACGTCCAGTTGATGGGCCGTCTTGGGCAACAGCCCATAGACGCGATAGTTATCGTAACGCACGCGCGCGGTCGCAGCGAACGCTGCCAGGCTGAGCAACACGCTGAGCGCTGGAAGACGCGACATGTTGCAACGCGTAGCTGGACGACAAATGAGCGATGGCTCGGGTGCTTGCTGGCGCTTTATATGCTCGCTGGCGAAAATATGTCAACCCGAAGCGGCTTAAAAATATTGGCTTCTAATCTTGAATTTTATATGGAACAAAACAGCGAAACAAACTGTTTTGAGATGCTAAATTGCTGCAGCTGCAACGAGAGCCCAAACATACGCCACATAATATTTTGAGCTTGTATGTGATTTTGTTGAGCAAATCTTTTGCCAATTTCATTAAAAAAAAATAAACAAGATAAAATGTGGCACGAGTAGACTAAATAATCAGCAAAAAAATTCACTTACTTAAATTCCTATATGAAAATATGGTTTCTAGGCGAAGCATTGATGCGAACAAGAAATTCGCTTCATACCACGATTTCGATTGGCTTAATCTCACTTTCAGCTACCAGGCACAACAGCGTTATCAACCCGAGCTTTTGGCCAAAAACGTTAGTGAAATGGCGGAACAGTTGCTTATTCTCGGCGGCTTGTACGTCTATCCGTTCTATGACTATGCGCTCGACGACACACGTGCGGAAAAGCTGCACAACATTCTGCTGCATATGTACAACGGCTCGGAATATCAGACGCGCGAGATTCTGCGCAAACTGGCGCCCGACTGCGAGAATCTGGTGGTGCGTGGCCTGGTTTTTGGAGAACGCATCAATGCTAGCAAATATTTCCATAAGCGAATGACCACGTCCAGTATCTGCTGTATGTTTAACTATCGCCGCAAAAGCTTCTCACCGGATCCGTAAGTTAACATTTATTATAAGAATTTACATAGATATGTGTCTGGGGTGCTGAGGCCTTCTACATGAGTTGTGTTCTTGAATAGCGAACAACGTGCAGCTAACGATGCGTTCATGGCAACGTTGGAAAATGTCACCTTTCAGGCGAACTCCATACTGAATAGTGTCAATTTTGTACTGCAGCAGGAGGAAGACGAAAGAACCTTTGGCGAATTGGATACCAATGCTTTCCAGGTATGGTTTTCTAAATTGGACTTTAGTTGTGTCATTGGAAACTGTGCAAACGCTTATTACTTAATTATAAAATTATGACCAACTACTTTTACTTAAATATATCTGTGGTCAAAAGCAATAACCGCCTAAGACAAAAATTGCTTTTTCGAGCAATCTCGTTTTAAAGTTTTAGCGCACAGTGTGTTCATTATGGGAATGCGAATAGGTTTTTATTAATAACTTTTGTTATTTTAAAGTTACAAACTCCCCGATTTTACACAAACGTAGAGCACAATCAAAGGAACATGGTGGCATCCATAACTCAATTTCTTCTTAAGTCGACTTAAGCGGTTATTGCTTTTGACCACAGATATGTTAAATATTAAAAAAAAGATAAAAACATTAAATTCTGTGCTGACAACACGTGGTCTCGTGTTTTATGTGCTAAGTACTTCAACGTTTTTAGAATCTATAAACTGTTTTTGGCATTTCAATATTAAATCAAATAATACGTAAAGTAATTAAAACGAAACTTTTTGCACAGTTTCTAATTGATTCATTATTTTTATTTTTTATTATTAACTAATATTTTTCAATCAGGAAGTCAGCAATTTTGTATAACTACATTGAATGATGTTTTTTTTAGCTTTACATATTTCCAGAAAATGATTTTCCCACCATACAAACTGATACAGCTGGTGAAATTGTCATCAATAAGAATTCCATAGTGGAAATACCTATACAACCCTCGCTGTATTTCGCCGGTGTGTCCATACGTAGTTTTCCTCCAAAAGTGCGAAATTGTTATTACTTAGAAGAAGGACAACGGCTGCTAAATCTGTAAGTAGAAATAGATGCAGAAACAATGTTAAAGTTATGCCCTCAAAACTGCATTGGGAACGTTTTGAAATAAGGCAATGCAAAGGATTCATTTAGATTCACTTCCGAAAACATTAAGTTAGGCTTCAAGTTTGTTTCTTTTAATTCAAACCTAGAACAGTTATTCTCATAGACTATGCTAGAATATAGTCAAATAAAACTAAATGAAAAAACGCAAATAGTAATAAATGTATAGCTCGCAGTTTTCCAACTGTGCCCCAGATTGTTAACTTAAATTACTTTTGTTTATTTTTGCACTTAGGAATTCAGTCTATAAACAAAAGTTTTAGTTTACAACTAGCAGGGCCTTGCGGCTTTGCACGCAAGCTTGTCAATGGGCCCAATAAATCAAGTTTCTTCATACTATACTTTATACTTTATTATAATTTCAGTCACAAAAATATGTCGCGCCACTTTTTCAACGCCCATAAAATTTTGCCAATAGAATGACACATCTATGGAACGATGGTATACAAAACTTCAAAGCTTTCAAACTTATTGTTCCGAAGCTATTCCACATTAAAAATTTGGGTTCTATGGGCGGTGCCATGCCCCTCGTCCAATACCCACCCCATTCCGCATGTCGAAGGGCACAACTAAATCTTAAATCTTTGATGTATGATTTGTAGTTTCACAGTTATTCAAAACATTTGAGTTGCTTAAAAAGTGCCATGCCCCTTGTCCAACGCTTACAAAGCTTTACCAGTGAAACGGCACATCCAAACAGTCACCCCGCACCAAATTTTTAATGCTACCCGATTTCTTATTCCAAAGATATTCCAAATTGAGAATTTAAGTTGTATGGGCGGTGCCACGCCCCCTTGTCAAAAACCCACCCCATTTCCCCTATCGAAAAACACAACTAAATCGTACATTTGTACCGAGTTTCATTGTTGAGAACGCTATAGTTCCAAAGTTACACCGGCATTTAAAAAGTGCCACGCCCCTTGTCCAACGACCATTAAATTTTACCAGTGAAACGGAACACCTAAACGGTGGCCCTGCACCAAATTTTAATGCTGTCCGACTTCTCATTACGAAAATATTCCATATTGAAAATTTAAGTTGCATGGGAGGTACCACGCCTACCTATCGGGTCGTATTCGCACTGTGTGTTTACCAAGACTTACCTAAGACTAACATTCCGTGAAAATTTCAACTAATCGGCTGTCTAGCTTTTGAGTTTTAGTGCCGTGGGACCAACAACCAAACATACATTAATTTTTATATACAACACATAGACATTTGCGCAATGACTCGCAATATTTTTTATATCCATATTGTCTTGCACAAATATACCACAGTTAATTGCTATCATCATAATGGGCATTGCAGGAAGGCGTAAAAGATGGGCGTGGTCAAACTTATATAGCTTATGTTTACCGCTATGAAACATAGAATCATTTTACATCAACATTAATTTTCCGACATGTACCGTAGCTTCGTTTTGTTAGTTAAGTGGGCGCGGAAAGTAGGCATGGCTGATTATATTATAGCCTATGTTTGTCGCAATGATACGCTAAAACGTTTGACACTCTTATTGCTGTGACAAATATATCATGGCAGATTTGTTATTATAGCGGGCGTGGCGAAACGGCGTTTTAGGTAGGCGTGGTCAATCGTATATATCCTATGTTAACATCAATGAAACACGGAATCATTTGATATTAATACTGATATACCGACATGTACCGTAGCTTCGTTTTGCTAGTTGAGTGGGCGCGGAAAGTGGGCGTGGCTGAATATATTACAGCCTATTTTTGCCGCAATGAATCATTAAATAGCTTATGACAGCATTTTTCACACACTTTCATTTATAGTTGCGCTTTCCTTGCATACTTTGCAGGTCCTACTACTCGTTCGATGAATGTCTGCTGATTTGCCGCATGCAGAGTATGGTCAAATATTGCGGCTGCGTCAGTCCCTCGATGCCTGGGATTCTCATCAATGCAACTGAATGCAACCTGATGCAATTGGCATGTTTGTCACAGTGGAAAAGTGTATGGAGTGGTTGGAGCTATTTCAGCTATGTAAGCGAACAAGATAACGGTGCAGATGGCGAGGACACGGCCAGTTCAAAGTTCGAGCAGTGCGCCCACTGCTTGCCCCTTTGTTCGGGAGTCAACTACAAAATCTATTTGAATGAACAGCCATTGCGCCAAGCCAACGCCGATAGTCGCTACGGCTCAGGGTTGCTGTAAGTTGTTTTGTAGGAGCTGTATAGTTGTTGTTATTGTTGTGGTTAAATTATGAAAATTGGCAGTAAGGGATTGACAAACACCAAACCGTTGGCCGTCGTTAGGCTGTTCTTCAAGCAAACTTATGCCCAGTCAACCGAGACCGATATCGTAGGCAATTGGCTGGTGTTCTTAAGTATGTTTGAAAATTGATATTAAAAGCGACGTAATCAATGTATATAAATATTTATTATAGATCGTTTTGGTGGCATTATGTCGCTTTTTTACGGCTTCAGTATCATCGGATACATTGAAATTATATATTATTTGAGTGGCAAATGGTTCTATTTTATCTACAAGGCTTTAACATTACCAAATGAACCGAAAAAGAAATCACATAACCAGCCACAGGCTCTAACTATTAAAAAAAACTACAAATATAGCAAGGAACATGACATGGAGTACAACCTGTACTGGCAGGAGTTACAACCGAAGAACTTCAAAATCAACAGCAATGCAAAAACTATTGGCTATCCGCTTAAGGTAAAGTATTAGTCGATATTTTACATTAAATATATGCTTTGCTTAACATGATAACAATTGAGAAAAATTAGACAACTTCGTGTTTAGAATCTTATTCAATTACTATGAAATTATTATGCGTATTATGCGTCTCAAAATCAGTAGGATTGAGGGTGAAGTTAACAGCATAATTTAATTATTAATCAATGTGTTGTTGAACTCTGTATGCTTAGTAATGTAATAAGATGCTTCATTAATGATTTCTGCTCAATAAAAGTTATAGTTCAGTAGTTTTGGTTTTGTTATATTTATCTTCAAAAGTCCAAGGAGTATTGAGAAGCCCAGAATAGTGTTGATATCACTTACACTATACAGAATGAATTTCCTAGTTTCAGCAAATAATTCATCAACAAAGTGGCAGCTCTGAAATTCAACGCAAAATACCGTTGTCTGCTCTTAAGCGCAGTGAGTAAAACAACAAAGGGAAGTGGAAGCATTGAAATAAAAACGTTATTTCTCAAACTAAATTAATGTTTGATGAAAAAGTAAAATAAGTGATTTGGTAATTGCAAATTATTTGAAGAAGTTGATCAAAACGCACACGAGGGCAACAAAGGCAGCAATGCAAGAAGGCGCAGGTCGAGTGAAGTGAAAAGAGTCTAATTTAAAATGATTTAACTATATGACTTTATTTTCCTGCACATAAATGTGAGAATGCCCCGCCTATTATCCACAACACAGTGTGAAAATTATTGGCCAGGACAAGGCAGCATTGTTGACTTCATTGTGTAGACATAATACAAAATGAATAATCTCTCAGCGAATGAAACATCGTTGAAAAATGAGCAAAATTCGTAAATTAAAATCAGCCGCTTCTATATTACTCAGCTATTTCAATTGCTACCTAAACACAGTGTGAGAACATTCCAACCATGTCACATACCCATCAACTTGGTAAAACTCAGGCACGGATCCAGAAAAATATTTCGGGGGGGGATTTTAAAAGTTATTCTTTAATATTTATAAAATGCCTTTTAATTTGTATGTAGTTTTTTAGTCGATCCAAATATTTCGGATTCAAAAATCTGGAAATTGTTTGTCCAGCTATTGGCACTCGGTGTTCTTTGCTTGATTAGATGTTATAGTAATAAGCCAATCGATCAATACGATTACGGCGATTATATTGGAGCACTTGAACAGTGATGAAATTTTTACAACTTCTCTTATAGGGGACAGTAGGGTATCCAGCTCTATTGACTCCTTGGAGCATGGTCGAAACGTGGCATGTGTGGGTTTATTTTACCGATACTTTTTCGGTAATTGCTCAGTGCTGCCATTACTCCGGGTATTTCCCCGGGCAACCCGTTTGAACACTAGCTCTCATGCATTCCACGTCGAAACGATTTTCTAGCGCACTACGCATTACAGAGAAAGTGCGTTCCTGGCTCGTACAGCGCGATTGTGGAATGGTCTCCCTGCAGATATTTTCCCCAGCACTTATGATCTTAATGGATTCAAGACAAGGGTCCATAATTTCTTCACCCAACATCCTTTCTCCCCACATATATATCCTTCCTGAACTGGCGCAATGCCTCGCATTGATAGGGGTATCCCCTGCGCTTTGGCTCGTTTATAAAAAAAAAATGTGTGTTTTTTTATGAATTGTTGAGTCTCAACTACTACTCCATTCAAACCTTAACCGGTAACCTAAACTTTAAAACGCTGAAGAGTCTTACTTAAGTGATTTTAGACACCAAACAAACCCTACTAAGTTAGGTTAATTCAGAGACCTGGCTCGTCCATTGTGTTTCCCTTCATTTTAGAATTCGGTGTCCTTCCCAATCTGTTGGCTTGCTTGTAGACTCAGACGGGATTTTTAGAAAACCATTTGGCCTTGGCGAGGAAATTGTGTAGATCGATATTGTGTGCATCAGGTTTTTCGCAAGTCCATTAAAGAACAAGGCACCAAGAGTCCGAGAGGGACCGGGGCATAGCAGGTGCTCGGTGGATTCCACTGTATCCCCGTCTCCGCAATTTCTGCTTAAATCGTCATAAGCCCCTGTAAGTTTCATATAATGATGGATTTGTTCAAAGCGATGTGTGGAAAGCAACAGAAAGCCATGGAATACTGAGCTACCGCTTTCAATAAACCATAGTTCAAATAATGTTTTCAGTGTTTAATTAATACATTTAAGTGTTTCGTTAAAATGTCTTATGCCCCGTTCTGGCTATGTCATATATGGTGTCATTTGTAGTCAGTTAAATGAGAACGGGTTGTCATATGGTGTCATTTGCGTTTGCCTGCATGTATGACTACAATTTTCCAATACGAAACGAGAATCAAATGAGAACGATCGAATTTGTGTCGAACGAACGATTTGACTACGTTTGATGAGAAAACAAAAAATTTCAACATGCTGGCAAACTTTGTCATATGTATTTTTCGTCAGTTTTGCCGTGCAATGAGAACGTATTTGACGAAATAGGACGAACATGACATATATGGCAGTGTTTGTCGTCAGTGAATATGACACCATATATGACATAGTCAGAACGGGGCATTAGTCTCGTATCTGCTAAGTTTGGGTTGCTAGGCGTTTATATATTTAGGCTTTAATATCAAGTTTCCACAGAAATAAAGGGAAATTATTCATTCACTGTCAATTGCTGCTCGGCATCTAGCAATTTGTCAATCATACTGACCCCTTCAAAGTCACAACCATTTACACATAATTATCTCAACATACGCCTGAAACTCATTATTCACAAATTTCAATGTGTCGTCTTGGCTCAGTATGCATCAGCTCGGCTATGCGATTAGATATAGTGAAACGATTTAAGGCCTACAATTTTGGCTATGTGCGACGCACCTATAAGCGCCTTTTCATCAACTTTCTTAGTAAAAGCGGTATTCATGGCCTAAAAGCGCTGTTGGCCACTCCGAAATGGCGCTACGCCAAGTGAGTAAAGGACGGTGAATCCGAGCATTTAAACCGAGTTAAATAACCACAAACTTGGCAGAATCACTTGGGTGCTGTTCCTCATCTACATCCTCATTCAGACGCACTACATTATCGGTAATCTGGTTGTAAACTATGCGAAGCAACCGACAGAGATCCACATGTCCACCGACTTGGTGCATGTCTCGAACATTCCCTTCCCTGGTGTGGCTGTTTGCAGTTCGAATAAGTTTAGTACCAGCAAGCTGCTAAACTACGCAGAGCTTGTGTAAGTCTCTTGAACACATTGCACTTTAGCGAATAACTACACAAGTACTCGTCGGTTTTTTCTAGATTAGACTGAATAATAAATCAATTAAGAAAAGCGTTTACTTCGATTTTATTGAAATACTTTTTCTACTTTTAATTTTGTGAGGAATTTTAAAATGTTCATAACTTTTTCCAGTGAATTTTATATGTGGACATTAAAAAATTTTCACATGTGTTAAAAAAGAAAATAGACACTTGAACTAAAAACAGTACCCCAGCGACTTGACCTCGTTCACCATGGCCACCACTCCGTCCAAAATTTCCTCACCAGTTGGAATAATTTGTGCAGGGGGCAATATAAATCCATGCTTTGAGTATTTTTGGGGGCGCAGCTCGAAGCAGAAGGACATCTTGATGTGTTAAGTGTGCCATAGACCCAGTCCACACTGGCGCCAGTAACAGTATTTATGATTTTGTTGATATGGCCGCCGGTGTATTTGGTACCATAACGTTTGCTCAGCGCCGTGATGGTAGCATCAAACACCTGTTGGAAGTCCTTGTAGTTATCAGGTAGGTCGGAAGTGTGTCCGTACGGGTACAACAGGTACTGCGAGAATGAATGGAATGAGATGTACAATAGGGTGGAGTGAAAAAATCTATTTTAAAATGTTTAGAAGCTAGTATATTGGAAATGTGCCAAATATCCATAGTACCAATCCTGCAAAATTATATTAGTTTCTAACAACTCCTTGATCGCCCATCACCTAATTGAAATAATTGTTTTTAATCGAAAGAAGTGAAAGTCGTATTTTCAACTCAGTTAAGGATTCAAAATAAATCTCAGTAACCTTTGCTTTAGGTTTGCGGGTTTTAAGTTATTTATTGTAGCAGTCCCGATTGAGCGAACAAAAACTTAGATCGGACTCGTCTGACAGTGCTACTGTCGATATGTACATCCCAGATAGAGAATCAGTCAAAAGTAAGCCAAATCAGGATCGCCAATGTCAAAAAATGACTTTCTCTCTGCCTTCCCTCGCTATAGCTTGTGATTGGACCGAAGTTTCGGACAGAACGGCTGCTGTATTAGCAACATCAGTTCTGCATGATCTTGGTCTCGTATCACCCAACGACCGATCCAAAGTAATTGACCGAAGCACAATCCGTCTAGAACGCAGTAAAATTCGAAAGGAACTGAGGCAGAATGAAGACGACCAGTTTGACCACACTCACAAGGGCATAGATGGACTATTCTTCAATGGCCGCAAGAATAAAACTTTGACACAAGTTCTCAACGTCGACAATAAGTACCACAGAACAACCATATCGGAAGAACACATAACCATCAACGCACAGCCGGGTTCTTCGTACTTCAGCCATACGTCTCTGTCACAGGCTGCAGCAAAGTCAGCCAGTCGCTAGTCATGAGTCATTAGTCGCTAGTTTCAAAGAGTGAAATGCGAAGACAGAAAATATTAAAGTTGTCGGGTGTGACGGCATAAAAGTAAACACGGGACAAAAATCGGTCTACAGGCCCTCATGGAATCTCTGGATTTATCGGAAAGCTGCTAATGACGTATAGCGAACAGCGTGTCTCCTCATTTCAACCAATTAAACTGGCCGAGCAACTCTCCAATGTGAACCCATATGAGTTGAGCACAAATAAGCGGTATCTACTGGAAATGTGCAATAGCATCAGCAAAGGTGAATGTCGATCTGGCAGTGGGAACCCTGGGTGCCTGAATCATTCACGATGGCTAACGACGCGTCGGCCAATCAAATCCTCCGATTGTATGTCAGCGACAAGAAACCGTCCAAGAATCTGAAAACGTTGGTCACGTTTATCATTCGCGTATATGCTCGGATGTGGTTTGGCATTAAACCCCAGCCATCATGCAAAGAGGGAGATAGGCACATTCACCAGATGCTCGTCAAGTCACGTTGCCTCAGCCCTAAACTCAAGGGAATCGTTGACCCCGTTATTCACCGTAACGCGAACTTTGCTCAACCGGAGAATCTGCTCCTGGCCATGATGACGGAACATCGACCACATATACGTGAATTGGGCTTACGACGAGCGATAAAGGCCAGAGCTACCGCAGTCCCCAGTGAACAAATACGGAGGTTAAAGGTTCCCGCTAAACTTAACCTCGACGCCGTGGAATACTTCGACATGATTGACTGGGCAGTCTGCCCTATTTTGGAACCTCCCGTCATCAAAGCCATGACAGACGCTGAGCTCACGGATCTCATCACGACAGAGGTGACTCCAACTTTCATCTTTCCAAAGTTCCTAAGCAGTTTATACCATGTGTTTATAACTTTGACATCATTTAATACTGTAATTATAAGGGTATTTGATTATTAACTGAATTTTAAGATGACTACCTGTAATGGCGCGTAATACTGTGAAATTAAAAGCCGCGATGGGAGATAAAAAAATTGTTTAATTTCTTTCTAATTTTTACACAGCTTTCTATTGATGTATTGGCACATTTTGAGATATCTAGCTAATTGATATTCCAAACAAATTTTTTTTTTGCCATTTTCACTCCAGCCTAATGTACAACTGAATTTTGTCCTTCACCGACGCAATGTAGTTGGCCAGAGAGCGCGTCTCCAGCTCGGAGAAGGCATATGGGCCAGCATAAGTGTTCGAGCAGGCATTGCTTGAGGCGCCCACCTCATTCCAGTGGAAGTCCCAGTTGCGATTGGGATCGGTACCGAAGCAGCTGCCATGGGGCGTTCGCGTTTTGCGCCATAGACGATCCGTGGTGTGTGTGTAAACGTACCCATCGGGATTGGCGTGGGGAAAAACGTACCAGTCATAGTTGTCACCCAAATCACGAATGTTCTTCGACTCCGATGTCAGCAGTTGGTTGATGATGAAGGTGGCAGTGGCGGGTCCAATCCATTCACGAGCGTGTATACCTGCCTCCAGAAAGATGCCCGGCTGGTTCTTCTTGCCGTTCTTGGTGGATATCTTACTTACTTACTTACTTACTTAAATGGCCATAACAACCCGTTATTGGGTTACGGCCTGCCGCAAAACTTTTCTCCAGGCGCCTCTGCTTCGCACGCGCCTTGTCCAGTTGGTCACACCAAGAGATACCAGGGCCTCTTCCACTTGGTCCTTCCACCGGAGACACGGCCTCCCTCTTCGCCGTCGACCTCCAACCATCGCATCGAACACCTTTTTCGCCGGAGCTTCGTCGTCCATGCGGCAGACATGACCGAGCCAGCGTAGCCGCTGGATGTTAATTCGCTGCGCTACGTCCATGTCCTTATACAGCTCATACAGCTCGTTATTGGTTCGTATGCGATAGTCGTCACCAACCCGAACAGGGCCGAAGATTTTGCGAAGCACCTTCCTTTCGAACACTCCAAGGGCCGCTATGTCGTTTCGTGTCATTGTCCATGCTTCAGCGCCATAGAGGAGCACGGGCAAGATAAGCGTCCTATAGAGTGCAAGTTTTGTCGGGAGAGGTCTCTACTTCTCAATTGCCTACCGAGACCGTAGTAGCACCTGTTGGCAAGAGTAATCCTTCGCTTTATCTTCAGACTGACATCATTGCTGCTGTTGATGGCGGTGCCAAGGTAGACGAATTCCTTGACAACTTCAAAGGTATACCTGTCGGCCTCGACGTGAGACCCTAGCCGCTGCGAGTCCCTGCGTATAGACAGCATATACTTCGTCTTGCCCTCATTTACCACCAGACCCCGTTAGATTTTAATTTTTAAAAAAGTGAAAAACACGTGTCAAATTATTTCTCACTTAGAATACTTTCACAAAGTTTGAAGGCCGTGGCCCCATTAATTCATGTTTTTTACAGTTTCGCCATACACACTTTTAACCGGTCGTTGACCCCGCCTGATTTTAATATTCGGAAAAAATGAAAAACACGTATCGAGTTATTTTACATTTGAAGTACTTTCACCAAATTTGAAGTCAAAAGGCTCAAAAAAATTGTTTCTCCAAACATACTTTTAACCCGTCGTTGATCCAGTTAGATTTCGATTTTGAAAATAATGAGAAACACGTGTATAACTTTTTTTATTTCAAGTATTTTAACAATTTTTGATGTCAATAGGGCTATCGGTTCATGTTTTTTTCGAGTCTACCCTTAAACAAATCCAGTCCAGTTAAATTTTGATTTTCGAAAAATTATAAAATATGTGTCGAATTATTTTTGGTTTAGAGTATTTTCAAGAAGTTCAAAATCAATATGTCTCTTAAATCACTTTTCTTCATACAACACCTTAACAAATGTTTTGCCCCTTTACACCCCGAATTTAAAAAAAATCCCGTCTTAGCGGAGGTTCATTTTTCAAGATGTATCTACAGTTCAAATTTCATCTTTGTAGCTTCAGCGGTTTGGGCTGAGCGATGATGAATCAATCAATCAATCAGTCAGTCAGTTAGGGCAAACAATCTATGTTTATAAAAATGGAGGCTGTACCACGCCCTCTTGCCCAATGCTCACAACTTTCTTCTAGTCGAATTGTGCTACTAAGTGAAAAGTTCGTACCAAGTTTCACTGATGTGTGTGTGTACTGCATAACTGTTGGATCATAAAAAATGTGCCACGCCCCTTGACCAACGCCGATCAAGTCTCATCCGTAGAATAACACATCTATGAAACACGGTACACCAAATTTCAATGCTGTGCAGCTTACAATTCCGAAGCTATTCCTTTTAAAAGATTTGAGTTGTATGGGCGATGCCACACCCCCTTGTTCAATACCAACCCCATTCCCTCTGCCGAAAGATATGATTTACTGATAGGTTCATACCAAGTTTCATTGATGTACGACTTACAGCCCACGAGTACCACGTCCCTTGTTCAACGCCCATAAAATTGTGAGAATAACCGGCCGAATTTCACAGTTTTACTAGGGTTTGGGAAAATGCTCACAAAAACCAAACGAGAAACAATTTGAGAAATGATTTAAAAAGCATTATACTAAGGATGAAGTAGAGAATAAATATAATTTCCGAAATCCTGTATTGCTACAAGCGACACAAGCGACAATAACAAAATTGAGGCTTTCAAACTGGAACTGGGACGAAATATACTGTTCACAACAACGATCGAGGAAACACTAACTGATCCAAGGTCTCGCTGCAACGTTATTTCGCGAGAGTCTTCAAACAGTTGTTTACATAACACGCTGCCGAAAGGTTCCGATAACATAAACGTCCACAAAGAGTTAAAAGAAAAAACTATTTTTTTTTATTCCCTCGTAATGAAATTAGATCAACAAAATTATTTTGCGATAGAGTTCTCCCACAATGCGAATAGTAAAGCGGTACAAGGCGCGGGCCGATATATCGGCTCTGGCACTTCTCGCTAGTGCAGCTAGAGCCGATATATCGGCCTCCGGTACTAAAAGGGTTAAAGGTTGTTTCTGAAATTGAATTTACGTTTTCCGAAATTGAATTTACGTTTTTTGAAATTGAATTCACGCTTTCTGAAATTGAATTTACGTTTTCCGAAATTGAATTTACGTTTTTTGAAATTTAATTTACGCTTTCTGAAATTGAATTTATGTTTCTGAAATTGAATATACGCTTTCTGAAATTGAATTTACGCTTTCTGAAATAGTTTTACGCTTTCTGAAATTGCTTTTACGCTTTCTGAAATTAAATTTATATTTCTAAAATTGAATTTACGCTTTCTGAAATTGCTTTTACGCTTTCTGAAATCAAACTTGAAAAGGTAGTCTTTAGATTTACACATCTAAATTTTATTCTGTTTCAAAGCTCTCAAAAAAGTTACACAAAACCGCCCGAATCAAAATCCTGCGTGCGCCACTGGTTTGAAATAATATGGGCGGCAAAATCGCTTAAACCCTATCAAGTGGCGGAACCGGGCTATATAAGTGTATCCGTCCACCTTAAAGGACCCTCGATAAAATTTCTATAACGGCCAAAAGAAAAGATGGAAATTCGTTAAAAATTATTATTTTTTATTGTTTTGAGTTTAATCTGAGACAAAAGCAATTTATTTATACATAAGTTTTCATATTTTATGTTTAAACAAATTGACTATTGACACTTGATTATTTGTATAGTCGGCTATGTCCTTAAATACATATTTTAGCGCTTGAAATTTGTTTGTAAAAACTTACCTTCCATGGGTATAGCATTCTCTGCACTTGCTGAGACAATGAATGTAAATCGTCTCCTTCACCATTGCCACCAGCGAGTCAAATGCCTCCTCGCTGGTGGGCAGAATCTGTGCCGCCGGCAGTCTGCAGCCAAGCCAGAAACTCGTGCCCGACGGACGCAGCTCATAGGCGAAGGTGTACGGCACTTTCATTACGCCGTAAACCCAGTCGAGACTGCTGCCCGCCGCCGGGTAGCAGCTATGATAGACAGGGCCCCCAGAGTATTTGCTGCCGTGCCGATGCTTGGCCGCTACCACGGACACATCCATAATCTGCTTCAGGCTGTCGTAGTTCTCGGGCAGGTTGGGAGTGTATCCGTACGGAAATAGGATCTGCTGCGAGCAGGCGTGAAACGAGACGTACAGCAAGATTTTGCCCTTGAGCGAGCTAATGAAGGCGGCCAGTGTACGCGTTTCGACTTCGGAGAAGGGCGCCGGGCCCGCATACGTTTCCGCGCAGGCTTTCTTGCTGGCACCCACCTCGTTCCAGTGGTAGCCCCAGTTGCGATTGATGTCGACGCCGAAGCAGCCGGACGCGTGGCGCGAGCGCGTCTTGCGCCACAGTCGGTTGGTGGTGTGTGTGTAGACATAGCCGTCGGGATTGACGTGCGGCACAATGTACCAGTCGAAGTTGTTGGCTAGCGTGCGCACGTTTGTATTGTTGCTGGTCAGCAGCTCATTGATGATGTATGTGGTGACAGCGGGTCCGATCCACTCAGATGCGTGCACGCCGCTCTCCAAGAATATGGCCTTCTTATTGCCGAAGCCGGTGGAAATTTTCACGCCCAGTATTTGTCGGCCTTCGTACGACTCGCCCGCCACGAATAGCGACACTTGATCGGGCAAATTGACGGCCTGCGTATGCATCCAGCCGTAGGTGTCGTCCAGCTGGTGGTATTCGTCAAAATTGTAGACGTCATCGGTGCGGTTGGGATTGGCGACAAACTCATGAATGTCCAGTTGCTTTTGGGCATTGCTGTCTAGTAGCTCATGAGTCACGCCCGCAGATTTAATAGTCGTTAGAAATTTCGACACGCTGTCTGGCGCTACAACGACTGTGATTTTCTTGTTCACATAGTGGACCGGGTCTAGGAACACGAACGAATCACACGTGCCGTCCAATGACTTAACAACGGCCAGTTGGTCGGCCGTCTTGGGCAACAGCCCATAGACGCGATAGTTATCGTAACGCACGCGCGCGGTCGCAGCGAACGCTGCCAGGCTGAGCAACACGCTGAGCGCTGGAAGACGCGACATGTTGCAACACGTAGCTGGACGACAAATGAGCGATGGCTCGGGTGCTTGCTGGCGCTTTATATGCTCGCCGACGAAAATATGTCAACCCGAAGTGGCTTAAAAATATTGGCTTCTAATCTTGAATTTTATATGGAACAAAACAGCGAAACAAACTGCTGCAGCTGCAACGAGAACCCAAACATGCGCCACATAATATTTTGAGCTTGTATGTGATTTTTTTGAGCAAATCTTTTGCCAATTTCATAAAAAATACATATATACAAGATAAAATGTGGCACGAAGTAGACTAAAGAATCAGCAAAAAAAATTCATTTACTTCAATTCCTATATGAAAATATGGTTTCGAAGAAATTCGCTTCATATCACGATTTCGATTGGCTTAATCTCACTTTCAGCTACCAGGCCCAACAACGTTATCAGCCCGAGCTTTTGGCCCAAAACGTTAGCGAAATGGCGGAACAGTTGCTTATTCTCGGCGGCTTGTACGTCTATCCGTTCTATGACTATGCGCTCGACGACACACGTGCGGAAAAGCTGCACAACATTCTGCTGCATATGTACAACGGCTCGGAGTATCCGACGCGCGAGATTCTGCGCAAACTGGCGCCCGACTGCGAGAATCTGGTGGTGCGTGGCCAGGTTTTTGGAGAACGCATCAATGCTAGCAAATATTTCCATAAGCGAATGACCACGTCCAGTATCTGCTGCATGTTTAACTATCGCCGCAAAAGTTTCTCACCGCATCCGTAAGTTTACATTTATTATAAGAATTTACATAGATATGTGTCTGGAGTGCTGAGGCCTTTTACATGAGTTGTGTTCTTGAATAGCGACAAACGCGCAGCTGACGATGCGTTCATTGCAACGTTGGAAAATGTCACCTTTCAGGCGAACTCCATACTGAATAGTGTAAATTTTGTACTGCAGCAGGAGGAAAACGAAAGAACCTTTGGCGAATTGGATACCAATGCTTTCCAGGTATGGTTTTCTAAATTGGACTCTAGTTATTATTTATTACTTAATTCTAAAATTATGACCAACTACTTTTACTTAAATATATGCTAAATATTAAAGAAACAAAGAAAAACATTAAATTCTGAGTTGACAACACGTGGCACAGTGTCGCGAGTAGGGACTAAAATAAAAAAAATGAATGTCGTAAATGTAGAAATATAAGTTTGTAGTACTGAAGTAAATACCTCAATTTACTAAAATGTGAAAACGAATTTTAAAAATATCAATTTATATACCAAACTTGCACTTTGTGAAGGTTGGTGTCTTGGGTAGAAATTATTGCAATTTGTTGAATGTAAGTTCGAGGACTCTTATTGAAAAGTTTCCCATGGAACCTTATGTTAAGGGGTTATATACCTTTTTGTGGCTCAAAAATCGAAAAAAAATTTTATGACTTATTTTTGAAGTACATACTTTTAACAATTTTTCTGCAAAATTTCATCGAGATCGGGGCACTAGAACCTAAGATACGGCCGTTCATAGCGCGCAGTTTCCGGAACTCAAGTATTCAACTCAAACTTTAAACGTGATTTTCTCCAAATGATGTTTTTTGAAAAATGCCATCGCGGTGAGCACGATATCCCGCTAACCACTGCATCGATCAATTTGAAATTTTGAGGGGTTGTTTGTACAAACAATAGCTAGTTCGTGAACGAAGGAATTTTTTTTTCGACAAATTCTTCTATTTTTTTTTCTTCTAATTTTTCGACCTTAAAAAATCGACATTTTTGGAAAAAATAGCACTGTAACTGTAAAATTTTTTTTTTTTTTGTAAAATCCTTCGTTCACGAACAAGACAACACTGTGTACTATTTGTGGTTTTTTTTTTCTTTTTTTTCGCTGAGCCGTTACCTCGATTTCATGCTCACCGTCAACCACTGCTAACAAAAGGACTTCTGCGGCAAGGACTGTAACTTCCCCAATTTTTCGAATTTTCGCTTGAAATTTTATACAAATTCACATAAGGACATGTACTTTTATAAACTTTGTATTGCATTTGAATAAAGCTATGGTAACATGCTTTAAAAAAAAAAATTAAAACACTGTATTTCCCTACAGAAAAAGGTATATAACCCCTTAAGTAAATATATTCTATAAATATACTATTTTTGCAACTCTTTTTGGAAGCGTTCCCTCTTTTGTTTTGCTTTCCATATTCCTTGTTTCCATATTCCTTGAAGACACGTCAACTCGTAGGAATAAAAAAGCAGTGTCATCAAACTTTAGATAAACTTAAAAAAACGACTTCTTACTTCTTCGAGATTTTACAGTGGGATATAGCTGAAAGTATGTATCAGGTCAGTCCATAAGTTCGTGCGTTTTTCTGAGGTGGTTTTAAAATAAATAAAAAATAAGTTTTCAGTATTTATTTATCAATAATATATTTTCCTGCATTATTTGCAATATCTTCCCAATGTTTAGGCAAATTTTTAAATTGTTAAATTGTTTGTCCTTAGAGCCAAAATACGCGTCGATATCCCTTTTTATAGCTCCTTTGAGGTGTAGTTCTTATTACTCATATGGGACTGAAGTCCGCGGAAAAGGTGATAATCGCAAGGTGTAATATCCGGAGAGTATGGTGGATGCAACATTAGCTCCCATCCGAGGTCATTCAGCTTGCCTAAAGTCTATCTTGCGGTATGTGGTCTTTCGTTGTCGTAGTGAAACAAAACTTTGCGTCTATAGGCTAAAGACGGTCGATTTTTTTCAAGTGCTTCACTCAGTTTGGATAGCTGATGGCAATAATAATCAGCTGTAATCGTCTGGTTTGGTTCCAGCAGATCAAAATAAACGATACCGGCCATATCCCACCAAATAAGCAGGAGAGTCTTCTTGGGGTGAAGGCCATCTCTGGGGGTTGGTTCTGGTGATTCACCTTATCAAACCACTGGCGTTTGCGAACAAGATTGTTGTAAAGGACCCATTTATCATCCCCAGTAACAATACGGTTCAAAACACTCTCATTTCCAAGCCGCTGCAGCAGCTGAGAACACACATTCACTCTCTGCTGTATTCACACTCTTTCCGACGGGAAGTTTATACGGAACCCATTTTCCAAGCTTTGGAACCTTACCCAATTGAACCAGGTGCCTGTAAACTGTTCCATGGCATGAATTTAGCCTTTCAGCCATCATATCAACTGTCCAACTTGGCTCTGCTTCCACAAGTTCCAGCAAGGCGCGGACTTAAGGACCTCAGGACGACCAGAGCGTGCGGCATCCTCAACGTCACAATCACCACTTCGAAATTTGGAAAACCACTTTTTCGCAGTCCTTATACTCACGGCATTCTTCCAATGAGCTGCGTTTATTTCCGCAGCAGCAGTTCTTGCATTTTTTCCACTTTTATAAAAAAAATACAAAATATGCCTTTTATACTCGTTCGAAAATTCCATTTTATTTTTTAACAAAGCGTGCTTCTATCCGCGATTAAAATCACTTGTTGAATGCACAATACACCGGAAAAAATTAAGAAAATTCCTTTATCTCCCACGAATCATATTTTTTATGCAAAAAGCGCCTATTCTGAAAATATTGAAAAAAAACGCACGAACTTATGGACTGACCTCATATTAATAGAAACCATGGAGTTTAGCTGCACAAATGTGCACGTTTTTAAGAAATTCAACATTTTCAGTGCCGTATGCAGTAAAAAATACGGTCCTTTTTACAGTATGGTTGCCAGGAGAACATCGACCACCGCTGCGCTTCGCTTGAGCTATAAAGTTTTGTTTGTAATAATATGCTAACAGCACTTGATTTAGAAAAATTACAAAAAAAACAAGTAAATTCGATGGAAGGGTTCGGTAATACTGGGTGGGCTGCCATCGAATCAAGACAACTTTCGAAAAGAAGCAAAACTTGTTAATGTCTTAAGAACCAATTAAAGCAGTTAATAGGTAAATTAAAGTTAAACATGAAAACCGAAACTCTGATATACTGCAATATATAATTTCTGAGGAAGTTGAAGAAAGGAGTTTTTACATTTTGCGATTGATTTATTTTTGGCGTATTAACTTCTATTTATAACAAAATCATATGTACAAAATTTTATTGTCGTACGACTATTTCTTCAATTTTTGTCCCTCGCTACTATGGACTCGCGACACAGTGCGTGTTCTCGTGTTTTATGTGCTAAGTACTTTCTAAGTAGAATCTATAAACTGTTTATGGCAATTAAATGTGAAATCAAATAAAACGTAAAGAATTAAAACGAAATTTTTGCACAGTTTCTAATTCATTCATTATGTTTCTTTTTTATTATTAACTAATATTTTTCAATCAGCAACACAGCAATTTTGTACAACTACATTGAATGATGTTTTTTTTAGATTTAAATATTTCCAGAGGATGATTTTCCCACCATACAAACCGATACAACTGGTGAAATTGTCATCAATAAGAATTCCATAGTGGAAATACCTATACAACCCTCGCTGTATTTTGCCAGTGTGTCCATACGTAGTTTTCCTCCAAAAGTGCGAAATTGTTATTACTTAGAAGAAGGACAACGGCTGCTAAATCTGTAAGTAGAAACTATGCAGAAAATAAGTTAAAATTATGCGCTCAAAACTGCATCGCGAACGTTTTGAAATAAGGCAATGCAAAGGATATTTTTTTTAGATTTAGTTCCGAAAACATTAAGTTATGCTTCAATCATGTTTCTTTTAATTCAAACCTAGAACAGTTATTCTGATAGACTATGCTAGACTAATCAAATATAGTAAAATAAAACTTAATGAAAAAACGCAAATAAGTAATAATAAATGTATAACTCGCAGTTTTCCAACTGTGCCCCAGATTGTTAACTTGAATTACTTTTGTTTATTTTTGCATTTAGGAATTCAATTTATAAACAAAAAGTTTAAGTTTACAATGAAAATGCATAAATAATAAATCGAAAAATCTGAGATCAATCCCTTGTTTGGGATTGAAAGAGCAAACACTTAAGAAATTGAAAGTGCGTTCAACTCAATGAATCATTAAATCTATTATGACAGCATTTTTCACACACTTTCATTTATAGTTGCGCTTTCTTTGCATACTTTGCAGGTCCTACTACTCGTTCGATGAATGTCTGCTGATTTGCCGCATGCAGAGTATGGTCAAATATTGCGGCTGCGTCAGTCCCCCGATGCCTGCGATTCTCATCAATGCAACCGAATGCAACCTGATGCAATTGGCATGTTTGTCACAGTGGAAAAGTGTATGGAGTGGTTGGAGCTACTTCAGCTATGTAAGCGAAAAAGACAACGATGCAGATGGCGAGGACACGGCCAGTTCAAAGTTTGAGCTGTGCGCCCACTGCTTGCCCCTTTGTTCGGGAGTCAACTACAAAATCGATGTGAATGAACAGCCATTGCGCCGAGCCAACGCCGATAGTCGCTACGGCTCAGGGTTGCTGTAAGTTGTTTTGTAGGAGCTGTATAGTTGTTGTTATGGTGTGGTTAAATTATGAAAATTTTCAGTAAGGGATTGACAAACAACAAACCGTTGGCCGTTATTAGGCTGTACTTCAAGCAAACTTATGCACAATCAACTGAGACCGATATCGTAGGCAATTGGCTGGTGTTCTTAAGTATGTTTGAAAATTGATATTAAAAGCGGCGGAATCAATGTATATAAATATTTATTATAGATCGTTTTGGTGGCATTATGTCGCTTTTTTACGGCTTCAGTATCATCGGCTACATTGAAATTATATATTATTTAAGTGGCAAATGGTTCTATTTTATCTACAAGGCTTTAACATTACCAAATGAACCGAAAAATAAATCACATAACCAGCCACAGGCTCTAACTATTCAAAACAACTACAAATATAGCAAGGAACATGACATGGAGTACACCCTGTACTGGCAGGAGTTACAACCGAAGAACTTCAAAATCAACAGCAATGCAAAAACTATTGGCTATCCGCTTAACCCTAATTCCCAGAAGTGAGCCTTACAGTCTCACTAAAGACTTCAAAAGGTGATAAATCCAAAAGGATTTCGATTCTATTATTTTATGTAATCCTCTAATGGAATGTTACAATAGTATAGCATTTTTAAATATCACATTTTAGACAGTTTTTGTACTTTTTAAACAAATGTTTTCAGTAATTTAGCTCATATAAGCCTGACAGTCTCACTTCTGGGCTTACGTTACTTTTAAAACTCTGGGAATTAGGGTAAAGGTAAAGTATTAGTCGATATTTTACATTAAATATTTGCCTTGTTTAACATGAAAAAAATTGAAAAAATTAGAAAACTTCGTATTTCAAATCTTATTTAATTATTGTGATTGCTTATTATGCATCTCAAAATCAGTAGGATGGGGGGTGAAGTTAACAGTATAATTTAATCATTAATTAATGTGTTGTTGAACTCTGTATGCTTAGAAGCCCTAAATAGTGTTGATATCACTTACACTATATAGAATGAATTTCCTAGTCTCAGCAAATAATTAATCAACAAAGTGGCAGCTCTGAAATTCAATGCAAAATACCGTTGTCTGCTCTTAAGCGCAGTGAGTAAAACAACAAAGGGAAGTGGAAGCATTGAAATAAAAACGTTATTTCTCAAACTAAATTAATGTTTCGGAGTAACGTTAAAACCTCAAAAAATAAATTATTTAATGTTTGTTAAAAAAGTGCAACAAGTGATTTTGTAATTGCAAATTATTTGAAGAAGTTGATCAAAACGCACACGAGGGCAACAAAGGCAGCAATGCAAGAAGGCGCAGGGCGAGTGAAGTGAAAAGAGTCGAATTTTAACTATATGGCTTTATTTTCCTGCACAGAAATGTGAGAATGCCCCGCCTATTATCCACAACACAGTGTGAAAATTATTGGCCAGGACAAGGCAGCAGCGGAGTCTTGAGATGCCCTGACGAATATACAAATAGCTGAAGGCGATTATTTAGTCAAAACATAGTTGATGCATTGTTGAATTCGTTGTGTAGAAGCTGGACTGGCACCAGACATAACAAAAAAATGAATAATCTCTCAGCGAATGAAACATCGTTGGAAAATAAGCAAAATTCGTAGATTAAAATCAGCCGCTTCTACATTACTCAGCTATTTCAATTGCAACCTAAACACAGTGTGAGAGCATTCCAACCATGTCACATACCCATCAACTTGGTAAAACTATTTGGCTAGTCTTCCCCATCTACTTCACCATTCAGATGGACTTGATAATCAGTAACCTGGTTGTTAACTGAATATGTGGAGCAGCCGACAGAGATACACATGTCCACTCACTTGGTGCATGTCTTGGATAGCCCCTTTGCAGGTGTGGTTGTTTGCAGTGTAAATATGTCTAGATGCAGTAAACTGCTAAAGCACGCGAAGTTTGTGTAAGTCTGCTCGAAACGTTACAGCACAGTCAATATTGAACGATACTTGAGAAAGGCAAAAATCTGGAAATTGTTTGTCCAGCTATTCGCTTGTAATTTATTAGAACAGTAATGAGACCACTTGCCCGTCTAACTGACACAGAAATGAATGAGCACTCGTTGTTCTTTGCTTGATTAAATGTTATAGTAATAAGCCAATCAATACTATTACGGCGATTACATTGGAGCACTTGAACGGTGATGAAATTTTGCAACTTTGCTGAGGGTTTAACTTAATGTTTGCACTTAAATATTAACAATAGTTTTGTATCCATTCAAATTATTGTAATTAAAAAAACGAAACGATTTCTCAAAATACAGTTCTTTATTAGCATTCAATATCAACTTCTCAATTATCGAAATAGCCCAGCGACTTGACCTCGTTGACCATGGCCACCACTGAATCTAAAGTTTCCTCACCAGTTGGAATAATTTGTGCAGGGGGCAATCTAAAGCCAGTAAAGATAGAGTTAGATGAGGGACGCAGCTCGAAGCAGAAGGACATCCTGACATCCTGAGTGCCATAGGCCCAGTCCACACTGGCGCCAGCAGCAGGATAGATGGCATCGTAGATATTGCCGCCAGTGTATTTGGTACCATAACGTTTGTTCAGCGCCGCGGTGGTAGCATCAAACACCTGTTGGTAGTCCTTGTAGTTGTCAGGCAGCTCGGAAGTGTGTCCGTACGGGTACAGCAGATACTGCGAGTAGGCATGGAACGAGATGTACAACTGAATCTTGTCCTTCACCGACGCAATGTAGTTGGCCAGTGAGCGCGTCTCCACCTCGGAGAACGCATATGGGCCGGCATAAGTGTCCGAGCAGGCATTGCTTGAGGCGCCCACCTCATTCCAGTGGAAGCCCCAGTTGCGATTGGGATCGGCACCGAAGCAGCTGCCATAGGGCGTGCGCGTCTTGCGCCATAGACGATCCGTGGTGTGTGTGTGAACGTACCCATCAGGATTGGCGTGGGGGAAAACGTACCAGTCATAGTTGTCACCCAAATCACGAATGTTCTTCGACTCCGATGTCAGCAGTTGGTTGATGATGTAGGTGGCAGTGGCGGGTGCAATCCATTCACGAGCGTGTATACCTGCCTCCAGAAAGATGCCCGGCTTGTTCTTCTTGCCGTTATTGGTGGATATCTTCACGCCCAAAATAGAGCGACGCTGGTAAGACTTGCCGCCCTCAATCAGAGTTACTTTGCCCGGATATTGACGGGCCAGCGATTGCATCCACGAATAGGTGGCATCGAGCTCGTAATAGGCTGTCCAGCCATAGTCAGATGAGCGTGGCGCAATCTGGTTGTTATCTGACTCCAAAGCGGTCTGAAAGTTCTTCTCCACAAGCTCGTACTCGATCTCGCTGGTGCCCATGAGCTCCAGAAAGTCGGGCACCTTGTGTGGCGCCACGACCACATTTACATCCTTGCCCACCGAATGTACGCCGTCCAGGAAGATCATCGAATCGGAGGAACCCTCAAGATTCTTCAACACAGCCAGCTCTTGCTTGCTGGACGCGTTGACCTTGTAGACGCGGTAGTTATCGTAACGGGCGCGCTCACCACTGCTGAGCGCCAACAGCGCCAGGCACAGCCCGAAAATTAGACCAATTTTCAACAACATGACAAATCAAGTGGAAATCGCGTTACCGAATGCTGCTTTCGCATTTCAATGGTCGACATATATACTGGGCCATGGTTGGCACTTGGCTGGGTGCTCGAAGGTTTCGCCGTCGTAGGAGCACAGCGTTTCCCATGCACAGTTGCGCGGTGTGACAACCGAGTCAGACTGATAAGACGACTACGACGGTAGCTGGCGCGTCAAGCAGCGGTGGTAAATTTTCATTCAGACTTGACTTCTAATGCTTTTGACTTGTGCTTTGCTGATTTCGTATATATTTTGCTTTTACGATTAGTACGAAAATACATTGATGGCAATTATTGTGGTGTAGAGTGTTATCAAAGGGAAATATTTCATGTCGTAAAAATATAAAATTTAAATCTGTTAGTTATCGTCACAATAAATCACGTTCGATTAAGTATTTTAAAAACTCAAGTGGTGACGTGCGATTTGGGGGAAAGATTCTGATCGCCACCATCTACATGCATATCTATTGTATGTGTGCTGTGGGGAAATTTTACTATTTATCATTATTGCTTAACATTGACGGAGACATTTTTTTAAGTATAGATCCAATGTGCCATTATTGGCATGTCATACTTTAGTTAGCTTATTAATGTGAAATTAGAGTATAATTTTAGGCACATTAAGCAATTTGCCTGATTTTTATAATCTACACTGAGTTGCTGGGGTACAAATACTTTGACTAGGTATTTGTATAGTTCAAAAGAATGCGCGGGAAAACGTTTTGAAGAATCGGATTATCGAATTAGAATTGTCAATGGTGACATGACCAGCGAAGTGACCAGTCGACTTTTAACTAAAAGTAACTTTAAAGTCTGCGGATCTTCATATAGTACGAACTCTACGAATTACAGCTTTAAAGGGTGAGACGAAGGGGTGAATTTAAAGGGTGAATAAATCTCCGATTTTCCCATTTGCTTTGTGTTACTTTGTGTAAATTGTAATATGTAAATATGTTTCGTTTTAAACCTTTAACTAAGCTTTAAATCTCAGCAAAATCATAGCTAATGCCTTAATCAGTAACATGGCAGCTCTGAAACTTAAACACAAAATACCGTTGCCTGCTCTTAAGCTGAGTGAGTAAAACAACAAAGTGAAGTGGAAAATTAAAATACAAGGTCCGAGTATAAAAATTAAAAAATGTCTTATGGAATGTTGCTAATATAACCACAAAATTAAAAATTGTAACTTTCCCCAGTAAAAATCTGTAGCGATTAAAGGATTAAATATAAGGTTGATCATACCCACCAATCATTATGATTTCGAACCAGTCTTCTTGAAAATTCTACAACAGTTTCTTACAATTTGTGGGGAAATTGATCATCTGAATTCGATATTTCACTGAGGATGGAATTACCACTTATTGCTTCTCTTTCATTGTAAATAAAGTGTCGGGCATTCAACAAAAGGGCGCAGCACCTTCACATAACATAAATTGTCATCACTGACATCTAATTTTTAGAAGTGTAGGTCGCATGTCTTGATCGGTTAGTCGGGTCTTTCTGCTGGGTGAATTTAATGTATGCGGTACAAGTCATCGGCATGAAAACATTGCACAGAAAACATCTAACTCACTTGCTAAGGCGCTTTGTATTTATCGAATTATCAGATATGTAAAAATTTAATTATGAAATCCTCGTGAGCAAAGCCGCCGGGTACAACTTAAGTATATATATTAGAGATAACTTGGATCAATTCAAACTTTCTAATTTCAAAAACCAACGATTTCTCAAAAACCATTCCTTTATTTACATATCATAAGTATTTGTGCACATATTTGTATTCAATTTTCACTTCTCAGTTGTTGAAATAGCCCAGCGATTTGACCTCGTTGACCATGGCCACTATTCCATCCAAAGTTTCCTCACCAGATGGAATAATTTGTTCAGGGGGCAATTCCATGCTGAAAAAGCTAGAGTCAGATGAGGGACGCAGCTCGAAGCAGAAAGCCATCTTGATGTCATGAACGCCATAGGCCCAGTCCACACTGGAGCCAGCAGCAGGATAGATGGCATTGTAGATATTGCCGCCGGTGTATTTGGTACCGTAACGTTTGCTCACCGCCGCGATGGTAGCATCAAACACCTGTTGGAAGTCCTTGTAGTTATCAGGTAGGTCGGAAGTGTGTCCGTACGGGTACAACAGGTACTGCGAGAATGAATGGAACGAGATGTACAACTGAATCTTGTCCTTCACCGACGCAATGTAGTTGGCCAGAGAGCGCGTCTCCAGCTCGGAGAAGGCATATGGGCCGGCATAAGTGTTCGAGCAGGCATTGCTTGAGGCGCCCACCTCATTCCAGTGAAAGTCCCAGTTGCGATTGGGATCGGTACCGAAGCAGCTGCCATGGGGCGTTCGCGTTTTGCGCCATAAACGATCCGTGGTGTGTGTGTAAACGTACCCATCGGGATTGGCGTGAGGGAAAACGTACCAGTCATAGTTGTCACCCAAATCACGAATGTCCTCCGACTCCGATGTCAGCAGTTGGTTGATGATGAAGGTGGCAGTGGCGGGTCCAATCCATTCACGAGCGTGTATGCCTGCCTCCAGAAAGATGCCCGGCTTGTTCTTCTTGCCGTTATTGGTGGATATCTTCACGCCCAAAATGGAGCGACGCTGGTAAGACTTGCCGCCCTCAATCAGGGTTACGGTGCCCGGATATTGACGGGCCAGCGATTGCATCCACGAATAAGTGGCATCAAGCTCGTAATAGGCTGTCCAGCCATAGTCAGATGAGCGTGGCGCAATCTGGTTGTTATCTGACTCCAAAGCGGTCTGAAAGTTCTTCTCCACAAGCTCGTACTCGATCTCGCTGGTGCCCATCAGTTCCAGAAAGTCGGGAACCTTGTGTGGCGCCACGACCACATTTACATCCTTGCCCACCGAATGTACGCCGTCCAAGAAGATCATCGAATCGGAGGAACCCTCCAGATTCTTCAGCACAGCCAGCTCTTGCTTGCTGGACGCGTTCACCTTGTAGACGCGGTAGTTATCGTAACGGGCGCGCTCACCACTGCTGAGCGCCAGCAGCGCCAGGCACAGCCCGACAATTCGACTAATTTTCAGCAACATGACAAATCAAGTGGAAATCGCGTTAGCGAATACTGCTGTCGCACTTCAATGGTCGACATTTATACTGGGCCATGGTTGCACTTGGCTGGGTGCTCGAAGGCTTTATCGTTGAAGCAGTCCCGCGTTTTTCACGCCGACTACTGCGGTAGCTGGCGCATCAAGTGGCGGTGGTATAGTTGTATACAGACTTCACTTTTAATTCGTTGGACTTGTGCTTTGTTGATTTCGTATTCTTTTTACGTTTACGATTAGTTCGAAAATACATTGATGGCAATTATTGTGGTGCAGAGTGTTATCAAAGGAAAATATATCATGTCGTAAAAATATAACATTTAAATCTCATACTTATCATCATAAATTTTTTTCGGTGTTAAAATAGAGTATAGTTTTAGGCACGCTGAGCGATTTGCCTGATCTTTGTAAACTTTACTGGAGGAGCTTGTAAATTTGAGAAAGAAAATTGTGCGAAAAAGTTTCGCATCCATTCATTTTTAAGCTTTTCGTGTTACTTCATGAAACTTTTGGGTTGTAATTTCACTTATTTTGGGCGTTTTTAGCAAGAGTTTTTATATCAGAAGATTTCAAGAAAAAACGAAATGCCATTGAAGGGTTACAATGTCCAATATTGTCTACGTGTTCATTGATTCCTCCAACAAAAACCAATTCGAGCCACATTATCACATTTGTCTATCAAGAACTTATGTTGTTACGATAACAATGATTATTGACATATAGGAAAGATAATTTTATATAAATCATCCAGTAGATAGGAGTAAGCAAGCTTAACCCTTTCGCTATAGATTTTTACTGGGGAAAGTTCAAATTTTTAATTTTACGTTTTAGGCTTCTATGTGGTTATACACTATGATCAATAAGTACCGGGACTGTGTATTTTAAATTTTCCGCCGTTGCCCGATGCAGGTAAAAAATTAATTTTTTTTAGGTCGGTACGACCTTAACTGACATCTGTGTCAAATTTTGAGCGGGATTGCATCATTAGTTTTTGTTTGGCAGCTGTTAGCGTCAGTCAACTTTTTGTACTTCGTCGCATTTTACAATGGATAATTTTGTTGATCAACGTATTTGTTTGAAATTTTATCTTAGGAACGAAATTTCTTGTGCCAATGCGCTTAAAATGTTGCAGAAAGCATTTGGGGAGTCTGCTCTATCAAGAACCAGAGCGTTCGAGTGGTATAAAATGTTCAAAAGTGGTCGTGAAGTGGTCGAAGACTTTCCTCCTTTTGGACGTCCTTCAACATCGAATACCGACGAAAATGTTGAAATTGTGAAGCAAATCGTGCTTGAAAATCGTCATGTGAGCCTCAGAGAGATTTCAGGCAAAATTAATTTTTCTGCTTCTTCTTCCTTTACTATGTCAAGATATACCATTAAAAAAAACGTGTATACTTCTCTTCTCTAAACTTAAATATTCAGTTTATTAGTTCCGTATTTTTCCTAAAACTTCAAACTATTCTAAGGATCAACAAAAAAAGTATTCTTGAAACCACAAACGGTTCAGACGTCCACAAAGTAGCATGTTGCCATAGGGCAACAAAATAGCGAAAGAGTTAAAGTTCCGCAACAATTTCATACACTAAAACTTGTTGTATGCATATTCGACGTTTATTTATATTTATTGAATTTATTTATCGAAATGGATTTATATTTTTTAGTCAATTTATTGAATTTATTTATCGAAATTGATTTATATTTTTAGTAAATTTATTGAATTCAGAAAACTGTCATCAATGAATCACTAATATTTTTTTATCAAAAGAAGCAATTTATTTGGCTTTATTACTTTTTATTTTTTATTAATAATAGTTATCAAGCTTAGGGTTGTATTTTCAACCCAAAAACTATTAAAAATGAATTTATTTATAAATTATTATTAGAAAAAATAACCAAAAAAAATGACAAGTATATAATTACGCTTTTAACTTAATAGGATTATTAATTTTTTTTTTATTTAAATATATAATTTAGCACTTTTCAGTTTTGTATAATGCAATGAATATTTATTTTAATATTATATTTCACGATTTTTTGTTTTAGAAAGAGTTTTAACAACAATCACAAAGCATCCAGACATGTTAAACGAAAAGACGACAACACCGCAAACATTTATGTTTCCATATAAAACGCCTCCTTGACCACCGCAATCAGCGCATCAAATGCCTCCTCGCTGGTGGGCAGTATTTGAGACGCCGGCAGTCTACAGCCCAGCCATAAACTTTTGCCCGCCGGACGCAGTTCGAACATGAAGGCATATGGCACTCTCATGACCCCATACACCCAGTCGAGCATGCTGCCCGCCATCGGGTAGAAGCTTTTGTAGATGGTGCCCGCAGTGTATTTGGTGCCATAGCGCTTCCTGGCCGCTTTCATGGCCACACCGGCAACTCTCTTTAGTTTGCCGTAGGTCTCGGGCAACTCGGGCGTGTGTCCGTACGGGTACAGGATCTGCTGCGAGCAGGCGTGAAACGAGGCGAACAGAAAGAGTTTGCTCTTGAGCGTCGTGACGAAGGCGGACAGTGTACGCGTTTCGACTTCGGAGAAGGGTGACGGACCGGCAAACGTGTCCGAGCATTCATTGTTGCTGGCACCCACCTCGTTCCAGTGGTAGCCCCAGTTGCGATTGAGATCGACGCCGAAGCAGCCGTAATCGTGGCGCGAACGCGTCTTGCGCCACAGTCGGTTGGTGGTGTGTGTGTAGACATAGCCGTCGGGGTTGACGTGCGGCACAATGTACCAGTCGAAGTTGTTGACCAGCATGCGCACGTTCGAGCTGTTGTTGTTCAGCAGCTCATTGATGATGTAGGTGATAGCAGTGGGTCCGATCCACTCGCGCGCATGCATGCCGCTCTCCAAGAAAATCGCTTCCTTAGTGTTGCTGTTGGCTGAAATTTTTATGCCCAGTATTTGACGGCCTTCATATGTCTCGCCCGCCACGAATAGCGACACTTGATCGGGCCGATTGACGGCCAGCGAATGCATCCAGGCGTAGGTGTCGTCCAGCTGGTGGTATTGGCCAAAGTTGTAACTGCCGTCGTTACGGTTCGGATTGGCGACTAGCTCCTGAATATCCAATTGCGTTTGGGCATTGCTATTTAAAAGCTCGTAAGACACGCCCGCCGATCTTAGGGTTGACGTAAAGTCCGACACGCTATCGGGCGCTATAACGACTGAGATTCTCTTGTTCACATAGTGCACTGGGTCGAGAAACATTAATGAATCACGCGTGCCGTCCAACGCTTTAACAACGGCCAGTTGGTCGGCCGTCCTGGGCAACAGCCCATAGACGCGATAGTTATCGAAACGAGCGCGCGCGTACACACCGAGCGCTGTCAAGCTGAGCAGCACGCTGAGCGCTGGAAGACGCGACATGTTGCAACGCGTAGCTAAACAACAATTGAACGATGGTCTGGCTGCTTGCTGGCGCTTTATATGGTCGATGACGATAATGTGACGAGCTCAAGCGGCTAAGAATTCTTGACCATTACAACCAAACCACGCTTCTAATCTCTAACTTTATGTTAAGTAAAACAGCGAAACAGACTGTTTTCAGATGCTGAGTGCCCGCAGCTGCGGCGAGAGCCCAAACACGCATCATTTTATGTTTACTTCTTATGTGCGTTTTTGTTAAGTCACTTGTCTGCGCAAATCATATGCCAATTTTATTGCCATCGAGGAGACAAATTGTCGTATGAAGCAGACTAAATTATCACCAAAAGATGAAGAAAATACACTGAGATTCATGAATCAAAATATGGTTTCACCGCGTTGCGTTAAAACGAAGTACTGCATTATTACAAGCGTTGCTATGCGTAACACAATAAAATAGTTATTCACTTGCAATCTGATGGTAGGCGCCATGGCTTTCGGGCAACTAATTAGTCGACATGTGCCGACTAATTAATCGACGGCATGTGTGGGTAATTGTCGGTAGATATGCTCATAAGCGTCCGACTAGCGTCTAATGCTTTGGTTGGTTGGTTGTAGGTTTATGTTCTGATTGCAAGATGGCATATATGAAATATGATGATGATATGATTTTATATGTGTTTAACAAGATCATCTGAAATTGATGATACAAAATTTGCACTTTCTTTTTATTTAATTATTACATAAAATTGAAACGCCTTGTGGATGATTTATATATAAATACATTATCCCTCAAGGTTAAACGTAATTTATTTATTTACTTTATATAGTCAAAATTGTTGTGAAATTTTGTATTTTATATGTTACTAGCTGACCCGGCGAACTTCGTCTCACACAACATTTGTTGTTTTTTTATAATGAAATACGCGAGATAGCGAATCAATGGCGATGCAAATTGACGAAAAAAAACAACTAAAGGAAAACCACAAACAAGCAATGTTGCTGCTAAGTTTCAGTAAACAAATGGACTGCACTTGAACCAGACTTAAATTATACGGCCGGTGCCACACCCCCTTATTCAATACCCGCACAATGTCCTCTGTCGAAAGTGAAAATGTTCAAAATCTTAGTTCAGCGGCATATTTGGGTCATAACAAATGTGCCACGCCCTTGTCCAACGCTCATCAAATCTTACCAGTAGAATGACTTATCTATGCGATAACGGGGTACTAAATTTCAATGTTATACGACTAAGGATTCCGAAGATATTAAGTATATATTAAAGATTTGGCTTATATGGGCGGTGCCACGCCCCCTTATTCAGTACCCACACCATTCCCCATGTCGAAAGATATGAATAAATGGTAGGTTCGTACTTAGTTTCATTGCTGTGTGACTTATAGTTCAGCGGAATATTTGGGGTACAAAAAAGTGCCACGCCTCTTGTCCAACGCCCATCAAATCTTACCAGTACAATGATACATATGCCGCTATACTAAATTTCAATGCTGTGCACGTTACAATTTCGAAGATATTTCATTCTAAAGATTTTGCTTGTATGGGTGGTGCCACGCCCCCTCGTCCAATACCCGCCCCATTCCCTCTGTCGCAGGACATGACCAAATAGTAAGTTCGTAGTGAATTTAGTTGATGTGTGACTTATTGTTCCAAAGTTGTCGTAGGAAAATTTGGGCTGGTAAAAATGTGCCACGCCATGATTTTCAAAAATGTTCTTTCCTACAAATCTTGTGCTCACAACTAAGAATACAACCAAACAGCCAGCCAAATCGGTCTAGCCGTTATCAAGTGAATCGCGGTCAAATATGATAGGGATTTTCCGACTTCTCCCATAGATTTTCCGGAATTTTCTTTTCGCACGAACCTGAACTGACTTAATACGAAATTCAATTACGAATCCAATAAAAAACGTTTGAGCGTGATTCGCTTACACACATACATCCACTTTCCTTTTTATATATAGATTTCTTTTATATATATATACATATATAGAGAAGAGGATACGATCTCTTACGGTTTTGGTTAAATACTTATAAATTTACTTACTTTACTTAAATTTAATTACTTATAAATTTTTTTTAATAAAATTTGTAGAAAAATTGTAACTGAAAATATATCTTGATTCAACATCTATATACTTTTAGTGTTTTCAATTTGTCTAAATAAAGTATTAAGTCTCAGCACAATATGGATTAAAGTCAAAATCCATAATTTGGCATCACTGAAGCTCAAAGCAAAATACCGTTACTTTCAAAATGCAGCCAAGCAAGTCGAGTAGTTGATTAAATCAGCTAAGGGAAGCGGAAGCATTCAACAAAAATCGTTTTAATTTCACAAAATACAAAGTGTATATTTGTTTTAAAAGTTAAAATGAGCGCTTTGGCATTTGCTAATTATTTAGAGAAAGCAGCCAAAAGTAGTACAACTCTACAAAGGCTGCTGAAACGCGTGACAGAGTGCATCAACGCTAATGAGGCGCAGAACGAGGAAAGTGAGTTAGAAATAGTTGCGCAAAAGTTCTTTTGTTATAATGTTTGATTTTGCAGCGCTGGAACATGAAAATGACCAGCTCATCATGCACAGCTCGGATGTGGAACTAATCCAGAATCAGTTCGATGAGCTGGTTGCACAGCAGAACGAGGCGCAGGCAGCCGCGCGCCAGTGCCATGAGATGTCATGGCGCATGTACGAACAGCTAAAGCAGATTAGCTGGAATAAAATAGTTGGCTTCGATGTACAGAAGATGAACTGGCAGTATAATCAAGAGATGCTTGAGGCGAAGCAGAAAAATGCCAAAAAATGGCTGATGTATCAGCGAATGGAGCAACGCAATATTGGTAAATGTTAATATTAAAAAATAAAAAAAATCACTCTATTATATTATATGATAAGCAGAAAAAAGCAGCAGATTTATGTTTTTTGTAGTTATCTGTCTGTAACTTTGAGCTTTCATCTATCTATCTGTTTATAACCTTAAAAAAGACTCAAGATCAGACTTGTATTCTCTATATCTGTCTACAAATACCCATCTATAGCATTCTTCAACTTTAATTTATCGATTTTTAACCTTCAAAAAACCTCTCAACTGTACAATGGTCAGAAATCAGCAGCAAACATCTATTCTAAGCACTTTGAGGATATTAGTTCTACAATATACATTTTTTTTTTTGATTAGTTTTTCTTATACAAATTTCAATAACGGCATTTTCATTTGAAATTTTTGTTTACGTTCAGTACAACAACTTCGCCAGGAACAAAATAAATATAAAAAAGTGCAAGCAGAATTGGAAAGTACGCAAAATAATCCAAAATCGTATTTGCAAATTTTATTGCGAAAGTTGTCTACTTTGGAAACTGAACGAAATATCAAAATTGTTAGTGTAATAAAATCTGGAAAGCAAATTGAACAATTAAAAATCGAAGTAAGTAAATAAACGATATAATTTAAGAAAGAGAATAATTTTAAATACCATAACGAAGAAAACAGTAATGAAGAATATGTAATTTTTAATTTTATTCTTTAAAATTAATTTACATAAAATTCGATCTTTATTAGCTGATTCAAATTAAATATTAATTTTATTCTGCTATCCAACTTTAGTTCGAAAAAATTAAGCAATCAGCGTCTGTGTGCAAAGAACTTGAAATAAAGAAACAAACTTTGCATCAGGAATTGCAACAAATGCAACTACAGGTGAGGGCTTACCATAGCAAGTGTTCTATGTTGAAAATAAAATTCCTTTTAGCGTCCGCTCTCCGCAACTATGCCGGAAATGAAGGCAATGGAACAGGAGAACTTGGACTTGTTTTCTATGCGAAATTTTACGCCTTTCAACTGCTTCGATGTGGATCTAAAGCTGCCCACACTGGCGGACTACTTCAACGAATGGGAGACAAAGTGGCAGTTGGAGCGTCAACAAGCTTTACTCGCGGAGGAAGTGCAACCAAAAGACAGTTTGCAGCTGTTGCGTTCTATACTGCGGCGACCGAGTACTGAATCACAATGCAGCATTACGCCGAAATCTTACAAGAGCGTGCGCTTCACTTTGCCCAGCGAGGAGAACGTTGAAATCGAGAATGTTTTGGAATTGCCGGCAACAGGCATTTACAACGAGTTACTGATCGACAAGACCAATGAGCAGCAAAACAACAACACCGATGAGCTGCCAGAAGAATACGCTGCTGGGCAGCAAGAAAACGAGATGCCAGTGGAGTGCATAAGTTTGCTCAGTGGCACGCCTACAGTTCCAGCACCCAAGCCAACATTAAACGATACCACAGTATTGGATAGCGATGAAGAAAACGATATGACTGAAGTACACGCAGATGAGTCGAAGCCTGAAGCTGCAGCAGTGGAGGACATGACCGTATTGGATAGCGATGAAGAAAAAGAGGAGAATGAAGGCCTCGTTGATGAGGATAGCACTGCAGCTGAAGAAATTGTTGAGAATGATTTCGATGAAGAAAATAACGACAACGAAAATGATGTTATTAATGATGCCTGCACCATGGAGAATACATACGCAACAGATAAGCAAGCTGATAAAACACACGCAGCTAATTCTAACAAGCTAAAAATCGAGATATTGGAATGTCGTATCATCAAATCGGCAGACAATGCGCTACCAAAAGCTGCAGTAAATTTTACAATTGTTTTTAAATTCTCTTTATCAATAAGAGTGATTGTCAGTCTGTTTGTCTGTTTGACGGTATGTCTGTTTGTCCGTTTGTCCGTTCGACCTCTGTAAACTCGGGTAATTCTTGACCGTCCAATCAATCCACATTGCCATTTTCATGGGCGTTGGACGGAAGACGTGGCGTTTTTTATGTGATTTAAATTTTCTGTATACCTTTGGAACTATAAGTCGCACATCAATGACACTCGGTACGAACTTACTATTTATTTTTTGTGTTCTTTAACAGGGGGAATGGGAGCGGCATTGGTTGAGGGCGAGGGTGACTGTGTCACACAACCCAATGTTTTTATAGTATACCACAGATTAGTTGCAAATCAAAATCGAAAAATATACACAATTTCGCAAATGGTAGAGAAAACGGTGAAGGGACAGTTTCACAAAAAAGGGGCTGTGCAACTCAAATTCTAAAAATCTAAACATTTTCATAATATTGGCAGCAAAATAGGTGCAGGGGTCAAGTAAAAACAACGCACATAACAAATAATCGCCAGTATTCACAAATTTTTCATTTATTTTATCATGCAACTATTTTATAGAATTTACCAGTTGATTTGCCGCACGAATCATTACCAATCGCACACCAATCACACACACACAACACCGCAATTAATACCGACAACTCAAACTCAACTAAAGATATCTTTCACAAGCGGATTTCCAAGCCAAAATCGCGCCAAGTTGAAAATTCCGATCAATTCTTTGAGCAGCTGTTAAAGTATTCCTGCGAAAACAGTTCCAGCGATAATTGGGAATTGTCAGCAGCCTTTGAAGCTATTGACAAAAATACCAAGAACAGTGTTTCGCACGCCGAAGCCAACTTTATGAACAAACTTGGACCAATGAATGATGAGGAGCCCGAAAGTACCGATGACCAGAGTCCAATGGATTTTAAAAATCTGATGGCTGAAAATTACGAGCAAGATCTCAGTGATCTGAGTGACAATGGCAGTCAGACAATCAACTTGAATTTTCTATAAATCATTATTATGTAAGTGTTCATAGCATACGTAAGAACTTTGAATCTTTTCACATACGTGTTACAAATAATTGTCGTTTATGTTATGAAGTTTGAAATATTAAAGTTTCGTGAAAACTATGCAGCGACCTTATTTAACAGCTTTGTGGGAAAATCATTCATTTAACTAAAAGACAACTAACACGTTTCTTTTTTTGCATCAACATTGATTTTTGTTTATTTAATTTATAGTAATTTTTAATTTCCATTAATTTCACTTGATGTTGAACTGTTTTTACATTCGAAACTAAAAGCAGACAAATTTAGGATTTTGCTTTTGGCAGACCACTAACATCAGCCGCATATACATCATTGAGCTGAGCTTAAATTATACAAATTTCAAGATACCACAACAATATATGGAATATATATATCGGTCAACGCAATGCCAAATGGTGCAAAACTGTATCTAAGGAATAAATTCAAATCTCATCAAGTAGTTACAGTTTGTATTTTGACATATTATAAAAAAATTTATTTTCTTTTATATCCAACTGCATAAAATCCGAGCATGCTTTCGAGCCAAAAGAAATGCAAAACAGCAAAATAGAAATATGAAAAATAATAGTGTTCATGTATTTCTATACAACAAACAACGGTATAACTGCTGTTGCCCAGGTCGGTGTTGTGTATGTTTTCCACCTGCACAACAATCAGGCATCAGGCCACACTAATGGCAGCCACTGTCAGCCGACACTAATAGTCGTCACCGCGCGATACGATCTCCTTGCACGACGGTCGCAGCATGATTGTGTGCTCGTATTGAGCCGTATAGCAGCCCTTGATGTCGCACAGAGGCGGGTAGGCCTCCACTACACCCTTGTCGCACAGATCTTTCAGCGCCATTTGGTACTTGGTGGCACCGGCACGGTCCAGCCAACGCTTACAGAACGCCAGCGTTCCAAAATGCTTGTTGATGGTGCCCAAAAGCTGTTTGGATGACTGCAGGCGCAGCGGCACGAACGGCACATCGAAGTTCTTCATGTAGTGTGAACAGTCCATGTCGTCGTGCACGAGACCGCGACCAGTGGAGCCGAACGTCTCGATGGCATAGAATTCATTTTCCTCCATGCGTGTCGATTCACCGCCCTTAACAATAGGCACTGTTTTGCCGGAGTGAATGCCTGCGGAGGGGAGTGTAATTATTTTAATTCAATGTTTAAATGTAAACACTTTTTTGTGATTAAATTCACAAAAATATTATTGCTATGGTTAATTTGCCAACCATAATGCAAAACCATGACATTCAACTATAAAATATCAATACATTTAAAAAATGACAAATGAATTTGCTTATCGATAGACTGGTTTTAACGAAGGTGTAATTTCTTAAAAATCTAATTTAATGCAAATTTTTGTTTTGCAGCTAAAACCAGTCGTACACAATTTTTTGTTTGTTCTATTTTTACTTGATAATGCAAATTCTTCTGTTCTATTTTTACGAATTTAACACACACCAACAAATATGCACACAAACAAAAATTTGCTTTATCAATCGGAGCGCCTTGCAATTCAGCTGTGCTGCCCACAATAACCAACTTCAATAGTGAAAGTGACTGCTTGATTAATCTGACTTACGATATGGACTGATCGAGTGGCCGTTAAGATTGCGTATGGATTTGATTGGGTACGTCTTGCCGTCCAGCTCTAGTTCGTACGATTCCATCACCTCCTGGATGGCTGCACCAATATCGCATAGACGCACATCGATGCCGGCCTCCTTGATGCCCGTGTTAGTCGCCTCCTTGACGGCCTGCAGCAACTTGTCGTACTTGTCGTTAAATGTCAGCGTGAAGGCGCAATCGATGATGCGTCCCTTGATGTGTGTGCCAAAGTCAATTTTGCACACGTCGTCGTACTGCAGCACTGTGGTGTCGCCCGCATTGGGCGTGTAGTGAGCTGCGCAGTGGTTCAACGAACAGCCGGTGGGAAAGGCCAGGCCGGCCTCAAGCCCGTTTTCGCCAATCAGACGACGCGCGGTCTGCTCCAGCTCCTCGCATATCTGTATCATAGTCATGCCCGGCTTGATATAGCGCTGCATGTACTGGCGCGTCTGGCGATGCGCCTCCGCCGCCTGACGCAGCTCCTGGTAGATGTCGTTATGCATGCGATCCAATGCGCGCTTCTCCTCGGACGTGAAACGATCCTTGGCAGTGCGATCGTCGGGCATATCTTTTGGCGTCGGGTGTGGCACAATCTCACCCTCTGGGTAGTTACCATCCGGAAACAGTTCCGAAATGGGTATGGTGGGCGGGTCGGTTTGACCCGTTTTATTACCACTGCTGCCGGCTTTGCCTTTGCTCTTGTTCTTCTTCTTGGCAGCGGCTGCTTTTTTCTCGCCGTCGGCAGTGCTCTCGCCATTGGTGGCGGCTTCTGGCTTGGCTGCGTCAGCATCGGCGGCCGGCGCTGTGGTAGTTCCCTCGTTGCTGCCTTCGAGTGCTTTTTTCGCCGCTGCCTCAGCTAAATGGAGCGCAAAGTATTAACATTTTAAATATTTTGTCGATACTTTAAATTGCATTAAGGTTAAACACGATGTTGTCATGATGACTGGCCTCGTTCGCCGTTTGGCCACTCACCCTGTCGCAATTTCTTGTTGTTCGGTTTGGGCTTCTTCTGCTTTTTCATCTCGTCGATGGCTGCATCGGCCGCTTTATTGTCCTCCGGCTCGACTGCGATTTCCACTTTGGTCACTTCGACAGACATGCTTGCTGCTTTATTGAGAATATGCTATTGGAATTGATTTGCGGTAGAAATTGTAACTTGCTGCTTTTAGAATTTGCGGCGTACGAAAATTTTCCTTGCGTTTTCCTTGCGGTTGCAGAAAGCAAGAACGAAGGCAAAGAAACACGAGGTGGTTGACGAAACGAACGAAAGCGAATGTCAATGAATGTCGGCGGGTGGAGCCATGGCTGCCACTGTCAATCATAATGCAATTATTTTATATTAATGAAAAAACAACGCAAATGACGACCTTAAATAAATAAATAAAGATACAAATTTTCGACATAACAAAGTTTAGCAGCCAATCAAATATAAAAACATTTAATTACTTATTGATTATGAATATAAATAAATTGAATCGATATTCATCTGCTTTAATGATCTGGCAGCACCATCCAATCACCATAATTCGCATATTTGCTTAAAAACTGGCAGCACAAACAGCTGATTATTTTACAGCTATTTATTATTTTAAATTCTTTGCAGACTGAAAATTTTATATTTATACACACAAAACTTTAACGAAATGGATAAAATACTTTTTCCTAACACACCAGCGCCAGCGACATCACCCACACAGAAGCATAGCGATAGCGACGAAGTAGAGCTGAAGTTTTTCGATTCAAAGGCGCACAGCGATCACAGCCAGGCGGGCGAAAGTGGCGGCGACGGTGGCTCGAACAGCGACAACAATGATGATGACCGCCTCGGTTCACAGCTCGATTTGCATTTTGACTTAAAGGAAGAAAAGCCCGATTGCGGGAGTGGATTGGAAGGCGATGATCTGCCCTCAAGAAAGCAGAAGACCAAAAAGGAACTGGAAGAGGAAGAGCGCGAGAAGATGCAGTGAGTTTGTTTTGAATTAGCGGACTTTTTGCACATTAACTGATCATTATTTTATTATGTTTTTGAATAGAGTGTTGGTCTCGAATTTCACGGAAGAGCAGCTGGACCGTTATGAAATGTATAGGCGCTCGGCATTTCCGAAGGCAGCAGTCAAAAGACTGATGCAGACCATAACCGGTTGTTCGGTGTCACAGAATGTGGTGATAGCCATGTCCGGCATAGCGAAGGTGTTTGTGGGCGAAATCGTGGAGGAAGGTGGGTTACTTTCCTAATTAGTTTTTCAGCGATTGTAATATCTTGCTGTGCTTTCTAGCGCTCGATGTAATGGAAACAGCTGGCGAAACCGGTGCGCTTCAGCCCAAATATTTACGCGAGGCAGTGCGGCGTTTGCGCCAACGTGGGCGCATGCCAATAGGAAAGTTTCAAAAACCATATTTTCGACTGAATTGACAAGTTCTGCAGTCTAGTTTTATAAGGTTAGTGTTAGTAACAATGACAACTATAGATGCAGGTTTTCCAATTAAACACAAACTGCCAGTAGCCTAAGCCAAGCCGATTAAATAAAACTGCTTTTCTTTGATTGTATGCGGTTAGTTTTAATTGTAAAAAGTATTACTTTGAGTGTTCTGTCATACGTTTTTCACTTTTTAAGTCTTTGTAAATTTCCATCTACACGTCCAAATAGTTAACCGAAAATGCAAAATAGACTAAAACATTAAATGAAGCTAAGCTAATTGTGACAGTGCATTGCTGCACATAAACTATGCGTTTACAGACCAGCGCAAACAATAAATTAAAAAAATATAATTCCAAAATTGCAAACTGAATAGAAAGTGCAAATAATCAGATTAGAACGCACTAATTATACGATGACGCGTGTGAATTGTCGGCGCTGTACTGCGGCATCACCATGGGTGGCAGCAGCAGATGTGGCGCAGGCGTTTGTGTGTAGTTCAGCGGTACTGTAGCCAGCGGCGCTGACGGCTCGGAGGGGTAGTTCAACTCTTGTGCCATGGGCAGATCCCGGTCGAGTACGTTCTTGGCGATCAGCGTGTTCGTTTCGGCATAGTCCACGCCGGCCTCGGGCTTGGCGCCCAGCAGCAGGTTGCCCTTCTGCACACCCATGTACTGTGTGGCCTTGGCGTTGAGTGGCAGCTGGCCGCACGTTTCGGCGTGTACCTTGCGGTGTGCCTGCAGGTTGGAAATGCATGTGAAACGCTTGCCGCAGCCATTGCATAAGAAACGCTTGATGCCTGTGTGCACTGTCATGTGCGTGAGCAGACTCTCACGGTACGGATATGCCTTCGGACAGAGCTGCAATCAGAAATTGAGAATACATCAAATGTAAATTGTAAATTTGTAAATTGTTTGCTGCTGGACACCTACGTGACACTGATACGGCTTGAGGTTGGAGTGGCGCGTCTTGATATGCGTCTTGTACTGTGCCTTCACCTTGAAAGTTTTACCGCACTGATCGCACTGGTAGGGCGTCTCGTCCTTGTGTTGCAGCATGTGCGTCTTGAGTATGCCGGCAGTGGTCAGGTGCTTTCCGCATACATCGCACGCGTACAGCGGTTTGCGTCCGCAGTCCGATCGTACGTGATCGGTGAGTGAAGTGCGTCCGGCGAACTTTTTGCCGCACTTGTCACACACCAGATTTCGCTTCGAGCTGCGCGATTCACTCTTGCCCTGATGATGGTGGTTGCGCATGTGATTCTTCAGCGAATCGTGGCCGGTCATGAACTTCTGACACAGCTCACAGAAGAGCAGCTTGCGATGTTCGTGCTGCGCATGCGCCGTGGCAGCGTCTTTCGTGGCAAAGTAAACGTTGCAGTGGCAAGGACACTTGAATAAAAGATCACCATTGGGACCTAACGCAAAATGAAAATTATATAAAAATATAGAAACACAGAAAAAGCAGATTGTAGCTCATAAAGCTAACTCACCGTGCAGCTTTTCATGCGATATCAACCGCTTATACATTAGATATATCTTGCCGCAATATTTGCACTTGAAAATATCTTCGTTCACCACGCCCACATCTTCCGGCTGACATAGCTTGTGTATTTCCTCGACGGGCAGCGTGTGATCCTCGCGCAAATGCCTGACGAAAGGCTTACGCATGTGATAGATTTTTATGCAATGCGGACAGGTCCAGGACCTGCCCTCCTTCTTCAGCATTTTGAGGCGGGATTTCAGCTCCTGATGCGACAGTTTGGACAAGCGACGTGCCGGCCCCTCCTGCTCGCCTTCATTGGATTCACGACGCTTGCGATAAGGCCCCCGTTTGCGTTTTTCTGGTTCATCACCGCCACTGCCACAGTCGTCACCGTCACCGTCGTTCACTTTGTCGTCGGCGTTCACTTTGTCGTCGTCTTTCACTTCGTCGTCATGCTCCGCTTCCGACTTGGCTTGCTTTTGTTGAGTTTTTCGTTTCGACTTGCGCTTGGGGACGGCGGCAGCGTTGCGCGCCACTTTCACAGTTGCCTCCGCTTCCAGTTCTGGATAACGATGCCTAACATCCTCCAGCAGAATCTTGCATTTAGCCACATCGGAATCAGTCAACTATATGGGTGACAAGCGAATTAATAGTTGAATACGTAATGAGGGGAAAATTCATGCTGTACACTCACATTTTTTACATCGAGTATGTCCTCCTCCACAAAGTCCACAATATCTTCGTTCTTAATCATGATAACCTCCGTTTCTTCTAATATACTGTCCTCTGCTTTAACGCTATCCTTGGCTGATATTTGCGATTTGCTGCTGTCAAATGACAGTCGCTGCACAGTTTCGTTGTCCACAGTGTCCACCTCGTCATTTAGCAAGCAGTCGAGCAGTTTGTCCTTTTCATTGAAAATATTGCTATCATCTTCAGACTTTACGCTGATAAATTCCGCCGCGTTAGAATACTCAAAATCATCAATCTTTTTCGAGTTCGACTCTTGCTCGCCTACCCCATCCGGCTTCTCCTGCTTGATGGGCAGCTTGGGTGTGGGCAAACGGAATTCCTGCTTGCGGTCCTCGTCACTTTCGCTATCCGGCGGATCAAAGTCGGGATAGTCGTCCTCTGTGTCGCTGTCGCTCCAGTGTGTCTTATGCTGCACACTGGTATTGCTGACTGCTTCCGATGTTGCTGCCGTTGCGGATGCGAGTCCGTTTCGCGCCGCTGCATTGCTTCGTGTCTTACGTTTGGGCATTGTTACATTGTTGGTGCCATGTGCATCACTGCCGCTGGACTCGGATAGTTCTTCCACTTCGGCGTCCTGTTTAATTTTGGACTTGAAACCGGGTTTACGCCCAGGCGGGCGTCCGGGCCGCTTGCCGCTGTTAACTTTTGCCACTTTTGATTCACTGCTCTCCTTTTTAATTGGTTTTTTGATGTGCTCCTTGTCGTCGGGCTTTATAATCTTATTCAGATTGCTTACCTTAATTTCCGATGTTGGATTTAGAGTGGGTGGAACTGAAAGTGAATAAGAAAATTATTAAAAATAATATTAGTTGAGACACTTTGCCAACGGTAACGCACTTCTTGAGCGATGTGTGCGTATGCGATTCTTGGGCGGATCATACTGCGGCAGGCCGCAAGTCTCCATGCGTGTGCGTCGATGTTTGATCAAATTCGAATAGCAGGAAAAGCGCGACAGACAGCACTTGCACTCGACCAGCCGTATGCCGGTGTGTATGGAGGAATGTGTAACGATGCTCTCGCGATGTGCAAAGCACTTACCGCACACCTGCAAGTGAAGTTCGCATTAATTAAGAAGAACATTTAATTTAATTGCATAAATTGGCCAACACTCACATCGCACTTGTAAGGCTTTTCGCCTGTGTGCGAGCGCTCGTGCTCTACCAGTCGCCCCTTTTGCAGAAAATTCTTGCCGCAGTAGCTGCAACAGTACTTGCGCTCACCCGAGTGTGACTCCTTGTGCTGCTTCAGATTGTACTTGGTCACGAAAGCCATTTCACACTGATCGCATTTGTGCGGCTTTACTGTGCCGCACTGCGTCTCCAGGTGCCGCTTGAACGGATCGATGGTCTTATACTCGGCATCGCATTTGTCGCACTTGTACATAACGCGGTCGATGCCGTTGTGCACGTCGCGTATGTGGGCGCGATAGTCGTCCTCACTGGTGAAGGTGACATCCTTGCAGATGCGACAGGCGATGGTGGTGTGCACGGCGTCGCGATGCCGCTTTAGCTCATCCTCGGAGCAGAAGCGCGCGTCGCAGTAGCGACAAAAGAAACCGCCGGGCGGTTCGTGCTTCTTTAGGTGCTTCACGTAGCCGTTGAGCGAGACAAGTGCCTTGTTGCACACCGGACAGTGCAGCTTGGGCACACCGTCTGTGGTGAGTTGGACCAGCATGGCCTGCACGGCAGACTGAGCAGTGGTGGCGGCGTTAGTGGTTGGCGTGGTGTCGGAGCTGGACGGCTTGGCGTCTAAAAATTGAAAGGACATAGTTTTATTTATATTTTTGATAAAATATTTAAATTATTTTATTCTTTAGGTATTTTGGCTAGTCTCTTATATCTGTACGGTGAGCTAGAGCACTGAAAATTTTATGGTAGGTAGTATTCGCTATTAAACGCGGAATTTTAAATTTTTAGCCGTCGGAGTTGTCTAGTTTTTAAGTTATTAATTTTTTAAAATTACAAAAATCGCCTCGCAAGCTTACACTTCTTCTTCCACTCAATACAACTGGCATTCACAATAGGATAAAAGCTGAAGAAATATCGACAGCATTGCCATTTTGTTATGCAGAAATACTGTTAGCACCTTACTGATGCTCCGGCACAATGGTTGCTCCTATGAGGGTTATTTTTCAAGCGCCCGGCCGAAGGCCGACCACACAGAAGGGATTTGAATGCAGAAATACTGTTAGCACTTTACTGATGCCTGGCGCACTAGTTGCTCCTATGAGGGTTATTTTTCAAGCGCCCGGCCGAAGGCCGACCACACAGAAGGGATTTGAATGCAGAAATACTGTTAGCACTTTACTGATGCCTGGCGCACTAGTTGCTCCTATGAGGGTTATTTTTCAAGCGCCCGGCCGAAGGCCGACCACACAGAAGGGATTTGAATGCAGAAATACTGTTAGCACTTTACTGATGCCTGGCGCACTAGTTGCTCCTATGAGGGTTATTTTTCAAGCGCCCGGCCGAAGGCCGACCACACAGAAGGAGTTTGAATACAGAAATACTGTAAATATTTCACTGAATCTGAAGCCCTACTTGCACTTAAGAGGGTTATTACCCCCTCTCCCCTCTTTTTCCACCTACCCACTCCACCTTATTGGCAAGTAATTACAAGTTTTCTCGCTTCGCAAGTAAAATTTAAAAAATTAATTAAAAAAAAACTATACACTTCCGACGGTTTTCCTTTCAAGGGGGATATATGGGGGACCCCCCCTACCCCCCCCACAAAATTTTATCCTCCTCCTCGAACGTACAGATATAAGAGTCCTTCCGGTATTTTTGTTAATTACGCTATACAAAAATAGGTTCATTAAATATTTTATTTTTAATAATTATAGTAATAACAGAAAATACCTGCATACAAAATATAAATCCACTATTTTTTTATAATATTATTACTAAAACTTCCAGTTCAAATCTACTTGCGAATCACCAACAATGTGGCAACTCTCTTTACACTTAGCACACTGTGAATTGGTGCATTTCATGGCAACTTAACACAACAACAACAATGCCGACAAGCACACAGCACAAGCACAATTCAATGACGGGAACTTACCCATTTTTCGCACAGCACAGCCAGCGGCTCCTGCAAAACCAATGCAAATTTGTTTTGCCGCAAAAACAACCCGGCCTTCTGTCGACTTTTGATTGTTAGCACTCGAGCTGCACCTTACATTGACCGAAAATTACTGCGGCGACGTTAAGTTGGCATTTTTTCACTGGCACAACGCAATGGCCACTTGTCGGCAGAAGCTGCAGCAAACACCGAAAAAATGTAAACAACGCACTGTGAAAAATAATTTTAATTGTTTTGATTTCCGTCTATTGTTTGAAATTACACTTTAAAAATCTACACAGATAAATGAAATTTATAATTGGTGAAAAGTGGAAAATATTACACTTGAAAAATCGACACGTCCGTCTGCGAACAACGCACAAATCAAATATGGCTGGCCAAGGTGGAAATATGTCAATTTCGTTGTGTGTATTCGTTGAGTATGTTTTTCTCACTGCATTTTTGTTGTTGGTGGGTGAGTGATGAGCGCATGCAGCATTGCCAGCAGTGAATTTGTGGGTTGAGAAAAAATTAATACACGGTGCGTACATGGTAAAAAAGCTGAATTTACTTATGGTGGAATATTGAGCTGATATAACAATGGAATATTATTCAATTATTAGTTTTTAGGTTTGTAATCGATAGGTGTTTGCGTTTCCTGAAACTATTCTAATCATTTCATTTACAATGCCAGTAATTAAGGTCTTGAAAATATAGCCAATCATATAACATTCATATTTTTAAATATCAGTAGTACAAAAGCTACTGATTTCAAAACAAAGGTCTTTAGTTTAAAAACTCGCTCATTTAATGCAAAACAGCCAACGAGCCAACTATTAAAAAAGCCATGATAGAAGTTAGTTAACCCCTACGCCTCACACTTTGAACTCTCACTCCCACTTCTCTCTTAACTGCACCGAAAACAATTCGTACACTTCCATTCATGTTTTAAAAAGCGTGTTTTATTTTTAACTTTTTTTTTAATGTTGCAGCTCCTCTCACATCAGTGCGATTTTTGGACATACATATATATATACATATTTTATATATAGGGTTTTTAAGAAAACATTAAAAAAAGTATAACAATAATTAAAACATATCTTCTTAAGCAACAATTCACAAACCTTTGAGTATTTGCGTTAAACACGCCATTCTTTTAGTTTTGTTTATTTGTGTTTTTTGGTTTCACAACTTGTATAAAGTTTTACGATCTACAGATCTATGAGCTCTACGCATTTCCTATAATACTATGTTTTATAGCTATTTACGTTTTACAGTTATTTACAGCAGCGTTTAAGATTACCATAAAAAGAATACATAAGCTAAAATCTCACAGATTTTCCATTTCATGTCTTGCAATTTTTTCGATAATTCTATCGTTTATCACTTCTTTAACATTCACCGACCACAGAAAGTCGTAGTGATTCCAGTCTTCGTAGGGTATGCGATAGAGCTCCGCGCAGGGCAGCAGTGTCGCCAGATATTCCACGTCCTCCACCGCGGACATGTAGTCGTTGTTGCTATAGTACATGTTCACACAGCTGCTGATCTTTTCGATGTTGTAGGCGGGCGGCGTTTCCTGCTGATAGTACTTTTTGTTCAGCTCGACGCCGTGATCGTACTGACGGAAATCGCCCGAGTTGTACAGCTGCAGGTAGTGTATGATCTGCGTGGTGGAAGCGCCGGCGGGATGCGTCTCGCACACATTCGGCAGCAACGTCTGTCGGTGCGAACAAAAATAAATGTTAGTTTTCATATTTTTTCTTCGACAAATTGTTCAAACACTTACGTGATTTAAATGCCGCGTGCCCCAGCCGCCGATAAAGTCCAGTAAGCCCGAGCACAGGAACCGGAACGTTGACTCCACCGAGCACACGTACTCGCACAGCAATTTCTGTACGCTCGTAAGTGGCAGCAGTTCCATGCCGCCCACCACCCAACTTAGTATCGACGGATAGCCGAAGAAGAGGCCGCCCAGCTTTGAAAGCAGAAACGAATGATTGCGCATGAAGGCAATGGGCGCCAGCAGATGAACTGTCTTCACTTTCTCGTTGTACCACGGCAGCGTGGACATGAGCACGAAGAAGGTCGTGGTGCCCTGCGAGTGCGCCACAAAGTGCACCGAACTCACATTGGACTCGATCAGCACATAGTCGAGCATGGAGGCCAGATCGTAGACGCCGATTTCATGCCAGCTGAAATTCCAGAACTCGGACGAATCGGGATGCTTGTGCTTGTGCTGGCGCGAGTAGGTGTTGCCGCGCGCATTGCCCAACCACACATCGTAGCCGGCATCGGCGAACATGTACGCCAGCGAGTTGTCCGGCCCGTTCAGTATCCAGTCGTCGGAGGCGCACAGAATGCCGTGCTGCAGAAAGACGACCGGTTTGGTGGTGCGTGCCAGCGCGGTGGAATTGGTGCTGGAGCGCAGCTTCGGCGAATCGGGTATACGATAAATGGTGAGTATGTAGTCATCGAGAGTGTGTACGGTGTGCTCTTCGACCGGGTAGTTGTGATTGGAGATGATCTTGGGCTGAAATGGTGGAGCAAAAGTGGGAAAGTTTACTTTATTGAAGGCAGTAGGAAGTTGGAAATGTATATATATAAGTACTTATATATATATGTATATTTGTATTGACAGGGGCGGATTCAGCCAAATTTTTTGGGGGATTTCAAAAAGTAATTCTTTAATATTCATAAAATACCTTTTGGATTGTATGTAATTTGAAGTCGATTCTAATATTTCGGGGAGTTTCAACCCCCAAAACCCCCCTGAATCTGCCACTGGCCAGAGACAAGACTGTGGTGATTACACTCTGGTACAGCTTTTGGCAGTTAAACAAGTTGTGGGTATGATTTGACATATGGCAGTTTCTCTATGGAAGTTTCTCGCTAAGGATTACTGGATTCGAGTACCGTCTCAACTTACACTAAATAAAGCCAACAAAGACAACAAAAGACATTCGATACAAGAGATATACAGTGGGAACATGGATAAAGAGTAATCAAAGTTCAAGGAATAGGGGTATTCACACTGAGCTCGTTACTTTGTTAGTTCGATGCTCAGTTGAAATTTGCGTGTATTTTGTTTTGTAAAAGTACCAAACAAAAACAAAATACACATACAAAACTACCGATTGCCGATCTACCAAAGTAACGAGCTCGGTGTGAATATTCCTTAATTTTTGGCCTATAACTTAATCTCTCAAACTTCCAATCAACAATCGCTTTTTGATCAACCACTTCAATTTGAATCAAATTGGCAAATCGACCAATTAGCCAAAATGATGTACGCTGGCAGTGTTTTAGCCAAATTCACACATTAATGTTATTCAATGTAAATTATGAAATGTCAAACATAAAGAATACCGACTGAAACATTTCCTCTACCACCCAACAACGCATACAATGTGCACACAAGCTAAAAGTTAATGGCCCGCTTAATTATTTAAAACATCCAGCGACGTAGCGAGTCAATTAAATGCAGGCATTTAATTTTAATAGGTGGCGTGTGGCCGATTCTAAGCACACAATGTCAAAGCGTACGTTGCTTTGAAGTGTGGCTGAAAGTTGCTTCTTTAATGAGAGCTGAATAAAATGAAACGTTGACGTATTAATGATTAATTAAATACGCACATGCCGGGCTAAAGTTGAAACACTAAGGAAAATCCACAGGAAGCAGTTGTCAAGTGTAAACAACGCATAAAGCTCGCATCAAATACCCCAACAGCTGATCGATGCGCGCTGATTAGTAATGAAAGCGCTCGCGCTCCACCAGCCAAAGTGAATGCGCTGTGGGAGAACATTCGACGCCATACAGTCAAAGTCCGAGCGAGTAAAATGACGCAAAAACAACTGAGAGACGTTGCCGACAGACAGTTTATTGATGAGTTGGAGCAAGAAGGAGAATGGGGGGGGTTCGAAAAGTGAACGCGCCGCAATCATAGCGAAACGTCAGACACCAACTGATTTTGTTTTTAAATTTATACGACGCGTTAGTTGAGAGCGCTTGCAACATTTTCTCTTCGATAATAATTTTTTTAATTAATTTAAATTTTGTTGCTTTATTGCGCCTTAGGGCCGTTTTTCTTACAAACATACTCACACTAAAATCAGATAGACAATGTTATCAAAATGTTTGGGCAATTTTTGCCAAAAACCATCAACACTCTCCGCCACACACTTCTACCTAGTGATCGCACAAGTTTGCGTTATTACGACAAGTTTTGACTGTTGGTCAGTTGTGCCATACGTTGCGGCCAAAGTGTTTGGGAGCTGACGTTGCTTACTCATAAATGTCGGATTTTTTTGCCTTCTTTTTTTAACTTTGACGAGCCGGTAAATACTGCGAGTCCCAAAAGTAAGTGGGACACACTTCTTTCAGAGATACAAGAAAATGCTCATCAAGCATTTTATATAGGATCTGTTTTATTTTTCTATAAAGAATAGAAAACGTCGTATGTCACTTTGCGTTGGATGCTTAGGTTACAAAGAAGAGACAAAAATAAAGTGGCATTATCAATTTGAAAGATCACCTCGAGTGTAAGGAAGTCCATATGATGGACATATGAAAAGTCGACGGAACTAATTACGTTAGTTCACTTCAGTTGACTTGAATAAGTTTAAATGATATGAGCTTTTTATGGTCTATTTTGTATAAAATTAAGTTCAAGTTCATTAACAAAAAATATCGGGGAGATAAAGAAACAAAGAAAAAGCCACATCTCCAACTCCAAAGATCAAATGGTGGCTTGGTGTAAGCAATTCAAGAGGCGAAAAAAGCATGAAAAGGTCATTTGATAGAGAATTCAGTAATGAGTTGATGGAATCAGTCATGTTAGTTCAAGCCGGGCTACATGAATAAATTTGAGAGTTATTAGCCTTTATATAAATGTATGGATGGAAGAGGGGAAGAGAAAAACAAAATAATGACATATTCTCAAGTCGAATGATTAAGTCGAAGCGAACCAAATATGTATATGAAGGTCCTTTGGTAAAAATTCAAAGAATTCAATTAACATCCAAAAAATGTCAGAATAGATTTCGCTAGAAAGTTTGTCTATTCAAAGGATATACGCGTTTGTTCGTGTTAAAAAAAAAAAATTCAAATTTACCAAATTATGAATACAGCGGTTTCTGGATATAGTGAACTAATTATTGCAAGGCCTGTTCACTGTATTGAGGTTGTTCACTATACTAAGGCCAACATTTTTGTTCAAAAACTCGTTTTATTTGCTCAAAATACACTTTTTGTTTTTTGCTTGAAAATTGTTTTCTATATTTAGAGGCTCAATGTCGAAATTTGGGTGTTCACTATATCGAGGTGTTCACTATATAGGGGGTTCACTATACCCAGACACGACTGTATTTTGAATTGAGTATAAAAGTTATAATGAATGTGAATATAGTAAAAAAGGCAGAACTCTCAGATCAAATGGACTGAAATACATTGAATAATTGTAAATAAAGAAAAATTGAACAAATAAATTGGAGTAATAAAGTCAACTAATAAAGTAAATTGAACTAATAAATTCATTGAACTAAAAAAAAACTGTATATTTAATCCAGTCTTGAATTTATAGCAAATCTTTGCTTAAAAAACCATGTGGCAGCCGATACCAGATCAAAAAGTAATACTTTCTAGAAACAATATGCAATGCATGCAACTCTCAAAACTTGTAGGTTGAGAGCTGAGTAAAAGAGAAAAGTTTTTAATAAAAAAGTGTCACCAAAAAAATCCAAAAAAATTCCCATCTACTTGACCAACAACAAACAAATGATGACAAATACTTTTAGTACACACTGTAAAAATGATGATGAGGTGATTCAGTGGCGCGTTTGTGAATTTTCTCAAATTTTATAGTCGCATATCTTAGTATAACAATTGTATTTACATATAGTAAATGGCTATAGAATGCAAATTATATTATCTTTTGCGCGGAAATGATCGGCCAGCACAACACATGATTGCCAGGCCACAGCTGTTATTAAGTCTCGGCGTTATCAATTTATAAAAATTATAACACTGACATACTTAATACTTCCCTTGCAACCGTATGTTTGTCTGCCTGTATGTTGTATGTCTGTGTATTGGTCCGTCTAAGTCGCATTGAACATATTATTTTTTATTTATTTATAAGGAAGTGTTTGTTTGTTTTTCGTTTGCAATTTTATAGTTTTTGCAAATGCAACTCACATTTCTAAACGTATGTTTTTTTTTCGTTCTTTACCAAAGAAAGCAAACGATATTTCGCTTTGTTGTTGCTGATTTGTTTTGTTCTGTCTCTCTGTCAATTTCTGGCTTATACGCACGTAGCATTAAAATTCAAGGTTAAATATGTATGAATGCCTCTTTTTTGGCATTTCTTTGTTTTTATCATTTTTATGAACATGCACAAATATTTTCGTTTACTGGCATTCAAGCAGAGATTTTAAATTGAATTTTATTTGGGTTTTGCGTAAGTTGACGTATGTATGAAATTTTTATTGGGGCAGCCATAATAAATAACATTTAAAATTAGTTTTCTAAAAATATTCGCGTATGTGAGTTGATTGTCAGGAAAACGAAACATACATTTGGCACATATAAAATTATAAATTAAACTCGACTCTGCTGTGCGTTTTTGCATAAACCACAACAGCGTCAACCCATGTTGTTTGTCATTTTGAGGCTGAGATCATTCAAAAATAAAAGTGATAAGGAAAATGATTTAAATTATTTAGCGAGGCAATGCATAACAATCACAATAATGATTGCAACAACATCATTCTCAGAATACTAAGAAGAAATGGTGTGGTTGGTATAAATTTAAATGCATGAACCCTGAGCAGTAACAATGCAAAAGCCAGACGAGTGGTAGCAAAGATCCATTTATTTATTGTAATCAAGACAGTGCGCGCCAGCGAATTTTGTGTTTGTTGTAAATTTGGCAAAGTGAGACACGGTGTTGTTGTTGTGCGCCAAATGGGAATAACAACTGATAGTACGTGGCATTTCATTTGTGCCTTTTGCAATTAAGTAGGAAAATAATAGAACCTTTCCTGTTTAAGAGATGTAAGATGTATGTATGTTCATATGTACCCTATGAGGCCATAAAAAAAATATGAATGAGGTACATCAATTAGACATTAGAACTCAACCTAACCTAAATCTGGTCTTACAAGTTTGGTGGGGAATCATTCGATATTACATGATTGTGAGAAGCAATTAGTTACTAGAATTTTGTAATACTTTATTGTTACAAAATGTTATGAGGAAACTATTCAGGCTGTTATTCTATATTCATTAAATATTACAAAAAGCTCTTTTCAATTAAAAGTTGTTGCTGGTTACTTTTACTTGGCAATTAAGTGGGAAAAAGGTGAAAAGACAAAAAGTTGTTGCACTTCAAAGATACTTAAGTAACACTTAAGACACTTAAGTTTGAAACACTATATTTGTTTTAATAAAAAGCGTAAGTATAATAAAAAATAAAATAGATTAAAAAAAACAATTTTAATGACTTTTGAAAAATTTCTTCAAAACCTTACTAAATCATTTGCTTCTTGATTCCATTTAGAATAAGATTATTCATCAAAAACAAGGAATCTAAAAAAATTACAAAAAAAATATTTTAATAATTTATGGGCCATTTCTTCAATACTTATCTACTTTCTTTGTGTCTTATTCTTATTTAGAACAGCATAGGTCCACTCATGATTTTCCAAAAAATCGATTGTTTTTATTACATTTTCTAAAAGTATAACATTTCAAAAGTATTCCCTGAAATTTTTAGATCAATCGGACTATTATTCGCCGAGATATACAACTTAGAACACACACCTTTTATCTGCATGTAAACTATACTCAAAACTTTAAACGCGTTTTTCTCGAAACCACGTTTTCGAAGTCGGTGATCACTGTAACTCGAAAACGGCTGCATTGATCCGCTTGAAATTTTAATGACTTATTTTACATATAATTGTCCTCCGGATGGACGAAGGATTTTTTTGTACGATGAAATTTTTTTGTACGATGAAATTTTTTTTTTTTATAGCGGAAAAGGTGACGACAATTTGGGTAAAAAAAATGTTGACTTTGAACGTCCGCCATGTTGCGACAAAACAAAATATGAACAAACCCTTCGTCCATCTGGAGCATCAACTGATTTACTAAAGATCCCCGTTCGTTTTTTTGGTTTCAGATGATCCAGACTGCTGCAATCGTGATCACCGCAAAACGTCTTTTTTTTTGGTGTCTCAGCAAATTGACTATATCTCTTAATATTACGTACATTTTGACATGAACATTTTTTTGTAACTTCTTGAAATGTGTATCTTTAATGTACAAAAAGATTTATTCATAAATAATAAAACCCGTCTTCAGAAAAAATTTGCAAAAAAGCGTTCTTTTTTTGCCTTACAAGTGGACCTAACCTTCGAAAACAGAGAAACTCAACAGTATTTTTTTTAATATTTTTCGTTTTTGAGCAAAAAACAATTAAAGTGTTTAAACAAAGTGTTAAATTTAAATCATTTTTTAATTAAATTAAATTAATGGCCATTACTTTTATCTCAAAATATATGCAGAGCTGCTAATCTATTGATTTCTAATCTACGTAATACACTCAAGACTTTAACAAATTTCGTTTCGTTTTGTACTTTAAACCAACAGGTGATAATTTTCACACAGTTTTGTCATATAAATTTCTATTTGTAGATTAAATAATTTTGTAAGTGGCTGTGAAAGTGAGCAAAAAAAGCTGCTGACATGTTTTACAACTGCCATACTGAACTTAATTCTAGATCAGCTAAAGAAAAGAAAGATGGTTGAAAAAGATTCACTTTTACTTAAATTTTGTATGCTTTTTGAATACTGTTCACTAAGGAAAAAATAAGAAATGAGATTTTCATGGACTTCTAAATTTGCTTGGGTACTAATGATAGGTTTGGAGTTGATATTCAGCTCGAAAAAATCTGTGGTCAATAATCAGTCAGTAATATTAAAAATTCAAACAAGCCCACAAACAATTCATGACAGATGCTCCAATAAAAAAATTGATAATCTGAACAAAAAGAGAAGAAAAAAAATGTCTGTTTTGAGTAAACAGATGTTAAAGGAATATATAGAAACATCTGTACTTAAATTCAATTCTCTTGATTTCATTTATTTAGTATTTCTATTTATTATATTTCTTATATTTCTTATTTATATTTCTTTTTTATTAATATTTATTTTTAAAATTTTAGATCTATTTTTCTAATTTTTCGATCTTTTGATCTTTTCACAAACATTGGTGCTTCAAGTAGTTTATATATCTTTGACTAGTGTTAAACAAATTTAGAACTATTTGCTTACAAACTGTATTGTAGACAGATCGTTCAATATACAAAAATTTATGACATTGATTCAATACTTAAATCCACGTTTCTTTAATTTTAAATTCTAGCACTTTTCGATTACCTGTTACTAGCACAACTCTTACTCATCTCTATATGACGTTTATAAAATCGGTTGAAATAAATCAGATAGAAAGATTACAATAATTGCTCTAATAAATCTTATCAAATCCAAAATTAACCTTCAAAAGTGATTGAACTGCAATAATATTGTACTGCTGCCAAAAATATAGAGATATCATAGCTTATCGTACTACGGTGTCTAGTAATTCGATTAATTATTGTACGAATGCTTTCTTTCATAATTTGAAAAGCCATTTTAAAAAGTACATACATTTTTAGTTCGAAATACCTACATTGGTTTACAGTGGGAATGGCTATAGTTTCTAGTGAATAGTTTTCAAGTAACCCTTTCGTAAGTTTGTTGCCATATGGCAACATGGTACTTTGTGGACGTCTATACCCTCTATGGCTTCAAACAGAAATGTTATATTGGTTCTTACAATAGTTTGATAGGCGACCGCTTAAACTACCTACCAACAATAATCTGATATTTTAGGAATAATAAAAAAATATTTTACTGAATATTTGAATTTAAAAAAGATAAGTACAGTCGTGTCTAGGTATAGTGAACCCCCTATATAGTGAACACCTCGATATAGTGAACACCCAAATTTTGACATCGAGCCTCTAAATATGGAACACAATTTTTAAGCAAAAAACAAAAAGTGTTTTTTAAGCAAATAAAATGAGTTTTTGAACAAAAATGTTAACCTTGACATAGTGAACAACCTCAATATTGTGAACAGGCCTTGCAATAATTAGTTCACTATATCCAGACACCACTGTATACACTTTCTTTGATGTTATATCTGTACATAGTAAAGAAAGAAGAAGCAGAAAACAATGAGACATATTTAATTTAACTTTTTTACTTCAATTCAGATATATTTTTTCAAATATTTTTGCAGAAGTAAATGAAGAAATATTCCAGTTTTAATTATTTATCTAACTTTAATTTATTAATTTTTATGTTTAAGTTATTTTTACAGCCAGAATGATAAGGTTGCTGTCATGTGAGAACACTCTAAGAAACAAATTAAAAAACTTATTATGAGATGTTGTTGTTGTAACCGCACAAAAACTAATTCAAAGAATTTAAAATGCTATCTTTTCCCAGTAAAAACTGTAGCAAAAGGGTTAATCATTTCTTATTTATATCTGAGCAACAATTAAGAATGGAACATTATTCACATCAGAGAAATCAATTTATTTCAGACAGCATTTCAATAAGACAATTTGTAGACAATTTCAACACCAGCGAAACAAAATTTAACATACCCAAAGCAACCACACACACACACACACACACCCATCCATACAAAATTCGCAACCCTGTGCGCTCAGCGAAAATCCAAATATTCTAGATCGCACCCATTCCGCGCTCTTTGTTGCGCTCATTTCGGCCGGCAACCACTCATTAATCGCTACTTCCGTTTTCGCGTCGCCGTCACAAGCACTCATTCACTCGTTTACGCGCCAATTATGACACTTACCGTAACTTTAAGCGCTTCCGTGTGCGTCAGCTGCGTGTCAAAGAGCAGCAGCGCAGCCAAGTACGCCATCAGCGTGACCGCCTGTGCGCCTTGCAGCGACCAAATTAACTTTTGCAATTTGCTGCTGCACATTTTTCGACGTTTTACACTTTTTCGCACACTGCTCGTCACTGCGTGGGGCACTGCAAACTCAGCCAACGGACAGCCAGAAATTTTGTTTGGTTTTGAAACGTCAAAATACAAAAGTGAGCAACAATTTGCGCCCCGTTTGCTGTGAAATGTTGAGTTGCGTTGTGTTTATTTTGCCGCTGTTGCTGCTGCTTCTTCTTGTTTTGTGATTTTTTGCACTGTTTGCTTTGAGTGTTGGTTTTTACATCGTTAACGTGTGGCAATTGCGATTGCGCGCGTTTTACGTTTCTTTTCAAAATAATAATTGTTATATTTTGATTAGGAAATTTGCAGTTATTTTTTTAATATTTTTTAATTACAAATCACAAAAAAACACTGTACAAAAAATTGAAGTAAAACGTCGAGTGTCTATACGAAAGTGTAAAAAACAAAAACTGCTAAAAAGCCAACCGAGTGTTAGTGACTTGTGGGCTGGTTAGGGGGTACAGTGTGCGGGAGTTGATAGACGGGCGCAGTTGCATTGGTGCGCTTGCACTATGCGTGTTCGCGCGTTTCCAAAAATGCCACTTGGACGCGTTACACTGTGCTACTCGCTGGCCGCTGGGGTAAATGCCGCTCGATCGATCGTTGCTGCTTCGCTAGTTCGCACTGGCGCGTCCACGCCGCTGACCTACTTTAAGTGAACTGAACTGGACTGACGAACGCTGCCGTATGTTTTGGCCCGCTAATGCTGTGCGCGACTGCCACCGACTGACGCGGCCGCTGACTGCTGTTGCTCTCTGCTGGTTAGATTTCGTTGTCGTCTTTTGCTTTTCGGCTTTTGAATGACGGCACCGTGCGAAAGGGGGTTTGACTGGGCGGTAGCAGAGTTGTTGTTGTTGTTGTGGTTACAGTAGTAGTTGTTTTTGTATTGCGTTGTTTAGCGATTACTTTGATTATCATTATTGTTGTTTTTATTGTTGTTGTATTAGTTAGTTGTTTTACTAGTAAGTTGTTGTTGTTTTTATTAGCTTAACGGCCAGTGCATTTGCCTTTGTCTTTGCGTTTGCCGCTGCTTTTGCTTCTGCTCGATCTTCTTCTTCCACTGTCCACTATTATTTAACGTTGCGTTCAACGTGTGTCACTTCTCGGGCTGTGTCGTTTGTTCATGCTAATATAATATTTATTAATTTTTTGCATTGCTTGATTGATATTTGTTGTTTTGTTATTGTTGCCGCTTTGTTATTGTTATGTTCACGCTCGCTGTCAGCTGTGGCTTGCGCACTGACGATGGCCTGTCGCGACCACTTGCTGCTAGTTACGGCGTTGACTCTTTCTTGTTTTTATTATTGTTGTGCAGCTGTTATTACTACTGTAGTTGTTGTAGCAATTACACCAACAACAACAACCTTTCACTATGCGTAATAGTTTTCTAATCTTCGGTTTTCACTGTTGTTGTCGACTTCTCTCTTTACGCTTTAAAATTGAAAAACAAAGTGCACACACACACACACTTTTATTATGCAATTTGCTTAAATGCGTTTCAAAATTTCTGAATAATTAATTTTCGCACTTGTTCCGTTGCGTTTGCGCTGCGCACTCGCTCGAATCAATAATAGCGATGGCCAGCATTTTTGTGCTATTGTTGTTATTCGTTTCAAGGTGCCAACAACAACAACAACTACAACAATACAAATTCGACATTCAACTCTGTTTCTCTTCTTTGATCCTTTCGAAGGTCTTTTGCCTTGTCTGTTCCATTCCCACTACTAACCCGTAAGGTTGTTATTCTTTGTTGTTTCTTTTGTTGTTGCTCTTTGACTTTTGTAAGTTACTGATTTTTCGTGGGAAACCGACAGCAGCTAATTGAACAAAATTGACGCATGCCGGCACCCAGGCTAACTGCAATTAGAAAGTCAACCCTGAATTGAGTAGAAGGAGTATGCACTCAGTTACCGACGGACATTACGGTTTCCTTCCAGTTGACACTAATGGCGCATTTATGAAAGTAGTCGAAGAGAACGATTTTGTTAATTGTTAAATTAAGTCAAAAAGTACTAATTGGATTTCGGTTAAGTCAATTGTGAAAATTCGAATCAATCAGCTGCTCGGCCAATGAAACGTCTTCAAAAACTGTCGTAAGTAAATCAGCCAATTACGCATAGAAAACAAGCCACTTAATAGTGTGGGGACACACAAGCCACAGATTGGGTGTGTCTGTCTGCCAAATGCCCATAACGCGTCAATTTCAGCCAATCGATCAATCGGTGCCATATTGCGTGAGAAGCGGTTTCTTGTCTTTGGTGCACAACAACAACTAATGCATTCATAGTATTTATCGAAACTTGTTGGCTGTTGTTGGTGACAGAAACGGAAAACCTGCTCAATGGTTGGTTGTAAAATGAAAACTACTTTCGAGTAAAATTTGCACATAATAAAATAAAAAACCAAAAAAATATGAAAACAAATTTCCTTAGTAGTTTTTAAACACGCTGCAAATCTTCGCATAGAAATCTAATGTCTGCCGACAGGTGCTCTGGCAACAAGCGCCGCTGCGTGTTTGCAAGAGACTTGACTGTTTGGCGCATAGTGGGCCGGACTGTTGGGCCTTTGACTTGAAATGTTTTGGGCTTCAAGTGATTGGAAAGGGGTTGCAATTAAATGTGGAGTTGGTTTTCTCAATACAATAAAGGGTGTGCACACCCAGATCGGGACACTTGTTTTCTTTAAGGTGTTTAAGGTCTTTAAGGTATGAGTCCATATATATTTAAGGTATGATATAGTGAATATTTATTTCTATTTTTTTCCTCCGTATTTTTGCACGAAAAAATCGTACACTTTTTTAGACCCCCACAACCATTTCCTTCTAAACTCTTCTTCTGTCGATACCCTTGCATCACTCTTCTTTCAAATGCCTATAACTATAGACCACTAGTTTTCGATAGGGCGGAGTTCCGGGCTGTTTGGCGGATCACACTCGCGTTGTCCATATTCCATCCCATATGGAGAATATTATCTTCATACCACTACCGAGTTTTCCTGGAGTAGTGGCAAGTAGCCAAGTCAAGCCAAAACAACGGTTTTGATGTGTGGCGACGAATGAGAGGCAGCAGTCTCTTTCCGAAGCATTCTTCCCAGTAAATATTGCCATTCATTGTACTGACTGTAAAAAATAGGGTTTTTTTTAACACCGTACAAACAGATGGCTTGCCAAACCATGGTCTTCTTTGGGAATTTTGCCCTTGATTTCACCTTGTATTCAACATCTTGGCGATTCGTAGCTGTATACAAATCTTGCACAGCTAGAATGTAAAGTTGTTGAAGCAGTATGTTTTATCATCCATGATCACACAACTGAATTTCGTTAGCAAATTTTCGAACAAGTTATTCCAACGGTGCTACACGGTGAGATTTTGTTTCGCGTCCCGATCTGGTACTACTTGAGCCTTGAAACTCTTCAAGCTTGCTCGCCTCTTGGCTTTCTGGACGAACGATGACGATTTCTCGACGATTTAAGCCAACGAACGACTTGACATTCACGGATTTTTTTGTAATGCGGCAATCACTTCGTGCATCTAACATTCACCTCCACTACCCGCCTTACGATCAAACCTCAGCCTTTCATTACAATTTTTCAACACTTTACTGCATGTCGATGGTGCAAAATGTAGCTTTTTTGTAATTCGGCGTATAGTGAGGTTAGGATTCGTAGTGTGTTCGTGCAAGATTAATTTTCTACGTTCGTATTCGTTTGCCATTTTCTTACTAATAAAACGGGTTTTGCAAATTTTGTTTAATTGAGTCATGGAGTACTTACGTCTAAAATTTTACTTTTCAAAGAGTTTTATTTTAAAAGATACAGGGGTTTTAAAGTGTCCCGATTTTGGTGTGCACACCCTTTAAATAAATAAGTGAAAAAAATGTGTGCTTACTTAGCTGCAACTTTTTTTTAGTTATTTGTATTTCTTTATTCTCTTCTTTCTATTATAAACTAAAAACAAAAACAATCTTAATTAATTAAAAAACTTCCCATTTTAGCACATTAAAACAATGCGCAATATTGTGCAATATTTTGCACAAAGAAAGTATAGTTTGAAAATTTATGCCAATTAACAAACGCTAGAAAATTGTTCTTCCTCTTTGTGTCTTATCACATTGTTAGCACTTTTATTTGACAGTTGTATATTTTATTACTTTCTGATAATGACCAGTGCAAAGGTTCAAGTAAATCATTTGGCGCAAAATTTCATCAACCATGGCATCATTGTTGGCAATGAGTAATACGAAAACATTAGACATTACGCATATACAACAATATAGAACAACAATACCATTGCAAACATGTGTGTGTAAAGATTAGGTTATTATTTCAAAAAGTTATTGATTTGTTATTTTTAAGTCGCCATTTTGCATACTTTCCTGTGTAGGAGTGCGCAAATTTCTTCATTCAAAATGATTAGTAAAATTATTCACATAAGGCAATTTTGATCTGTATGTATTGCAAGTGTTGTAATGACCAGGTGAGTAAATGTATTGGGCGTGTATGACACAACTCAGTGACTGAGATCATCTCTGGAACTGCTGATTTAATTGTTTACAGAGATTTTGAATCATTAGAGACACCGAAGTTTACTAATTTTGATGTAATAATAATGAATGACTAAAGCTTTTTTAATCAATTACTTAGATTTTTTCAACCATTTGCTGTTTTCTATCATTTGCTGATAATTAGATTTGTGATGTTTGACTGTTTGGTTTTGTAATATTTTACATATTTTCAAATATATTTTGCTAGTCTTTCTTGATCCTAATCGTTCATAGAGCACAGAAATATCGTTTGGGTTTATCTTTGGTGTTCTGGCATGAATTATTTTTGGTTCAAGTAAAGAAATGATGTGAAGAATTAAGAACTCAGTGTAGAAAATGAACAGATAGGTTAGGGAGAGAACGCAAATGCTGAACCTCATTGACAATTGTCTTCGAAATATGATATTTTTTCTGTTCCTACTTTTCTTCTGGACGCAGTACCAATGATCCCAATGACTGAGTGTTTTGAAAGACATAGCTTTCCCTCTAATCATTATCAAATTATTAACCTATCTGTTATCTAAAAGCAGAAGCGAAATCAGAAAAATATTTTAGGGGAGTTTCAAAAAGTTATTCTTTAATATTCATAAAAGTTTATGTTAAGTTGACCCGGAAGGTTTTAACCACCAAAACCAACCCTTGAATTCGCTACTGTCTTAAAGCAACGCGATGCTCATCTGGGTATCCTCTGAGTGGTTGGTCTTCACAAAATAAAAGGTTAAAGATTGGAAAACGATGAAACTAACCAGTGGCGCACACAGTATATAACTTTGGGAGGGCCGGGGGTTGCGTAGAACTTTTGAGCTTAATTCCATTTGAAGCTGTATTTTGCACTGTGTGACACTGAAACTCACCACCACATGTTTTTCATTACGAAAATAAAATATTGGAAAGTGATGAAATGATGTTACGGATTGGCAAATACAATTTTTTTATATTGAACGAGAGTTGTTTGATATTTTTTTTGGATTGGCAAGTTTATCTAAGTGCTTTTTTTGTTTTTTGTATTGACTTATATTTGCTTTCTATTAATTTGTTGTTTATTTCCTATTAATTTGTTTGTTTACTTCTTAATAATTTTTGTTTGTTTAACAAAATTCTTTCCAATAATTTTGAATTATGATTCGATTACCATACGAATACCCAATTAATAATGTTACAAAATACTACTACTACACACTTTCTTTCTACTACTACTACTACTTTCTTTCTACTACTACTACTACTAGGGGAATTCTTTGTAAGGTGCCACCCCATAGCTTTTGTGCGCATAACTCGTTAGAAAATTAACGTATCGCCAATTTTAAGATACCGTTGGAAAGAGGATTTAATGAGCTATGATCCAAGGTAACACTTTATTTGAATTTTTCGTGAATACGATGAAAGTGTTCAAAATCGACATCCTAAAATTTTTTAATGTAAAGTGCCACCACCTAAAAAAACCGCTAAAAACGTAGAAATCTCAAGTAAAAATGCATGATTTAGAAAATTTACGAAAGATTATTGAATTTAATTTGAATTGAATAGAAAATAACTGAAAGCAAATTGCAAATTGAATGGTAACGAATAAAACGAATAATTGTATGGAAATTGATAAAAAAAATGTATTCCTCATGATAGGATTAGAGAAAACTTGACTAAGAACACTTTAAATTCATTGTAATGACGATTCCGAGCAATAAAAAGTCATTTTACCGATATAGGACCACAAAACAATGAAAAAAGGGGGACTTGCAAAGAGAAAAAGGTGGCACTTTACATTTCCACGTCATTTTGGAAATCATTGAATAAATTTGTTCCTTTTACGATATGCTCGGATATCATTTCGGATTATGAAAAAGCATTAAAAATTAAGTCCAACACTGACCTTACCTTACCTTAGTTTTTTATAAGTTTTTGGTTACTTTTTCACTGCAAGAAAAACCTTCTGTTGTCATTTTTATGTTTGTTATTAATCAAATTTGACACTTTTATTTACCCAGACCGGGTATTGCATCTGTTCCCTCAAAAACCACATTAAAATTGATGTTGACATATATACCTTAAGTGACAATAGGAATTTTTTTCTTGGAATCCTGGAACGTCGAAATAGAGCAGCGGTGGCACCTTACAAAGAGTGGCACATTACAAAGAATTCCCCTACTAATTTCTAGTTCATTTAGGCATTTCTATTCCTGAATGTTTTTTTTCGTTTTAAACTTTGTTAGACAATGTTAGCTCAGTTCGAGAGATGACTTGATCAACTTTATATAGACTGCTACTAACGCCCACTAAGCAAACCTTAGGTACCCTAAGCGAAAGACTTTAATTTCTTTAGAGATAATTGAACACACAAGTCACAAGTCATCTTGTTTTTTAAAACAAATATATATATTATAACTTTATTTTAATTCCCATTAAAAAGTACAGCCTCTGCCAGCCGTAGGGTCAGACATGGCAAAGAGATCTATTTATAATTTTAAGAAATCTATTACGTCGACAAAAATTGACTAAAACCTTCACTTTTGACTTTATTAAAATTGTTTATAAGCTGTGTTAATGATATGTCTGGTGCAGTCATACATAATCAGTGAACATTGCCAAAAACCGAACTAAAATCTGACTTTTGACTTTATTAATATTGTTTTTCAAACTTTGGGTTAATATTTTGCCCTTTTGTTTCACTAAAATTCGACTTACAATCCGTGTTTTGACTTTGTTCAAATTGTCAATAAACCTTCGTTTTCGATAGTTTTCGATTCGACAAAATAAAAATCAACTAATGAATGACTGTTTTTCATTAAGTATTTTGTTTACCTTTCTTTAAATTCAATACATTTTACATTCTTTTCAATGTATTTTCTAGTGGCAACACTTAATTCTTATACAATTATGCAACAAAACTACATTTATTTCATTAAACTTTGATGCAGCTTTATTATTGGAAAGTCTTTCTTTGTTGATTTGTTATTTTTTCACTTTTATTCGTTGTATTCTACAAAATTTCCAACATAACACTTTCACACCGCAATGCTTAATGAAGCTTATGCAATCAATTGAATACTTAAAAAAAATTTAAAATTCTAGTTTTTCATCAATATTTCAAGTATTCTGCTTTATTAGACTTTTAGCGCGCGCGCAAGAAATTTCGAAACTTGTAAAACTTTATTGTTTCGCAGCAGCGTGGCGCAGCGCTTTGATCGTAACTCGCTTCAAGACTGGCTTCTGGATTCTCGCTGGTAGCCGTTGGCGACTTGGCAGCTTTAAGGCCTGGCCGGGTTTCCGTGTGCAATGAGGCGGAGCTTTTGCTAAATGACGGATAGCACTGGAGACCTGTTGTAGCTTTTGTTTTAGTTTTTTTGTTTAGCTTGTAGTTTCATATTCCGTTTAAAAATTGAATGACATTTTACTGTATGTGTTTTTGTTATTGTTTACAATTTCAATTGAGCGTTTGGGCTTGTAATATATGCGAAATGGGTGCCGGCTTTAATAGGCCGGCAGAAATGCAAAACAATACTATTAAAATTTATTACATATAAATATATGTGTATGCGTGTGTAAACTTGCCATATTATGTCTAGTTGTAAATTTTCATAAAACAACTTCCATATGTAAAATACCAATAAGCTATAAATATATATGGCGAGCGTTGGCGGATGCTGCGGGCCGCCGTTGCTGTCGCTCGCAATTAATCAGTTTTCACACGTTCATTGCTTTATTAGAAAAAATACAAAAATATTGAATTCATTTATTTGTGTAAGGTGTTTTGGCTATGGTGTGATTTTGCATATTCGCCGAGTGTGAGCAATCAAAAGTGGGCTCGCTCTGGCGCATCAGAGAGTTCTCCACAGTATAGTCCAAAGTCCACATTGCTGACTTTTTGTTTACCTTAAAATTCTATTTGCATATGTCCAATGAATTCCAAGTTATTTGCGCTTTTTTAATTTTTTTTGTTTTGTTTTTTTGTTTCTTTAGTTTTTTTTTTTAAGTCTGTATGAGCTAATCTGTTTTGCAAAAAATTGTTTTCCATCTTGGGCCGGTCTGCTGCAGCGCAAAGTTGCAGACTTTGAACGAGTTTCGGTTTTAGTTTCAGTCTTTCGGCTACAATGTCAAGTTGAGCGATTCGTAGAGGTTAAAAAAGCGTTGCCGGCTGTTTTGAATGACATTAACTTTCAGTTTTATGTTTATGAATTTTGCATTAAAAACACATATCCGTGCGAAATTTGCATATTTATAGAGTAAATTGGCTCGATGTGGTCAAAGTGTTGATTCAGAAATATTTAGGTGGACAGTTTTATAACTAATTCTCTTTTTAATTTTGCTATATTTGTTTTTTTTTTTTATTTTTTAAATTCAAAGTGTAATATTCAATCTGTTTATATTTAAGTCATTTATAAACTATTTAAATTGTTGCTTTACGACTCAGTAAGTGTTTCTATACTTGCGAGCACAGTTGTCACTTTTGGTCCAAACCAAAAAAAAATTGGAAAAATAAATCAGCCAGAAAGTTTCGGAAGTTTCTAGAAAAGATCCTAGATAGTACCAGAAGGTTCTAGAAAAGATCCAGAAAGGGCCTTTGGAATATAGGAATTAGGAATTAGTCACATATGATAAAGAGATCAGGCAGAAAGTCTCGGAAGATTCCAGAAAAGATCTCAGAAAGGGCCTTTGTAATATAGAAATCAGGAATTAGTCACATTTGATAAAGAAACCAGCCAGAAGGTCTCAGAAGGTTCTAGAAAAGATCCCAAAAAGTACCAGAAGGGGCCTTTCTAATATAGAAATCAGGAATTACTCACATTTGATAAAGAAACCAGCCAGAAGGTCTCAGAAGGTTCTAGAAAAGATCCTAGAAAGTACCAGAAGGTTCTAGAAAAGATCCAGAAAGGGCCTTTGTAATATAGGAATTAGGAATTAGTCCCATTTGATAAAGAAAGCAGCCAAAAAGTCTCAGAAGGTTCTGATAAAGAAAATATAGAAATTAGGAATCACCAGCCAGAAGGTCCCAAAATAAACTGTTTTATATGGAAATTAGAATTAGTTACATATGGTGTAAATACCAGCAAAAAGGTCTCAAAAGGAAACCTTTTTCATATGCAAAGAAAAAAATTAATCAAATCCAGTTAAAAGGTTTGTCAAGTATTTTTGTAAAAGATACAATTTTATTTAATATAATTAAAAATATTATTTGTAAAAAATTGTGTACGCTAAGGTTAAACAAATGACCTTTTCTCTTCAACTTCAACGTCAATGCAAGAATAATACAAAGAAAAATATTTTCCAAAAATTAAAATTCTTAAAACAAGAATTTTAATTTTTTTGTAAGAAACTTTTTTATTAAAATTTACTTTTTTTAGAAACATGTTAAAATATTTACTTTATTTATTTTCCAAAATTTCAACCTGGTGTTATCTTTAAAATTTTTACTTAAAAAAACTCAATGAAATTTGTTATTAAATTAACAATTATATATGTTTTCTGAAGTTAAATAAATGACCTCCGTAATGCAGAAACAAAACAACAACAAAAATATTAATAACGAATTATACTAAAGCAATATTTTCCAGAAATCAAAGACAAACATTTTCATATTAAAATTTACACTTCTTAAAATAAATATTTGTATATTATTTTTTTTACAAAATTTCAACATGATGTTATGTAAATATATTTTAACTTAAAAAAAATCATGCAATTAAATTTTTCTTTTCTTTTTTTTTTTGTTTCTTTAAAATTATGCTTTTCTATAGTTAAAAAATTACCTTTGTTTTATAATATTCAAGCTGTTAATGTCTAAGTCATTTATAAAATATTTAAAGATTTGCTTTAAGTCTCAGTAAGTGTTTCTATACTTGCGAGCACGGTGGCCACTTTTGGTCCAAACCAAAAAAAAATTGGCCTTTTGTATTTCACTTGGGCGATTTTTTCGAAAACATAAAATAAGGACCATTTTTGTTTTTGTTTTCACTTTCGCTTTTTGTTGGGAAAATATTAGTAGAAAAAATGTTAGTTAAGTGGCAACCATGCTGCACTCTGCACTCTTCTACATCTCTATAAATATTTTCCCAAAATTAAGCAATGTGCCACTGTCCAGCGTTCTCGAGAAGCAGGAGGCGCATATTGGGCAGCAATTTGCTGTATACTGTAATCTATCTCCTCCGATCTCCTGAGTTTCAGTTGAAGTGAGGTCCCCTAATCCATTCCACAACTCTCCTCTCCTCTCTAATCCCTTCTTCTCTCCTACCTTTCCTCTTTGGGCATAGTTCAATGATCCCAATGAACTGAGTGCTATGGTAGACTTGTAGCTTTCCCTCCCACCCTCACATCATCCATCGTCATCATCATCATTAAGCAATGCGCCCTTGGCAACCATAGCCAACTGTTGAGGTCATTAGCTATTAGCAATAAAGCAAATATACGACAACAAATAATAAACAAAATTTCTTAGCTATTAAATCAAATTGCAGCCGCTACTGTTGGCGATAAGGTAAACTAAGGTAACGTCAACATTAAAAACAAATTGTAGATAATTGTTTTGAAAATCAAATGAAAGCCTTATTTGGTTGTAATTCAAATTGTTTGTATATTTTTGAAAATAATGTTGACGTTTTGTTGGATTTTGTGATTTAGATTACGAGCCGAACACTAATGACAGTTCGATAATCTGTAATGCATGGGTGAGCTGTTGACTAAGCTTTGTTTTGTTTCAAATTTAAATATTTTTGTGAGGGTAAAGTGCAAACTGAGTAGTGAGAGTGTGAGAAATTAGTTATATTTGAAAATTGAAGAACATGAAGAACTTATTGAAAACTCATCTTAAACCCCTCCTGCAGTCGAATTGTCTGCTTCAATTGGTTAGTAAATATATCCACTGCTTCTTTTTTCACCACACTACGCAACTGGAACTGATTACACTGGATTGCGGCGTAATTGTCAACAATTTTTTTTGTAAAATATATTTCTGTCGCAAAATGTCACACATTAACTTACAAACAATGCTTTTGTGTCGAAATTAAACGTCGCATTATGCTGAAACTTTTCGCACAACACATTTATTAGACTAAAAAATAAAAAATGCAATAACTACCCGTTTGCTGTTTAATTGCTCAGAAAGACAACAACACAAGTTGTTAATCGCAACCCAACCGTCAGCAACCCCTTACCCCTTCGAAATCCAACTCAACTACATACTTAATTTGCTTTCGTGCACACAAGTATGATTAACTTTAAAGTGATGGGTCCAAAGTGCCCACGCGCAATTTTTTTGCAAACAATTTCTTTTTGCATTTTGTTTGTTAATATTTTTCTTTTACATTCTCGTTTTCTTTTGCTTAGCTGTGTGGGTTGTTTTTTGTGTTAACTGTCAATAAACCGTGAAATTTTCAAGGTTTCAAAGTTATCGTTATGTTTTTTTTACGTATCGCTTATTGTACTTTTTTCCTTGTTCCTCAATTTCTTTGTCTACAAATGCGTTAGCGGAAAAAATTACCTTATAATAGTTTATAGTGTTTTCGTTGGTGACTTTTTTTATACTCTAATTTATAGTCATCCATTTTCTATCCACCATTTTTTAATACTTATGTACAAATTAAGAATAAGTCACATTTGATGACGCCATATTTAAAAAAAATGAGAAATTAGTCACATATGATGCAAATACCAGCCATAAGATCCCAGAAGGTTATATAAGGGACTTTTTAAGTATACAAATTATGAATTTTTCACATTCATCTAAAGAGATCAGGCAGAAAGTCTCGGAAGGATCCCAGAAAGTACCAGAAGGGGCCTTTGTAATAAAGAAATCAAGGATTAGTCACATATGATAAAGAGATCAGGCAAAAAGCCTCGGAAGATTCTAGAAAAGATCCCAGAAAGGGCCTTTGTAATATACAAATCAGGAATTAGTCACATTTGATAAGAAACCAGTCAGAAGGTCTCAGAAGGTTCTAGAAAAGATTCCAGAGAGTACCAGAAGGCCCCTTTGTAACATAGAAATCAGGAACTAGTCATATATGATAAAGAGATCAGGCAGAAAGTCTCGGACGGTTCTAGAAAAGAACCCAGAAAGTACCAAAAGCGCCTTTGTAATATAAAAATCAGGAATTAGTCACATTTGATAAAGAAACCAGCCAGAATGTCTCAGAAGGTTCTACTAAAGAAAATATAGAATTTAGGAATCACATATGATGAAGGGACCAGCCAAAAGGTCCCAAAAGGGACTTATTTATATGCAAATGAGAATTAGTTACATATGGGGCAACGACCAGCAACAAGGTCTCAAAAGATACAAGAGGAGACTATTTTGTATATGCAAATAAAAAAACTTAGCACATTCAGTTAAAATGTTTGTTCATAATTTTTGTGGGAGATAAAACTAATAATAATTAATAATATAATAATTACAAAATATGATTTGTAAAAAAAGTTTTGCACTAAAGTTAAAAAAATTACCTTTTCCCTCCAACTTCAAAGTCAATGCAAGAAAAAAAGATTCTAATTTCTTTTTTAATTTTTAAAAATTAAAATTTTTAAAATAAGAATTTAAAAAACTTTTTATTAAAATTCTCACTTTTTAAAAATATGTTAAAAATATTTTGTTTCAAAAAATCCAACCTGCTGTTATTTTTTTAATTTTAACTGAAAAAAATCAATTAAATTTGTTTTAAAATTTAGATTTATATCTTTTTTCTGAAGAAAATTATCTTCGTAACATTAGTGCAAAAACAAAACAACCACAACAAAATTAATAACAAATTATACTAAAACAATATTTTCCAAAAATTTAAAAAAAAAAATTTTTCATATTAAAATTTACACTTTTTAAAATAAATATTTGTATTTTATTTTTACAAAATTTCAACATGATGTTATCTTAATATATTTTAACTTAAAAAAAATCATGCAAATAATTTTTTTTGTAAATTATGTTTTTCTATAGTTAAAAAATAACCTTTGTCTTTTAACTTTAACTTCAATCTTTATACAAATAAAAGATTTCCCAAAAATCAAAATCTTTAAAATAAAAATTAACAACAATTTAAATGAAAACAGCAATATTAATAACGAATTTTACTAAAACCATATTTTTCAGAAATCAGAATTTAAAAAATGCTTTAATCTAAATATAAATTTAAATTTAAATTTAATTTTACAATTTTTATTTTTTTATTTTTTAATATTAATTTTAATTTAAATTTACACTTTTTAAAAGTATTTATTTATTTTACGCAATTTCAACCTGGTGTTATCTTTAAAATTTTAACTTAAAAAAATCATACAATTAAATTAAAAAAATTTAAAATAATGTCTTTCTTGAAAATCAGTGAATTTTGCTAAATCCATTTGGGGTGAGCAACCAAATAGAAACGAATTGGCATCGCCGGCTGTTGCCCTTTGCTAAGCGCTCAAGTCGCCGCGTACACAATAAGTTTAATTGAATTTCGAACAAATTGTTGTTGGGATTATTACTGAAACGATTGGCTGAACTTTGTACCCACTGGCTGTCGCACAGCTGTTCATTTGCAATGAAACGATAACGCCGACAAATTCTGTGTGCGACTTTTTCTCGCCCACTGAAAATTGTGAAACCTACCGCACACATACGCAAAAATTATCGCCGAACGTTATTTGCCCGAGAAAGCATTGAACTACGAAACTTATGAAACTTGAGCAAATTTAACTGTGGGCCGACTATGACGCGCCCAGTGCAAAGTTTCTGTTAATTCAATGGCCACAAGTTCTTTTACCTCTGGCGGTGTAAATATTGTGCTAACGCTTTGTTGTTGCCTTTTTGTGCTTGTACAATATTTCGTGTGTGTGGTTGTGTGTGTGTTATCACAACAAAGCGAACGCGTTCAGAGTGCTCACTTCAATGCTGCATTGATAATGAAATGAAAACTATTGTTGCAAATGTGCGGCACAAGTGGCCGCTGGTGGTGTGGCGCACGCACACTCACACACACACAAACAAACAATGATTGAAGAATGCTACTATTTGAATGCTGGCAAGTTGGAGCGGGTTATCAGTGCGCACTTGTTTTTAGTAGCGTGACTTTTTCCTGCTAATTTTTTATTGCTTTGTAATTATGTTTTTTTTTTGATGTTGGCCCACATATGAATGTGCAAAATGTGGCACATGGTTAGCCATAAAAATAGAATTCTTGAGCTTGAGAATGTTCGAGATGTTTATAAGGCGGAAGCTGTAATGTCAAAATGGTGTAAAAATAAAAACAAATCCAATGTAATAAAACTGTGTGCGACGTTAGGAGGAAATGGTTTGCGATAAGCGGCATAGTCGTAGTTTATGTCGTCGCTTAATCAGTTGTAAGGACTTGGCTGCCCATACTCGTATGAGAATGAATGGGGAATAAACAGACATTACGCCATTTAGAGATATCTCTAAAAAAAAGAGGCTCGTAACTGCTATCAGCACTTGTATGAAGCTTGACTCGCGCTGCAAGACATGAATAGAGGGGCCGGACACAGTGGGTGTGTGGACAGTGACCTGAAGCAGTGGATGCAGTTCGAGTTAGATATCAGAGAACTTTGTGGAAGTGTTTAATTTTGTATAAAGCGTTTGTTTCATACGAAATTGCTTCAATTTTTGCTTCAGATTGTGTAAAGACATGGTTTTCTTTTATCTCAAATAGAGCATTTTGAATTTTTTATTAATTTTTTTTTTTAACTTATATACTCTACAGTTGAATTCCTTATTATACTTTATTATTTAAAAATACCAAAATAAGACTAATCTAAGGTTATATTTCTTTACAGTCGAATCTAGATGTAGGTTGTACACATTGCAAAGGCAGATACATCTGACTATTAGTTCGTTTTATGGATAAATTGTTCGATGTAATGCGACAGAGAATAAACTATATACTTAGTCTCAAAGTCCGATTGATCTCTAAAGCGCTGAAAAACTATAAAAATTTAGGATACTTGATCTTACCACGAAAGTGTGAAGGCTAAAAGCTTTCCAAAAACTCAAAGAGACTCACTCAGGGTCTTTAACCCTTCTGTCAATACGAAGGTACTTGGGTACCTTTTGCATTTTTGAAGTAAAAATATCCTACTTTCGGCCAAGGAACGCTATGCTGATATCTTTAGTTTCTTTTTGAAAAACAATTGACTACCTATTTCAATAAGTGGTATAGAAAGAAAACTTTTTCTGTATAACTTTTAGAACCAATTCTTGAACACTGCCCCTTTGTTCTATACGAAGGTACCCGGGTACCTTAATACAAAATACAGTAAAACAATACAGATTCAACATGAAATTACTCATTCATATACGACCCCATTTTAAATTTAAAATCAAAGTTGTATTCAAATATAAGTTAAATTTAGGACATCCGATCGAAGTCATCGACTTCGCTTGCGTGTTACTACAAGATGTTTTACCCTTTGAAAGGAGAAGTCTTTCGCATAGTACAAAGGTCACTTGACGTTGTGGCTCAAATGTTGACCCATTTCATTATCAAAAGTGGTATGAAAAAATGGTAAGTGGTGGCATACTCAATATTTGCACCTTGGCTGCTTATATTATTCGCAGCATACATAAATAAGATACCACAAAAAAGTCAGAGGCTGCGGAGAATATCTTGCGAAGGTAAAGTGAGGGGTATTGATGGTTTAAACTCTCCAAATATTTGCTAGCTACAAAAATTATGGGTGACGCATTGATTTCAAATGATATTGGGGTCAAAAATTGTATGCAGAACGCCTCCTAAAATGAAATCCTGTGTGAGCCGCTAATGCCGAAAACTCAGAATAGACAAAACAATACCCTTGTTATCACAATTTTTACACTAAAAACGGTTTTCAAACAGTTTGCGGAGCACAGACACCCTTATGTTGGTTTCTGCAAGCATCTGTAGGAACAAAACGAGACTCAGACCACCGGCCAAAAGCCCATAAGTCATGCTATATCTGCTCCGATCAACGTAAGCAAAAACGTAAAACACGAAAATTCTAAAATTATTGCACTATTAATATGTATTTAATATTTGTAACCTGAATTATCAATAAATAACGCTTTATTTTTTAAGTCAACAACAATTTTTGTAATTTGTGCGCTATTATTTTCACTTTTCCCATACAAATAGTATGAAGGTATCCGGGTACCTTCGTATTGATAATAGGTGGAAATTTTTCGTATTGACAGAAGGGTTAAAATTGATTATATTTGAAGAGAAATTGGCGGCAACTTAAATGTTTTTACTGTTTTCTTAGGAGTAAGGGCTGAAAGTTTTCTTAAAGAACCCCTTTAGGATCATTTAAAGTGATGCTATTTTAAGAAGAAGTTAGTGGAAAGGGCTACAAACTAAAAGCTCTCCACAAACTGAATTCAACTCTCTCAGCGTTGTTTAAAATGGAACCCTTAAGACGTCCAGGCATTGAATCGTTTCAATCGAAAAAAGTAGTTCTTCAGCACTTTAAAAAAGGGCTCCATAGCTTGCAGTTAGGTCCTTTCTTTCATATACTTATTTATGACTGTTTTGCAGCTCTTTTTGTATGCTGAATGCATCAATATCAATTCAATTCTAACTTTCTACTATATGCCGACGACTTAAAGATCTACACTTCCATCAGGAATGCCTCAGGCGCGGCTTTTCTCCAATCGGATCTTCAAAAGGTCACCGATTGGTGTCGTGTCAACCGCCTATCGTTAAACATCAATAAGTTTTTTCATATGTCATTTTCTAAGTCTCGTGCTCCCATTCCTACTTGTTATTCTATCTGTAATACTCGTCTCAAAGCCATTACTGAGGTTTCGGATTTAAGTGTCTACTTCGACTAAAAATTGTTGTTTCACAAGCACCTAAGCCTCACAATTGCTAAATCTTATGCCATGCTTGGTTTTATCCGCCGTTTCAGTTCGGACTTTACTGATCCATATACACTAAAACTACTTTACATATCCCTGGTACGCTCAAAATTAGAATATGCGGAGACCCTGGAGACCCTTTTATGAGTGCCACATAAAACGTTTAGAACGCATTCAAAAGGCTTTCCTTCGGTTTGCTCTTAGTTCCCTAAATTTTTTTAAATCCCACTCCCTCTTATAGCTCGCGATGCATACTCACTGATTTGCGCTCTTAAAATAGCAGAAGGTCTTTCCTCTATATAATGTTTATCTTTGATCTAATTCGTGGCGCTATTGACGCTTCGTGCCTACTTCAGCGTATAAACATTTTAGCTCCGTTGAGAACTCTGCTAAGTCAAGATCTGTTTCTTATTCCACGTTGCAAGACTAATTATTCTTTTAATGCCCCAATTGTGCGAGCTTTGACCGAGGCTAACCTTTTCTCCAATTCTTTAGATTTTTCAGTATCTAAAAACGTATTTAAGAAATTGCTAGAAGGACTTATAGTATAAGTATTTAATTTTTTTAATATCTTACTTTTCGGTTAATCTCTATGAAATGCTAACTAATTCTAGGCTATTTTTTGAAATAAATAAATAAATATAATTGGTCCAAGATTAGATTGAAGCAGACACACTGTAAGATTCACTGTGATGTCAGGTATTTAATTGGTGAGATATTAAGTTTAAGAGACATAAGCACATTTTCTGCCCCCAAAAATAGCCTCTACAGTCCCAACTGGAGACCAGCAAACACATTTTAGAGGCTATCAAGTGATTCGTCAACCTTAGCAGTAGCATTTCTAATATTGCTGTGAGAATTGTTTAACGTTGTACATGTCTCACAGCACATCAACATCCAATATTGACAAGCGGAGGGTCAATATGGTTTGTAGAGTCAATGAAGCTTCAGCAATCAGTAATCCAAGTAAAAAATCATAACGTTGATACTTAGACGAACTAATTGGTGTGCTTGATGCAATAAAATGAAAAACAATCAACTGAAGCAAAGACGTCTGAGCCCAGTGAGGGATAATTAGTACAAAAATCATGTTGGCACCAAAAACCAATGTTTGTCACTGGTTTTGTTTTTTTTATTTTGTTGTGGAAGCAACTAAATTGTTCTACTACAATCAAAGTACAAAAAACCACTAGAATATCACGAACAGGAATACGATTTGTAAGTTTACTAAAAAGTAATTCAAATGAACATATTTTGAGCTTAAATCTGATGCAAAAGTCCAAGTGATGGATTTAAGTTGAACCTTTGAAGTCGATTTAAGGGGGTAGTCAGGTAGAATCGACCATATTTTTAAATAATTTTTTTTCATACAAATTTTTATTCCACATTAACAATTTTTTTATGTTTGTTTAGAAATTAATTAATTAATTTAGAAATTAATTTTTATTTAATTTAACTTCGTTTTAGTAATGTTTTATAGGTGTTATTTTTTACCCTTAACCATTCTTGGTTGAGTTTATAATACAAATTATGAGTTTCAGGGTTAACTGAACAGGCTGTGGCACATCAGTGTTCCTGCAGTAGTGAAAGGGTTAATATTAGGTACTAAATAAAAGCTGAATTTTTCAAATTATGAACTAAAAAAAACATATTCATAATCATAATTAATTGTAATTCTTTCTATATTGTTTAAACATTTTTGAATGTAGAACTTAATACGAAAAAAATCGATTATTTGCTGAAAATCCATATTCAAAATTGTCTATAAATGCAAATTTTGGCCTTTCTAAAAATCTATGACAAGCAACACTGTCAACTGCAGCACAAAATGTTTCTAGCAGCTGCCATTGTAAAAAAATTATTGCATACTTTTAGCTGCATTTGTTTATTACGACGACGAAATTTAAACGCGCTTTTTTATGAGTTGTTATTATAATTTGCTTTATGTTTTTGAATATTAAAATTTTTTTTAAAATTGTTTTTTTCTTATTGGTTTTTTATTAATTTAATGTTAAATTGTTATTTGATATTCTATATCAACGACAATATTACTATACAATTTCAGTATTTGTTTATAAAATATATTTTTAAGAAACAACAATTGGCTGTTTAATCTTCACTTCGCCTTCGAATTTCAACTACTTTTTCTTTAACTATCTATTTCTTCATTTAGTAAGCAACTTTATGCCAAAAAACTGCAAGTAAGTCAGAATCTCAGTTGAGTGAAAAACATGCAAAAATCAACGACAGTTAGATGCAACACTTGACAGCATTTTCTTATTTACTGCTTTAGCACGACGCGTAATTTTACGCTCTACGAGCAGACACTTGAGAAATTGGCAGCAACAAATGCAGCTTGCACCAAACGACAACAGTTCCTATTGTCTAAAACCAACACCAACAACAGCCACAAACATCCAACAAACACTCACTCAGGCGAGAAAGGTCAAGCGGCAAATGAAAACGCAAATACAACAAATAGTTATAGCACACAATAAAATGACACATAAACTGCCAAAGTTACGCCATGCTCCATTTGTAGTCGTATTTATGTGTGTGGGTGTGCGGGAGTTCGGCTGCTTGTTCGCAGTCCTTGTTCGTAAGGTCGTGTACGTGTGTGTGTGTGTGTGCGTGCAAGTAGTAAATCAAAAACCCTTGCTCAACTAAATAAATTTCACGATTTTCTCGGCCAACCAAAAATAAAAACAAGAAAAAAGTAAACGGAAAAACTTGCTGCAGCAAACACGTAGAAAAGCAGCGTGAAAAAATGAAAAATTTTATGTTTGGTAATTTTTATATTTTTTCGTATGGCATTTTTTGAAAAGTTCAAGTTCACAATGCGCTGCAACCAACCAACCAGCGCACGAAGAAACGCTTACGCGGTGACAGCAAATAGTAGTAAAATGGGTGTGGGTGGCGCGGCGGGGGCGGAGACGGAGGCGCGAGGCGCTGACGAAACGCTAACAAGGCAGCGAAAGTAGTTCAGTGTCAGCGGCGTGCAATGATGTCGTCGCGGTGCGAGCGAGGGAAAGTGTAAACAATTTGCAGTAATTCAAGCGTATAAAAATGCTCGTTATCGCACTGACAATAACAACTGCTCAGTTGAGTCTGCGCCGAGTTTCTTTTAGTTGCGTTGCTCAAGAGTTGAACGTGGACCCGGGGGGATGCTATACTCTCGATGGAAAGACTTACACGCAGTCGAGTGCTGTGTGTTGCGAGTGGTGGATTTTGAATTGCATAAGATTTTGTTGAAGAGAAATACAAATTTTACGCTCAAATTTGGCTATTTTAGTTTGCACAGCAATTTTCAAGTTGGCCTTTCAACAACGTGTATGAAATGTTAATACAAATTACGTTTAAGAACAATGACAAGTTAGGTGCTTCACGTTGGATTAGATATGTTTGATCAAATATTTTTTTGGGAAATATGGTTAATCAAATTACTTGAGCAACATGTAAATATTTGTCAAATAATTTTGTATCAATAATGTTGTTGAAATATTTTCGAGAAAAAATATTATTTAATAATGGTTAGGCAACATGTTTGATTCACTGTTTTTGAGACAAAAAGTTTTTTAAAAAATTTTAATTATGTTGGTTTAAATATTTTGTAAAAAAATGTTGTATGAAAATGGCTAAGCAACATGTTTGATTAAATATTTTTGAGACAAAATGTTTGTTGAAGTATTTTGGAGCAACAATTTTGTTTGAAAATGACCAGGCAACATGTTTGATTAAATGCTTTTGACACGAAGTGTTTGTTGAAATATTTTGGATATGTTTGTTTAAATATTTTGCAGAAAAAATGTTGTTTTAAAATGGTTAGGCAACATGTTTGATTAAATGTTTTTGAGAAAAAATTTGAGTATTTATTATTAATTATTTTGAAACAATGCTTTGCTAAATATTTGTGAAAGAACATGTTTCATCAAACATTTCATTGTCATGATATATTTAATCAAATATTTAAACAAACAACTCGAAAATAGTTTAGTAACATTTGCTAAGTATTTGATTAATTATTTGACACTTTAAATCGATATTAAATCAAATGTGATTGATCAAACATGATTGATCAAGCATGTACAAACACAACATATTGAACATTGCGTGCCATAACTGGATTCCCACGTTTTCAATAAGTATTTTCCTAGTTATATATTCATCATTTGTCATCAAACATAGCATCAAATTTCAGTTTTTGAACCATTTTTACTAAAAAATCGTACACTGAATATAAAAAAATGTTTTTAAAACAAATAAAATTCAATTCTCATTGTTGTTTAAAATGTAAGTTAAGTATGTGTCATCAATCATGCTTGATCAAACATCTACAACCAAAACATATTGAACATTGCTTGCTATAACTCGCCACATGGGTTTCAATAAGTATTTTCTTGGTTGTAAATGTATGTTATGTCATCAAACATAGTATTGAATTTCATTTATTAAACTCTTTTACTCAAAAATCTTATATTGAATAAAAAAAACTATTTTAGAAACGACTAAGAGTCGATTGACATTTTTGTTGTACAAGGAGTTTTTTGCCATGTTCTGCTCATCAAGATGATGATTGATGATCAAACACTTTAAACACTCAAAAATCGTATATTGAATAAAAAAAACTATTTAAGTAACAACTGAGAGTCGATTGCCATTTTTGTTGTACAAGTAGTTTTTTGGCTTCTTTTGCTCTTCAAGGTGATGATTGATGATCAAACACTTTAGATCAAATATTAGTTTAACATGTGTCATCCATCATGCTTGATCAAACATGTACCATCAAAACATATTGAACATTACATGCCATAATTTCTTTCCAATAGTTTTCAAAAAGTCATCAAACATCGCATCAAATTTCACTTACCGAACTCTTTTACTCAAAAATATTATATTGAATATAAAAAAATATCTTTGAAACATCTAAAAGCCAATTGTAATTGTTGTTGTACAAGGATTTGTTGCTATATATTGCTCTTCAAGCATTTTACATCAAACATTACACATTAAACATCATCAAATTATTAAATTTACCAAAAAACAATTCGCCCAGAAACATGCGTAATCTATTGCTTGCTGTTGTTGTTGCATTGCATATTTATTCAATTTCATTGCCAACGAAAGTCCCTAAACAATTTAAAAGGCAAAAATATCCACAATGCCAATAAATCACTGCTAGCGCCTGTCACAACATCAAAGCGCCAATAATTTCCTCAACCCACAATCACTCGACGCTGTGCAAACAGAGCCGGCAGCAATGCGATATGTGGCACAAAACCGGAACCGATGGACCAACTGCTGCCGTTTGCTGGCACGCACGCACTCGTTCAGTGGCGTCGATGTAAAATCACACCGCTCAGCATTGGGGCCGTGGCGACGGCAGTAGAGGCGCACGTGTGCCTGCGGCCAGACAGCAGAAATTTATTATCATGTGGCTAAAATGAAAATTTGCAGCACGTGTACGTGCTGTCGACTATGCGAAGCAACAACCCTGAACCAGCAACCAGCAACACGAGACACTTGGCAATTGATTAGAATCAGTTGGGCTGCTATTGGCCGCATTTTGCACAGCACAAATGGCATCGTGTTGTTGTTTCCTCTAAATTGGGAAAATATTTTTTGATTAATGATTAAACTATCATTAGCATTCGAATTGCCAACGGCAGTGAAGACAAGTGCGTGCTTAATTTGTGGCTTAATTGAAGGTGATGAAAAGTGATTAATAAAGTGGTTTGAAACATTTCTTAGTTAGCTATAATGATGCGGCAACAAAATGTTTTTGTTTTAATGTAGAGCTGCACAAAAAATTTGGGCTCAAAGTTGTTCTGTTGGGATACATTTTAATGTAATTTGTCAATCATCAATGTTGCTGCAACATATTTATGGGAAATAATTTCATAATTTCTATCATGAAGTGGTGTTAGTGAAACATGTGTTTGATACTAAATTCCGCTTAGAATAACTTCAGAAGCTTTCTAACAACTATATCGAGCAAAAATTTACCTTCGACTGTTTTCGAGAAACTTTCTCTGACTTATTCTAAGAGTTGCAGCAACATGTCGCCGCAACAATGTGCTACAAGTTTTTATATTATTTTACATTTATTTATTTTATTTTTTTCACTTTCATGCAATGTTTTGCTATTAAAAAATATCTATTAAAACAACACATTGCCTACACAATATTTGTTTTTCGACAAATATTTCTTCTTCTTCTTTGACTTATTTTAAAAGACTTTTAAATTATTTTACAGCATCAGAAGTAGAATAAACTCAGAAGCTTTCTAACAACTATATCGATTCGAACTTCTATTGTTTTCGAGAAACTTTCTCTGCCACAAGTTTTTATATTATTTTACATTTATTTATTTTATTTTTGTCACTTTCAATTAAAACTACACATTGCCCATACAATATTTATTTTTCTACAATTATAATTTTCTCAATCAAATCCTATGAAATTAAATTTTCTTCTGCCACTATATTTTTACACTTAATTTAAATCACAAAAGAAATCGAATCATGCCAGGCCAATCGATAAGCTTACAAACAAATAGACACATTGACACGTGGCACCACCCACATACAAACACACACACACATACATACTCGTATGATGTGCATAATAAAATCTAAAAATAAATTTCTGAGCTGATGCTGATGCTGAGGCTGTCGCTGAGACTGAGGCTGCGGCACTTCATGCTGCCTGAATGCCTTATAAGCCTTTTGCATAACCTCAATCGGCTGCCTCAGTGCCTCATACACAGCGCCGATTACAGACATTCTGGGGCACAGATGGCGTCACCAGCACCTCCGCAAAACAAATGATTTTATTAATAGCGCTTTTTCAAGAGGATTTTCAGCCTACTGGCGCAAGCATGTCGCTGACATTGTTTCATGCTACATACACAAATCTGTATGTGTTCAGTATGTGTGAGTGACGGTTCGAGGGGGTTGTTTGTGGTAGATGAATCGGTTGGTGAATAGTTGAAGCAACTGCGGCATTCTTCTTGTATTCGACATTTTGAGTACATTGTCTCTTGTCAACGAAAATATCTGTAAAGCCAAATCCATAAGCTGTCAATATGTGTTCAAGATGAATGATGGATTAAGACAACGTTTTGCTGTGCAGCCAATAAAAAAACGGTAAGGAAAATGGAAGATGTATTTGGTTTTATGTTTGGTTAATAATTTTGAAATGAGCTTGAGGAAGCAATTTTGAATGTTTTTTTTAGATTTGTACTCGAAAATGTGGCAATCCAACAATGACAACAGCGACATCAATGTCAGTGAAAAGAAATGCCTAAGAAAATGCTATTCGTCTGTGTGTGTGTGTGTGTTTTTTGCAATAACTCAACAGAATATTTGATGTGTGCGGCATGAAATCATAGCTGAGAACATAACTAAGTAACTTTTCTTTTAATTTATTACAATTGCTATATTTTTTTCTCATTAAGTTTCAACAGCCGAGACTTAATAATGCTCTACTTTGCTTTTAAAAGTTGCTATTTATGGCAAACCTGTGACCTCTGTTGTTAATTAAATTAACTTCAACTAAATGTTGCGCATACGCACTGTGGGCCCCATATGCTAATGAAGGCAATTTGCCAATGTTTACCGCTTTACAGCCATTCGACTTGATGGCAAATTATGTATATAGATGCATAAAGTCTGCTTCTCTCACTATCTCCCCTTCTCGTTCTCTCCCCTTTGCACCAGTTTCTCTCAGCAGCCGCATAAATGAGACCACAATACAACACTGTCCATGATGTTATGACATCACAACTGTTATGTGGCAATCAAATTTGATTAATTTGCCGAAACAATAAGTGCTGTCAAGCATAAATTACAAATGCACGCATTTTTTTGCACACATATTAACGGCCATTTTGTGTTGGCATTTTTAACATTCCACGTCACACCATGAAATATGCTCTCGTTCACAGACACACACACAGTCATACAGTTTTGCATTGAAACTGTGTGCATATGTCACTTGGCTTTTATTAATAGCAAAAAGTCAAAAATGATTTTTCGTCCCCCCCACTCGCGGCTTTCTCGTTGCTCCAAAAGCCATTGACCATGACAATTACACAAACACACACACACACACACATACTGACGCCCACATCCGAACTCGCATCGCATTGCATGTGTCGACTGGAATGGCGCGCTTGAATGTCATGTCCCTCAAAAGCAATTTTTTATTGTTGTTATTTTTGTTGTTGTTTTGATTTTGTTTACTATTTATTTTTGTTTTCATTTTGCTGCCTTTGCAAGGATGCACAGACGCGTATGAATGATTATTAATTGCGGTTGTCGTTGTAGTTTGGTCAGTTTGCCTGCACACGCTTTTATTGTAATTGACATAGTTGTTGTTGGTTGTAGTTTTGTTAATGTGCATGCGGTCAGTCAGCGCTGAAATTTATACCATTGTCATACATACAAAAACAAACCCACAAACATTTGTGGTTAATTTTTCACGCTCTCTCGCTGCCTTAGATTCATTCCAACTTGCACTTTGCTAAATCACTATTGTGACTTTCGGCCAACGCAACTAACAGCCTACTGTGTGCGGCACTTTCATCTGTAAGTATATTGAAATCTTGGCCTTCACACTTTGTATGTGTGTGGTTTGTGTGTGTGTGTGTGGTCGTAAATGGACGAAGCTGTAACATTGATGTTAGTGCACATTTGCAGTGTGCATAATTAATTGTTTTCAATTTGGCTGTCATTAAGCATTGTAGGCCCACTGTGGCAGCTATGCTGCAGACAAAGAACGTAACAATTGAGTAGAGAAAAGAAATGTAGATAATGTACATACCGAGTTGATGAAGGTTATTTCAAATGGTATACTAACAAAGTACCAAAGTATTAATAACGCTTTGACCTTTAACTCTTCGAAATAGTTGTAGCTTTAGAAATTAAGACACAGACTAATAGCATACAAGGAAGTAAATACCAGATGGTAGTGAAGGTGTTGAAAAAGCTCCCAACTTGCCGTTCGGAATTGGCATAAAACTGTCGGTCCCTTCGAACCTTTAAAAACATTCGCACGCACAACACAGTTGGTTGCAGGTAGCTAGACCTTAGTCCCGAAATCGGGCTGTCGTGCCAGTCAGAAGAAGAAGAAAAAGTGAAGGTGTTGATGTTCTCGAAGATCTGACATTCAGTGTTTGTTTTGATAATTTAGCCGTTAAAGTGTTCAGACAGAAATCAACCAATGTGCTTGATTCCAAATGCGTGAATTATTTTCTTGCTTGCTTAATAAGCATATTTTTTTCTTAATGTCCAATAAATATGAACAACAAGACTTAAGGAACTCCAGCTAGAATCACTACGGAAGCTATGTGGGAGTCTATGCGTGGCAAGTTTGGTCAACCAGCCTAATCTAACCTAACTCAGCTTAACCTAACCTAAACTGCTGTTTAAAAAACTAATATATGTGTTTTATTTGAAGAAATTTTCTTATATTTTACCCCATTTTGAGCGAGTTTTTTATTTTAAAGAGTTAAAAAGCATTAAGAATCTGAGTGTGAGACTTTAACCCACTCAAACCTCCTCCTTACCGCTCATTGTTCCTCCTGGAACTGCCACCAGGCATTTCGTTAAAAGGCGCTCAAAGCTAAACGCTTAAGTGTCTCCTAGAGATCAGCAAGATTTCGCTGACTCTCGTTTCTATGTATTTGATGTAGGAAATGCAATACGAAAATTATGAAATCTTAAGTGATGTTCAACTGAGCTGAGCTGAAATTCAAAAATGTCAAAATTCTAACAATTTAATGTGAGAAGAAATTTTCCTTGATTTCCCTTCACAACTCGAGTCGCTGTAGCTGTATGCAGACAGCTCCAATTCAGCTGATGAGGAAGCTATCAAGCAATTCCACTATACATGTTCGACCATAGCAAGAAGAAAGTTGAAATACTAGGAAAACTTTTTATCGTGGATATTAAGGAGATCTCTGGAAGTAGGATCAGCGGCTTACCTATCAACAACAAATATTTAATTTGTTCTTTTCTACTTTCTATCTACTTTTTTATACTTTCTTCCCGAAAAAGTCAAGGAATGAAAGAAACATTCAAGAAAAAATCCTAATTTATTGAAATTCTATCGAAGTCTATGGAAATATTCCTTGATTAGAGTAAACAACTTTACGAAGGACCGCACATTCTTTTGTTTTCAATCAAGAACCATTTGGCTTGACCTTTCTTTGAAGTAATAGCTTACTGGTTGGTAAAGTTTTGCACTTGCTTAATTTTTTAAACAATCCTAAATGTGTATTTTAGGCAGCCCAAATAATAGATTAAGGACTTTGAATAATAAAATAATAGTACTTTTAAAACCCTGATACTTCAGTTCAAAGAAAGCCCTTAGCACTAAGAACCATTGAGCGAGTCCTGAAGTGACCAAAAGAACTGCTAGTCGAACTGTTAACTAACAAAACTAACTAAAACTAATAAATCTTTCCTTCTCTTGACGAAAAGCGACCCACTAGGAGGTGGTTTTCAGTCGACCAAACTACCAGTTTCTCTGAAAGAATCAGTTTCCCTTAGAAAGTCAAAAGTCAAAGAAAGCTCGCCCACTTTCACAAAGCCAGCACAAGTAGCACTCTGACACAGGTCATGTTGAACAGAATTGCGTACTTTTTCTTGTCTGTTAGTTTCCAAGCCATGCCATAAAACACAATTGCCGAATTGCCATTCCCAACAAATGGCAAGTTTGCACAAAATATAAAACATTACTCATACGCCGCGTAGTGCACATTTTCAACTAAGTACTCTACAGTAATTTCTCATTAAAAACGCATTTCTGCCACAGCATAAAACCCGAAGAACAATAAACCAAAAAGCAATATGAGAAAAACATTACCAACAACAATAAAAACAACGCAAATTTTGTATATAAAATGAACTTGAAATTCGAAACATAAAATAAAACATAATAAAACAAAAAATTGCTTTTCTTTAGTTGGTCTTGTTGTTGTTTGCATATATTTTTGTACTTTTGTTCACACACACACACACACGCACACTGTGCACTTTTGTGCGCTTCGCGGAAAGGCAGCAACGCGTCGAAGACGAAGACGGTCGAGCAGCATGCGGCAGCAACGCAGCGTCACGTAAATTAAGTGGTTGCTTTTTTGTAGCTTGCTCGTTGGCTTTTCGCAAGCTTTCTTCTTTTTATCGGCCAACATATGAGTGGCTGGTGCTGCATGAATTTGTCTCGCAGCAACGCTTTGTTGCACGGTGCAGCGCGCTGACAGCGACAGCGCTACAAGTGCAGCAGCATTGCACAAGGATATTTGTGTGTTTGTGCGTTTGACTGCTGTGGGGTTTTGCTTTTTCTTTCGCCACTAATTTAAGTGTTGCAATGTCAAGCTGCTGCCGAGTCAGTGGCTGTGTTGTTGTTGTTGCAGCAGTAGCAGCAGTGCCGGTTGACATGCTGATGTTGCTGCAATTGGCGCAGTTGTTGTGTGTTTTTTTTTTGTTTTATCGTTTTTCACTTGCTACACTCACAGCACTGTGGTTGCTATTGTTGTTGTCGTGGTAGCTGCTGTTGTCATTGTCGTTGCCGTTGCCAACATGTCACCATATTGCAAGTAGATATTTTAAAAGTTGGCAGCTGCTTCACACGCCTCACGTACCACATCGCATCGCATCGCATCGCATTGCATTGCATCTCATTGCAACACGCCATGTGCGCGCTGGCCAAGTGATGTTGTGTTGTTGTGCTTCTGTATGTGTGTGTGTGAATGTCTCTGCTATTGCTTACAAGGCGCTTTTATATAAACAAGAACAACAACAACAATAAAATGCATGTGCGCATTTTAATTAGTAGTAAAAGTGGCTGCTGCAACAACAACTACAAATAACCCCAACACAAAAAAAGAAGAAAAATAAATGTCTATCAACAACACAGCAGCAAGCAAACGAAGGCTTATGTGGGGACATAAGAAAAAATGGAAATGGAAAAAATTGTAGGCTGGGTGTTGGAAATCTGTGCACAATTTTAGCGCATTAGAAAAACGTTGATGACAAGACCACTTATTGTGCCATTTGTTCTAGCTGCCGCTTTGTTATTGCCATTTGTTGTTGTTGCTGTAGCGGCTGTGTTTGCAATGGTGCCCTTGAAACAAGCAGCAACAACAAATGTCGACATTCATAAACGTCACTTCAATTACGAACAGTCAGAGCGGCGAGCAGCCAATCCCCACTCTCCCCCCCCCACTGTTACGCTGGCAATTCAAAAAGAACAACGCCACACATAATTAATGTGCAGACATTATTGATTTGCAAGCAAGATTAAGATTTGCATACTTTTCCGTTTTAGTTTCATTTCTGATTACCTTTGTTCAAAATATTTATTTCATTCTATTTATTTCATGTATAATCACTGTTTGCTTTTTTTCTTCTTCACCTCCAAAACGATTCTCTTATTCTATGTTCGTCATATTTCATATTTCATATTTTATTTTATTATTATATTATATTATATTTTATTTTATTTTATTTTATTTTATTTTATTTTATTTTATTTTATTTTATTTTATTTTATTTTATTTTATTTTATTTTATTTTATTTTATTTTATTTTATTTTATTTTATTTTATTTTATTTTATTTTATTTTATTTTATTTTATTTTATTTTATTTTATTTTATTTTATTTTATTTTATTTTATTTTATTTTATTCTATTTTATTTTATTTTATTTTATTTTATTTTATTTTATTTTATTTTATTTTATTTTATTTTATTTATTTTATTTATTTTATTTATTTTATTTATTTTATTTATTTTATTTATTTTATTTATTTTATTTATTTTATTTATTTTATTTATTTTATTTATTTTATTTTATTTTATTTATTTTATTTTATTTTATTTTATTTTATTTTATTTCATTTTATTTTATTTAATTTTATTTTATTTTATTTTATTTTATTTTATTTTATTTTATTTTATTTTATTTTATTTTATTTTATTTTATTTTATTTTATTTTTAATTTATCAACAGTTTCTTTGCTTTCCATTTTCCTCAGATGTTCTCTGTTTTTTTCCTACTTTTCCAATGTTTTTTTTAAATCTTGATCAATATTTTTCTATTTATCAAACTTTTCCCTTCGGGAATATTTTGTAATTTTTCCAATTCAAACATCTTCAAACATCAAATTTTTCCAATTCACATCAACAACAGAATATGACTGTTGTTAGTTTTTCACTCAACCTCTCTAATATTTTTAAATTATTCCATTTCTTCTCATTCCATATCTCATATTTCCAATTCTTTGTTGTTTTCTCTCTTTTCCATTATAGTTTCGATAAACTTTTTTCAAGACATTTCCCTCATTTCATTTTCTTCAAATATTTGTATGCCTTTTCCTCTTTAATTTTCATTCTCGATAAATTTTTCCCTCTATCTATCTTTTTTCTCTTCGCTACGCTTTTCTTTTGTCTTTTTACTTATACTTTGTCTATGCAGCCACCCAGCTTAAACGCTTCGCATTACTACGCCCACACACTTGTCCTTAGAATTTTGTACTTTTCCTATGCGCTCGCAAACCCACACACACACACACACAAAATTATACACAAATCAACCAAATGTATGTATGTGTGTAGTAGCGCAAAGAAACAACAAATACCCAAAGCACCCGCCCTTCTTACTCTCTCACACCACTTTCATCGTTCACTATTTTGTGCTTACTTCTGCTTTATTGCCCTCTTCGCCCTTCATATTTCCCGCTTTCTGTTGCTTTGAATTGCCATTTGACTCTGAGAAAAACGGCCGCCCCTTAATGTCCGGACACTGCAGGAAGCTGCTCTTGTAAATTGCATGCATTAGCAACCACTTGTCCTGTTGTTGTTGTTCTTCTTCGTTTTTCGTCCCACTCGGCCAAATCCAGGCGAACCGTCTTACGACACACATTTGTTTAAATATGCCCATGTCGGACATGCGAGCATGTGTGAGACAGTTTTTTGCAGCGCTGCACTTAAATTAACTGATTGCAATGTTATATTTCTTGCGCTTTGTACTGTCCGCAAATTGTGTTGTTGGATTTTGTCGACACAACGCATACGCAACGCTGTGTGTGTGAATGCCGTTCGTGTGAGTTGTCGGTTCTCAAAGGAACCATACACAAAATATATATATAAATATAAGAACTTTGCCTTTACTGCAATCAGTCTTCAGTTACTTGGATTTTTGTCATTGCTGCAATCAATCTTTACTTATTGTTTGATTCTTTACTGCACGAAGATAATCTTCGTGATATTAATTGTATTTGCTGTGGCTATTTGTTTTGTTTTCTTTATGTAGTATTTAAGTATTTTTTATAAAAACTATTTTAAAAAATACAGTAAGGGAGAGGGCTGGGGTGTGAACCGGGTTTTGTTTTTTGGCTCTAACTTTTCACAGAATAAAGATATCGAAAAATCGAAGATACCGTTGGAAAGGTGAATATATAACGCAACTTTGTTATGAAGATAGATTACCGTTTTGATTGAAACTTAACTCTCTACGTCCAATTCTCTGAGAACGTGATTTTTCGCTTTTTCAAAAAAGTGGCTGGGTTGTGAACCATCTGGAAAATCCCTATTAAAGTCGGAAAATACGAAGAAAACACCCATAATTTTTAAGTACATTGAGAATTTATTTAATCAGGAAGCCTCAAGAGGTGAAAAAAAGTTATAATGACGCCAATTAGGCCAAAAAATCGCAATGAATGAAAGTGCTCAATTTTTTGAATTTTCATCCTAATCGGTGTCGCAATGTTTGCTTGTGAAATACGAATGCGTTCTCGCATTGGCTCACTTCAAGTGAACTCAAGAAAATCGGGTGAAATTACATAAAATTACTTTATTTTAATATATCCGTCCATATTTGACAGTGTTAGAACAAATGTAGTACGAAAAGCAGGTGGTTCATAACACAGCCACTTCAGTGGTTCACAGCCCAACCACGATGCCATTTTGGAAACTTTAAAATAAACGACACTTTCAATCATAATTCGACATAAACAAATATTGCATCGTAAGATAGAATCAAAACACTAAATAAACATGTATTACACAAACCTTTTTGCAATAAGCTCAGTCACTAAGATAGCACTTTAAAAAAAAGCCAAGAAGTTTTCGCAGTCGATCTTCAAACACGATGTCTTTCAAACTCGATTGCTGCCACAAGCAATACATGTTTGTACTTCGGTGTAACCACAAAAGCAGAGTCATATCATAAGACAAAATTGACAGTTGAAAGATTGGCGATATGTCAATTAGGGAAAGAAAAAATGGCAATGGTTCACACCCCAGCCTGGTTCACAACCCAGCCCTCTCTCTTACTAAAAAGAAAGTTAAATAAAAGTATTTTAAAAATTACAATACTAAAGATTGCTGCTTTTGGGCACAACATGGCGTATGAATAATATTTAAGTCATATCAATCTTCAGTCTTCTTATGTAACTTTGAAGCGTTATTCAGAGAAATTATTACAATATATTTTAATAAAAATATTAACCATTGTTAGCTACGACTTTCCCTATCATTGAAGCAGTAAAAGGATACTGCGTTGTACACATTTTTCGTCTTTTGAGTAGATCCAAGAATCACCTTATTTTTTGACTTCTTTGCTCCAAATTAGTCGTAATCTGAAGGAACATTGTCTGGACATGTACTGGACATTCCATTGCAGTGCCTTTTTCTTGGGGTAATCTGAAGTTGGTGGTCCCAATCAATCTTTTGTCGACTAGACTTACAGCATTCAAAAAGATTTTTTCAATCCCAGATTTGCAGAAAGTATACTTGTCGTCCATTTCTTAGCTGAATTATCCGCTCCCTTGTTTTACTACCCCAAAATGCTGTCTCAATATGTCTTCATAGGCTGTGATTTATGTCCGAAAACCCACATTGGAATCACACTATTTGCGTTAATATCTCCAGAGCTTGTTTAAAGGCCAGTGTCAATTTCTGCTCACAATTAATCATAGTGTCGATGTGCAGTCCCATAACTATTGAACTATCGATCACTTGACAGTCAATAAAGCGATCCAGGGCTTCATCAGTCCATGCTTTCATGTCCCACGTACGAAAATTTATGCTCTTAGTTACAAGGTGCAAGTCTCCTTCAGTTTATTATACATAAAAGACAAAATTGAAATTCGGAACTCTATTGACAACCCGAGAATTCATACATAAGAGGAAACCTGAAGCAAAAATTTTCCAAGAACATAAAAGTCCAACGTTTCTACGAAAGAAGGGGACAATTAACCTAGTTGCAAGGTGCAAGTCTCCTTCAGTTTGCTAGAAAAGACCCCATTCTCTTAGGCATTCATGATTCATCAGTCAAAACACTGTGTCCTTGGAGTTTTGACAAAAATGTCACAAACCAAAAAATAAAAATAATCAGATATGTGCTGCCAATCGTTTTCGAATGAATTTCATAATGGAAACACCATGAGATGTGCTCAGCTTATTTTAGATTCTGTGCCATTTTATCATTCGTAATCAAAAATTACATTTCTCCTTCCTAATATCTACTAAAATGTTTAGATTTTAAGTTAAAATTTCGTATAGAAATTGTGATATTTCAGTTTCATATCTTTCAGTGTAATTTCATTATTTTCCTTCAACTATCAACAAATACTGGCAACAAAGCCTTTCGCAAAACCATGGCCCAATAAATTTGCCACAACATGTCACACCACTTTGTCGAAGCAATCAAATTATGATTAATCGCCAATAGTTGTGTGCGTTGTGCATTTATTTGTGAAAATCTTTCGTTGATATTTCCATAAGACCGGCCAATGTTGCCAGCCCCCACCCCCCCCCCCCCACCGAGTCGGCTAACAATTGATTCATTCAAACTGTCGTCTCAACACGCCGCGGTTTGCGTGTGCAGTCAGCGCGCCAGTCAGTCAGGCGTCGCAATTGATTGTGTCCGCTTTATCTATTAATATGCGCTCGCTTTGGCATTCATTCAATTTTAATTATCGATCAATTTCATGGCAATTTCAATATTTTCACTGCTGGCGCTGACTGCACCACTCAACGGCACTTTAGTGTCTGTTTGTGTTTGTCTGTAAGCCATGGGTGTCCTTGCCAGCGTTGCGCTTCGCCTCGAAAAATGTGCTTTGTTGACTTGTGCGGCTGACAACTTAAGCCAAACATCTTTATCACGTCGACTAGTCGGCCCCCCTATTTGAGATTTTTGTATGCGGGAAAATGGGTTTGGTTGTGTGTGTGAGTGTGTGTGTGTGTGAATTTGAATTGCAAGGATATTAATTAATTGCGGTTTGAGCGCCATAGTCTGACATAAAAGCCGGAAGTTAATTTATGGCACACACCACACACACTCACACACACACACATCGATACACACAAACATGTGAAGCAGGCGAGCAGGTGCTGGCAGCGTGGCCAGCTCGCTTATTTGCCATCGGCTTGGCCATTATTTGCCCGCATAAGTAGAATTCTACTGACATTCTACTCCATGCCAACTACTTTTGTTTTCGTTTGTGCTCAGCGAAAGAAAAATAATGATTTAATGCAAAATTTATGTGCTGAATGCTTGGTGAAAATGTTGGCTTCTTAGTGCTGTTTTAATGGTTTTATTGAATTAAGAAGTTTCTGCCACAAAGCTTAATCTCTCTGCCTAATTCATAATTCTTTATAGAATCCACATAAAGTTGGGCATTTATTCAGATGTATTTTGAGCGTACTTCGAATAAGGGACCTGTTAAGCAATAAAATGATTTACTAGTTGAATAATAATAATAATTTATAAATTGATTTACTGGTTACATAAGTACGAAAACAAATAAGAAAGAAAGTTAAAAAAGGTACGTGTCCAGTTTAAGAAAAACTAAAAGCCTCTTATATAAAAAGATCTGAACCGTTTAATGACTTCGAACCATTCAATACCTCTTTTTCAATACCTTCGAAAGCTTTCCGAAGGGTTTTAGAAGGAAGAAACGAGGTCAGCCCAGCAAAAATATTCCTCACCTAAGACACAATGTTTCCTTAGACATTTAAAGCTAAAAAGACCCAAGAACCTTATAATTAAATACCAAAAAATCATAATTAAAAACTTTTCAGAATCGATTGATTTTTTCATAAATCATTTCACAGCATAATTTCCTACCTCAATTTTTATCTGTTAACAAATCTTTAACTGGTAAAAGGTATATTTTTTATGTTAATTGCATTGCATCAAAAATGTTTTGACGCTCCTGAAAATTCGATTTTTTTAAGTGTGATTATCTTGTATTCAGTATGCAATGTATCCAGAAGTTATCAAAGAATCTACACAGGCATTTTGAATGATCGAGACTTCATTATCACATGAGTTGTTGAATACTTATCTGTTAGAGTCCTGCACGAGTATGGATTTTTGCTATTCGAAAACATTCAAATGCTTTTGAATGAAATGCTTTTCTTCATCTCTGCGGACCGGTCCGAATGAATACGAGTACAGCTCTCTTCGAGTACGAGTAAGCTCCGAACAGAAACGAGTAGACGTACACTATTTATTCATATTCGCTCGAAACGGGAAAACGAGCACAAAAGCATTCGAATAATAGTACACACTGCTTCGAATATATTCGAATATACTCGTTTTATTATTCCTAAGATTATTTAGAAATATTTATGTTATATATAAATATTTATTAATTTTTTATGCTACTTTCTTCAATAATTTCCATTTTGCGTATTAACTAATAAGCCACTTCAACCGCAGCACAAGTATACACATGGAAAAGTGACATAGTGCGCATAAAAATATATTATATGAAACTGTTGATCTTCGAATACTTCGCAAAGTTCTCGATTACCGAATACGAGCACTGCAGTATTCGCTTCTCAGCGAATACGAGCACTGCAGTGTTCGCTTTCACCGAATACGAATAGAAACGAGAAGCGACGCTCGCTGGTTCTCGTTTCTATTCGTTTCGTTGTACGCATTCTTCGAATACCAAGTACCCGTACAGTATGTATAGTACAGTAGTGTAGCCGCCAAAATAAATATATTCATGCAGGACTTTATTATCTGTTATCGAATCTAGTTGCAGGTAGCTTCTGTAGGTTCTGCGCAGACTTTGGTGAAATCTATTCAGAGAGAACGAAGTCAGACCAAAAAAAGAAGTTAATCCTACAAAATTATTGCTGAACTAAGACAATCAAAGTGTTTCCTCAGTCAATACACACTAAAAAGTTCACAGAAGGATTTTTTGTATCACGAAATCAACCAGAATTTAGCTCTAAGTAGCATCTGTAGGTTTTCTGTAGAAAGTGATGAATTCTATTTGCAGAGAACGAAGCTTTGATGACAAGAAAATACTTACAAATGCCCAGACAAAGAAAAGAAGCCTATCCTGCAAAATTATTACAGATGTAAGACAATCAAGTTTTCCTGAGACGTTTCAATCAAAAATCAAAGAAGGCATTTTTTCCATCTAGTTCTAAGTAGCTTTTGTAGGTTCTATGCGAAAAGTGATGAAATTTATTTACAGAGAACGAAGCTTTTGTGCCAAAAAATACGTTAAAATGCCTAGACAAAGAAAAGTAGTAAATCTTGCATCCTCCTAAGACAGTCAAAGTGTTTCCATTCCTGACACTAACCCCCAAAAATCAAAATTTTGTAGGAGTTTTTAATACCAATTTTGAATAAGTACGAAATAAACACTTAAACACATTTTCACTTTTGGCTTAATTCTGGCGTTCAGGTTGATATCTGAGCTTTGATGTATTCAGAGACCTATCGTAGAATCTTATGGCGAATATTTGCGTGGTACATTTTATCCTTAAAAAGTCCTGTTTTACAGGACATTTTCGGCATTTTAGAAAATAAGGGTCAAATTGACCCATACAAATAGGAGTTACAGGGTTAAAATGTTCCACAAAAATGTTCTTCGTAGTATTTTACATCAAATTGCTGAACACATCACATACCTAAAATGTGAGGTTACATGGTTTTCGTATGCCGAAACACCATAAGAATGAGCAAAAAGGGAGAAACTTTGACCCCCCCTAAAAAAAAATTCAGACGTAAACTTTCAAAACGCCGGTACACTTATATTTTTTTTTGGTCCCCTCTACCAGAATCCGTTGTCAGAACCTTGTTATTTTAAAAAAAGTTTGATTTTGTTGTGCAGTGTAATCAATAAGAATTTAGTTCTAAGTAGCATCTGTAAGTTCTTTATAGAAAAAGATAAAATCTGGTCATAGATACCAATTTGGTCATTAGACACATTTAATGCAAAAAAGATATATTCCAATCCCTTGGATAATACTCGTATATCTTGGACACAAGCAACTCTTTCAACTTGATTGCTTACATATTCATAAATATTTGGCAAGTATTGGTTTCACAAGGGTCTTATAGATGCGATCGAGCCTTAAGAGAGTCACAAAACTTCTAACAGATCACAGTGTAAACAAGTTTTTATATTCTTATTAAAGTTAGACAATTTCCTAAGTCTCCCCAATCCAAACATTTTAAAATTTTTAAATAAATATATTTTTAATTTTTTTTGGTAATCAGTACGAAAACCAAAATCTGCTTCCCACTTTTAACACACAAACGTCGTAAAAACTTCAATTCAAGCACAACATTCTAATACAAAATTTCAAAAAACTTAAATCTTATCTTGTTCTCTTTCTTCTTGCTTTCTTCTTTTTTTTTAATCTTATATTTTTCTCTTCTTTCTTCTTGCTTTTTCTTTTTTTTTAATCAGTACGAAACCCAAACTCCTCTTCCCACTATTAACACACAAACCTTGAAAAAACTTCAGTTATAGCACAACATTCTAATAAAAATTTCAAATAACTGAAAAAAGTAATATAATAACTGCGTTAAACTGTGCTACAATAATTTCCTATTCAAAAAAAGAATTTCAATTAAAAAATAAAACACGCACACACAGTTAGATTCGATTTGATAGTCGTCGATTTGATACGACTTATTTGTTGTTTGCTTCTGCAATGCCGAACCGTTACGCGGATTTGCTCTCATTTTGATTTTTTTTGTGGTTTTTGTTTCTTTGCCACAATTGCCACTCGACTGTAGTATTTGGCTTGTAGCCGGAAACTCTCAGCCAACTAACATGTGTTTGTGCACATACGGCGGCGTACGCTTTTAGGTTGCTCGGCATTTATTTGGTTTGTGTGTGTGTGGGTGCGTGTTGGCCTGTGCGTGTGTGTGCGCGCACATTTGCGTGTGTAAACAAATGATTTAGTATGCGTGCGTTTGCTGAAAATCCTTCGAAAGTTGCTGCAAATGTGGCCAAATGGGCAAATACTACCAGCGCGAGTGTGCACTCCGGCTTGGCGTTTCTATCTCTTTGCTCTGCCCTCACCTCGTTCACTTGCAACTAGTGTTTGTTGGGCTTTTGCGTAACTTGGAGTATTGTGTGTGCTATAATGGAAAGTACGCGCACATGAATGGAAGCGACGATGATGTATTGGCAGAAAAATTACATGCAAATTGGTAGTGCACGGAGAGAGAGAGATAGAGGTAAAGAGAGATAATTGAAAGAGAGTGGTAAGTTAAAGTGAGTGAGAGAGATATTTAGTTTCGTTTGGCTGAACTTGAGTTAGAGTTGAGTGCAATTATGAGTCAAAGTGTGGGTAGTGTTTGCTAATAAAGAAATGGTGAGATGAAGTCATCTGCGATTTTCATAGAACAAATATCTTGGATCATAGCATCTTAGTTGTAAAAATAGTTTGAGCTTTGAAAAAATTCAGATTTTTATTCTGATAGATAAATTATCTGATTGAGGTATCTGACGCTCTCTAGAGAAAAGTGACAGAGGTCATCTAGGAATGAAATAGCGTTAAGTACTCTTCTGGTTTAATTCTGTGGCTTATATCACTTGACGCCAAATTCTTTACTGCGAGCAGGTTAAGTTACAGACCGACTTCGGACTTTCACAGCTGGGTATTCCAAGTTAAAATTCAAACAGCGTCGATATGCTGAAGAAGAAGAAATAGAAAAAGGAAACAATGAAAACAAATAAGATAAACAGAAAAAGAAGAAAAGGACGGAAAAATTGAAAGAAAAAGAAGCAGTTGCCGGTAAAAATAGAAGTAAAAGATGAACGAAGAAGTCGAAAGTCGAAGTAGAAGTAAAAGTAAAAGAAAAACTAAAAGAAAAGGTAAAAGTAAAAGAAAAGGAAAAACTAAAAGAAAAAGTAAAAGAAAAAGAAAAATAAAAAGAAAAAGAAAAAGGAAAAGAAAAATAAAAAGTAAAAGTAAAGGAAAAAGTAAAATGAAAAGTAAAATAAAAAGTAAAACAAAGAGTCAAAGAAAAAGTAAGAGTAGTTGTGTTTGAAATGGAAGTAGAAAATCAAGAAGAAGTAGAAAAAGATATAGAAGTTGAAGTATAGGTAGAAGTAGCAGAAGTAAAGATAGAAGTGGAAGAAGAAGAAGATGTGAAAGTAGGAGTAGTAGTAGTAAAAGCACATGAAGTAGAAATAGAAGTAGTAGTAGAAGTAGAAGTAAATGTAGAAGTGGAAGAAGAAGTAGTAGCAGAAGTAGAAGTGGTAGTAGAAATAATAGTATAAGCTGAAGTAAGTGTAGTAGTAAAAGTAAAAACGTAGAAGAAGAAGTAGAATTTGAAGTAAAAGTAAAAGAAAACGAAGCAGTTGTAGTTGAAGTAGGCCTAAAGTAGAAGTAGAAGTGGAAATAGAAGTAGAAGTATAAGTAGAAGTAGCAGTAGAAGAAGTAGAAGCAGAACTAAAAGTAGAAGTAAAAGAAAAAGTGGAAGTAGAATTAAAAGTAGGAGTCAAAGTAGAAGTAGTAGTAGAAGAAGTAGAAGTAAATGTCGAAGTGGAAGTAGAAGTAGAAGTAGTAGCCGAAGTAGAAGTGGTAGTAGAATTAATAGTAGAAGCTGAAGCAGCTGTAGTAGTAAAAGTAAAAAAGTAGAAGAAAAAGTAGAATTTGAAGTAGAAGTAAAAGAAAACGAAGCAGTTGTAGTTGAAGTAGGCCTAAAGTAGAAGTAGAAGTGGAAATAGAAGTAGAAGTATAAGTAGAAGTAGAAGAAGTAGAAGCAGAACTAATAGTAGAAGTAGAAGAAAAAGTATAAGTAGAATTAGAAGTAGGAGTCAAAGTAGAAGCAGAACCAAAGGAAGGGAAAAACTAAGAACTGAAGTAGGAGAAGAAGTAAAAGTAGAAGTGGAAGTAGAAGTAGTAGTAGAAGAAGTAGAAGCAGAACTAATAGTAGAAGTAGAAGAAAAAGTATAAGTAGAATTAGAAGTAGGAGTCAAAGTAGAAGCAGAACCAAAGGAAGGGAAAAACTAAGAGCTGAAGTAGGAGAAGAAGTAAAAGTAGAAGTGGAAGTAGAAGTAGTAGTAGAAGAAGTGGAAGCAGAACTAAAAGTAGAAGTAGAAGAAAAAGTATAAGTAGAATTAGAAGTAGGAGTCAAAGTAGAAGCACAACCAAAGGAAGGGAAAAACTAAGAGCTGAAGTAGGAGAAGAAGTAAAAGTAGAAGTGGAAGTAGAAGTAGTAGTAGAAGAAGTAGAAGCAGAACTAAAAGTAGAAGTAGAAAAAAAGTAGAAGTAGAATTAGAAGTAGGAGTCAAAGTAGAAGCAGAACCCAAGGAAGGGAAAAACTCAGAGCTGAAGTAGGAGAAGAAGTAAAAGTAGAAGCAGAACTAAATGTAGAAATAGAAGAAAAAGTAGACGTAGAAGTAGTTGTAGAAGTAGAATTAAAAGTTTACGTAAAGTAAAAAAAGTGGTAAAGTAGTGGAAAAGTAAAAGTTCAAGTAGAAGTAGAACTAAAAAGTAAAAGAAGAAGTAGCAGTAGTAGATGAAGTAGAAGTAACAAAAAAAGTGAAAGAAGTAGGAATAGTCGTAAAGTAGAAGTAGAAAAAGAAGAAGAAGAAGTGGAAATAAAGGTAGTAGTAAAAGTAGCCACAAAGGAAAATTTGAAGTATAAATAAAAGAAGAAGTAGAAGTAGCAGAGGAGAAGAAGAAGAAAAAGAAGTAAAAGCAGAAGTGGAAACAAAAATAAAAGTAAAAGTATAAGTGGAAGTGGAAACGAAAGTAAAAGTAAAAGTAGAAAAACAAGCAGAAGTAAAAGTAGAAGCGAATGTTTGAGTAAAAATAGAAGAAAACAGTAGAAGTAGAAAAGGTAAGACTCATAGTCCAAATCCAAGTCCAAGTAACATGGCGTGGAACTATAAATATAAGTGAAAGTCAAGTAAATTATGAAAGTAAATGAAAGTAAATTATGAAAAACAATAATAAGAAAAACAACACGACTAACAACAACTATAAAAAGGAGAGTAAACATAATCATAAGAAGATGAGGAATAACAAGAACAAGCAAAGCAAAGAGGAGAAGAAGAAGACAAACAAGTAGTAGGAGAAGAATAAGAAAGTTGATTCGAAAATTAAACTCGCTTGTCCCAACTCAACTTCAACTTCTTTATTATTCTCCACTTTAGACGTTTTCAAACCAATTCTCGCTGTCTAATACGACTTTTTGACACAAAGTCTTAACTACGAGTACATCCAATCCGAACATTTCTATGCTCTGTCAGAACTTTGCTCTCGAGTTGCACAGCAAGCTTGTGGCCATAACAAAAACAAACAACAAAAAAATCCTTAATACAAAATCCGCTTTAACTTTGTTCTTGTTTCATTTCTGTGTCTAATTTTCTAGTTAAAAGCTCAAGCAGCTTTTACTGCGATAGTAAAAGCTTTGCCTCCCCCGTTGTGAGCCGCCGTTGCCACCGGCAGCGAGCCGAGCCGAGCCAGCAGCCAGAGCCAATAATTTTCCTATACGGTTTTTGTTGTTGCGACGCATGCAAAGTTGATAAGTTGGCCAAAAGGGAAGCGGCCGAGGCGCGAATTGTGCTGCCACACTGCTGGGCTCGAACAACGTTCTCGTGCGCTGCGGAGAACACTTGGCCGCAGTAAACGACGCGGACGGTCGAACGTGTAGACACCGAACTAGTCAGCCAGTCAGTGCTGCACTGCAATTGTCTCTGCAAAACAGTAAGAAAAAATTGCAATTTTGAAGAAAAATACAAAATTCTTTTGCACTTTTGTACAATTTTTGCTGCAAAAAAATCGCCTTTCAACTGACGTTGAGTGATGTGTGTGAAAAACTAACAAGAAATGAAATTCTATTTGGTGTGAGCAATTTTTTGTGCAGTAAAATGTAAGTGAAAAATTTTGTTGCTTAGCAAACGAATTTTTAGTAAATGTGACAAGGATTCTTTGACAAAAATGTTCGCGAAAATGGTGAAGTCAACGACTGTCATGGGCTATTTTGTAGTGAAAAAATCAAATTTTATATAATCAAGCAATAAAGCAGACAACAACAGCAAATATAACCAACAACAATAACACACCAAGCACAGCCATAGAGCACCGACAGCAGCAAAAACATTTTTGGGTGTGTGAAAAGGATATGAATGTGTCTGTGTGTGTGTGTGTGTGTTTGTGCGTTTGTGTGGCTCTGGCTGCCTGTGCGGGAGTACACGGTGCAGCGGCCACTGGGGCGTATGAGCGACGGTCGCGCGCAGTATTTTGGGTATTGTGAAAAGAAAAAAAAAATGCCCAGGTGGAGTTGGCTCAGTGCCGCCTGCCGCCACGCGCTTCGTGCTCCTATTTGCAGCTCGAGCGCCGCTCGGCGAAACGCGAGAGCGAGGGACGCCGTTGGCGAAAGTGTGTTAAGCATGAAAGCAGCGCATAAAAGTGCGATAAGCGGTTTGGGCGCTCGCTCGTTGCTGCTGTGTGCGTGCGTCGGTGTCGGCTGGTTGCCTGTGGCCAGAGCAATTGAAATATTTTTAATATTCACATAAAAGCTGCAAGCCAAACAAACAAAATTGTACCATTGAAAATGTGGTTCGAAAGTGATTTCTGTTATTTGAAAAACAAAAATCAAAAAACATACATTTCAAAGAAAATTGTGAGTAAAATATTCTTATAAAAAACCCAACGTTCCAGAAAGCAATGGCGGCAATAACACCAAAGCCGATGACAGTCAAACAAAAATGGCGTTTAGCAAAAATAGCTGTCATAGCAAATGGCAAAGCAATATTTTTCTTGTGCGCTTCGGCTTCTTCTTTCTGTATATCTGTTTGCAATTTTTTTGTTATTCTATTTCGCTCGTTTATTTTTTTGCTGCACGAGCTTCTTTTTCCGCCTCTTTCAGGCAAAGCAAAACATTCGAAGGTCCATTGATTGGTGGAATTTTACTAAATTAAAAGTAGAAAATAAACAGTTTGAATCAATTGAAAATATATAAGAAAATTTTAGGAGAAGGTGTAAAAATATTAGAAAGTAATAATGTATAAAATTAATAATAATAAGTACAATAAATCCAAATTATTAGAAACCATTGAAGGCAAAAGATTGAAAAAATTTGGTGGAAGCGACCATTTGTGATAATAAGTAAATATTTTAATAATGCTGGAGAATCTGTTCACAATTTTGTATTACAGACAATGTCATCTTTTTCGATTTGATGTGCTTCTGTAGTCCCACTGGAATTGTTGTTGTCAGAAATATTTTCTAAATGTGCTTGTTTATTTAGCAAAAAAGCTACAAAAAAGTTAAACTGCTTGGTTGGCTGAAATGGTTTGGGCAGTTAGAATTAAAAAATTTTTTTGGAAAAAGAAAATTAAAATAACTAACTAATATTTCTTAGTTTATTGTAGAACCCCTACACAACTATTGAATGCCATTTAGGCCTGTAATACTTTCGTAATTCTTTTGCCAAGCAGCAGAGACTGAACTGTCGAATCTGGTGAATTTCATTAAGAAATCTGAACTGAAACTCCATTAAGGGGGAAAGCCACTGTGACGGGTAAAAAAATTAGTGATTTTAAACATTTTTTTTGACCGAGTAAATATAGGAATTTTTGGATCGGGTTTTTTTTATTTTATTAACCAGACATCTAATAATATTTCCACAAACTTTTATAAAAAAATATTAAATAGTTTAAACAATAGAGATGATCCCGTAGCGCTTGAAAAAAAATTTCCCCTCCATGGCGGCATCGATTTCTCAAAAACCCGTACTCAGAAAAAAAAAATAAAATTTTATTGTAATCTGTATGAATGTAGCTATCTTTGTACGTAGCCGTTTTTCTTTATTTTAATTTTTCACAAAATGGCGACCGATTGAAAATATTTCCATGTTTTCGACCTTGTTTTTTTGGTTTTGAGACAGTTTAAAAAATAGTAAAAAACAAAATTTTCCAAATCGGCTACGCTTAACCTTAACCACTACTAAGACGAACAAAACAAAAAAAAAAATTAGAAATCGGTTCATAATTGTTCGAGTTATTGATGCCGCCAGTTCAAAAAAAGTCGTTTCGAGAAAAACGCGTTTAAAGTTTTGAGTCCACCTGCCTACCGGCCTACCTGCTCTCACTAAAATCGTTGTAACTTAGTCAATTTTTGAAATTATGACTTGAAATTTTGTACACATATTTGTGAATATATAAGCTTTGATTTAAAACAAAACAAAAAAAATTTTTTTTTTTTACCCGTCACAGTGGCTTTCCCCCTTAAAGAAAGTTAAATTTTTTTCAATTTGTATGAAAACATTCGTATTGAATCTGCTGAATTTCATTAAGAAATCTGGTCTGAAATTCCATTAAAAAACAGTTAAATATTTTTCAATTTGTGTGAATTTGTATTGAATCTCCTGAATTTCATTAAGAAATCTGGACTGAAATTTCATTAAAAAGCAGTTAACTATTTTTCAATTTGTGTGAAAACATTCGTATTGAAACTGCTGAATTTCATTAAGAAATCTGGACTGAAATTTCATTAAAAAGCAGTTAAATATTTTTCAATTTGTGTGAAAACATTCGTATTGAATCTGCTGAATTTCATTAAGAAATCTGGACTGAAATTTCATTGAGAAGCAGTTAAATATTTTTCAATTTTTATGAAAACATTCGTATTGAATCTGCTGGATTTCATTAAGAAATCTGGACTGAAATTTCATTAAAAGGCAGTAAATATTTTTAAAGTTTTATGAAAACATTCGTATTGAAACTGCTGAATTTCATTAAGAAATCTGGACTGAAATTTCATTAAAAAGCAGTTAAATATTTTTCAATTTGTGTGAAAACATTCGTATTGAAACTGCTGAATTTCATTAAGAAATCTGGTCTGAAATTCCATTAAAAAACAGTTAAATATTTTTCAATTTGTATGAATTTGTATTGAATCTGCTGAAGAAATCTGGACTAAATTTCCATTAAAAAACACCTAAATATATTATTATTTTTCCATTTGTATACAGTGTGTTCAACAAAAAACGTTCTTCTCTCATAGAGTTTGCATTACAATTATTTGAAAAAATGTGTTATCTTTGTGAAATATATATATTATTATAAATATAAATATATATATTATTATAAGCTTAGACATAATGTTTAATATGGGGTCTAATCTCCTGCATAGTCTATAATAGCGTGACATCTTTGGCGACAACTGGCAGCCAAAATTTCAGCATGTTCCACGGAAAGACCTACACGTTCTTTTGAGAAATCGAATAAAATGTTTTGATGATTTTATATTCTTTTTTGATATCTTAGCTTTCATTATAGCCTAAACATTCTCTATGGGATTTGCATATGGTGACTGTGAGGGCCAATCCAAATTTGCAATATCGGGATCCTCTTTCCACTTCCACTTAGTATACTTTTGTGTTTCGGGTCGTTATCTTCTTGTAGTATCCAATCGGTGTAGTTTTCCAATATAATTTTTCAGCAGACTTCAATAAACAATCCTTGTACAGTTTCAGCATTCTTATTGTTTTTAAATTTGCGGTGAAACACTTTAGAGGGACAAAGCCTTGGACAGAGAAGCATCCATACAGACATGCTTTTCACTTCGTTGAATACATTTTTCACCTTCTTTCAATCAAACATGTCTAATTGAATTCAACAACACAAAAGTTAACTCATCTGTAAATATTACTTTGGTCCAATCACGATCAATATGCTATTTGAAAGCAGCCGTTTCGACAAAGTACCGCTACGTTTTATGCCTGATTGCTGAAGCCTGTCGCGAATTGGATGTAGGAATATATGTAGGCCCTTCTCCGATTATATTTTTTTGGCTCTCTCAGACTGACCGTTGGGTTTCTTTCAAAAGGCCCATGGATGACTTTATCCTGCCGCTTGTAAGTGGTGGGGATTCGGCCTCTTTCTGGTTCGTCGTCAACGTTTCCTGTTTCTGCATAGCGTGGAAGTGGTTTTAAGATATTTTGCAGTTTTTTAACTGACCATTTAGGCCCTTTGGGATACTTTGTCAACAAGCTCGATTCGAAATGTTTTTAAATAGCACAATCATTCTGGTTACACGTGTCGCAGCGGAAAGTACAAAGATAATTGATTAAAATTTATGCGTCAATGCCCGCAACAATGTTCGCTTATGTAAAAACAGAACTGGTAAATATTTTCTTAACAGATAACCGAATAACCGGATAACGTTTATTGTTGAACACACTGTAAACAAAAATGCAGTGGACTTTTCTCAGGCCAACTTGCAGTAATGCAGTTCCTCATTCATCTTTTCCGGTCTCAGTATTTCTACACTTCTTCCTGAACGCTTAACCAACCCTTCTTTCCACTACGAAACCTACGACAGTAAACTTGTGGCTTGAACTGCACACATGCTTCGCAATTTCAACCGACATATTTTTGGAATTATGTCCTTATTTTATGTTCACATAAATCAGTAGATCTGTAAAAAAATGATGTATTTCAACAATTAATGTATTTTTCGAAACTCTCTGATACCAGAAAATACCTTAAGAAAAGATAATCTTCCCATTAGGTTATTTTAATCGTTTACATAATTCTCATTGATTTTTCATCAATTTTAGTATAGGGTTTTCCAACAAGAGGTGTTATTTTGAATCACCCGGTATTTCGGTAGCTGTCACTTTTGAAGCTTTTATTCTTTGACATTTGACAAGTAGAAACTACGCCATTACTAAAAATGGAACGATACACGCTTCAACAACGCATTGAAATTAAAAATTCACTACAAAAATGGTGAAAATCTTGCAATCACAGTTCGCAAAACTAAAGCATTTTTGGGTCGTCGTGAAGCACCTTGTCGGACCGCAATACAGAAATTGGTGGAAAAATTCGAGCTGTTGGGACAAGTTAGTGATGTGAAGAATAAAACCCGTGCACGTCGCTCAAGAACAACTGAGAATATTGCTGCTGTAGCCCAAAGTGTTGAAGAAAACCCAGGTTTGTCGATTCCTCGTCCTTCTTTGGAATTTGACATTCCAAAAACGTCTTTACCCCGTATTTTGCATAAAGATTTGGGTCTTAAGGCTTATAAAGTTCAGTTAACACAAGAACTCAAGCCGACCGATCATCAACAACGTCGTGTCTTTGCTGATTGGGTCCTCTGGGTGTTATCTCTGGAAGAGGTGATCACAATTGGCCACCGAGATCTTGTGATTTAACGCCTTGCGACTTCTTCCTTTGGGGCCACGTGGAAGATAAGGTGTACGCCAACAGCCCAGCGTCGATTCAAGACCTCAAAGATAGAATTCGTGAGGCTATCGAGGACATAGGGCAGCCACTTTGCGATTTGGTTATGGAAAATTTCATGAAAAGGATATGGTCCTGTAAGCGTGGTTGTGGTGGTGATTTGGCTGATGTTGTTTTTCATTATTAACGGCGTACCTTCCTCTTTATTATGAAATAAACATCCGATCATTTATCTCCAAAAATTGCATTTTTTTTTGTAATACCAGAATAACACCTCTTGTTGGAAAACCCTATATTTCTGAAGGAGAAGCTGTATGCCTTAGATGATAGTTTTACAGAAATAATTTATTATTACTCAAATATATATTTGGAGTTCTAACATTTCATTCTAACATTTGCTGGATTGTGGAACGAACGTACAGCGCCGTTGGGTCATTATGAGCTTAGAAATAAGAACATTAACTTGATCGATTTACACGAATGGTTTTCAGTAATTACGATCTTGAAAGTTTTCTTAATTCTTTCTATATAGAAAGAAATCATTTGGCAAGCAACTCTTTTATATCTGAATTAACATAATTTCTAGCATCTAGAAAGACCAACTTCCATTTACTGAATGAACTGAGTGAATCTTTTCTAAAAAATTGAATTGAATTCATTAAATTACCCATATGAAATATTTCATGCGACCATCTTTGTTCAGTTCATTCACATTGAAATCTCACTCACTCAAATTCAATGCTAATGCATTATAGCATCTAGAAAGACTAAACTTTCGTTTACTGAATGAACTGAGTGAATCTTTTCTAAAGATTTCAATTAAATTCATTAAATTACTCATATCAAATATTTCATGCGACCATCTTCGTTCAGTTCAGTCACATTGAAATCTCACTCACTCACATTCAATGCTATCAAATTGTCTGCACATAACAACGGTTAGCGACTTGTGCAGACAATTGCAGATGAATGCATTTTATTTCCCATAATTTAACGCTTCGCTTGCCAACAGTATCCGAAGTTGTCATCTTTTGCCTTCAACACTTTGCTGAAATGTAAAACAAATAGCTGCTGTAAATCTCAGACAAAACTCTACCCGGCAAGGAGCCGAAAAGCAGCACGAAGACAAAAAATAAGAACAAGCAGCATAATGACATTTGGCAAAATTGCACAAATCACGCCTGGAAACTTTTTCAAATAAAACACAAAAAAAAAACAAAAACCTTATCGTTTGATGAAAAATGGGGGTGTGCTCTCGTCTACTCGCTTTTGTAGTCTTAACTGTTTTGCTGGCTTTGTTGTTGTTGTTTTTTATGTTTGTTGTTGTAGTAAATGCAAATAGTTGAAAATTGTAAAAGGCCGGAATATAAAAGAAGTAGCTTCATTGTTTTGCTCGCAATTACTGCTACGCACACACACACGCACACAAACTCACATACATTTTTCACACTTATACATATAGACGGCAGGCGAAGACACAAAGGCACAGGCGAACACAATTGAAAAGTTGCTGGCGCACACATTTTACAACAGCTGATGTTATTTTGTGTGTGTGTGTATGTGCGGCGACAATAACAACAACACGCACACTCATTTCCACCAGCTACGTTACGCAATCTGTACTAACGACTACAAAAACGACACCAAGCTGGAGCGGCAGCGGCAGCGGCAGTGATAAAGCGGAAAAGGAAACAGTGCGCGGGTCGTGGAGGGGCAAAAGTTAGATTGTGAGGGCACTTTAAAGGTAGAATTCGAAATTTTGTAGGCAAAAAGCAAAAAGAGAAATATACATGTGTGTGTGTGTGTTTGAAAAAGTGATTGTGTACAGACAGGAACTGTGAACAGTGATAAGAGGTAAAAGGGCCAAAAAGTTTGAATGCCATAAAAAAACAAATTGGCATAGAAAAGTGTAGGCAAAGCTTAGTTGGAAAAATCGTAGTTTATGTGTAATAAATGTGAAAGAATAATTTGAAAAGTTCCACTAATATGTAATTAGTGAAATATATAAATAAATATTTAGAGCTCTGTGGCAGAAATTAATAAAAGTGGAATAGAAAACAGTGAAAAATGTGTAGCCAAAATAGAAAAGAGAGAAAATGTGCAAGCGTCAAAACGAAGTAGAAAAGGTAATAGTGTGCAAAAGAAAAATTTAGAAAAAATTTGAATAAAAATCCAGAATTTGGGAAGCCAGAGTCATTGTAAAATATCATAGTTGTAGAAGTTTTCATAATGAGAACAAAGAAGTAAAAAGCAGGGTACTCGATGCTGCTCCGTAAAAATGTGAAAATTTGAGTAGAAAAGCCAATATTTGGGAAGTCAGAATTATTGTAAAATAGATGTAGAAAAATTATGTGAATAACAAAATAAAAAGCAGGGAGGTTGTCGTGAGCCAAAGGAGCTAATTGTGACACCACAATATGTTGGACTCATATTCCTTTCTAAAAGAACCAGTTTGAACTTCAAACAAAGTTAAGTAGACTGCCTTATAGGATAAATCTCACAGGATGTTGAAAAAGAACTGACCCAGATGAATCTTTCTTCTTCTAAAAAGGCCAAGAAAAGTAGGTGTGAAATGAAGTAGAAGTAGAGAAGTAGAGATCTCACAGGATGTTGAAAAAGAACTGACCCAGATGAATCTTTCTTCTTCTAAAGCGGGCAGGAAAAGTAGGTGTGAAATGAAGTAGAAGTAGAGAAGTGGAGAGATAAGGTGAAAGAGTGAAGTAAAGCAAGTAAAGTAAAGTCAGTAAGGACAACACTAAAACCTGGACTAAAAGATTTTGAGAATTCAGGCCGCATAGGTTAAAGTGGCTGCGTAGGTATGAGACCCTTCCGAAATCCACAGCCAATAACTGAGCTAATTTTGTTATTAAGACAAACACTTTGGGTAAAAAATGAGGAAAATTATGTAGAATTACGATTTTCCTTGATTAAATTTCTTTAATTTCAAGGCAAATTCAATACAGGTGACCTCAATGAATCCGCTGATTGAAGCTGATTTTTTTATGTTGGAAGAAGTCATGAAGGAAGCGGTCAAAGTGGTGGTTTTTGGTTGGTTGATTTTTTTGATTGGCTCATTTTAACAATCAAGTCCCACAAACCCAACAACAAAACACATGGGAATTTCGTTGTTGCCCTTATGCGGCCACCTTTCTTAATTCGCCTTGTTTAATATTCACGGAAACGTACTTATTTGAATTATTTTAAGTATGCAATTATTTAACAATTATAATTATTTAAATGCCACGTCCTTCCGTGTTCAGGTTAGATACTTTGTTGTTTTTTTTTAATGCCCGTCGTTCTTTTGTCCTGTCCCTCACTTCGTGGTCCGCGTCTCGTTCAATACTTTCCCTTCCATCGAGTTCAGTCAACTGGGTTGCCATATAAATCTTTGTTCGTCGGTGTTGCCATATTTGCTTTTGTCTGTCAGTTCAGTTCCAATTCCACAGTTATTTTATGTATCTATATATATAAAAGAAAGTGAATGTATCGGACCGGCCGATTTCCATGGAGTTTTTTTTGTTGGATTCGTATTGAATCAGTTCAGGTTCGTGCGAAAAGAAAATGCTAGAAAATCTATTGGAAAAGTCGGAAAATATCTGCCATATTTGACCGCGAATCACTTGAGAACGGCTGGACCGATTTGGTTGGTTTTTGTTTGCTGTATTCGCAGTTGTCATAACAAAGTTTGTATGAAAGAAACGTTTAGGAAAACGGGGCATGGCACTTTTTTACCAGCCAACATTTTTAGCCAATAATTTTGGACCCATAAATCACACATCAATTAAATTTACTACTAACCTACTATTTTGTATTGGACGAGGGGGCGTGGCACCACCCATACAAGCCAAATCTTTATATTGGAATATCTTCGAAATTGTAACTTACACAGCATTGAAATTAAGTATAGCGTCATCCTATAGATGTGTCATTCTATTGGTAAGATTTGATGGGCGTTGGACAAGGGGCGTGGCCATTTTTTGTGACCCAATTATTCCGCTGAACTATAAGTCGCACAGCAATGAAACTAAGTACGAACATACCATTTATTCATATCTTTCGACAGAGGGAATGGTGAAGGTATTGAACAAGGGGGCGTGGCACCGCCGACACAAGTCAAATCTTTAACATATAGTAGAATATCTTTGAAATTGCAACACTGAAATTTAGTACCCCGTCGTCCCATAGATGTGTCATTCTACTGGTAAGAATTTATGGGCGATTGACAAGGGGCGTGATAACGCCCATATAACTTAAGTCTGGTTCAAGTGATGTCCACTTCTTAACTGAAACTTAGCAGCAACATTGCTTATTTGTGGGCCTCAATTGCGTTAATCAGTAGCTCCTCCTCTTCCTTTAGTTGGTTTTCTTCGTCAATTTGCATCGCCATTGATTCGCCATCTCGCGTATTTCATTATAAAAAAAACAACAAATATCGTGCAAGACAAAGTTCGCCGGGTCAGCTAGTATTACATATAAGGCATTTTTGTATGTGAATAAATTTGATATCTAAAAAATTGTGGAAAGTCTCTTAGAACTGAAGGACTAAAGAAGGTCAGCCCAGAGTCATCTTTATTCAATTATTTTTTAATTTGATTTTTTTTGAGAATTCGGCGTGCAAGAGATGCGAGGGTATCTGCTGATGATATTTAGTTCACTCCAGTCTTCAGATTGGAATTTATTGGAGCAGTTTGGGTTGGCAGGATGTTTGATTTAGCTAGGTTTGAAGGCACACATAGGACAATTTAGTTCATTGTAACACTTAATGACTGGAAACTATTCGAATTCTGGGCATTCAATATTTTTAATGTATTATGTTTTAGTCTACTAGAGTTAGAACTATTCAGATCCCATTATGAGACGTGCTAAGCCATTTATTCAATATTTATCAAAGTTTGATATATTGGCAAGGATTTCTTATGTGTTTAGCCCAACTGAAACAGGACGAGTTGTAATAACTTGAATTTAAAATTAAAATTAAACATAAATTCGAACGATTCGAAACTTAAAAAAATAGTAAAAAACTGTGTAAATATTGAGGTTAAACAATCGCATTGCAAAAAAAACCTATAAAAAATTTCACACAAATCACATTTGAAGCTAAACTAATTAAAAAATATGCAACAAAAAAGGTGTAAAAATATTGCAGTTTCAAAAAAAATTGCAGAAAAACCAAACAACAGCAAAATCAAAAGCAACCATAGCCAAGCAACATCCCAGTAGTAAATTTGTTAAGATGATTCTAAAGTAATGCATAACATAACAACTTTTTTCGAATGCTGAAAACAAAAGAAATTACTAAATGGTCAAAAAAATAAACATTCTGTAATGCATTGATTTATCTATCCATTTCCGATTGGGCCTAGTAAGCAAAAGAAACGTATTGGCATAAGTAACAGCAAACAAGTAACACGAAACCCGTAGGATAATGCCGACACATGCATACACACTCACACTCCCACACACACACACACACGCATACCTAGAGGCTCACTTAGGCTCGTATAACAGCTGCACACATTTGCACTGTTAAAACGCTTACCCAGTAAACTAGAAACACAAACAAACGAAACAACAACAACAAATCTGCAGCACCACAAGAAAAAGAGCTGGAAGAGCAGTGAAACAGCAGTGCCAGCTGTAAAAAAGAACGAAAACGAAATAAGCAATAAAAGTAAAGCAACGAAAAGCATAAGAAAAATAAAAGGAAATGCGAGTAGAAAAAACTTGCATGAGGCGAAAAGAGCGGCGCAAAGCAGCAAACTTGCAAAAGTGTCAGCAAGGAGCGAAGACAAAAAAAACTGAATAAAAAAGATGTGCCACAGTTTTGGTTGGACTTACGCGGGTACCTGCCCGAATGCCGACCCACTTGTCGTCTGCCTGGCAGCGTGTTTTGTGAATTTTCAAGCAGTTGCGAGCTTAGTTGGACAAACAGCTGTGCGATATTTGTGCTAAAATTGAAAGAGCTATGAGAGTTATGAGAGAAAGAGTGAGATTGAGAGAGGCATGAAACGCTGAGAGAATTGTTGTGGGGCGAGTGTGTAGGAAAAATGATGGTAATTGAAACTTATGGGAAATTGTAGGTAAAGTAGGAGAGTAGAATGAGTTCAGGAAATGTTGAGCTTTGAGAAGAAACTGCGAGGGATAGTTACAAACCGCTAGGAGCGTAAAAGCGTTAGATTTCAGTCGAGTTTGAGTGCATTTTCAGAGTGAGTGGTAGGCAATCGAGTTGAGTTATGTCCAAGGAAAATATATGGGAAATTTTTGGATTTAAAAAAGAAGATTTAATACTGCTTTAACGTTGTGTAAGGGGTCTTCAAGGTCCAAAAGAGTGAGAGGCAATCGATTTGATTAGACTTGAAAAATATATTTAATGCTACTTTAACTTCTTGTAAGAGGTCTCAAAGGTTCAGTTGCTTATAGAATCAAACAAATCCAGTCAGGGTCTAACTCATTTTTCTCTCTCTTTAAATTCTTGTAATAGGTCTCAAAGGTTCAGTTGCTTTTAGAATCAAAAAAATCCAGTCAGGGTCTAACTCACTTTTCTCTATCACCCTTTTCTTCTTAAGTCTTAAATTAATGGGCTACCTAGCCTGAGTGTTTTAGAAATTTGATCTTCTTGGGTTCACATCCTCGGCTCTCCTCATATCCATGCATCCTTCCAAGGGTCCAACTACCATTAAGTTATTTGAAATGTACCAAACAAAAAAAGTTGCATAGTTTTGGTCTCTTTAAGGGGTTTGAATGTTGTGCCATTCAAATTTTAAACTAAAACAAAGCATGCTGCCTACTTTTAGGCAAATGATTGCAATAAATATAAAAACCAATGATTGCAATAAATATTCTTTCCACTTCTATTCTTTCCATTACAATGTGTGCACTAAAATGCTACTCACTTCTTCTGTCTTACAGCTAAATTATGAGAGAGACCTGCTGCTGAGACCTGACCTGCATCGAGCAGCAGTACAAACGTAAACAAGACGACATCGAACAGCCAAACAGCTGAACACTCGAAACTAACCAAAGCGGAAGAGATATGTTGAGCGAAAGAGAGCGAACGAATTGAGAAAACTATGTTGAACCCGAAAAGCTGTCCGCTTCCATAGCTTTGCCATAAAAGCTGTGGCGCTACTCTTTCGCGAGTGTCGGAATTTGTGCGCCGTACCATATGCGCCGTGTGCTATGCTATAAAAAAAACTGTTTTGGACTTTACCAGCAGCTTGAGGCAGGCGAAACAAATGCCAAACGCGACACTACGACGTGAGAAGGCGAACTGTTCAGTGTGCTCGGAGGATGTGTGGTGTGGCCATATGCGTGCTGCCTTTTGGCTAAATTCAAAATAGTGTCAAAGAAGTGCTGCAAGTGATAGTTGCCCAACAGTTACAAAGAAGAAAATTTTGCAAAATTTAATCAATTCAACTAAATAAATACAATCGCAAGTGTAACGAAATCCTTTTCATAACGAAACTGTGACGCTTTAAAGCCTAAAAGTATGCAAACGATGAAATCTAATTAGATTAGAGCAGCAATGGCAACAACAAAAATTTATGTTGCTTGTGAAAATTAAGAAAAATGTGAACGAATGCGGCAGGCGAGTGTCCGCTGGGAGACAGCAACCGACACACACACACACCCACACACAACACACACATACACTAATTTGCAAATGCTGACGCGTTAATGCGAAACGCTGCATACTTTTTAGCGGTGCTGCTGTGAGGACACTAAACACACACACATACATATATATGTATGTAACGGTTTTGTGGTAATTCTTGCCAACCAGCATTGTTGTGGCGCTGGTGCGTGTATTAATGTGCGCGACGTGCGCGTCAGTGTGCGTGAGTAAATTTCGAGCAGCAATTGCAGCCGCAACCTCAACAACAACAAGAACACCAACAATAACAATAAGAACGCTCGAGCAAATGGCAAAAATAGCAAGCGAGCAGAAATGCGCGTAGCCCAGGTGGAATACCAATGAATTTCGGGTCGCTGCGTCGCCTAAAAGCAGGCAATGCCGAGGCGCGTCACTCAAGCGAGGCAAAAATGTGATAAATTCGCTTAAGAAATGCGTAAGGCGAGTCAAGGCCGCGGGCGTCAATAAATATTTGCAAAAATCCCAAACAAGCAGCAACAAAGCAACAAAACAAAACAAAAAAACCGTGAAACATCAAGAAAATATCTAACGGTAAATGTATAAAGTGTGATATACAAATCAATCTAATCAAGCAAAATCGAAGACAGGTGTTTAGGCCAGCAAAATCAGCGGCAAATTTCATACGAAAAAGCAAAAATATTAATAAATGGTAGAAACAAAATTAAAAAAAATCGAAATAAAAGAAAAATTAAAAGCAGAAATGTTAATTTAGTTGTTAGGCAGTGCAAGCAGCGCACGAGCGGCGAACATAAATTTAATTGAATTTAATACAACAACAACTAATTATTACACTTCCAGTCTTCTATATGAAATTATTACAACAACAACAACAGCAACTATAAAAATTAACTACTACTATTTTAACTTGCTACTAAAACCAAAAACGAAAAAAATTACTAATAAAATTTACAACAATAATAAAAACAACAAAAGCAAATAAGCGCACCTTCACTTACTACGCTATCCAGCATTTGTTGAAACAACAATTAACAACAACAAGCAAAGAAGTATAAAGCATAAAAATTCAGCAACAACAAAATAAAATCTGAAAATTATATATACAAATATATATGATATATGATATATAAAAGTTAAATGTCATTAGCCAAAAAATTTAACTAACAGTGAAAAATTAGCTAAATCAAATTTTTAAGCAAAAACATCAAATCCCATATTTCCCATCCTTCTAAAAAGTATATTTCAAACAAATCTATAACTACAAATTTAAATTTAATACAATTCTATAGAAAAGCATAGAAGTAATAGTGCTAAGTCGAGTTAATGGCGTGAAATTTTTCTATATAGAAAAATCTCGCAAAGAAAGCGTTAATGAAAAATCAACAGTAGTTAAATTATACAAAATAAAAGCAACGGGGAAACGAAATTTCCATTTCCCTGCAGTGAAAAATTGAATTAAAAAAATATTAAATATAACAAGAAAAAATTATTACGAAAACAAATTGTTTAAACCTTTTACACTAAACAGTCAAGCAAAAAAACCTCAAGTATTTCAATAAATTGTAGTGCAATAGTAACATAAAATAGCAGCAGTAACAACAACAACAAATTGTAAAAGAACAACGACAACAACGGTTTATTACATAAAGAAATAGAAATACAAATAAAACGTAAATTTTAACTACATACAATTAAAACTAAAGATTACAAGTAAATTTAAAGCCAGGCACAAACAACCAACACACACACACACACCAATTGGGTCCAATGTTGCAGCAACAAAAATGCCTAGCCACAACCAACGCGCAACAATACCACAATGAGCAAAAGCAACATCCAAGTGCCGACGCCAACGACGTTCGCTGTAGAGCAATTTCGCTGCCGCAACATGTTGCTAGTGAAAGAGAACTACAACAACAACGGGCAGCAAACCTTGTCGATCGGCAGCGTGCAGCTGCAGCGTGGATAACAGCGAGTGCGGCCAAGCAACGTCAGCAACATGCTGCCGCAACATTAGCTGCGCCAACACTACACAAACACAATCGAAACTCGGCTGGCTGGAATTGGAATTGCACGCGCACACGTGACAATGTGCCAGACGTTGCTGCAACATTAGCACCAACGCACGCCGATCAACGCAGTGAGATCAACGATCAACGCGCCACACCAGCCGCAGCAGCAGCACAATCCCAGTCACAAATAGCACAAGTCGCCACGGACGATCGTCGTAATGTTGAATGGCACCGAACGGCCAGCGACATGCTGCCGCCAACTAGCCCAATGCTAAGCGAGCGAGCAGCGAAAGCGACAATTATGTTCGGCCTTAAAGTTGTTAACACTTTGGATGCGGACGTGCGAATCAGTGCAGCGCAATTTGTTGCCGGCACCGCATTGTCCACGTACGCCCATGGCGGCCATATGCAAAATCACAACAATAATAACAACAACAACAACACTGCTGCCTACAGCAGCCACAACCACAACAGCAACAATAATAATAATAACAACAACCACAACAAAAGCAGCAAAAACAATTGCAACAATTTGTGCTCGCACGAGAACACCGAAAAAACGATAGATTTCAACAGCCGTCGACGACGCGGTCGGCTACGGTTCGTCGCCGGGCGCGCCCATGTTGCGGCAACATGCGTACGAAATGTTGTCAGCTATGCGTCGGCACTTTTGTTGTTATTGTTATCGTTAATAGTCGGCTATGTAAATATGATTGCAAGTTTAGTAATAACACAGACAACAGCAGCAACTGAGCGACGCAAAAACAGCGCCGACAATGCCAATGGCGGCAACCGCAAACACAACAACAACAACTGTAAAAGCAACAGCAACTCCAAGAACCCAAAAGTCCAACACGCTTGCTTCACGGAAAACGCTAATCTCCCCAACGCTAATCCCCCAGCCGTCAAAGCCGCCGCTGCACTCACGGGTGCAACAAAAATTGACGACAGCATCGGTCAGTTTCGGCGCCGTCGTGGCACTAAGCTGTCAGCGGCCACAGTTGCCTTCAATAGCGGCGGCCACATGCAACTCATTTATGCCTTCATACTGTGCACATCCATTCTGCTTCCATGCGGCCATAATCTGGTTGCTGCCGCCAAGCCCAAATCGGCCACGCAGCTGCAGCAACAGAAGCAGCAGCACGACCTGCTACAGCTGCAGCAACAGCAGCAGCAACAACACCAACATCAACAACACCACCATCCAGGGCAGGCTGGGCAGCAGCTGCAGCCGCAGTCGCATCAGCCGGACGGCATCGATATGGCCTACGACGGCGTGAGCGGCGGCGTGCTGACGCCGCCCTCCTATCAGGTCATCTCATCGCAGACATCGAACGAGGAGTCGGAACTTTTATATGCATCATCGCAGTCGGAGGAGCGATTCGACGAGGAGGAGCAGAATCTCAACGATTTGGATGAGGAGGCGGAGAATGCGGCGTACGAGACGCAGGCCAACGGTGAGTGGTGCAAATGTTTCAATATTTCATTGAATAGGTTCATAGTTCCAGAAATATGCTTTATTTCATCTGAAAAATGTTGCTGAACAAAGAAATGTTTGACATTTCTTAAAGTGTTTATTAGCCCAAAAATATGCCATAAAATTTGCTAAACGTATTTTCCAGCGGAAAAATTGCTGATGCATATATTTTTTAATATTTATTTCTTATTTTTAAGATTAGTTTTCTCTTATAACAATCAACCATAAATTCAGTTAAATGCTCATAAACCATAAATTCAGTTTTCCTTATGAGCATAAAAATGCGCTCAACTTTTGCCAAATGCAGTAAAAAGGTGAAACTTGACTGTAAACGTATGACAGCAAAGTGTGATATGTGAATTGCATTTAGCAATAAAACGAAGAATTTTGTAATAAAACTTTATTTTTTGCAATTTTCTGGCTAAAGAAATTTTTAATGGCAAAAGTCGTTGGTGGAAAAAGTGAAAAGGAAAAAATTTATGACTTTTGAATGACAAACGAAAAAATGCAGAGGCAGAGAGAGAGAGAAAGAGAAAGAGAAAAAAGGTCGTAAAATATGTCAAAAAGAACAAAGAAAAAATAAAATAAAATTTATTAAAAAATGCAAACGGAGTGAAATGTTGAAGTAAAGTCAAAGTAGTGAATTGTTTCACAGCAGAAAAAAAAATGGTAAAAAAAAGTGATTGGATGGACTTAAAAGGTTGGGGAAAACAATCTGTAGATATGATGAATTATGAAAATTAAGAAAAATATAAAATGAGTTGAAAAACTTCAAGAAAACGGCGCAAAATAGGCTAAAAGCAGCAGTTGAGCCATAAAATGCGTTCAATACTTGGCCAACTCACCTTTGTTTTGTGCATGAAATTCCACTTTGGTTTATAAAGTTGAGATCAGCGCATAAAATAAATAAAATTCTGCTTGCAAGAACTGAATAAATTTGCCAAATGCAATCAGCAAATTTAAATGAGGCAACACAATTCTTGTCGTTAAACAATTCTCGAAATCCATTAAAAACATTCAAATCGCTAAACTGAGCGTTCATTGTTTCGTTTTGCCGGTCAAAGGTCGTTCATTTCAATACCTCGACTACAGTAATAAAGATGTGATAATTCTTTTTTTTTGTTGACATTTTTTCGCCAACTCAAATGTCAAAGTTCACTTGAATAAGTAACATGCAAAATGTAGAAAAACATTTTGACAGCTGCAAAAATAACACCAAAAAAAAAGAAAACAACAAAATCGTAGCGAATTGCATGAAAAGCGCCAAAGGAATTAAAATTTACCGGCAAGAGTAGCAACGCAATAAAACAACCAACACCAACCAAAGAGATAAGACAACAGTTGCATGCAAACGAGTCTAAGCAGCGACAGCGCATATATATAATGCACCTACATGGAGTATATATGTATGTGTATGTGCATATATGTATTTATATATCTATGTATATATACTCGCAGATATAGTTGCCCAGTGTCGTTTTTGATTGCATGTCGCGCGTCAAAATGAGTCAAGGCAAGCGCTGTGCAAAGTGTTGGCGAAATTTTATGGCATACTTTTAGATGTCGTTATTTGCAGTTTGCCATTGAAAAGCATTAAACTTTGATTGACATAAAAAGTGTGATTAAAAAATAAAATAAAAAACAACAAAACTTATTGATTTACGAGACCAACCGAAAATGGTCCAATTTACATATTAAAAAAAAACAAACACAAAAACCTGGCGTTTGGCCGCGGCCTTCATTTTCCGTTGGTGTTTTATGGTTTTTATGACATTGTGCGCCACCTATCAATTTGTTCGGCTATATGGTTCAATATATATAAATACGACTGTATGACATTTTCTTGTCACTGTCAGGTTGTCAATAAACCAACAGTTGCTCCCTTTGGTTGCCAAAGATGTGCCTTTGTTTTTTAAGTACATATTCGTGTACGCTATACATACGAGTGTGTGTATGTGTGTATAGTCAAATATATATATTTACAAATTAATACACACACACACACACATGCCGATTGCACATTTGAAATGACAGATTTTTATTGTTGTTGACATTAATGTGATGCGCATATTTTATTGCATATTTTATTGCGTCAACAGCGCTTTTGTACTTATTCTCACCCATGCATCCTTTTGTGTGTGTGTGTATGTGTGCGCGCGCGCTTGAGTGTTTTGCGGTAAAAGGCATCATGTATGTATTCGAGTATTCGGCTGACTGTCAATGAAATTGTCATACGTTGCGCTATTTTCATTTCGATAGCCACTTTGTGGGCTTTAAATACCGCATAGTGTATGTGCTTGTATACCTTTTTGTGCAACACTTCAACGTGTCTTTTGAACAAGCATTAAAAACAGATTGCACGTCTTTATCGTTGTAGAAAATTGAGTAATAAAATTGGGCTAAATTGCTTTGTCGAACTGATTACTGCTTTGACATTCGGCAAAAGACAGCCTTGACATGGGATTCAAACGAGCAGAGAAAAAGACTAATGTGAAAAATCACAAAGTGAGCACATTCTGATGATTTTTTTTAAGCGTTTTCAAGGTAAAACTTGGGCCTATTTTATGACTTGAGAGTAGTTCTTGAAACATAGTTTTTTCGTGTTTTTAAACCTTTCGCTACAGGTTTTTACTGGGGAAAGTTAAAATTTTTAATTTTACATTTTCGGCTTCTATGTGGTTTTATTAGCAACATTCCAAAATAAATTTTTTAATTTTTATACTCGGATCCTGTATTTCAGAGTGTTTGTCTGAACCACATCGGTGTGGCTGTAATAATTACTTAAACATACAACTTTTTGCGCATAACGAAAATTGGAATATCTCTTCATTAACTTCAGTTATCCTACGTTTTCTGCTTCTTCTTCCTTTACTATGTCAAGATATGCCATTCAAACAACTGTGTATACTTTTCTTCTTTAAACTTAAATATTCAGTTTATTAATTTCGTATTTTTCCGAAAACTTCAAACTATTCTAAAGACCAACAAAAAATTAATTCTTGAAACCACAGAGAGTTCAGACGTCCACAAAGTAACAATGTGCCATATGGCACAACAAAATAGCGAAAGGGTTAAGCATGCAAAGAGATCTCGTTCTTTTGATGTTTTTTAATACTCGTTGAAACTATTTAATTAAAGATAACTAAATGTCAGACTTTGCTCCAAAGATTTGCACCCATTGTGTTCTGACTGTGGGAGATTAATGAGACGACAGGCCAGTTTGTCTGCATCAGCCCTACTTAAATTTGGAACTTATGTGTGGAGAAGAGTCCACCTTGGTTTCTTGGCATCATAGGATCTTTTCAGATTTAAAAACTGTTATCAGTTTACAATTTTCCGCAAAAGTTCTCTCCAAGAAATCTCTGCTATGCGCGTTTTCTCCAGCTGCTCACACCAAGACATAGGGATAGGGAGATAGGGCATCCTTCCAGATGGAGATCCGATGGTCTCCCGTTTTGCCATCGACCTGCAACTGCCGCGTCGAACACCTTTTACAACAAAGCTTCGTTGTGATACAAACTTCAATATCAGAGTCAGTTCTAACAACTTGCATACTGTGGGATATTAATGAGACGACGGTATACTTTTCCTGTGTCTGTCCTATTTAAATTTGGGAAAGTTACTACATTGGCTCCTTGGCACCACAGGATCAATTCAGACTTCTTCGGAGATCGTGTACAGTCGAAACTGTTAGTCGCTTTACTGATAAATCCACTTAACTGAAATAGAATTCCAGGTCCCATTTTTATTGAAATTTTTTTTCTGAGAATTAGTTGGGTTAACTGAAACTTTGCCTATCTGAAAACGAACGAATATTTTAGGTCCAAAACATAAATTATCACCCTTTCAACTCGTCAATTACAAAAATTGTGTCCATGTTTTATAACTTGAAAATACTGTCCTATCAGTTGGATGTAATATTACATTCGTAATAAGTGGATCAGCTGACTTCAGTAGATGGCACAGTTACATTACACATTACATTCCTGATAAGTGGATCAGCTGATTTTGTTAGCTGACACAGTTGGCTTTGGAAATTACAACGACATTAGAAAATTTCGGAATAAGAATGTCTTTTCTTTTTGCTCATCCAAAGTACACTTATTTGAAAGGAATTATACTTAAATGGAGTCCGCTTAACTGTAAAACCGGTTAACTGCAACTAAAAAGCCGGAATAATCGACTGGAAGTTAGGTGCACTAGACTGTAAATTGAAATTAGATTAACAAAAAATAACAATTTGAAGTACAATCAACGTGTACTCTGTCTGTCAAATCAAAGTGACTCCCTTCGCTATATCCGACTACCTTTTATACTTGTTTGCCCGGAGTGCAACTCGTTCTCGAACATTCTAGCATTGCCTCGAATCGTCTCTGCCATAAAGCGCGGAAAATTACCATGCGCCTTGAAGTATGCAATACTGTTGCTGTCGATAAATGTCCTTTCAGTGTTGTTCAATGTTGCCTACAGCTGCGCGGAGCATTATTGTCAGAATATTAATAGGGGTATTCACACCGATTTCAGTTCTTTGATAGCAGTACTCGACACGAAAAATGCTCCTAAAAATAAAAGTATTTTTTATGAGCACATATCTCGTAAACCAACCATCCGACTAACACCCGTCGTTTAGAAGGTAATAACCTTTCCAACGATATATACACTGCGTTAAGAAATGATAGATTGTTCAAATCAAATGAGATTTGGGGAAGTTACTGACGGTGAAAGTTTAGTCCTCTATTCTAGTTTTCTATTTCAAAGTTCTGAAAGTTCAAAATTGAAAATTTAATTAAAGAAATACAGTTTTTCTCTTTCATTTGATACCCATATCTTCATAATTCCACAACAAAAAATATTTCAAAAAATCCTTTAAGAAGGTTTTTGAGTCAGAAAATGAAAAACTAACTAGGCCAGGATATTATAAATGACCTCTTGTTTCACGTCTATATCAACATTTGTATGGGTCTTGGAAAAATAAAAAATTTTTTCGCACGGTGTAATAATTGTAAAGTTGGTGTTTTCACTCAGTGCATCATAACTTTGTCATTTTTCCTTCAATTCTATTCATGTTAGGCTTAACATTTGCTCAAATAATATATCTTTCATCTTAGATTTTAAAACCAGAGGAGATCATTTATTTTATGTATAAAAAAAATTTTCGAAAATTTATGATTTTTGAAATTGGTCGAAAAATTCACTTTTTTACAACTTTCATCGTCTGTAATCTCCCCAAAACCAAAGGTTGGTTAATTACCTCCTGAACGACGGGTCACTTGTGTTAGTCGGATGGTTGGTTTACGAGATATGTGCTCACAACTAATAGGGGAAAACGTGTTTTTCGAAGATTTTTCGAAAACGCTTCTTAAGAAAATTTTTTGATTTTCAGTTTCGTGTTCAGCAGCCGAAGATTAGTCTAAAAAATACTTTTGTTTTTAAGAGCACGCGATGAACCCATTTTTTGTCGAGTAGTGTAGTTAGGCACTCAGTAGTTTTGTGTGTGCATTTTGTTTTTGTTTGATTCTTTTACAAAAACAAATAACACGTACAAAATTACTGAGTACCAAGCTAACCAAGTAACGAGCTCGTTGTGAATACCCCTAATGAAACTGTGTACCAAGAAACAAATAAATTCAAATCAAAAATTGAAGATAATTACAGAAAAAAAAGAAAGAGTAAAATTTTAATTAAAACTACTTAAAAAAAAAATTAATAAACTATCATTTCCATATGAAGAATATTCCATATAAGTCATGTTTCCATACCTTGCTTATTCGATTTAGCGATTTTCTACTGTATTTTTATTAAAGCTTTAGCTCTCTGACCTCTTATTCGAGCGTGAAATGAAATATTAATAACTTCCACAACTGCACGTTGTGCAAAATTGAATACAAATGCTGCTGGCACCAGGTGTTTATGTGTCATTTAAATATTATTCATATTTTACATTTGCCTGCAGCTGCACTAAAAAATTCCACACACACACACGCACACTTTAACTTTTACTCTTTCTTTCTCTCTCTTTGCACAATTTTATAGTTGAAATTTTTTCATATTTTTCATTAACGCCACAGTTGCTGTGCAAATGTTACCAAAAAAAAAACGCACAAAAATATGCAACAAAATTATTTCTGTACCTTAGTTGGACAACAACTACGTGTACGCAAAGAAATGCACAAAACTTGAGCAAAACGGTTGCAACTTGAGCTACAATTTGCATTCCTGTTTATACACGTCGCATCTACTCCTTTCCCCTCTTAGTGACACCTTGCAGCTGTTTTAGCCGCTGTTGTCTTCCTTATGTTGCCAACACATTTTACGGCGCGTTGATGACATCATGAAATGTTGCTGCACTGCTGTTCGCTGCAATGTGAAGCGTTGCAACTGTGCTGCGCGTTCGTGCTTAAGCGCGCGTGCGCTTTTCATATAACAAAAAAAAAAATAAAGAAAATTATGGAGACATGCCAAATCGTGCAGTAAACGTGTTTAAAATGTGCCAACGATGACAACAACAACAGCAACAAGGAGCCATGCAGCTCATAGCCGAGCAAAGCAGAGTAGTTGCTGCTGCTGTTTTTGTTATTGTTGCCACTGATACTGATTGCGCAGAGCTCTCATGGCGTTCGTGCCGTCAGCTGTCCTTCGATGCAACATCTTCTGCTGTTCCACGCCTGAAGGCCTGCGGCAGCGCGTCATCGACATACTTCCCTCTGCGGCCATCATTGCACTACGCCAGTTTAAGTAACTCTTGAGCTGATTTCAGTTTTCAGCTTTACTACTTGTCATTCTTTCGCTTTGGTGTTGTTCCTTTCATTCCCTGCTCGCTGCTCACTGCTCCTCCGCCGCCGCCGCTACCATTTTTCGTCACACTCGGCGACAGTCTGTCCTTTAAATTGCCAACTCTGCGGACAGACAATAAGCGCAGATTTTGTTGTTGTTGGTAGTTGCTGGTTTGAGAAATTGACGCTGGTAACGTCATCAGCGCCATGCTTTCTTCGTCTTGGCTCCCCACCACTTTTGATATCTAAAAATAGAATAAAAAACAAACCAGAAAAAAATAAAAAAAGCATTGTAAGAATTTGCAAATTTAAAAAGAGAGAAGCAAACATTATTGCAATGACAGCTCGTCTCGTCCTGGCGCTGCTTCCGCCTTCAATGGCACTTTCGAAATTGCCATATTGAGTGTTTGGTAGGCCACTGTTGTTGTTCTTGCTTTATTATTGTTATTGTTGTAACTGCTGGCGCTTGTAAGCATTTGTTGGCAACATTGTTATCCTTCGGCGTCTTCTCGTTGTAATTCAGCGCGCTGTGTGATTTCTTGATGACCTTAAATATGGTTTTTGTTATTTGCAAACAAATTTTTCGAAGGATATTTTTACGTTTATGACGTTGAAGAAGCGGTGATCTAGTAAAAAGCTAAAAGAGAATGAGAGAATGAAAATGTAACTTCAAGTGACACGACTGACGTGCAAGATGGCGACCAACAACTGCTGCCATCGGCCACTTTATGACGTTATTGATTTTTTAATTTCATGAAACATTTTTTATTTTTACTTTTAATTGAATTTAATTTAAAATGAGAATATTTTCATTGAATTACAAAGTGCTGTTGTGTATATCAGTAAAAATTTCTGTCCATATGAATAAATGTTTTATGTCTGTCTGGCAGTCTGCTTGTTCTTTATAGATTCGGAAACTACTTGACTGACTGGTTTGAAACTTTTCTATGTCCATGTTTCTGAATATCTTTTGTTGTTGTAAATCCAGGGGGAAAACTTTTGGATATCGTTTGTTGTTCTATGTTCAAAAGAAAATTTCTTAATATTTTTTGTGGTTGTCCAGAAAAAGACTTCTCGATATCTTATGTTGTTCAGGGAACGATTTCTGGATATCGTTTGCTGTTTTAAGTCCAAAAAAAGATTTCTGAATATCTCTTGTTCTTCTATTTCGAGGAGAAGGTTTTGGATAAAATTGTTGTTGTATGTCCAGGGGAAGACTTCTCGATATATTTTGTTGTTGTATACCAAGGAGAAGGTTTCTGAATATCTTTTGTTGTTCCATGTTCAGGAGAAGGTTTATGAATATCTGTTGTTGTTGTTGTATGTCCAGGAGAAGACATATCCATATCTTTTGTTGTTTAATGTCCAGGGAAAGGTTTCTGGATATCGTTTGCTGTTCTATGTCCAAAAAAGGTTTCTGAATATCTCTTCTTCTTTTATGCCCAAAAGAAGGTTTTGGATAAATTTTGTTGTTGTAAGTCCATGGGAAGACTTCTGGATATCTTTTGTTGTTCTATGTCCAAAAGAAAGTTTCTGAATATCTTTTGTTGTTGTATGCCAAGTTTCTCACTTTGTGAATATCTTTGCTGTAAGTTCAGGAAAATACTTCTGGAAATCATTTGTTGTTCCATGTTCGGCAGAAGGTTTGTGAATATCTTTTGCTGTGGTAAGTCCAGGGAAACACTTTTGGATATCGTTTGTAGTTCTATGTCCTAAAGAAAGTTTCTGAATACCTTTTGTTGTTGTATGCCAAGCAGAAGGTTACTGAATATCTTTTGTTGTTGTAGGTCCAGGGGATGAATTCTGGATATTTTTTGTTGTTCCACATTCAGGAGAAGGTTTATGAATATCTTTTGTTGTTGTATGTCCAGGGGAAGACTTCTGAAAATCTTTTGTTGATCCAAGTTCAGAAGAAGGTTTATGAATATCTGTTGTTGTTTTTGTATGTCCAAGAGAAGACTGATATCTTTTGTTGCTGTCCAGGGAAAGGTTTCTGGATATCGTTTGTAGTTCTATGTCCAAAAGAAAGCTTCTGAATATCTCTTGTTCTTTTATGCCCAGAAGAAGGTTTTGGATAAATTTTATTGTTGTATGTCCATAGGAAGACTTCTGGATATCTTTAGTTGTTTGTTGTTGTAGCTATGTCCAAAAGAAAGTTTCTGAATATCTTTTGTTCTTGTATGTCAAGGAGAAGGTTACTGAATATCTTTTGTTGTTGTAAGTTTAGGGGAGGAATTCTGAATATTTTTTGTTGTTCTACATTCAGGAGAAGGTTTATGAATATCTGTTGTTGTTGTTGTATGTCTAGGTGAAGACTTCTCCATATCTTTTGTTGTTCTATGTCCAAAGGAAAATTTCTGAATATCTTTTGTTGTTGTATGCCAAGGAGAAGGTTTATGAATATCTTTTGTTGTTGTAAGTCCAGGGGAAGAATTCTCAGGAGAGAGAATGTGTGTTGTTCCACATTCAGGAGAAGGTTTATGAATATCTGTTGTTGTTGTTATATGTCCAGGAAAAGACTTCTCGATATATTTTGATATTCAAGGTCCAGGGAAAGGTTCTTGAATATGTTTTGTTGTTTGGCCATGGAAAGGTTTCTGAATATATTTTGTTGTTGTATGCCCAGGAGAAGGTTTCTGAATAGCATTTGTTGTAGTATGCCCAAGGAAAGGTTTCTTGACATCTTTGTTGTTGTATGGCCAGGAGAAGGTTTCTGAAGATGTTTTTTTGTTGAATGTCCAGGAGAAACTTTCTGGAAATGTTTTGTTGTTGTTCTTATTATTCTTATTTCTCTACCGCAAACATTTCCTGATGTTTTTTCTCAATTATTTTATCCATTCATTGAATGCACCGAACACAGCATACCTTTAGGCGCCCGCCAACACTTGCATGCCCTTAAAATGATGTTCACTGGAAGCTTCGTCGTTTAATTTTTAGTGTTAATTAAAAGTTATAATGAGAAAATAGAAACGCCAACATTTTTACGAACTTTATGCAAAAATTAAGTAATTATCGTTAAAAATGCGCCGCTGCCACGAACGAAATTTAAATTCCCATCCTAGTGACGCTTTTTAGTGCTTAAATTGTATCTAACGTTTCGCATAAATCTCGGCTGCCACCTGCAGAAATATTCTGACATTTGCTACAAAAGACAAACTGCCAGAGAAGCGAGACAGGCAACGAAACGAGGGCAAACGACCAAATGAGTGAACGAACGAAACGTAGCTGTGGCGGCGCAAAGGTATTTTCGTAATTTTGCGCAAACGCCTAAAAGGCTGCAATGAACACGCGCACTTGTAAAAGTGAACAAAGGCGAATAAGGTAAAGTCGCGGGAGGAAACATGAACTCAACACACAACTACTTAGACTTACAACTACAGTTGCCTGCACCGTCATAAAAGGAGCCAACCAGCTGCGTGCAGCTAGGAAATAAGTAGCAAAATGACAAAAACAAAACATTGAGTATAAAAAAAAATGGAAAAATTGTAGCCTCTTTTGCACGGCCAAGAGGTAAGAAACAAAAGAGTGAAACGACTGTAGCAAAACTATCGCAACAGCGAGTCAGACCGAAAGAAAGACAGACAGAGGAACACAGAGCGACATGCCGCGCCAGTTTTGTGTGGCGGTCGTAAAATTAAAACAACGCCTAAACGAGAGGAAATGGCACGAACGCGTTGAATGTAGCCAACAGATGAGCACAGCAACAATGTCAAATAGTGAACAAAACCAAAAATAACAAAAAAAAACATTATTATTATTATTAGTGCCCAAAATGCCAAGAGATAAAGAAAGTTGCCTGCCCAAGTCAAAGTCAGCCAACTGGAAGACATTGTTGCCAGTGAGATGGCAGCAAATTTTGGCAGTTCAGTGTAAAAAGTAACAGCGGAAAAATTAAGCAGGGAAAAGTATACAAAATCTAGTTACAAAAATAGCCTAGAAAGCATTGAGCTAAGAACGTTTTGAACATAACAAGCGCCGACCACATAATGAGTTTTGCTGGCCATCGGCTGCGAGTTGATCCATTTGCTGGAGGCGGCGCCTGGTTCGCAGCATGGACAGTAATGTCAACACGTTCGAGTTATAAGTGTAGTTGAAGTTATTGTTGCCTTAGTTTGCTAAAAAAGACGAGCTTCGTCTTTACTGAATTGCATGCAAAACTCCGTTTACTTATCTTGTTGTTTTATGAGGTTTTGTTTTGTATGAAATACCTTTTTTATAGTTTTCCAATTTATATGTTTTTCCCTGATTTCAATTACTAATGCCACGCACAATGAAATGTTTTTAATTGATTGGCACGACAGCCCGCTTACGCGAGACTAAGGCCTAGCTTCCCGCAACCACCCGTGTTGTGCGTGTGAATTTTGTACGCGGGTGGAAGGGACCTACAGTTTTATGCCGGTTCCGAACGGCAGGTTGGGAGCTTTTTCATAGGCAATTTTTACTCTCAGAGGTTTGCCATTTCCAGCTGAGAGGACAGCCACCGAAAGAGAAAACGAGTTTCCCGTTATTTTTTTTAGGTGTTACTACATGCAGTATTCGATCTTGCGTCGCTCTGCATGCGACTCGCTGGACCGCGCACTAACCAACTGAGCCACGGCGGCTCATGTTTACCAAAGTGAAAAAGTTCATGACTTATCAATAATGTTTGCACAGCACAGCCAATAAACGTACAAACAAATATACTTACAAATACTTATGACTATCTACAATGTTTAGTGACACTGCCTCAATTGGCCTCAGAACTTGTGCTGACCTTGTCGGGTTCAAGTTCAGTGCCCAAGTTCTGCCTACAAAATGTTGTTTTCTTAACTTTAATGTCCTTCCCGAAGCCACGTGGTAAATTGATTAAATTATTTAAATAGAGTAGTTAAAAAATGTATTAACTAACGCTGTGACCTACAGATGAATGAAACTTTTAGTATACTTGTTGGTAGATACAAATTTAAAATTCAGTAACATGATATCAAAACAAAGCTTGTGACTAAGAGAGCAAAATTAAGTCATAGTTTTGTTAATACTGACTAAATATTTTTAACCCGGCATTGGTGTGGTGGGGTATGCCATACCCCAGAGGTTGTATTTTTGTAAATAATACGGATATCAGTTTTATGTGGGCACTATCGCTTCTAGTAGCTGTTTATAACAGTCCAACCATACACATTTGCTATCCAAAAACGACTTGAGTGTGACCAGATTTCAGTCACACCCCGCTAAAGTTCATTGGGTGTATGACATACCCCACCACACCAATACCGTAACTTTTTGTGTAAATGATTTTGATTTCAAATTGATGTTTGGGTTAACAGATGGGTTAACTGACGTTGGTTTGGTTGAGACCTTAAAAAATAAAAATAATAATAAAAAATAAAATAATATTAAATAAAAAAATTAAATAAAAAGTAAAAAAGATTTAAATAATAAATAAATAATAAAAAATATTCTTACTAGAAAATTTCTTGTCAAAATGGCATCCTGTCACATGGGCTTTCTTTTATTATTTGTTTTGAACTAAGTTCCAGTTCATATGATTATTTTTCCTTAATTTGTTTTTGGTGTCATTAGATATTACTAGCTGCCTAAATATGCCTGGCCTGCATCCCATGGGGTCTTTTGCTATATGAAATGTAGTTTAATATTTTTTGGAATCTTTCATTAGAATATTGTTACGACAGGTTCGTTTGATTGTGTTTGAAAATGAAACAACTTAAATTATTTAGCGCAACGTAGTCAAAACTAACAATCACTTTATTTACAAATTTACACTTGTTCTACTTTACACTACTACTATTGCATGTTTCCCCATTGCTTGCTCAACACAGACTCGACTCACTGCGCTGCACACTGCTGGTTTTATATGTTACCAGTTTTCTTATCGCGCCGAAGTTTCTTGCAACTTCCAATTTAAAAATGCTCGACCATTCTCGCACAGCCCATTTCTCGCGAACCTTACCATATCGGACTATACCAAGCGAATTATACCAGTTCGCCGTACTTCACAGTGCATGCCTAAAAGTATGCTTGCAAAAGCGTTCATGCACAGCACAGAGTGCCTTTTCGTTTCAATATGTAAAGATTTGCCAAACTTCCATTAGCTTTTAAAACTTCAAACTTAAGTTCGTATGTTAGGAAGTTTAAAGTTTCAAGCAAAGTAAATCTTCATAACATGATTTGCTATGTAGGAAGTAGAATCAGAACTGAAGGCCATTGCCAGATTCATTCATTCAAGTGTGAAAGGAAAACTTCTAGAACTGTAGGGGACCTAGGGGATTCCCCTTCTGTTTGAAATGTGTGTTGCACCCATAATGGAAAAAAGTGTTTCATACACATTTGAAGCGGTTGGAATTTGTGGTATCACAACGGACTCCTAAGTGTGTCTCATATAGAGGCAGCCACTACAACCTACCTCCGCACCAGTTCGATATGGTGGGACAGACAATAATTTTGGATATACCAGTTCAATACGATGCACAGAGATTCGACTCCATACAACCGCGGGACAAAATTAGAAGAAGTGGTCCGTTCTTCATAAAATTTGGTATACTAGTTAACCATGGTCTGCTAAATTTAAACTTCCATTTAGTTTTTTTTAAACTGTTGTAGTTTGGCAATGCCTGAGACTTGATTTTACAAATTTCGTCATTTTTGGAGAGCTGTAGCACCAAGTGTGTTGGCTAGATTTTTCAGATTTTACATTTAATCGGTAACGTTAACATTGATTATTCTAAAGAGTAACAGAAATTGTCTTAGGACCCCTGGATTTTCAATAAAAACGATAATAATAGATGTATGCTTTGCATTTTTGCAGATTTTATAATTTTTCGTGCTGATTGCATACTTTTAGGCATAAATAAAATCAATTTTGTCGAAAATTACGTGTTAGGACCACTTTTTAAATAGAATTATTTTCTGAGATCGGAAGATATCGGAGGATGTAATTACATTATCCGACAAAGAAAGAATGCTTCTTAAAATAAAAATAAAATCCAGGAACATAATTTCACATCCTTTTTCGATATTTTCCTCTAAGTTTTACCAATTTTCAGATTTTTAATTTAGAAAAATATTTTGAATTAAAAGTGATGTAAAAGCCTCAGCTTTGCAAATTTTGGGAAAACATCAAAAGCGAAAATTACCACTTTATTTCTTACTCTATATTCAAAGTTTAAGCAACTTCTTGGTAGCCATGTATTTTTAAAATTTGTTTTACTCAATAGGCTAAAAAACAGAAAATATGAGTTTAAATTTTTTTGAGAAAAAAGTTTCAACGTTGAGCCGCTTATTGATTTTTTGCTCAGATTTTTTGGGGTTTTCATAGGAGTTTTTTCTTTCAAATGACATAATAATCGTTAAATTCTGAGACCATAAATGTTTTTGAAATTTGTCTATGGAATAAATCACTGTGCGATGGGACAAACAGTAATTTTGGATTCACCAGTTCGATATAAAGAGGGGGATAATAATTTTGGATGCATCAGCTCGATGTGTTGGAACATATGATATGAGGATATAAGGAGAGAGACCATAACTTTTAATGCACCAGCCCGATATCAGAAGACAGATAATATTTTGCGTTCTACCAGCCAGAGATGATTCAAATAACTTTGTTTCATTTACTTTCGCTTAAAGCAAAGTAATCTATTTTAAAATGCCTTTTTTTTCAAGAAATTCGATTCCTTTCTCTGTATTTATTAATTTCTTAAATCTATCTATTATTAATTTCTTAAGTCTTTCAAATTTGTATGTCAACTTTTTATATTTTTTTTTCTGACTTTCCCAACTTTTTATGCTGACCACCATTATTCTTGCCATCCTGCAACGTGCTTTTCATCTTTCTTGAACATGTTTTGTCTCTGTTTTTCTATGAATTCATACTTTTTTCTTCTTCATTCTCTCCCTCACTTCTTTTCTTTGCTACTTCCCTAACTACTGCTTGATTTCATCTTTTATTCAATTTGCAGCTCATATCGTTATGGTCCTGTGACTCCTCTCATTCCCTCCTTCAATCTCTTCCTGCTCATTGCCACTTCCTTCACTGCCTATTAGTGTTTTCGCTGCTGTTACTGCCCATTTTTTTTGTGCCATTGCCGCTGCTTTTGCTGTTTTATATTGTCGTTACTGGCAATTAGTTGCACGCTCCATGACTTTGTCGCTTTGCCTGTGTCCCGCTGCTGCTGTGCCAACGACAGCTTCCTCCTGTTCATTGTCGCCTGTCAGTGTGTGTGTGTGCAGTTGGCCTATGGCCAATTTACACCCCACTCACCAGCGCTGCTCCTTGGCTTTGGCCGTTTATTAAATATTCCCGTACTTGGGCTTTGCTACTACGGCCAACGCGTTGCCATTGTTGCGCTGTTCCGCTCCACTGTGCAGGTCGGTTTGTGTGTGTATGTTCGTTTGTTTGTTTGTTTATGCTGCTTGTTTTCTGCGTTTGTTGCTTTTTTTTCAGTAGCCTTTGTTCCATTTTTTATGAGCGTATACACATTATAGTGTAATTAGAGCGCAGCCTAAAAATAGGCTATGTAAATTTGTTGGCTTAGTTGGCAGCTCTGTCAGCCTGACTGCGTTCTCCTGGCTGGAAGGAGACTGCTTTGTGTTTTACTGTGCGCGTGCTTGGCTGTTGTTGTTTTTGTGGGACTATCTTTTTTTGCAATTTGTTATTGCCCATTATATCTGATGATGGTGAGGTCTGTGTGTGTGTATTTGTACGCGCGCGTGCGGTGTACATAATAAATGTTTCAATTTTGTTAGAATTTCGTTAGGCTTTTGGCTTGTTTTTCGTCCACATTTTGCGAGCACATTTTATAGTTCATTCGTTTTCAATGTGTGCGCGCGCGCCTAGATGTATGCTTGCTTTTTTGGATCTTTTTTGTACATAGCGCCAACTATGTGTGCGTGTGTAGTGTTATTTTTAGAAAATGAAATGGTCCATTAGCTTGAAAGGTTCGCTCAACCAAGTGAAATACGTTGCAGTGCACCACGAAGGACGAAACAGCAGCCAAGTTGCTGCACGCTTCGATAGTTTTTTAAAAGCAATTTTCAATTTGCAGTTTTCAATAGTACACGCAAGCAGTTTTCTCCAATTCAAACAATTTCTGTAGCATATGTGGTGTTGTAAGGTAGCTGCAAAGAGTTAAGAGCTTAAGATTATTTTGTGGGTCAGTAAAAATTATAGCAACGAAGAGATTTAATCGTCGTTGTAATCGTTAAAATTATGAACTAAAGTTGCATAAGTAGTTATAACAATGTTTTCCAAAACGTTATTTCTTAAACTGTATTTTTCAGTTTATTTTATCTAGAAGAACTATTAAATATTATAATGAATGCCTGTGATGGTTTTGTAGAAATTTTTTGATCTTTGATTTTCATTTTACTAAAGTCAAATGGCAGCAAAACAAAGTTTACTATTTAGGTAGTGACAACTATATTCTAAAAAGGCTCATTGCCAAGGACAATTAATGTAGATAGCGTCCTTGTCAAGTTTCTTTCTGAGAGTATCGAAGCTATAGAGCTTCAGATCCATTCATATCCAAATCTTCGAAAGTTCCATTACCAAAAAAGCAGCAGAATGTTTTTTGAAGGTCAACTTTTCGACTTTGATTTCATGGAATCTTGCTCACAATTCGCCTCAACATTAAATTTTATGGTCCGAACACATTTAAGACGGCAGCAATACGGCCACACAACTTCAATATGGCGTCGCCATTGACCGTAGCGTCTGGTGAGTAGTTCTACGTTGGATCGGTCGGTTCCCATAATCGTTACCATAGCAACGTTTTGATTCTATACTTTGACAGATGCTGCCGTGTCGGCGCCATCGTTTATTTGTTTCAGGGCATTAAGCTAAAAAGATATCAAATATTGGGCACACTTCCATATTTACATAAAAAGGTCATCTCTCATAGCGCAAAACTGTTGCTACACGTGGTTTTTACTATATCTGTGCATAGTCTACTTTTTGGCTCAGCACCTGCTGCATCAAACCACATTCGGACACACATACAAGCAAAAAAGTGTGTATGGAAGCTGTTTCAGCCACACAGTCGGTCGGTCGGTTTCTTTGCCAACTATCCAACTATGATGTTATTTCAATGCAGGCTTATGTGGTTTTAGCCAGTGTTTGCACTGGCAACTCACCCGCTGTGTTCGTTTGTTGTTTTTGTTTTTTGATTTAAACAAATAATAAGGTTTTTGTGCGCTGCTGTTTGTATGTTTGGCACAACAACATGAAACAATTTCAGTAATGAATCTGTCATGCGGTTATGAAAATTTAACATTCGTTTGGCCGCTGGCACAAAACACTCACACACACACAACAGCAAAGCAGACATTGCGCCACAGCGTGCGGTAATCTGGCGTTTGGAGTTTTTGCGCGGCGCATTTTACAGCAAATCTAATTTAACACCGAGTTGAGTTGTGTTGAGTTGGGTTGCAGTCCGCTCGCTAATAACTGCTTTGTGTCTGTTACAGCTGTGTGTGTGTGTGTGTGCGGGATTAGTTTGTTTTGCTTACTCAACATGTTTGTAAGCGAAACATTATCTAATTATTATAGAAGCTTTTTACTACACAAAATTTTCAAGCCATGTGTGAGCTAAGCTCATTTGCACAATGTTCAAATAATATTTTGATATAAGCTAATCGCACCGGAACATCATCCAATTAATGTAGCCAACACCTGGCACAAAGCTTTGCTGAGGCCTTTTGTTCTTTAGAGCATTGAAGAAAATAAAAAAACACGTTAATTTTAATTAACATTGTTTTGTTTCGCTGGCTAAAGAAAGCCTACTTTTAGGAGCCCTGTTAAGAAACTTTGTTTATGTTAAACAAAGTTGACAGGTTGTCCGTAAAGTTGTCACTTTGTAAGGATTTTCTTGGGATGTCTTAATGGCTAAGTATAGAATATACTTTTAGGTGCTGAAAATTTTAGAATATAAAATGATTTTGAATTTGAATAATGAAGAAGAATGAAAATAAAAAGAGATTTGCACAATTTGCCATGGAAAATTCAACTATTTTCCGTAAAGGATTAAATCGTACGAAATTCGTTTCCAAGATTCATGATTCGATTATCTGAGCGTATCTGAGATCGATTATCTAAACTCGACAACAAGGACATAACGTATGCAATTTTATAGTACGACCAAGTTTGATGACTTCTTTTAGAACTACTGGGAAGTATGCCATGGAAAGTTCTAAAAGTTTCGGAAAACGACTAAGTCCTACGAAAGTCATTTTCACGATTCATGATTTGATTATCTGAACTTATCTAAGATCGATTATCTAAACATGGTAACAAGAACATAATCTAAGCGGGTTCCAAAGTCCAAACAAGTTGGATGTTGGTGTACAAACTAGTTTGGTTGGGTTGTTTTAAAAAGAGTGCTCTGACTATTGTGAATGATGCCGGCCTCGATAGTCCAGCGGGTAGCGCGCTGGCTTCTCATACCAAAGGCTCCAGGTTCGATTCCTGGCTCGGGCTGGTAAAACGCTAATCTACTTGTAACGCTATCCACATGAAGCAGATGAGAATTACAAGAATCGCAGAAGTGCGCTCTTGGCAGGCAATGGCAAAACCTCCAAGTGTGAACGAAAAAACTGCCAATCGCCGTTCGGATTTGTCTTTCCCAACCGTTTAAAAAAAAAAGTGTTGCATACGCATTTCAAACGGGTGCAATCTGTGGTATCACAACGGGCCCGTTAAGAGGCCTAAGTGTGTCTCATACAGAGGCAGCCACCGCAACCTAACCTAACCTATTGTGAATGATTCATAGAGACTCCTGGTTTCGATGGCTCCAGAGAGGTTCAGAGAGACATCTGTTAAAAATATTGTAATATAGCTTTGAAATATTTTTTTTTTGTTTTTTTTATTTGTTTTTGTTGTTTTTTGTGTTAACTAAGTATCTGCGGGATTTACGAGTATCTGGACTATCGAGGCCGGCCTGCTGGGATAATACGATCTTCAAAAAGCCGTATTTCTAAGCTTTGTTTCTGAAATTGCAGTAGCATTTTGAAAATAATTTTGAATTTTGAAATTAACCCTCCGATAACCGACAAATTTTTAAACGGTCAAAGCCCAACAAGGTCCCCTAGGACGTCTTTTGTAATATTGCATATAAGGCGTGTAATGTAGTGTTACATAATGTGTATAGATGTGTTTGGAAAGCCAAAAGACTAAGCTTCGTGTATATTTTTTAGTATGTATTCTTTACTATACACAGAGAGGCAAAAACGTATACAATGCAAACTTGTTGGGCATCGGAGGATTAATTTGCTTCTCCGACAAAAGATAAGCGAAAGTAAGCAACCTTGAAGATGTGAATAGAACTTGGAATCCACGCACTTTGGTTAAAAAATCCAGTCGCAGTAGCCTTTGCAACACTTATCAAATGTATATATTTATGTGTGTGAGTGTTGGTAGTCGTCTGACGCATTTAGCGCTGACATGCAATTAAAACTTCACACATTCTCGGAATTATCAATTTACCTAACTTCCCCATAGAGTTGGCGCAACGTTCATTCATTGGCCGTCAAACAGCAGGAAACGACGCTTGTGCACAATTTACAACAACCCCAACCATAACAAAAACAACAATTGCTACAACACCAACACCATAACACCACACGTTCATCATTTGCTAACGCAATTTTATGGCCTTTTTTGTTGCTATCTGCACATTTATTTTTCAATCAAAGTTGCCACCTTGAAGAAAGTTCATCAACTATGCACAATGAATTATTTGGTTTTTTGTGCTTTTTTGTGCTCTTACAACTGTGTGAATATGAATATGCGGAAATGTGTGTGAGTGTGTGTGTGTGTGTTGGGGGGCTTCCCACACGAACGCAGCGCACTTTTCGCTTCCGTCAAATGTTGGAAAATTCAAAGTTGCTTGCCACTTGCACTTGGCGAACGGAAATACATTTGTTGTTGTTGTTTTTGTTGTTGTTACAGCTTTTGTTCGTAGTGTTGAAAATGGCAGCGTAGCGCTCAAAGTTGCTTCTTTCAGCGCCTTCGAGCTGTTACGCACACGGCGCCTACACAATTTTTCTGCCTCAACTGTGTCTGCATACTTCGGGCCACTTCTACTTCTTACACATTTTATTTTTCCTCTCCTTTCTTCTTCTTCTTCTTCTTGTGCGTTACTTTCCGCTCGCCTTTCTGCACTTCCACTCAGCTTGACTTGGATTTCCTGTCATTTCCTGCGTGTTGCTTTCATTTTCTCAGCCATTATTGCGTTGCGTTTTTTTGCCGCTGCTTTTTTGTTGCTGTTATTGCGTTACGAATATTTGCTGTTGTTGCTGCTGCTCGATTTTGTTGTGTTTTTGATTTATCGATTTTAATTCGTACGCGCTCGTGTGTTGTATTTGCTAGCATAGTTGTTTTTGTACGTTTGCCTTAGCGAGCGCTCGCTTTCGTCAGTTGCTCGCTGCCGTTCGGGCAGCTGTCTTCGATTTTCTTTTTTTTATTGTTGTTATTTATTTTGCACGCCCGCACAGTTTGCGGTAGTCTCAAAAATTGTTTAATGTTTCCTTCCGTGCCGCCCAACGCGCGCTCAGTCGCTGCGCTGTTGCTGTCGTCGGTGCTTTACACATTTGCAGAATTTCTCATTTCGCGGCGCTGTTGGAAGTTGCCTCAATCTGCAAGTGTGGCTATTCGTATGTCTGTGTGTCAGTGTGCTGAAATATTTACTCATACATCCAGTCGTGGTAAAATTCTTTGTGCATGTGTTTGTGTGGCTGTTTGTGTGTGTGTCTGTGCAATGCCATGCGGGCGCAAATGTATTCTCATTTATTTGCACAACTGTATTTGAGTCACGTCCTTATCCCTTACCTCCTTACCCAAGTAAGTATTTTTCTTCGCTCTTCTTTTCCTACCGTTTGCCATTTTTCCCTTCGGTGACTTTGACATTTTCCGCGCTTCGTTTGTTGCATTTCGTCGTAATGCTTCTGTCTACGTTTTCAATTTGCCAGTTGAGCCAGTTTTGCTATTTTGTGGTTATTGTTCTTGTTTTTGTTATTGTTCTTGTTTTTGTTATTATCGCTAGTATTTTGTTGTGGCGGGTCGAGGTCGTTTGTCACAAAGTTATTCGGTGACCATTTTTTCAAATCATTTTTGCTGATTTGTGTTTCTTCCAAATGCGGTTGTTGTTTTTTTTTTTGTTGAAAATAAAGAATCATTGAATGTTGAATGTTATTTAAATTTTTGTTTCTAGTTTTATGTTAAACTGTTGTGTTTTGATCGTAAATTCATAAAATTTTTGCATTTTGTAATAATTTTGTCATAATTTGACTTCTTTGCCATATCTGATTCTTTAATTTTTTCTCTCCTAATCATACTTTTTATTTAATAAAAAATAAAAAAACATAATTGAATGTTGAGTTGTTATTTCAGTTTTTGTCTTTAAATCATAAATTATCAATTATCAATTTATCATAATTTGAATTCTATTTGGTTTCTTTCTTCGTTTCTTATCTTCGTTTCTTTTCTCTCTTAATCATATTTTCTATGTAATTAAAAATATTTTAAAAATAATAATTGAACGTTGAGTTGTTGCTTCAGTTTTGGTTCTTTGTTCCTTCTCTAAATTGTTGATCCAATTTTTATCCATTTTATCATGATTTGGCTTTTTGCGATTTTTGGTTTGTACTCTTTGGTTTCTCTTCTCTATTAATAATTTTTTTTGTTTAATTATAAAAATATGAAAACAATTTAACGTTGAGTTGTTATTTAAATTTTTGCTCCTAGTTTTATTTTTCTGTATTTTAATCATAAAATGTATGAATATTATAATTTGATATTAATTTGACTTCGTTGCCATATCCGAGTTTTCTCTTTCTCTTTCCTTTCTTTTCCCGCTTAATCGTATTTTTTATTTAATTAAAAAAAAATATTGTCCATTGAGTTGTTGTTTACGTTTCTGTCCCTAGTTTTACCATCATCGTCATTTTCTTTTAACCATAATTTTTATCAATCTGATCATTTTATCATAATTTGGTTTTTCGCCATTTCCGATTTCTACACATTTTCTACTGTTCTCTCATAATTATATTTTTTATCATAATTATTTCGTTTCATTATTGACTCCTGAAGTACTGACTCCTCAATGTTCTAGAATCTTTTGCCTGTTCACTTCTCTTCTAATAATTTGTTGTTGTTATAGGTTTTCCTTTCATTGCTGACTTCTTTGCCATATCCAATTTCTTCATTTTCCTCTTTCTGTTCATGTGTTTTTAATCGTAATTTTTATCATTGTTTGTCATTTCATTTGTGACATTTTGGCCATTTTGAGTTTCTCCATTCTTCTGTTCTTTTGCCTTTCATTCAAAATTTTTTGTCATAAGTTTTCCTTTTATTGAGGAGTCAATACTTTGCCATGTCCGAGAACCATTTTGTTCTGTTCTCTTTTTTTACCATAATTTTTTAAATTATTGTTTTTCTCCTTTCTTTGCCAATTCTGATTTCTCTATTTTCCTGTTTCTGTTCTTCTGTTTACAATCATATTTTTTATCATTATTTGTTCTTTCATTATTGACTTCTTGATTCTTTTAAATTTCTCCATTATTCTGTTCTGTTCTTTCAAATCATAAAGTTTTTTCTATCCACCTCTGATTCAACCACATTTTTTATAAACATTTGTCTCTATTTTCACCATTTTTGTGTTCTTTTCTCTTCCAATCAAAATTTTTTGTCATAAGTTTTCCTTTCATTTTTGACTCCTTTGCCATGTCCGAGAACTATTTTTTTATGTATTTTTTACGGTTCTGTTCTAACCATAATTTTTATCATAATTTTTCTCTTTTATTCTATGCCAATTCTAATTTATCTGTTTTGCTGTTTCTGTTTTTAACCATAATTGTTATTAATATTTGTTCTCTCATTATTGACTTCTTGGCCATTTTCAATTTTTTTTCCTTTTTTTATTCTTTTCTCTTTCAATCAAAAATTTTATCATATTTTTTTACTTCGTTATTGCCTCCTTTGCCATGTCCGAGGACCATTTTCTTGTCCTCATCTGTTTTAGGTTAGGTTGGAGTGGCAGCCTCCTATGTGAGAAGCTCACTTAAGCACAACTTATGGCTCATTGTGATACCACAGTGGATGGCGCGACTCCCCCTTACAGCGCTGAGAACCAAAAAGATTCCGTGAACCTGGCTATATCCCTGATATTCAGAAGTGATAGCTCGGTTAGACTGGTAAAGAAAGCTGAGCCGAGAGACTTAAGTCTTCTTCTGGCTAATGAAGGACACTGACACAGCAGGTGGTCTCCTCCTCCTGCTCGGACCCGCATCGTCGACAGTGGTCGTTGGATTGTAGACCCAGTCTCTCCGCATGCTTACCCATAAGACACTGACGAGTGAGCACCGAGACCGTTGTGCTTATTGAGTGACGGCTAAGGTTAAGCAGCTGATTAGTCTGTTTCATGTTATAGGAAGGCCAGATTTATCGAGAGATACTGCAAATCTGTTCCTCAGACCACAGTTCATTCGCTACTCTTTGGTAGAATTGTCTGAGCATCAATTTAATCGATGCAATAGGAGCTCTCATTGGGAGGAAGGACGAGGCCTCAGCGAGCAATGTGCCTGCTCTGGCTACTTCGTCCGCCTCGCAGTTGCCTACAGTGCCTCTGTGCCCTGGCACCCAGAGTAGTGAGACACTGGAGCGCCTAGCTAGACTGTTCAGGGATTTTCGACAGTTAAGGACCAACCTAGATGAAGTCGTCGCCCCTGCGAGCGACTTAATGGCTGCCTGACTATCCGAATATATATGGACATCCGTTTCATGCGCGTTCTCGCTGATGACTCCTCTGTTTTACTTAATCACAATTTTTATCATAATTTTTGCCTTTCATTCTCTGCCAATTCTAATTTCTGTGTTTTCCTGGCCTTTTCTCTTTAAAGCAAAATTTTTATCATAAGCTTTTCTTTCATTGTTGAATTTGTTGACTTGTTACCAATTTGTATTCCGAAAATTTCCTGCTGATTAAAATGGTTTTTTGCTGGTAATACCTAATGTCTTTTGTGTATTTTTAAACTTGGAAGCGTCTTTGGCTACTGGGTTCGACCAGCTAATTTCATAATAAAAATAATATATATATTTGTATTACAATATTGAAAAATATGAGCACGAGAATAAGGAAATATGAGGTTGTTTGCTTTATTCCCTTACGATGTTTATTGTAATTAGTTATCTCGCAGCTACTTCTGTTTTTCTCTTCCCTTTATTCCCTTCAAAATTAAAATTTTCTTTCAACATTCACATTTTGTTCGAAAGCTTCCTTCTTTATCTATCGAGTCCATTGCGCCCTCTTCCATCCATTTCACGCTTTTTGCTTTTCTTCTCTTTAATCGCCAGCAATTTTTTCCCCCTCTTCTGAATTTCTCCCCTAAAGCGCCACATGTGGCGTCAAAAGCCGACCGCACACGTAAACGCCGCAACGCAGTTGCTGCGCCTAGCAGCGAGCACCGCTTTACTGCCCACTGGGCCACATGCAGTCGAGCGCAACATGGCGCAACGCCACATGTGCCGACTTCCATACACGACCGCAAGGGCAACACCGAACGAGCCACATAAATTGCAGCAATCTCGATTTCGTGCTCGAATCGGCATTTAACGATAACGAAATTAAAATTGTAATTTCTTTTGCGCTCGCCAAGCTGTGCGCCCACAAATATGCAGCACAATGCCGCCAACCGTATCTGCAGTTGTTAGTGCCTCGACTACGGAGGCGGGCCACGTTTGTCTGCCGCGTGCCCAATTGCCGCGTTGTTGTCACGCCTTCATTGTGTTGCTGTGCTGCGGCTGTTCTTGTGCCTGCAACATGTTTTTGCAATTTAAGCCTCGACATTTTCCATGCTTTCGCTGTACGCTTTTGTAGCGGTCCAAGCGGCCAGCCAACAACTATTTGTATTAAATTTTTGCCTACGCCTAACTGTAGACTTTAATACACGAATTTGTATCGTGCACTCAATTGCAGTTCGAGGCTGTGGTGTGGAGTGTGGCGAGGGGGCCTTGAATTCGTAGAGACACGCATACACGAACGTTTAGTGAATATGTGCAACGAGTGAATTTGCGGCTTTCGTGATCTGCAGTTGTTACTGCAACTGTGCTGGCTACAATTTTTGTTTTTATTGTTTCGATAGAATATTTTAAATGTTTTTGTTCGCTTTTGGTTAGTTGTTTTTGTCTATTTTGTTATTTTTTTATTGTTAAAAGAGGTTTTCGTTGTGGGTATTATTTGTAAAGTTGCAGTCGAATCGATTTATGTGCAGAACCTGACGGCTTGTTCTGGTTTTAGTTGCATGCTTCAGGGCGCATTCAACCTTTTATTCAGGAAATAGGTTTAGTTTGCATGTGCTGATTGTTGTTGTTTAAAGGTGACTTGAGGGCCCTTAAACTCTACAATCAGTTTGAGGAAAAGCCGCCAAAGCATATTTCACTCGCCTGAGGTTATGCTACGATTTTGAAGAAATGCACAAAAGAGAACTGATGCTTATAGTGATAGCAACATTATTGAAAGTATAGTTTTAGTATGAGTATTTGATTTAAGTAAGTAGAGTCAACTATTAACGATTGTTTGAGGTTCACATGTGTGAGTGTCACATATACATACAAAAAATTAAACTCTGTATAAGTGTGTTTCATAAATTGTGTTGTCAACAAATTTGTTTTGTAAATATACATAGAACTTATTATAGAAATCTTAAGCTTGCAACTAACCTAATCTCTTTCACAACTCTGATCTTCAATCCCTTTTTTTCTTCCTCCCTCTTTGTTGGAGTATAGTAGTATTGTTGGAATGGACTGAGTGCTATGGTAGACTTTTTGCCTTCCTTCCCACCCTCACATCATCCATCAACAACGAAGTTCGAGTCAAATGTTTTAAACTACTTAAAAATCTTTTAAACAGAACGGAAAACACTATATAACTAAGTTTGAAGAATGTTTGCTGAAATTACTACAACTCATAAATGGATTTTCATTTTGTATCGCTAAAGATTCAATAAGGATCTATGTGTGACCAATCGTAACCAGCCAGTTACACTTACAAATATGAATCGCTATTTTTCACATCCAACAAAACCCTTATCCAAATTCACAACCCAAAAAGTTTAAATATGTAACATACGTTACTACTTTTATCTGTAGTACTATTTTTTTATAGCATACTTTTGCGCTGAATATGAATTGTAAACACCTTAAAAGTCATATTGTTGGTGTCTACTTTTGGTTAGCTTAGATAAGCTAGTTGAAGACCCTTTTGGGTCCTTGGCAATAGCAGTTAGAGGTCTTTAATTTTGCAGGTTGATGTAAAAGCAATCACTGAGAATGTGTTTGTTTTTAGCAAAGCTCCTTAACGACTTTATGTTCTGCTTGGATACCCTATCTAAGCCAGAGAAGAATGGGGTCCTTAACCTTCGGAGAACACATCTATTTTGTCAATCAATCACTCACCCATTTCACTTTTGCGCGACTTTAACTCCCCAACTGTGGAACTTACCACTAATGCTTACTTACTGACAAATGCTGGGATTTTGTAGTCCAAGCATTATTTCAAAGTTTGTGAAGGTAACACAACTGTTTCACCTTGTCTTTGTCTTTCAGCGAGTTTGCTTTGATGCACAGAGATTTTAAGTTTTATATTTTTTGTTAGGTTTTTACTAGAACCTATACTCAGCCCACTCTCATACTTGTATTGATTCTCGATGGACAGATAGATTTAGAGGGGCTGAAAAATTAAAGACACAGCTTTTGAATGCGCGCTTTTATTGAACTGAAAATTATTAAAATTGTTTTAGCTTTTTAAAATTAATCCATTCATATTACATATTTACACACTGACACAAACATTTAGTGGTCCACTTGGCCACTTGGTATCTGTAAACGATTGCATACATTTGCGAAATTTTTTCGTATTGTGGCTCGTAACTGCCGCCAGCAGATAATCTGCTTTAATAATTAAATTGATTTAATTTGGTTGCGCTTTTCTGATGCACTTTGTCAACTATTATACATATTTTATATGTAAAAGTGTATGCACATCATACACATATCAATAATGCATATATTGCAGGCAATAAAACTGGCTTAACATTTTTTAATTTTATTTATTTATTTTTTTTTTTTATTCTGTGGCTTGTTGCGCCGCAGTGTGGAAATAATTGCACTGGGGGCATATTATGTTGCGTAATGGCACTTGCAGCACTCAGAGAACAGAACAGAATTAAAACAAATGCGCCTGAAGGTATGCAATGCATTCAGGACTTAAAGGAGAGTTGGGTTAATTGCTTGAAACAGTTATTAAAAAAAATTGAAAAAAACATTAAAATTAAACAAAAAATTAAGCATTAAGAAAGGCTTTAAACACGCTTATAAGAATTTTGAAAAAAATAGTACCAAATGTGCCTATGAAAAAGCCTAAAAGTATGCTTAAAGATCAGTAAAGGCTCTAAGAAAATTAAGTTAATTACATCTGATCATTTCAGTTGCTATTTATGCATTTTCAACCATTATGAAAACTAATTTTTACACTGTATACCACTTTTCAATTTGATTTGAATGCCTATAAGTATGCTTTGATAATCCTCAAACCTTTTTCAGATAACTTAAAATAACAATTAATTTTTTTCTGCTTCAAAGCACAAAATTACAATTAAATAAAAACGAAAAATGTATGGCACACTGCCAAAATTCAATTTTGCCAATAATAATAAATCAAGTTTTCAATTTACCTAAGCGCCTAAAAATATGTTATAGACTGCCCTAAATGCTCGAAACAGTGGCATTTAAGCGACTCGGCGCTGTGCTGTGCTGTGCTGCGCCTCTTTTCTACCTCCACGCTTTCTGCCTCCTCGCCACAAATGACGCAGTTAATTATGTGTCCGAGCCGCTGTGCACACTTGAGCTGTCCGAGCCGCTGTGCGCACTCACCGTCGCTTATCAAACAAATCCGCGCAAAACAATCAATAGGCGTCAAACATGGCACAATCACACGTTACGCATTTCCGCTCAAACGACGCGACGCCTCTTTCACTCGTCGCCTTGACTCGTGCGTTCGCGTCGTAATGAGCTTCCGGCTAAATGGTTCGAGCTTACATAATTTCGACATTTGTTCCGCACCGCCGTCCAATGGACACCCAGTCCCAGGCCCAGGCCCAGGCCGAGGTCGCCCATGACCATCGCTTCGCCCCGCTCTCAGCTTGCGCTCATTGAATTCGCCTTGATTTTGTAAAACTTGTAAAATATTTTTTTCAACTTGAACCTCGTCGTTGTCGTTCGCAGCTCGCGCTGACTTTGCTGCTTATTTGCTTTTGCTTGCACCTTCGCGGCGCTGCCTTTTATTACCAATTTTTTGTGCGTTCGCTTTGTGGCCACCTTCGCTTGCCGTTGCCGTCATAGTCGCCTTTGTTATCAATGACGCACGAGCCCATAATGATGCTTGCCGCTGCGCGACAAAGTGTGCAAATGATTGAAACGACCGGCCCCTGTGCAGGTACCCGTCAACTCGACCACTTGCCAAACAACAACGTCAGACTTGCCTGGCAAAAGGGTTGCGAAACAATGAATGTTGCGAAAAACTTTTGAAATTAAATTCTTAATGGTACACTTGCACCCATTTGGCCGCTTGCGCCAAAAAAGTCACATTTTAAATGAGAATTTCAATTAAGTATTTCAGCGCAATTTTATTGCATACATTTGGGCGTGTGACCCACTGCGTTTATTGAATATGCGAATAATTTGTGTTCGTCTGCTATGTTTGCAGGCGTAGATGTGATCAACAGTGGTGATTTGGGGCTGCAGGGAAATGTGTCAGATACATTTAAGTAAAGTGCAAAGTTTTTCGAAGAAGGAAATTTAATGGACTCTTGCAATAATAATAGCGAAACTAATGATTCAATTAAGTGGTTGTTTAAGTAATAAATGTTGTTCAATAATATTGAAAAAATTTATATTTTATCAAAAGTATAATGCCATTTGCTGGTAAAAACTTTTTTTAGAGTTTAGGGATTTCATCTATGTTTTTCTCTGCATTTATCGGTTAAGGTTAGGTTAGTGTTGCATATATATTTCAAAAACGGGCCTCCCAATAGGCCTCCAAGTGTGTCTCTTACAGAAGCAACCACCATAAGCTAACCTAACCTAGGTTACGTTAGGTAAGACAGGCAACTGAATGGAGGCCTCAAAAGGATCAAAGATGGTTTGGGCAAGCCGCTGTTATCCTGTGTTCGGTGTTGGCTCAAACCAACCAGCTCAGGCTCTGCCCCATTCTGCCCCCCCGCCCCCTCTAGATAGGGCTATTTATATTTTTTGGTCGAGCTTATTTATATATTTTTTTATTTGCCATAAAGAAATCAGCAGAACAGTGAACAGTGTGGAAACGAATGTGTTCGTGGATTTTAGAATAATGGAAAAAGAGCAATATCGGTCGGTGATTCGATTCTTGTTTTTGGAAGGGAAATCGCGCAGCGAAATCAAAGAGCGCTTGGATGCTGTGTACGGTGACTCTTCTCCTTCAATGGCGACCGTCAAAAATTGGTTTAACGAGTTTCAACGTGGTCGCACGTCAGTTTTTGATGAGCCACGCCCAGGTGCCCCAAAAACGGCTACCACGGAGGATAACGGCTACCGCGTGGGTCATATCCTGTATGAAATATTGGGTATGAAAAAGCTGTCGGCGCGATGGGTGCCGCGTTAGCTCACTCCGGACAACAAGCGCATCCGTGAGACCACTTCAGAGCAGCGTTTGACACTGTTTAAGCGCAAACCGAAGGAGTTTCTGCATCGTTTTGTGACCGTCGACGAAACATGGATTCACTGGTACACACCAGAGACCAAGGAACAGTCGAAACAGTGGGAAACAGTCCCATCGGCCGGAAAGGTTATGGCCACCGTTTTCTGGGATTCACAAGGTGTGATTTACATCGACTACATCGTCACAGGGCTCTACTATGCCGAACTATTGGGCCGATTCGATGCCGAATTGCAGAAAAAACTGCCTCATTTGGCGAAGAAAAAAGTGCTCTTCCACCATGACAACGCTCCAGCTCACATCTCCGCCGTCGTCACGGCCAAATTGGTCGCATTAGGCTACGAACAGCTGCCCCATCCACCGTATTCTCCAGATTTGGCCCCGTGTGACTTCTTTTTGTTTCCAAACTTGAAAAAGTCACTCGCCGGGCAGAAATTTGAGTCGAATGAGGAGGTTATCGCCGCCACGGAGGCCTCCAGAAAACGTATTTTTCAGACGGGTTAAAGAAGTTGGAGCATCGCTGGGTCAAGTGTATCGAGTTAAAAGGAGACTACGTTGAGAAATAAATCGCCACTTTTCCAAAATTTTCGTTTTTCTTTTGTAGCCTAAGTACTTATGTCATGTTATGTTTATATATATCGCAACTTTGTTCAGTAGCTTGCAAACTGTTTTACTTTGCTATCACCAAATATTTTAAATCATACACAGCAACTTTCATCTTGATATCTTAACTTCTTCAAATGTTATTTTAAGCATCAACCAGTTGACAGACACATGAAGCATATTGGTTTTGTCCTTTTTGGAATTATTCTGCAAATTTTTGGAAACTAATTGTTTGCCATCAAATTGTGCAAATTGATAAGAAATATGTGCAAATATTATTTGATATTTATTATCTTTAACAAATTTTGAGCCCAGTTTGCAACAGAAGAAATTCTCTTCAGCGAGTAACTAATTAAATTATCACATTGAATGCATTCATTGAAAAGACTTTCGTTGAGTGTCAGCACGTTGGAAACTTGCTTAAATTATCACTTCATATATACAGTGGTGTCTGGACATAGTGAACCAATTATTGAAAGGCTTGTTCACTGTATTGAGGTTGTTCACTATATCAAGGTTAACATTTTTGTTCAAAAACGCGTTTTAGTTGCTCAAAATACGCTTTTTGTTTTTTGATTAAAATTGTTTTCTTTATTTAGAGTCTCGATCTCAAAATTTGGGTGTTTACTATATCGAGGTGTTCACTATATAGGGTTCACTATACCCAGACATGACTGTATAAACAAATAACGAGCAAAGATGTAAACAAATCTGCGTTGAGGTAGGCTTAGCACAAACAAGAGAAAACAATGTTCGCTGAGATAAGTGAGTCATCAGCGTTGCACGTTCGAAAACTTACGTAAGCTTGAAAATGTAACGAATGGAAATTCATTGTGCATGCGTTGTTAAAAATTAATGAGTTTTTTGCAGAATGTAATGATGATAAAAAAAATGATTGGTAAGATTCAGAGATGCTCTACAAATACCAAATATTTAAAATTGACAATTTAAAATTGAAAAAGGTTAATTTGAAGTTGTTCCCTATGTTATAACAGTTTGTTCTATAACTGATTGTTTATTCTATATATTCGATTCTTCTACATGTTTGTTTATATGCAACTTAAGCAGCTTAAATTCGTTATATGACTGGCTTTTTACTTTAAAGATATCAAAAACAGTGCAAAGAAATAATCAGGGATGATGAAACTACAAGAAACTTACATTATTTTCTTCAAAGATTTCAGTCCCCATAAATGAATCATGCATTTCTATTGAAAATCAGTTAAGTTATGAAGCATAAGTAAAAGTCATAAAAAGTTGTCTATACAGTCATCAAACTTAATTATTGTCATAAAGTTGAGTCAACTTATGACTATTGTTCATTCACCTTTCTAATTTCTGAATCAAGTAGATCAAGTTTTAAAACGAATACAAAAAAATAACAAAAATAAAATTCAAATTTCTAACTATGAAGTCAGAAGTAGGGAAAAGAATAGTTTAACTGATTAAATGGGTGCTTAAAGAAATTCTATTAAGACCAGATTGTCATTTCTTGTCATAAAGTTGTGCCAACTTATGACTTTTGTTCATTCACCTTTCTAATGGATGAATCAAGTAGATCAAGTTTTAAGAGCAATAAAAAAAAATAACAAAAATAATATTCAAGTTTCTACTTATGAAGTCAAAAGTAGAGAAAAGAATGGGTTCAGTAGTTAAGTGATTGCTGAAAGAAATTGTATTAAGACTAGATTGTCCAGTTAGAGTAACACAAATAGGAGCAGAAAACGCTTCAATAGCTGAACTTATCTTTGCTATTGTTGTGTCTGGAGTTGCAATGACATCTTGGTTAAAACTGGGTTTCTGTTCTTGTAATGGATATGACTGATATTTGTAAAACCAGGGAAAGCTACCAATGGGATTCGATCTAATAAAGATTTTTTCGAGCTTGTCTTGCAGGATTGTTGTTGTTGTTGTTACAAATTGATTTATGTTCGTAAAACCAGTTAAATCAATCAATAGGTTGGTTCGTTGCTTAGCTAAGTGGTTGTTGTCGCAGCTAGGTAGCATAATTAGCGCATAATTGATTGATTTATGCTTGTAAAACCAGTTAAATCAACCAATCGGTTGGTTGGTTGGTTAGCTAAGTGGTTGCTGCCACAGCTAAGTAGCACAATTAGCACATAAATTGCCGTTTTTGGTGTCAAACCTTTATTTCTGGTATTCTGGTATTTTAAATCCTCTTTGTGAGATCCAGGAAGTGAAGAGGCCTCCTATATTCATTGTTGAAATTGTTCTGTCTTCCTGAAACCAATAGGACTGACACTAATAGACATTTCGAGCTTATCTTCCACCGCAATTTCGACGAGACTTTAGAGGTAAAAAGCACTGACTGCATACATATGTGAATTATTTTATTTTCTGAGGCAAAGTTCCTTTGTGGGCGTAAATTTTTAATGAATATTTTCTTATAAAAACTCACATCAGTACCCAAAATTTTTCTGAAAATAATAATTTCACTGCAAAGGAGCAGGAGATCATAATTCGAGCCAATGATATCTCTTCACGGCTTTTGTTTTCATTAACTTTTTAGATGTTTTCAAGTTCTTTGACATTGACTTAACTAGTTTTTCAAACCAAATCTGAACCATTTCGAAAGATCAAATTTCTCAAGAAATTCACAAACTTTATATAAACTCACAAGTACATAGCACTCTCAAAATTTTCATCAAATAAAAATACGGATTTTCATGTAAATTACACACATATTTTTATTAAACACTGAAAATATCTCCAAAAACAAATTTCTTTCAATCAACTCTGCCAAACACAAAAACCAAAGCACAACACTCAATCGCCACCATCTGCAGGTTGCATTCAAATATCAGTCGTTTCTTGCGCAGCTACCGGCACGCCCGTCTCCAACATGTTGCGTTCGCTGTGGTAACGCTCCACGCTCATAAAATCCATAAGCGTTGCCGCCAGTCCCTTGGGCGGCTTTCCACCGGCGCAGGTAGTGGCGGGTGTGTATAGGTTTTTGCCGGTATGCGGATTGATAGCCTCCACCGGCTGCTTTGACCGCTTGCTGACGGCGACTTCCTCCGTCGACGATTCCTGACTGGGTGGCACCGCTGGCAGCACAACTTTCGTGCGCCATTCGTAGGCGTCGGCTGCAATCGCTGCGTCGTCCTGTGTGCGCTTTTTCAGCTCGAGCCGCGCGCTGCTAATGTAGATTTTCGGCTGCTCATCGTAGGCGTAGTCGTCGAATGGTGGCGGCGGTGAAGTGGGCGGCGGCGGTGCCGGACAGGTGGCCACTTGTGCTGACATTGGTGCGGATTTTTAATTAAAAATATTTTTGCTATTGTTGGTTTTTTTCCAAGTGAAATGAAGTCGCTGCGTGCGCGTATTCGCAAACTCGACGTACGTTTTGTGACTGAGCCAATGCGACGCGCCGCTTTGAAATGACGCGTTTGGGCGTCGCTCGCTCGTTCGTGTTGTATGCGACGACGACGGCGCGTTTACTTGAAATGCTTTGGTTTTATTTTGTTTCGTTGTTTTGTAATTTTTTTAAGTTCGGGAGTTATCTTGAAGTGTTTGTGAATAAGCGCTTAGGCGTGCTGTGACCGCAAAGGCAAATTGCTGTGCTGCTTGACATTTGTGTGGTGAGAGTGAGTTCAATAAAGTTTCTAAATTGTATAATTGGAGATTTAACTAATGGAAAGAATGTCATAGACATAATGTCATTTAATTTTATTTTGTTATTTTAATTATTTATTTATACAGTAATATTTTTTGTATTAATTTCTTGTTTTTTTTTTTAATTTCATTTGTTTTCATTCTTATTATGTTCTACTTTGAATTACAATCTTAGTTTCAAATTATTAAATTAGCCTTTTGTTTTTAAATTAAATTAGTTTTTAGTTTCAAATATTTTTTTACTTATAAATTATATTTTTTTCATTTCCATTTCCATTTGCATTTTTCTAATTTTTATTTGTTTTTAATTTTTTCATATTTTATATATTTTATTTTTTATTCCAATATTGTAGTTTTGAATTGTTCTTGGTATTAATTTTTTACTTCAGGAATCGAACCTAGGGCCTCGGTATGAGTAATTTAATTTATTCTATTACTTTTTTTAATTTGATTTGATTTGATTTGATTTGATTTGATTTGATTTGTTTTGATTTGATTTGATTTGATTTGATTTGATTTGATTTTCTTTTATTTGATTTGATTTGATTTGATTTGGTTTTATTTTGTTTTATTTTATTTTATTTTATTTTATTTTATTTTATTTTATTTTATTTTATTTTATTTTATTTCATTCTATTTTATTTTATTTTATTTTATTTTATTTTATTTTATTTTATTTCCACGATTTATTGAACTCCTTAAGGGTTAAATATTACATATCGGTTGTTTTACAACAAGATACATAAAACTATTGCAGGTACATGGTATTTTCTTAAGCATATATACAATTTAACTTTCAATACTTAGAAACGAACGAACAATTGACGTTGTTGACAATATAACTGATTTTGATTTATTTTATTTTATTTTATTTTATTTCATTTTCTTTTATTTTATTTTATTTTATTTTATTTTATTTTATTTTATTTTATTTTATTTTATTTTATTTTATTTTATTTTACTTTATATTTTATTTTATTTTATTTTATTTTATTTTATTTTATTTTAATTTATTTTATTTTATTTTATTTTATTTTATTTTATTTTATTTTATTTTATTTTATTATAATTTATTTTTTAAAACTTAATTTGGCATAAAGAATAATTTTTCACAAACATAATTTTTTCCAAGTAAACAATTATTCTTTTTTGTTCTCAAGTATTTGTGCTCAGCTTTTAGCCTTTTGAACCACCCAACCCTCAGCCACTTTAACTTTGTTCCATTTGTTTTTGTTGTTGTTGCTGTGCTCGTACGCGTTCACACTTCAACTCATATTCAATTCTTGTTAATAATATTTTATACACGTTCTCACTCACCGGCTGTGCAGCAGCAATTCCCTGAAAAAATATTAAAAGCACAACAACAATAAAAAACAAGAACGTGAACAGAAACAGCAACGAAACGAAGTAACAAAACAAACCAGGCAATCAATAAAATATTTCTTACATTCTTACGGGTATTCTTAGGTCTTTGCTATATATATACGCGATATTCTTATATATATCTCAGCACAATATGCGAAGGCAACGCGCATCGAGGTTCGTGCTGCCGTTGCGTTTCTGATTCACGTTTTTGTTTTGTGCCAATCAAATGGCAGTTATTGCGGTTTTTGTTATTGTCCGCTCATATTCGTCTGCACCCTACGCACTGAATAATAAACCAAAACTAGCTCAGACCACATAAAAACTGAGTCATGAAAAAAATTGTGTGCTTTTTTTTATACACATTAACGATTTCTGGTTTTCAACGAGCATGTCAGAATTTCGGGCGGCAAAAAGTGCAAATGTTGCAATGCCAAAGCGTGTAGAATCTGCTTGAAGCGTGTGCAAGGTGCGTCACAGCGGGCAATGCTTTTGAAGAGAACTGGTTGTATGAATGTGTGAGTCGGTCCCAGTGGGGCCAAGTGTCCGCATGCTGGGCTGGTAAGCAGTTTGTAGAGCAGATATTGAGCTGAAATTTTGCATGTGCGGTTACTTTGTCTGAAGTAATAACTGTGTTGAAAATTAAAATGATTGAAGGCTGCAATCAGTTGGCTGGCATAGAAAACTTGATAAAAACTTGATGAAAATTTAGCTATAAAATAGTAATTGGGTATACTACAAGGTCTATGAATTAAGAAATCTGAAATCTGCCTAAGAAAAATATAAATCTTGCAGTACAGACATCAGCAGAATTGAGTATTCACGCTTGAATGTCCGTCCCAATGATTTTATTGTGCGTGTACTAAAATTAAGCTTTAAGTAAATCTTAATGCACTGAAATTGTCTATGCAACCAAGATTTTTAGATCTTATTCATTATAGAATAAATTCGTTTAAGCGTTGCAGTTCTTAGAACGTAAGAGAGCTGTCCGTCCCAATGGACTATTGGTCCATACGCTTCATTAAAAATCACTTGTTATGATAGTAAATTGAATCCAATTTTGTGTATATGACTAACTTTTGAAATGTAACAACTGCACAAAAATAAATTTGTTTGAAAGTTGCAAACAAGTAGCGGCCATAGAAATTATGGTCATAATGTCTTGTCTTAGAAGACATAAAGTAGGTAGAAAGTGATAAATAATTCACTTACATTACTTTACTACTTTACTTCATTAAGAAGAAACCACATAGTAAACCAGTATTTAATGGTGTCCGTCCCAAAGCATTTTTGTCAAAACGCTCTTTAAAAAATTGGTTTCTGCAAAAGACAACACGCTCCAATTTGGTATGAGTCATGATTTCTTTTAAGTCAAAACAGCTGTTTCAATTAAGCATATCAAACGTTTTGGCTGCCATAGAATGTTTTTAGCCAATGACAGCGTATTGTGTGTTTTTTTAATAAAATAATAAATCAATGAAGACACAAGACTCACACTAAAACCATAAGTTGAAAAAAGAAAACAATTCTTTTATTTCAATAACTCCTCAATAGCGCTCAATGCCAATCGCCGCACCCAACACAAAATTCTCTCACGCAATCGCTGCTTTGTTCAGCAATTCAACATTTCATAAATTCAAAGACTTCCGCTCTGTTGTTGATTTTCTTGACACTTATGCGATTGTGTACAGTGAATTAATGTTCTTAACAAACAGAAAGTTGGCGCATTTTTTTTGTATAAAAACGCTTATCATTTGTTTGGGTTTTTTACTCAGCAGCTGAGCAAGCATTTGATAAAGAATTTACTTGAAGCACATAAAACATTCATTGATAATTAAAAATACCAGTTAATTGAAAGATAATCACACATTAATAACTAATTGCAATATGTATTTATTTAATAAGTCATTTAAATTACAATTAAAATAAGAATTAATATGAAAAAACTTCAGTAAACCACACACACCAGCCACTTGTACAGTTTGACAACAACTGGTTTGGTTGAGCCGAACTGTGTTCGCTATGTAGGCGGCATAAGTTGCCTTATAAGTATCGCAGCAATATGGTTTGTTTTACATCATAAATGAGACGTAGATAAGATTTGCATTTTCAATTCTATTTATAGCGCGAGAGTCAACACACAACGCTGGTAAATGAGAGCATTTGTATTTTTGTCGATCTTCAAGAAACTGTTGAAGCACTTGGAAGCGATCGTTGCTGTTTGTGAGTTTGCATTTGCAAATCTTTCAAGGTCACAATTGCCAAATCGAACTCTTTTGATTCCATGCTAAGCCGTTGTACGAATGAGTGGGCAGTGTGAGAAGGTGATCGGCATATAAATGAACTGAAAATCGGTTTTTTTATAAATGAACTGAAGTCACGAATCTTTCAATCGTTTGTATGAGCTTTAGCCAAAGATTCCATAGTCAAATATTAAACAATAATTGCTTTGTTAGGGATAGTTTAAACTAGTGAAATGTTATGGTATCGATTGCACACAAGTTGGAAACCAGAAACCAGGAATTGAGCGCTTCTTTTATTTGAAATATCCACCAATGAATTCATGTACCCACATCTGAAATTTAACTTTACTTAAACTTCCCGTTAATGAATCCATGTATCAGAAACAATAATTGCTTTGTTAGAGATGGTTTAAAATAGAGAAAAGTTATGGTATCGATAACTTAACGATTGTACACAATTTGGAGACCAGAAATGAAGAATTGAACGCTTATTTTATTTGAAATATCCACCAATGAATTCCTGTATCCACATCTGAAATTGAGTTTTACTTAAAAACAATAATTGCTTTGTTAGAGATGGTTTAAAATAGAGAAAAGTTATGGTATCGATAACTTAACGATTGCACACAAGTTGGAAACCAGAATCCAGGAATTGAACGCTTCTTTTATTTGAAATATCCACCAATGAATTCCTGTATCCACATCTGAAATTTAACTTTACTTAAACTTCCCGTTAATGAATCCATGTATCAGAAACAATAATTGCTTTGTTAGAGAAGGTTTAAAATAGAGAAAAGTTATGGTATCGATAACTTAACGATTGTACACAAATTTGGAAACCAGAAATGAGGAATTGAACGCTCCTTTTATTTGAAATATCCACCAATGAATTCATGTATTAACATATGAAGATGAATCTTTCATTTGTCTTTAATACGAACCAATTAATCCATAAATCAATATGTAAAATTGAACTTTTATTTTACTTTGAATACCCATCAATGAATTAACTATCTTTCCATTACTAAATCCATGTATCAGTACTTGAAATTGCATTTGTCTTCTACTTTGAGTAACCACCAACTTATGTCACCGAAAAATCTGAACTTGAACGTGTAGTTGATTCCTCGAAAGCTCCGAAATTTTTGAAAATTTTCCCAGTTTAGTCATTTTTTCCATTTTGACCAACACTCAGGGGATGTGCCTACGAATCTGATATCATTATGACGATTCTAGACAATCATATCCTTTGCGCAGGGATTGCAAATGGAAAAGGCACCCGAGCGACCTGCTTAATTTATCAAAGTTAGGAGAATGTGGCTGCTAAAAGAATCAGTCTCACATGTGAGAATATTGTCGGGAACGCGGATATTTAGTACCAGCGCCCAGATGACAGTCAGTCTGGGAGATTTTTCTTTCATGTTCGACAAGATCTTCCATGTCCTCTAATGTCCCACAGTCAGTCAGAAAAGAGCTCAAGTTCATGACAGTGTTCCTGAGCGGGCACTGTCTACTAAATATGCATAGAGCGTGTCTGGGAATCGCAGATAGCGCAGTATGCAAATTCAACATGGAAGATAAAGAAACATTTGTGCACATAATAACTGAATGTGCCGCCCTTTTATGCCCCAGAAAGCGTCTGTTAGGTAGGAAATTGATTCCGAAGAAACAACTGTCTGTAATCGAGCTGGGAAAAATCAAGGGTTCCTGGATCGTATAGGAGGAAATAAACTCCTCCATTAAGTCATAAGGGATTCGACACAATAGTTCTTGTTAGACGCAACTGTTGCTCGACTCCTATACCCAATCTATGGGACATTTATGAGACATCACTCAGCAATTATTTTGGCATCACTATTGAGTGTGTCGTTCATAACCGCTGTCAATTCTGTCTTTAGAGATATTAAAGTTTTGACATTAAAACCCATGTATACAAAGTTTTAATGAGATAAGATCAGTGATGATTAGATTAGTGACTGGTTTCGATGCCATCTAAACATGAGCTTTAAAACTGCAATTTAAACTAATGTTCTCATAAATTATTTATTAAAAAAGTATTAAATATTTAACTGCAATATTTGTTGGTTTTTGTTTTATATTTTCCAGATACCAATCATGTGAACGTCACGAAAACGCCGCTCTTTCCCAAGGATCTCTTCACCAAAGAGCAGCTGGAAAACGGCGCCGTCGCTTGTCACATAATCGGTGTGATATATATGTTCGTTGCGCTCGCGATCGTATGCGATGAATTCTTCGTGCCTTCCCTGGACGTGATCATCGAGAAGCTGGACATTACGGACGATGTGGCCGGCGCCACGTTCATGGCGGCGGGCGGCAGTGCGCCCGAACTCTTCACCAGTGTCATTGGCGTATTCATCTCGTTCGACGATGTGGGCATCGGTACAATTGTCGGCTCGGCTGTCTTCAACATTCTGTTCGTGATCGGCATGTGCGCACTCTTCTCGAAGACGGTGCTGACGCTGACATGGTGGCCGCTGTTTCGCGACTGCTCCTTCTACAGCATCAGTCTGCTGGTGCTCATCTATTTTTTTCGCGACAACTTCATCTTCTGGTGGGAGGCGCTCATACTCTTCAGCATCTACATTGCCTACGTGGCCTTCATGAAGTGGAACGTGCAGGTGGAGCGCTGCGTCAAAAAAGTGATCACGAAAAATAAGGTGACTCGCGTCAGAAGTACAGATCAACTTATGCCAGCAGTAAGTAGTTGGGAAGTTTTTTTGCAAGAAATCCAAAATCCAAAATTCAAATTCAAATTGAAAAATCAAATTCAAAATCAATCGAATTCAGAGTAAACAACAACAAAACACAGTAAAACAAAACTGAGTTGAGGGCAATTCGCCAAAAAAATGGACATGAATTGCCCGCAAGAAATTCGTAGTAATTTAATAATTGATAATCAACAACACTGCCTATCCTTTGCCAGGATATTTAATGTTGCAATTAGATAATTTTCACCAAATATTTTAATAATGGTTTAAATATGTGAAGAAAAGTGCACGCATACGTTTGCTGTGTATGCGTGCGTTCGCGTACTTAACTTTTCTTGACTCTTTTCAAGCTTCATTTATTGTGTTGATTTGATTTGTTTTTGTCATATTTTGTGTATCTCTATAATTATGAATTTATTAGACTAGTAATGATTTGTTCAAGAAATTTTCTACAATCATTTGAGTTGATTTGTGTTGACTTCTAACTATTTGAATTTTCACAAAAAAAAATTATGTAATTGTTTTCAATAGATTGTTTAATAATATTTGATTGATTTGTGTTGACTTTTCACTAGTTGTACATACAACTGATGAATTTTTGTTTTTAGAAAAACTTTGAGTAAACGCACCCAAAACGCTGCATGTTGCTAGTTAGTGGCTTTTGATGAGTTTTATTGAAATGTTTACACTTGTTAAAAAAAAATTACTGCAGCACTTGCTATGAAATAGTTACTAATGCAATAATTAAGGCGTCAAGGAAATCGTAGGATATGAATAGAAAATTTATAATTTGTTAGACAATTGAATCTGATTGATGGAATTATTTAATGCTTTTAGTGATTGGCTTGACTGACTGAAATTGGGTGGTTTTTTTAATCATTTGACTTATTGATTGCTGATTAAACATTAGTAATTTTCTTGAGTTGTTTGATTCAAGTAATCAAATAATAATGTAGAAAGTTTGATGGTCAATTTAAAGAAATTAATTTGGATTAATTAGTGATGAAATAAACGATTCAATTGTTTGATGATTAGTTAGTAGCAATTAAGAGGGATCTGTTTGTTTGACTTTCATTTGAAAGAGATTTATTAAACCTGACTAATTTATGTTCAATTGATAGAACTTCAATTGATTTTAATAATTGATGATCAACGAACAGAGTTTCAATTGAAGTGATTAATTGAATCCATTGACTCGATTGATTCATAATCAACTTACAGAAATTCAATTTGTTTGATGAATATTTGACAGAATTCAATCAATTCAATCAATAAATTTTTAATTAATTTAATTGATAAATGATCAATTGATCTGACTAATTTATGTTCAATTGATAGAACTTCAATTGATTTTAATAATTGATGATCAACGAACAGAGTTTCAATTGAAGTGATTAATTGAATCCATTGACTCGATTGATTCATAATCAACTTACAGAAATTCAATTTGTTTGATGAATATTTGACAGAATTCAATCAATTCAATCAATAAATTTTTAATTAATTTAATTGATAAATGATCAATTGATCTGACTAATTTATGTTCAATTGATAGAACTTCAATTGATTTTAATAATTGATGATCAACGAACAGAGTTTCAATTGAAGTGATTAATTGAATCCATTGACTCGATTGATTCATAATCAACTTACAGAAATTCAATTTGTTTGATGAATATTTGACAGAATTCAATCAATTCAATCAATAAATTTTTAATTAATTTAATTGATAAATGACCAGTTGTTTGTTTCATGATCGAATAATAGATTCAATTATTTTATGACCAGTTAGTAGAAATTCTCAGGAACCAATTTGTTCAAATTATAGATTCGATTGTTTGATGATCAGTTTTGATTTTCATTCAATACAAATTTATTAAGCTCAACTAATCGATAATCAGATAAACTGATTTAATTGACTAATGATCAATTGTTTGATTCATGATCAATTAATAGATTTGATAGTTTGATATTCAGTTAAAAAAGTAAAAATTTACTAGCACCTGTTGTATTTTCATTTGATAAAAATTAACAAAACTCGTCCAATCGATGATTAGTTGATAGAACTTTAGTTAATTTAATTGATTGATGATCATTTGATTGATTGGTGATGAATAAATAGATTCGATTGTTTGATGATCAGTCAGTAGAAATTCACAGGCGTCTGTTTGTTTGATTTTCAGTTGATAGACATTTACCAAACTCGACTAATGGATGATCAGTTGATAGAACTTCAATTGATTTGAGTTATTGATGATCAGTTGTTAGTTTCATGATCCACAGACTTGATCCATAGATTTGATTGTTTGATGATCAGTTAGTATCATAGAAATTCACAGGCGCCTGTTTGTTTGATTTTCAGTTGATAGACATTTACCAAACTCGACTAATGGATGATCAGTTGATAGAACTTCAATTGATTTGAGTTATTGATGATCAGTTGGTTGTTTTATGTTCTACTAATAGATTTAATTGTTGGATGAACAGCTAGTAGAAACTCACAGGGACCTGTTTGTTTTATTTTCATTAAATAGAAAATAACAAAGTTTGATTAACTGATGATAAGTTCATACTTCAATTGATTTGAGTTATTGATGATGCGTTGATTGATTGATGATAAAATAATAGATTCGATTGTTTGATAATCAGTTAGTAGAAATTTACAGGGACCAGTTTGTTTGATTTTCATTTGATAGACATTTACGAAAATCGACAAATCGATGATCAGTTGATAGAACCTCAATTGATTTGAGTTATTGATAATCAGTTGTTTGTTTCATGATCCACAGATTTGATCCATAGATTTGATTGTTTGACGATCAGTTAGTATCATAGAAATTCACAGGGGCCTGTTTGTTTGATTTTCATTTGATAGACATTTACCAAACTCGACTAATCGATAATCAGTTGATAGAACTTCAATTGACTTGAGTTATTGATTATCAGTTGGTTGTTTCATGATCCACTTATAGATTTGATTGTTGGATGATCAGCTAGTAGAAACTCACAGGGACTTGTTTGTTTGATTTTCATTTAATAGAAAATAACAAAGTTTTATTTATCGATGATAAGTTGATACTTCAATTGATTTGAGTTATTAATGATGCGTTTGTTGTTTGATTCATGATCAATCAATAGATTTAATAGTTTGATAATCAGTAAAAGTTTCCTAACACCTGTTTTTATTTGATAGAAATCAACTGTATTCGACTAATCGATGATCAGTTGATAGAACTTTAGTTGATTTAACTGATTGATGATCACTTGATTGATTGATGATGAAATAATAGATTCGATTGTTTGATAATCAGTTAGTAGAAATTTACAGGGATCTGGTTGTTTGATTATCATTTGAAAGACATTAACTAAACTCGACTAAACGATAACCAGTTGATAGAACTTCAATTGATTTGAGTTATTGATGATCAGTTTATGTTTGTTTTCATTTAATAGAAAATAACCACATTTGACTAATCGATAATAAGTTGATAGAACTTCAATTGATTTAATTTATTAATGATCAGTTCATTGTTTCGTGATGAAAAAAATAGATTCGATTGTTTGATTGATGATTGTTTCATTTAATATAATTGAACCAAACTCGACTAATTGATCATCGGTTAATAGAATTTCAATTGATTTGATTGACTGAACAAAGTTTCAATCGATCTGATTAATTTCCATTGACTTGATTGATTCATATTCAACTTGCAGAGTTTTCAACGAATTGGTTATTTTATGACTAGTTGACAGAATTTCAATGGAATTGATTGTTTGATGATCACGTAATAGAAAATCACTGGATCGATTGATTGAAGATTAAAAAAAGTCAATGGTTTCTTAATCCGTTAATGGCAATTCTTTTGACCTAATTGGTTAACTATCAGTTGAAACAATTTCATTGACGCGATTAATTCATGAACAACCAAAAGGTTTCAATCGACTAAATTATTTTATGACCAACTGAAAATATATCAATTAACTTAATAGATTGATGATAATTTAATAGAAATTTGCTGAGTTGACTGATTGATGATGATTTAAAAGAAAGTGATGACATTTTTTCGCCGTTGATTCACTGAGCTCTGTGTATGTTTAACCCAAATATGCTCAACTTGGCCCAAATTTCGTTTAGCCACTTGTCCATCTTATAGGTCGAGCTTTCAATGTTTGTTTGATAGTTTTTGTATCCAACTTTAATTCAAAATTTCATTCATATTCGCAATTTCATTCGCATTCAAAAATTTAACATTAAAGTTGGTCAAACAATTTATGATTAAATGTTTTGCCCAGGACGCATTTTGGTACATTCCAAAACGAACAAAATTTATTTTATTATATAGTCAATGGCCTCAAATAAATTTTCTACATTTATATTCATTTTATGGGCTTACAATTTATAGCAAAAGCAACATAAATTAGACAATTATGTCGACATATTTCAGAAGACGCTCAAATGCGGCCAATATAAAACGTGACTGCAATTTTAAAATTCTTTACTACACTCACACACTCGCTCGTACAACAGTAAAAAGGGCGCACGAACACGAAGGCAAAGAAGCAGTGCGAAACAATTAAAACGAAGATGGGCGTCGACGTTCTTCAGTAGTAAGGAACAGCATAGTTTAAGTAGTCAGCGAAGTTAATTGTTACGCTTCTGCTTCAAGCAGACGGCATACACACTTCCTGTCATATGTCTGTATGTTGAAATTGCAATTGCACTTGTCGACATACGAGATATGACTGTCTGTGTGTATGTTCAATACAATACTTGTACATTATATGGGCGTAGCTGCTGCTGCTGCAACCGAAGATTGCTACCTGTCACTTTATGTCATTGTCATAGAAATGCAAAGCACAAAATCAGTTTGATCTTCTCATTGAGTGTGTTCGGCGCATCTCAGTTAGCTGTCAACATGTGCCAGACTTGTACGCGCAAATACTTTAGCATACTTTGATGCGCTCAAATGCAAATGCGCCCGCATTCGCTCTGAATTTCACAGTCTTCCTTGGCACTCAATGCAAATAGTTGCACACACACTCATCAAATATACTCAAATAGTATGCACATACACACATACAAACAATCACACATACATACATATTGTGACATACATGGTGGTCGATGTGAACATGACATAATGAAAAGTTCGTTAAGCGTCGGGGCGTGTCTTCAATTAATTTTTCAATTAATTGCTTGACATTTATTTGTGTTGCTTCTACATTGCGCTATTATTGTTTTTGCAGACAAGTGTGCCGGTAACGGGTTAGCTATGCAACCGCCCGCCGGCACGCCCACATTTGTCAGAAGTGATTGTTACGCGCGTCCCCTGTCACTTCCCCCATTTGCGCTGTCTGCTTTACCTGCCACACGCAGAACTATTGAGTTGAGAAAGTTTGTCGTCGCTAACTTTTATTGGAAATGCCTGCACAATTTTCTTATTACACGAAAAGTGTACCAAACTACACACAACGCTTGGGTTAAGGCAAAATTTATTATGCATTTTCGATGCTTTGTTTGAAGCATTTTAAGTAAATATTGAAATTGAAATTTACTGGGAAAATGCTTTCAAGATTCAATAACTTAAAAAACTATAAAACTAGCTAAAAATCCAATAGGGAATATTTTTCCATCTAATAATTAATTTTAAGCTGGGCTTAAAGTATAATTGACTCAGCTAAGCGATACATTGCAGGATCCTTTTCCATCTAATAACTCAAAAAACTATCAAAGATTTTTCTAATCTAATTGTGTAATTGCAAGTTTGAAACTTGAATAGAAAACACCACAAAATAACTCAATTACAAAATTTCATTTGATGGTCTTTGCCCATCTAAAGGTAAGCTTGAAGCTTGGCTTTTAAAAATTAATAAACGAATTAATTGTGAGCTTGAAATTTGTATAGAAGACGTAATTTAAAAATTTTTTTATAGTGCCATCTAAAAGTGATCTTAAAACTTGACTTTAGTAAAAAAGTCACTTTGTTTCTAATCTAATTGTGAGCTTGAAGCTCGTCTTAAAGACTTAGTACGCAACTACACAATTCATTTGATGATAATTTTTCATGTAAGAGTGTCATGAAGCTTGGCTTTACGACTTAAATGACTCAAGCAGTTTTGAATCTCATTACGAGTTCAAAGCTTGGCTTAAGGACTGAATGAGGAAGTCGCCTTCTTTCTCTTCTTGTGAGACTAAGCTTGTTTGTGGGCTCAATAAGCACCTAAACGATTCATTTGGTAATTTTAAACATCTTAAAGTGAGCTTGAAACTTGGCTTTAAAACCCAATAAAAAAGTCGACTTTTTTTTCTTTTTATTAATCTTAGACACAGTAAGCATTTAAACGATTCATTTGGTGATAGGTTTTCATGTAAAAGTCAGGTAAAGCTTGGCTTTAGGTCATGATTAGAGCTTAAAACTTGGCTTAAAGACTAAATAACACAACAAAATTGTTTCACTTGGTCATTTTTTACTATCTAAGAGTGATCTTAAAGCTTGGCTTTAAAACCTAATAGGGAAGTGACCTTTATTCTAATCTAATTCTGAGCTTGGAGCTCGTCTTGGAGACATAAAAGGCAATTAATGATTGTTATTTATATAAGAGTGAGGTAAAGCTTGGCTTTATGACTTAAATAAGTCAAGCAGTTTCTAGTCTAACTGCTTAAAGCTTTAAAGCTTGGCTTAAAACCTAAATAGCACAACTAAATGATTCATATGGCTATTCTTTGCCATCTTAGAGTGAGCTTTAAGCTTGACTGTTAGACTTAATGAAGAAGTCAGCTTATTTCTAATCTAATTCTGAGCTTGGAGCTCGACTTGGAAACATAATAATCGTGATCGCATAATTATATAATAATTATGATCGTTATTCACATAAAAGCAGCCGCCGTGGCTCAGTTGGTTAGTGCGCGGTCCAACGAGTCGCATGCAGAGCGACGCAAGATCGAATACTGCATGTAGTAACACCTAAAAAAAAATAACGGGAAACTCGTTTTCTCTTTCGGTGGCTGTTCTCTCAGCTGGAAATGGCAAACCTCTGAGAGTAAAAATTGCCTATGAAAAAGCTCCCAACCTGCCGTTCGGAACCGGCATAAAACTGTAGGTCCCTTCCACCCGCGTACAAAATTCACACGCACAACACGGGTGGTTGCGGGAAGCTAGGCCTTAGTCTCGCGTAAGCGGGCTGTCGTGCCAATCAATTATTAATCAATTATTCACATAAAATTAAGGTAAAGCTTGGCTTTACAACTTAAAAAGTCACACAGTTTTTGGTCTAACTGCTTAAAGCTTGGCTTAAAAACTAAATAGCACAACTAAGTGATTCATATGGCTATTCTTTTCCATCTAAGAGTGAGCTTGAAGCTTGACTTTTAGACTTAATGAAGAAGTCAGTTTCACAATAAAAGTGAGATAAAACTAGGCTTTACGACTCAAATAATTCAATCAGTTGCTAATCTAATTGAGAGTGTGAAGCTTGGTTTAAAGACCTAATTGCACTTAACTAACTAAAGGATCCATTAGGTAATTTTTTTCCATCTAAAACTAAGCTTCAGTAAGCTTCATTTTTCAACAGTAGGAACTGCCTTATTTTACAGTAATGGAAAGAGAAATCAATATTAAAATTGTGTACCTAACAAAACTTTCAATAGCTGTTGAAACACATCCAAAACCTGACTGAAACTTTTAGTTCAACATCATAAAACATGCTCACACTTCAGCTCATAAATTCAAAGAGTCATTGACAATGGAAACTTTAATTTATTTTGAACTCAAGAGTTTTTATTTTCTAACTAAAAACTGGCATTTAAAATGGGGAGGGAAAAACTATCAAGTGGGTAAATGGCGAACCACACGTACGACCGCCGTTGCCGTTACCGTTTACAACATTTTTGGTGAAACTATAAAAAAAAATTGGGCTAAAACTATGTGGGAACAAAGAATGAAGGAAAAGAAGAAGAAGAAGTTATGCTTCTGTTAGTTGCTTTTGTTGCCACAAAAAAACAGCAAACCGGCCCCAACTGCTGGCAACTGGCGTCGCATATTGTCAAATTTTACACATTTTCCATGCGCTTCAGCCACTTTAAGCCTTTTCACAATTTCGTTAATTTACTGCCGTACGCTGTGCAGATGGGAAAATGGAACGTACATGTGGTATTACGAAAACCAGCCCAAAACCGACAGCTTTAACGACTCGTTGGTGGGCGTTGCAGCGTTGGTTGTCATAACTAACGTTTAAGTGTTGTAGCAATGGGCGGCGGCGGCAGCGGTGTTCGGACCATATTTGTTGTTCGTGCTTTGCTTGTTTTTTAGGTAGATTGGGGGGATTTGCTTTGGTATGGTGAGTGACTGGTACAATGAAGTACAAATTAGAGTGAAATTTGTTCGAAACCCAATGCAAGTTATACATAATCAAAAACAATGTTTCCTCTCCTCACAGCAGGCGATGATAAAACTCTCAGACTAAATTTGTTGCTTACGAAAAGTTGGCAATTCAAAGCTCGACATATGGGAATTTTTTAATCATATGTAAAGCCACAGTAGAGATAACTATGGGAAGTTCGGGCTGTGTTGAAACTGGGGCTGTTGTATTAGTTCACGAAACCACAATACTGGGATTCAAAAGTGTATTTTTAAATGAAAAACAGATACTAATCGATCAAGAATTGCTGTTGTCTCGCGTCCATCATTCTCTCTCACTGTTTACGTCTGGTATGATCTCTTTGACTTGATTCTATCGAATGCTGTCTGTCAGAAAATCGCGTCCTTTATAAAAAGAAGTGAATTTCTGCTCAGAAATCAGTTACGATCAAGAATTGCCGTCCTTTCACCATTCGTTCCGACAGTTTATCTATCTACATATCCGGTGCTATCTATTCGATCTTTTCCATCCAATATTTGCACAGGTACTCATCTTTTCATCAGCTTGTCTGTCAGAAGAAAAGAACACCACCTCTCATAGAAAAGAAGTGAATTTCTGCTCAGAAATCAGTTACGAATCGATCAAGAATTTCTGTTCTTTGTCTTTCGTCCATCATTTTCTCTCTCACTGTTTATGTCAGGTATGATTCGACTTGATTCTATCTATTGCTTGCATATCTATCCATCCTTTCATCAGCCTGTCGGTCAGAAAATCGCGTCCCTCATAAAAAAGAAGTGAATCTATTCTTAGAAATCAGTTACGAATCTATCAAGAATTGCTGTCCTGCCACCATTCTTTCCGACTGTTTATACTATATATCTACATGTTCGATACTATCTATTCGATATTTTACTTTTAATGATTGCACATTTATCCATCCTTTCATCAGCATGTCGGCCAGAAAATCGTGTTTCTTTTCTGCTAAGAAATCAGGTTCGAATCAAGATCAAGAACTGCTGTCCGTTTTTCTCTCGTCCATCATTCTCTCTCATTGCTTATGTCTGGTATGATCTCTTCGACTTGATTTTATCTATTTCCTGTGTCTGTCTCTCAATATTTTTAACACTAGAATACCCAAAAGAGCTCAAATGACTTCGTCGTGGACTCTTATTTTTTTTTGGACATGGACATTTACCTTCAAACAACACACCTAAGGCCCTATTTACTTTTGCTATTATTCCACAACTGCTAAACCTTTTGACTTGAAGGAAATTCTTGGAAATTCTGGGATATACATTGGACGTTGTTTTCTCTGAAGTTTGTAAAATCAAAAAAAATTTACTTTTAAATTTGCAAGAAAAACAGGCATTGGATCAACTATTGTATGGGCCTATATGACCCATTGTATATTGTAAAACTTCTTAAAAATCTTCAAAAAAATTATATCATAATTTGCATCAAAACACCATCCCGATGTCATGTTTGACTAACGATTTGTATACAAGTAAAAATTATTATCAAAAAGTATTTTATTTGTCACTCAAGTGATTTTGTCTAATAAGTTATTCTCACACTTTGTAATCGTAGCACGATTCCATATAGATTATATACAAATTTAAATTGAAATGAGAATTTCTCCTCACATTGACATTAAACTTTTCGCTGCGTTTTCAATTCTCATTATTTGTCGGAATAACCAATGTCGATTTTGTTGCGTTGTATCTTGCAGCTATTTTAGACATTGGTGCAGTTTTGGTGCTCAATTTTTCACGCATACAATACAATTAATTTGTCAGCGACTGTCAGCACCCCAAATCCAGCGCCCACTACACGTTAGCGCCACTGAGCCCCAACCGAATTCAATTCGTGCTCACATTCACTCACAATCACACTTACGCAGCACCCACACACGCTAAGAATGAGAAACATTCCGAAGTATTTAAGAAGGCTGATCGAAAGTTATTTTACAGACAGGCAGCTTTTCTATGATTCCAAAGTCGGCTGTAAGAAATACAAAGTGACAGGTGGAGTGCCCCAAGGATCAGTGCTGGGGCCCCTGCTTTGGAATATAATGTATGACGGAGTGTTGAGACTAAATATCCCTAGCGAAGCAAAAATTATTGGTTTTGCAGACGACATAGCGGTTGTTATAGTGGCAAAACACACACGCGACATTGTGCGGATCACAAAGGAAACGGTGCAGATAATCCAGTCGTGGCTAAGCAGCGCAATGTTGAAGCTTGCAGAACACAAAACTGAAGCAGTTCTGATTTCTAGCCGGAAAAAGCTAGAAACAGTCACAATAAAGGTCGGTGAACACAACATCACGTCAAAGCCAGTGGTAAAATATCTCGGGATATTAATTGATTCAAGGCTTTCGTACAAAAACCACCTCGAGAATGCAAGCAAAAAAGCGGCCAAAACCGCCGCAGGCCTTGCAAGACTAATGGCCAACACAAAGGGCCCAAGGCAAAGATGCAGACAGCTACTGGCTGGAGTAGTAAAAAGCACACTTCTGTATGGATCCCCAATATGGCACCAGGCGCTTAACCACAGATCATATGGTAGAGAGGCGAGATCAGCCTACCGCCTGTGCGCCCTCCGCGTGTGTTCTGCCTTTCGCACAGTGTCAGAGGATGCGGCGCTGGTGATAGCGGGAATGTGCCCATTCAACATCCTGGCGCAAGAGTCGGCGCAGCAAGCCCCTGCGGGTCAGCGACGGAAGGACTTCCGCGACGAGCTGCGGCGCAGCAGTACGCAAAAATGGCAACACCAGTGGAACACGGCGCAGAACACATCGCTTGATCCCGGACCTTAAAGGCTGGATCAACAGGAAGTGGGGAGAAGTAGACTTCTACTTAACCCAAATATTAAGTGGACATGGGTGCTTCCGGGCATACCTTTACCGGTTTAAAAGGGACTCCTCGCCATTCTGCGAAATTTGTACGGAGGTAGATGAGGACGCTTTTCACGTCTTCTTTGTATGTCCTCGGTTCAATAGGGATCGACAGGAACTATCGGCGGTTTTCGGTGAGCAACCGACGCCGGAAAACTTGGTAGCCCATATGACGTCAGCAAAAGCGAAATGGGACGCAGCCTGTAATATGGCAGCTGAGGTCATTGCGGTTTTGCGGGCTGCTGAAAGACAGCGCAACAGATGTAGGTAGTAAAAAATCATACTCGTACTGTGACCACGTCGAACAGTCGACAGACGATTGAGCCTAGCGCTTAAACCCTCCTCCCGACGAAAAACCTAACGGTAGTACCGGGCGGGCTAAAGGACGAGAAAGAGGTGGTTTTAGTGAGGTTAAAGTCCCACACTGACGGGGTTTTGGCTTTCGATGCTTTCCATCTCTATAATCAAAAAAAAAAAAAAAAAAAAAAAAGCACCCACACACGTGCAGCAAAACACACACATACAAAACATGCATACAGATTGTCAAAAACACTCACATGGCCATCAAATGCCTGTGTTTCGTACATATGTATGTGTATATTTGGGTGTGTATGTGTGTGAGGAGGAAATGTCAGTGTTTACGTAAATAAAACATATTTTCCTGTACATTTCGTTTTGTTGGCGCATAACACGCCCCGTGAGCTATATTTCTTTTGTGTTGTACACACACATATACACACACATTCGCCCACGCACACAGCGCGCCATACGCCTTGCGCCGAACGCACGTAAATATGCTTTAAAATTGTTGCCATTCATTTGTGCAGCACTTGATGCGCGTTCTTTGCCTTTCAGCTATCTTCTTTCCTTCTTTGCTTTTACTTTTTTGATTATATTTTTTTTGCCGTTGTCGTTCTGGAGGTTTAAGTGTTGAATAAGCTATAAATATTTATAGCCAAAAACGCCAGCACACGCATGGCCGACGGCACTGTGTGTTCCACAGACACAGACAGACAAACAGACTGAACGGCAGACAGACATACAGATATGCATACAGTCAAGTCAGACGGCCGCCAAAAAGGCAGATGGTTAGGCAACAAAACGACGCAGCCAGATAAATACGAGTACAATAAAAAAAAACAAACACGGGCATTTTCAAAAAAGCAAAACGAAAGAAACGTAAGAGGACAGCAGCAGCTGTAGGCGTAGTATGTAAGAGAGCACAAGGCACACAAGAATTAAGATTAAGTGGCAGTTGAAAGTGACACTTCACTCTAAAAGGTTGCCGCGCAAAAAAACATTAGAATGCTGCAAAGCGAAGAAAGTGAAACAATTTGAAAACAAATAAAACTAAAAGTAAGAATAACTGTTGGTGTAAGAAATGTTAGCCGCATTTTTGACGAACAATTTAAATTGTTCCTAAAAGTATGCAGTTATATGGGAAATTAAAGGGTAGTGAAGGAAACCGCAAAGGTGGATTGGCTACTTTTTTCTTAATAGAAAAATTGTCTCACTAAGGAGAGAAGAGCTTAGAATCATTATTGGGGTTTTTGTAGGTCACTGTTTGTTAGGTTCCCACGCAAGAAGGCTGAGACTGTCTTCTAAGCTTTCTAAGCTAAGAAGCTTTCTATATAAAGCTTCGGATTCGGCGTTAAACTGTAGTTCCCTCCTTCCTTTTCCATCCGTTTGAAATGTGTGTTGTATCACATGTTAGAAAAAACAGTGTTGCATACACATTTCAAACGGGTGGAATTTGTGGTATCACAACGGGCCCATAGGCCTAAGTGTGTCTCGTACAGAGGCAGCCACTTAACCAACCAACCAACCAAAGCTAACTTTACCAGGTATGCGCCTATGAAACCGGTAATTATTTTTGAAAAAACACGTTTATTGTGAGGAAATGATTACAATTTTATTCTTCAAAGTAATGGCCATCGCTAGCTACACATTTTTCCCATCTCTCAGGCAATTAATGGATGCCTCGCCAAAAAAATGTTTCGTCTTTTGCCTAAAACCAATCATCGATCCATTTTTTGGCTTCTGCGTGAGAATTGAAGCGCCGTTACGTTAATGCGTGGCCCATCGATGCGAACATGTGATAATCCGAAGGCGCCAAGTCTGGTGAGTAAGCCGCATGACCAAGAGCTTCCCAGTTGTACGATGCAACCAATTCTTTGGTGGCTCTAGTGTGGTGTGGTGGTGCGTTGTCATCGAGAAAAATCACTTTGTGTTGCCTGGCTTCATATTCTGGGCGTTTTTGGCGTATAGCACGGTTCAAATCGGCCAATTGTTGTTGGTAACGTTCACCGTTAACCGTTTCACCAGGTTTTAGAAGGTTTTTTTCTTCAAATGGTAACACAAAATTAACTGTGTCCGCAAATCGTAATTTGTAGGCACGTAATCCGACATTTTCCGGAGCGTCAAACAATGCGTTGTTGGATGAAACTTGACAAATTGTGAACTGAATATTGTTGACATATGACAGAAGAAGTAAACATGACATTTGGTACGGTTCCGAAGTTTATAAATATTCGGGTATTTACCGCTAGATGTCGTTTCATAGGTGCATACCTGGTAGATTAGCTATACAGTATTTATAAATTTGGCCGATTCGAGGTAGTAAGTTTAAAGTATTTTCTGTCACCAAAGAGAGATCAGCTAAAAATCATTGTTGGGGTTTAATGGGGGGGCTTAATGTCTGTTAGGTTCCCAAGCAAGAATTCTGAGACTAACGAAGAAGCTTCCAATTCGAAATCATCGTCGTTTTAAGTAATTTCTCGCACTTAAGAGGTTTCAGTTAAAAAATCATCATTGGGGTCTAATAGGCCACTGTCTGCTAGGTTCCCCTACAACAGGACTTCTAACGATTTTTGCAGTAATTGCATATACGAGAAAGAAAAAGCGTACTTCACCTTTTATTCACTTGTGCTGCTCCTAACTGGGAAGGAAGATATCACCGCGGCAACTACGGTAGTCTATGTAATCAACAACTTACGGTAGTCTATGTAATCTATTCCGCAGGACTGTTCCAAGTCTACTTAGGTAAGCTAGGGAGAAGAATGCAGCCTACTTCATATTTTATCCACTTATCTTCCACTCTCGAGGAGAGGGAAAACCCATTTATGCAAGTTTTTATGATAATTTAGGGAATATCGCCAATAGGACTGTTCACAGTCTACTTAGCGGGTCAAAGAAGAACAGAAAGAACACAATTGGTCAGCTATTTTCACCATCATCTTTAAAATCTAGCCCACAGGACTTTTCACAGTTTACTAGGTAAGAAAGGAAGAAGAAGAAAGCGGAATTTATCTCCAATGCACTTGGGTTGGTATCTTAGTTGGTCATCTGTAAACTTAAACTATGCTCTGCTTCCTCCAATAAAGCCTAAAACTGTTGACTGAAAGAAAGCTCATAGTTGGTAGGAAAACAGCTTCATAACCATCTCTGACCTTTAACATTCGACACTCAAAAACACTTATTTCACTTGTCGCATTTCTCTCAATGAAAAGTAGAAAGAGGCTGCAAGTCATTTTCTCTTCACTGACCGATTGACCTCAGACGCCAATGAGAGGATCGATGTTTTAAATTTGGCCTAAGTTTGTCTGTCGGCAATGTGTGTAAATATGATTGATTTTAAATTTAATTTAAAATTATTGAAATTTTCGGTCAAGTTGAAATTTTTATATATGATGTTTTATTAGTTAGGTTATGTAGTTTAATTTTCAACAGAATTGTTTTGAAAGACCTCAGTGCTATGAATGTACACTATGAAGTTCAGTAAGTTTTACTCTTTCTGGACTACACAGAGTGTATCTAAATGTCATTTACCCCAACACTAAACGGAGAAGTAATTCCATGACAAGACACTTTGTTACAATTTGTGCTTTTGCACAGTGATTAACCCTTATTCTCATACCCGGGTACCCGGGTGCCCACTGCGATGTATTTTCGTGAAAAAAACTGACAAATAATGAAAATTTTTTTTTTACCTTCCGGATCCTCGTTATTTAGGTGAAAAGCGAACAAATCATATCAAAATTTTATAAACACTTTTTAATTAACAAAATATTGAAAACTTAAAAATTTCACGAAATGGGTACCCGGGTACCCCGGGTGCCAAACGACGTTAGTAAGTTTGGTTATGAGAATAAGGGTTAAACTCCATACAACCGCGGGACAAAATTAGTTAATCATGGTCTGCTGAATTGAAATCTCTATTTGGTTTTTCTTAAACTGTTGTAGTTTGGCAATGCCTGAGACTTAATTTTGCAAATTTCGTCATTTTTGGAGAGCTATAGCACCAAGTCTGTTGGCTAGGTTTTTCAGATTGTACATTTAATCGGTAACGTCAGCATTGATTATTCCAAAGAGTAACAGAAATTGTCTTAGGACCCTCTGGTTTTGCAATAAAAACGATAATAATAGATGTATGTTTTGAATTTTTGCAGATTTTATCATTTTTCGTGCTGATCGCATACTTTTAGGCATAAATAAAATAAATTTTATCGAAAAATACGTATTTAGACCACTTTTCAAATTCAATTATTTTCTGAGATCGGAAGATATCGAAGGATGTAACTACATTATCCGACAAACAAAGAATGCTTTTTAAAATAAAAAAAACCAGGAACATACTTTCACATACTTTTTAGATATTTTCCTCTAAGTTTTTCCAATTTTCAGATTTTTAATTTAGAAAAATATTTTGAATTAAAAGTGATGTTAAACTCTCATCTTGCACATTTTGAGAAAATATTAAAAGCAAAAATGGCTACATTATTTCTTATTCTATATCGAAAGTCTTAGCAACTTCTTGCTAACCATTTATTTTTAAAATTTTTTTTACTCAATCGACTAAAAAACAGAAAATATGAGTTTCAATTTTTTTGAGAAAAAAGTTTCAACTTTGAGCCGGTTTCGCACAGACACTAATTGATTTTTTGCACAGGTTTTTTGGGGTTTTCTTATGTGGGTTTTTTTTTCAAATGACATCAAAATCGTTCAATTCTGAGACCATAAATTTTTTGAATTTTGTCTATGGAACGAATCACTGTGTATTGGGAGAAACTTTGCTAACACTCGTGTAGGTTTGCGGGCGTACTAAGTCAGGGGAAAATGAATAAGCCGATACACAAACCAGAGCTGGCTTGCAGATCTTGTTTGTGGGTGCTTCAGACGCTATGAGTGGCTGAAGTAGAGAGTCGAAGATGTTTCTTGATGCATCTCAATCCAGCAGGACCAATTACTTGCTGAGACTGAGCAAACGTGATTTGAGAATCTATGTGAGGCTCGTCACGGGATTCATCCCGCTTGAGGAGTAAGTCTATCGAATTGGAAGACGCGCTGAGGCCACTTGCGATTTGAGCCTAAAAGGCAATGAGAGTGCGGCTTTCTATATTAGTTAAGGTCTACCTTTTTATTATAGAAAAGCGACAGACTAACTAAAAGCGATGCAGAGTCTCTAGAAAATTTGCTATCAAACTTGATGCGGCTTATTGAAGGCCGCAGAATCACTCAACAGTGGGTCAGTGGTCAGATCTAGTTCAAGTATTTTTGAGACCGTGTAATTTCTGGTTAAGAAGGGAGGCAATAGCTGGGAATAACGTTGACAGCGGACACACACAACAATAAATAATCTAAAAAATTTTATTAATTACAAAGTCCAGAAGTCCAAGTTACCAGAAATCACCATAGTTGTTCTTTTGAAATAATTTTCCATACATTTCGCAGCTTTCAGTCTGGTTTGGAGCAAAATTAATTGATTGATCAATTGATGTTTTAGTGCAGCACTGAAAACATTCTCAGCACAGTTAGTTTCAACAAAAACGTTATCTTACTAATTTGAATCTTTCTGTGCTATTCACTTGTATGTCATCGCACCACTGTGCAACACTGCCATCGCTTGCACTGAACGTAGCCTTAATTGCATTAGGGCCAAGTGACAAACACTAAATGCAAAAACTTCCGTCTGCCTTGACGCAATTAACGAAAAAGTGCAATTAATTTTTGCCAGCGCCCTAAAAGTATACTAAAGAAAATGCTGGCTATTGTGCAGTGCAACGAGGCATTGCCACATGCAGCACTTACAGCAGCAGCGACATGCATAATTTCTTGTTTGCATAATGACAACAGGCGCGACAACACACACCCACACATACTTTTGCTTAAAAATGTTAAATGAATGAATGTGTGATTGTGTGGCTGTTGAGTAGAAGCTACTGTGCGCTGGTTTAAAATTTAATAAACGTAAAAATGCTTTCGCATGGCTGTCACCTACACATACCTACTCACATATGGGCGTTTGTATGTAAGAGCTTTTAGCTTGCGTGCGTGTTTGCTTGTTAGGTCTTAGCTGATTGGGTCTTTGGTGCTGGCTGACTTTGACTCTCAAGCACGCCTATGAAATGTGCGACATTAAGGCGTATTCACACTGGTGTAAGCGATTTGATTTTGTATTTTTATGTGCCACCTTTTTGCCAGAATAGGTTTTTAAATGTGAAAAATTTAAGTATACTTATAGGCACACAAAAAAAGAAAGAGCACAGAAAAGGAATAGACGTTGGTTTCCGAGCTATTTACGATAAACAAAAAATATATTAAATTATTTGATTGTGATTGTGCAATGAATTCATTACAATTAATAATCAAAAATCATATTAGTTTGTAGAAAAATATCTACCAAAAGCATAGCCGATTCATTATGTAGCATATTTCTTTTCTTTCCTTTGTTCTTGTTGCTCTCCAGCACATTTTTCTGCACCCATATCGCAAGTAAAACGTAAAAGAAAACTGTATCCTATGTAAAGAGCCGCCAGCCAGTGTGTGGCTATCAGTCATGTTGCCTCACATCAATGGGCGGCAGTCGAGGCCTATAAATATTTATATATTTTTATCTCGTTTTATCTGCAACACGCTCGCCGTCAAACGCAAATAGACACTTTACTTATCGTGTCTTGTGTGCAGCCCTTTCCCTTCCCTCTTTCGCCCACTTCAACTTTTCCACATTGCGTTAGCTATACTCGGTTGCCTGCATGTAGCATAGATTTAGGCGTATTAACTGCTGCAGGCCAGCCCAGTGCGCTTAGCGCGCCTTACGCTGTCGCATAAAAATTGAGTTTAGATAACGGCGAACGCTGGTGGAAGCCGATAGTAGAAGGCGTAAGAAAAATTGTTAGTTCCCTGCATTTTATGCGTTCAAAATTATAATTTTTCTTATTCTGCCGCCCATTACGAGCCGCTGTGTCTTTGGGGAATTTTCGCCGAAACGTTGAACAATTCATGCGCCCAAACTTGGCATGGAGCTGCTGCTGCTTGTGGTCCATTGTCGTTGAATACGAGGCGAGTTGGGTTGTAGGAAAATAGACTAAGAAAGCGAACGGCGGACGTTGGAAATGATGATAAAGAAAATTTGTTTGGTATGCCATAAAATTGGCAAACAGCGCGCACACACACACAAAAATACACAACAAAACAGCAGCCGCAGCAACAACAATAAGAAGAATGAAAACAAAAGTAAAGCATGTAGAGGCAAAAAGTCAAAAACGACGAAGAGAAATGTGCACAGAAAAGAAATGACAATGAAGCGTGCAAGGACAATACCATTAACAACAGCAGCAACAAAAACTACAACAACAACAAAGTTGTTGTATAAGTGCCATTTGATGAGAAGACTGGGAGAGAAAACTGCAGGAAAACGGGAAATGTAGTGAAGCAGAGCGATAAAATTCATGCAGGTCTTTGGAGAAATAAATAAATAATGGAAAAAATAACAACAACAATTTTAAAAAGACCAAAACAGAAATAATAGCAAAAAGGAAGAAAATAGAGAACGAATTCGAATCCAAACAACAATAAAAGAAACAATAACCACAGTAAACAAATAACAAAAATGATTGTAACAACAAAAAACACATTAAAAAAATTTGCTAAATATTACAATAACAAAAACTACGAAACAAGTAAAACACAGAGAATAGGAGAAAACAACAAAAAAGCGAATTGAATAAATATTTCAGTAAGAACAAAAACAACAAGTAAATAAATGACAATAGTAAAAAAATATTACAAAATAAATTAAAAATTTAACCAAATATTCAACAAAAGAAATATCAATTATTACAACAATAACAACTACAAGCAGATTAAAACAAAGAGAACAGAAAAAGCAACAAGAAAATTGGAAAATTGAAGTAAGAAGAACTACAACAACGATAAAAAGACAATAACAACAACAAACAGAACAAATATTAGCACAACAACAAAACCAAGCGAGAGCATGACGAATTTCAAGAAAAAAGATCGATCTATAGCTACAACAAATATTCCAACAACAATAAGTAAAACAGCTACAAAAAGTATTTGAATTGCAAGAAGAATTCAAGTAAGAACTACAACAACGATAAAAAGACAATAACAACAATAAACACAACAAATATTAATACAACAACAAAACTAAGCGACAGCTTGACGAATTTCTAGAAAAAAAAGATCTACAGCTACAACAAATATTCCAACAACAATAAGTAAAACAGTTACAAAAAGTATTTGAATTGCAACAGATAGTTGAAGAAAATAACAACAACAAAATATACCAACAATTAAAACAACAACAATGAGCCTAACAGTAAAAACAATAAATGCCTGTTCGAAAGAAAGTGAAATTTCGGACAACAAAAACTAGTAGTAGCACAACTACAACAAACAGAACAGCAAATATGAATCAACAATAACGATGTATAACAACAAAAGACAACAACTATGTAAGTAGCAACAAGTAGAGCAACAACTAACTACAGGCAGCATTATAAGTACAACAGATGAAACAACAACAATAAGAAAAATTTTTGAATGACAACAACAACAGTGAACCGAATTACAACCGATTACAACACTAACAATGAATACTACCTAAGCAACAAATAGTTGGACAACCACAACAACAAATGACTTATAAAACAACAGCAAATAGAACAACAACCACAGCATTTAAGACATCAGAAATATATAAAACAAAAATAAGAAGAAGCATTACAACCATAAAAGCAAAAGCTGATAGTAACAAAAGCGTGCAAAGCCGCCAACAGGCTTTTCAAATCATACAAAAAAAAACAATAAAAAATAGGACATTGTGTCACAAAGGAAGTGACAAAAATTAGGCGAAGAAGGCAAAAGAATAATAAGAAAAAGGCCAAAAACACAAAAATCCAATAATATGAAAAGTGCACAGCCTCACGAAAAAAAAGCCAACTGAACAACCATAAACCTGGTACAAGGCGTCGGCGTCGGCACCAAACAGTCACTCACACTAACACAGTAAATAGCGCAATAAAACACACACACACACAAGCTGCCTGCATCTTATGAGCGCTTCAACGCAACATTGCCTTTCTCTCTTCCCTCTTATTCGCTTTCATACATTGCAAAACAAATAAATAAATACAAATGGTAGCATACTTTCAAGCGCAACCGGAAGTTACGCCACTGTCAAAGAAATATGGGCGTACACGCAGCAGACAACAAGAACGCCGCCGACGGCACTAAACGTTGCACGTTAAGCAGCGAAGCCATCTAACAGCTGCAAAGATGAGCTGTGCGTGCGTGTGTGTGTGTGTGTGAGTGTTGAGTGCGTGAGTGTTTGCGGTTTGGCCGTTTGGTAGCATTCACATCGGCGTCGAAAGCTCCCTAGAGGCAACTGCTGCCGCAACACAACACTTCATATCCGTTTTTATGCATTGTCATGATTGTTGTTGTGCTTAGTGTTGTTGTTGTTGTTATTTTAGTGGTAGTGGTAATAACATAAATTACAATGTTATTGCACAAAATCTTAAGCAATCAATGCCAGTAACAGCAAAAGAAAGCAAAAACATATATTAAAAAAATGAGGGAAAATTGCAGTAGAAAGAAAAACGACCGGAAAAGTGGCCACTACTCGCACTTTATGGGCTCTGAAGGCAATTTCCTGTACCCTTTTGGTTACAACTTTTTGCTGCCATTTGTATTTGTATGTGTTTTTTAATTTTTTCTTGTTTTTGTTGCTGGTTTACTGTTGAAATTTGTTGCTTTACACAAACTGTGTTTATGAGTGGCGAGGCCATGGAAGGGGCGGTCGGTGATAAAGTTAATTTTTTAGAACTCTTAAGACTTTTTTTGTACCAGAACGGTGCTGAAAAAATCATGAGCTGCATTACGAGTATGTGGATTGCTTAGGTTTTGTAGTTATGTCTAAAAGCATTCTTGGAAACGGAAAAAGAAGAAGGAAAATAAAACACAACGATATCTTTAAAAGCAACACAGACACAAATCCAAAAGCAACTCTCTACAGCAAAGAAAATTCACAAATGGGAAAGCACAGAAAATCGAGGCACCTTGCAACAATAAACAGCGACAAGCAACAGAAAGAAAAAAAATACCCAGGGCACACAAAGGAAGAATTGAATTGTCACACTTAATTAAGGAAGTGCTGTCGAACGGCCACATTCACAGACACATTCACATACTCGTCTATAATACACAATCACAATATATATGTGCATATATGTGACATTTATATGCATGTATATGTGTAGCTATGTATGTATTTGTTTGTATGAATGAATGTGCTGTAGAATGAAAGTGTTTTGCTGTTGTGGAAGTGGCAATGAAAGTGCCATAAGCATCAACAAAACACACGCAATTTTTGTAATTTTTTTTGCACTTGCTTTATTTTTTGTTCTATATTCATACAAGACTTGCAATATTTATTTTTCGGCAATAATGTGGCATGCTTTTAGGCGCTGGAAAGAATTTATACTAAATTTATTTTGAATCTCAAGATTTTCATTAGCAAAATGCTATTTTCCAACCAGCACAACTTTAGATAGCTAAAGGTATGATTTAGTTTAGGGAAGAAGCCTAAAAGTATGCCACACGAGGTTTTATGTATGATACTAATAGTTGACCTCTATTTCTTCAATTACACTGAGCAACAGCCAAAATTTTTCCGAGTTCTAGTAAACCTTTTCTAAAGGATTTTTGGACGCTGATTACAACTGCGTACTTAGTTTTTTGATTGTTTGAGCGGTTTGTAAGTTTATGGTGGTTTTTGCTAGGAGGTGTTTGCCACGTTTTTTCATCTTTGAATTTTTATTGCATTTGTAATATGTTGAAAAACACGATAATTTTTTTATGACACAATAACGAATCCTCAAGCTATAATTCTGACCATAGTCGATTTCGATTGGTCAAGGGTTAACATGGCTATGGCCCTTCAAAGTTCAATTTTCGCGAATTTTTCATAAAAATTCATTAAAAATCGGTGTTGCAATTTTCAACTAGGAGTTAGTGTGCAATGTATAGTGTAAGGTTGTAACTTAAACTTATAGAACAGATTTTTTGCATTGTATGTGCCATTCTCGGCCTATGCTCGTTAGAGTGTAAATGCGACTTCATCTTCTGAACACGTGTTTGTATTGAAATCCCCTAATGCTTTTCGCGTCATTGACGAAAGTAGCTGAAGTATTTTCGCAAGCGTCAATATTTGTCTTTTCAAGGGCATTAACAAAATTTGAATTGGTTCGTTACTGTAGGAGATATTCTAAAAAGAGTTGCATCACACAAGTAAAAATTTCAACCAAACACACTTAGCAAACTACTTGCTGTTTTTCCATATTTCACTGCGACATATTTTTAGGGCGCAAAAAAATCAAAATCAAAGCTGAAAATTTTATGAATCAAGGGCATTTGATGAATGTGAGCATTTTCATACTGCTGCCTAAAAGTGTGCTCCGATATTATAGCTCAAAAGTAAATCCTTGCTTTTGTTGCTGAATTTATCAATGGAGAACTTACATATTTCTACACATACTCTATTACAAACATCGTATTTCAAAAATTTCTTTTTTAATTGAAAGCCCCAACATTCTTCTTTCACTATATGACAATATATATTTTTTGTAAGAAAAATTCTTTTGTGTATTCGCAATCTTGCAAAGCAACTGAAAATTTGACTTTGCAAATGAATAACTCTTGCAAATTTGAACCGATTTTAATGTTTTAAATTTGAAATACATAGTTAGAGTATTGTTAATCTATGTTAAAAAAATGGCATTTTAGACTTCAGGTTTGTAGAAGCTGCATACGTATAATGGTCAAAAACATGGAAAACGCCCTCCGAGGAAAACCATCAATATTTCTTAAGCCGCTCAAACAATCAAAAAACTAAGTACGCAGTTGTGATCAGCGTCCAAAAATCCTTTAGAAAAGTATGGTTTGATTTCAGAAAAAAAAAATAATGTCGATTTTGTTGCTCTGTGTTATTGAACACTTACAGTCAGACTAAATCTTCTCGTGCTAAGACAAAACTCGCAGGTAGATACTGAAGTGAACTATATAACTTCAAAAGCCTACAGGTGCCCGGTTGAATATGTAAAACAACTATTTTGTAGGTTAGATAAGACAGGCGGCTTGCTGATTGCTCGACTAGGACTCTGTGATGTCTTCTTATTCAGTGTCCGGTAGTGGTTGAAACTAACCTGACATTTGAATTAACCTGGCAATGTCTCCTAATGGCTGGAAAGCCTCCCATGCCCAGAACATTAAACGTTCACTATAAAGAAACACATTTTTCTTGTACATTCTCATTCTTCCTCTTTCTGGCCACAGCACTCTTTCCATATCTTAACTTAACGAGTTAAACCCTTGAAGATCTCGATATAGACTTCTAGTCACAACACTTCTTCCATATCTCAACTACAGAACACCCGAGTTAGGCTTTTGAAGAGCTCCAAGTTGGCTTCTGGCTACAGAACTCTTTTCATATCTTAATCTAACGAATATCAGAGATAAACCCTTGAAGATCTCGAAATAAACTTCTGGCCCCAGCATTCTTTCGAATCTCAACCTACAGAAAACGCGAGTTAAGCTTTTGAAGAGCTCCAAGTTGGCTTCTGGCCACAGCACTCTTTTCTTATCTTAACGTAATGAATATAAGAGTTAAACCCTTGAAGATCTCGAAATAGACTTCTAGCCACAACACTTCTTCCATATCTCAACTACAGAACACCCGAGTTAGGTTTTTGAAGAGCTCCAAGTTGGCTTCTGGCCACAGCACTCTTTTCATATCTCAACCTACAGAAAACCCGAGTTAGGCTTTTGAAGGGCTCGAAGCTTTTGAGGAGCTTCTGGCCACAGCACTCTTTCCATATCCCAACCTAACGAATATCGGAGTAAAACCTTTAAAGATTTCGAAATAGACTTCTGGCCACAATACTCTTTCCATATCTCAATCTAACGTCTTTAATTTGTTTTTTTTTCGTAATTTTTGCTTATGACGCAACTGACTTTTCTATTCTCATTCCAATAATTCGCCTCTAACATTATACAAATTAGCATTAAAAGTGTATTTGACATTTTGTGTCAGTCACAGCGAAAGACTCACACCAACACATAAACTGTCACTTACAGCGCTGACACTGATTAATATTTTTTCTAGCTGCTTGTCGCGTTAACAATAACATTATTTACAAACAAAAAGCAAAATAGAAATAGAATAAAAAATGAAAGAAAAAAATAAATGCATATAATGTGAGTATGAGAAAAAAGATTGCAACAGCAGTCAGATTTTTAGGGAGGTTTAGAAAAAAATCATGAAATTAGGGAATAAAAAAACCGTTGTTGTTGCAATAGTTACTAATAATTTAATTCAATAATTTTTCTTCATTCATTTTTTCATAGTTTCTATATTTACATCAGCTAAATTGAGACAAAAAATTCTATCTTAATTGAAGGTTAAAATTCAAATTAAAAAAAAACTTAGTCTTACTGTTTCTTCTTTCTTTACTATGTAAAAACATAACGTTAAGAAAACATGCATAATTGTTTTCTTTAAAAGAAAATCTTCAGTTCACTAATTTCATATTATTTCTATTTAAAATAGCAAACTATTGAAGGGCTAAACAAAATTTATTACCGAAACCAAAGAGGGTTTAGAAGTGCACAAAGTAGCATGTTGCCATGTGGCAACAAAATGGCAAAAGCTTCAGGCCATGAATAGAAAAATGTATTTAAAGCAGCAACGTATTTTTTATTGCTGCCCAATGGGTAAAATTTTACCCATGAAAATTAATTTTTTTTTTAAATCACAAAAAAGTCAATGTTTGAGATCTCTCAAAACCATTGATAGGGATAGTTAGGGTAAAGATGAAACTACCTTAACCTAGTGAAGGTCACCCTAAAATTTCGGCATCTAGCTAGAGTTACCAGACTCCAAATATCGTGAATTTTTCGAAGGTGGAAAATGTGGCGAAACGTAGTGGCCTTAGAACTTAACAAAAATCTGCCTCCTAACTCACCTGTAAAAAATACAACTTTCGTTCACGTGTTTAGCTGATCACTTCACAAAGTATGGAAAAAAGTTACTATTGCTGCGTAATGGGTACAAAATACCTAATGAATATCTCAGCAACGTGCAGAGATATAAAGCTGAAATTTTGTTTCTGATCATTTTGGGTCACTTTTAGGTCGTTTTTGAAATTTGATCAAAATCGTATGGGTGGAACTGGTACCGGGCAGCAATGGGTTAAAGCTTGGGAAAAAAATAAAAATAATAGAAAATAAAAAAAAAAATCTATTTTCACATGTAGCCATTACAGGTCATGACTTTTAGGCCATGAACACACACAGCGCAGCGGTATGAAGCGCCTAGAAGTATGCACACATATCTACGTAAATATTTGTAGTACATTGTGCACTGCTCATACTCGTACAATACTTAGTATCTATCAAGCTATAAGAATGATACAATAGTAGTTGCTGTCAGCCAAAGGTGTCAAGTCGACTGCTGCGGACTGCTGGGTTGTGGGCGAAAGAGCAGCATTAAAATTGCTGACTTGGTTACTGTAAAGTGGAAATTCTTCTGTGTTCAAGAGTGCAGTGTTGTGGTGCGCTGGCATAGGCGCTGTTGTTGTTGTTGGTGGCATATAAGTGTCATTGAAAAGTGACTTACTGGTGCGTATAAACGCCGCAGCTCAAGTGAAGGCGTTGAGCATATTTTAAAGATGCGAATGTGCTGCCTAGGTTCGCTTCTAAATAGGTCTTCTAAATAGGTTCGCGTCTAAATAGAGCGTCTAAAATAAGTTTTTAGTTTGCTTTGTTGCTGGAAGATGATTTGCCATTTCTTTAAAATGTTTTACATACCTTTAAACTTTTGATATAGTTGTGACTAAAACTAATTTTTGGTAATTTTTATAAAAATACTGTTTACAAAAAATTATTTTTTAACATAAATAAATAAATAAAAATAATTTTTTAAAACTACAAAAAATACTTTTTACAAAAGTGTATTTTTATTAGTTTTTTTTTTAAATTATTTTTATACTTTTTACAAAAATGTATTTTTATTAGTTTTTATAAAAAATTATTTTTATTTATTTATATTTACAAAAAAATGAAGTAAAAAATAAATAAAAATAATTAAAAAAAAAATAATAAAAATACTTTTTACGAAAAATGTATTTTTATTAATTTTTATAAAAAATTATTTTTATTAATTTTTTTTTTGCTTCATAATTTTTTTAATAATTAATCATATTTAATTTATCATTAATGTGCTAATTTTTATAAGAGAAACAATTTTTTTTTGTTCAAAATTGCATTCAGCATTCACTATTTTTTTTTTTATTTTTTTTGTGGTTTTGTTATTGTTTAAATTTTTTTTTTACCATTCGCCACATTGTTTTGTGTATTGCTGCCTAAAATTAGGTTTCTAATTTCGAATTTATAAAACCACAACAATCACATCTGACCAACTGACAAGTATTCGCTGTTTATCATTCAAGTTAACCGCACAAAATTTCGCCAGCACAGCTCAAATCAAATCAAAGTGCCATTGTGGTTGTGCGGTGCCAACACAACACTCGCACACATAGACACAAACATGTGGCGAACAAATAAAAAATAACAATAAAAAATATATAATATCAACAAAAATTATACACAACATGCTGGCCAACAACAGTGTTTAGTAATTTGTTTGCATGTGTTTGTGTGTGTGTGTGTTCGTATGTGACAAAAGAAGCCAAACTCAAATAAGCAGTGAGAACAGACATTTAAATTTTGCTGAATAAAATTGCATGGGCCAAATCGTATAAGCTGGCAGGCAAGAATACATTCAAGTGTCAGCAACAGCAATAATCAACAAAAATAACAACAACAACAGCAGCACCACGCGTGAATTTCAACGACAAGGATCATTTATTATGGCAAAACAAGCAAAACAACCGCTGTCGCCGGTTCGCATGTAGCGCCAAGTGCCGAATTATTTGACAAATTGTTGTTGTTGTTACTGGGCCGGGTTGGGAACATGTACAGTGTTGGTTCAGCGGGGAATACTTAAACCCTTTTCACGCTACAACAAATACACAAATACAAATGTACCAAATATGTATAAAAGTGTATGAGGAAAACGTGTGAAGAGCTGAAAAGCACAGCAAAGTGTGAGTGTGTAATGGCAAAATGTGTCGCCACAAAATGACTGAAATTGCAGAAAATCGTGTGAATGAAATTTGTATGTGCTGAACATACAGTTTTATATATATTTAACTTGTTGGCTGGATAGCAAAACCGTTGAATCAGCTGGCAACTGTGGTAATTGAAGTACGAAATTGTTTGTCTTGTGCGAAGAAGCATGTAAAATTAAACTTGCGCCTGAAAGTATATTAAACAAAATGCGCTTTAAATTGCATTAACATTAGTTGGAAACGATATTAGCTAAATCACAAGATTTAGCACACTTTTAGGCTGATCATTAGTAGTAAATGTTTTCAGTTGCATTTAGTTGGTGCTGATTGAATAGTTGACGCACTAAAGTTAGCTTAGCTTGAGTTGAAACATGTTTTTTTAAGCATAAGTTTACAGAAAGCGATCGCATTTCCATTCGGAGACCTCGTTGGGTCCATTGTGAGGCCCTTTAATTTGAATACTGCTGTTATTTCTTATCTGTTGGGTTCCGCTTGGATTCAGACGGAATGTTTCAAAAAACATTTGACCTTGGTGAGGAAATTGTTTGGCTATATCCATCTATATATGATCCTTTAATTTGAATACTGTTGCCGTTCTGATCTGTTGGGTCCCCTGTAGAACCAAACGGCATGTTTTGAATAACGTTTGATCTTGGTGAGAAAATTGTGTTTCTATATTCATCTATATGAGGCCCTTTAACTTTAATACTGCTGTAATTTTTGGTTTGTTGGGTCCCCTTATATCCAGATGGCATGTTTTGAAACACGTTCTTTCTTGGTGAAGAATTTTTGTGGTTTTATCCATCAAAAAACCTAGCCCCAAGTGTCCAAAGCCGCCGTTCCTTGAGTTTTTTCAAGCCAACATTTTCATTTCATTTCATTAAAGGCAAACATTTTCCTCAGTTAAAGATTATGGCGCCTGAAAGTATGCACTACAAACTGAAAATCAGAAATTTCTACCTTCAATGAAATCAAGCAACTTTAATTGCAGTCTCCTATGAACTAATTACTAGGCACACGCAAGTCTTTCGGTTCACTTGCTTTTGCCGACTTTTACGCAGATAAGCAAACAAATTCTGCGCCTATTACTGGGCGCTTAAGCACAACGCTAATGCATACAATGCATATAGGTACGTCTGAGTGTACAGTTCCTTATATAAACGGTGTCTGGCTGACTGGTTGCCTCCATAATGATTCTTCCATGACCATAATCACTGTTAAAGGAGTGACTCGAATAGTCTCGACGCGTTGGGTTGGGCATCGCCTGGCTGCGTAATCGCTCGCTCTATTTCGTTGCCTACCTACGTATTTCGAACGATTTTCCACCTCAAGCTTCACTGACTGCTGCCGCTACGTCTGTGCTGTGCGCTCAACTTTCGTCCTCTACCCTTGCCACCGCAAGCGATTCTCTGCTCACTGCCGCCATGCTGTGTCGTCTTGCCAACCACACGCGTTCACTTCGAAGCTTAGTTCGCACGCAAAACCATTTTTATGGCGAAAAAAAGGCCGAAAACCGAACGCGAAACCAGCGCCTCGTACCCAACATGCATACAAAACAAATGACTACACATATCTACAATGACGGATATATTTATTTGCTTGTGTCTGTGTTAGTGTGAGTGTGCGAAATAAATTTTTTGAGGTTCCACGCTTCGCGCTGGTATGCCACATGCTTTTGACATACTTTCATTTTATTATTGAATTCTTGCTCCACACATATATGCATACATACACACACACACTCACACTCACACTAATATTGAAACACATACATACATTAAAAATGCCTGCACACTTGTGCGACAGACGATTTGCGTAACAAAATATGTGCCATGTGTGTGTTTGTTTGCGCAAAAAAGACTTTAAAACTTCATTTAAATATTTTGTCAGCAAACAAAGGAAAAATTGCCAAAAAGATTCTTGCACCGGCTGACAATTTCATTTTGAAGTTTTAACCAAACAAATGGTACGTATGAGTGATATTGAATGTGCTGCAGCACATGTAAGTGAGAGTGTTAGCGTGGCAAGGGGGCGTGGAGGGGTTAGGTGAAAAGTTTGCATAAAAGTTTTGTTGACTTGCGCAAGTTTATTCAGGCTGCAGGTTGTCTTGTTGCCTAAAAATATTTTGATTGAAACGTTTGCAATTTCACATGCTGCTGAACAGCAAAAATGAGCTTCAAATTGTTGAAAAGCCAGAGTCATGAAATGTTTAGGGTTTCCATTGTCAAAAGACAAACAATTTGTTAGAACAGCTGCAACAGTCAAAGTGAAATGTTTGGCGTTTTCCAATTATTTGAATATTTTAAAACTAATGTTTTGTCACATACTTTTAGGCGGTTGAGAGAATTTACAGCATAAGCAGTCAATCTTTAATGCAACTAAGTGACAAAAAAATAATTGAAAATCAATTAAAACTAAACTACGAACCCAACCGATTCGACCAAAAACTCACATTCGACTTATAATCGACCAGAAGTAGAAGCCGAAGATGGATATTTGTTTTATTTATTTTCCAATATTTTTTTTAAATTTACCTTCAGCTGGGGCCGGCCTCGATAGTCAAGCGGGTAGCGCGCTGGCTTCTCATACCGAAGGCTCCAGGTTCGGCTCGGGCTCGGTAAAAGGCTCATCTACTTCTATCGCTATCCACATAAAGCAGATGAGAATTAGAAGAATCACACAAGTGCGCTCTTGGCAGGCAATGGCAAAACCTCCAAGTTTTAACGAAAAACTGCCAATCGCCGTTCGGATTCGGCGTTAAACTGTAGGTCCCCCCCCTCCGCTTGAAATGTGTGCTGTAACATATGTTGGCAAACAGTGTTGCATACACAGTTCAAAAACGGGTGAAATATGTGGTATCACAATGGGCCTTCAGGCCTCCGAGTGTGTCTCTTATAGAGGCAACCACCGCAACCTAACCTAACCTACCTTCAGCTTTGGTTTTAGCCAAAGGTCAATATTGCAGCCGATTAATCGGCTTCGGCGAAAATGTTACCTTTTGTCGGGCGCTAACCAAATTATTACCTGCAAAGAAAGTCATAGCACACTTTCAGGATCGACTAGATTTTTCGTACTAAAAGCAAGTTGAATATTTTATATCAAAAATATCGCCTTTGGTCGAGCTTTAACCGAGTTATTTCCTGAAAAGAAAGTCAAAGCATACTTTCAGGTTCGACTAGATTTTTTGTACTAAAAGTGAGTTGAATATTTCATGTCAAAAATATCACCTTTGGTCGAACTTTAACTAAAAGTAAGTTGAACATTTTATGAAAATTTCATCAATACTAAGTAAAGCATTTGGGTTGTACGTAAGATCAGAGTTTCGTAACATACTTTCAGGCTATGTGGAAAGTTTTCGGCTACTTCGCCTTGAAGTAAACCAAATCTAGCACTTTATGAAAGTATTCAAACTCAGAGCAAACGGTAACTCTGGAATTTTAATTACTAAGATCCTATTCAGACAATCAGCTTCATTGCGCAATTAAGACATTAAGAAACTTTGTCCTCAATTTAGGTCTAAACAATTTGCCATACAAAAATTACAATTTAGTTAAATACAATTAGCGCTAAATTGACCATAAATTGAGCTTAACTCGTTCTGAAGATAAACCAAATTTCATGCTTTATAAATGCAGACAATTTTTTCCCAAATCCAGTGCGTCGTTATTTTTACCAGACATTGTGACAATCGCCTTCCACAGCTAAATTTTTCATAAATTGAGCTTAACTCGTTCTGAAGATAAACCAAATTTCATGCTTTATAAATACCTTCAAACTCAACAGACAATTTTTGCCCAAAACCAGTGCGTCGTTATTTTTACCACACATTGTGACAATTGCCTTCCACAGCTTCAACAAATTAAAATACAATATTATTTTTTTACTTTTATTTTTGTACAACAATTTGCAACTTTGCAAATCAAACACAAAAGTATTGACATACACTTACATAATCAAACAACACGTACAAGTTTTCAAGTTTCCTCAAAATTTCTGGAACAAGGTTTCCTGTTTGCAGCTTCTGTTCGGGCCAAGTCAAAACGTAGTAAACAACATTTTTCACACAATTTGTTTTAAGTGTGCGCACGTGTGCAAGTGCTTAAAATTATACCCACGTACGCAAACAGACAACACTCTCTCACACACACACACACATAGGCATCAAACTGCTACTGTAGCATACCGACTATATTTTCCAATATAAATTGGACACAAGGTGTGCAGAGCCGCAGAGCATTAAAAACCCATTCAATGTACAAAATGCTGTTGGTTGTCCCACACTGACACTGTGGCATACATGAGTTTGACTGAGTGTGTGTATGTGTGTATCATTAAGTAGAAATGTAGGTTTTGATAATTAAAGTAATTAAAACTCAGCAGCAAGTAAACATAATATTCTTGTCCTACTAAAGTATCAGTAAATAAGCAAAATAATCACTGTGCAAGCGCACTGCAAGTATATGTGTGAGTGTGTGTGTATGTCTGACAACCAACCTGTTCAACTAAATAAAATTTAAGCTAAGCAAAGCGAAGCAATAAGTATTTCAAAACTAAACATTGCGAGTGCTTTAATCTTTTTATGGCTCTCGAATGTATCTGTGTGTGTATGGGTTACATAAAAAGAGGCCAATTTTATAATGCCAACGAGTAAATAAATACGAGTATTTTTGCATAACAGGTATCCCACAAAAAGTGTGACACTTTGTCACACACTATTAAATTTATTACAATTTAAATTTAAAAACCAAAATGTCATACTTTTCATTCATAAACCAAAGCTAATTTAAAACTATTTAAAAGTTGAAATAACTGCATTTGTAGATAAATTAATCAGTATTTGCCAAGCCCTGATATCACAAACAGCCAAAAGAAACCTTCAGACATGTCGAAATGAAGCCATGTTTACATAATTTTATATTTCTACATATATTAAAGATGTCCCATAAAATTGTGACAAGCCATAGCGCAGTATTTTTTAATCGTAAAAAATTGTAATCGTTAAAATTAGTTTGTCACAAAAGTATATTTGCCATAACCGAGTTCCCAACCATTTCAAATAAGCTTAAAACAAATGCAAAAATTATTAAAATTACAAAAATGTAATATTTTGCACATTTTATATGTGTCCCAAAAAATTGTGACAAGCCATTACACTAGTTTTTCAATTGTTAGCTAATAGAATCATTTAAGTAAGCATACACATTAAATATTTGCACAATTCGCCTGTCACAAAAATTGTGACAAACTGTGACACACCAAATTTTATACTTCAAAACTTTTTTCTTGTATTCTATCTAAATATCTAGTAAATCAATTTCATCATAACTGCACAACACCCTATATTTGCACAAACACGTAGACAAAACCAAATTCAATATTTGACAACACATTATAATGGCATTCCTTTCATGTTCATTGCATTTTTGGGTCTCTACTAAACAGAAAAAATTGCTTTTGCTGCGTGCTTGTACCTATGAGCATGGCATACACACATACATACATTCCAATAAATGGCTTTTTTTCTTGTGACAGTATTACTGTGCGAACGATTGACTTTTAAGTGTTTGTGTGCTGTTAGGATTCCTCAAGGAATTTTCATTTCGATTTTAGTTATTTGTTTTTTTCGTAGCCAAATATGTCACCTTACCTTTTAATTATATTTTGTCACCAGACAATTGGAGCGATACACCATTTGGGCGTTTTGAAGAGCGGTTGATTTGCTCAGTGCCGCACGTCGTCTGTATGTTTGACTTATAGAAAATATTTCAATTAAGTCATTCCTATTGATTGTTTGTATGGCAACAGAAATCGTAGTAGAGAAAATAATTAAAGATATTGGAGATTTTTATTATAAACATTGGGAGTTGATAGGATAAGCTTGAGCTTGGGCCTCCAGTGGGTAGTTTGGGTGTTAGATGAGAATGTTTTCATAGAAATTCATAACATTTTAGGTAGAAACATAGACAATTTGAATACTTTAAGTTGTTAAATGTAGAAGACTGGAGTAGACTAAACCAAACTCAGAAAAGACTCAGACTAGACTAGACTCAGACACGACTAAGATCAGACTAAGACTAGACTCAGGCTAAACTCACATTAGACTAAGACTGACTCAGGCTATACTCAGACTAGAATAGACTCAAACACGACTCTAACTAGGCTGAACTCAGACTAGACTTAACTGGCGCAGACTAGACTCAGCGTTGATACAGACTAAACTCAAACTCGGACTAGCCTCTCAATAGACTGGACTAGACTCAGACTTTGACTTTACTTGGACTAGACTCAGAAAAGACTAAGATCAGACTAAGACTAGACTCAGGCTAGACTCACATTAGACTAGAGACTGGGCTCAGGCTAGACTCAGACGTGACTAGACTCAGACAAGACTCTAACTAGGCTGAGCTCAGACTAGACTTAACTGGCGCAGACTAGACTCAGCGTGGACTCAGACTACACGTATACTAGACACAGACTAGATACAGACTAAACTCAAACTAGAGTCGGACTAGGCTCTGAATAGACTGGACTGGACCAGACTCTGGGCTTTACTTGGACTAGACTTGGACTAGACTAGACTCAGACAAGGCTAAGATCAGACTTATACTAGACTCAGACTAGATTAGATTTAGGATTCGGACAACACCTGCCCGAGGCACCGCGTCCAAGTAATGAACTATTGTGTCAGACTCAGACTAAGCTCAGGCCAAAATCAGACTAGACTCACACTAGACCTAGACTAGACTTAGTCTGGACTCAGACTAAACTCAGGGGAGACTCTGACTAGATTCAAACTAGGTTTAGGATAGACTCAGACCAGACTATAATAGACTTAGACAAGACTCTAACTAGACTTTGACTGGACTTAGACTAAACTCCGGCTAGACTCAGACTAGGCTATGACTACCCTGGACTGGACTAGAGCAAAGGAGAAGGTTGACAAGGCAATGAAACTTCAAAGCATGCATTTCATAATACAAAACAAACCATTTAAGAATTCTGACCAAATTTTTGTATAATTATATATCATGAACATTATACGAGTATGATATGTGATTATTAGTTTCTACTGTTGAAAACGACACTAGCCAGCAATCGCCTTGGTTCAATTCCAATATGCTTTCTTTTTTTTTTTTCAATAGTGCTATGCGGCTTCAAGCGTGCTGATAATAACTGTAATAATAGCTGAGCAGTTGATTATTGTGGTCAGACCAGCTGACTGTTTTAATTATAGTCGCCGTGTGCGCAAAGCATGCAATTGTTTGCTTTCATACTCGTAGCTCGCTTTCAATAGAAAACATAAAACGGCTGGCCTAGTTTTTCTGCACGGACGTGCTATAGTGGTGCACATGAAGCATGATGCAGTCTTTAAAGTGAGATTATTTAAATTAAAAAATATTCCGAAAAAGTTGTTAAAGCATTCTGCATACAGATAGGCAGGTAAAAGTGACTTTGAGTTTACTGAAACTCGTACAATTGTTTTGCTAGCTTGCTGGCATAGAGAAAACTAAGCATTGCATCGTCACAAATTTATGCTATCAACTAAATAAATTCAATCAGAAATTAAATTAATTAAAATATATTTGGTTGATTCAAGCTCTGCACACACTTTGGCTGGATTCTACAAATATGAGAATTAAATGAATCAATGGTTCGATACTGCGCCCACATGGCGTATGAGTGATTTCAATTCAATCAAAAACACACACAGCTTAGTGTTGCATTACTATGAACTCATTGCACTGTGCCATACTTCAAAGCTTCAATGACTTCAATGTCACAGCACAGCCTAAAGAATTCATGGACCTTAAGTTGTTTTTGTTGTATGCAAATAAAGACATTTTCCAATCAAATTTAAATAATGTAATAACTGCATGGTTACTTATACCACATGCTGGCACACATACACACAGCTTTCCTATTGGCAGTGCAGCAAAAATTCAATTATAAAACACTTTTCGATATATTTTGCTATAAAAAAAAACATTTCTCATACTTAAATGCTTAAAATTCGTAAATGCAATGCGCTTCAATACCTCTTACCGGCTTTAGGCAGACGCCAATGCTAAATATAGCAACGACTTTTAATGGTAATATAAATTCTCTAACTGCCAAACGAGTGGTGAATGGCAAAAGGAGAGCAAAAAAAAATGCAAAGAAAGGCAGCAACAGAAAAAAAAATTACTGAAATATATGAAGGAAATTTGTGCAGGCAGGAAATTTGGCGCACGGAGCCAGCAATTTCAGTTGATTGCTATGCTTCGCTCTTTTGTGGGCCCATTTGCCTGCCATCAACTGTCTAACGGACCGTCAGGCATGACTTGCCAAAAAAAAAGGCCTACATAAAAAAAACATTATAAATAAATAATGCAAAAATTTGGGGGGAAAATTAAAAAAGAAATGAAAAAATGTCGTAGAAAATGGAATAAATACAAAAATATGGCGAACAAAAAAAATTAGCAAAAAGTCACTGCTAAGCGACGGTCATGGAATGCGCAATGATTCTTGCAATTTGCACGCGCGCTTCAATTTCGTTTACTCCTGCCATTGAAATTGCCAGCTGCTCGGTTGGCTTTGGCCAGCGAATGAGAAAACCTTTAAGCGAATTTTTGCATTTAATTTTTAGCTTTTGTTTTCTTTATGGGTTGGTTGTTTTTTTTTTGTTTGTTTGTTTGATGTGTGAGGAGTGCAGCGGTAATTCAAGGTAAATTCAAGCGAAAAATTGCTTTTTTCCAGTTTCATTTGATTTCTGTTGAAGGTGGCTTAAGGGTTAAGGATGTGTGGGAGTGTGTGAGTTGGAAAAGAAGACAAGCAGGGTGAATATGATTGACGATTGAATTGTGTTATGAGTTATGTTTGTGTATGAACGTTGTTGGATAAAGAATAGGAAGAAAATTTGCATTTATTGAATACTTATTGTTATATTATTTGTTTATGAATGATATTATTTTTTATTGGATTTATTATTTTCTCTATTTATTATTTTCTCTATTCTCGATTTCTCTAAAACTTTCGACAAAGTTTCACATGACTTACTCCTGTCTAAGCTTTCGATTTTGGGGTTTCATTCAGTTTTCCTGGATTGAATCAGATCCCATTTAAGCAACCGACAGTGCATTGTCGTTGTTGATCATGCCACCTCTAAGCCTTTTGTCGCCACTTCTAGAGTCCCGCAGGAAAGTATTTTGGGCCCTTTGTTCTTTGTTCTCTTTACAAACGACATCAGTGCTTGCTTTTCCTTTTCCAACTTCTTGCTCTATGCCGATGACTTGAAGATTTTCTCTATTGTCCGTACTTCGTCTGATTCTTTAAACATCCAGTCCGACCTCAATAATGTTTAGGCTTAAACGTCAGCAAATCCCTGTAGGAAATCGGACTGGTCCAAGTCTAGTTTTTTAACTGGTCGCTTGCCAGTCACATATGACCTCAGACCCGACTCGTTTCCTTGGAGCAAACTCCCCCTTTTAAAATGGCGGTGTCCTAGGCGACGGTCAATTGTCCCCGTCTGCATCCATTTGCAACTAGTCCAATGTTAGTCCGCAGTAAACCAGTTTTCAAACCAGTTGCAAAGCGACAAGTTTGCGAACTAGTTTATTCTGGATTAGTTTTCTAACCAGTTGATTTTTGCAAAGAAAAATAATCATTGAAATTTATAAATATTAATTTTATTGCAATATTATTAAAACAACAAAAACTCATGGCGAATAAAAAAAGTATTGGTGCACGTAAAGATGAACTTCGACTTGTTGACACACTTCTGTCGAAACTGTTTGGGGTCTGACGTAGTTCAACATCCTGACTTCGCCTGCAATTAATAAAAAAATAAATTAATTAATAAATAATTACATAAACATAATTACATAAATTTATTAATACAAACCATTCGTCTGCTGCTGCAATTCGTTGCTTCGTGCAACCACGCAAAATTCTAACTGAAATCATTCAAGACAAAACGTGCAAATCGAGCGAACTTCGAGTCATAGAAACAGAATGAAAGAAACATTTCTACGTTGTTGTTGTAACAAAAGCATGGCAAGATCAGCCGTAACAGAATAATGTTGATTATTTCACCTCTGTTTCGTCTTTCGTTTTGTTTCGTATCTTCATGTTTCTTCTCGCCTATGAACGCGCACGCAGAATGTGAACGATTAGACGCGAACTGACCGACTTCTGCATCCGCTGACAGTCACTTGGACAACCAGTTGCCCAATTGACTACAAAAAACCAGTTGAAAGACCAATGCATTTTGGGAACTGGTTGTTTCAGGTCCGACAGGGATGCTTCACTCAACTAATACAGTAAATACAATAAAAAAATCCACTAATACAGTAAAAAACTTCATTTGAAATTGATGGCACAGTGTTAGAAAAGGTGTCTGAGATCAAGGATCTGGGCGCTGTATTCGATTCGAAGTTTAGCTTTAGGTCCAGACTGGAATATGCTGCTTTCATCTGGAGACCTTATCATGCGTCGCATTCTAATCGCTTAGAGCGTATCTAAAGAAGATTCCTAAAGTTTGCCCTTCGCTCTATTCGTTTTTCTGAGCCCCAGCCTCCTTACATGTCTAAATGTCTTCTGCTTGGTTTAAAATCACTTGAAACTAGGAGGGCTGTCATTTCCATGGTTTTCATTTTTGATGTAGTCAACAGAAATATTGATTGTCTCTTGTCCAAAATAGCTTTCAAGGTGCCTTCTCGCTCCCTCAGACATATGTCCCCTGTTTCTGTTGAGCTCTCTAGGTCGCGTTATGGTAGTAACGCTTCTATTTCTCGAGATAAATGCGCTATTGACCTCTTCGATGCTTGATTTATCTGTACCAAAGCTCTTGTTCATTTCCTTTGTTTATTCTCCCTTTCCTGTTTAAGTTTAAGCTTAGGTTCCATTTTGTTAATTAGTCTGTAAGAATTGTTCAAAGACTTTCTAAATAAATACAAATTATTGTATTATTTATTACTATTTTACTAACATTTCTTTTATGCTTTAATTTAATTTTCATTTAATTTTTATTAAATTTCTGTTTAAAGCAAATGTTGAAAATTCTAACAAATTTCAACATGTGCGCACGAAAATGTTTCTTCTTTTTTTGTTAATGCAAGATAACAGAAATTATGCTACAAATGCTACAAAGCTTATTTGTTGTGCGCCACATGCACGCACACAACAACATTTAAATGCCGCACTCAGCCATTCGTGCTCAAGCAGCGACTTAGCACAGCAAAACTTGCCCAACACACACACACACAAGTGTACATTTTATGTGCTATGTAGCGCTTCAAATAAAAACAACAATACTAACAACTGCAAAACAACAACAACAGGCCCCAAAGAGCGTCGACATTATGTTGGCACATTGGTGCAATGCGCCTGCAACAGTAACTAGCAACATTTTGCTGCATGCACTCAAGTCTAGTGGTGCAATGCAACTTTAACTTGAGCAACAACAACAGTAAGAACAGCCGAAAAGTATACTTAAAAATAAGAAGCAATAACAAAGACAGTAAAATTTGTGGTGCCACAAATGGGCGCATACAAGCGAACTTAAGAGCAGCACAGACATACAAACATTGAAACAAACACACACACACACTCAGACAGTCTAAAAAACAAACAGACAAACACACATTCAGACAGTCTAAAAAACACACAGACAAACAGTCGGACAGTGACTCCAAAAAACGCCCTTTTGAAGTTGTTGTGTGTTTTGTTGTTGGCACTTTGCGCGCTTTTGCTGCATTTTCTTCTCAGCTACCATATTTTTGGCAACTCCTCTTTGCTGTTGTTGTTTTGTTTCTTTCATTTTGTAGTTTTTGTATTCCTGCTTTGCCTCTACTTGAACCTGGTTGTTGGCATTTTGACGCTGCGGCGCGTGTTTTATGCAGCAATTGTGCGCTGTCCGACACTGCAGTTGTCTGTATGGACAACTGTCGTTGCGTCGAAACGCCTACTTCGCCCTTCCTCCCCATGAACCGCTTTCTTATGTTCGTTAATGCTGTCTGCTGCCTTGCGCCGTTCCATGCTTTATAGGCGAAAACTTTTCATGCTACAAAATTCAGCTCGTTGGCTGAAGGAGAACACAATTTTGTAGTTGAAAAAGAATCGAGCCAAAAGTACTCGAACTTGTTTTCATGCAAAAGAAAGCAGCAAAGTTGCAGTAGAAATGCCGATTTTGTAGCCAATTCAGTGTCCATGTGCTGCACTTGCTGCCGTCTGTCTGTCGTTTTATCTGTCTGTGTCTGCGTCCTCTTATGTCTTGTCTGCCTTTCGTACAGACACATTTTCATGCTCTTTACCCACATTTAAAGCGCATTTCTGCATTCTTAAGCCTCTGTAGCTGCTGGCACTCACACATTCATAGAGTCCTGCTGTGTTTATGTGTATGTTCGTGTCTGTATGTTGAAGCCTTGTTTTAATAAGAAATTGCTGCATTATGTTCGTGTTGTGCCATGCTATTTTCTTTTTATTTCTTTTGCTTTTTTTTACTCTTTGCTGCGCCTTTTGTCTGCGAACTTCATATCTGGGTTATGTCGTGTATGCGGAGTTTTCCTTTATTTTATTTATTTTTTCTTATTTTTTATATTTTTTAAATTATTCTACGTTGCTCTGTGCGATTGTCTTTTGGTCTTTTGCTTCGAAATTAAATCAAAATAACTCGAAATGTGCTCTTAATACGTTTTCCAAGATAAATAGACATTATTAAAATAGTATAACAAAAAAAAGGTAGTGGTTTTATACATTTTGAGTGAAATGATTTAAAGCAAATTTCTATGCAAAGAAATTTTAGACAATTTGGTACCATTTTTCTAGCCAGATTTGAAATGTAGGGACCTAAAAATATTTGTACAGCACAGACATGCTGTGGTTTTGAAAATGTATAAAGGTACAAGACAAAGTGTTGAAGTTAGAGGGGTTTCGTTAATATGTTTTGATGTTTACTTCGTTTGTACAGCTGATGTCTTCTGGTGCTGAATTTTGAATTTTAATTAATTTTGTATTTTTTGCACTCAAGAATGTTGTCGTTGAATAAATCATTCAAATCGGTTCAGTAGTTTCCGAAATACGATGTTTCCTTGCTTACTTCACTACAACAATTACAAGTGGGCAGCCAATTTCATAAAAAATTACCAGTTTCGTATGGCAGCTCCCTTAGGAGTTGGAGATAGCGATGAGGCGTGTATGGAAAAAATATTCGTACTAAAAAATAAATGGGGGTCAAGTCTTACATTTTATACGTCTGGAGGCAACCAGAGAGGAATGGGGGCCCATTTTATAAAAACCAGCAATTTGTATGGGGACCCCATTAAGGGTTGAAAATAGGGGTAGCTATGTGTGAATGAAATGTTCATAAGGAAAAATTAGTGGGGCTCAGTCAGATATTTTAACCCTCTAAGAGCAAGTTCTGAGCAGCTGTGGAGCAATTTGTCAAATTTTCCAAACATTTTTCAAGTTTTGTGAACTTTGACTTCGATGCAGCGCCATTTAATCCCAATATAGCTCCCAATTTTTCGGCTCAGAACCCATTATTAAAAATCTCCATACAACAGTAAATCATGTCTACTGCAAAGCAGTAGCCCTGAGTTCTGAGATTAAAGGTCTTTGAAAAACATCCATGGGGTAAAAAGTAGTCCTTTCCAATCGCGCAATATTAGCTGAACTGACTCCTCAATTTAAAACTTTCCTCACAAGAGTACCAGGTCACTGCAAGTCAGTAATTGTAGATCCTATGATCCAGCGAATCGAAGTACCACACTTTCAACCCCTCCTAACATAGCAAGTATTCTCCTATCCTCCAGCAAACTGCTGATTTGCTAATTAATTCTCGAAAAAGCTACAGTGAGATGAAGAAAAAAGTTTTCTATGGGTTAGCTTCGGCTAGTTTCAATCACAATAGATCTTCATGGCCTAAGTTTTCTTAGAACACTTTAGTGTCGTCTTCTCAACCTTTAGATCGGTTAATATAAGGACCCTGCTGAAGTTCGTCCTTGACAGCAATTGGACGAACTGATAGATTACTAGAAAGGACTTAAATATTCCTTGTGGACCTTGACATGGCCTTAGTGTGTGCTGTGGTCCATTCGGTCTCTCAGAGGGCCACTTTAACCTATTCTACCTTCATACTTTAAATGTCAATGTGCATTTCTGGTCAGAAAAAGACTAAAATATTCCTTACTAATCGTACTGAGATTTCTGCAATAATTTATAGTGCAGTGGCAGCCGCCGTAGCTAAGCTGGCTAGTGCGTTGGGCCGCGAGTCAAGACTCCGCGAGTTCAATACTCCGTTGCGTTAACACCGAAAAAAAAGAAGAAAAACAAAATTTTTCCTTTCGGCGGCTGTCCTCTCAGCAGGAAATGGAAAAGCTCTGAGAGTAAAATTGCCTATGAAAAAGCTCCCAACTCGCCGTTCGGAATCGGCATAAAACTGTAGGTCACTTCCAACCTTGTAACCTGTTGGTTGCGGGTAGCTAGGCCTCAGTTTCGTAATCGGGCTGTCGTGCCAGTCAAGAAGAAGAAGAAGAATTTATAGTGCAGTTATATAGTATAGTATAGTTATATTTGTTTCATATTTATATAGCAATTGAGAAATTTCTAAGCTGATAACAACTGCGTCGCCGCGTATAACCAGCGCGTTGATGAGTCACTTACGTTGAAAGAGAGGCTGTACTTTTATTAATTACTCTACTTCCAAGCACTTTATTAAGAAACCTATGTCATCACATAAATATCTGTATATATAGTTCGAGTTCCAAATCAATCTCAAAGAGTGAATTGAGTCCTTTATCGTAGGCAATCATTTTATCTCACAGAACGAAAAGTTTCCTCTATCTCCTGTTGGCCAAGTCGAGTCTCGAACCTATGACCCGCTGAATTGCAGCTCAAAGTTTCAATTGCTGCGTCACGGCAGCAATAATTACTAGAAATTATTTCCCCATAACTTTGGGTATCTTCATCTTTTGATCACTTTTTGTTCGGTTTCCCTTCCAGCAGTCATCAAATTACTTCACTTGCTGCCACTTCCACACTCATTAAAACGCACATTTTAATTGAAACTATCAATTTCTGATTCTCTCTTAATTACACAAAATTAAAACTTTATTTTCTACCGAGTAAAAAACTTAAGTACAACGAACAAAACTAGTAAAGTAAAACGCCAGCATCTTCAAGTCACTTTCAGCTTAATGCTACTTGTGCAGGAATCCAACGTGTGGTGGTGAGTTGACTGCACCTCGGTCGCCTTAGCCGTCTCACACTGCCGACCCGCCTTGCGCATCGTCACGAAATTTCTGCCCATCGTAGAAAAGTTCAAAACTCGAAATGAAGCGCAACTTCTCCTGCGCCTCCTCGGCCTCGTCCACGCTGCGTCGCTGGCTGTGGCGGCCGTTGGGCACAGAGGGCGTCGCCACCGGCACGGATTTCCTGTGATAGACGACCGTGTTGGCGGGCGGTGGCACGTGGTAGTGCGGCGTCGCGGACGGCACCTTGGACGCGGGCGCCTGCTGCCTGCGCCTACAGCAGCAATAGACGAGTAGATGCAGCAGCACGTAGACGCCGATGAGAATGAGGCCGAATAGCAGCGCCATTCCGATGCTGTCGACAAAGACCGCCGGTCGCAGCACGAACCACACAATCGGAAAGAAGATAAACCAGTAGATGCTGAACGTGATGAGCAGCGCCCATTGCAGTGTTGTGAATTTGGACATTTTTGTAATTTTTATTTTTTTGTACAAAAAACTAACGTCGCCCTTACAACTGCAGTCCCGTACGCGCCTTTTCACACTAACCGCATTGCAAGTGTAAAAATTTCATGAAAGCGACATTTTACGCTGTGTGTAAATTTTTATTAAAAAAAATAATGTGTTGTGCTTTCCCACAGCCAGCTTCAGTTCTACGAAATGCTGTGTGCCCTGGTGCGAGTGTGTGTGTGCAAGTTTGTTGATAAAATAATTATGCAGGCCATGCACAGTGCCGTTTAACCTTGAAGGCGCGCACTCGTAGACGCTGATAACACGCAGCACACACTTTGAATACGTTGGCTGAAGAAATTTTTTGAATTTTTGTGGTCTCGTTTCCTGTGCAGACTTTTCAGGTTGCGCTACACTGAGACAACGGGTCCATCTCAATATTTTTAATTTAGCATTAAATATTTCACTGATGATGACTAGAAATTTTTTTTGCAAGCATAAAACTTCAAGTTCATCTCTTTTCATCTTTCTTATAGAAGTAGTCCTGAATTTGGCCTCTTAGATTATTTCGGTTCCGTTTTCAATATTTGCTTTAACAAAAAATTCTTTACTGAAACTGACAAAAAAGTCTAACCAAGTAACTTTACTTTCTTAGACTATTTCGATACTGTTTTCAATATTTGCTTTAACTATAAATCCTTCACTGACTAGAAACCCTTCTGTCTTCTTCTTATATGTAGTACTGATTTTTCTCTCTTAGGTTATTTCGCTTGCGTTTTCAACATTTGCTTCAACAATAAATTCTTCATTGAAACTGACTAGGAAGTCTTCTGTCTTCTTTGCTCTTCATAACTTTGGTCTCTTCGATTTTTTCGGTTTCGTTTTCAATATTTTCTTCAACAATAAATCTTTCACTGAAACTGACAACAAAGTCTTCTGCGTTCTTCATATGTGTGGTCCCGACTTTGCTCTCTAAGATTATTTCGAATCCGTTTTCAATATTTGCTTCAACAATAAATCTTACACTGAACCTGACAAGAAATTCTAACTAAGCAACTTTGCTCTCTCTAAGATTATTTCGATTCCGTTTTCCAGATTTGCATCAACAATAACTCCTTCACTGACTAGAAAGTCTTCCGTCTTCTATATATATGTAGTCCTGACTTTCCTCTCTTAGGTTATTTCGATCCCATTTTCAATATTTGCTTCAACAATAAATTTTTCAGTGACACGACTACGAAGTCTTCTGTCTTCTTTGCTCTTCATAACTTTGGTCTTTTAGATTATTTCGGTTCCGTTTTCAATATTTGCTTCAATAATAAATTCTTCACTTAAACTGACAAGAAAATCTTCTCTTTTCTTTGCTCTTTAAGATTATTTCGTCTTCTGTCTTCTTCATATATGTAGTCCTGGCTTTGCTCTCTTAGATTATTTCGATTCCGTTTTCAATATCTGCTTCAACAATAAATCTTACACTGAAACTGACAAGAAAGTCCAACTAAGAAACTTTGTTCTCTAAGATTATTTCGATTCCGTTTTCAAGATTTGCTTCAATAATAAATCCTTCACTGACTAGAAAGTCTTCTGTCTTCTATATATATGTAGTCCTGGCTTTGCTCTCTTAGGTTATTTCGATCCCGTTTCCAATATCTGCTTCAACAATACATTTTTCACTGATACTGACTTCTTCTTCTGTCTTCTTTGCTCTTCATAACTTTGCTCTCTTAAATTTTTTCGATTCCGTTTTCAATATTTGCTTCAATAATAAATTCTTCACTGAAACTGACAAGAAAATCTTTTCTCTCTTCTTTGCTCTTTAAGATTATTTCGTCTTCTGTCTTCTTCATATATGTAGTCCTGACTTTTCTCTCTTAGATTATTTCAATTGCGTTTTCAATATCTGCTTCAACAATAAATCCTTCACGGACACTTACAAGAAAATCTTCTCTCTTCTTTGCTCTTTAAGATTATTTCGGTTCCGTTTTCAATATTTGCTTCAACAATAAATCCTTCAATGACTGCAAAGTCTTTTGTCTTCTTCAAATATGTAGTTCTTACTTTGCTCTCTGAAATTTAATAAATCGTTCACTGACACTGACAAGAAAATCTTCTGTAAGACCAGCAATTCGAATCAACAATTTTCTCGTCCTTACTTTTATGCTTGTGGCCTCATTATGTTTCATAATGTTTTGGCTCTCTGTATTGAAAAAGTCTTTAATTATAGTGGAAACTACTGACAAATGTATAAAGAATGACTTTGATTTTGTTTTGCAGACACTTTTCTAGAGTACAGAAGAGTCGGTTAGGACCGACTGAAAGACTTTTTAGGCTTTAAGTTGTTTTTTCAGGCTTTTAATTTCAGTTGTAAATTGCCACAAATTTGAAGAATGAAATATGTATTAAAATATATTTGAAACAAATTTATATGTGTATGGTATTTCTAAGCACATAGGAATATCAAATATTTGTGCTTATGTCTGACTAAATATAAACTTTTGTGTGTGTTGTGAAATGTTTGTCTTATGAAATTCTGTAGTCAGATAATCTCGAAAATTCACTGAGTAGAAATAGAAAGGAAAAAGTGGCTACTATGACTTAATTTGGTTTTAGTAATGATGACAGAAGAGTAGAGTGTTGTTTCAAAGCGTTGCTCGTTGAAATGTTTTATGTTTGCGTTAACACGTGTGGCAACCATACATTCAGCTTTCTTTTTGAATCCAGCCTTATTCAAATTTTTCTAAAAGGTTTTTTGTACAAGGTTTAGGTTTCTGAGAATCGAAAAAGTGCTTACATGATGGTGGGACTCTATGATTCCCATGATTTTATGGACATTTTCAACAACCGGCTTTCAAGAGCGTGTTGCCAGATACAGATTACTTAAGTCATTAATTGAAGAAATAATGGATTTAATTTTATTACACCTTTTATTGTCGCATTTAAAGTGTTGATATCAACCAACGACCACCGACTCACTGTTAATTCAATTCACTGACCAATAAGCCACTATATGAGATTTTAACCATATATTTTTTTTTATTTTACATACAACACATGCAAAGCTTTAACACTGCCACAACATTTTGGCCAGCCAACAATAAATCGTACAAAAACACATTAATAGAAAAGGCAAACGCCAAATCATAAAGCAAATGAATCATTTTAATTACGCGCATAAATTTCGTTGGGCAAATTTCAAGTGCAGACTGCGTGCACGCACGAAATTCCATCGCAAACATGTTTGTACGTATGCGCCATTAAATTCAAATATGGCATCAGTAACAGCACATAAATACGCACATAACAAGCGACGGCAGAAATTTAATTAACCACACAGCAACGGTGGCTCAGAGGCCGAACTATTAAATCACAACATACGCAGACCACACAATTTTCCGCAGTGGAAGAAAAAATCAAAGAAAATAAAACAGCACAACGCAGCTAAGAGAGGAGGAGGAGGAGTGAGAAGAGAAGGGAACAGTGAAAATTTTCTGTTCGTTTTGGTATCGACTGCGTGCACGTCAAATGGCACAAATAAAATACATTTGGCAATTACGAGCGCATTAAATAACGCACACACACACAAATCAGTGTATTGGTACATTTATATACAAAGCTATGTTTTTACTTAGTATATAAGTGTACTTGTGTATGTATGATATGTTTGTATAGTTGTGTGTGTGATCAAGTGTCAATAATGAAGTGCGATTTAAAGTCAAGTCGAGCCGATTCTAATCGAATCGTGTTGTCGCAAGCAGCGCTTACATTCTCAATGTTGAAGTTTCAATTAAGATTTTTAATATTTTTCATTTTTTATTCACATTTTTTTTTTACTTTTCAAATTTTTCACAGACGGCAGAACATAGAGAAAACTTAAGTTCATGCTAAGTTTTAGTATGAAATATTAAAATTTAAAACAAAAATTACACTCAAGCAAGTTGACTGATTGGCATTTCAATTGTTGCTGTTTTCAATCTCTTAAGGTTTTCGCAACCTACAAAAAATAAAAAATCAGACTGTTTAGTACAGAATATTAAAAGTTAAGACGACAAATTATAGTAAAGAAACGAAACTGACTTCCGTTTCAATTGTTGCTGTTGCTTGTTGCTTCAATCTTTTCAAGCAATTCAATTTCAGTGGTTCCATAGTTGTGTGTAGTCAAGTGTCAGAGTCAAGTCGAATTGATTCCATACGAATCGGGTTGTCAGAAGCGGCACTTACATTCTCAATGTTGAAATTTCTATTAAGATTTTTAATGCATTTGATTTTGAATTTTTGTATTTAAAAATTGTTCACATTCATGTAAAAAATATTAAAAATAAAAAAAAAAATTATGCCAAAGCAAGCTAACTGACTTCCATTTCAATTGTTGCTGCTACCAACTTTTCAATCAATTCAATTTCAGTGTTTCCATAGTTGTGTGTGTGGTCGATTGACGATAATGAAGTGCGATTTAAAGTCAAGTCGAGTCGATTCTACACGAATCGAGTTGTCGGAAGCGGCAGTAACATTGTCAATGTTGAAATTTCAATAAAGATTTGTAATGCTTTTTATATCTAATTTTTTTATTTTAAAATTTTTCACATTAGACAGAACAGAGAAAACTTAATTCATGCTAAGATTTAGTAAAAAATATTATAAATTAAAACAAAAATTGTTCGAAAACAAGTTGACTGTCCATTTAGTTGTTTCTGTCTTAAACCTTTTCTCCTGCAAAACAAATTCTGACTCATTTTGATACGGTTTTGGTTTCAATCTTATACTACGTTTACATTGAGCCCAAATGCGTGATTTGGGCAAAAATTCTCAAATGCGAAGCCAAATCACGCATTTCCCCATACAAACTCAAATCGACGAAATGACTCATTTCAACAAAACGACTAAGCAAATGCGATAAAACATGACCAATTTTATCGAACGCATCACAAAATGAAAGCTCTTTCAAAAGCTTCAAAAGCTTTTGTTCTTTTTGACAGTTCAAAATCAAAACAAACGAAAATGATCAAAATGGAAATTTTGAATGGAAATTTTCGTCTGCTTCAAATATGTAGAATATGCTTAGCATGTAAGGTATGTAATATATTTGTATTCAAATATGGCAGTGTGTGGAACATAGAGGCAGCAAAAAAACAACAAATTCTTTAGTCAGTAGCCGTAGAAGCGCTGATCTATGTTCTGCGGCAAGAGGACATGAGAATTGAGCATTTGACATTAGCTGCCAAACAAAATGCAAATGCAATGCGAATGAGGCAATGTAAACACTTTGAAATGACTCATCTCAAACTACGCATTTGGGCTCAATGTAAACGTAGTATTAATTCCAACTTTAAAGTTTGCCAACCTCTGCTTCAAACGTTGACTCACCTAGCTTCGAAAGCTAGCAGAAAGCTAGAAGCTTTCGCTTCATTTCCATAGCCTTTAAGACGCTTACATTTAAAACTCTCAACAAAGAAATGAAAACAAATAAAGTCCAATTAAAAAACAAAACAACACCAAACCAAATTTTAAATTACAGCAAAGACAGAAAAACAGGAACATTAAAAAAAAGACAAAACTTCTGCTGGAATTCTATGTCAACGTTGCACAAGTGGGGTTTGGCACAAATTTAAAATACTGCACACATTTTTGTTGTTAATAATGTTGTTTTCCTATTTGTTGTCATGCGTAAAGTTACATTACAGTGGCATTGGTGTTGAATTAAAAAACAAAAACATAGGTAAACTAATATAAGAAATGAAAACAAAAAATCTAAAGCAAAAACAAAAAAGTTACGAAATAAAACAGACACAAATAATAATAACAAAGAAAACGGGAAAAAGTCCGCAGCACAGCAAAGCAAAAGTCGGTCAGACACGTAACGCGCTTCAGCAACCGCACACACACACACACACACACCCAAACACACAAACACCCAGTCACTTAACCTTAACAGCACAACGTCCGTTGAAGTGTAGAGAGTGTAGAGAGCAATGCTATGCGCTATGCTATGCTAACGACAGGAAGTCAAGCGGAAGTTGGAACGAGCGGCATCGCCACTTTTGCTCAGCGAAATGCCAAAGTGTCCAACGGCTGTCAACTCGCTGTATTCAGATGGGCGCTCAAGGCGGCTCATTTATTTCAATTTCTAATTTTGGCGCGCAAAAACAAAAGCCAACGCATGGCAGCCTAAGTACAGCAAATGTACGAAGAGTCTACGAGCTGTCACGACTATGTACGAGCGCTGGCCCCATAGTACTGATTAGCATAATGTGGGCGGGACGCGCGGCCCACATCAACGCCTAATGGCAGTTGGACTCTCAAAAATAATATAAAAAAAAAGTGAAAAAATTACTTTCCATGTGTACACGAAACGAAAATTGAATGCAATAAAAACACGCTTTATGACTTTTTTGCCACAATAAGCAAAAATTTTTCGTGCTTCCTAGCACGTCGCCCTTTGTAAGCCTCTCTGACTATAAACAATTTCATTTCATTTCGTTTAGATTTTTTTGGTTTTTCTTTCAAAACTGCCGCGTCACATCGGATAATGTCTGCTGGAATTTGAGTCAAATGATTTTTGTAATTTAGTGATAACAAAGCATAGAGTAAATTTTTGAGTTTTCCGAGCTTTTGAGTTCAAATGCTTGAAATGATTGATAGATAACAGAATAGGTTTTTAGTACAGAAAACTGGGTTTTGCAAGAATTTACCAAAAGCCTTGTTTTCTGTATTGATTCCTTAGGTCAAGTTAGGTGGGGAAGGGAACCGCACTCCCACTCGAAGGCCAAAGTGCTCTTCACATTGTGAAAGCCTTAATTCGTTCTGTAGCTAACTAATCAATCTCAAACCGGGACAGAGAGAGCTCTCTTTGACTTCTTAATAAAGGAGAGCAATTGTGAGACTTCAATCTCAAGAATCTTGTTCCCAGGGTTCGGAGACGGCGTTCCTGCAGAACTGGGCAGTGGCACAATAAGTGTTGAATTATTTCTTCTTCTTCCTCTCCGCAGCTTCTGCACACGTCACTAGACGTAAGACGCCAATTGATAAGCCTAGACAATTGATTACTTGATTGTAACTGGTAATCTTAAATACTCAGATAAAAAATATGATATGACAATGATATATCAAAGATTACCTTCGGACCAACAACAAATAATCATAGAATATTAATAGAATCGAATAAGAATAGAAGAGAATATTAATTGAACAAGCTTCGATCCCTAGAAATATGGTTGTAGTGGCGAAAACTCGAATAATAGTGAAGAATCCATGGGTAATGATGCTACAGGTTTGAAAGTTAAAAGGGTGATGACCTCTAAGGATGTAAATTCAAAGATTGAACATTATAAAGGTAAACGTTTTTTAAAGGAAGACCTACAGGGATGATTCGAACTGTGAAGGCTGTTCTTAATGTGAAAGAGTGAAGTTTCTGAAAGATATAAGTATGAATGTTCTTTAACCCTTTCAGTCACAATGTCCAATATATTGGACTACAGCCCCTACAATTCATACAGAACGGGTTTATTTTCATGTCGGAAAGGGTTAAATGAAAATTCTAAAAGTAAATGTTCTGAGGGTTAAGGTTTTGAAGGTGTCTTTTCTAAATATGATAGTTCTATAGGTTATGGTTCTAAATATTTGGATTCTAAGGATCACGTTTAAGAATAAAGGTTCTAGGGCTGAAATTTCTTAAGGTAAATGTTTCAAGGGTAAACGTTATGAAGGTGACTGTTCTAAAGGTATTGATTTTAGGATTGAAGGATGTAAAAGTGAACAATCTTAGATTGAACGCTCTCAAAGTAAAGCTGAAGGTTCTGAAGGTGAAGGTTCTAAAGTTTATGGTTATAAAGGTAAATGTTCTAAGGGTAAAGGTTTTGAAGTTAGATGTTCTCTGGGTGGTTCTAAATGTTCAGATTCTTAGAGTCAAGTTGAAGAATGAAGGTTCTAAGGTTGTAAATTCTGAAGGTGATGGTTCAAATGGTCTATTTTTTTTAAAGATAAGCGTTGTGAAGGAGACTGTTTTCAAGATGCTGGTTCTAGGATTGAAGGTTGTAAAAGTGAAGAATTTTAGATTGAACGTTCTCAAAGTAAATGTTCTAAGGTTCAAGGCTTTGAAGGTGATGTTCTGATGAAGATTATAAAGGCTTAAATTTCATATCTATGGTCTTTAAGGGTGAAGGATATGAAAGTGATGGCTCTAAAGGTGAAGCTTTTTGAGGTTATGGTCCTTAAGTTAGAAGTTTCTAATATGGCTGTTAAAATTTTGGCTCAACACCAGTCGCAGCCATATTTGCGAACCAAAATGTCTGCAAGAAACAGATATTTGGAGGAGTTTGAACCCACTAGCTCCCCCTCCTTGGGTGCAATACTGGTTTTAAGGGCAAACGTTCTTGAGAACATTCGTAGAGTCAAGACTCTAAAGGTGATTTATAATGGTTTTTAAAGTTTCTTAGGATCAGTGGTGCACACAGGGGGGGTAAGGGGTTCAAACCACCCCCCCCCCAAAACACAAGAACTTCTGGTACAAAATATGGGTTTGAATGATATTCGCCTCAAAAGATGTATGCAAACCACCAAAATGAAATCGTGTGTGCGCTACTGCTTAGCGTGAAGGATTCAAAGGCATTGTTGCTTCTCAGAGTGTAAATTATAAGTGCAGCATCCATAGAGAAGTCCTTATGTTAGTGGTTGTTTTTCCCTCTGCTTCAGCACCAAAGTGAATCAAACACTAGATATTTTTTGCAATTGCTCGATTATTTTCTATCTTTTTAACACATTGAAAATTCAATTTTTAAACTTTGATTTTTCTCGCTCTCGATTTAATAATTGCACCATCACTCGATACATTTGTACACTTTGTGTGAATTTAAAATCGTAACTAAACATACACAAACGTCTTCATATGGACTTAGAGTTTTCAACTCAACCTCAAATATGATACTTAATACGATTAATTAAGACACTTAACCACTAAATATCTAAACAATTTCCGCATTACGGGCAACACTCAAGTCCAACAAGTCATTGCGCCGCTGCGCATACGGATACCGCCAACAGCGCAACTTGCCAAGCTTTGCTGTCCACAGCTTCTCCTCCTCGGCCAGCTGCTCTTTTTCGGTTTCGTTGGTAATGTTTTGCTTCAATGCTGCCACAATTTTACTCCCCGGCGGCAGCGGCGGAGGTCGCTTAGGTGTTGCCACCACCACACCGCACTCGACGCGATTCAGCAGTGTTTGTGTGGATGTGACAGCTTGTTGGGATTCGTGGGTACTGGTGGGTGATTGGATGATTGGGGTCTTCAGCTCGTTCAGCATGCGCTGCTCGCAACGCTTGTACCAGGCATAGCTAAGCATGGCCAGCACATAGATAAACACAAAGACGAACGCTGCAATGCCGTAGAAGCCCAAACGTTTCGTGGTCCATTTGTGGCGCTTCATCCACTTGCGCCGCACCAGATACTCGCGCACCAGCGGCACCAGGATCGTCCAGTAGATGAGCAGCACGGCCAGCTGTATGGCGCGACGCAGGCACATTTTCGCCGCTACTGTATTCGCCGCCGATCGCGTCGTCTCAAGACATTTCGCGACGCCAATTGAAGTGCAACTGTGGCGCTGACTCGTAACTGCGCAACGCAAACGCAATCGCGGTTGCTGATCTGCCGCAGCGATGAACCGTATTTGTCTTTGTTTTCGCGCCATGATGCATTGATTTGTCATAATTTGTTATTACTCATTAGTTTAGTTATGGCGAAGCGTTATGCGTGCATTGCATAGCGAAATCAATGCGACAACTGAAGCGACGGCTTCTGTTGGCTTTTGGTTTAACATTAGCTGGATCCATATTGGGTTTCAGTTCAAACGCTGGAAACTCTCGACAGCACTATTGACACTTTGAAGTACAGTATTGCCATGACTAAAGCGAACAAAGTGATTGCTTAGCGGCGCTGGCCACATTTTGCTAATAACTGTGAGTTAATTTCATGTCTTTGGACTATGTGCTTGCAATTAAAATATATATTTATATATTATATAAAATTTGTGTTACTATGATTGACCAACTTTGAGCTCAATTCCATTCGAAACCATATTTTGCACTAGAAATTTTTTTATTTGTTGAAGGTTTGAACCCCCAAAACCCCACCTGTGTGCGTCACTGTGACTGACCCTTTAACAGTTGCAAATTGCTGCTGAGACTTGTGCGTATTCCCAGTGCTTCGTGTCTGCCTAACACTGAGCAACAGTAATTTTTCATCAAAATCACACACACACACACATGCAAATACACAAACAATTGCAGTGCCACCTAACCTCACTTGCCTTGTTGTTGGCCTTCTGGCATATCTTGGACGCGCACAGTGAGGCGCACCGCACACAGCGTAGACAACTTCCAGCTCAACAAATTTTCTTGCCAATTAGCAAATTATGCAAAATGCTTGCAACGGCAAAGGAGATGCATTTCGCTGTATGTATGTGTGCATGTGTGTGCGCGAGCGCGTGTCTGTTTCTCTGCCTGTGTGTATGTGAGTGGAACCAATAATGATGCACTTTTGCTCAAGGACATTGTCCAAAATGCCAAAGTATGCGCACTGCAAACTATCTTCTTTCCTTTGCCGCCGCGTTGGCTGCCTTTCGACTGGTCCTGCTGCTCTGCTCTGCTCTAATGGAATCTGCAATTTGTGATACACTGCCGCTGTGCGTGATAACATTTCGGCAATGTTTCTGCCAAAAAGTCGTCATCATCAATTTATGTTTGAAGGCGTTTTGGGAATATTTAAAAATTCGCTGATGTCTGCTGATAAGTCACGCAGGAGATGTGTGGATGAGTGATAGATGTGATGAGTCACTGTTGCTGTTTGTATGATGGAAATGTGGCAAGGAACTGGTGACTGATTTATGATTGAAATAATTTTAGATAATTCGTTACTGAATAAACAGAAATTTGATACTTTCTAATGACCGTTGGGATCGTTGCTTTCAGATTATTATTAGCAAATATTTTTCTGTCTTAATGGCACAAAATTGAAGTGTAAACATTTACACTAAAAATTGTCTCCAGAAATACAGAATTTTGCCAAAAACAGTTCTACCTCATTTGTCGGTTTTCTGTCAATTTTTAAGTTGCCATGTTCAAACTTGTTAGTGCCAGTCGCCTGCTTTGTCTCAAGACAAATGCGTGTTATTCAATTTCATACTTTAATATACATTAAAGTTGTCTGGCCTAGTGCCAAGAAAATTTTGCCAACTGCAACTTTGTACTAGACAAACGCACACACACAAACACATAGTCAGCACACAAATCCTACATGTACTCCTACTTATTTCTAATGTGTGCCTGCAGCACTGTACATTCTTTCTAACACAACAATAACCAAAACAGCACATGGAAGTACCAACACATATGACACACTTGTAAGGAACTGTCTGTCTGTACGTGGTGGTGTGTACACGCTGGTACGTACAGCAACTTTGTTGTTGCGCCGCCATTCCTTGTTAGCTCACATAGCGAGCGCACATATCAAAGAAACACAAGATAAAGTTGTAACAAAAAAATAAAACAAAATTTAAGTAAAACAAGTCAAATGCAACATCAGCGAAGTTACATGCAAAGGAACAAGTTTACTTTGTTTTATGTTGGCTGACAAAACTTGTTTTGACTACTACTGCCAATAGTTAATGATGATGACACACGCACTGTCAGCCAGAAAGAATATGAGGGGCAGAAAAATAGAAATAGAAAACAAAAAGAGGAGGAAAATAAATAGAAAAATTTTAAAATAAAACATTACATTTGTAAAAAAATTATTTTAAAATTAAAATTTATATAAAAATAATAAAAAAAAAGTCATTTAAAAAATAAAAAAAAAGAAAGTAAACGCATCGACAGCCAAGAAGAATATGAGGGGCAGAAAAATAAAAATAAGAAAATCAAAAGAAGTAAGAAAAAATAGAAAAATTTTGTGGTGGTTTTTTTTTGGAAAAAAAAATATTCTAAAATTAAATTAAAATAAAAAAATTAAAATTAAAATTAATCCCAAAAAAAAAATACAAAAACAAACAGAATTTAAATGCATTGACAGCCAAAAGAGAATATGAGAAGCAGGAAAACAGAAATAAAAAACCAAAGAAGAAAAAATATAAAATCAATTTGGTACTTTAATTTTGGAAAAAAATTCTTAAAATTAACATTAAAATAAAAATTAAAAATTAATTAAAAAAAAACAAAAAAGAAATTAATCGTACTGACAGCCAGAAAGAATATGAGGGGCAGGCAAATTTTAATAGAAAAATCCAAAGAAGTAAGAAAAAATAAAAACATTTGTTGGTGTTTTTATTTTGAAAAAAAAAAATATTCTAAAAAAATTTAAAAAATTAAAAACTAATTAAAACAAATAATATAAAAAACAAAAAATTAATGAAACGCATTGACAGTCTGAAAAAAAATGAAGGACAAGAAAATAGAAAAACGAAAAGAAGTAAAAAAATAAAAAAATTTTGTATTTTTATTAAAAAAACAATACTTTAAAATGTATACTTAGATAAAAAATTAAAAAGGAATTTAAAAAAGAAAAAAAATTAACGCTCTGACAGCCAGAAAGAATATGAGGGGCAGGAAAATAGAAATAGAAAAACCAAACGAAGTAAGAAAAAATAAAAAACCTTTGTGGTGTTTTTATTAAAAAAAAATTATTCTAAAAAACTTAAAATCTTAAAAATTAATTCAAAACAATAATAGAAATAAAAAAATCAAAAAGGGGTAAGAAAAAAATAAAATGCGTTTGTGGTGTTTTTATTTTGAAAAAAATATTATTTAATTTATATTATTTAAATATTATTTTGAAATAAAAAATCAAAAATTAAAAAAAAAATCTTTTTTAAAAATTTCAAAACAATCAACTAAGAATTAACAAATTAAATTAAAAAATTACAATCTATACCAATCAAATATTAATGACTTCTTCCAATTTCCTAAAGTTTCCTTAAGACAATTTATGCAAATTGTGAATATTTACAGCCAATGTCAGTGCTCAAATTTAGATAATTTTACACACATGCAAACATAACTTATATATCCCATTTATCATTACGTGCCCCTCTCTCTCTATCTCTCTCTTTCTCTCTTCCTAAGACTCAAGTAACTAATCGTTGCATGCAGAAGCGGTTGTCTTCTCCATTCTTCATGCGTTCTAATGTCGCGTAAGCACAAAGCATTATAATTAAACCATTAAATTTACGCAGCATTAGTGTGTTTTGGTTTGTGTGTATGGGTACTACACACACACATACACATATGCTATAAATTGACACCATAAACATTTTGCCTGTACACTAAACCAACAATGACAACAATTTGCAAAACTCGTAGAAGGTTTTTAACGCTGCGCTTTGGTAGTTGTCGAAGGATAACATTGGGTAAAAGGACAATGGAATGGAATGAAATATAACCCTTTGAAGAAAATACTATACATACAAAAAGAAAATACTATATATGAAGGGACAAAGTTGTATCTAAATATGGAGGGAAACGTGAGAGCAAAGCGGAAGAACAAAAGGATATGTAGACAGTATACAAAAAGTAGAAATGGAAATGAATGACGAGCACGCATGACGGGAGTTCAAGAACAGAACATCTGTGAGATTATGAGAGAATGAGAGGGCATGAGAAAAGATGGAAAGGGTTTGAAGAAAGACGGAGAGATTATGAAGCAAGATGGTTGCATATAAAAAAGGAATGAAGACGAAAGTTGGTCACATATGAAAAAAAACAATGAAGAAGAAAGATTGTCATATATGAAGGAAAGAAAGAAGAAGAAAGATGGCCACATATGAAGGAAAGAAAGAAGAAGAAAGATGGTCTCATACGAGAGAAGAACTGAAGAAATGTGATCACATATGAAAGAAGGAATGAAGATGGACACATATGAAAGGAGGAATGAAGATAGAAGATGGTTACATAGAAAGGAAGGAATGAAGGAGAAATATGGTCACATATGAAGTAAGAAAGATGGGGGAAGGAATGAAGAAAAAATCGTGTCACATGTGAAAACAGAAATGAAGAAGAAAGATGGTCACTTATGAAAGAAAGAACGAAGAAGAAGGATGGTCATATATGAAAGAAGGAACGAAGAAGAAAGATGGTCAAATAAGAAAGAAGAACTGAAGAAGAAAGATGGTAACATATGAGAGAAGGAATGAAAAAGAGTGATGGTCATACATGAAAGAAGCAACAAAGAAGAAATGTGAAAGAAGGAACGAAAGAGAATTATGAAAGAAGGTATAAAAAAGAAAAATGGTCCCAAATGAAAGAAGGCATAAAGAAGGAAGATGTTCACATATGAAAGAATGAATAAAGAAGAAAGATTGTCCAATATGAAAGAAGGAATGAAAAAGAAAGATAGTCACATATGATGGAAAGAAAGTAGAAGAAATATGTTCATATATGAGGGAAGAACTGACAAAATATGTTCACATATGAAAAAAGGAATGAGGAGGATGGTCATATATGAAAGGAGGAATTAAGATAGAAGATGGTCCTATATAAAACAAGGAATAATGATGGAAAATAGTCACATAAAACAGGAATAAAAAAAATAAAGATGGTCACATATGTAAGAACAAACGAAAAAAAGAGATGGTCAGTTGGACAAATGGAACGAAAAACAAAAATTTTCCACATATGAAGGAAGGAATAATATATGAAATAACGAAGACGAAAGAATGTCACATATGAAAAAGGAACGAAAAAGAAAGACGGTCACATATGAAGGAAGGAAAGAAGAAGAAAGACGGTCATGGATTGCAGTGATTATAAATTAAAAGAATTTGAATGGGAAGAATCTGAATGGAAAAAATAGAAATAGAAAGAATTTGAATGAAAATACTAGAAATAGTTAGAAAGAATAGAAGTGGTAAACCCCCAATTAAGTTAGATCAAGTTAGTAGAAAGTGAGGTTACATCAGAGTTTGTTGGATAAGGTTTCTCCTAAGGAGAAATAAAACCAACTAAAAGCTAAACAAGCAACAAAAATATTAAATAATGCATTGAACTGAAATAATGTTAAGGTTTTCTGTACAATGGGACTGAATAAACTGAAATAAAAAAAGAATAAGGAAACATTTTTGGATAAAGAAACAAAGCTAAGATTTTTAGTTGTCATTAAAGAAGAGAATAACAAATAATGGAAAGCGCAAACCAACAAAACATAACAAAAGTTGGTTCAAGAAAGAAAAATGGAAAAGGATTTTAAAGCCAGAAAATTTGGCATCTATAAGGATTAAATAATATTTAAGCATGTGAATAAGTATGTGAAAAGGGATATGGCAAAGTAAACACCTCATGGTAGATATGACGTGACACCAGGAACAACAACGACAACGAGTTACAGCAGCGCGAGCGAAAACCAGAGCATGCAATGCGTTCTGAGTGCTGTGGGATGAGTGGCATCGAAAATCTAAAATGTCAAATGTGCGCATGTATTGTTAGCAATTTGCGAGCTTAAATACAGACTAACACACGCGCGCAGACACAATCACACACCTCGGCGTACGTGTGCCAGCCACTCGGCACATGATGTCATAACATTTGATGAGTTTGTGTGCGTGTAAGCGGATTTTTTGGTAAAAACTGTGTCAGTGTGTGTGCTTCTGTGTGCGAAAGGATATAAATTAATAACCAACTCATGTGTCTGTATTAATTTGCATGCGCGCAAACACAATCAAATACAGGTATATGAGTTGTGTGTGTGTGTGTGTGTGTGTGTGTGAGAGCTTATAATAAATATGCGTGCATGTATGGGTTAATAAGTATTTATATGAAGTTTCGTCACACTTGAACCTTCGATTAGGGCCGCTGAGCAGCAGCACGTGCACACATTCGTATGAGTTAGTGTGTGTGAGGGTTGCAGGATGAGCGCTAATATTTTGTGTCTGTATGAGTGTGAGTTGCGCAAACGCTTTCACGCAGATCCAATAGCTTCAACACATTCACGCATAGCTCTGGGAAAGACGATTATCGGCGCCCCTCCTAATTTGCATGGCTGTGAAAATATTTTATCCTTTCAGCTTTTATTGTGGCAGCCATCGGGATTTTTGATGCTAATTGATGAAAATTATGTTAGACTTTTGTCACTCAGCCGCAAACACATTTACGCATTCTGATGGGGACACAAAAGCCAGGATATTGGCACCGGAGGATGTACACACACGCGCAGGATATTAGCGCCGGCAACTAGCAATCAGTCAGCACTCTCGCTTAGTGTGCAAAATTATGCTTTTGTGTTTAGTGGAAAATTTCAATTAAAATTAATTGCATGTGTGTGAACTTTTGCTCAGTGCTTCTGATGCCTGCAACTTATCGTCGTCGTCGTCAACGCTGTGGCATTTTACTTGCTTGTGCTGTGTGTGAGTGTATGTGTTGCATATTTTCAGGTGCAAAAATAAATTAATTTTCATCTCTCGAGCGCTTAATTTTCGTGCTTAGGCAGCTGCACTGTTGGTGAGCAGCTAAAGCTGATGGGATTTCCTTAGCAGGACTGCGTGCATATCCTTTAATCGTGTTTACAAAAGCTTTAAATATTTCTAATTATAATTAACCTAATTTTACTCAGTTTTAGCTACTTATTTTAATTATTTTGAAATGAAAGTCTTTCAGTATAGCTTTAGCTTTTGCGATTTGAAATCATAAACAAAACAAATTTCAGTTTTAGTTTGAATAACTTCTTACAACTAATTGAACAACTTTTGATAAATTATCATCTTATCATCTTATCTTTAGTCTACAATACTATTCTTCTAAAACTTCTGTAAAGAATTTGAGGTTGGGTTTTAAAAAGCGTCGAAACACTTTGAAATGTTAATATTTGTGTAGAATTTTCTGAACTTTTTCCAACAAAGTAATTTCAATCAAATTTCAAAAACTTACACCAAATAAAATTTTCCCAATTGTTTTAAGGGGTCATTGGTCGGTGGGGTAAAACGCGGCCCAGTTGCAAATATCCCACAACAATCGTTGTCGCATTTGTGGGGAGGAGACCATAGAGAAACATTGACAGGCTTGAATCTAAGATATAATTTCAGCCAGAGAGATCAGGAAGCCTCAACTCAGAACAATTTCAATCATAGAGATCAGGAAGCCTCTACACTTCCTGGGACACACTTAGGCCTCTATATGGGTCCGTGGTGATACAAATTTAAAATTTCATATTACGTTTAAAATAACAACACACGTTTCAAACGGATGGGGGAAGGAGGGAGGGGACCTACAGTTTAACGTAGAATTCGAACCGCAATTTTTGGCAATTTTCCCGAACTGGGAATCGAACCTAGGGCCACTGGCGTGAGAAGGCAACGCAATACCCGGCGCACTATCGAGACCGGCTAAGCTGTGGTAGCAACTCCCCCCTCTCCCCCTCAGGCATTGCTAACCCCTTTTGTCTTTGACTGACTGTCTGTGAATGAATGAAACCAACAGCGAATTTGATTTTTGTAATAGTTTTTGGATTTGACACTTTTAAAACACTGCTTATTGTACGAATTTGATGCACTTAGCACAGAGCCAGAGGTGCACCAATGTGGGCGTGGGCGAAACGTGCGACAGTGTGATGGTGTGAAAGCGACTCACTACGACTTTGGTGACACTTTGCATCGTTTTATAAACCACTATCGCGCTGCATTGGGTCAATAAAGGGCAGCTGGCGCCTACGCAATTAAAGCGGTGTGCGAAAGAGTGAGTGAGAGTGTGCAAGTGAAACAAAAGAAATGAACCCGCACATAGGAGGCCTGCAACTGTCGACAGCCGCATTTTATTTTTGCGCTGCGCCGAGCAATTGTGCGCTACAACGTGGCAAAAGCAGCGCCACAAAACTTTATTATTACTTTTCGCTGCCGCCGTTTCTGGATGAGGGCTCAAGTGGATTGTGAGATTGCGGGAGGTGGGTTGGGGCGCTGTTGTGAGGTGTTGCGGCTCACATCCTGCCGCTTATGACTGTAGATAATTTAAAGCGGAAAGTACTTTATGCGTTTGTTTATTGGTCCCCGCCGGTGCGTATTTTCAACTAGACGACATCGCTGCTGCTGTGGCGGCGCATGAAGTCAACAAATAGCGCGCTGTGATTTCATTCTGCCGGGCAAAGGCACTTAGGTGTTTGTGCGTGTGTTAATTTTAAATGGAAAACACTTTGAACAATGTTGGAGTGTTATTTAAGGATGACTGGGAGTTTAAGAGCAATAATTTTAATAATATTATTTCTTGGTCCTAGAAAATTCTGGGCAATGCGTTGACTCATAGAAATGGGGTTGGAAATCAAAATTTTTTTTGTATGGGCAGAGTAGCGCTATGACCATTGGATCTGCTATGTGGAATCACAAGGGGTCACAGTTGGTTATTAAATTCTATACATAAATTTTGAACTAAAACTATCTTTTTCGTAGGAAAACATATGCAGAGAATGCTAACTAATGAACTTAGATCCCTTGTTGTGCTACCAGACAACAGAAATATGAATATTTTTTTACCGATATTTAAGAAGAAGAAAAGATATTTCGATAGTGAAACTCCTTCAGGCATGAACTCAACTTCTGAGTAGAAACTTAAGCTTCAAATTTGTATCTAGGTTAGGTTAGGCTATGGTGACTGCCTCTGTAAGAGGCATTTGATTCTGGTTGGACGAGTGGGTTTGGTTTTACTGGCATTTATATATGTCAGCTTTTGTGGTCCTTTGATTCTCCCTTGAACCGTGAGATACATAACTTACATAAATTATTTGAGATTTTGTGGAGATTCTGATGGGTTGATAGGTTCTCGATGCTCCGGTACCTCTTATTTTATACGGTTTCATACATAAGTGCATAAACCAAACAATTAAAGGGCTAGAATGGGTCAAACGACGTGTCATCGCGGTTAAAGTTCATAAGAGTGCTCGAAAAATGGCTCCAAAGCTGCTCAAAAATTGCTCTTAGAGGGTTAAAGTCTATGACTGAGCCCCACTAATTTTTCCTTCTGAACATTTTTTCGAACATACCTATCCCCTATTTCCAACCCTTAATGGGGTTTCCATACAAAATGAACATTTTCATAAAATGGGCTCCGATTGCTCTCAGGTTGGCTCTAGACGTATCAAATATGAGACTGACCCCTTTTAATTTTTCCTTCCGAATGTTTTTTCCATACACACCTAATCGCTATCTTAAATTTTTAAGGGGGCTACCATACGAATCTTGTAATTTTTTATGGAATTGGCCGACCACTTGAAATTTTAGTAGTAAGGTAAGCAGGGAAGCATCATATCTCGGAAACTACTGAACCGATTTGAATGATTTATTCAACGATCGGCAACATTCTTGAGTGCCAAAAATACAAATTAATTAAAGTTCCTAAGTTCAACACCAGAGGGCGCCTCCCGTATAAACGAAGCAGTGAGGTTGTCAAATTTTGGGTTTCTACAAAGCAAAAGTAAAAATTTATTGTCGAAAGGAAATTCTTAATATTTCCATTTCAATTGTCCTTCTAAGCACTGTCAGTTGCTAAAGTATTTAAAATTTGACCAAACATTTTCTAGTCCAAAATATCAAAAATTACCTTATCATCCTTTAAATTTCACACTCATAACTTTTATTTTATCAAAATACGCTAGTAATCAGCCATTAAAAATTTACCAATAGCTGTCCACCGTTTTTTTTTCATTTTGCCAAAATGTTCCCATTTCATATTAAAAACAAAAAGTCACTTGCGGCACTTGCGACAAGTTTGCCAAATTTTGTTTGCCGAGTATTGATTCATTTCGAACGTTTGCGCCGAAAATTTTTACTTGAAGAAAACTTGGAAGATATCATAAAAGTTGTATGCAAGTCAGTGCTGCATTGCCTGCAGCAATGATAGCAACGACAGCAGCAACGACGACAGCGGCAGCCGGTTCGCTACATTTTCTGCCGCTCAGTACTCCACTTAATGTCTACTTAATTTTTAGCTCACATTTAGCCAAGCGTGCCCTTCAACTGCTGCCACTCAAAGTGCAACATACACACACACACACGTGCATAAAGTTGAGCTGCATATTTGTGCCGCCTTGCCTTGGCGCCTCAAGGATATGCAGCAGCAGCCGCAAACTGCTGGCAAAGCGTCTTCATGCAATGCGCCAAAGTGCATGCTTGCCGCTTCGCTTGTTATTTTGCTCTCTTTTATTTTTGTTTTTGTTATTTTTGTAATACTTATGGTTATTGCAGTCGCTTTGTTGCCATTCTTCGGCTGCACTGTTGTCGTCGTCGTTGTCGACTGACGGCAAGCGTGCAAAAGCTGCAGTGGCAAAAAACTTTTCAAATATTTTTAATGCACAATGTCGAGTGCGTTGCCACGTCGCTACGTTGCATGCAAAAATGAGAGAGCACATGTGCATCCGGCAGCAGCGCGTCGCTGCCGCTGCCGCCGTCTGGCATCACTTGAGCGCGCTTGTCGAACGCAATGAACGCGATAGCGCCAACGAAAGGCTTAAGAAATTTTTAGTGCATGCATTTTTCATATTTCTGCCACACTTTGCGCCTTCGCTCATTCAGCGGTTCAGCGCCAGCGGTGGTATTTCGGGTTTTGCCTTTTCGCTTCTTCTTCTTCTTCCTTTGCATCGTGTCGTTGCGTTGGCTTTTAGCTGGCTGCCATAACGGCCGCCATTTTGCCATTTTCTGACAGTGAAGTGGCATTTTGAATGCCACAATGACTGACAGCTGACTGAGTAAGGTCGGGTCGGTTTTGGCATTTGTGCACCGCAGCACAAAGTGGAAGTCAGATGGCTTGTCGCACAAAAAAAAACTCGCACAAAACATCACTTGAAAAGTTGTCTTAATGCGGTTGAAAAACAAATGTGATGCTATGCTAAGAAAAGCTGCATTAAGGCGCAACTTTAAGACGTGTTAACAGGTAGTGGGCAAAAAATATTGTCAAGCGGCTTATGAGTTGTGCTCTGAGACATGAAAGACAATGGTAACGATGGTATTTTGAATAGTAAAGCAGAAGTAAACAGGTCTAATTTAAAAAATTACCACATACAGCAATTTAGATTTTGCGAAAAATGGTAATTTTAAATTATTTGCACCATTTATTGTTTGGTGCAGTAAAATGAAATTATTTTGGCATACTTTTAGGTGCAATGTTACCACACAACCACACACCATTTAAGAGTTTTTGGGTAAATATTTTCAAAATATTTACACCATTCATTGTACAATCAAGCGCCTATTTGCTTACAGTCAAAACAACAATCAAGTTAACAACAACAACAACAACAAGCGCGCATGTCCGAACTAAATGAAATAACTACACATTTATGTATATATACGCGTAGCTAAATGTTTGCATGTGGGTGTGAAAAACATTCAAAAATTCATGCTCAGCAAAAAACAAAATGTAAATCAACTCTTACTGTTGCTTGTTGCTGCATGTAGTATTTTTGAATTTTTCACTGGTTTCAGCTATCTCTGAAATTGTTAGTAGCAACAAAATACACACGTACGTATGTATTGTACAGAAATACATGCAACCAAACTTACGGCTGTGTGCCAGTTGCTGTCTGCCATAATTTAATTATACTTGTCCGAAAAATATGCAAGCGGAAAACATTTGTTTCAAAAGCAACAACAACTAAACACACACGTACACATGTCTGTGTGTACATTTGCGCGCTTGTAGCAGTGTGCATGCGGCATAAATAATTAATTATTCCCCCGTGTCTGTGTTAAACATTAATTAGCAGCTTGCATTATAATGAAAAACTCACTTGTGTGTGCCTTTTTTTTTGCACGGCCACAACGCAACTATGAACGCTGCTCCCCCACCAGCCGCCACCATCAGCAACGCAGCCACGCCAGACTATCAGACGCATCCCCACACGCAGTGGACTAACCTGCACATATGTATTTGTGTATCGGTGTGTGAAATGTTGACTACTTTCATTTTTGTTGTAAACGTTAATAAGCGGTTTACTGCACTTAAACGCTCCGCTGTCGCTCGTTCATACATTCATTTATGTGTTCATTCATTGCGCGCCTAAATGTATGCCGCAGCGATTTTCGCACAATTTTAGCACAATTATGCGCAACTTGCAATTTGTCACCAGCACACTTGTTTCGCTGCCACCCAACTCTTTAGCCAACATAAAAAACTTTTAATGAAGTCGTCGCAGTGTCACTCATTCGCAATGGTGTGCTGGCAGCGGCAGCCTGATTTTAGTTTATCTTATAGCAAATTACACATACATATATACATTTATAAGTGTATATGTGTATGAATTAGGCATCGCAATCCCGGGATCCCGGGATCCCGGGATCCCGGACTTTTTCCAGTCCCGAAAATCCCGGGATTCAAATCTTTTAATCCCGGGATTTTCGGGATTGCAAAAGATGCTTCAAAGTTCAAATGAAATAAATTTAAAAGCACAAAAACCCGATTCCTTATCTGAAGGAGGAGGGAGGGGATAGAGGGCGTCTTTTGCAAAAGGCTTATAATTATTTACTAAGCATTCAACCAGCAAGTGTTGAATCTGAAAGATGTTTTCTCTCAGCAGGGTTTATTTGCAATAAATTTCGCTCTAGATTAGAGGGCAAAACATTTAATGCCTTAGTATTTTTAAGATCTCAGTTTTTAGTTAATCACAACGCTTAACTTTTTTATCGAAATAATCAAAGTAAAACTAAAAGTACTAACAAATTAACTATTTTATTTTTTTTTATCAAATATGCGTATATATGTACTTTATGATACATTTGATGCAAAGCAATAAGTTATGTTTAAGTGTCATTTTTGGATACAACAAAATGTTATCAAACTGAAGTTAAATGTCAAATTAAAAACTTTTGAGTTAAACAAAATGTTGTCAAGGATGACTATGTTTATTTATTTGATTTAAATTTAAACTGACAATTTTGAATGTAATTGACAACTGATTGTAAATGACAACTGGATTTTGGTGATGTGCCGCGCACAACCAACCACTTCGACGACTCAACACCGACTGCCTCCCTTTCCGCCTTACAATTATGGTGTTCACAGTTCAGCGGTATCTAGCATGTTAAATTTCCCACTTGGCAATTTTCCCGAATTTTCCCATATGGTATCTCAATTTCGTTTGTTTTGTATGAAGAACATAGATACCGGTAGTTTCAAAATTTGCCGCACTGCCGAGCATGTTTATTGAAAGAGGCAAAAAACAAAGTCAAATTAATTTGTTGACACAATCTACGGAGCGAATTTTTTTGAGTACTTTATGCTACTATCGGGACGATTTCTTTATTTGATGTTCAACGTTTGTTTGCCATTTGAGCGAGGCATTTTTATTTTGAAAAATTTTCCACAATTGTTTGAAAGATATACAATGGGGTGCTCACAGTTAGATCGTTTATTTTTAGGGAAAATTGCCCGAAATAAATTTTCCCGCAAACTGTGAATTCCATAAATGTGATTAAATTCAAGATAAAAAATCTTAAAACTACCCCAAATGTGATTAAACTGTGTCCATTTTTATGGTAAATATATTATAAACAAGTATTTATGCAATTTGGTAAAATTGTTTTATTTAAAAAATGTGTTATTTGAATCCCGGGATTAAATCCCGGGATCCCGGGATTTGACTTTTCAATCCCGAAAATCCCGGGATCGCAAAATGGCCAAAAATTGCGATCCCTAGTATGAATATATGCATACATATATATGCATATGCGTGTGTGCGTGAAACAGAAATTATTTAACTTTGAACATCAGCAAACTACGAGCACCAAAAACAGCAGCAAAAGCAAAAACTTGCCATCAATAAAAAAAGCATAAAAAATAAATAGAAAAACACATATAACTACACAGTGGGTTTCAGCAAAAGTTACACTTTGCGCAATTTTTTATGAGCTTTTGACTGCTTTTGTTTGTTTAGTTGTTGGTTAGCTGGTGCCATAACCAAAACTATTCGTACACAAATTAGTCGGCCGCTGCTTGTTTGTTTGCTGAATTTGCAGCAGCAACTACATTCACACAAAAAACGCACACACACACACATATGTATGCACTGCTCATGTGTGCGTACGCATATGCCAACGTTTACATTAGTTTGGTGTTGTTTTGTCTATTTGTTTTTGTTTTTATGCGCTTTGCATAAGAAAGTTAATTTAACAAACTTTCGAATGTTGGTTGCTGTTTACAATTTTTTAAATATGCGTACTTTTTATGTTTAGTAATTTTTAATGTCGCAGCCGCCGTGGCTCAGTTGGTTAGTGCGCGGTCCAACGAGTCGCATGCAGAGCGACGCAAGATCGAATACTGCATGTAGTAACACCTAAAAAAAATAACGGGAAACTCGTTTTCTCTTTCGGTGGCTGTTCTCTCAGCTGGAAATGGCAAACCTCTGAGAGTAAAAATTGCCTATGAAAAAGCTCCAAACCTGCCGTTCGGAACCGGCATAAAACTGTAGGTCCCTTCCACCCGCGTACAAAATTCACACGCACAACACGGGTGGTTGCGGGAAGCTAGGCCTTAGTCTCGCGTAAGCGGGCTGTCGTGCCAATCAATTAAATTATTATTAATTTTTAATGTTGGAAAAATATTGTAAAAAAATAGCTTTGTTGGCAAAGCGAGACATTACACTTTACTTTTGCATTTTAGTTATTTTGAAATATAAAGTAGTGTTGTAAAATATTGAAATTTGATGTATAAAAAAAATTAAATTAAATGAAATAAAATAAAAATAGTAAAATAAAATAAAAAAAATTTAAATTAAATTAAATTAAAAAAAAATAATAAAAAATAATTAAATAAAATAAAATAAAATAAAATAAAATAAAATAAAATAAAATAAAATAAAATAAAATAAAATAAAATAAAATAAAATAAAATAAAATAAAATAACATAAAATAACATAAAATAAAATAAAATAAAATAAAATAAAATAAAATAAAATAAAATAAAATAAAATAAAATAAAATAAAATAAAATAAAATAAAATAAAATAAAATAAAATAAAATAAAATAATTGTTCGTTCGTTTCTAAGTATTGAAAGTTAAATTGTATATATGCTTAAGAAAATACCATGTACCTGCAATAGTTTTATGTATCTTGTTGTAAAACAACCGATATGTAATATTTAACCCTTAAGGAGTTCAATAAATCGTGGAAATAAAATAAAATAAAATAAAATAAAATAAAATAAAATAAAAGAAAATAAAATAAAATATAATATAATACATAAAATAAAATAAAATAAAATAAAATAAAATAAAATAAAATAAAATAAAAAAAAATAAAATAAACTAAAAATATAAAATAAAATACAATAAAATATAATAAAATAAACAAAACCAAACCAAATCAAATCAATTAAAAATAAAAATAAATAACAATAAAAAAACTGTTGAGCATTTATTGAATACTGAACAACGGAAGTGCGAGAAGGGAGCGAATATGCAAAACGAAGTATAAAGTACAAATATGTAGTGTTGCCAGATTAAAGTTATTAACTACGTTATTCCAACACTCCTTCTCAACACATATATTTGATACATTTAATATAAAAATTAATATAATCCCATCTCTTTTGTGAATTTACAATGTTTGATTTTTTCCAAATTTTTCGTTAAAATATCAGATAACATTTCATGTGTACAGATATAGTTTAAAGTTATTTCATTGTTTTTGTACAAATCTCGAATGTGGTGATATTTTATATCTATGTGTTTGCTCCTTGCGTGATAGATAGGATGTTTTACTAATTGCTGAGCGCTCTGGTTGTCGCTATTCAGGACCATTGGCGCAGTGTCGTGAAAGCCCATTTCTTGGAGTAGCTTCCTAACGTAGACCGCTTCCTTCGCCGCAGATGAGAGAGCAACATACTCGGCTTCTGTGCTGCTTAGTGCTACGATGGTTTGTTTTTTCGATTCCCATGTATATGACTTTCTGTTACTGGCGTCACTGCCCCAGTCAGCATCGACAAAGCATTCTATGGGCTTCCCAGTTTTGTAGTAATGAATCTTCAAATCAGTTGTGCCCTTCAGGTACCTCAGAATATGCTTTGCGCCCGCTTCATCTTCGGAATGAGGATTGTTGTTTCGTTGTGAAAGTTTGCAAACTGAATGGATGATATCAGGTCGCGTAGAGATGGCCAGATACATCAGTGATCCAATCAACGACTGATACTCCGTCGGATTCACCTTTCTGCAACTTTCGTTCGTGCAATTGACTTGGAAACCTGCACTTAACGGCGTTGCCACAGGCCGACAATTTTGCATGCCGTACTGATTAAGTAGATCGAGAATGTACTTACGCTGACACACAGCAATAGCACCTGTTTCACCATCGCGATCGATCTCCATCCCGAGAAAGTATTTCAGCTTGCCGCCGTCTACTACATCGAACTCGTTAGCGATCTTGGCTTTAATTGCATTTACGTCTTCCAATTTCGAGCATGCTATGATGAGATCATCAACATACACGGCAATTAGGTTAAAATTACCATTTTCATGTTTCGTATAAAGACATGGCTCACTGGCGCAGGGTAAAAACCCTAACCCTTTCAGAACTGCGTCGATTGTCGTATTCCATTCGCGTCCGCTTTGCTTTAACCCGTATAGCGCCTTGTTCAACTTCAAAACGTGATCAGGATATCTTTCGTCGATAAAGCCCTCAGGCTGCTTCATAAAACTATGTCGTGAAGATCGCTATTAAGGTATGCTGACGACACGTCCATTTGATGTAGATGTAAATTGTTCTCGCACGCCAGCGCAAGTAGCATGCGAATCGTTGCGTATCTAACGACCGGTGAGAATGTTTCAGTGTAGTTAACACCAAAACGTTGGCTGCAACCTTTCGCCACTAGGCGAGATTTAAAGCGTTGGATACTGCCATCTGCATTTTCCTTGACGCTGAAGACCCACTTACAGTTGATGGCTCTATCCCCGGCTGGTAACTCCACTAGTGACCAAGTACGATTATCGACTAACGCATCGTACTCCTTCTGCATCGATTCCCTCCATTGTTTAGAATGCGCGCCACTTATAGCTTCTTGGACACTCTGTGGAATTTTAACACTGCTCCCCATGCCCACGTCGCTGCAATGCGGATTTTTTGTATCACCATCTTCGATCAAATTAAGGATATGGCGTTCTTTGCGAGGACGCCCACGATTTCCGGTACGGACCAATCTGGGTCGACCTGGACCAAAGCGCACAGATTCATCACTGTCGCTCTCAGCTTGCGTTGCCTCCGGATCGCTTTCAGCTTGCCTTGCCTCACTCCTCGGTGGTGCAATGTCCTCAACGCCAAAGGTTACCATATCGGGCTGTTTGTCTGTGGCGCCCTGGAACACGTTCTCCATGAAGACCACGTCTCTGCTGATGATTATTTTTCCAGTTTCTGCATTGAAAAGGCGATAAGCTTTCGAGACGTCCGAATAGCCAACCATTATCATCTCGTTTCCTTTTGCTCTGAATTTTTTCGACTGCATCTTGTCAATTGCAATCGCAAGCGATCCGAAAACTTTTAAATGTGCAACCGTAGGAATTTTGCCCGTCCACATTTCATACGGTGTTTTGCTGACGAGGCTTTTTGTTGCCGCTCTATTACGCAAATAAGCAGCGGTGGATACTGCCTCCGCCCAAAAAGATTCGTTCAGCCCACTATGCACTAACATACTGCGCGCCATCTCAACCAACGTACGGTTAGCACGCTCCGCCACACCGTTTTGTTGCGGGGTATGTGGGACAGTCAATTGACGCGTTATGCCATTTTCATTTAAAAAGTCATCAAAATTTGTATTTATATACTCGCCGCCATTGTCACTTCGCAAACTTTTTATTTTGCACCCTGTTTGGTTTTCCGCCATTGATTTGAATGACTTAAACGCATTAAACACTTCGTCTTTTGTCTTTAGAAAATATGTAAAGATGTATCGCGATTTGTCATCGATAAACGTCACAAAATAGCGCGACCCGGCAAGTGACTTCTTGTTTATTGGCCCGCACACATCAGTGTGTACAACTTGCAATAAGTCATTCGCGCGGTTCTCAGATGCATGAGGAAAAGGTTTCACAGTAATTTTACTTTTTGCACAAGTCGAACATTCGTTTATTTTTGGCACTTCTTTTACTTTTAACCCATACACCATATTTTTATCTTTCATTTCTTTGAGGCTATTGAAGTTCAGATGTCCAAATCGATTGTGCCAGGAGATTGTTTCATTGTTCGTACTACTCGCCCAAAAACACGTATTTACTTTCTGTTCAAACATAAACAAACCGCACTCTTTATTTCCTTTTAGCACTATTTCGCCCTTTTCGTCCGTCAGCAGCACTTGATTTTTTGTAAATTTCACTATAAGCCCACCTTCGCACGCTTTGCCTACGGAAATGAAATTGCACTGCAACTCTGGCACATGCAAGACATTTTTTAGCTTCACTCCGTTTGCCATTTTCACTTCGCCGCGGCCCGACGCGTATATTTGTTTGTTTCCAGCAAGCTCAATTCTTTCTCTACACTCCTCATATGTGCTAAAGAAAGACCGATCACAGCAAAGATGAGAAGTGGCGCCACTGTCGATGCACCAATCGTCACGCCGAAGCTTAACCGGCGAAATCGAAGCAAGAGTTGCGAATGTCTTTTCACCACCACGTTCCTTTTGGTCTGTCTTTCGTTGTTCTTTACACTTCGCGGCGAAATGTCCCCGACGACCGCAATTATAACACTTTCCATTCGCGCGGTTTCCACCGTTTCTTTGACTATCGTTGCCGTTGTTGTTTTTGTTATTAGCGGTTTGCGAATTCCGTTTATAATTCGTATGTGCAACTAATGCCTGCTGCCTGTACCCGTGTACAGCAGCGTCACTTTTCTCCTGTCGCTTTACCCCTTCTTCAAGCAGCTTTACCTTGAGCACATTTAGGGATGGGAGTGTATCACGTGTTTCGATGGCGGTCACAAAGCCGTCATACGATGCTGGTAAGCTCGACAACAACATAATCACGTGCATTTCATCAGGAACCACTATTCCCACTTCAGCCATTCTTTCCAAAATGTCATAAAATTCGTTTATATGATGTGTAACGCTTCCCTCTTCAGACAATCTGAGGTTTAATAACTGTTTAAACAAACTGATTTTGCGGGCGGGACCACATGGCTGGTACACCTCTTTTAATTTTTTCCAGGCTTTTGCTGAAGTTTCACAATGTTTAATATGGTTTATCTGCGAGGGCTTTACGCAAAGCATGATGCTGGCGAGCGCCTTCTCGTCTTTTTTATCAAACGCTTCCGATTCAGCAGCCCCCGCCGATTCACTTTTCACTTCTTTTCCGCTTACGACTCCCCACAGTTCTGAGTGCACGAGTACACTCTTCATATGTACAGCCCACGGCGCGTAATTGGATTCATCCAATTTTTCAATTGCGTACAGACCGCCTGCACTCATTTTAGTTAATAGCAACTCAACTTAAAACGCAACTCAATTTTTATTTATTTATTTTTATTTATTTTTTTTCAACTTCACGACGTACGCGAGTGAGAGTTCCTTTTATTTTATTTTTTGTTTTTCAACACAACACTTTTCACGACGAACGCAAATTAGAGTCCTTTTTATTTTTATTTTATTTTAATTTTTTTGTTAATCCACGCGGCCTGGGCCCATAACCTGTTGAGCATTTATTGAATACTGAACAACGGAAGTGCGAGAAGGGAGCGAATATGCAAAACGAAGTATAAAGTACAAATATGTAGTGTTGCCAGATTGAAGTTATTAACTACGTTATTCCAACAAAAACAAAATTGAATAAAATTAAATAAAAAGAAATAAAACTAAATAACATAAAATAAAACAGCATAAAATAAAATAAAATAAAAAAATAAAACAAAATAAAATAAAATTAAATTAAACAAAATAAAATAAAATAAATTAAGATAAAATAAAATAAAGTAAAATAAAATTAAGTCAAATCAAATCAAATAAAGAAAATTAAATTAAGATGAAAATAAAATAAAATAAAATAAAATAAAATAAAATAAAATAAAATAAAATAAAATAAAATACAATAAAATATAATAAAATAAAATAAAATAAAGTCAAATAAAATAAAATAAAATAAAATTAAATTAAATTTAATTTAATTTAATTAAAAAATAATAAAAATAAAATAAAATACAAAAATAAAATTAAAATTAAAACAAAATACAATAAAATAAAATAAAATAAAACAAAATAAAATAAAATAAAACAACAAATTAAAATAAAATAAAATAAAATAAAATAAAATAAAATAAAATAAAATAAAATAAAATAAAATAAAATAAAATAAAATAAAATAAAATAAAATAAAATAAAATAAAATAAAATAAAATAAAATAAAATAAAATAAAAATAAAATAAAATAAAGTAAAATCAAATAAACTAAAATAAAATAAAATAAAAAAATATTTTCTCATTTAACTCAACAATAAACCATCTTGAGCTAAAAAGTAGTCTTATGTTGTACCCCTCAAGTCTCACATTTGGCATCAAGTTAGACTTTCCAATAGCTTTGACGGTCACAACTGGCTTCGATCGGGTTGGTTTTTATTCCAAATGAATCTAATTAACTTCTTTGGAGCTAAAGACCAGTCGTTTGACTAGTTAGTAGCCTCCTTGTAATACTTGTAAGACCCATTTTCGACGTTAAATTGGGCTTTCCAATAGTTTTAAGGGCATCAACTGACTTCAATCAGGTTTGTTTTTCACCAAATGTCTCTATCTGTGAAATTTTCCAAGCAAACATAATCGCTTGAATAATCTTAATATTATGTAATTATTGCTTTGGTTCAAGAAGTAATTAAGGAAGAAATTTCCTTCATAAAGAACAAACAACACTATAACTCTGAAGTTATAAGTCATTGAGCGTAGAAATTTGGCTTCCAAGTAGAATGGCTTTGGCTTGCATAACTTTTCTCCATATATAGAAATGATTAAATTTTATTACAAGTCGCATCTTTATTAACCTCATATCAGCTTCATTGCTAATAACCAATAAGCAAGACCAGCTAAACAAGCTGTTCACATTCTTGCCTATCCTTGAACTTTGGTCTTCACCAACGCACAATTTCAATAAATCACACAAATATCCAAAACAAAAATTTGCCTCAAGGCATTCACTAAATCCATGACAATAAATTTCAACCAAATTCACCAATGACCCATAAACAATAATCCACAAAATATTAATTTGAAAATAGAATTGCATTTCGATTCAATCTTATTGCCGCAAAGGTTATTCCCCGTTGGTTGCATAAGTACCCAATCAATTATGTACAAATTGCATAATAAATACTCAATAATTGGGCAAATTAATTTCACAAAATTACAACAACAATGCACACATAAATATAAGCATACATTTAGGCATTGTTGCAATGACATTTCGGCAACATTTTCTTACTGTCAGCTGGAAATTTCGTAGCAAGCAACTTGAAAGTTCAGAGGTGAGCGCACATTAAATGAAATGCCTCGCTTTAAAATGTTGGCTATTTGTTTTACTATTGAATGCTGCATGAATATGCAAATTTTTTTTAAGCACTCACCACAGAACAGAACATAACAACAATTTAGCAATGTCGTCTAGCTTAATCCTTGCGGGGCTGGCTGCAAAGCCAATGCCGACACGATTGCAGCAAAACGCATAATTCGGCAAATTTACTAGAATGCAGTTTTGGGCCAATGTGTATTGTTGTTGTGTATTGCCATGGCAAAATTTACCATTAAAATAGCAACAACACACAGCAACAACAGCAAATGGCTGCGGCAACGGCAAACGGCCCAAAGTGGATTGGCAGCCAGTGTTTTGACATGAGCACAAATGTAAACAAATCAAATGATTTATACGTTTGTATGTTTGTGAGCGAGTACCCAGTAGGAAATTTAGTAAAGTGATTCGAAAGTAATGCATGACTTATGTGGTTATTTCGAATGCTGAAAACAGAAGCTTATGCGGTAAAAAATTCATTAAGAGGTCGAATTTGTTGATCGCGGATTGATGCTTTTGGTTGGTCTCTGAGTTGAAGTGCGGTGCAAGACCTTTTCCATCTAATCTAACCTAAGGAATTGCTGAGCAAAGTTGTGAGTACTTCAAAAAGAAGTAAGAAGTGTTGTGCTCGCTTTTGTAAAGTCGCATTTTCTTACTACACTGAAGGGTTAGTAACACTTGGAATGAAAGCACAAAATATTCCAAACATTTTCTTTGCATTCATTTCTATTTACAATAGTAAGTGAGAGTGTAAATCTGTCTGATACCCTTTAAGCAAAAAGTAACCAAATTTTTTAATTTCTTAAAAAAAAGTAATCGGAAATTCGTTGGTGAAATATGGATTACTCAGATTGATTCTTCCTTCCATTTCCAACTGGGGTAATCCATTGACTCATCCTTTCACTTCCGACTAGTTGATGACACCCTGGATGGCCCAATGTGGTACATCTATGACTGTGGGCGTGTGTGTGTGTGTATGTGCTTTACATGATTAGCCTCAAGGATATGAAAATCCTGCTACGACACATATGCGGGTGAGTGTGTGATATGGCAAACACTTGCACTATCTCGCACGCGCACTGTCACACACACACACACACGTACATACGCACTACTCCAAGCGTAAATATTTTACACAACACATTTACACTGGCTGATGTGCGGCACATGATGGGGCCGAGCCACTTGTGCGCCAATTAAATTTAAGCAGTTCTTTTGACATACAAACTGCATTTGCGGCATTGCGTTGCACAGTTGCAGGCGCACGCACTGCCTGCAATGGCATAACAGCCCACCGGTTTAAGAGTTTAATTGTCAGTAAACTGCAGTTGTGTGTGTATGTGTGTGTGTGGGGTGCCAGAGTGTCAGCAAGTGAAGAAGGCAGCGGGGCACATACGAGTGTGCGATGGCGTGAGATAAGCTTAATGAAATTTTAAAGCACTTTGAGGTCGCGATGGGTATCGCCAGTAGTAGAGGGAGAGGGAAGCAATAGTAGCGAGGGGGAGGCAACATTTGCGGTAGTGCGTGATAAATTCAAGCGATTTAATTCGATTTAAGGCATTAACGAAGCAATTAGTTACTTATACAAGTCAAGTTGGAGTAAATGTAGGGATTTTCTTATATGTAGAAGTGCGCACTGGAAGCACGCATGTGTACTTTATACGCGTACGTAGTCTTAATAATTTGTTAATTAAGTGATCACTGCAGGGAATTTCACTGCAAGTCAAGTTGGTAACTGTATGTTTACTTTAATTCTGCTATGGTTCTGCTATATGCCACGCAACTGCAGTTAATTGTAATTCGAAGAAATACAAAACAAATTCAACTGATACTAATTTGTCTTAAATACAAAAGTAAACGAAAGTAAATGCACTGAGAGAAAGACAAATAAAAAAGGGGAAACAAAATTTGAACTGAGACAGAAAACCACAACTCAAAGTTGATAGCAATGAACTATGGAATAAACAAGAAATCAAAAACCTAACTATGACAAGAATAACAAACTATAATAAAGGCCTACAGGAAGTCAAAAATACTAACCGCCCTAACACTGAAGATTAAATCTAATGTTCCTACCATGCATGACAGATAGTTCAGTTCTATGTTACTGTCAAGAAATTAAAATTCATGCAGCAAGATAGATAGATAGATAGATAGATAGATAGATAGATAGATAGATAGATAGATAGATAGATAGATAGATAGATAGATAGATAGATAGATAGATAGATAGGTAGATAGACAAATATTTCTATAATTTTTCTTCCCTAAATTCCAATGAGAATCAATGAACCCAGCGCACAGTGATTCGACTCCATACAACCGCGGGACAAAATTCGAATAAGTGGAGATCGGAAGATATCGGAGGACAAAGAAAGAATGCTTCTTAAAATAAAAAAAATCCAGGAGCATACTTTCACATACTTTTTAGATATTTTCCTCTAAGTTTTGCCTATTTTCAGATTTTTAATTTAGAAAAATATTTTGAATTAAAAAGGATGTAAAAGCCTTAGCTTTCCAAATTTTAAGAAAACATTAAAAGCGAAAATGGCCACATCATTTCTTAATCTATGTTGAACGTTTTAGCAACTTCTTGGCACCATTGTTAGCCAAAAATGCTTAGAATCAGTTTAAGAACATCTATGAATTTTTTCAGAATTTTTTGGGAAATTTTTGCAATTTGTTAAGAATTCACTATTTGCAAAATTCCAAAGGTTGATCAAAATTTTTTCAAAAAATTCAGACGTATTCTCTGTCAAATTCTTAACACGTTTTGTTCTTGAAAATTTTTCGTTATAGTGCGTCGTTTAAAAAAAAAAAAAAACTCATGAAACAATTTTTCATTTTTCCGCCATTTTGAGGTTGTTAAATGTATTCCCATGGGGCAACTTGGGTATTTTCTGAAAGTATTCAGACGTATTCTCTGTCAAATTCTAAACACTTTTTGTTCTTGAAAACTTTTCGTTATAGTGCGTCGTTTTCAAAATCAAATCAAATCAACTCATGAATGATTGTGACAAAATTTTTCATTTTTCCGCCATTTTGAGGTTGTTAAATGTATTCCCATGGGGCAACATGGGTATTTTCTGAAAGTTCAACATGTTTGTGCACTTTTGTGCATATTTATACCCCAACCAAAAATCTATTTCGGTACGAAATATTAATTTGAAAAAAAACTGGTCGAAATTTTTGCATTTTTTCCGAAAACACCGCCATATTGGATTTCCTTCTGACCAAAATGAAAATCTAATGGCATAATCATGTAGAGCGGACCCGAAAACATATAGAATGACTATTTTCACCATCCGTAACGCCGATTTCATCGCTTGGTACAATCGCAAAGTTGTACAACAATTTTAGACGTTTTGAGCGTTAACTCAAAATCTTAAAACGCGCAAAGGAAAACTATGCAAATATTACTTCTGAATCATCACGTCTCGTTTTCATAGCTCAGCTTCGCGTTTTGCTTAGGCGGCGCATTTTTCTGCTTATCGGCTTTTGTTTTCATATTTTTCTATGCTGCTTCTCTATGCATGAATCATGAGGGAAACTTTGTAATATGTCTCAGTGTGTTTGTGTGTGTGTGTGATTGCCTGTGTGTATTTGTTGGAGAGGCCTTAGCCTTGTCAATGTCATAATTTCACTACGCAAATTTATCGATTGTCTATTATCCTTAATTACAAATTGTCCATTGACTGGTTATTGTTGTCCTTCGTCACATGCACTCGTACTCACAGACACACACAGACGCACATATACACATGTACATATGTATGTGCACAGTGTCATGGTGCAAAGGTGGGTAGTGGTGAATATTAGTTGGACATTATGTGTGAGCGTTGGCTGGCAGCTGTTGAAGCAGCCAAGCTGGCTACCTGATTGTTTATACTCTTGGCCAAGAGTTGTTGTTGGTTTTATATGAATATAAGTGAGTGTGTTTGCGTTCGTGCGGGTGGCACTTAAGTTGGCGCTTGATTTGTGTATGTATGTATGTATGTATGTTTCAAATTTGAAGGTCACGCCAATCGATGCCAACAGAGGGCGCGCGCGCTTCTTCGTCACTTAAGCGGCTTAGCGTTTTTTTTTTTGTGCGGCTGCTGTTGACAATTTCATTGGTGTGGGTTGAAGGGGGCTGTGGACTTGGTGCGGTCAGTGTTGGGTGCGTTGGGGTTGATGGGACACTGTGCTGTTGCTGTGGTGGCAAATATGGCATTTGTGGCCCACTACGCACCGCTAATTACAATTCAATAGCCGACCGGCATACGACGGTTTGTTGCTGGTTGCTTGATTAGCTGCAGCCGCCTGTGGTGTTGCAGACAGTTGCAGCCTGAAACAGCTGCTAGCGGCGCCTTTTTAGTGATGTGAGTGAAAATCGACCATTGCTGCAGGTTGGTGAGTGGATACCGAATGCGAGGAGGAGTGGGGGGGGGGGGGTTGGGAAAAGAGGCAACATGGGCATGGAGGACTGTGGGGAGTGCGTTAAATTTAGAACATGACTCAAGTGCTGGCGCACTGCTGATAACCGACAGTGGTCGTTTTTGATTGCATATTAGAGGCCACTGACGGCCACTGCGGTTAGAAGTGAAGACGGCATTAGTGTTAAAGATATGTAATTATGCACCTAATGATAGTGCGGTCGATATTATGGGGTCAACGTGTTGACAGCGAACTGTTTGGCCTTTGCACAATTTTATTGGTTTATTTAATTTATGTTAATAAATTAAATTCTGAAGAAATTCTCAAGTAATGTGTCAATAGTTGGGGGAATTGAAATTGAATTGGTTGCTTAGTGCAGTATAAACGTTTCCGACATAACAAAAAATCTGCAGTTTACTAAAAAAACTTACAATAGTTAGTTAAAGTAAAGTTAAATCGATTTATTAACCCAAGAATGCCCGAGCTATCCCATTCAAACTTTTTTAAATACCCATATTAGGTCAATTTGACTACAATATTATATAGTTTTTGTTTTCCCATGATGAGATAACATCGCTTTATGAATTTACAAAAATTTATTTTGGTTGTTGCCACATTAAGAAAGTGTCCAGCACTCTTGACAAGCCTTGAAATTGTGTAGTATTTTTCACATTAAAGTAGTTAATTGCACGTTTTAGCACTTCGCATGCTCACAGCTCAATAGCAGACATCCACTTGTCGCACTATGCACCAAGCTTTGGCCTCAAAACCAACCAACAGCAAATAACTCAGATAAACTCACACATACTTACACACATACACATACACTTACATTTGCAGCTCTTTGGCAAGCAATTCAAAAAGTTCCAATTCGCATTCCAACTAACTGAAATGCCACAATTACACTCTCACACACACACACACACCGACACACACCGTTCTTCAGAGCATACAAAGTCAACATTAATTATAACAAATTGAAAGCATTATCAGTCCATACGCATTAGTTCGTACGCATTCTTAGCATATAACATAATCGAACTTTTAATTTGAAAACAGCGAGAAAAAAGCCAAAAGCTTTTCCATAAGTTGCGCTTTTTTCCTTAAACAAACTTTACTCTCTCTCTTCTTCACTACTGTGTCTGTTATTACTTTGCTAACTTTAAATCAGTAAAAACCTTTCAACTTCTTTTTCAACTCTTTTCTAATTTTCCTTTTGTTAAACTTTACGCTCGATTGAAAATTTCCACTTTTTATGGAAACTTTCAAATTTTTCCAAGATGTTTTTCAAGTTCAGTTTTTTTTTGTTTTCCTGCGATTTCAACTCTAACAAAGCTTAAAAGCTTTTGTTGCGCTTTTTTTGTATCTCGTTTTCTTGATTCGAATGTGTTAATTTTTACGCTTTTTTATTTCTTTCTTATTCAACAAATATTTTATTTTTTTGTGTTATATTTTCTGTATTTTAACTGTAACTTCAACAAACAACAACAACTACTAATTACAGTAAAATTCTTTACAAATGAAGGAAAAATGAAAAATACAACAAAAACTTCCCACTGCGCTTCTATACAAAATACAAAAAAAATCTATAAAAAGGCAACGAGCTTTTTTATGCCGAAAGCAATGAACGTATTTATTTACATATGTATGTATGTATACATTTTTTTCTGTATCTGTAAATTGTAAGAAAATTCAAAAATACTAAAAATTAATAAAAAAAATAAATAAATAAACCTATGCTTTATGCAAAATTTATGCTTTTAGTTTTTTTTTAATTCCTGCTTCGTTTTTTTATTTGGAACTGTTGAATCGTTTTTGAGTTTTCATTTCGATTTGCTTTTAATTCTCTTATGGCAGCTTAGTGCTTTTTCTTACATTTGAAAATCTTGAATTTATTTTCATTGCATTTGGCATTTTTCTTTCATTCGATTCGTTGTACTTTGAAAACTGAAAAGTGAACAATTTTGCATCGTTTTCGATTTCCTTAAATTTCATTTCTCAAATTTTTTGAGTTGGCAATGCGGCTTTGTTTCGTTTAGTTCCAATCTGTTTTTAATGTTGAAAACAAAAATTAACAAACTGAAAATAAAATCATCACCAAACCATTGATTTCTTTTGTATTACAACAAGATGAAATATCCAACAACAACAACAAATTTGCAACTCCACAATAAAACTGTCTTTGTGTTAAACAGCGCTTTATTTGTTCACTCACCGAAAACCCAAAAATAAATCAAGGCAATTTTACAAAAACAAAATGTGCTTTATGCCTATTTATTCGCCTTTCACCCAACCACCCCGCCCCCCCAAAAAAAAACAACAACAAAAAATGAAATCCCACTTTTGTACATTTAATGTGAACTGTGAATTTGTTTTGTTAAATGTTTTCAGTTTATTTTTGTATTCTACTTTCTTATGAAATTTTCGTTTAAGTAAAATTTTTTCGTGAGCATTTTTTTTCGGTTCAAAGATTTCTTTTGAATATTTTTTTGGATTTATTTAATTGGCAAAATATGATAAGTGTCTACTTATGCTTAGATGTTTTGTAATATAAGAATTGTGTGTGTAATAAAAATGTGCATTAAGATCGGAAACTAATGGTAAACTAAATTTTTTCAATATTGCAAACTTTTAGGCGTTAACCCTTTCGGTACTTCTTTTTTGTTTTTAACTTTAAAATTTTATTACTGTTTAAGCCTACATTATGAATAATCAAAAGTAATTTTTTAAAATATTGTTCGAAAACGTGGTTTTTGGGCATCATGAAATATGGCATAGTAAAAAATTAAAAAAATCGTACAGCCTTAGTAAACTATATTTGGGATCTAACTTTTTTTACACTTACTAAAGCAATAAATACCTACTAGATTACTTACATAAACCTATAAAATATCAGGTGTACAACTTTGCTTCCGCCGTTGTTTTCCACACAGCCACACGTTGTGGCCCGCACAGCGCGGCTGTGGAATGGTCTCCCTGCGGATATCTTCCCCAGCACTTATGATCTCGATGGGTTCAAGGCAAGAGTCCATAACCACTTCACTCTCAACCCTATCTCCTAACCTTTATATCCTTCCTGAACCAACGCAATGCCTCGCATTAATAGGGGTCATCCCCTGCGCGTTTGTTCGAGTTTAAAAAAAAAAAAAAAAAAATTAAAAGCTTTATTGCGAAAAAGTGCTTACAGATGTATCATTCAAAGTATTGTCCGTCGCTAGCGACAACTTTCTCCCATCTTTCCGGCAATTTTCGGATCCCGGCTCGAAAAAAGGAGTCCTCTTTTGACGCTATCCATGAAGCAATCCATTTTTCCAATTCTTCGAAGGATTGAAAATGTTGATCTGCCAGGCCGTGTGCCATCGAACGGAATAGGTGGAAGTCAGAAGGGGCGACATCTGGGGAATACGGCGGGTGGGGCAAGACTTCCCATTTCAGCGTTTCCAGGTACTTTTTGACCACTTTTGCGACGTGAGGCCGAGCATTGTCGTGTTGGAGGATGACTTTGTCATGTCGCTCTTGATATTTTTAAAACGTTGAAACCACTCCCGACACGTTCTTTCACTCAGAGCAGCATCACCGTAAGTTTCTGAGAGCATTCGATGCGCTTCAGCTGCATTTTTTTTTCGAATTGTAACAGAAAAGTAAAACTTCCCGCAAATGGCGAGAATTGGGCACATAAACGGACATTTTCGAGCGTGAATAATACGAAAACAAGAACAACTGTCACTGAAACGGCGATGACAATTCGTTAGGCACTGTCCACACTCACTTTAAAGGCATTACCATCTATGTATTTCGACCAGCCTCAGCCGGTACAGCCACCTATCGGAAAACGGCGGAAGCAAAGTTGTGCACCTGATAAATTGATTTTTGCAATAGAATAAATAAAAGTACGAAGTGACCTCTTTTTGTAAAATACGCAGCTCGATAGGACTGCGCACTTTCTGAACCCTTACAAGTTACTTGGTACACTAATCAAAATATTTTTTTCATTATTTGGTATAAAAATCTTCAGAGAAAAATACAAAAATTTAAAAATATAGTATCCACAAGTTTTTGACCTAAAACAGGCACTGAAAAGAGACTATGCCATATGGCATAGAATAACCGAAAGGGTTAACAAAAATTGTTTCATGATGGGCCAAGTGGCCATAAACGTAATAAACCAGACCGAAAACTTTTTCACTAAACGTTGCAGACTTTTAGCCGTTTACAAGAACGGTTTTAATTAGGTTTTCTGTATTTACACATACATACAAAAAAACCAAAGAGATAGAGACTTTTCTTCAAATAGATATTTATGAAATATAGCAGATTAGGCGTTTACGAAGACTGATATTTAACAGGTTCCCTGTGCCAAAAAAAAACCCCAGAGAGAAACTTTTACGTATCTCTCGGAAAAGATATTTTTTTAATATTGCAGATTTTTAGGCGTTAACAAACAGTGATTTTTAGCAAGTTTTCTGTAGCCATAAGAGTTCTGAAAACTTGAAGACATATTTCTTAAACGTTGTAGACCTTTAGGCGCTTAGACGCATTGCTTTCAAACAGATTCTCCCTCCTCATACATGTGGTGAGCCAAACGAAAATCAGCTACACTTTAATATAATATGCCAAAATCTTTGTACAAAATCAAAAATGTGATTCATGTACGCTTACAAATCGATGACATGAATCGTATTTACTTCATGGAGCAAGAAACCTGGAGACTCACAAAAATTACTAGGAATCTAAAGTCCATGGCTTTAATCTGTTGTGGTTTAGTATAAAACTAGGAGCCTAAATACATTTTCTAGCCACTCTATATCTTCCTCATACCATTATCCTGTCTCTCCTCCACCTATTTATTCAAAGTTCTACACAACTGATCCTGTTCTACATCATCTTTTACGCTCTTCTTTTATCTTTTTTGAACCAACTATTCTATAGCTTCTCTGTTTTACTCTGTTTTCTCTTGTATTTACGTTACTCTTCCTTTTCTAGCCGCTCTATATATTCCTCATACCATCATCCTGTCTCTCCTCCACCTATTTATTCAAAGCTGTACACAACTGATCCTATTCTACATCAGCTTTTATGCTCTTCCCTTATCATTTTTGTACCAACTATCCTATTGCTTCGCTGTCCTACTGTGTTCCTTATCATACTTGTTCATCTTATTTTACTTTTAATATCTCTCACTACTCTTGACGCGATATCTCTTACAGTTCTTTAGCTTCTTCAAATCTCCAAACGCTCTGTGCCTCCAATGAAATCCCATAATTTCAATGCTTAATACAAACTTCATTTAAAATTCTCGACGCCTAAAAGTAATTTTAATGTTTAATACAAACTTCGTTTACAAATTTCGACGCCTAAAAGTATGCAACAATTTCTAAACCAAATTTATTTCTCTACGCTCCGTCTGATGAATGCACATTTTTATTTCACACATTTATGTCGCAATAAAAAAAAACACCACAATTTCCACAAAAACAACATTCGAAAAAAAACCTGCTAATGACCATAAATTGTAATTATCTTCTTTTTTGCCCTTTCTCTTTCTCTCTCTTCCACCACAACGTGCTGCGCCTCTCTCTCTCTCTCTTTTTCTTTCTCTCTCTCGTCAACATAAAACATGTCTTTTTCACTTTTCTCGTCTATTTTTCGAAATACCAAATCAACAACAACAATAAAAACAACAACAACAACAACTCATCGCCTCACACACACGCACACACCAAAAAAAAGGGCAACGCGGCAAACTCATCGGAAACCTCAATGGCCACACAGCCTGGCGGCTCGGTGACATCGCGTGCCGCCTCCGAGACACGTTCGGGACCGCCTGGATCGAGCAGCGGTGGCGCTGGCGCAACAGGTAATAGCAGTGGAACTGCTGGTAGTACACACACCGGTGCAAAATTCCGTCATGGCCTATTGCAGCTTATGATTCACACAATAGATCCGCTACATGATGGTGAGTTCATAACGTTTCCATACTTAGTGTTTTGCACCCCACTATCCCCCCAGAAAAACAACCCTCCAACAAAACTCCTCAATATCGCAAAAAAAAGAAAATCATATATACAACATACTTGTTTATCAAAATAAAAGCATAATTAAAAAAAATGAAAAAAACAATATAAAAGAAATTTATATATATTGAAAATATGTACTGAAATTTTGCAACAAAAAAAAATGAGTAAAATAAACATGCAAAAAAAGAGCAAAAAATTTGAAAAAATTTCGTTATTTCGTTTCGTTGTGTTATTTGAATAACCAGAAATTTTCTGCAAATTACAACAAATCAACAAAGTTATTGCGCCATTTCTAGTACAATAATGTGTTAGTGCAGCTTATGAGTTAATAAGTTTCTTGAACCTAAATTAATGAAAAGTCAAAATTAAAAAAAAAAAAATTTTATATATATATCAAGTTTATTCCCAAAACCGCTTATTGTACGTTTTAGTGTTGTTTTAGTTTCGAAATTTTTCTTAAAACTTGTGCCAAATTCTAAAGCAACGCCAAATTCAAATTCAGTTCGAGTACATATTTGTCTAGTATGTTTTTAGCCAGAGTTGCTGCCATAAATATTTGTTGCGGAAATGTTTTTGAAATTGTTCTGGATTGGATAGTTATTAATTTGCAAAAAACAAAAAAAAACAAAAAAAATATTTAATATAATAAATAATAACGTTTCGTTATAAATATGCAATTAATTGGTATTGCTTTTTCGCTTTTTCAGTTGCTTATATACAGGGTGATTGTGATCGATGAGCTCCGGAAGCGGAAAGCGATATGTAGAGTGAAGAATGCTTTTGAGCTGAGCTCCAAGTTGAGATCAAAGCTTGAAAGCCTTAAAGAATTTAGAACGGAAAGCTTTATTTAGTCAAAAGTTTAATTTAATTTTAATTTTAGACATTTTTTCTTTACATACCAGGTACATCAGTATGAAGTGAGCCTTTTTTGCGAAAATAAAACACAAATTTTTAATGGGAAAGTAAACACCATTTTATTCAAAGTATTGGCCATTGCTAGCCACACATTTTGTCCATCTTCCAGGCAATTTGTGAACACCGCTCGAATAGAATTGTTTGTCTTTTGAAACAAACCAATCGGACACCCAATTTTCGACGTCCTCGTAGGAATCGAAGTGCTGCTCAGCCAATGCTTGTCCCATCGATGAAAAAAAATGGTAGTCGAAAGGAGCCAAGTCTGGTGAATACGGCAGGTGGGGTAACAGCTCCCAGCCAAGTGCTTTGATTGTATTGTATTGATTGCATTGTTATGGAGCAGAATAACCCTGCCGTGTCTTCTGGCCCATTCTGGTCCTTCTTCGATCAATGCATGGTTGAAATTGAACATTTGTTGTCGGTAGCGATCAGTATTAACGGTTTCGCCAGGTTTTAACAACTCGTAATACACCACGCCACTCTGGCCCGACCAAACACACAGCATTGTCTTCTTGACGAATCGATCTGGTTTTGCAGTCGATGTTGAAGGTGGTCCCGGATTAACCCATGATTTTTTCAGTTTAGGATTCTTAAAATAGAACCATTTTTCATCGCCAGTAACAATTCGATGCCAAATTGATTTTCTTTCGTATCTTTGAAGCAAAATTTCTCAATTGGTTTTTCGGGTTTCCATCTGCCTTTCATTCAATTCATGTGGCACCCATTTTCCACACTTTTGGATCTTTCCCATAGCTTTTAAACAGACAGAACTTGTTGCTTGTGCGACATTTAAAATTTCTGCTATTTGCTTTTGACTCAAAATGTCATATTTATCCAATACAGTTTGCAATTCGGCTTCTTCAACCTTTTTGGTGGTCTTCCACGTTCTTCATTTCTCACATCAAAATCATTATTTCTGAACCGTTGAAATCATCTTTTGCATGTTGCTCTTGATAGAGCATGATCAGATATGCCTCGACAAGCATTCGATGCGACTCTGCAGGACTTTTCTTCAAATAAAAACAAAAAATTAACAAAATTCGAATGAAAAGATGATGAAAAAATATGATGTTTGTTCAATGACTTGATGTATACTAAATATGCTTGACAGATGTCATAGCAACAAAGCTACAAAAAAAAAAATTAAGGCTCACAACCAATATTCCCTATCGAGACATTTGTATCACTTCATACTGATATACCTGCTAAGTTGTGGCATTTCTTGCTTGTTTTTTGGGAAATAAGTGTTTTAATTGCTTAAAGTTGCAAAAGGTAAATGACGATTTTAAAGCAATTTATAAATAAACAAAAAATGATTGAAATGTAATTTTTAATTGTCTGTTTTGTAAAGCAGGTTTTCAAATTGAGAAATATAAAAAATTTTCAGTTCTTTTCAATCTTTCCTCACTTCTCACATCGTTTTAAAGAGTTGCATTCAGTAAAACATTTATAAACAAAATTGAAACAAAAAAACAATAATTGAGAAATAATTTTCAAGAATAGCAATCAGTGGACCACGTTTTCAATTTCAGAAATGTAAAAAATTTCCACTTTTTCCGTTTACACTTTTTCTTACATAATTTCGAAACTTTGCTGCAAAAAATGATTGAAATGGAATTTTCAATTGTCTCTTTTTGAAGCAGTTTTTCAATTTGAGAAATGCAAACAATTTCCAAAGCTTTTTTTACCCTTTTTCACTTCTTCTCACTTACTTTTGAAACTTTGCTTTCAGTAAAGCATTTGATTACTGTTTTCTTTTTTCATTTGCTATCCAGTCAACGAGTTTAGTTTATGTCAAATCTTTTCTTTTCATTTCCTAATCTCTCAAAAGCTTTCCCGTTCTAAAGGCTACACAAGTAAAGCAGCTCAAGAAAGCATTTTCGCTCTTCTTCTTCTTCAGTCAAATAACAAAAAATCAAAATTTGTTTCATTGCATTACTTAATGTTTTGTTATATTTTACTTTCAATATCGAATTTTGGCAAATTTTTGCTCTTTGCCACGCGTTACAAATGCCGTTCGGTGTCTTTTCCTCACATTTGTACAAACCAAACTCCCGAGTACATCAAGTCGCTGTAATTATTTGCGTAAATTTGCTGCGAATTTATATAAACGTTAACGTTCTGCGCCGTTTGTAGTTTCATTGTTTGTACGTTTTCATTGTCTATCAAAACTAAATAACTGTAATGTTCATAACGCCTGACATGCGTTACGTTCACTCATGTAACTATGTACAGTCAAACGCTGACAAACGGACATCAACTGCAAATATTCTGCATACGCATCACCCTGTATATAAAACCAACAACAAGTCGTTTATATTGAATTATGATTTTTGTGTTTTTTTATGAATTTTTTTTATAAATAATTTTTGTAAATTTGCTATTAATTATGTTTTGTTATAATGTTTTCTTTTTTATTTTCAGTTTTATTTTTTTTTTATTATTTTTTTATTATTTTTTTTATTCTTTTTATATTTTTTTGGTTTTGTATAATACAAAAAAAAATTAATTTGAAAAAACAAATTACTTAAAAAGTAATTTAACTTCCATTTTGTGTTGTTCAATGTCAGTTTGGAGTTACTAAAAGTTTACAAAGAAATTTTAGTACAAATTTTTCGAATTTTTTATTATAGATTTTAGTGAATTTTTGTATGCAACTTTTTGCTGCAAACAGTTTCACTTATTTTCGGTGTTAATTGCGTTTGTCATATTATAGAAAATATTCAAGTTGAATAAAACAAAAAAAAAATACATAAATAAATTGGTTGGTTGGTTGAGTTCGTCCATAGTTGCGTTCTGTAGTGTTGCGTTCGGATTCGATTTTGCTTTTTTTTTTTGTGTATGAAATTAAGCATTGAAGTTCAACAAACATTGTACAGTTGATTTTTATTAGCAGACATCAATATTGCTTTATGTGTGAGCTTAAAAGCTTTTCTGAAATGGCAAAGCTTTGCAATTGAAACTGTAAGAGAGCTTTAAAAGCTTCAAGAATTTTTTACAGAGTGCACTTTAAATTTTGTAAATATTTTAGGCTTCAATTTCTTTTAAAAGCCAATGTGAGGCGGCACTTTCAAAGAAGCTTTTGGGTTGTTTGTTAAGCTATTTAATATAATTATTATAAATTGTTAATATAAACTTAAAAATGTGTTGAAATTGAAAGCTTTTTATAAATGTCATAACTACTTTTAAGCTTTTCCATTTACCTTGCAAGAATTTTTAGGGGTTATGTAAACTTTTTTAACAAAATTTGCCGAGCGCTTATAAAAAATGATATTTATGCTAACTTCAATTGAATGTAATGTAATGCAAAGATTTTTTTGTGGGGTTATATGTTGTCAGGAACTTTAAATGTGTTTAAGTTATGAGTTCTGTTCATTTGAAGAAGAGTATTAATGGGCACAAAAATATGTGTGTATCTTTGAATTCTTCAATCTTTTATGGTGTAGTAACTATTTCCTACATCTGTGGGTATTACCTTTGATGATCTGGAGAAAATAGGCTTTTTTCCAAAGCAGAGTCTTGCCATATTCTTCTGAAGCTCTTGTGGTTTCCACTGGTTCACCCATCAAAGCTGAGTATCAGTTCCGCCCAGACGATGATATTTGATAAAATTGCATTCACCACCTGGAATTGACCCAAAATGATCAGAAACAAAATTTCAGCTTTCTATCTCTGCACGTTGCTGAGATATTCATTGGATATTTTTAAAGTGATCAGCTAAACACGTGAACAAAAGATATATTGTTTACAGGTGAGTCAGGAGGCAGATTTTTGTGAGGTTCTAGGTTCACTCCTTTCACCACATTTTCCACCTCCGGAAAATTCACAATTTTCGGAGTCTGGTAACTCTAGCTAGTTGGCGGAATTTTAGGGTGACCTTCACTAGACTAAAGTAGTTACATCTTTACCCCAACCATCCCTATCAATGATTTTGAGATATCTCTACCATGAACTTTTCTGTGATTTTTTTAAAAAGTAAATTTTCATGGGTAAATTTTTACCCATTAGGGCCATTACTGCCTAATAGTAACTTGTCACACTCTTCGAGCATTAGAATGGACCCCAAAGTCCTAGAAATGTACCAATCGGGCGATCGACATGCACAGAAAGGATTTAATTTTAGACGGGTTTCGAACATAACTGTTGAGCTTTTGAAACAATTGTATTCAAGTCCCCTCCGCAAAACTCCTTTGCGTGCCCGACAGAACCTAATCTACTTTAAATATCTTCTCTGAAAACACAGCTAATATCAAGGCCACAGGACCTTACATTCTGAAACTAGAAGGTTAGGTTAGGTTAGGCTGGCTGACCCACGGGGGGGTCTCACATAGACCATGTTGGTCCATAGTGATGCCAGAAAGGTTCTGGAGCTTCAGACCTGTATGTAGTTTTTCAAAAACGTTTTGGCAAATCTAAGTAAGTCGCTGCTTTTTTGTTCCGCGACTCTTTCCAAGGAAGGGAACGACGCGGATCCGAGGCAGCTGACCCGTGATCTGTAGAGAGCAGGGCAGTGGAACAGCAAATGCTCCAGGGTACCCTTGGCACTGTCTTCACCACATCTTGTGCATGCATCACTTGGTACCAAGCCAAGTTTGGCAGCGTGGGACGGTGAAACTAGAAACTGTCATCAGCTTCTGTCCATATTTTGACGAATTGGTTGAGCAGCTCAATACTTCTTGTGGCTTCAGAGGTTTCAGAATGGACCTCAGAGACCTCAGACTGTACTAGTCGACCGAACCGCATGCTGTCTGTAAAACTTAATAATACCTAAAGAAGATATTTAGGTATTCTTAAGTAATGGTTAGGTTATGTTACGAGTATCAGGGCCCAAAGACCTCACATTTCGATCATCGGATTTATTTGTTCACTGATATATTCAACATCCATTTGTTCACTGAGATATTCTGGGGAACTGCAGATCATGCGAACTATGTAAGCCAGACACTAGTGAAGAACACATCCGAGAATTTGAATTTTCCAACTTGAGTACTCTAATCTGACGATAGAAAAAGGAGTGGAGAAGTGGGATAGAAGAGTCCGTAAGCAATAGAGGAAATATAGCTTTTACTGTATAGTAAAGTCAAATTACTCAATTTGTCGGGGGTTGACACCAAACATTTGATATGCTTAGCTGTTGCGGTTGATTCGAGTGGAAGTAAATAGAGGTAGTGATCCTAAGTGTGTCCTGGCCCAGATACCGATTCCTGCTGCGTCAGATTGTAGTATTACATAGAGAGTTGATCAAGAGTCTATTCTGCCGTTCCACAAAGTTTGCAGACGTTTATCTGTTCTAGATCCAATGTATGCATGTGTTTCCAAAGCCTACATTGCCCACTTAGAAGCTCAGTGATCTGTCTTAACTGATCTTTCTGCAATCTGAGATAATCCTCACTTCATTTGGAAAGCTTTTGATAAAAATTTTGAACTGTTTAAGAACCGAGACACTGGTCCAGTGATTATGGATCCTGGTTCTTTTCTCGAGTCTTAGTGACTGTGGTTTTTTGATAACACTATCCTAAGTGTATAGGTAGGTAGGTAGCGGCGACTGCGTGTCCACTGAGCACGCCCAATCAGCACTTTTGTGCCGTTTTGTTGTCGCTTCCTCGACTGGGTCTTCCCTGCGTGGGAGAAGATACTGGGCCTTAAAGCCAACCCGCATCGTCCAAATAGGACTTGATGCATCTCAGTCTTGTTTCAGACAGATCAGCGAGAGAGCTAATCACACTGTTCCCCAGGGAATTAAGTCTTTTAAATGCCAAGGCAGGGAAGCCGCAGTGTTCGAGGTCTCACTGTCGTTGATTTACCTGCAATAATAATTTAAATAATTGACTGGCACGACAGCCCGCCTACGCGAGACTAAAGCCTAGCTTCCCGCAACCACCCCTGTTGTGCGTGTAAATTTGTACGCCGGTGGAGGGGACCTACAGTTTTATGCCGGTTCCGAACGGCAGGTTGGGAGCTCTTTCATAAGCAATTTTTACTCTCAGAGGTTTGCCATTTCCAGCTGAGAGGACAGCCACCCAATCTCGCCGCGTGTAGACCAATAGGCCAGTGACCCGTGATCACGGCCGTTAGCCTAGAAATATTCTTACGAGAATTTAGCAGCAGGTCGTTGGTTCTGTGGGAGTTGTAGCGTGGCCAGATCTGCCGAGCCACTCTGCAGCTGGAAAGATTCTAAAAGTGAAGATCCTAAATGTATTCTGATACACGAACTGCTTCTTCAACCTAACCACTTCTGGTATATCTTTAGTTATCATAACATCGTTTAATGATTTCTCCAAAGACAAACGAACGAAACTCAAAATTTCATTTAGTCATAGAAATGTTTCTCAAAATGATGAGTAATTGGAACAATTTCAAGTTCTAAAGATTCAATGGATTCAATACAATTATTTATATATGAGAAAACCTGGTTGGTCGACCAATTAGATACTTGGGTTAGGTTAGGTTAGATAAGCCGGTTGACCAGGTTGGCCACGCATAATCAGTATTGGGTCCCCGGTGGTGCCGGTTAAAGCTCCTAAATTGTACGTATGGACATAGAAATGATTGGTGACAATATTGGTGAACCTAGCAAAGTTCAGTGGCGACTTAACGTCGTGTTTGGGGACTTCATATAACTAAGAGAAGAACGAGGCCGCTAGTAAGGCCAAGTTTGAAATGTTCACAAAATGTTTTCTGCTACAGTTGAATGATAAAAAACTATATTTATTTTTCACTTGTTAAGATCTAAATATAGATACATAAAAATTCTTAAAACAATTCTTTGCTTCTCCTCTGTCTAACTATTCCATCTTTCATTTCTCTACTCAAAAGTGAATCGTTTATCACACTTACTTTTGAACTTTTATGCGCCATTAATTCATTTCCGCTCTACTCGGTCCGACTCGTAGACTGTTTACACCTGTCGAGTGTTGTTTATGATTTTCTTCTTTCCGAACTGCAATTACTTTAAGACTGTTTGTTGCACAGTTTTGAGTGCGCTGCAAGGAAAAAAATCACAATAAATTTATATAAAAGTATGCAATGAAAAATACGCTGGCAATGCAAAAAAACAACAACACCAACGCATATGCAGTGAAAGTTGTTGAAAGTTGGCAAAGCAAAAGTGGAAAAAGTTTAGCTTGGCGACAGCCTGACAGAGCCTGCAACGCGGATTATGCGTTGACAATATGGAAATTTTGTAAACAACTGTATAACTTCTTAAGTACGCACCGTTGCGCTGTTACGCTCGTTTGCTGTCATTCGTTTAGTGTGCGGGCAGGAAGTCGAAGAAATAAAACAAAGCAAGAAACAAAGGAAGTTTTGAAGGAAATGGTGACAGTGGAGTGGTTAACTTTAACAATTTATAAAGGCTCAGTGGGAAGTGGACAGGCAGAGAGAGAGAGAGTATGAAAAAATGAGTGAAGAGAGAGAGAAAGAAGCAGAACAAACGAAGACTTGGACAATGGTTAGGCAGAAATTCGCGCGTATGAACAAAGAATGATAAAGGATAATAAATAGAAAAAGTGTTTAAGATAAAAACAACATGCGTAATTAAAAAAACAACAACAACAAATGCCAAAGCAACAATAAAAATGGCAAATCAGGCAAGCAATTCATAGCAACGAAAAAATCAACAATTACAATGGCAAAAATAGCAACAACAAAGCAAATTAGAGCAAAGCTTGTATCACAAATTGCAAATAAATACAAAAATGTTGTACTTAGGCAGTAAAAAAAGTGCAATAGCAACTTTTAGCGTTGACCTGTCTATTGCGCCTAAAGGTATGCTAACATTTTGCTTTAACAATACGAATTGCACAAATTTATATTCGAAGCAGCACAATCAATTGTTAAATGGGTCAACCGTATACTTGCCACACCCCCCAACCCTCCCCCCTAAGTGCAGCCGGCTGCCATGAGAATGGCAAAATGATTTGCTGTTGTTGTTCTTGTTGTTGTAAAATCAACTGCAATTACATAAGAAGCAAGCAGACGCACGAATTGCGCCAACTTTGTGTACAAAATGTTTGCGTGTGTGCGCGCGCGCGTGAGTCCTTGGCCAAACCACAAAGGACCTTGACGCAACCATGTGCAACCTTTTGCATGCGAGTAGTACTTATGCTTATTTGTCTGTGTGTCTGTGTGTGTGTGTGTGTGTCTTTTGTAATGCTGACAACAATTGAAATTATTTGTATGATTCCTTAGTGCACCAAATTCATGGCCTGCTGTTTGATTTTACATCAATAAAAAGTCGAAAACTTTTCTCTTCAATTCTCAATTGCTTTCTATATTTTTCATAACTGACTGCAATTGGCCAAAAGTACTGCAACAACCACGCATGTTATTTTCAACTCACTTTTTCCTTTGGTAAGCGAAACATTCGACACTAACAACCACTGAACACGCTGGTGTCACTTCCGATTGGTGCTTTGTCGGTCAGAAACGCGTCCGCACATTTCCGCTTCTAAGCGCAAAACATGCTTAAAACAAGCACACGCACACACACACTCACACTGCCACAACCTGATGCTATGCAATGGACGCGTATGAAACATTTTTCAACAAATGCAAAATGCTTCAACACGGCAAAAAGGCATAAAGTCTGTGCACAAACACCAAAACACACACACACACACACATAACAACGAACAAAATTTCATACGCCCATGTGCCATCATGCGTGCGTCTGTTAAAATGTTGTGAGTTGTTTTATTTTTGCATTTGTTTGTGTCAATTGTGACATTTGTAAAGTGCGAGCGTGCGCCACAAACACACAACAACAACAAACTCTTTGCGGTCATGCCTTCCGGCCGGTATACACTCACTGCTCACTGCTACTGCCACTGACACCGGCGTCCGAGTGTCGGTTGAAATGCGCGGCCCTCAAGTATTTGGACGCAACTGGGAATTGCTCAGCCCAGTGCAGACGCCACTCTCGATGGTTTGCTATTGCCATTCTGGTTGTTGTTGTTTATGTGTAACATACACATCTCAAGCATTCCCTTGAAAATTACTAAAACAACAACTAGAAACTTCACCACTGTTGCCCAACCTAACACGATTTATAGCTTGTATGCCCCAATGAGTAAATTGAGTCGCCTTGTAGCTGCGTATGTCCGTCCGTCGCTGCGTATTGCTGTGTGTTGTCTTGTTTACCAGTCACTCTAACCTTTCAGTTCAGTTATATTTATACATATATGGGTATGTGTGTGTGAATTTTTGTGGCTTGGCGTGTGTGTGTGTGTGCGCGCGCTTGCGAATTATGTAAATTGCACATGTTTGCAGTTGTAATTGTGTAAACGTGCGCAAACAGCGACAACAACCATATCAATGACAACAACAGATGTGCTTGTTGTTATTGTTGTTGTTCTGTTTTTATTTTTGTATTTGTTTCGTTGTCTTGCTGATGAATTTAAATTTAGCCAACTGCGCACTGTTTGCGCCCAAAATCCTTTGTACAAGGCTGACGCTGCTGTTGGCATTTCGAAATGTCGTCCATGCATCCGTTGTCCTTGCGGCCCCTGCAGCCCTTGTGCGTAGCTTAAATACTCAAACGATTGCATTTTATTTAAAGCGCATTAAATAAAACTGAAATTTTGGTGATATTTTTCGGGGATGCTACAATTTATGTGTTTGAAAGTTAGGTTAGGTTCGGTTATGTTAGGTTAGGTTGAGGTTGTTTCGAAGGAAGCGCACATAGGCCAAAGAGGTGATACTATAATTGCTGGGATTCATATTTTTTGCTATAAGAATCAGTTTGAGATTCTAAAGAAGCTACCCTACGTATTGCTTACTTACGCACCCTACAGGTGGTCGGAGAAAAAAACACAGATGAATATTTCGTCTTCTAGAAAGTGCAGTATAAGTACTTACTTAGAATTTAGAAGCATTTTAAATAGTAAAATAGAAATTTTGGTGCCATTGTCTGGAATAAACTACTCATATGAATTTTAGGTTATGTTGAGACTGTTTCGAAGAAAGCACACAAAGGCCAAAAAGGTGATACTAAAACTTGTTGGATTCACATTTTTTGCTATAAGAATCAGTTTGGGATTCCAAAGAGTCTACCCTACGTATCGCTTACTTACTCACCCTACAGGTGGTCGGAGAAAAGCACAGATGAATATTTCGTCTTCTAGAAAGTGCAGTATAAGTACTTACTTAGCAGTTAGAAGCATTTTAAATAGTAAAATAGAATTTTTGTGCCGTTGTCGGGCATGAACTACTCTTATGAAGTTTAGGTTAGGTTGAAGCTGTTTCGAAGAAAGCACACAAAGGTCAAAACGGTGAAACTAAAACTTGTTGGATTCACATTTTTTGCTATAAGAATCAGTTTGAGATTCCAAAGAAGCTGTCCTACTTATAGTTACCCTACAGTTGGTCGAAAAAAAAAATCACCCAGGTAAATATTTCTTCTCTTAGAGACTTCATAAGTACTTAGAAGTTGGAACCACTTTAAATATAGTTAAACTGAAATTTTTGTGACGTTGTAGGAGATGAATTACTCATATGAAGGTTAGGTTAGGTTAGGTTGAGGCTGATTCGAAGAAAGCACACAAAGGGCTGGTACCGCAATTTGTGTATTCATATTTTTACTATGATATATGAATCAGTTTGAGATTCTAAAGACTTACTTACCCTACAGGTGGTCGAAGAAAACCCCACCCAGGTGAATATTTCTTTTTTTAGAGACTTAGAAGTTCAAGCACATCTCTCTTCTATTGCTTTTCCACACAGCTCCCTCAGAATTTGATTTGTTCTAAACACAGTCACTTCAGTGACTTCAAAAGATTCTCTAAACTCATATAATCAAAAATTCTTACTTACTTCTGTGTAAAAGTTATCCCGCTCTCTATTTTGGCAAACATATTCAAGCTTCTTGAGTGCGCATTTAAATATCTCGAACACTACCACACACCAAACTTGCTGTCTCAATTTAACAAAGCCACTCATTGAATCTTTTCTGTACTCCCGCCTCCCTCCCTTCCCTGTATACCACTCTACTCTCTGTCACTCTTCTATCTATCAACTCATTTCTATATCTCAGCTAATACTACACCAATCATCATGACCTCATTTAATTTTTATTTATCCAACCAACCCACTCGTCTCTGCTTTACCCTTTTGCCCATCACCAACTCACACCACTTCATAGTCCAGTCCCCTCCACTGTAAATCAACGCCTTTGGTCATTTTCAATTTCAATTTTAACAAAAAAAAGATAGTATATATGTTTGCATCTATATATTTTGTTCATTTAACGCGCTGCACAATCAGCGATTATTGCAACACGTTCAACAAACGCCAGTTGCCAGTGTGTAAGTGTGTTTGCATGTGTGTGGCCACAACTTCATTGCTGTCGATGGCAATTTCAAGTTTCATTACGTCAAGTTGCCCAGGCACGTCCACTGCTTTCACAGTACGTTTACTGTGGCCCCGATCCGTTTGCCGGCCCTCTCTCCTCTTCGCGTTCAGCACTTCACAGCCAATATCAACTTCACATCAGCCGTTGAGTAATTGAACGTTTATTTATTGGCGCCTGGCTGCACGCTGCAATAAGCGGCGGAAAAACGCCGGCCAGCGAGTGCCAGTGTAGGGAAGGAGCAGCGCTCTGGCCACGTTGCATGCCCGCATTGATTGCCAACACCGGCCCTGGGGAGCGGCCAGTCGGGCGTAAAGTGTACATACGAAATTGTTTGAAGTTCTTGGTGCGCCAGCGAGACGTTCAAAAGTTTATTGTGCAAATTTGTGCCACGCGCAATAGTGTGAAATTTTTAGTTTATGCTGCTGGCAAGTTACCTTGGTCAGCATCAATGTAATAAACGTGCTGGTTGCTTGAAGATTGTTTGAAAAGGCCAAAATACAGCAACATTTTGCCAAATATTTAAGTACAATGCTATAAAACCATTAGGCAGTGGTACGCAAAGCTTGGCAAGACTGCTGCGATGCTCACAGCATTGAATTAAATGTTAATGCAAAAGTCTACAAACTCTCCAAAATTGTTGCAGTACGAGGTCTTTTAGCAAGTTATGCAATTATAATAATATTTTATTTTAAGCTTAAATTGCACAGCCTTTTCATATGTTTTCGACCAACATGGAAGTCTACAAACTCTCCAAAACTGTTGCAGCATGTAATTTTTAGAACAAGTCATACAATTATAATTAAATTCTTTTTGAAACCAATATTAAACATTCTTCTTATAAGTTCCTGATCAACAGAAAAGTCTACAAAGTCTCCAAAATTGTTGCAACATGAAGTTGTTTGAACAAAATATACATTTATAATTATATTCTTTTAAAATCAACATTACACGTTCTTCTTATATGTTCTTGGCCAACATGGGACTCTACAAACTCTCCAAAGCTATGGCAGCATACAGTTTATAGAACAAGTCATACAATTATAATTGTATTTTTTAAAACCAACATTACACATGTTTTTCAAATATTTTCGACCAAAATGGAAATCTACAAAGTCTACAAAACGTTTGTAACATGAACATTTTAAAACAAATCATACTATTAAAATTATATTCTTTTGAAAACTGCATTACACGTTCTTTTCATATGTTTTCAACCAACATGGAAGTCTACAAACTCTCCAAAACTGTTGCAGCTCAAGGTTTTCAGAACAAGTCATAGAATTATAATAAATTTTTTTTTTTAATGTGTAATGTAACATCCTTTTCATGTGTCATAAAGTCTACAAACTCTACACAATTTTCTAAGCACAAATTGCTATGCCCAATTTACATTATTGTATATCACTTGTTCATAAAATCGTACTTAAGGCCAGGTTCCTCCAAAAAACACGTTTTTTTAAAAAAATTCTATTTATTGTTAAAAAACAATTTGAAAAGAAATTTTTTTTACAAATAACAGTCCATACATTAAGCTATTAAAAAACAATTTTTTTTTTTTTTTTTATTATGACGGCTCCAAAAACAGCTGCTCAAACTCGTCCGATTTGCTGATGAGTGTCACCATTTCTTAGAAACGAATCATCTAAAAGCAAAAAGCAAAACAGTTTCATATTCTGTATCCAATTGTCTATGGTCGGAACCAAAACGAAACATTTTCACCGAAAAACAAAAAAAATGGTGTACTTTTTAATTTTCGACCCTTTTTTTGCACTTTTGATTGTTAACTTTTTTAAATAACAATGAATATTTTTGGTTGTGGTTCCGACCATAGAGAGACATTTTAAGAGTAGAATTCCGTTTGGTTCATGATGATAAGTGAAATAGTTTTGAAATACGAGTGACACTCAGTTGAAAAAATGTAGTTTCGAGAAAAAGCCGATTAAAGATTCACCGCGGGCGAATTCACCGCTTGAGCGCGCACCGTCCTCCCTTATCTCAACCTACTTCTAGGCAGCGCATACCTTCGGGACTAATTTTATATTATTTCGAAGAGTATTTTCTAGCAATTTATAGAAAAAAAAAAATTTCGATTTTTTGAAAATTGTTTGGAGGAACCTGGCCTTAAATGTTACAAAAAGTACAATTCTAAGGCTAATCAACCATTTTTGCAAACTCTCCAAAGCTGTTAGAAAATCAAATACTTCCCAAAATGCTATTAAGCAATCTTACTAACAACCCTACACCATTCAAATTAAATATTTAAACTAAGAACTCAATGACCCCCATAACACAACCCTTGCGCGCCTGTTTTAAATGCTTCAATAATTTTCAAAATTTTCACAAACAAACTTAACTAAGAGCACAAATTTCGAAGAACCAAATCAGCAACAGCAAAATTTCCATTCAATGTCAGCTACGTGACTGCTGCAGGCGGCATTGTTGCGCTATTGCTCAACACTTTATGGCCAATGTGTGTTGTTGACGCTCCCAAACATATGCTACGTTTTCTGCATAACGAAAAAGCGTCAACAGGCTTTACACAACGTGTATGTGTTTGTTTCGTTCATTTGTTGTTTACTAGCCTTGTTAGGCGTTACAATAGCAACCACAACAACAACAACAAGAACAACAACAAAAGTTTTGACAACAATGTGCAACCACGTGTAAACACGCAATGCCAAAGCAACCCGAATCGATGGAGTGGGTCGAATGAGTTGGCCAATCAGTCGGCCTACCATTAAATTTTTAAATAAACAAAACATTTTTAAACAGTTGTCAACCAGCCACATTGTGTGCGTTCGTCGTCAGTGATTGTTTACCCAGCGCCATGTGTTTGTTTGGTTTTTAACGCAATTAACTGGTAGAAGGGATAATTGTTGTATGGAGTATAGTGAATTTCTTTTTTTCAATTTGTAATGGTTGTGTGAAAGTTAATTGACAAACATTGGTCAGGCAGGTGCTGCTGTTGATTTTTGTTATTTTGTAATTTAAATTTTTGAGAGAGAAATGTATTTCTTAATATTGTTCAGAATTTGTATATCTACTAAAAGAACTGATGGGAGTCATCTGCTTAGTTTAAATGGCAGTTTGTGTTTTCATTTTTAATGTTTCATTTTTAATGTTCACCACAAGCATTCAAATACAAGAAGCTCCTAAGAATATACCACAAAATTTGAGTTCCAGGAAAAGTGGACAAAATTATTTTGCACAAAATTTGGTGGGTAAATTTTTGGGTAATTCTGCAGTTATGTCGCTACTAAGCACAGCAACACGAAATTTCTAATTTAAAAACGCCTTTAAAGCATTTGCAAACAATTGTTTAAATCATTGAGATATTTTCTGCTTACATGCACATTGAGTTCTTGAGCTTCCGCGAGTCTCTCACAGCACTAAAAAAATCCCTTACAACTCAAGCAAACACCATATGCTCACACAGCCAATAAGTCAGTAAACCCACCAATCATTCAGTCAGTCACTGGCTCAGTCAGTCAGTGACTCAATCAGTCAACCTTATAATTGATTTTCTTCACCACACTATCTTAACTTCTTTTCATGTCCTTCTTGACAGAGCAAACATTTATTGCTTCCTCTTCTGGCATTGTGTCTTCTTGCTTGCATTTTTATTGCAGCACTTTTAGCTTTCACACTTTAATCTTAATAAAAAATATTTATGTGGTCATCAGCGCTTGGCCAGTCGGTTTTCTTCTGTTCTCCTGCTTCTAGTCAGTCTTACTTTGCTTTTCTTTAGAGCGAGGTTAATGTCCTGGAAAGTTTGGTGGCAATGTTCTCATGAACAAACTGCACAAACACAAACATGCGGTGATGATTTTACGATTTAATGACGTCAAGCGCGAATCATGTTTCCATTAAAAAAATACTCAAATGAATGCAAGTGAAAACAGAAAGTCGAAGTAATTAAAAAAGATATAAAAAGAGTATAAAGAGAAGAAGAATGCCCAACAAAGTTGAAATGACTCCATTGAGGATTTTTGTAATTATATTGGATATGTTTCTTAGCAAAATCTCTGAAGATAATCTCTTTAAAAGTTTGCTTATTCTTTCTGTTTAAAGAAATGAAAGTGAAAGGAAGCATAGAATGAAATTTTTTTCAAAGAAAAATGTAATAAAAGCTAGAAATGAAACAGAAGAAGTTTGTAGACTTACAAGTAGACTATGTAGTAAAATAAAAATAAATAAATATATATTCGAAAACTTTTCACATCACCCTTGTAAGTGGTTCGTCCATGACATATTTTACACTCGTTTGCCTTCAGAAAGAAGAAGCACAACTCTCAGTACAGATCACTTTTCTGCCATTAGAAAAGCTCATTGCTTAGTTGCATTGATTTTATTTACTTTGGGCCGAGTTATTTATGTGCATTATAGTGCAAATTTTTTCAAAGCATATTTATAGGGGCTTAATAATTTCCAATTGAGTGGCTGAGCGAACGCTTGCATGAATATGCAAAGTTCTGGCGGTAAATAACTATTAGCATTGCATGCATAAGCACTGCTATGACAGTAATGGTTAGCAGCTGTTGCAGTGTTGAACAGCAGAGGCGTCGAAAAAAAAACCTATTGGTGGAGGGAAATGTTGGCAACAACTAGCAAGACAGACATTTTGTGGCGTACTAACAAAGCTGCCACAAGTGGCGAATTTTATGGCATAGTGCGTGTTGTGTGCGCGCCTGTACTGCAAACAAGTTGCAATAAAACAATAAGAAAACCAACAACAACCACAACAACAGCAAAACGCGCAAAACATGGCACCAGCAGGTAGTTTGAAAAAAACAACAACATTTTTCACTTTACTCTACTGAAATGACACGAATAATAAATTCTTTTAACTGTCATTTACTGCATAGCTGACAACAACAACAACAGCAAGAACAGTTGCAAACACCAACAATGGCGACAGCAATATGGCAGCTAACGCGCTCTTCACATTACACAAATTCACACATGTGATGCATTCATCATTCATTATTATGCAACAGTTGTTGGTGTTGTTGTTGTTGTTGTTGTTACTGTCAGCAACAATTCACAACACCAGCCAACCTTAGAAACACTTGCAGCCATTTGCTGACAGCTGGTTGTTAGCTACAACAATACAATAGTTATTGTTGTTATTGTTTTTGTTTTTGTTTATTGTTGTTGTTGTTGGTGTTATTTATATGCGTGTGCATGTTTTTGACGATGGCCATTAAACATTTTCAGCTGGACAAGCAGCAACAACAGCACTGTAAGCTCTTAAGTTCTTACATAAACAATTTATGTATGTATGAGGCTAATATGTACAACAACAACAACAACAACCACATGCGCAAAAATGTAATAAAATCAAATTAAACACAAATATTTGCAATAAATGCGCAATTTTATTGTTGTTGTGCGAATAGCAACTGTGATGCGCTCTTACTCTTTCTCTCTCTCTGTCTCTCTCGCACACACACTCATACACCACCTTTTTTGTAATGTATTTTATTTCAATTATTTAGCGCCCCACACTATGCAACACAATACGACCACAACTTTATGCAATTTGAAAATTATGCAATTTTCGTGTGATTATCTTTTAAGCAGCAAACTTTGTGCATATGTAACATTTAAGCATTGAACTTTGACCTTTGACATAAAGTCAAACTTTTGCTGCTCGATTTTCAAATAACCATTGTCGCTTCTCTCTGACCTTAAGCCACAAACTTTTCTCACATATGGAGATTGAAACTGAAAATTTGCATTTAATTATTGCGCACATAAATTGCAATGCAGACAGAAGTACGAATTTGTGTGTGTCTGTGTATGCATGTGTAAGTGTACACATACGCGCATAAGCCAAATACGTGTGGCTGACGTCAGCGTTACATGGACGCATGTGTGAATGCGCCTAAAAGGCCACCAAAATTTCTGCTGTCGAGTGAAATTTAAAACGGGTATTGAATTCGAACCACAACAACAATGAAAATGTAATTTGGTACAAAAAATACTGAAGCATTGTGTAAGAGAAACAGAAACACAGTGACGACGAGATTGATGTGATTTCACGAAAACCAAAAACAACAAAGTAATAACAATTAAAACAACACTAACAGCAACAATAATAGCATTCGCAATTATGACAAACAACTAAAAGCGTCAACGTCAATTATGACAACATTGACACACTGCAACGATCACAATAACAACAACAATATGAGCAACAACAATCAGTTGTTTCCACAAACAATGGCAACTAGGAATAAAGACAATAAGCAAAGATTTGTCCCCACAAAAAATGGCAACAACAATACAATAAAGAAAATGAGTCTAAAAATAGCACTATCAAACAACAACAACAACTACTATTATAGCAACAACAATGGCAATAACAAATTTCAAACTAACCGAAAGAAGGCACAAAAATTAATACAAATGTTGCTACATAAATACAACTTACAAATAAAAGCAAGAAACACAACACGAACCGCAACAAGAACAACAATGAGAAATCTGTTAATGACCACTGGATGAACAACAAGAACAACAATAATGACAACTTCCGAGAACAATGCGCCCAACAATGGTGAAATTAATGCCAACATGCAACTTTACTAATTATGCAGACACACACAACAATAACAACAACAACAATAACCATAACACACAAACAACAACATATTAATTACAACAACAAGCAACAGCACAATCAGGCCAACACTTGCAACCAGCCCACGTTGCGTTCATGGCTGCTGCTGGCAATGTTGTCATCGCATAACAGCGACTTGCAACAACAACAACAACAACAACAACAACAGCAGCAGCAGCAAAAGCGCGCACTAGAACACTGCTTCACTGTCGCTGAAATGCGCGCCCAGGCCGAATGATGCGCGCTCGTAAAACGTTGCATACTTATGTGGGCCACAAAGCGCAATTATGCGTAAATAATGCGCAATGATGAAATGCGCCAGTGGAAAATGGCGAATGCTGGTAGCGTTCTACCAGCAACAATAACAACAACAAGAACAACAGTTACGTTAATAACAGCAGCAAAAACATGCAGCTATGTGTGCGTGTGTGTGTGTGGGTCACGTGCGTGTATTTTAATTTCGCCAAATATTTAATGAATGCAGCACAGCGACAGCGACGGCGCCAACGAATGCCATATAACAACAACTATTGCGAAATTAATCAGCGTGCTGGCTCTCGTTATTCATTCGCATAAAACCATATGCGGGTCGATTTTGCGCCACAAATAGTTTGGCCGGAATGGCTGCTTGTGTCGTCGGATGAGGGGAACGCAATGCGGATGTGTCAATGAATGCGACTGTAATAAGTCGGTTTTGAATGGTGCGTTGGTCGCTGAAAATGTTGTCTCGCTGCTTTAAATGACGGCATCGTCAACTTTAATTGTTGTCGCATTGAATTGACGAGTTTGAATTGAATTGAAGCGAATATAATTGAATGAAAATCAATGAAATGAAATGGATTCGAATGAATCAAATGGAATTGAACGGAATTGATTTAAATTAAATACATTTAAAGAAATCAAAAGGAATGAAATATGTTGAATTGAGGCAAATCGAATGGAATGAAACTGATTTGAATAAAATGAATTTGAAGGAATCAAAAGGAATATAATTGAATTAACTGAGTTGTTTCAATTTAATGAAAAATATTCAACTAGTTGAATGAGAATTACTTAAATTTAATAAAATGGATCGGAATGAATGGAATACGATTTAAGTTTAATTAAAATAACTTGAATTGAGTGGAACGGAGTTGAATGGATTTGAATTGATTTAAGTTCGACTCAAAAGAAAATCAAATATGTTCAATTAAAGCAAATACAATTGAATGAACAGCATTGAATGAGATGGATTTGAATAAATCAAATGGAATTGACTGGAATTGATTTGAATAAAATAAATTTTAAGCAATCAAACAAATAACATATGTTGAATTGAACAAATAAAATTGAATGAAATTGATTTGATTAAAATAAATTTGATGAAATTTAACTTAAAAATGATTTTAGTTAAATTGATTTCCATGATATGAATTTGAGTTGAATAGAATTGTTTGAATTTAATGACAACTAATTAAATGTAATGAAATGAATCAAATGGAATTGAATGGAATTAATTTGATTTGAATAAACAAAATTTGAAAAATCAAAAAGAATTAATCAAAAAATTAATCAAAAGATTGAAATTGATTTGAATAAAATAAATTTAATGAAATTGATTTTCATTATATGAATTTGAGTTGAACAGAAATGTTTGAATTTAATGACAACTAATTGAATGTTATGCAATGAATTAAATGGAATTTAATGGAATTGATTTGAATAACAAAATTTGAAAAATTCAAAGAGAATTAATCCAAAAATCAATCAAAAGATTAAAATTGATTTGAATAAAATAAATTTGAAGGAATTTAACTTAAAAAGGAATTTAATGAAATTGATTTCTATGGAGTTAAATAGAATTGTTGGAATTTAATGAATACTAATTGAAGTAATTAAAATTAATTGAATTTATGAATTTGCATTTATTTAAATTTAATGAATAAATTGTAATTTTAAACTTAATTGAAATTACTTAAATTTAATGGGGTTGAGCTGTGTGGAACTGAATTCAATTGAATTGAATTCGATTCAATTGAATAAAATGGAAGCCAATTAATGAAATTAATTAAGCTGAAACAAATAGAATTGAATTGAATTGAATTCAATTCAATTCAATTAAATCGAATAAAATGGAAGCCAATTAATAAAATTTACTAAGCTGAAGCAAATAGAATTGCATAAATTTCAATTGAATGAACCAATGAATTTTATTAATTGAATGGATTTAAATTGAATGAGCCAAATCGATTTGAGTGAAATTAATTTGAAATGGACTTGAATTTAATGGAATTGTTTGAATTTAATGAAAACTACCTGAATTTGATTAAATGGAACTGATTGGAAACATATTTATTAGACTCTACAAAAATGTTCTCATATATTTCACTTCACTCTCTAACCACTAACTTCACTGATATGTAAATTTTCATGTGGAAAAACAAACAGAAAGCTAAAAAACATTTTCATAACACAAATTATTTGCCATTAATGTTTCATGCAAACTTTTTGCAAATTTTAACTTTATGTCTTCATTTGTTTGTATGAACTCGTATTCGTAGAAACCTGTACCGCACTGACTGTGTGGTCAGTGGAGATTCAAAGTTGGCCACTAACAAGTAAAGTGAAATGTTGGCGCGAAAACAGTGGCAAGGAAAGGCAATATTTGTCCAGGTCAGTGCGCAGCTGTGCGTATAACAAACTGCGTTTTATAAGGGCGCCAGTCTGTATGTATGTGTGAGTGTGTATGGCAAATGATAAATGAGCTGTTTGCAAGATTGCTTGCTCAACTACACACCTATTGTTGTTATTGTTGTATCTCAGATATATGTGTGTGTGCCGACACACCATAAAGCAAACACATTTAGCTGCGGTGCCATTTAGTCTACGTGGTCCGTTGACCGCGAACAAGCGCAACATGCGACGTACGAACACAAGAGGCGACGCTGCCTTTGCATATGACAGCACACTCAAACAAATGCACAAACACACGCAAATATGCGTGTGTGTGTGAGGTGTCTGTGTGTGTAAACACAGTGATTGCATGTTGACGCTTTATGGCACCAAAGAATAACGCTGGCAAAAAATGCTAAAGCAACAATGACAGCAACAAAAAATTACACAAAAAATAAAAATATTACCAACACACACATAAAGTACAAAAAAACATTTTTTTAAATACTTCTAAACTTGTTTGCTCTTCTTAGTGCAGTTGATGAAAAAAAAAGAAAAACATATGAAATCGTTGCATACTTCACGGTCGGTGCTGTTAGCAGGGAATGCAGACACACTTGAGCTGTGTTTGTGTGTGCGTTAGTAATATCATTTATTGCCAATATTGTAAATATGTGTGTATGCGTGAGTGTAGGTGCAAGTGAGTTGGCTGCTCTATGCTGCTGTGCAGCTGCTAAATATGCAACACTTTCAACAACACTCTCCCACACAGCATTGGTCCGACAGCCAAAGCACACTGTGTCGACACTGTGCTGACAGTCATAGTCGTTGTTGTTGTTGTTGGCATTGTTGTTGTTGTTATTGCTTTTATGGTGCCATCAAATTATTAAGCTTGATTTCATATTCATGGTCGCGCACGAGCAGCAACCATGTGCGTTGGTTTTGTTGCACTTTCCAACATAATTTTCACGCTGAGTGTACATGCAACGTAATGATGATTTCATGCCACTACGATTAGCACTACTGCAGTTATTTTGTCAGTAGCTACTTTTTCCTGGTGCACTTGCAAAATTAAAAACGGATCTAGCTACCGAAACTACTTTCAACAATTTTTACTACTAACTTCTTGCTACCTGACAATTTTTGCCATTTTGTCCCCTTAATCAAATGGTAATCCTTTTATTTCACATTTTCCTTTTCACACCTTTCAACTCACAGCACAACTTGCGCCCCAATTTCTCCCTTTAGCTTCCAAGTTGCGCATTTTGCTGCTCGCGTTTTTAGCTAACGCGCGCCAGCAGCTGCAAGAAACGCATCTGATGCGCTTACAACGAAGCTGTTGATGTTGTTTTGATAGTGGCAGCTCTAGCAACAACTAAACTATGCTCGTTCGCCTTTTCCGTTTGGCTGCATGTTGTTTTTTTTAACTCTCCACCCACGCGATGCTTTCAATTTTGCATACAAATCACCTCGTTACTGGCTACATAACGAACCGATTTAGCGGCAACACCAATGTTGCTACAATTTTCCTACATATTTAAATATTTTAGAGCATATTTTTGGGCGCGGTGCACTTTTTATGTAAAATGCTATTTTCAGCCAGTTTGACTGGAAATATGCTCAAGTAATGACAATTTTATTGTTTTTGCAGCCACTGTTGCTGTTGTTGTTGTTGTTGAGTTTTTGGTATCATTGTCAGGGTTGAAATATAATGTAAATTATTCTTACAACATTATCTAATGTTTGAATAAGTATGTCAAATTCTTCAAAAATTATTTTGAACATAAAATTGCTTAAAAATGTTCAATGTGGTTTTCTATCTCTTCTTACTCTTCTTACTTATTGAAGAGTTTGGAAAAATTTCAATTGCCATGATTCATTTAATCAAATTTTAGAGCAGTTATTGCAAGGAATTCGAAATTAAAAAGGAGGAGCTTAATTTAGATTATGAAACGTGCTTCAAAGATAGTAATAAGAAATTAGAGTTTTAAGTCAATTTATGATTCAAACTAGTTTGACGTCTGTGTCGGTGTCAGTGTCAGAAGTGGGATTGTGCTATTTAGTAAATAAAGAAAAAAAATTTAATAAAATTATAAAAAGTCAGTCTTGGTTTAGACAAGTGAAGGTGCCACACGGAGTAATTAAGTGTAAAGACAGTAAAGTGTGAAATTTGTGAAATAAAGTGATTGTTAGTTTTTTATTGACTGCGTTTGAGAAATTGAGTATGTTTTTATTTATATTGCGCAATCCAGAGAGACGTACTAGCCCACCAGAACTAGTATTCGTAACATTTGTTAACTTCTAAAAAATGTGCGTCAAAGTTCATTCTGGTCACATTAAATCATTTCACTAAGAATGTATAGCTTCAAATTTTTGATTCAAAATGCTTTGTCCTCTTGAAGAAGCTAAAAAGAATCGTTAGCTATTGAGAAAAGTGCACCCAAGTTTATTCTGGACCCATTTAATCTCTTTACTAAGGAAATATAGTTCTAAATTTAAAGAACTTTGACTTACTTACTTTGACTTTTTGATGAAGTTGAGAAGAATCGTTAACTCTTGAAACTCTTCTGACTCTACTAAACCTTTTCACAAAGAAAGTATGACTTGAATTTATAATTCAAACTACTTTGACTGCTTGATTAAGTTTATTTCAGACCCATTAAATCTCTTTACTAAGAAAATATAGTTCTAAATTTAAAGGGCAAACTACTATGAGTTTTTGATGAAGTTGAGAAGAATCATTCACTCTTGAAAATGTGCGCCAAAGTTTGTTCTGACTCCAATAAATCTTTTCACAAAAAAAGTATAGTTTCAAATTTATGATTTAAACCACTTTAACCTCTTGAAAAAGCTAAATAGAATTGTTACCTTCAAAGGATATATAATGCTTCACTCATTTTATAAAAACAACGACATGCTTTATGGGCTTAATGTCCTGGAGAAATAATCAAAGACATGGGTTCAAAGTAAGTACTCAGTGATGCTTATTTCGTTTCCTCTTTGGCACCATTCGAAATATTTCTGTAATTTCTGATTTGATTTATGTCATTCAGTGCTACAACTAACCACTTGTGTGAAAATTACCCTAAAATTATGCCATGAAAATACTGTTCTACAATCAACTATGATTACTGAAATATTTTCATACTTTATGTAAAACATACACATCTTTTTGTGGCATACTTTTAGGCTGTTTTTTTTAATACAAACCAAATTACTGCAACTATTTCAGCAGCTTCGGGCAAAAGTTGGGCGCATTTTGATTTGCACAATATTCTCATAAAATCGGCACATTAGCGCGCTGATTTATGGGCAAAGTTTTCACACAGAAAAACGCCCATAAAAGGCTGCCCACAGCCATGACGCCTACAATAATGCAAACAAATTAATATGGCCAACAAAAGCCGCACATAATTGATTATGAAATCAGTAGCAAAACAAAAACAACTTTCGCTTACTTTCACACACCCACGCAATGCTTTCATACACACACACACGCACACAAATGTCTCCCATCAATGAACATTGAAGAGCAACAAACATTAGAGAAACTATTATGGGACAGCACTGGGAATTACAACAAAATTGGTTGCTTGTTTGTTGTTTTTGTTGTTGTTGGTATGGTTAGAGACACAGATAAATATTTAACAACGGCATTTAAGCGTTGAGTGTGAGGCGCACCCAAACTATTTTCATTTACATTACAAATGGAATTTCTGTGAACAAAACCACAGCATGGAACATGAAGAAACAAGGAATGTGAGCACCAAAAAATATCAAATCACGGTATAAATAAAACATATCAAAAACTATACAACAACAAAACGAACGAACGACGACAATGCGCCAAGAGCAGAAACACACAATGACAATGGGAACATTTGTCACAGTAACAAACAATGTTGCCATTTGCGATTAAATGCGGACACAATGGTCGAGCGAGCAGGCAATGGAATTGAAGTGACAAAAGCCGAGAACGAAAAGAAGCAACTTGGTGAGAGTTGAGCGGCAGCGACGATAGCGACCGCCAGCATGCAATGAGATTAGACAATGACCGACACAATGTTTGCCATATAGTGACAGAAATTTAAACACAACATTTAATGTGTGGCAAAAAAGCAGACAGCAAGAAAACCAAGAGTCGAGGCAAGGATTCAGTTATGAAGCAATGACTATAAAAATTGTTTTAAGTCAGATATAACAATTTTCTTTTCCTAGTAATGACTGGGTATTAGTAAATATAGAATATTAAGGGGCCAATAGTAGTATGCTTGTAGAGCCTTTAGGGTCGCTTGACTGTCGGACAGTTTTCCTGCGTGAGCAATCTCTGAAGGATGGCATAGATTTCGGTCTAGAAGATGGTACTTTACTTCCCATAGAAAAAGATTAAGCCGTGTCTAAATAATTTATGCTAAACTATAGAAATGATTGTTTTTATTTGTTCCATTATATATTTTGAAAAGCTGTAGTGAGGTGCAATAATGCAGAACACCTTCAAGACTACAAAAGACATAAGGACAGAAGTGGCTCAATTAATTTGCCCAGTGATTCTGCTTCAAGTGATCCTAAAGCCTGTATGCCAAGACTTCTTTCATATGCATTACAAACTCTAAATACCAATTCTTCAGTACAGATTAGAAAACAATGGGGGAGAAACTAAAAACTATTAGAAATGAGAGAGTTTCGACACACGTTCGAAAGCTATCTCCAAGCGGTTAATTTTTGGATTTATCCTGTGATTTAGGTAGGTATGGTATGGTAGGTACATAGGTAGGTAGGTAGGATATGCTTTTTCATACCAACCAAAGCCGCGGTTGCCAAATGAATCAAAAGTGGGCCTGTTTATTTGACTAATTTTGTGAAATTCAGGCCTTTTTTATACCAAAGTGAAATAGACTATCTTTTTGAGGTCAATCGTTTCAAATTTCGGTATAAAAGTATTGTTTAGTTTTTGTGTTAACCAAACCACAGTGACGAAAGGATAGAATAGAGAGTAGACAGTAATAGTAGAATAGATAGATAGTATATACAATAAAATTAAAAGGTTCAGAAACCAAGGTTCATCGATTGATTAGTTGATTTTAGGTTAGGTTAGGTTATGGTGGCTTCCTCTACTAGACACACTCGGAGTTCCGAAAGGCCCATTGTGATACCACATAGTTTACCCGTTTTTTTAAATGTGTATGCAACACTGTCTTTTCCAACATATGTAACAGCACACATTTCAAGCGGATGGGGAAAGGAAGGTGAGGGACCTACAATTTAACGCCGAATCCGAACGGCGATTGGCAGTTTTTCTTTCACACTTGTGCGATTCTTCTAATTATCATCTGCTTCATGTGGATAGCGATAGAAGTATAGTAGATGAGCGTTTTACCAGCCCGAGCCAGGAATCGAAGCTGGGGCCTTCGGTATGAGAAGCCAGCGCGCTACCGAATGGATTATCGAGGCCGGCCATCTACATTAAGGGGGGAGTACACTTTGATTTTTCAAAAAAATGTATTTTTTTTTTTTTTGGCTTAAAATGTTCCTTGGGATGTATACTTTAATTTAGAAAAGACTCCAAGTCCGCCAGAATATTCCTTACCGCTTTACGAAGCGATTTCCTAAAACATGTACCGGCGCGCTGAGAGAGCATTTTAGCGCGCTCGGAAAAATGAAATTTTATCTTTAAACGCGTTTATCTCGAAACGGGGCTTTTCAAACTGGCGTGGGAAATAACTCTAACCAGTTATTATTAAATTTGGATATCGCCTAGGTTTTCTTGTTTAGAATTAAATTCTGCTTAGAAATACGTATCCACATTTTCGATTTTGTCAAAAATGGATTTTTAATCCACGATTTTGTAAGCATTTTTAGGGTTAAAAAATGGACTTTTTTTCCTAAGGCCACAACTTTTGAAAACAATTAATTTAAAAAAAAATCGGAATACGTATTTCTAACCCGAATTTCATTACTTATCAGGATTTTGTTCGATTTATGTTCCAGGATCACATGGGAAGGAGTATTTTCTCACGCCGTTTTCCGACTTCCGCGCGAGGACGCCCGCGCGACCTGGTGCACCGGCCACGGGGGGACGCCAATCGAGTTCAAAAAAATACAAATTGTAGTTCGAAGGATGAGTAATAAATGGGTTATAACATATTTGCCCTCCCTGAGTGTTTTATTGCTTAAAAAAATTAACGAAAATGCCTTACTTTTTGGACGTTCAAAGTGTACTCCCCCCTTAATACAAGAACATTTGCCAAGAAAAGTACAATATTGAATAAATATTTTTGTAGTTGTAAAATTTCTCAAATGTTTTTATAATTTTCAAATACATATTTCTAACATTTTGAAATATTTCCAAAACTTTAAAATATTTGTAAAATTTTCAAACATATTTTAATTTTTCAACTTAGTTTTATTTTTAAAATGAAATATTATTTTAAATTATTAAAAATAAAAATCATAATTTTCAAACATTTTCAAATACTTTTACAACTTTCAAATATTTGTAAAATATATTAAAATTTTTACATTTTTCATTTTTTTTTTTAAAACTTCAAAAAATTATTTTAAAATTATTAAAAATTAAATTGTCATTTTCAAAAATTTTTAACATTTTTAAATATTTTCAAAACTTTCAAATATTTGTAAAATTTAAAAATTAAATTCATAATTTTCAAACATTTTGAACATTTTCAAATACTTTCAAAACTTTCAAATATTTGTAAAATTTATTAAAAATTTTCAATTTTCCATTTTTGTTTATTTCGAAAACTTCAACATATTATTTAAAATTATTAAAAATTAAATTCATCATTTTCAAATATTTTTTATATTTTTTAAATTTTTTCAAAACTTTCAAATATTTTTAAATTTTAAAAATTAAATTCATAATTTTCAAATATTTTTTGCATTTGCAAATACCTTCAAGACTTTCAAATATTTTTTAAATTTATTAAAACTTTTAAAATTTTCATTTTTTTTTAGTTTCTAAAATTTCAACATATTATTTTAAATTATTAAAAATTAAATTCATCATTTTCAAAAATTTTTTATTTTCCAAATATTTTCAAAACTTTTAAAATTTTTAAAATTTTCACATATTCTTGAGTTTTTTTAAGTTTTAATAGTAAGTATATTATTTAAAATTATTGAAAATTCATCATTATATATTTTAAAGATTCCAAAAAAAATTTCAACTTCAAAATTATGCGGAAAACTGCAAATATGCCTAAAAATAGAAACCATTGCAAATGAGAACTTAAATAGCATAACGGAAATTCCACAAAAAGCCAAATACCATTACCAATGAAAAGTCAAACTAATGCAAAAGAAAATCAAGAGAAATGATACCAAGATTAGTACAGACAGCTGAAAATACTTGAATACTTAGCAAACAAACAACAACAACATGAAGACACAAACATAAGGAAAACGCGCTCAATGTCCTAAAGAATATGAAGCGGAAAAATGATAAATGATTTAACTTTTGATTACCTACATACCCATACACACACATATACATCTTATTTTATACATACTCTCAGTGTTACCATATTTCAAAGTTGCCAAAAGCGCGTTGCACAACGTTTCTGTGCTGCCGCTCGCTTCAACTCTCCCACAAACACGCCTACGTTGCAAAACACTTAACGGCCAACAGCTAATATTACCAACAAAAGCGTTCGGGTGTCTGGTGCAGGCTTTGCGGATACATTTACAAATTTTATTATATTTTTTTTATGCATTTTCAAGGCATTTTCCGCACTGGCCGCCCCAACCAAAGACAAGCAAAGCGCCTAATGTGCGGTCTAAGGTTACGCAAGAATAAAGCAAAAAGCAATAAAGCAAAGAAAATAAATAAAATGAATGGAAATGGGCGCAACGTAAAACAGCAGTGAAGATTTTTTTTAGCTTTACTGGAAGCTGCGCAATGGTGCGAGGTAACAAAAAATAAAACTTAATGTTTTTAAAATTGCCATAAAAAACGGCCCCAGAATAAAGTGAAGATAAAGCTCTGCCTTTCACGCGGCTCTTATATCGATAACGAGTTTTTCATGTGTGTTTGTGTGTGTGTGTGTCGATTAGATTGCACTCACACAGTGTAATGTGGCGATTCGCGCAATTTCAGCAAACATGTGATGCTAAAATTTATTGTTTAAGCAAAAAACTTATCACCAATTGCCCATCGTTCTCGCTTACTCACTCACTCTCTGTTTATTCTACTCCATTAGGGCCACTATTGACATTAGTACTGCCCAGTGCTGTTACACATACACACAGATATTCACACTCACACACACAACGCAGCATAATGATGCGCCTGGACCATACAACAATCAGCACTGGCTTCCACTGCTCAAAGTTTGCTGGTTAAAAATGTGCCTGTACCTCTCACCGCCCCCCCCCCCCCACGACGCCCATTCATCTCTTACAATCTTTAGCACTCGTCAGCGTGATTGAGCGTTTAGCGTTCTTATCATGACGCAATCAAATCGCTTTTAATATGTCATTGACATAAACAAATTTTGACAGTTTGTGCTTTTCGCTGTGTGCTGTTGTTGTTGTTATTGATGTTGTTAGTCGTGCCGCATTTGATGTTGTTGGCTTGGCTTTTAAGCGCGTATTTGTATGTGTGTGTGTGTGTGTGTTGTATATTAGCGCAGCTCATGCAATCTTCGATAATGACTGTCATGTATTATATATGTTTGCATTAAAGATTTGGATGCTCGTGTGTGCATATGTGTGTATGTGTGTGTGTTAATGGCTTTTTTGTTAACGTTCGCCATAATATTCCAATCAAGCTTTATATATTTATTAATGCCGTTGCTGGGTTATAATAACAATTTTGCCGTCTTGTTCTAATTTTGCAAGTTCTTGTTCAAGTTTGCCTCATTTACTTGTACATTTTGCTTTGTTTTGTCTGTTTTGGGCTAAAGAATGAGTAAGTTGTTTTATTGTGTCGTTGACTTTTTATTGAAAAAACAAGCAACGTAATTGTGGTAACAAATTATCATTTAATAGTGTTAGAAGAGCACTGGAGAAATCAATTTTGCAATGTGGGTCAGTGTGCTAGTTTAAAGCAACATACTTTTAGGCGGTAAGAGCCAATGTAATGCTTAATTGTGTGGAATGAGCAGAAGATAAGCAATGCTTGCAAAGAATGGTTTGTGGAAATGATAACAGCAGATATTAAGTACACTTTAAGGGGAGATTTCTTCAAGAAATTTGAATAAAACTGAATTACATAAGCAGTGAATTAGTAAATAAGATAAGTTCTGACGGAATTTTCGGGAATAGAAGATTATTTATTTTTAATATTGGTGATATTATTCAACAAATCAATCAAATTTAAACTTGAGTTACATAACCTGGGAACCCATGCGGGTTGTGTACAGAACAAATTAAGTGTCCATCAAACGAAATACGAAGAAAACACAATTCTCTGACATATTCTATTTAATATTTGTTAATAACAAAAACCATGAACAAGTGTACAGAAATATTTTCTATAACCTTCACTTTCTTTCTATGAACCTCAGCTATTCTAGAGAATGCTCTCAATCCCGGTAAATCCAGTAGGAACTGCGTCTGGGTGTAGGTCTGGTTCCTTGCACAGTAAAACAAATTTCCAATGATTTCTTCAGAAGTTATTTGTACGAAGAAGATAAAAAATGTTAACCCATCTTCAATGTTCTTGTTCTGCACTTTCTAAAAAATTGTACAGAAATATTTCCTATTCTCTAGAACTGCTCTCACTACAAAAAGATCAAGCAGAGAGCTATGATTGGTAGTTAGGGGCCACTAACTGATAGTTACGGATGAAAAAACTGACTATATTCCAATGGTTTCTGCAGGAACTGTACAAGTATGTACAGGAATGAGAAAGAAAAGATAGACAATTTCATCTTCTGTGTCATATTTCAATGAAAGAGAAAAACAGTGCTCTGTCTTTTATGAACTTGTTCTGAAGTCTCCAGCAGCATTAAGTAACTTCTTCTTCAGCAACCTGAACGGATCCAATCGTTAAGACTTTTCACGGTCCATTTAACTTTGTTAGAAGCTCAAATTGGTTCTGTGAGTAAGGAAATCTGAGTTCATTCTATCTGAATTGGGCTTCTAAGGCCTAAGTAAGCTTCCCTTGGAACAGTCACACCTATGTACCGAACTAATTTTTGATCCTTCTACACTTTACAAAATCGTTCATGTTTTCTGCACTAAGATCTTTCACAGATATTTCTTTCCGTACATATCTTTCCAGACATAGACTGACAGCACTTTTTTAAGTACAGATCTAGTAATATCCGTAAGTTGATGGGTACATTGTCGCAATAAGATATTGAAGGTTCTTTGCTTAGAATGTCTACGCAACTACAGGTTCAAACCGCCATTTTCGCTGCATCAATCGGCCGCTTATTCATTCTACTACTAAACTACTTAGTCTAATTGCTTGAATTGATCCTTTAGAGAGGTTTCTGTAACCCCATTTCTGATTTTCTGAACCGCTAATTCAATCTAAAATTACTTAGTCTCATTGGTTCGTGTCACTTTAGAGAGGTTTCTGTGACCCCATCTTCGTTACCCTGAACCACTGATTCAATCTAAGATTAGCATACTTAGTCTAATTGGTCTAAGTGTTTTCTAAGAGGATTTCTGTGACTCCATTTCTGCTTTCTTGAACCGTTTATTCATTCTACGACTAGCATACTTAGTCTAATTGGTTCATGTGCCACTTAAGAAAGGTTTTAATGGCCCCATCTCCGTTGCCCTGAACCACTGATTCAATCTAAGATTAGGATACTTAATCTTATTGGTTCAAGTGACCCTTTAGAGAGGTTTTTGTGACCCCATTTTCGTTGCCCTGAACCACTGATTCAATCTAAGATTAGCAAACTTAGACTAATTGGTCTAAATGTCTTCTTAGAGAGGTTTTGTGACTCCATTTCTGCTTCCCTGAACCGCTTAATCAATCTACTACTAAACTATTTAGCTTAATTACTTGAAGTGACCCTTTAGAGAGGTTTTAGTGACCCCATCTTCGTTGCCCTAAACCACTGATTCAATCTAAGATTAGAATACTTAGTCTAATTGGTCTAAGTGTTTTCTTAGAGAGGTTTCTGTGACTCCATTTCTGCTTTCCTGAATCACTAAATCAATCTACTACTAAACTATTTAGCTTGACTGCTTGAAGTGACCTTTTAAAGAGGTTTTTGTGACCCTATCTCTATTTTCCTGAACCGCTAACTCAATCTATGACTAGCATACATAGCCTGACTGATTCAAGTTTCTCTTTAGAGAGGTTTCTGTGACCCCATCTTCGTTTTCCTAAGTCACTAATTCAATCTAAAAGTACATTAACCCTTTCGGGACTACTGGAATAATACGTTCCAGCAAGTTTTTAATGCCCCTCTAAACAATTATTCAAATCTTACAATCCACGCAAAATATTTTTTCGATTTCGGTGTTCCCGCATAAACGGATGATTTCAGAATTTGTTAACATCTTATATAATTTTCTAACCCCAACATTCATGGCATGAGAATATTTCTACTGAGAGTATTTTGGATTTCAAAAATAAACTCCGTCCCGAAAGGGTTAAATCATTTGATACGCGTAGCCACTGAATTTATCCGATCAACATGAAACTAAAAACCGACTAACAAAATTGCAAAAGCTAGAAAATTCTGCCTAAAACTATGCCATGAAAAATCTGCATTTTCATATTTCAAGCCACAACTTTTCGGCAATAAGCACAACTGTCGTATATTTCGCCACACATTAGTCTAATCGGACGTGCTGACAGCATTTCGCCGTCATTCGTCACAACGCAAAAAATATTAATAAATTTCATAGTGCACAAAATATGGCATACTTTCGGGCGCCACCATTGCTGACAGCTACCGAATATGACAGCAGACATTTCACTGGTAGACGCTGTGTCTGCACATTCGCCGCTGGGCGAAATTATAAGCGCACAATTGTTGCATATTTGTGACAGCTTGTTATTTAATTAAAAATGGCATGCAATTTCATTAAAACATTTTTTGCAATGCATCTGTTCTGTTGACCTCTCGGCTGTCATGCCAAATGCCATGCCAAAGTATGCCAATGTGCCAAGCGAATCCACTTGAAATTATTTGTCAACATTACACCAGCTGACATTTTAGTTGTCATTAGTCAGGAACGCTTAAAATTGACACCCACTATTTATCATGCACACACCAGGCGAATGCCGTCGAACACGGACCCATGTCGAGTGTGCTGTCGGAGGTACACAATTTGCACACCAAAAGTGTACATCTTATAAAATTCACAGCCACTGACACCGGCACTCACTCAGTCATTCACTTGGCCACACTCGAGTGCACGGCGACTACGAACGAACGGCATTGGTCGATGGCAAACTGCAGCAGTGGCGCAACACTGCCAACACTGATCGCACTACTTGCACAACTCAGTTGCTGGGACACAATGCAATTTAGAGACTTCAATAGTATCACTTCGGCCGCGGCGCGCCGAGATTGGCTTTAAATTGAAGGCCTTGAATGAGTGCCAAATGTGGCATTAAATGCTTCGCGAAAAATCCACTTGAAGAAAATCGCTTGCAAATCGTCTACAGATATTAAAATAAAAAGCACTGGATTTATTTTTGGCTGTAATGCGCCTGAAAATATGCTACGCAGTTGCGCCCATGTGTCAGGCACAGTGCTGCTGTGTGCAATTTATGAGGGCGAACGGCTGCTGTCGGCTCTGCAGCGGTCATTAGGGCCGACGGCTGGCTGCTTTTGACAATTGTGTGACCTTTACACATAATCACAGCAGCAACAACAACAACAGAACAGTGGCACTACTAATTGCTCTCAGGCTGACTGTGTGCTCACCAGTGGTTTGGTTGTTGTCTTATGGCATTGTTCCAAATAAAATTAACATTATTATGATTTAGTTGTAATGTTATGGTTGTTGTTGGGTTTAAATGAATTTGGCTATTTATGGCAGGTGCGACTCATTAGGGTTAAAATGTTGGGTTCAACTGTTAATATAGACAGTAGAAAGAGATACAGGGTCAAGGGTCAGCGGTCAAAGAGTGAGAGAAAAAAACGCAAAAACTGAACGGGTGACTACTTTGACATCTTTGTGACATCTTTTAATAAAAGCTTTCAATTTCAATGCAAAATTACTAAACGTTTTGTTGACAATATTTAAATTAATTAATATTCGCCTTAATAATGTTAAACATAAATTTAGCAAAAGTTATTTTTAATGCCATCATATTTTAACAGCTTAACGCATTGTCTGTCATGCAGTTCTTGTTATAACGGCTTATTATAACTAAATGTTGTATATTGTGTTGTACATATACAAATTTTTTTGTAAATTTAATCAAAACTAGTGTAAAAAAGAAGCAGTATTTCCCTACAAAAATTATCCATTAACCCCTCAATCCTCATATATATATATATATTTTAAGACTCTAAACTACACATTAAGCTTCAGTAAAATTGCATATTTACAGGCGCTTACTAAAAAAACTTTAGGTACTAAAATATAAAAAAATATATAAATACGTAGCAAACAAATACAAAATTCGTTACGAAATACTTTGCTTATATATACCAAATTAAAGCTCAGTGCATACTTTCAGGCGTTCAACTAAATTTATTAGATTTCCTTTAAATTTTTCGTTGACACTTTATGTTTTGTTTAAATCATAAAATTAATGTCTATTTAGGTTAGGTTAGGTAAGCTGGCAGCCTAACTGGGCTTTGTTTTGGTACTAAAATATTAGAAATAAAAATTTATGTGTAGAAGAAAGTGATTGAAGTGAAATTAATATGCAGTGTAGATCTTTGAATGCTTTTTTACCAGAAGTCACTTATATAAATTTAGCTCTTACGGTTTCCAGGATATTCAAGGACAAACATTTAGTTGGTGTTCTTTATGTCCTTTTACATAAAATTTTTCAAAAAAGGATATGGTTTCTTTGACTTCATATCATTAGCTTTCATTTGACGTAAAGATTATCCCTTCCTGACATTTGAGTCAAAAAATATGATGTTTTAAAAGTTTCAGTAAGGGGCACTAAGCCGCCATCTTTATATTATATAAAAAAAAAATTATATCATTATAAAAAAAAACCGAAAATCTCGGAAAAAATCCCTTGGTACTTTTTTACCTACTGAGGTCCTCTATCGAACGAGATATGTTTGACATTGTCCCTCGAAATTTTTATTGAATTTGTTGCACTGTGTAATTTAGTGAATTTTCTTGCAACTATAAATTTTCTTGCGATAAACTTAAAGATTTATTACAGAAGTTTTTAATTGCAGCTTTATTTTGTATGAGCTTAAAAATCTAAAAATCTTAGGTTAGGTTGGGTAGGTAAGCTGACTTATAAGCTTGGCTTGGTTTAGGTACTAAAATATTGTAACGATGACTCTGTTGCTCCGCTATGTGTGAATGCTTTTACGAGCATACTTTTAGGCACGCACTTTAGAGTACGGCAAACTTGCTATAATTCCGATATTGCAAGGATGGTTCGCGATGGTAATGGGCTGTGCGAGAATGGTCGAGCATTGTCCTATTGGAATGTGCAAGAACAGTCGGCGCGATAACCAGACAGGTATAGAAAGGCAGTAGTATCCAGCGCAGAGACGAGTCTGATTTGAGCAAACAAAGGGGAAACATGCAATAGTAGTAGTGTAGAGATAACCAAAGTGTAGATTTGTAAATAAAGTGATTGCTGGTTTTAGAATGCGGTTTGCGTTGAGCAATTGAAGTGGTTTTATTTTCAAGCACAATCCAGATACGAACTAAGAGAAGTCATTTTCGTAACAATATTAAAAGAAAACATGAAAAATATAGAATAAGAAAAGTTTTTTAATACTAAAAAACTGCTTAAAAATACCAAATTAAATTTTTTTAAACACTTTCACGCGTTCAGCAAAAAGTTATTTCCGATTTTTTTATTGAGACTTTATTTTTTATGAGCTTAAAAATTTATATCTGGTTAGGTTAGGTTAGCTGACCAGCTTGGCTTGGTTTATTTAGGCACTAACTTAAAAAATAATAAAAACCTAAAAAAAATATGTAGACAAAAATATATACGAAAAGACTGGTTGAAAATACAAAATTAAATGTTAGTGCTTACTTTCAGGCGTTTAATTTAGAAATTTTTCATTACGGCTTTATTTGTGAGCTTTAAAATCTAAGAATTAAAACCTAAAAATTAAAATAGAAATTCTTTTAAATTTTTTTATGCATACTTTTAGGCGTTTAATTGAATTTATTGTATTTATCTTAGAAGTTTTTCAGTGCGGCTTTTTTTGTGAGCTTTAAAATCTAAGAATTAAAATCTAAAAATTAAAATAAAAATTCAATTAAATTTTCTTGTGCATACTTGTAGGCGTTTAATTGAATTTAATAAATTTATTTTAGAAATTTTTCAGTGCAGCTTTATTTGTGAGCTTTAAAATTAAGACCAGGTTCCACATTCGTATTTGTACTAAAAAAAATGTTATTCATTTTTGCCGAAATTACCATATTTCAGTAATTTGTAAAAAATTGTAAACATTCCAATAAACCTAAAACTTAATTTAGTTTATTTATTTATTTATTTATTATAAGTCTACAGTACAAATTTAAAACCCAAAACTTGTTTTCCAATTAAAAATCGTTATCTAAAATTGAAAAAATCTAAAAATCTAAAATATTAAAAATTCCATTTACCTGTCTTTATGCAATTTTACTGAACTACAAATATTTATTACAATTTATTAAAAAACACTAAATTATAAATAGTCAATTTTTTGGCCAATGTTTCTAGATACATGTGACACATTAGATTAGCAATTAATAGGTCAGCAGCTACAACAACCACTTACGGTAGACACAAACCGAGCTGTCCGTGTACGAGCGCACGCACAAAAACGTGTAGCAACCATTAGAGATGCAACCAACCAATTTATTTGCTATTCGACTACGTTCCCGAACCAACATTCAATTCGATTAAGCTTTTACACCTTTCGAATTCGATTTTCCAAAGCCACTGCTAGGCACTTGTGCTAGAGCTACCTGCAAAATACCAAAATTGTATGGCAATTTTGAACAAATTTTTAACTTTCTTGAAGCACAAATTTCCAAACAATTTTGCAGCCTTAAATTCGTTACAAAACTTCACTTTCCCCTACCTCTTTTTCCTCGCTTATAAAATCAGAGCAAACGCAATTAAGAAACTAAATTCAAAGTAGCGCCAACACACGCTTGGCTTGTCAGTTTCTAGCAAATTTACTGTAAATACAAGTCAGCAAAAGCCCTCCCACCACCCCTCGCCAGATTCCCGCTAGGCGTTCAATACCCTCAAGAAGTTCCCATAAAATCCCGCTCCAAGCAATTTTTTGCATAATTCAAAGTTAACAAAAACGTATCCACACTGTCCCGTTCCCAATCTAACTTGCAAAACCCACACAAACTCAAAGGTGCAAAAACAATTCACAAATCATTAGCAAACAAAAGAAGCAAAACTAAATCACAAATTCACACATACACTCACACCAACACACATGCATATCGAAATCAAAATCAAAAGTTTGGCCGTGGCGTGGTAAATATGAACGTAGTGAAAAATTGTTTTCATTAAATTTTTAACAGTTAAGTAGTTAGTGGCAACTATTTTTAATTAGCGCCCACAAAAAACAAAATCAATAAACTTCTATCTCTCTCTCTCTCTTTCGAACGAAATTTCAAATAAGCCTGAACTTTTCCCCACTGAACTTCTACAAATTGAATGAACGTCAAAAATTTGCTACAATTGGCAACTGTAAATATGCGCTGCAACTTTTCAAACACTATAGCTGGCTCTGTTACTCCAACTAGTGCGCTCCTGCTTTTGCTTGTTTTCTATGCTTCTATGCTAAATATGGCACCACTACCCATACCTCTCTCTCTCTCTTCCCCCTCTCTCCCTCTCTTTGACTTTTCCCAATTTTATTAGCGTCTGCTACTACAACTTTCAACTATTGTCTCTCTAGCTGTGCTCCTCGCTTCTGCTCTCCCGTCTCTTTCGCGTACCACTGTCTCTCTTTAGTCTTAATTTTCCCTTAGTCGCTTCTAACTAGTTTGTAGCTGTACCTGCCCTTTAGCTCAGCTTAGTCTACGCTTACTCCAACTACGCTCTCTCCCCCTTCCTTCTGTAGGCTCCCCTTAGCGCTCTATCTCCATAACTGATTAGCAATAAACACGAATCTTATTGAATGAAACAATTGAAATAGCCGAAGGACTAATATATAACTTTTACGTTTCAAAATTGATTATTGTTAATTGATTGCATAATTGATTGATTGAATTAAAATTCAACTGCCCAGTAACTGAATTCAATTCAATGCAATTCAATTCACCTTCTATTGCATTCAATTCGTTTTTTCGATTTTTAATCGATGCAATTTTTTCCTTTTTTTCTTCTTTTTTTGATTTGTTCTACTTGGATTTTTCCGTTTTCTCAAATCAAATCAAATCGAATCGAATCAAAAACAAATCGAAAATCCAATCTAAAAAAAAAACAAATCAATTGAAAAACAAACAAAATATCGAAACAATAAAAAAAACAACTCCAAACTTGAAATCGCAAACTATATCACAACCGAATTTTTGCTATGCGTAACTCTTAACTGTGAATGAAAATACAAAAAACAAAACCAAAAAAATACAAAATACGCAAAAACAATGCCAATGCTAATGCAAATTCAAATTAACTGCAAAAACTATGAAAAACTCTTAAAAAAAATATATAAATTTGAATTAAATCTTAAAAAAAATCACCAAAAAATCTATCAAAAACCAAACCGAACACAAATCAATCAAATGTCAAATCAAATTCAAAATCGAAATCAATAATTAAATCAAAAATCAAATGCAACACACAATGACAATGACAAAGATGATGTTCCAGGCAAGGTGGACGAGAAGGCGACCCAGCTGCATGCGATCGCCTCGCTCAAGGTTCTGCTCGATGCAACGAAACCGCAACGCGGCGGCGCCACCACATCGGCCGCCAATCATGTCAAGATCAACTTGAAAGAGACCACCCTGGCCGATCGACCCAACGGGAATATCGATACCACATTGGATTCGGTAAGTGGCAATTTGTTCGAATCTATTCTATACATTATTGCATATTTTTAGGCATTTTTATGCAACTGAAAAATAAAACAAAACAATTTAAAATAACTTACAAAAGAAGGAGCATACTTTTAGGTGGAAAATGAAACTAATGCTTCATTTTTATAATGCATTCCACTTTAAACGCCTAAAGTTATGCTTAATAGTTAGGTTATAAAAGTAGAAGCATACTTTTCTAGGTAAAATAAAATATTAGATGATAAATTTGCAGTAATGCATATTAATAACGCCTCAAACTATGCTACAGTATGCTAATTAACTAGATTAAAATATTAGAGCATACTTTTAGGTGCAAACTAATATTTCTAATAACACATTTGGAGTAATTTAAATCAAAAACGCCTAAAGCAATGCTACAGTATGCAAATTAAATTAATTACAAAAGTCTAAGCATACTTTTAGGTGCAAATAAAATGCTTACTATTGCATTTGGATTGCAATTTACTTTATATTAAGAGTAAAATGCTAACTATTACATTTAGATTCCAATTTAATTGATATTGAAAACCCCTAAAACTATGCTACAGTATGCTTACTAATTAGATTATAAAATTAGGAGCATACTTTTAGGTGCAAAATAAAATTTCGAATAATAAGTTCTGAGTGAATTATAATAAAATTTCCTAAAACTAAGCAACTACAAAAGTATGAGCATACTTTTAGGGTCAAAATACATAACATAATTTCTAAAAATACATTTGAACTAAATTATATCCACAGCGCCTAAAACTATGCTACAATATACTCATTTATTAATCTTAGAAAGCATATTTTTAACTGAATTAGAGTATAATTCTGATAAATGTGAATTTTCATAATTGAAATAACACTAGTAAAGCATATTTTAAAGCTTTAAAGTTTTAAGAACGAAAGCTAATGAATATGCAGCAGTTTATCACAAATATTGAATATTTCAAAAAATGTACAGCTAAAGCCATGAGTGGGGCCTAGTTTAAACTTTAAGAGGTCTTTTTAAGTCTGCTTTTGGGCGCAAAGTGGAATTATGCACAGTTGATAAGAATTTATAGAAGCTAACAATATTCAAGCTTAGAGGCAAACCAAGCATTCAACACACTAAGTTTAATCTAAATGCATTGAATAAAGCATACTTTAAGGAGTATAACAATTTCTTAACGACAACAAGTATACAATTTTCAGTTTTTCCAACTATCAGCATATACTATAAAGCATACTTTTAGGTAAACGCTTATGAGTTAAAGTATTAGAAATGCTAAAGAAATTATTAAAACATACTTTTTGGAAACTGACGAGTTCAAGAATTGTATATTTACGTATTTGAAACATGGGCCTAATTTGTTTTTTGATTTAGAAGATCATAAGTATGCATACTACTTTTATCCTTAAAGTATGCCATGGTCTTGCTAGTTATAAGCTTATTTAGCTGCATACTTTTAGGTGTTTTAAACGACAATTTCACATAATGCTTGATTGCGTTAGGTAAAACAACGTTTTTTAAAATTACATTTTTAGCAAAATTTTTAAATTTAGACAAAAGTGTGTCCTAACTGAGTAAATATAAAGAAAATAAAACAAAGCATTCTTCAAAATACTTTTGATTCAAGTATATAAAATCTTTGTAAAGTTAGCAAGACATTTTTTTAAGGTACTCGGTAGAACATGTTGGAAATTAATGAGTCAGTAACCTAAAAAAATCTCTAAAATTGAAACAGTTAGCTATTAAAGAGTCTGAGTTAGTCTGTGATAAAATCTGTAATATTCTTTTCAAGAGTCTCAGACTTTCAAGAGTCTCAGTCAGTGGATGCTTAAATTTTTAATATACTTTTATGCGCACTTTCATAAGCGCCCTAAAAGACCCTCTTGGCTTTTTTTGCTTTTATCTGAGCAAAACTAGCAACAAAAAAACTACTACAGCAAAGCCAGTTTTTTACATGTCGCAAATACCTGAAAGTATGCTATAAACATTTAATTTCTAAATTTAACAACCACTCCATCACCATATGAACTATGAATTTTGTTTAGGTCGAATGCGTTCAAGAGTATAATTTTTGAATTTCACTCTTAATTTTTGTTTTAGATTAGAAATCCCATAAAAATGTCACACGCTATCCGCTGCATTTGTCCTCTTATGAATTTTCAGTTTCTCTCTATCTCTCTCTACTTGTTTATATCTCTCTTTTTGTATCGAATTATTGGTTGTTTATCATTTTTGTGTAAAGTGCATTAAGCAATTAGCGAAACTGAAGTAGGCAAACCAACAAATTCATGAAAATAAACAACAAATAAAAAACCAAAAGACTTTCAAAACACACACGCAACAAAGACAATAAAGAGATGACAAAATAAAAGAAATATTGGAGGCAAAACCTATTTGCTGCAGCAATATATGTTGTTGTTGCTTTATCACTGCCAAAGAAAGACATCTTTCGGCCGCTGCGAAAAGAACGAGTTCGTGTGTAGTTGTAGTTCAAAGCGTCAGTTTAATTTTGTTCATATTTTAATTATTGACCCACTCACAACGAATTCAATATGTGCGTCGCTTTGTTTTGTGCCTGTACACGACCACCAATTCACATGTACTCCGAATAATTTCTGTTCAATGCAAATCACTGAGGCACACACGCGCATCACCACCTGATACGCATGAACAACCGATTTGACACTTTGAACACACATGCAATTAATGAATTAAGAAATATGAATGGAGAACTACTAAATGCAGCCAATTGTACTGCATGAACACACTCACACACTCGCATCATTCATTTGGCTTCGTATGCACTAGAAAAATGTGTGCGTAGGGAATTGGAAAGCAAAGCAAAAGTACACCAAATGCGAGCAGCAGCGACTGCACACACACACTTGGAAGATTTCAAAGTAGGTGGAACTATAGCAGCAGAAGCGCTCGTGGATTCTATTAAAAGTCCTTGTAACATAAAGACCTAAGGACCATTGTGTGTGACTGAACAAAAACTTTAAACTCTCTGCCCAACTTTTGGTGCCTAAACATAGAAAGGTTCATTGTTCTGTTTTAATTTGTTTGGTTAGGTTATGGTGGCTGCCGAGACACACTGCTGTATGAAGCACACTTCGATCTGTACGGCCCATTATGATCTGCTTTCAATTATCGAATGCACATTTAACATTTAGGTTAGGTTAGGTAAGACAGGCAGCTTACTGAAGAGCTACCCTTTCATTCTAGATCTATGCCAGCCTAAAAATATGCCATGAAATGTCGCCTTAAAGAATAATAAAACAACGTATACAACTATTGCAGCATTTCTTAGTATACTTTTGAGCGCATTTTTAAGAAATGAATTTCAAACAGTGTACATGAACTCCAGGAATTGTTCCCTCAGCTTGTGCCCCTTTTCTGACCTATTCAAGCTAAATAAATAATTCATTAAGCTCGCGAAATTCAATAATCCAAACCAAATGACCCTTGTTTCTAAAACTGTATGCCACATTAATAATGAAAATATTTTTTTATAAGCGTTTTTACATGACCAAAATAAAGTAAATACATGTCTTTTCCCTGATTTGCCTTAAATTTCTTAAGCCAAACTTCCTCCAATTTAAAAGCGTTTTTTATTCTATTTAAACTTATTCTTAGCCTTTAACTTATCTCCTAACTGTATGCAATGGCAAGTGTTAGTATTGGTTGGAATACATATCGATTTATAGACAATATTCGTAGCATTTATTGCTCTTTGTGTTACTCTAAAAACAACTTCTATGAAATAGAAAAATTAAAAATTAAAGAAACTACCCATTCTGACAGAAAATAACTTCCTCCCTTTACCCTCAATACAACAGTTGGTATTCTGAAAGTATATACAATCCTTTGAATTAGTTTTAAATGGTCTATGTTCTCTCAAATCCAGTTGGCCCATTCATACTAAATATTTCAGCATGAACCGTTTCAACCTTTTCCAAGCAAATTACCAACTCCTTCTTTTTCGTTTTGTTCTCTTTGTCATCTCAACTCAACGCTCCTTGCAGTTATTTAGGCCAGTCAAACTACAAACCCCAAAAATGTGTCCATCAAACAATTTTGTATAACTTTCTGAATCCTTTGCTCAAGTTTTTCATACACAAAGAACTTCAAACAAAAGCTTCAACTTCACTCAGCTGAAACTCTTCAAACTTCAAACTCTAAGTATGTACTTAGAGTATTGAGCTTTCTTTGCCTTTCAGACAATAACTGTCCATACTTTACTCCAAAAACAAAGCAACAAAATCCCATTCAGTACCCAACAACTCAAACCATATAATCAACAAACAACAAAAAATTGCCTGTGTGTGTTTGTGTGTGTCTCTACTCTCTTCCAATTCTATCTGTCTCTCTCTTCTTATCACTCGTCTTTTCTATTATTGTCTCCCTCTATTTCGTTACATGTGGCGTGTGTTATGTACGTTTGTGTGTGCGCCTGTGCGTCTGTATGTGTGTGTGCCTGTGTGTATTGAAATATTATTCTGACCGCTGCTGATGCTGCAAATGCTGCCACCCCCTAATCACATAATGTTAATGATGATGATGATAATGATAATGATTATTACATATGTCTGTGTGTGGTGTTCAAAATTTACTACGACAACAATAAACCAAATTATACCCAAAACACTAATTAGTTGTGTTTTATTTTTCTTCTTTTTTTTCATTAATTTAACCTTTCAAATTGTTCATTTTAATTAGTTTTGCCGTATGCACTTTTTGGCATTTATGCGTTTATATTTTTTGTACTTCAAGTAATGAGTAAAAATATTTTTGTTTAGATTTTTATACAAATCATACACAACTTCAACAACAACAACATTTATAAAAGCTTTTATACATTTACAAAGTTTCCATTACATAAAACACATGAAATTGTACAATAATTTACATACATCAAAACATATAGACACATATAGACACAAACACATATTTACAACATTGAATCCTTCAAATTCATAATACAAAAACAATGAAGACCTATCACTGTTTTTAACGAAAAGAAACGCTTATTGAAGTGCTTAATTGAAATACTTTTTCGAACGCTTCTAGTCAAAGCCATTTGTTCCCTTCAAAAAGGCAATCACACGCGCGTTACGTATACGCCGCGTGGGCCCTGGAGAAATATGCACACAACAATGCTGCCAATAAAGAATTTGAGTAGTTTATTGCATTTTCGAAGCAATTAATACGCTTCGATTTGAGTTTTTAATAGAGCTGACGGCCTGGGGCTCTCAGCTCAGAGTGACCGCGCTGCTTGCCACGCGTTCGCAAAATTTCACCCTCAAATTGCTTCAACAGCACTTACACATGCAGCAAATTGCTGGCAGCGCAGTAATACCGCAAAAATGGGTGAAGCTGTGCGCAATCAGTCACAAAAAATTCAGAAAAAAAAATAAAACCAAATAAAAATAAAAATCCTAGACGTGCAGCGCTTTGCATGCGAGTTGTTGCCAGTAAACAACAGCAGTCAACACGGACTGGGCCACATGGCACGCTCGAGGCCAAAATATACAAACAATTAGGCTAATTACTTTTCCCATAACACAGCGAATGCTGCACAAACACTGCAACGTGGAGCCAATGTGTGCACACAGTTACAAGTGGCAGCACACCAGCCCACTGACTCGCCACACAGTAGCAACAAAAAAACAAAACACAAAACAATAGCAAACACAAACACTTTGCAAACAACTCAATTTGAGTTATTTTTTTTATGTCATAATTTCTTAGTTAATATTTGTTAAAATTTTTTATAAATTCTACAATAAACTACAACACTCTTTCTTTGTCGGAATTCTCTCAAATTAAATGTGTTTGTTTCGATTAAAGGATTTGTTAAAGGATTCGTTATTTATGAATATTAAATGTGCATATTTGGCATTTCTTACAAATTTACTACTCAAAATTTCTTCCTTCCTTTGTGTTCGTTTGAACTTTACTGTCCCGATAAGTGGAATTGAATATCTTCTGCGACATGTGCAACGCAAATGTTCCGTTTAATATATGTTTAAATATTTGTTCATTGATTTCTTTTTCCAGAGTATTTTTTATGTAATTTCATGCAACGATTATGTGTGACTAAGAACATGAAACCCTAAACAAAAACTGTTGTTTTATGTATACGAAGTAATGCATTATGATTCTTATTTTATACAACTATTCATGAAATGCTGCAATGTAATTGCGATCCTTTTTCTTGTCATTGAATAATGAAAAGTAAGGTTAGACATATTGATTGATGAGACCAGAGAAACTTGAGAGACCAGAGAACAGAGATAAAAGCAAGCAAACATTTGCATAAAGCGTGGTAAAAATAAATCCATTATTTTTGCATGAAATTTAAGGTTTTTTAAGCCTTAGAATGAACCGATTTAGGTCAAATATGCACCTTTTTTTCCATAACATGTTGACATTTTGAAGATAATTCTACAATGCTTCTGTAAAAGAATACCTTATTGGCTAACAACTATACATTTTTAGAAGCTTCTGTTGAGGCAAATTTTCTACCAGCAAAATTGTTCGCCTTGGGCAGAAACAAGTGGAAATCATCTGGTGTCAGGTTCGGACCATAAAGTGAATGCATAAGAACTTTCCAACCAAGCTGCCGGTGCTTCTGGCGAGTCACTTTCGATGTGTGTGTCTTAACGTTGTTCTAATGCAACACAATTTCTCTCCTATTGGTAACCGCTTCTGAGCGATTGCTTCCTTCCCATTGCTGGCAGTACAGGTCCGTGTTAGGAGTTTGTCGTTGTGCTAATGCAACAAAATTTCTCTCCTATTGGCCAAAGATAACCACTTCTGGGCAATGGTTTCCTTTAAGCAGTCCAATTTTTGTCAGTACAGATCCGAATTTAGAGTTTGGCCTTAGGGGAAACAACTCATAGTAGATGATTCCCAGCCAACTTCACCAAATATCCAAAAAAAACTTGTACTTGAACAGAATGGAACAAACCCAAATTGTGCTGATGAACTGCCACAGTGTCAGGACCATGAACCTTATTTACATTTCCAGCCAACTTAATGGAAGTAAACCTGTTCTTGAAAGAAAACTTGTATCTTTTTTCTCTTTGCTGTTTTTCATCTTTGATGAGCGCTCAATCAAAACTGAGTCGAAACCTTAAAAAACTGTCTGAAAAGTTTTATTAATACGAAATCGCAGTTTTCTAACGCCACTTAGCGTAACCTGATTGCACTTATAGAACGCGAGATGCAGTTTACTAAAAGCATCTATTGAAAAAATAATGGAATTGTTTTTTTTCCACACAGCCAATCAAATCATACAATTTTTTTTTAATGTCATGAAGTTTCTAATAGCTAAGTTGTTCCAGAAAGACAGTTTCTTGTAGTAATGATTGATCAAATTGATTGATCAACTGATTGATCAAATAACTGAAATGTTAATAGTAACTAAAATTTTGGCTTTCCACTGTCTCATCTACAATTTAGTAGCTTTTTGTCTCCTTTTCACCTGTAAAAGGATTTAAGTGAAGTATATAATATCTGAAAAATACTGACTTTATATTGACCTTATAATAAATCATCAGTATGTCTAACTATTCAAATTTCTTTTCTAGTCCTTCAAACCTTAGTATTCCTTTCATTCCCAAAACCCCTTCGATTTCTTTTCTCTTCTCCCATTTAGCAGTTTTTCAGTTCCATGGTTACAAAAAATACTACAAAACTTCATGCTATACCCATCTAGGTATATGAAATCTTGAAATCTCTTTTTACTCAAAAACCAGCAAATATCACTGAGGCATCAACAATTTCAATACAACTAGAATCGTTTGTTTTGTTTTGGCAATATTTTTCAAACTCATTTGCTTGTCCATAGTTTGTTTTGTACAACATTCAATTTTGCTGCTGCTCCACAATGTACAGTGCAACTTTAGCAAACAACAACAACAAAAGCAATCAACAAATACTTGTTTCAAACAAATTACTTAATTAGAAAATCAAATTGTTGCTTTTTATTATATAATAATTTGAAAGCGATGAAGTTGCCATAAGCTTGCATACAATTTTCAACTATTTATATGAAATTTTCGCATAACTTCTGTGCAACTTCACCGCTTTAGTGCATTGCTCTCACCTACAATTTGAATTTGAACTTACTTAGGATTCAATAATTTAGCATTCATTTGTGAGAAAGTTACAGCCGTTCGTTACAACGCCGCTTTCGTTGACTACATATTTCCGTTTCTGTTTCGAATCGTAGTTAAGTGTTGTTTTGTATTTTTGCCAAATATAATGCAAAACCGATTTTTTTCAATAACAACTAGTTGCATTTAAATATTATGATTTTTATAAAGCAAACAAAGTAAAAGATTAGAATTTTTGTTAATTGAAATGCTGGCATTTTTTCACATATGAAGCGCCTATATAGTCCTTCGAGTTGGGCCAGTCCTTTCGGGACATTCTTTCGAATCCACACACCTTGTCTATGCAGCGTACTCGTGTTTTTTGACGATAAAGAACCATTGAACCACAATTTAACTTTATGGAAAACATTCACTTATACTCGTATGCTACTCAAAATCGTATACTACTTTTCTGCTACTAAATACTACTACTATTTTATTATAAGTTCTACTTATTACTATTTAATATTTGTTTAGTATTTTTACTACTACTACTACTACATACTAATACTTTTAAGTAAACCATTTTGAAAATGAATTTTATTAAAAAATAAAATTTTTTTTAAAATTCTTCTCTTCATCTCAATGAAAATTCAACAAACCCCAAACAATTGCCAACCACTTAAATCATATCGAATCGAATTCAATCGAAACGAAACGAAATGAAATGAACCATAACGAAACGTAACGAAATTTCCAATTGGTTTCACACCAAAAAACCAAACCAAAGCCGTCGTTAAGTGGTCGTCGTCCGAGCTGGATTGAACAGAGGGTCAAAATTCAGACACGAAAGTTTAGCATCAAAGTTAGTCTCACCAATTGATTACCATTTTCTCTGCTACTTTCTAATTTCTATTATAATTAACTTAATTACAAAAACAAAAAACGAACAATATTAAATATATTTTTTTAGCTTTTATGCTAATTAGCAAATTAGTAACAGAACTAACAGTTTCTAACAGTAAAATTTTATCGAAAAATACTAAAATGCCTACTTTTCTTACTACTGAATAATCGAGCAAGTAATGTCCCCCTCTTTTAACAAAAAAAAAAGAAACAAAAAGTATGATTTGAATGCAACAAATATTTCGACTTTTGTTCCACAATTGGCCTGTTGAGTTTCTGTTATTAATTTACCTATTTAGCAAATTTGCCTTGAGTCAATTTTATATTAATGGCATAACTAACTAACAAAGTGAGCTGTAGTCGTATTCACGTTTATGATTTTTAGTGCAATTTTACTTTGAATTCATGTGTTGAAACATCCAAGAGTCAAGTTGTATTAAAGGTTTGCATATCTCATTTGTTTATTTATGTAGACAAGTAATTACTTAGTTGTGGCTTTCAATGTCGTTACACTGCATCAATTTTTGTCTGCATTTATGTTCAAAGTTTAGTTGTAAGGCATGTTTTCTGAATACAGAAATATTTTAGGAGAAATTGAAACACTACAGAAATTAACAAATTACTGGTAAAATTTTTGACTAAAACTGTGCAGTAAATTTTAGATGGGAAGGAAGTATATGGAGTGAAAATTTAATCAAGATATTTATTAATATTGATACAATGTAAAATGCGTAAACTATTGCAATGATTGTCATAAATCCATGTAAAACAAAATGGATAGTAAAGCACAAGCAAGCAATGATATATAAACTATACAGAAGAGTTTTACTGTTGGTAACTTGCGTTAAAAACAACTTTATTATTTAAACTGGAAAATTATTCATGCATTCGAGGGTTACGGGTTGATGTTTAAGAATTTTGCAAGAAATCAAAATTTTTGGAACAAAGTGGAATTGGAACATGCCACGAACATAAATATGCGTCTTAAAATCAATAATTTCAATAATTTCAAAAGGTACAAACTGGAATTGAAACACAAATTATTACCAAATAGCCTCATTTAACGGTTAAGGGGTGATGTTTTAGAATTATGCAAGAAATCGAAATGTTTTGGAACAAAGTGGAATTGGAACATATCACGAACATAAATTATTACCAAATAGCCTCATTTAACGGTTAAGGGGTGATGTTTTAGAATTATGCAAGAAATCGAAATGTTTTGGAACAAAGTGAAATTGGAACATATCACGAACATAAATATACGTCTTATAAAACGTATTAAATAGTTAGGTATTTCAATAATTTCGCATGGAACAAACTGGAATTGAAACATAAATTACTGCACAACAGCCTCAATTTCAAAAAACCCCATCGGAAACCAACCAACGATTGAATGAATGAATGAGTAAACTTAAAGTTCAAATGTGTCTGTGCAAAATTTGTACTGCAGCAAGATGCAAAAAACATCATTGGTATGCAATTTTGTAGCTTGGAACTATGTAAAACACTTCCAAGTGCGCACAAAAGCATACGTAGTGCGTACGGTCAAAGCAGTGTCACAAGAACTGCTCTAAACAATGCTGTACCCTATCAGCTAAGCACACACACACAAACTTACTCATACAAAAACAGTTCACTTTGCAGTTAAGCGACAAATGAAAGCGGCTTAAATTTAATTAAAACCACAAAGCCATTTGCAAGACTCATATTGCCGCCCACAATTAATTGCAACGCCTAATGTGTGCATCTCGATGTGTGAGTGTATGTGTGTTTGTAGCTGCATAAGCAATTGTCCTAGATGAGTGCGATTGCCAGAGCTTCAAGGTGGATTTGCCATACTGAATGGCTGCTGCTGCATGGCACTTGTGCCAAGTGCAACTACTTACTGCCGCGTGCATATGTTTGCAATGGCATTGTGTCCAACAAATCGGACCAAGAAATTGATGCTAATCGATTTTAAGCTGCTTTTGCTTTTCCCTTGCGGCATCATTTACACTTTTCTGGTAACGATTGGTTGAAGATTCACCCAATGCAGTTGTTGCTATGCAGTTGTTGATTGTGAGATGCCAATGATTGCAGAAAATTTACACAATATCTCTTAAATCTGTATAAATATCGCAAGCAATTTTTAGTGTGAACAAGTATACAATCACATTATACTCTTCTTTTCTTGAAGTATGTGGTGGTAATCTTTAAAAGCAGAATTTAAATTTCTTAATAAAAAATGTTGCATGCGATTTTCAATACAAATGCAACCCAAATTTATGATCAAAGTTTTACAATTAACACAGTTTGTAATTACACTTCCAAAAAAAGTCTGAGAGTTTAAGAAATATCGCATGCAATTTTCAATACAGATACAACTCAGAATTCAGCCAAAGTATTGAAATTAAAGTTCTTGAAAATGTCTAAAATTTCACCAAATATGGCATGCGATTTCCTAAATTTTTTTGTCCCAAAAATAAATATCCAATGCAAAACTAACTTTTAAAACGTGTTTTCGAATACCATTTCATAGAATTTTTTATAAGTAAATTTTCCTGTTTTTCTTCACAGAATTTTGCAAGTTTTCATAACAACTCAACCTAAGTTCAGCCAAACTCTTGCAACTAACATCTATTAACATATAATTTCTCAAACATTAAAAATGTCTACAATTTTACCAAATATGCCAGGCGATTTTCAATACACCTACAACTCAAATCAAACCAAAGTGTTGCAACAAGCATTCTTTGTAATTCAATTTTTCAACCATTAACATTTCTACAATTTCAACAAACGTGGCATTGCGATTTTTTCCTCTCAAAATTAAATATTCAACGCAAAATGAGCTCTTAAAACGTGTTCGAAAATGTATCTAAATATGGCAAGTGATTTCCTAAAATAAATATCAATCGCAAAATAAGTTTTTAAAACGTGTTTTCGAATACAATTTCATAGAATTTTTCAAAAGTATAAAATTTGGTATCTCCTTCACAAAATATTGCATGCAATTCTTAGTAAAAATAAACACGTTTTCAAACGTGTTTTCGAATACAATTTCATAGAATTTTCCAAAAGTATAAAATACCTTAATATTGCCAAAATATTGCATGCAATTTTCAATACAAATTAAATCAAAATCAAGCCAAAATGTTGCAACTAACACCTTTTGTATTTCAATTTCACAAAATACGCCATGCGGTTTTCAATACAAATACAACTCAAATTCAACAATATTACTGCAATTAAGATTCTTTGTAATTCAATTTCTCAATAAGTAAAATTTTAACAATTTTACTAAATAAGGGATTAAAATTTGCCCGATTTTTTTCCTCCAAAAAAACAAAGCCATGCCAAATTTAACTTAAAAATATATATATATATATATATATATATATATATATATATGTCATGCGATTTTCTGATTTATTTTTTTTTTTGCTAAAATAAAAATTCAACACAATTTCCTGGAATTTTTCAAAAGTATAAAATTCCTTAAAACTCAATAAAACCCATAACCGATAAAAACGCAACCGATTTCACGAACTTTGTCCACCTTTGCTCCGCTCTCAACACTCTCAGTTAAAGCTAAATATGGCATTTCTAATATTGGCATTTCTCAAACACTTTTGGCATACAAGTCTCTCCAAACAACTGTGAAATTGCTGCCCCTCCCCCCCACAGCTCAATGCAAATACAGAAGCCAATTCCAATCGGGCCACATCAATTGCAGACATTCTCGAAACATTTGCGCCACACTAAAAATGACAAGTTAAACGTCTGTATGTGGCAATGTACTGCAACAGTGTGCCATGGCCCATAAAACAAAAACAGCAGCAACACTGTCGTGTCCAAGGCCAGTGGCAGCAATAAATCTTCGATTTGTGTTTTAATTTCTTGCCAACAAGAATGAAAAGCAAAAGAAAATCAATTGAACTGTGTGGCAAACATGGGCGCGTTCCGCCCGTACAAATCACACAAATTTGCTTTCGTGCAGCAGCAAATTAGCGACGCAAACAAGTAAAAGCTGATTTCACTGCTGCCACTTTGCTCATTGCCAACGCTGCCGCTGCTGTTTTTGGCCGTTGGTACAAGAAATTTCCGTGCTGTTGCCCGATTTTATGCCTTTCGCATTTCGCTGTCGTTGCCATTTTCGATTTTGTCGTTTTCGGTTGTGTTTTTACGTAATGTTTTTTGTTTTTGTTTTTTGTATGCTTTCTTGTCAATGTCCTTGATGCCAGAATGATTTCCTGTGTGCACAACGACAGCGATTTCTTGCCAACGGTCGTCGCTGCGCTCTTGCCTCGTCGGCGTATCCCATTCCCAAAATCAATCAGGACGGTCATCAATTTACCGTTGTTTTCTTTTTATGTGCAACTCTTCATTCGTTCGTGCGCTGGCTGGCTGGCTGCCATTCGCGTTCGCGCCACGATGCCGTTATACAGTGGCGCGCTTCAAGTGGCCGTGGCATGTGGGAGGTTAATGGTTTCCAATTCAATCAGATTGATTTTCATTTTGAGAGATTTATGTGTTGAAATTTTTGTAGGTTTAACATATCCCTACACACACGCAGAGCACACATTTGCTGCTGTATATGTGTGTGTGTACATGTGTTCTTCTGCACACAAAAAACGGCAGCCCTTTGCCGCTGCGTTGGTCACACACACACACACTCAAACACTTGAAGGCGCCCCTGAAGCGGCCGCAGTAGCAGCCAAACCATGGCAAAAGTAAGAGGGGTTGATGGCGAAGGCGCCAAACTAGCTGACGAATGTCGAATGCATTTCAATACCAACCAAAGCAAAATTAAGTTAAAAGCTTTTCTACACAATTTGTGAAACGACCGAATGGACCTTAGACAGCGGTGCGCACAATAACCGAACGCCTGAAGTGAGTTTTCGTCGAGCAATATTTATGGAATTTGAAAACGAAAAAAAAATCCAATAACAAATTCGTATTAATGAAAATTCAATAACGCCACAACGCTAATGAATTCCAAGAACCAGTCAAACATAGACAGGCACACACACAGATGCAAACACATCGATATGAAATGTGTGCACAATCATCAAAACGTGGCAAATATCGCAAGCGACAGATTTGTGTCAGGGTGATTATTCAATAAGTCAATGCCTTGAAAAAATTCAAACTAGTTAGAAATTGGTGTGAATTCAACAGGAAGCAACTGTTGATTGGCAATTTCAAAACATCACATTCAGACAACTAACGGTATTCATATTTATTGATATGGAGGCAATGTGTGGAGGAAGAAGAGTGGATGGGACTCATAGCACTCATAGATGGGACTCGCAATGGACAATGCTGCCTTCAAATTAAAGTACAGGTTTCTCTTAAAAAATTCTTAACCCTTAAAAGCATTTACGGTCATTGGAATAGATTCATTGAGTGCCTCCAAATGAAAATACAGGATTTCTTGAACCGCCCTTCGAACCAAACCCTTAACCCTTAAAAGCATTTATGGTCATTTGAATAGATTCATTGATTGCCTCCAAATGAAATTACAGGTTTCTCTTAACCGCCCTTCGAACCAAACTCTTAACCCTTAAAAGTTTGTACATTCATTGGAATTTCTTTAAAAGGAATTTTTAATACATCACTTAGTTTTTTCTCCTGCTTTATTTCGATTGGGAGCATAGCACCTCAACAAAGCCAAAGCCTTGTGTTGGTTAGGTTATTCAATTCGAATATTTTGTGATTCGGCTATCATCTATCGTAGGCTTTAGTAGAGACGCCTCGAAGAGGATATTCATAATGTCTGACAGTCAGGCTGCAATGAAAGCTCTGAACTCGACGACATTTGACTCTAAACTGGTCTGGGAGACAGTAGATGCCCTCCAAGACCTTTCCAAGGACAACCAAGTGATAATACACTGGGTACCTGCGCACTGCGGACACGATGGTAATGAGGAGGCGTACAAATTGGCAAAGGATGCGGCGGCAACACGACCCTACGGACCTGAACGAATCATAAGTGTTAGCAAGACTCATTACAGACATTTTTTAAAACAGGAATTTCTAAATCGAGCTAACCACAAATGGTCGAACACAGTGGGACAACGCTGTTCCAAGCTTTTCTTTCCAGTTTACTCTGCAAAAAATCGAATTACCTCTTGGAGCTAAGCTGAGCAGAGCTTAGATTCATGACGGGGATCCTAAGCGGACACTGTCTGCTAAATATGCATAGAGCGCGACTGGGAATCATGGACAACGAACTATGCAGATTTTGCATGGAAGACGAGGAGACTTCTGTACACATCATAACGGAATGTCCCGCTCTCATACACGCAAGAAAGCGGGTACTGGGAAGGGAACTGGTACAGACAAATGATCTGAATGTGATCTAAGGAAAATTAAGGAGCTCCTGGATAGCATCTGAGGATACGAACTCCTCTAGTAAGATAAAGGGACGTGACACACGAGTTCAACACTGGACGCAGTGTCTCGGGCAGGTGGTGCTCGACTCCCGCTACCCCAATCTTAATCTTAGAGACGCCTCCATGTGGTGAGTTCTTGACTAAATTATAAACGTGTATACGTTGCTCATAGGTTGGAGGAGTGAATATCATAGGGTTTGTGTCTTTGATGAACGCTGCGATGAGAGATGCGTAAGCACTGTAAAAACCGTATTGCAAGCCATCAGCTTTCAAATACAAATACAAAAGATCTCTAATACGAACTACATTCTATCCCTGTGTTTTTGGATTGACAACAAAGTTGATAAAAATTTGAAAAAATGGTAAAAATTAAGAAAATAGACAAACTAATGTCTAACTCATAAAAAAAGACAAGGATCATAAGATGGCAAAATAATAACAAAATTATAAAAATACATAAAAAATAAATCTATGTGATTTATTTCTAACAAAATATATGTAAGTAGGTTACGTTAGCTTGAGGTTGAGGTTGAGTTTCGACTAAGAAACCTAGAAGAGAGCTTAATTACCCATTTTAAGACCCCATCATATAATTTAGTCAACTGTCTCTTGCCAGAAATTTTATTCATTGACCCTTATTAACTTTCTGATGATCTGTTCAACAGTTTCTAACTCAAACTAAACAGAAACCCAGATAAAAAAAACCAAAACAAAACTATTCACATTTCGCATAAAATCCCCTTGAAATGATTTTTCACCACAAATTCTAATGAAAAATATCAACAGAATTTCTTTGTGACGATTTTCCGCTGACAACCATTAAATCGAGCGTTCTTTATTAAATTCATAAAAAAATTAAAAAAAAACAAAAAAATTCCCAAATTCCAAATTCAGAATTGCACCTTTCATCTTTCCAACCGAACCGATCAAGTAGCATGAAAAATTGTCATTGTGAATATTTAAATTCATTTCTACGCGCCAGTCCGACCGCCAACTCGTCGCCACACTCAAATGAATATAGTACACCGATATTACACGAACGTGTGCACATTTGATTACAATTTCATTGCAAATCCCAATGCTCAATAAAATGAAATGCGAATGACAAAACTACACACAACGTGCCAGCAGCAACAACAACAAAAAATGTGCAAATGAAAAAAGGGGAAATTTTCAAATCTGCTATTGAAAAAATAGAAAATCATCATCATCAAATATGCACAAGTTGCATGTGCAAGTGTACACTTGTCACATAGGAATTAGACAGAGGAAACATGCAACGTCATCAGAACTGCACTGCCGTCCGCCCCCTCCCGCCTTTCATCAATTGCCGCATAGGTGAAATGGCATTCGAACTCGTTGCGTTGGGCGCAATACGCAAACCAAACCGAATGCATGGCACAGATTTGGCGGCAATAACAAATCAAACTGCGGCTTGGCTGGGCCGTTTGTGTGTGTGTGTGTGTGTTTCTGTGTGTTACGTGCGTGTTTTTGGCTTTGTGTTGGTTGCCGTGGGGTGTTTGTGTTCTGCCGAACGGGTGGGGATTTAAGCCAAAAGGCACTTAAGTGCCTTAAAATATTAAAATGGAATTCTAAAAATTAAAAAAAACGCATGACGATTACTGAGTTAAGGGTGTAAAATTGAAATTGAAATTGAAAATTGAAAATGGAAAAACAATTTGTGTAATGGGGAAATTGTAAGCAATGTGCGCGTTGAATAGTTTTCTTGTTCTGGTTATAAAAAAATATATATGTATAGTTAAAATTAAATAATAATCTCAGTAATAATATAAAAAAATGTATTTTTTCCAATATGAAATTATTGAATTTAAAGATTTTTAGTCATTTTTTTTTGTCTCACTGGGGCCCCATAACCCTTTGCCAACTACCCTCCCGCTCGTTGGCCAAACCAATCAGCAAATCGAAATTCCTAGCTGTCTGTTTGTCGCTTAAATGATTGATGACAATAGAAATTTGCACCAATTGCTTATTAGAACCTCCCCTCTTTCGTACCCTTTGTACTGTTGCTCTATCATCATGGCAACATTTAAAAAAAAGTCCAAATTTCCACCACACTTTCATCATGTTTACTAAAATAAAAATTCCCAGCGGAAATTCACAACGCAAATTAAATTAAAACTTTTCTGATGACACAATTTTTTTTCCCCGTTGCCACCCACACAGCGCCGCCAACACTTAACTCTGCACAATTGTCGTTTTGTTTGTATGTTCGACGAAACGGTCTGTCGTCGACATTGGCGTTGGCATTATGCGAAATGCGCTCAGTTGTGAAAAGTTTATGATTTCCTCTGCATTTAAGCTGCATTCAAGTGTAAAGGATAATATCCTTGCCATATCTTTATGTTTGGCTTTTTTTCAGTTGAAATGTTCACAAAAAAATAAAAATGAAAACTTTGTATTCGGCACTGTGCAAATAGTGGCCGCAGCACTTCAATTAATGCATAAAAGCAACAATTTTGTAATTTTTTTTCATTACACAACAGCAAATGCCATGAAGTTTTATTGCATGCGAGATGTTTCACATAAAACTCTAATGGCGTTATGAATTTGCAAGAGAAATTAAAATTTTACATTTTGTGCGCAGTTACAGTTTGCGAAACGAAGTGAATGAATATTTAAAGTGGAAGTTTGTGGTAATAGAAGCAGAAAGAAAATACACTGCGGGACACTTGATTACCCTCACTTTATTTTGTTAGCTAAGATTTTTGTTATGAAGTCAAAAACTTTTTTTTTAATGTCAAAATTTTCTGGACACTTAGTTACATGTGTTCCTGTTTTTGAACCGCCAAAATTGTATGTAAAATGATGATAAACCACATTTTTGTCCTTTTAAGCCTATTTCAAGTGGGACACTTGATTACCCTCACTCATAGAAAACAAAGAAACTAGAGGTAATTCTTCATTACATTTATTAATTTTTTATTACTAATGTTTTGTATGGACACCATTACTGCGAATAAACTTAAAAAGAAGGCGAAGAGTTGTCCAACGATGTAAGATAATTTTCAGGGATTTTGGAAAATTATTTTTCAATTGTGTCTATAAGACGCCATCTGCATAAATTTTACGTGTCAACCATCCCCAAACATTTTCGATTATGTTTGGATCGGAGGAGAATGCAGACCAATCTATTTCATTAACATTTTCCGCTTCAAACCAATCCTTCACCAACTAGCGGTGTGAATGGCAGCGTTATCATGCTGGAAAATCCCGCGTTTCCCCGCGAATATTTCGTCAAAGTTTACAAATCCAATCTCCAACATTTCCATATAATTCTGTGAAACTGGGCGCCCTTCCAATATTGTTACATGGGCCATGGGCCGACATTGCTGCCGACAACATAACTGAGAATGCTGCTGAATGACGCCGCGACAAAAATCGTTCAGATTTTCTTAGATCGTGAAAATAGTGTTGGAAGCCATTGGGTCCGTCCAAATTAAATTTCTTTTCGTCGGAAAAGACGACTGACTTCCACTCCTGCTGCCAACTGAGATGAGCTCGCGCGAACTCTAAGCGTACCGTTTTGTGACTTTGCAGTAAACGTGGTTTTTTTTTGCAGCCTTTCGCGTTTGATGTAAGGAAACTGCTTAATTACTCTGTGGACAGTGCTGACACTGGCTGTCGTCCTGGTTAGACCTCGTATGTGACCCGCAGACGCAGAGGAATTGGACGCTTCACGAAGATCTGCTCTTCTCTCTCTAAGAGAAGTTGCTGTTGCGGTACGACCTTTGCGGTTTTTGCCATAAGTTGTGGGTGTTTTAAGAAAATGGTTTACCACCCATGGATCGCGATCGATTCTGTGAGCGATTTCGCGGTTACTTATGTTTCCTCCTTGTACGCCGAAATTCGTCCCCTTTCCAATTCTTTTAAGGTTTTACCGCGGGCCATTGCATCTGCCGTCTGTAAATTTCACAAAAATTATATGTCTAATACTTTCAATTTAGTTTTTGAAACCAATTTACACAAATCCTACCTTCTAACACTTGTTACAGGTCTAAAACTGCAATGAGGGTAATCAAGTGTCCCACTTGAAATATGCTTAAAAGGACAAAAATGTGGTTCATCATCATTTTACATACAATTTTGGCGGTTCAAAAACAGGAACACATGTAACTAAGTGTCCAGAAAATTTTGACATTAAAAAAAAAGTTTTTGACTTCATCACAAAAATCGTAGCTAACAAAGTAAAGTGAGGGTAATCAAGTGTCCCGCAGTGTATTTGTATGAAATAATGCACAAATATGGTGAAGCTTTTCCAGTATAAATGGACTTTGCTCTTTACTTTTTATTAAAAAATATGATCATGCAAAGAGGAATTAGAATTCGTTTATGAATGCCAAGCAATCGTTAGTAATAAAACTCATTATTTCATTTCTTGAAAACGCAGTCTGCTTACAGCCTTTCGTTACTAATGATGTTAACGACTTGAACATAATTATTACGCCATTGCTTCAACGAACTTCTTAATCGAACAACTAAAAAGTGCATTAAAATCCACACAGCTTAATGGAGAGAATGAAATTGCGGAATGTGCAGCAATTAAAATTTATGTGCATGAAAAATAATTTGGCAATAAAAACTATACTTCAAGTTGTGCAACCATAAGAAAGCAATGAAATGAAAATCAAATGCAAAATACAATCACGATTAGGTCAAGTCGTTACTTTCGAAAATGTTGAAATAAAACGCAAATCTTTATAACAGAAACCTTAAGAATGCAATGAAATTGAAACCAAATGCAAAGAGCGACTCGATTAGGTCAAAGCCAGATTTTTACAAAAAGAACTTGAAGGCATTTGAAGAATACAATAAAATGAATATTTAATGCAAAATAATAACCACAATTTGGTCGAATCGTTAGTTTTGAAAATGATGAAAGGAAAAACAAATTTTTACAAAAAGAACCTTAAGACATTACGAATGCAATAAACTGAAAATCAAATGTAGATCATAAATCAAGAAGGTCAAGTCTTAATGGTGAAATAACGAATGCATTACAAATGCAATGAAATTAAAATCAAATACAAAGTGTAACTCGATTAGGTCAAGTCGTAACTTTTGAAAACGATGAAATGAAAGGCCAATTAAGAAAACAAAAGAAAACCTTAATGCCCCGAGCACATTAAAGACGGCAGCGACAGAGCCACATGACTACATGATGGCGTCAGCTTTAACCGTTGCTATGTAGTCAACTACATAATTACAATCAAATATATTTTTTTGCGCCTAATCAGAAATTAGAGGGCTGCTTGTGCACTTATTTCGTTAACCAATTGTCTAAATATATCCTTTGTATTGTTCTACAAAAATTAAAAAGAAAATAGCAAAGTGTAATAATTCATTAATTTAGTAAATTTTAACTGCAATACTAACAAATTTTAAGCTATTGACAAAGCACCCAGTTAAAGTAAGAAAAACGCCAACAAAAGCTTCAGTTACGAAGCAAAGTTACTAGTTGTTGTGGCTTTGTGGCCTGCGAAAGAGTTTTAAGGATGGTAGTCTTTAATATAATCGTCTCTACGTGAATATTCTGGTTCCATATTTTGACAAATGTGGTCGTGATGCTGCCGTCGCCAATGTGTTCGAGGCATAAAACCTTAAGACTAAAACCTTCAGACTTAACTAAGACGAAAACTGAATTGCAGCCAATAAAAGTGAATGATGATAGCCACAACTGTGGTCTGCGCTCATGTAGTTGTATAGTCTTTAATATAATCGTCTCTACTGGAATGTTCTGGTTCCATATTTTGACAAATGTGGTCGTGACGCTGCCGTCGCCAATGTGTTCGAGGCATAAAACCTTAAGACTAAAACCTTGAGACTTAACTAAGACGAAAACTGAATTGCAGCCAATAAAAGTGAATGATGGTAGCCACAACTGTGGTCTGTGCTTATGTAGCCGTGTAGTCTTTGATATTATTGTCTCTACTGAAATGTTCTGGTTCTATATTTTGACAAACGTGGTCGTGTCGCTGCCGTTGTCAATGTTTCTATTAGTTTTAAAGTTGACGACAGCCCCAACATTGGCCAGTACTCGTGTAGCCGTGTAGTCGGCAAAATAATCGTCTCCATAGGAACGCTCTGATTCTATATTTTGATAAATGTGGCTATGTTGCTGCCACCATCAATGTATCTATTAGTTCTAAAGTTGACGATAGCCCCAACTGTGGTCAATGCTCGTGCAGCCCTGTAGTTTTTAACGTAATCGTCTCCATTGAAACATTTTGATACTATATTTTGACAAATGTGGTCGTGTCGCTGCCGTAGATATATTAACTCCTACTAGTTCTAAGGGTGACTACAGCCACAACTGTGGTCAGTGCTGCTGTAGCCGTATAGTCGTTAATATAAACTTCTCCGTTGGAACATTTTGATTCTATACTTTGACAGCTGCGGTCGTGCTGCTACCGTTGTCAATGTGTTCGAGGCATAAAACCTTAAGACTAAAACCTTTAGACTTAATTGTAGCCAATAAAGTTTAAGATTTGTTTTAAGTTGTGCCATGACTTGTGACTAAGAAAGCTTTGAAATAAAGTTAAAAATTACACAGAATATATTACAAAATGCTTAGATCGAAAAGTGAATTGCAGCCAATAAAAGCAAATGTTTAGTTTCAATATGTGTCATGGCAAACAAAGCATTAAAATGGGGTTAAACATTATTGCCACACAACCAAGAAGTTTAAGTGACAAACTAGTTTCCAAGTGTTTCAATTTCCCTAATAAATATTTCGCATTCAATTGCTCATAATTTAGTACCTAACTCTCACTCACATGAAATCATCAAATGTAAGTAATTCATTGCTCAACTATAAATAAATCATAATTAATTAAATAACACATAAATTATGCATGATTTTCATCTGTGTTGTTCACCACTTTTGGCATGCTACTCAACACACTTATTGATGAAACCCCTGACCCACCACACACTGATCAATTAACCCCACTTCTAACTTATAAAATTTGCAACCACCTGCCATTCGGGTTACACCTAAATCTAGTTTAAACTACGCTTTATTAATATAGACTACAGTAGTCACTACTATAATCGCAACATACTCCAACTACCACCTACTATTACTTTTGGTCTTAAGGAAAACAATAACAAAAAACAACCTTCTGAAAATAGCATACAAAAAGTGTTGAGTTCCAAAGAAAATACTCCAAAATATATTTGAGTACCCAACCTAACCAGTAACGCCAAGCAACAACAAGCTCTAAAACGCCTGTCTGTGCGCGTGCCTACTCACCACTTCTCACCAACACAAACGTATCTATCAAGTATATTCAAATATGTAGCCACAAAATATATATTTGACAAAATTTAAGCATCGAAATTTCAACACAATTTCAAGCGAAATTCAATCGAAATTTTTCAACTAAAACAAACTCACCACATCTACTACTACTACTACTGTACTATTTGTGCTCATTTATTAAACGCTTTTCTTTACTTATTTTTATACATTTTCTACATAATTTTTAGAGTTTATTTTGTAAGCGCCATTTTGTATCGAAATTAATTCAATTTATTGCCCATTTTTGGCATCTCATTCAATATTCACCACTAGTATATTACTTTTTCACCACACTCGTTCGTACGCTATTCAACTAATCACACAATCGTTTTACTCAACCAAAAATTCACGTTTCACTCATTTCGACAACGTAAAATACTTATTTATCATGTTTACTAAAAATGTTTCCATTTGGTTTTCTTTTTTAGTCACTTCATGCCATCTTTTCGTCTTCAATTACTCAAATTTTACTTATGTATAAATGAATTAATTAATAAATAATAATAACAACTGTCAAGTCCCTTTTGTAAAAATTTATTTAAAAGTTATCTATAACATATTTACATATATCGACTGCCAGCAACCATTTCCAAGACATTTGCTAACATGCGCTCTTTACTCTCTTCCTCGCTAATTGTGTGCCCCCTCCTCGGCCAACCCCCGCTCCAACTGTCCTCTAACTCTAACTCGGCACTCGCGCTGACAACGCTAATCGCACTCAGGCCGATGTCATCGAGGACGAGCCCGAGCCGCTGAGCATGGCCTGGCCCGATACTGCCCGCAAACGGCTCACCTACGTACTCGTGGCGCCGCTCCTCATACCCATGTGGCTGACGCTGCCCGACACGCGCACGCCGCGCGGCAAGAAGTACTTCCCGATCACGTTCATCGGCTCGATACTGTGGATAGCCGCCTTCTCGTACTTGATGGTGTGGTGGGCGAACGTTGCCGGCGACACGGCGCGCATACCGCCCGAGGTGAGTTCACTCGACACTGTCCGCTGTCTGCCACTGCCGCCGTCAACTAATGTTGTTTCTTCTGTGCGCGTCTGTGTCAATTCAATTGCAGGTTATGGGTTTGACCTTCCTTGCCGCCGGCACATCAATACCCGATTTGATAACGTCGGTGATTGTGGCGCGCAAAGGTTTCGGTGATATGGCGGTTTCCAGTTCAGTCGGTAGCAATATTTTCGACGTAACGGTGGGGTAAGTAGCACAACTCAATTACACTAATTTTTATGCGGGCGGGTGGCTGCATGGCAGTTGGGTTTTTGAAATTTGCTTTAGTCAAAGAAATATTAATATTGCAATGTTGAGCGATTGCTGATGAAGTTTAATATAGGAAAATATTACATCGAGTGCTTGTTTAGTGTGACCATATGGTGACACTGGGCACTACCGGGTTAAAATACTTGACGTTCTCATTAAACTAATACTCAAAAATGTTTAAAGGTGTTTTGAGAAGAAATAAAAATGTCTTTATAAGAAAAATGTTTCGAAATAATTAAAGTCAATTAATCAATTTAAACATTTACTAAGTTACTAAAAATTCTCAAAGCACTTTTATTCAAAAATGTTTAACACGTTGAGCCCGGCGCCGAATTTGCTGGCAGCAGGCGAGCGATACAATGTGGTTGCTAAGAGATAAGGTAGTTTAGAAAGTTTCAATAAAATTCATTAAAACTACATTTGATCACATTTCATTGAGACTATATTTATTTTTACCTTTAATACTGTCGGTTCCACGGACTGACGCCGGCCGCACGGAAATTTCACTGCCCGTGCTCAGGGACCGGCGCCGGGCCCAACGTGTTAATAAGATTTGGGTAACAATTAACCAGTTAACTGTGTAATTTTCTTTTGAAAATTTTTCCCTCGTTGCGTATTTAAAATTAAGCAACTTTTTCGAAAAAAGCATCAAAATAAAACAAATAATATATAACTTTTTTACATTAGCAAATGAAAATTTACTCAGAAAACACTAAATTTTCATAATAAAATTAAATTAAAAATAAAAATTCATAAAATAAGAAATACGAGGAAAATATGAAAATGTTTAATTCATAGAATAAAAATTCATAAAATAAGAGAGACGAAGAAAATATGAAATGTGAAGCATAAAACATAAAAAATACAGCATTTTTCATAAATTCCTATCAAAATTAGTCGCATTTCATTACTTTTCATAATTTCTAAACACGTTCCACGCAGTTAACTGGTTCTAAACTAGACCGCAATTAATCTATATTCAAATTTACTGCTAAAGGCACAGAGAAAGAGTCAGAACTTGGACTTTGGGAAAAATTTTGACAACTCCGAAAATTCGGAGTAAACATTTTTGCTATACAATCAATGCGAAATAGCTTGTAAGCATGTAGAAAAATCTGAACACCTAAAATCACTCGTTTAAATTCCACTTGAATTGAATTTTGTAGGTTAGAACCTTTGAAAACTGTGAAATTAAATCAATTTAGATCATTTCCCGCAGAGTTATAAATGGAGTAGTGTTTTTAAAATAATTTGCACCGACTCCGAAAATTCGGAGTAACGCAAAAGTGCACTTTTAATGAATAATTTAAATTTCATGCCTACTGTCAAGTGTTTACTAATAAAAATAAAAAAAACATAAAGTAAAACTATGACTTACTTCAAAAGTTATTTTCAGCTACTGCGGAAATTCGCAGTTGAACATTTTTAACTTGTAAACTCTAAGTTGACTTTGAGTAGATGACTCTAACAGGCGCTTCAACTGATTACTGCTCTTGGTCGGAACCAAAAAAACGCGCCAATTGTTGGCGCCAGTTGGAAACTCCGAGCGCCGACAGTTTTTGCGACACTTGGCAAATATGTTTGCGATCTGAACAATATGGACTCGCCTTGCCAAAACATTTTCAGATTAATGTATTTTTATGCGCTTGACTTACTCCATGCTTCTATCAAACGGGTACCATCTCCCAAGGAAAGGGCGCCGAAGATCTTACGGATAAACTTTCTCCCAAACGTCCTCAAAGCACTTTTATCAGAAACTATTACTGAATCTAATAAGAAGTATTTTCCTCCGATCTACACAGACTTTTTTATTATTATTTTATTTTATCTATTTACCTACCTAAATCCTTTTCTAGAACCCCGTTTAGGTCAGTAATCCCATTGTGATACTACACACACAATCATCCCCTCGTGAAAGCGATTCACTCATCTGAGAACTACTTGGTGACTGTGACGAATTACTGACATTACTTTAACATTTTCGATCTGCTTACATTTGGCTTCCCTGAGTATCGATGCTAGAAGCTGTTAGCTCTTCACAACACACATTTAACCGTCAGCCATTTGTGCCTTTTGTTACTGAAATCGATTTTTACTTCTTAAGCTTCTTTTGCACAAAAACCTTATACTTTTCTAACTTAATTCAACTTAAACTTTTTGTGAACCTTATACATCTACATCTGTAAATCATAAGGTTTGCCACTCTTCCACCTAGACTGTTGTAGGTAGGCCCACTTACCAAACCTATGCAATTAACCTTCAAATAAGCATGAAAAGTAGATGGCAAATGTAGCAAAAAGAAAAGCCAGCAAAAAAGTAGTAAAAAAACAAAGAAAACCTCAACTCATTAATCCTCAATTCAGCATTTGAAATGACATTGAATAATGAAAAAGTTCACATTCTCTGTTAAGCGTTAGTGCACACATTTGTATACATAAAAAAACAACAACAAGATGAAACGCGCAAGCAGACAAACATGCAGACAAACGGTTAGTAAGAAACAAAGAAAGACAGACAAACTAACAAACGTGCATATTTATGTACTACACACTGACTACATCAATTCTTAACGGCATAAGGCAAATCCCCACTCAAGCCGACAAAACATACGTGAAATCGGCCCCGCTCCGCACCTAACCACAGCTATTCTACATGCAAAGCGTTACGTTGTTCCTAATCCGTGCTACAGTAAAAAATACCAAATTGCCGCTTAGCAACAACACTAAAAGACAACAACAACGTACCCAACCGAGTAGCAACAACAGGGAGAACAACAAACAACCACAACTACAACAAAGGCTAACGTAAAAATTTGAATATAACCAATGATGCCTAGCGACAATTTAGCGCCATCAAGTGCTGCACACACACACATGCATATATGTATGTGTGAATGTGCACAAAAAGAAAACGAGGAAGCTGGAAAATAGAGCAGAATAAAAGCGGTGGCGGGAAAATGGAAAATATGCCTACGGCCAACTAAATTGTGACATTGAGGTACTGCAAGCTGCAAACTGCCAACTGAGGTACATGGCCCACAAAATGCACACACACACACAGACAAATACACAGAAATCGTGCGCTGCAATTTCAATGAGTCCATGAGTGCTGCTGCTCAGCGCCCTGATAACGCCACTGTCAGTGTCACTGGCAGTGAGCCGCCTGCAACTGACTGGCGAAAATGTGTCGTTAGCGTGTTATGTCAGAGCCCTTCGTTCGTCCTGCCTGCTGCCAACTAACTGCAGCAGCTGGTCGCTTCTTACGTGCACGTGTGGCTCTGCCATTTGCCAATGTTTGTTTTTGTTGTTTCAATTCAATAAATACGCGAATGCGACAGCGCACTTCGAAGCAAATGACTGCAAATTTCGTGTATTTAAATGTGTATGTGTGTGTGTTTAAGCTTGAGTGGAAACTGCTTAGTGTATAAACAGTTAAGTGGCTCATAATGGAAATTTTATGCGCGCCTACATTTAACTGAACTGAAAAACCAACTAAAACAGAATTAAAAAATATCAAAACTTTTAAAAAACTTTTGACTAAAAAACCCAAAAACATTCAGATGCATAAGTATGAGAATAAGTATGAGTATGAGTATTCCAAATACTCTGCAAAAAAAAATACTACTGCAAAAAGGGCAAACACCTTAAAACCAACTTATAAACTGAAATAAACTTGCGTAAAACTAGAAAATTACAACATCAAATGTTCAGAAAATATTAATGAAATGTCTTATTGAAGCAGCAACTATTTCCCTACATTCATTCAGCCGTCTCTGAGCGTTTTTCTAAAGTGAAAGACAGGATAATTGCACATGCAAAGCCGTCCTGTTTTTGTTCATCTTCTTCAAAACAGTAGATACAACATTGCCCCTTAACCCATTGTGAAACTTATTAAAACTTCAAGTGTCAATTAAAAACAATAAAATGCAACACCATGAAACATTTATTCTGACAAGTTTTAATTTATTACCAACTTTTCAATAGTTCCACCATCAAACCAAACTCACTGTTTTCTTTGCTCATGATTTAAGTTTGCCCAAAAATTAACAAAAGCAATTAAAAACCTTAACTTTCCAAAGGAAGCCTCATTGTTTTCATGGCCTTAATAAACACCAACATATCAAAATTCTGTGTGTGCTTTTTCAAGTATCAAACTGCCACATAATAAATTAACAATTTCAACTTCCCTGACTCATTTTCTCTCACTTTCTCTATTTTCTTTCTATCGTTTTTTACTCTGGCGTCTTTGTTTCTCTTTTGCGTCAAGTGTTGTCTTCTTTATTAGTTGCTAGGAAAGCGCTCATTTCAACACAAAGTTTGCAAGAAACAATATCCTTCAGCTAATATGAACGTGCAATATTTTTGTTACAGTTTCTAGTTTACTTGCATACATACACACACACACAAACCCTTAGACACACAAGGGAACTTTCATCAAGTTTAATGCAGCTGCGGCTCGTTGCAACCGCCGAAAAGAAAACTTTACTGACATGCAAAACACGTCGCAATGAAACAAAAAAAAAACAAACTGCGCCAAACAAAAACTTTCTTGCACCAGAACGAGTATGAAAAATTTCAAGTTTTCGCACAGTTGTTGAAAAGTGCCGGTAATGTGCTGCTGCCGCCACTTAATGGATAGCAATACTACTCGCTTAGGTACTTGGTTACTTACTTACTTGCTCGCGCAACAATAGCAAACTAACTAACAACAGCACATACATACTTTTAGGGGCATAATGAGGCGACTTACCATGGCAAACAATGGCGCAAAGTGCGGAAGAGACGTAAAGTTGTTTGTGCAAAGGCAAAGTGCAAAGTTGCAGCGTGCAGTTAGTGGCTGGTGAACGAAAGTGTGTTTACTAATCCGTTGAAAGCGAAGATTATAGAGCAATTTCTTACAAAGACCCGGGCAATTTATTGTATGCTTTAAGGCAATGACTTTGATTGATTTTTAATTAATACTTTTAATCAATTTTAACTGCAATTTTCGTCGAAAGCACTTTTTTATTGTCTTTATTTGTAATTATTTATAGCTTAACATAACCCTTTCGGGAAGGAGTTTAGTTTTGAAATCCAAAATACTCTCAGTAGAAATATGCTCATGCTATGAATTTTTGGGTCAGAAAATTATATTGGATGCTCACAATTTCTGAAATCATCCTTTTATGCGGAAATCGAAAAAATGTTCGTGGGTCGTAAGATCCCAGTAGTCCCCAAAGGGTTAAAGCTCATACTTTGAGGTTTTTTATGTACTACGTCTAAAAGTATGCAATGAAACAGACTCCTAGCGACATCTTTGTTAATCTTCGCTCCGAGGCATTTAAAATCTTAGCATTATCTCACTCTAGAACAACTGTCTGTCTTCATTTTCAAAATTCTATCTCAATGTGCAGCCTAAAAATATGCTAAATCACACTACCATTTAATCAGTTATAACGTTGAATTTAAAATGAATGCAACCACACAATTTTTAGTTCTTCAACTTTAAATCTCTGCTCCAAATCACATTCCTTCGGTGAGCATCTACTATGACCTAAAAAAAAAAACCAAAAACCTCAGCCTAAAAACACTCTTTCTTCACATTCTTCAACAGCCGAATTTGGGTATTCTCAGCCAAACATTTAGGTATTTAATTTTATTTAGCACATTCTGCTATGCAAAGTCGCACACATGTTTATTACGAATATTGCTTGCCAAATCTAAAACCGCATACTTGTGGCCACAATGAAATGCAAAACAAACTTTATTAATTTCCCATGTCCATTGCGATGCCAACAGCAAAACAAAAAAAAACAAAACACCACACACACATTGCAAAAATACCCAAAATTGTTCATGCTTTACCTCTGCCTTGACTGTCACATTTTGCTCCAACTCAGCACTTTTCGGAATGCAGTAAATGTTTAGCATGCGGCCAGCATTTTGCATTTTTTTTTCTCCACTGCTGTTATTTTCTACTTTTACAAAAGTGATTGCAACAACAACAACAAAATATCAAATAAATTGCTGCAACTGACTGCACGTCTTTGATGTGCTACATTTGATATTGCAAATCTCCTAAAAGTATGCAAGTATTTTTCCATTCAAATTGCATTCCATCTTCAACGCACATGCTACCTCGCACACAAGTGCAACTTGGCCAGTGGCACTAACAGAAAAACAAAAACAAAAAAAACTAGGAAACACAAAATGAAGTGGAAACAGCTAACAAATAGCAATTGGGCGAAACAAACGCCAAACGATATCGAATCAAGTGGAATGGCCAAACCAAATGCAACGACCATAAGTGGACATACAACACAGACAAAGGCATAGCATGTGTGGTACAAATTTGTTGTAGCAATAACAATAAGTATTAAAAAAACAGGCGCCACAACTGCAGCTGGAAAGGAAACGGCGAAGGATGGAAAACTGCAACAACTGAGGAGGAAAATATTGAAATGTTTCTCTGAAAAATTACAGAGTACTTTGATTTCTATGAGTACTGACACTTGAACAGACCACGCCCATATTTTTGTATTTTGCTTTAATGTGCACAGATTTTTTACGAAGCATATTTTTTTGAAAATATTTAACTAATTATAGAAAATGTCTACTTTCATTGCCTTTATTTTTCGTACTACCTTCTACTACTTACCACTTCTACTACTTTTCGTTTTGTTCCCGTTTTTTGCTTATTTTTTTTTTGCTTTTTTATATTTATTGTCTTTTTTTATTTTCTTTACTCCCTTTTATTAGCGATTAACATCCCTTGGTGTTTTTTGTGAACACTTTCTATCTAAATATTTACCACTTTGTTAATACAAACTACGAAGAGCCAATATTGTCTATTTCTCATTGGGTTTTAGTACTCTTTTTTCTCTGTCTGCTATCTTTTTAATCGCTTTAGCTTTTTTTTTCATTTTTGCTATCCTTCTACAGTTTCTTCACTGTATAAATCTAACCTAATATAGGGTTTTCCAACAAGAGGTGTTATTTTGAATCACCCGGTATTTCGGTAGCTGTCACTTTTCAATCTTTTATTCTTTGACATTTGACAAGTAGAAATTACACCATTACTAAAAACGGAACGATACACCCTTCAACAACGCATTGAAATTATTAAAATTCACTACAAAAATAGTGAAAATCTTGCAGTCACAGTTCGCAAAACTAAAGCATTTTTGGGTCGTCGTGAAGCACCTTGTCGGACCGCAATACAGAAATTGGTGGAACAATTCGAGCTGTTGGGACAAGTTAGTGATGTGAAGAATAAAACCCGTGCACGTCGCTCAAGAACAACTGAGAATATTGCTGCTGTAGTGTTGAAGAAAACCCAGGTTTGTCGATTCCTCGTCGTTCTTTGGAATGATGATTTTTTATTGTCGGAGTTGGATGGTATTGATCTGGACAACGTTTACCTTCAACAAGACGGCGCTACGTGCCACACAAGCAACGAAACCATTGCTCTTTTACGGGAAAAGTTTCCGGACCGGACAATTGGCCACCGAGAACTTGTGATTTAACACCTTGCGACTTTTTCCTTTGGGGCCACGTGAAAAATAAGGTGTACGCCAACAGCCCAGCGTCGATTGAAGACCTCAAAGATAGAATTCGTGAGGCTATCGAGGACATAGGGCAGCCACTTTGCGATTTGGTTATGGAAAATTTCATGAAAAGGATATGGATATCCTGTAAGCGTGGTCGTGGTGGCCATTTGACTGATGTTGTTTTTCATTATTAACGGCATACCTTCCTCTTTATTATGAAATAAACATCCGATCATTTGTCTCAAAAAATGGCATTTTTCTTTGAATACCAAAATAAAACCTCTTGTTGGAAACCCCTGTACTATGCTTTGTGGGTTGGCTTCATCTTCTACTATTTCTACTACTTTTTTGCTATTGTTTCGCTTTTTAATCTGTAATCTGTACTGGTAATGTTTTAAGGTGGCAACACCGGATAACTTGATTCATATGAGTCACCCGGTCGGCTGATCAAGAGTTGAGCAACTAAGTTATTGCCGGCCTTCTTATACCGACCGGCAACCAGGCCAGACGTAAGGAAAAGAAATCAAAAGACATCGAGGCTGAATTTAAGGACACGAATAAAGGAAGGCAGATTAAAAGTCCCTTTCAGACATATTACTACTATTTAAATTAAGCTTAAGAAAACACTTTCTGCTGACCTTCCACATTGCTACTGTTACAACTATTTTTTCTACTACTACTTACTACTTCCACTTTTCCTACTACCTTTTTACTAGTAATTGTTATCTATTAACGTTTTTACTACGCTTTTAGCTCTCCACTGCTAAGTGTACAGCTTGAGTACTTAGATTCTTACTGCTTACATTCTATGTACTTTCCTTCTACTTTTACTATTTTTTTAGCTACCATTTCTACTACTTTTTTGTAGGCAATTTTCACTTATGACTTATTTGAAACCATTTCAGTGCAGTTGCTACTTGTAAACTTGAGCGCATACTTTTATAAGCCATGCTTTTAGACTTTACTACTATCTACTGCTATGAAAGCTACTACCTTTTTAGTAGCAATTGCTAGCCTCACTACCCGTTGATGTTTTGATTGTTCATTCAGCCCATTTGCTACCTTTTGTAGACCAACTTAAGCAGATACTTACTCTAAGTATTTAATACAGACTTCCACTTTTACTACAGTTGCCTTTACCTGCACTACGTTTTATGTGCCTGGGAGTATTTTTAATACTCTTTCCACGCGTTTGCTACTTTTTTCAGCTCAACTTGAGCAGATGATTTTTCGGTATATTTCAAAGTGAAACATTTTTTACTCTGAAAATTTTTAATACTCTTCAGTTCAACTAAGGAATAACTTATTGAGCTTTGCTATCTACTCTTTACTAAGTTTTCAGCAAAACTATGCTTTCAAATTGTTGTTTTAATTTTTTTGAAATTTATATATATCGTAATTTTTACATACCTTCTTTTTGTATATCGCACATGCACAACAAAAGTGACACAACTCAAAATTTTTGATTTTTCAGGAAACGCAAAAAACTGTTTTTCAGCTAAATCAACATTTTTTTTTAAATAACTTATAGACCGTTCAGTAGAAAATCCTTACAGATTATGCTTTATGATAAGTTGCAAGAATTTTTTTTTATTTTACACAAGAAAATCCAAAATTTTGAGTTGTGACTGTTTTGATGATATTTTAATTCAATACTTACCGAATTATTTCAAGTTATGCCACTTTTTCTGAATTTAATAATTATAAATGACAGTTAAAATGTTGAAAAAAAAATTTTGAAAATTCATAATTAATTTTAATAATTAAAAATATATACAAAAATTGTCAGAATTTTGCTTAAAATTAACTTTAACAAAAATGTATTTCGTCAAAAGTGACACAATTAGAGTTAAGACACTTTTGCATTGAGCTGCAGCAATCAAATAGCATCAAACTTCTGACATGAAAAGAGACTTAAATGTATTTTTGCAACAGTTAACAACAACAAAATATACTGAGCTTTTGCTGATTGGTAGATTTATGCATTGTGCACAGTATTAACACATAAACCCGAAAAGTGAAAATTTTGAGTTGTGTCACTTTTGTAGTGCGTGTGCAATATGTTTTTTAACAAGTTTTTTATTTTCTAATTATAATTTTTTATGTTTTTCTAACACAACATTTTTACTAAACAAAGCCATAAGTTCTATTGCTTAGCATTTCTTAATCATACTCGCTGCTTTGTGTCATTTTAAGAACAATAACAACAACAACAAAGTAGCCATACAAAAACTAGCCAAAAAACACTGCTGTGCTCGAATAGTAAAATGGGAAATGAAAAATAGACAACGATGGCATTTGCAGTGGTTTATTGTTGAATATATTTTGTGGCAGTCACAGAAAAATCAAAGAGAAAAACTTTAGCAAACAGAACGAATGCTAAAAGAAGTCGAAAGAAGAAAAGCGTGCGCGCAAAAAAAAGGATTGTCAGCTGTAGTCACAGACGACAGTCGACAATGGCGCAGACCAAGAAAAGCAACAACCATCACTCCTAGTTGAAACAAAAGGTAGACAAAAAAAGAAGAAGAAAAAGCATTTCTTAGATGAAAAACAAAAGCAAATATAAATCACCAGCAATTTCTCAAGCAAAAGCTTACAACAACATAAACAAAAAAAAACAACAGCGCAACAATCAAAATAAGTAAATAGCGAAAAACCTATATAAAGGCATTTATTAAATAAATATCTGTAAGCAGTGGAAAGCAACAACTGCAATAAAAAAAGCAGCAGCTGATGCAACAAAAAAAAACAGCAACCAGCACAAAGACTTTGCGAACAGCGACAGTGCCAAAATGTAAGAAAAACCCAAAATGTTGTATCTATGTGTGTGTGTGTGTGTAAGTGTGTGTGAAGTAGAATTTCTATACATACTATATAGTTAAGCTATATGCTGCGGTATTTGTGATTTATGGCAAACAAAATGGTATAACCAGAATTTATTTGCGCAGTAGAAAACCTTCCAATTTATTATCATTGCAGTTCAAAGCTTTGGTTTATTTCTTTTTTAATATCTGTGTGTGTATGTGTGTGTATTAAAGTTAAAAGCGTTAAATTAAAAGCAATTCAAGTGCAAGTGCATTGCAGACTATAGTGCATAGACGAATGTATATGTATGAGTATTTGTGTGGAATGAGGCGTCGCGCACGCACCGCCTCGACGCTGGCAGCAATTCATCAAAGCGCACGCAACAGCGCCAAGCAAGCACCTCACAAGTGCTGCGTACAAGTGGCTCGTGTAGCAATGTTTGTGTGCTTGAGGTGTGACCTCGAAGTGTAGCATGCAGCGACACAAGTGGCTGGCATACATTTAGGCGCTTGAGCTACAAATCTCGACTAACGCACTAATACGCACCGAGTAAACGGCAGCAACGCACTGAAACGATTGTAGAAGCCATATTTGACGGTAGTACACAGAAATAATCCGATTGCCTAGAAAGGACTTCTAAAGGAGTTATATGTACAAGGAAAAAGGGCAAAGTGTACTTCGCCTTTAATGCAGATGGTGTGTATTCTTCAAGAGAAGAAGAAATCACTACCAAAGCCACTTGATTTTGATCATTTAAGAGATCTAGTCGATGGAACTATTCATCGTCTACTTGGTTTTGTTCTAGTTTAAGGTTATCCAAGTTTCTGTGGTATCAAAATGAAGAATAACAAAGTGTATTTCACCTCTACTGCACATCTTACGACTTCTAAGGGAGTTGCATGTACAAAGCAGAAGAAGAAAGAATGAGAACCCGGTCTGTACTCCTCAAGAGACGAAGAAATCAATACCAAAGCAGCTTGCTTTTCCATTTCATTTAAGAGATCTAGTCGATGGAACTTTTGGTTCCTACTTGTTAGTCTACTTGGTTTTGTTCTGTGTTAAGGTTATCCAAGTGTCTGTGGTATCAAAATGAAGAGTAACAAAGTGTATTTCATCTCAAATGCACATCTTACGACTTCTAAAGGAGTTGCATGTACAAGGCAGAAGAACAAGGAAGAAGAACCCGGTCTGTACTCTTCAAGAGAATAAGAAATCGCTACCAAAACAACTTACTTTTTGATCACTTAAAAGATCTAGTCGATAGAACATTCGAAGTTTACTTGGTTTTGTACTGTGTTAAGGTTAATAAAAATGGCGCCAACAGATCCTGTCGGAGTTTGCTTCACTACCTTCAAACTTTAACGAACTAACCAGGCTTTGTTAAGAGCTCAAACTAGTCTTATCTGTAAACTGTTTTGGTTCCAAATTGCTATGGTATCAGAATTAGTGTCTTTAGCTCCACAGCCCATCTTTGAATCAAAACATTGTTTGTTATGCCCCCAAATCGAATAACAACATTTGACTGCCGCGCAGTTTGGTCTTAAAAAACGCATTCCACCAGCGGAAGTGATAAAAAATTATTAGGGTTGTGTAATAAACAGCTGATCCTGGCGCATAAATAATGTAAATCCTTCAAAGGACTAGAAAGAAAGATGTGGTTTGCTTCAAAAGAATGTCAGAGTAGACATCAAATTTAATTTTCAACAAATAAAAACACGTAAGAAGTTCAAAAAGCAATACCAAAGAAAGTCTGTAGACACTCTGAACCTTCATTGGATATCGTTAAAAAAATTTTTTAGTGTCATTTATTTACTATTTTCTTAAAAAAAACAGACTTTTCATTCAAAAGAATGAAAAGATCTCCTGGTTTTCCCGGAGAATTATTCAATACTAGCAGGGCCCTACGGTTTTGCACGCAAGTTTGTAAAGTTTGCAAGTTTGCAACACTGTTTAGGCGGCACCATGCCTCTTTTATGAAATGCCCAACCCATTCTCGCAGTTAAAAGTTTGCGATCCAGTTTCATTGATGTGCGTCTTACAGTTCCAAAGTTATGCGGAACGTTTGAGTCACGAAAAATCTGCCACGCCCCTTGTGCAACGCCTATCAAAATTTACCAGCAGAATGGCACATCTATGATCACATCTATGCTCGCATCTATGCATCTATACAATGCTTTCCGAGCTATAATTTCGAAGATATCCTGTATTAGAAATTTATGTTATATGGGAGATGCCACGCCCACCTGTTAGGTCGTATGCGCACTATGTGAATTACCGAGATTTAGTCAAGATGAACATTCTGTAAAAGATTCAGCTCAATGCACAGTGATTCGTTCCATAGACAAAATTCAAAAAATGTATGATCTCAGAATTTAACGATTTTGATGTCATTTGAAAGAAAAAACTCAAACTAAGAAACCCCAAAAAAAATCTGTGCAAACAATTTATTAGTGTCTGTGCAAAACTAGCTCAAAGTTGAAACCTTTTTCTCAAAAAAATGTAAATACATATTTTCTGTGTTTTGGTCTATTGAGTACAAAAAATTTTTAAATTACATGGTTACCAAGAAGTTGCTTAAACTTTTAATATAGAATAAGAAATGATGTGGCCATTTTCGCTTTAAATGGTTTCTTAAAATTTGCAAAGCGTAGGCTTTTACTTTACTTTTAACTAAAAATGTTTTTCTGAATTAAAAATCTGAAAATTGGCAAAACTTAAAGGAAAATATCTAAAAAGTATGTGAAAGTATGTTCCTGTTTTTTTTTTATTTTAAGAAGCATTCTTTCTTTGTCGGATAATGTAATTACATCCTCCGATATCTTCCGATCTCAGAAACTAATTCAATTTGAAAAATGGTCTAAACACGTATTTTTCGACAAAATTCATTTATGGTTAAAAGTATGCAAGCAGCACGAAAAATGATAAAATCTGCAAAAATGCAAAACATACATCTATTATTATCGTTTTTATTGCAAATCCATAGGGTCCTGAAACAATTTCTGTTACTCTTTGCAATAATCAATGTTGACGTTACCGATTAAATGAAAAATCTGAAAAATCTAGCCGACACACTTGGCGCTACAGCTCTCCAAAAATTACGAAAATTGCAAATTCAGGTCTCAGGCATTGCCAAACTACATATTTCAGTTCAGCAGACCATGATTAACTAGTATACCAAATTTTATGAAGAACGGACCACTCCTTCTAATTTTGTCCCGCGGTTGTATGGAGTCGAATCACTGTGCAATGGGCCGTTTAGTTTTATAAGTTTTAGTGTCGTATGGCCTACAATTTTTATATTTTTATTATTATTTATTTTTATATACATATATACGAGTAGATAAAGTAATATATAACCAGTCCTTTTTGAAGACGAAAAAAGTAGGTTTTCGATTCAAATTAAAATTGAAAAAAAAACTTGCTCAATTCTCTCTATGAAAAATTTAAAAGCATTTATATCACAAACTCTGCACAACATTTCTACTCTTCTAAGATATTTTTCTCCTATTTCTCTCTAAAATATTTTTCAAAATATTTCAACACAACTACTTAGTTATACCTCCTATTCTTAGCTCCTACGTCCGTTTGCTTTCTGCCGCTACGGAACTCAACCGACTCAACTGCCTTTTGCCATTCGATGCTATTGCGCCCACTTTCTTGCTTTATGGCCACTAACATATGTCAACAAAGTATGAGATTTAGTTAAAGAAACTAAGAAGAAGAAAACAACCTCACATCAGCTTCGCACTGCCATGCAAACTAAGGCAAAGCGCATTGGGCAAGGGGGCAGGACAGGGCAGCGCGTTTTCCATAAGCGCCGCAGCGAAATAGCAGTGAAAATACCCTCAAGGTTAATACAACAACACAACAAAAGAACGCCTGATGATATGGCACAATGACGTTGAGCATATTTAAAAATGCGGCGCGCGCGCACGTTCCGGCAATGGGGAATGAATGTGCAGCAAGAAAAAATAAATGTCAAATGCGAAAAGCATGCAAAAATGTGTATGTGTGTGTGTTTATATGAAAGCAGCACGACATTTATGTGTGCGTGTATGTGCGTAGATTTGATGTTGTGTGCGTGTATGTGCGTAGATTTGATGTTGTGTGCGTGCGTATGAACGCATTCAAATTTTGTTGAAACCTAAAAGCCAAAAAAAAATACAGAAACAGAAAATATTGTACACGAACTCAAGAGTAGAAAAATTGAATAAAGCGTAAAAGTAGTCAAAGTAGAATAGAAATACGCACAGATATACAAAATGTAAGTGTATATGTATTATGTAGATATGTATGTCAGGCGCATTTCACTTGAGTACACATACAAAAAAAAAAACAAACATTAAATAAAATAAAAAAATTTTAACAACTGACGTACAGGCAAGCAAACTAAGTAATGGCTGTAAATCTGGGCAGCCGACCTGCATAAATATACTCGTCGCTACACACACACACACACACACACACACACACATATATACATACATAAACCCAAACATAAATGCTTAGTTGTGCGTTGTGTATGAATGAAATATGGCACTCAGGCAGATGTAAATAGAGATTTCAAAGCACAGCCAGCAACTAACAACTACGAACACACACACTGCTCGTGATTGATGCAGCGAATTACAGACGCAAAATCCGCGTAGAGCCAGAAATGCAAAATTAAAGCCATCAATAACGTGCAATGCTACTAAAGCTTCTATAGTTGTTGTTGTTGTTGTTGTGGTTGCTTATTTGATTTGTGCCTGGCATACGAAAACCTACTCGACTGCTCGCACAGAAATGTTGAACTCTTTAGAAAAGCATAGCAACAACAGCGGTCAAACATTCTACTGATTGTAGCGAAAAATATGTTACGTGGCGTATGAGTAACATTAATTGAAATTTCTGCCCAAAGGCAGTCAAAAATGGCAACTTTCGAGAGGAAAGTTCATCTTAGCTGTGCTGTTTGTGGAGTTTGTTTATGTGATGGTTTGACAACAGTGCCACACGCAGGGAGAGGGGGACCAATCTCACCCAAATTAAAAAAATGCTGGTACAAAATATGATTTCAAATGGAATCGAGCTCAAAAGTTGTACGCAAAACCCCCCAAATGAAATCTTGTTTGAGCCACTGTTTGATACTCAATGCGTTGTACAACAACAACATTCAACTCCAAGATTATATTAACCCTTTCGACCTCACCTCTTATCGACCACCTATTTATCATCTTATAGAAAAAGCTACGATTATTTTATGGGTTAAATTTAAGTTGGCACCAATAAATTAATATTTTTAGAAGTGAATCCAAACTACGTTAAACAAATTTTACTGTTATCCCCAAAATAATTTCCAATAATTTGCAGCCATATCAGAGAAAGTTTGTGTTCTAATTGAAGTCTACGAATTGGGCGCGTTTGATCAATACCCATGTTTCTTTAATAATGGTTAAATAAAATCAAAAAGTGACTATTTTGTATTTTTTCATAAATATTAAATAATTTTTCTGTAATTAAAAAATATTGATACAAAATTTATTTAACCCGTTGTAAGCTCAAATTGTTCAAAAGTTAACTGGCTCTAGAACTCTAACAAAGAGGCATGGCGTCTTTAAATGTGTGAACACTTCTAAGACAAGTGTTTCATGATTTGAATACCAAAAAGTAAAAGTAAAACGATAAAAAAAGGTAAAATAAAAGGGTTAAAAAATGGTTTTTTGTTTGAAAAGAACTATTACTACCTCTGAGACAAGTAAAAAAAAATTAAAAAAAGGTTCTTATTAAAATTTAGTTGAATATCGAAGCTGGGTTAAATGTTTAGTTGCATCAAGTTGAGTTGATTTTTAATTCTGCCAAATAGCAGAAATGTTTGTTAACCATCACTCTTCTCCACATCACAACCGGACCACAGTTTCATTTGTTCATAACGTAAATTCGCTTGTAAAGGAAAAACGCCTAAAAGTGCACTCTAACTAGCATCAAGTCTCATCAAAGCAATACCAAAAGTTTAATCTGACTTGCACTTAAACAGATACAAAGCACCAAAATGCTTTAAGCTGTCTTTATTGCAATAAAAATCAAAAATTCCTCTCTGGCAACATTAAAAAAGTTTTACTAATACTTTTTGCAAAAACTTCTCACGCACACAGAAACACACACACACACACACAAAATACACATACAAATATCAATTCAAATATGCACAAATCCACATTTATTACATTTGCATTTCTAATGCAAAAAGCGTTGGCATTTTTATGATGTCATTCACACTGAAAAACATGCCAGCCAACGTCAGTCACACTAATAACAAATGCCAAAAACACCACAAGTATACTCGTGCACAATCTGAATTACCATTAGCGTCCATAATAACAACGCAATGCCGACGCAAAGTCGTAAATCACATGGCAACGTCATGGTTTTTCTTGTTTTTTTGCTGTTGTCATTGTTGTAGTTGCATGGCAAAAAAATAAGGAAAGCTCTGCCTGTGACTTTAACACAAAACTTTGCCTAGAAGTATGCCACAAAAGTTCCATCAAACTAACAATGCTAGCATCACTTAAGCCAGAAGACCGCTAAAAGTATGCAGCAATAATGGGCTGATTGGTCAGTTTTCTAGTTAGTTGTATTTTTTCTTGAATACATCGTGTAGATTTTATTTATTTTTACAAGTATTTTCCATTTTAATTAGTTCAAAGGTGTTCCCCCTAATTTTTATATTGTTTCATTATTTTTTTTTTATGTATAGCGTTGTCTAGAAACAAGCAAAACAACAACAATAAGTGGCAAATTTTGAATGTGCAGCAATTATTCAAACACTCGCGACAGTATGTAGAACATTATCAATTTGTACGAGCGACCTGCAAACACTCTCACACACACATATACACTAAGAGTATGTGTGTTTGTATCTGTGGGCTTTTATCTATGTAACGGGCAATGTTTTTATGTATTTGAATAGTATTGAGGTGAAGGTTAACACTGGAAAAGCGTGCGCGGTCGCAGCTTAGTGTTTTTCATGTTGTTATTGTTGTTGTATTGCCTCTAGAACCATTGTGTGTGGGTGAAAGTGCAAATGCTCTAAGATTTTTTTTATTTGTATTTTTGCTGTTCCTTTTTGTGTTCTTTTTTTTATATTTCCATTTCACTTTTTTCTCCCTTTGCCATTGGTTGACTTTGGGTTTTCTTTTTCATTTTTGTTTTTATTTTTTGGCTTTTCGTTGTTTTGCTTGTGCTGCGTTATTCGCTGCCGCCGTCATGCCTGCAGATGTCAACGTTCACTTCCGTGCAACGTCATGTCATAAAGTTCACTTTTAATTGCTGTCTCTTTCACGCAATGTGCTACATCAGTTGCAGCGCACGCACACGCACACACTTGACTGCAACATTTTATGTGTCTTTCTTTGTTTTTCTGTGTGTATGTGTGTGTGTGGTTGACTGGGTGTTGATGGTTGCGTGCAAGAGCACAAATTTGTATATATGTGTGTGTGTGTGTGTGTGACCTTGTCGCAAATTTCCTTTATTTGTGTGCACGAACACGTGTGCGTGTGTGTATGTGGCGCGTGCATGTAGGTGTAATTAGTATCATGATTTGCTAGACAATTTCTTGTTGTTACTTTATATGTGCCGGTTATATGTGTGTGTGTGTGTTTGCAAGTATTAGAGAGAGTTAGCGTGTAGACTTTGCATGCATAGTTTGGTCTATTCTTACTAGCAATTCTTGTGTCTTGTTGATATTTCGCTAAACGTGCGTTGGCTAAGTGTAGCCAACGCACGTTTAGCGTTCATACAACAACAACAACTACTACTACTACAGAAACAGCACCTGAAACCCCACAGCAACACAAGTGGCAGCCGTTCAGTGCGCACACACCGCCGCCCACACTTAAGTTGCTCAGCCCCGTAGTATTTTTTTGTTGTTGTTATACGCTTCAATTGTTTGCCCTGTCAACCTGTCTCCCGCAGGCATGCACTCTACACACGGCATTACATTGTATGTATGTTTATGTGTCTGTTTGTATGTGTATTGTTTGTATATTTTAGAAAGCAAGTTTTTATTTATTGTTGTCCATTGTTGTCATTGTAGACAATGATTTTATTTGCATTATTAAATTTGCTGACATATTTTTAGGCGCTTCTATATTTACCAGAGCCTTCAATTAAACAGATTTTTGTATGCAGCATTTTAAGGACATCAGAAGTTTCTATACAGTTACAAAAATTTCGACTTGACGTCGGTCATAAAAATGTAGGCTAAGTGCTGGTTTGGAAAAATTTTATGTTCTATAAAATGTTAAAATAACTGCATACTTATAGGCGTTGTAAGCTTCAACCTAATGTATACGAACCACAGTTTAGTTGAACTATGAAGGGAATATTTTAATCTATAAAATTGCACTTTGATTTTTATGAATTTGACGAGAACGAAAAAAGGAATATTTTAATCTAGAAAATTGCACTTTGATTTTTATGAGAAAAGAAGAGAAAATCTATAATTCAAACTTAGTATCGAACTTAAATACAGTCGTGTCTGAGTATAGTGAACACCCGATATAGTGAACACCCAAATTTTGACATAGAGCCTCTAAATATTGAAAACAATTTTAATCAAACGACAAAAAGCTATCTACAACTACATACAACTACCTAATAGTAAAAATCAACAGATTGCTTTAAAATCAGAATGTACCTAAAAGTATGCTACGAATTACCAGCACCACAGTGCAGGTTAGTGGCATGAACTCAAACAAAGCAATAGTATACTTTTTGGCAGTCTTTGAAGACCAAGTTCACCTTGCAGGAAAAACTTTACCTGTAAATTTTTGAAAAATGTCTAAAATTAAAAAAATTTTTAAATTTTAATTATTAAATTTTAAATTGAAAAAAATTTAAAAATAGTAACAATTATAAACAGGCGCAAGTGAGTTTTGGGTATTCAAACCACTAATATCTGTAAGATCCACCAAAGGTGGAATTCTGCAAAAGGTACAAGATTAACATCTTGGACAGACAATTATGGAGATCAAATCGATTCATACCAGACCCAGGGTCGCAACTCTGGTACACGGATGGATCGAAGTTGGAAGATGGAAGCACTGGCGCCAGGGTATATGGTCCCAGATTTCGCAAAGCTTTTCCAATGGGGAAGCTAGCTACCATCTTTCAGGCGGAAACACACGCCATCATAGAGTGTGCTAGCGAGTGCCTACGCAGGAGGTCGTCTGGCACACATATATATATATTGTCCGACAGTCAGGCAGTCTTAAAGGCGCTAGAAGCCTACTCGACTAGCTCAAGGCTGGTGACGGACTGCCGCAATCTGTTGAATGAACTGGGCATGCGCAACACTGTAGAACTGCACTGGATACCAGGACACGAAGGACATGACGGCATCGAACAAGCGGACCGCCTAGCGAAAAAGGGTGCCTTACGCCCTATGATAGGCCCGGAACCATTCTGTGGACTACCAAGAGGACACATTCAAGAATGGTTACGGAAATGGGTTGACCAGGAATTTACTGACCAATGGACCAACACAACGGGACTACGGCAGGCAAAACAATTCCTGGCCCCGGACAGAGGGGTATCCAACAAACTCCTCAAGCTAAACCGAGAGGACCTTCGTATCCTCACAGGGTACCTAACAGGGCATTGCTCACTTAGATACCATCTCAAAAATATGGGAATATCCTCAACGGATGTGTGCAGGATATGCGAGCTAGAACAGGAAACATCACTCCATATTCTATGCGAATGTCCTGCACTCAATAGAAAGAGATTTCTCCAGTTTGGTCAGGCGTCTATACCGCCATCAACCATCTGGAAACTACAACCCCAAAAAGTGCTAAAATTTATAAAAAGCCTTAACTTGGGCGGTTAAAACAAAGGCTGCACAAAAGATCAAATCGGTCGTAGTGCACTATACCCTATACGTATAATAATAATAATCTGTAAGATGCAAATAATGTTTGAAATTATGTACAAAACCCTCGAAATGAAATCCTGTGTGTGTCGCTGTAGGTTGTGTTAGGTTAATGTGGTTGTCTGGGCAAGGGACTTGCCGAAAGACACACTTAGGCCCCAAAAAGAGCCTGTTGAGATACCACAAGGAGAAAGTGTACCTACACAAACCAATTTGCTTTGTGGATAAAACTTGCAAATCTCTTTTGTTGAATGAACTGAGATCATTCAAGTTATCTTTAAAGGGGATCCTAGGATTTTCATCTTTGTCAAGAGAGAAAGCCAAGCAGTACCCGAGAAGGTGACTTATAGTCGCTTCCTTCTCTTCATTAGGGGCAACTGCAGCAACAGTCCCAATTGTTAATACTGGTGGATCATCGTATACTATATAAAAAACTATATAAAAAACTAAAGCCAAATCTTGCTAAAATACAAAAATATCTAAGACAAACATTTCACCAGAAAACTTTCTCACTCTCTCTCTTTATTTTCCTAGAATTTTTCTCTCCATTTCTCATCAAATTTTGTTTACTATTTTCTATTTACAGTTTACCGATTCCATGGCTAATCTACGGCATTATCTACGGTGCACCGGTCGAAGTCAACTCGGTGGGCATGGTCTGTTCCATAACGATTCTGTTTATGATGCTCGTCTTTGTCGTTATGTCAATTGCCTGCTTCCGTTGGCGCATGAACAAAGGACTCGGCTTTACCATGTTTTTGTTGTATTTCGTTTTTGTTGCCGTTTCGTTAATGTTCGAATATGATATGATCAGTTGTCCAGTGTAAAATCAAATACACAACCAAAACAGTTACCAGAACAACAGCAACAACAACAGCAAATAAGAAGCCACAACAACAACAACAACAACATTATTAGTCTTAAGTATATAATTACAAAAAAAGAGCAAAAAAAAATTAACTAAAGAAATAATTTTTAAAAAAATTTAAGAACTAGGAAATGTTATATACATACATATAAAGACAACAACAAGAAAAAATGGTAAAAAATCAACAACAGCATAAATTAGTATGAATGAAAATTTATAGTTAAAACGATAGAGGAAATAAATAAAAGTAACAGAAGAAGAACAAACCAACAAACAAACGAGAAGTGAAACCAAACAAAACAAAACGCTTAGAACAAAAGACAGAAACAATTAGCGTTTGTGTGCGCTAAAAACATTCTCTTACTTAAACTTAGGCTAAGCGTTACTTATTATATTTATACAAGTACTTAACTATATATGAGACAAACCAATATTTAACTTAATCCCGTATGCTCTATCTAACTCACTAAACACCATACACACACACACACACAGAGACATGCATACCAACATACATACAAACATACCATACGACATAATTTCTGGCAAAGAATTATGCTCCTTCTTTGCTCTCTCTTTTCTCTCTAAATTAAAATCTAATTAAAATTTGTAAAATTTAAAGGAAGCAAACAAATCTCACATTAAATAAATGGCAACATTTTTGGGTTAAGTTAAAAAGACATTTTTTTAAGGAAAACCAATTTTATGAATTGTGAAAAATTGCTGGAGCAGATTAAAAAAGCACAAAAATGTTTACTTATTTAAAAAACGCACTCACCCACATAGTTAACGGCAAGGAAAAGCTTTCGTAGACACTTCTTAAGTTGCGTTGAGCTTTGTGTATTGACGAGCACAAAGTGAAATGCTAAAGGCTTGTGATTTCATACGAGTTTTGACGTGCTGAATTTAGTTTTCGAATTGAAAGAATCGCTGAAATGGGAAGGCAAACATTTGTAATTTGTAAATTGTTTTATAATTTTCAATCAGTGGCGATGCAAACAAAAAGCTTTCGATGTGCTCATAACTATTAAATAAACTTTACATAAATATTACATAAAAGCTGTAAATTGTGGTTTCTCAGAGCTTTAAAATTCAGCAGAAACTAAAAAATATTCTATTCTTTGGGCTTCAGCTTCAGATTAAAGGTCTGTCTTGAAGAAGTGGGTTTGAGCTTTGACTTTAAACTCTTAAATTTAAACTTTTCTTTTTTTAACTCTGTCTTGAAGCTCTGGTTAGGCGAAAAGACCACACATTAACTCTGCAAAGTTACCTGTCAAAGTTGCCTGCTACATTAGGCGGAGTTCAGTTTGAAAGCTTTTAAGCTTTAAAGCAATTTTAAGTTATATTGTAAAGCATTTGAAAGCTCCCATATAGTTTGTCAGCAATGAAAGCAACTTGGCTCTGAAGTTGAACAAAGTTCTATAAGTCTTATTTTTAAATTCAAAGTTAAGATATTTCAAAACCCTTTCACTTACATATAAATCGAAAGCTTTTTGATTGAACAGACGAAATTAAACATTCCAATTGCACAAACAAATATTGTTAAATGAAAAGAAAGCCTTAACACTCACGTCCAACAAAAAACGAAAAGCTTAAAGCTTTACTTTTAACTACACAAATGTACGTTTTGGGAAAGCTTACAACTGCTATGCAGTATTTTGAAAGCTTTCATGCAAAAGTATACGAAAATGAAAGCTTTCTATTTAAGATATATGTCTGTCTCTTACAGTATGTCCTAAGCCCATGGAGGCTTGTGAGAAGCTCCTTAAACGTGCTTTAAAGTGCTTCTATTTCTGTTCATTTTTAATTTTATTAATTTTTGTTCATTTTGTTTTTACTTTAAATGCCACATTCGTTTGCAGCTTTCTTGGGAAACAATATTCAGCGGCAGAGCTTAAAGCTCCTTAGGCTCTTGAAACTTTTAAAACCGCCTACATAGCTTCTATACCTAAAACAAATTGTCTATTTGTCTATAACTTTCTTGGGAAACACTATTCAGCGGCAGAGCTTAAAGCTCCTTAGGCACTTGAAGCTTTAAAAATCGCCTATATAGCTTCTATACCTAAAAGAAATTGTCTATTTGTCTATAACTTTCTTGGGAAACACTATTCAGCGGCAGAGCTTAAAGCTCCTTAGGCACTTGAAGCTTTAAAAATCGCCTATATAGCTTCTATACCTAAAAGAAATTGTCTATTTGTCCATAACTCTTGTTTGACTCTTTTTCTTTCTTACTTTTCTAAATGAATTCAGTTATAAAAACTTCAAATAACCCCAATGCCTCTCACAATCAATCGAACGTCAAAGCTGCGCTACCAAAAGCTTTTCGTCACCCATTTTCTTTTCACGCTTTTGACAATTCGCACTGCAGTTATTGACACACACACACACACAACATTGATCGTTGCTTCCAAGAACACCAAATCATCAACGTTAATTTGCCAAAGCTAAGCTGAAGGCTTCTTCTACACCTACTATATTAAAACTTATATGCCAACTAAGTACGATCTACTCCAAACATTTTAAACGAAACGTAATCCAACAAAACCTGAAAGCTTTATCATATTGAGAAAATGTATCTGTAGAAAACAAACTAAACTCCTTAAAACTTAACCTTAACGTAGCTCACTTCACACACATACACACACACATACACACACATGCAAACACACTCACGCACACATGAATATGAAGGAAATTACTTTATTAAAGCATAATTTGCGAAACACAAAAAATTGCAAAACAAAGCTTAAGCCACACTTAACGAGTTGAAAAATTGAGAACAACACGAAACGAAAAAAACTTTACGACGCTTTAAGTTAATTTGAAACTATATGCAAACTTTTTAAACTATAACACTTGAAAGGCATTTTACATTTTTAACTTAAACTTAGTCCAAGCTTAAGACACTTGTTTATTGGCAAAGTATATATTGAATTAGCCAAAACGCTGCGCCCTCCTTTCCCCCAAAAGCCGCCACCAGCCAGCTTTTTGACGCTTACGATTTTGTTGGCCCCACACACACACACACACACAGACGACAGCACAGATAAATGGGCCGCTTAATAATAACGAACGTGAAGGCTTAACACTGAACTTGGACAACAACTGAACTTAAGTTTACTCAAAATAGAAAGTACTACAAAAAAATTGACGAAAAATAGGCAACCGAACGCAACAAAATTAGCATAGAACCAATAACTGAATTAACGAATGGACTTTATGGGAGTTGCAAGAAATATGAAGAAGAAGAAAAAGAAGAAGAAGAAGAGAAAAAGGACAAACAGCAACAGCAAATTTATACAAATCAAGACAACTGCAACGTGGCGTTGAGCATTGAGATGAGTAGACAGCAACAAAAACTTGAGGAAACGCTGAAAAAGTATGAACGAAACCGGAGATACGCAAAAAAAACGTTTGATAAAACAACAAACCGACGACTAGGCATTTATGACGACTCAACAGTGAACATTCGACAAAGCCGAAACGTGCGAGCGGTCGAGTTGAACAGTGCGCAGGCGCAGGGGCAGTGCGGGCAACTCGAAGCATCTGTAAAACTTCAAAGAAAGCAATAATAATTTCTATGGTGAGGCAAAAGCAACCGAACAAACAACTTAAACTAATTTAAACTAAACTTAAACTAAAATTATAAAAAAAAAATTAATGAAGGTGAAGACATATGCAAAACATTAACATTTAAAAGGCGCATTTTAACTTTAAACTATAACAACAACAACAACTATAAACAAAAAGAAAATCCCTTATCAAAATAGCAACAGCAGGAAAATTTAAAAATCTAACGCGCGCATATTGGCCGAACATATAAAACCTAAGACATAAGACATATTTTACAAAAACCAAAACCAAACCCAAAACTATGCAACAAAATTCGACGAAAACTTACGCTAAAAAAAAGACGTACATACCTATGTAGTAGTGAAGATTTACATAAAGCGTACGACACATATTTTACTTACCTACATAAATAAGCCTAAGGAAAGTACTAAGAACTTTAGTCAGAGTCAGTAATTTCAAACCTTTATCGATTTTTCATTTTTGTTATATGCAACATGTTTAATTACTACTAAATTATACTACATACAACAACAAACAAACAAACAAAAACCACTAATTAACTAATTCTAATTAATTAATTCAAATTGAGAAAGCATAATCTTCCATAAATTTACTTAAAAGAAAATACCAAAAAAAAAAGAAGACGACAACGTAGGAAACGAAGGAGAAGAAACAAAGATATAACAAACAAGAACACATATTGAACATATCCTCTTTCTCTCACCCAAATCACACACCAAATGACTCACGACTCACACAAATCACTCGTGCAAACAATCAAAAGCGCTCAGTCACTCACTCACCCACTCAGCCACACAAACAAACAAAGAAACAATCAATCTAACTCACTACTCGTACTCAATCATGCAACACTTTCCCCTACAATCATATAAAACTCACTCACAACTAACTCAACCATATCTCACTCATGCCTCACTCAATCGTTCACTTTCACTCTAACCACCACACAACTAAATCGCCATCAACTAATCGCCAGCAAACTAGTCTAACATCTGGCAATATCTACCGCAACTGCTAGCAGAGAATTGTTAAGAAACGTATGGCAAATGAAACAAATTATTTCGCCATGCGTAAAAAATGCTTTAAACGAATTCGCAACACAGCGTCGACAGCGATGTGTGCACGAAAAAACTGTTACGGGCGCGAAATGTATGATAAACAACAACAACAATAACAAACACAAAGCATGCACACAAATACAGCAGCCGAAAATTTGTTATGGTTATAGGATTTTAATAGAGTTGCATAATGAAAAACATATAAAAAACAATTGAAATGAAATGAAATGAAACGAGAAGAAAAGTACGAAGTAAATCTAAAAATTGCATATAAAATTGTTGAATACTTAGCCACTTCATTATTATACGAAAAGAATTAACAAGAAGAAGAACATGAAAATAAAAACTTAATTAAACATGACATTTAATTACCAACAACAAAACAAAACAGACACAGACGATGAAAACCAATTAACAACAATGCAACAAACAACAACAAAGTATATATAAACAGAAGAACAGAAACAGAAACTATTATATACTAAACATGAATACATCAACATTACAAGTGCATACATAATACATACAAAACTATATATGAGATGAAAACAAACCGTATATTATTTAAAAATATTTGAAAATTGAAATTGAATAAAATGCGTTGTTTGAGAAAATCTCGTGCGAATTCATTTCAAAAAACATCAATTAGGCAGGTAGTAGGGAGTTCAGTTTCTTTCAATTTTTTGTTGTTTTTGTTTTTTGAAATAATTTAAAGCAAGTTTTAAAAAAGTGCGGATGAGGTTCAGTTATAGAAGTTCGGCTGGCTAGAAGAAGTCTGAGCTTTTTCGTGTACTTTCTATTTGCTTAGCTGGTCCCAGTGCACTGGGTAGTGTAGTGGGTAGCGCCCAGAGGTTCCAGGTTCGATTCCTGGTTCGAACTAAGCACTTGTCTACTTTTAAAGCTATTCAGAAGAAGCAGATGGAACCTGTAAACAATGCAAAAGTGCGATCGTGGCAGTCAAAAGTAAAACCTTCACACAAGTGTGAAAGAAAAATTGCCAACTGTCTTTCGGAGTACGCGGTAAACTATAGGTCTCCTGCTCCCTACATACGTACTAGATTCAGGAAATATTAAAAGTAAATATTTTTAAATATAAATGAAATTTGTTGATGCAAAACAGCGTCTTATTTCCATACACCTTATGGCAAAGCAAATCCCCACTCACCCATTCCTTCATGCACTTTTTTCTGTAACTTTACCAACCCTCTATGGACCTTACGACAGTAAACTTGCAAATTATCAGGGCTAGTAATCCTGCACTTTCTCCTGTAACCGTACCAACTATTCTTCCCACTATGAACCTGACGACAGTCAACTTGCAAATTATCAGAATTAAACATGAAAAATTAAACATGTGAAATTTGTAATATTACAACGAGCCCATATGGAGGTCTAAGTGTGTCGCATACAGAGGCAGTCACCCTAACCCAACTTTCTTTATGTTGATAATCCAAACTAGCAGAGATTTTCCATCAAGACTAAGCTTAAGTATGATTCGAAAGCGAGGCTAGTAAGGGCAGATTTGCAGAAGTTTTTGTAGTTTCATAGCTTTTGGCGTAACTTGTTTTTACTTTAACTTAATAGAAAACAGCTTAGTAGTAGATTCTGAGAACCCTCAAATGGGATACATTTTAGGGAACTTAACAAGCATCACAAAGTAGAGTTCTTCAGAATCCAGGCTATCTTCCAGCTACTTTAACACTAATTCCCAGAAGTGCGCCTCACAGTCTCACTAAAAAGTTGAAATGGTCAGAAATCCAAAAGATATGCGATTCCATTACTTTATGTAATCCTCTAATGGAATGTTAGAATTATATTGCATTTATAAATGTAACATTTTAGACAGCTTTTGTACTTTTTAAACAGATGTTTTCAGTAATTTAGCTCATAAAAACCCGACAGTCTCACTTAAGGGTTTAAGGATTAAAATTAACTAGCAGCAGGTCCCTAATACCACAAAATTATATCACAACATAGGCCAAGTTCTCTTTGTTACTTTAGAGTCAACTATCTGTTGTCCGCCTATTCCATTAGCAAGGAATGGCTTATGAAAGAAAATTAAAAATTTGTGTATGAATCCTTAAGTAAAGCGGTGTTATCCACTGCGGCGTTGTTCCATTTTTAGTGTTTAGCTCCTTTTCAAAAACAACTCTAGGCTGCAGGCTTAGAAGACACCTCAGACTAATTTCAAATACTCTTGCAAACCAATTTAACACACAGTCTAAACTGTTATCGATAAAAGTTATCGATAGATATAGCAATAGCAAATTCTTGAGAAGACCTCATCTCAATATTTTTATATTAAGTTTTGTTTTCGTTTTTATTGTGTTCCATTACTTTATCGTACAAGAGCCAAGAGCCCCGGAGCCATCTTGTTTTTTGTTCTTTTTGCCTATATTTTTTCTTTTTGCTTACATTTTTTTAACAACTAAATTTAATTTTGTTTACGTTTATAATAATAATTATTTTTTAATTTTTTTATTTAATTTTTTATATTTTTTTATTGTAGTTTCTTTGATTTTTTTAATTATTTTATATTATTTTTTAAGTGCTTTTTTAATTTTTCTTAATAATTGTTATAGTTTTTTTATTTTTTTTTTAAATATTTTTTTTGTACATATTAATGCTTTCTTTTGTCTTCGTTAGTGGAAATAAAGTCAGGCTTAGATATACTTTTTGTACTTTTCTTCCCTCCCTATATTCTCAAAGTAAAAATTTGCTGTCATTATTTTTTCTTGTTCTATGTTTAAATACAATTTTTTCTAAATCTGTATATATTTTTTCGCTTTTCAGTTTCTTTAGAAAATTTAACAAATTTTTTAAACTTAAAAGAAAATTTTACAATTTTTCTGTTTTGTATTTTTTTTAAGTTTAAATTTAAAAGAAAATTTTACCATTTTTCTGTTTTGTATTTTCAATAAAACATAATCCCGCATTTGTGTTGCTAATTTTCTTATTTTCCTCTCTCTCTTTCTTGCCTTTTACTGCCTTTCTCTTGCTTCTTGACGGAATTGGATACGGTAAGCCTTTTTTTGAAGATTACTATTGTGCTATCGAAATTTTTATAAATTTAAAGGACTATATGTAGATATTATAGATATATACATAGGTATATGACAACTGGTTCAATGAGTGAGCGGTCCTGTGCTCGACTGTTTGTTGTATCGTAGCAGTTCTTAATGGCTCAAGTGGCCCAATACTAATTCTTCATTTAAAAAGATATTTTTTAATGAGAAATTATTGATTTGAAAGTGCAATGCAAGAAAAGATACGATTTTCGAAATTAATTTCATCTAACATAAACTGGTAAACTATCAAAGCGCAAATGCACATAACCTAACTTTAACTTGCTCAGATAGAATCCTACTTTATGACTCCCAACTGATTTCAAAGCAAATAAGATTAACTAAAATTTCAAGCACCTTCAAGCAACGCTTCAATTATTTTGAAATTTTTCAAATTTGTAGACAAAAATTTAAACAAACATTTAAAAACAAACATTTTCTCAGACAAATATTCAACATTTTCTGCACAAAAACATTAACAACTATTGACATAAACTATCATAACACGAAAATCAAATACATTGAACACAAATATTCCAGTTTGCATTACACATCAATCTATCACTCAGTCCATTACTCATGCATACAAACAAGATAATCATAATCACAAACACAACACCAACAACAGTAGAACAACAAAACAATCTATGCCGCTGCAAAATCATTATCACAAACGAAAATCTGAATCATAGAAAAACTTCAGCTTTAAACATTCTAGAATCTAAGATTAACGATTAACTTAACTAAACCTTAACTGCAATCATTCCGAATACTACTTAGGCTACGTATTACCACATGCACAGCAACATACATACTTACATATATTGAGAATACAACAACAACAACAACAACAATGTGCATATAATTTTACACTCGCAAGACACTCTAAGCAAAAACAAAATATCACTTGGAGCATATTCTAAAAACTATGTTTCGAAGAATTCAAATTAAATTCAAAATTAAATTTTAAAAAATTCTAAAAATAAAAATTTATGCCCAGAAATACAAAAACAAATGTTGAAATGCTAAATAATACAAAAATTAAGCAAATTGCGTGCATAGGCAACAATTTATAAATTGCGTCCGGTAAAAAAAAGAAAAAAAAACATTAATTGCTAACGCTAATAAAACGCAGAAAGGTAGCATTTAAATTGTTGAGAAATATTTATCAATTGTTCTTTTTTAATTTTTATTTACTTTCAATAATAACTATTCCACTCTTAGGCTCCTGTCCTGATTTTCTGCTTTAATCTTTTCATCTCTATCTCTCCATCTCTTTGTCTCGTTTCTCACTTTAAAAATTGCTGCTCTTTAAAGATTTTTTTTTCTCTCTATCTCTCCATCTCTTTGTCTCGCTTCTCACTTTGAAAATTGCTGCTCTTTAAAGATTTTTTTTAATTTTCAAATAGTTTTCCTTTCCTTTTTCTCTATTAATTTGTTCCTATTTTTCACACACCTTTTTTTTATTAAACATCTTTTATGCTGTTACAACAAATAACGTATTGAAATAATGCAAGTAAGAAAATAGTTAACATATTTGTAGACTAATTTAACAATGAAGAATTGTTATAGAAAAAAATATTTATAGTGATTTAAATTATTAAAAGAATTATTGTGTTTTTATAAGCGATATTTTTTTGGTTTTGCCATAATAAAAATGCATCAATAATGTACAAACTAAAACACAAAAAACGCATTATAAAAACAACAACAATTAAATACATCCACAAATGTGTAACAAAATTAACACAACTTTTGTTGTTGCACGTTTTTGTCAATATTTTTACGATTTTATAGAGTTTTTGAATTCACATTTTCACATTAGAAAATTTTACAGATGTCAAGTAAGATCGAGCATAGAGTTGTTGTTGTTGTCGATACTGACTGCATATAACTGACTGATATGAAAGTGCAGTTTTAAGAGCTTTAGATGCATTTGTTTCTTCTTTAGAACAGTCAGCTGATTTCTCTATTTAATTTTACAGACTTTTTATGGACTTCGTGTTTCCAGAAGAGATTCACTTCAAAAATAATAAATAAAAAATAATGTTAAAATAATTGAATATTTTTTCGTTTCGCAATTCTTCTCTAACAACTTTCGAGCACTAATCTGTCCATCTACCATTTCAGTGACTCTCCTCTCAACTTACTCCTTTCTGTTTTTCAAAATTTTGCCCAACACTTCATAAACTTTTCCAGTCAGTGTCAGTCAGTTAGTACAGTAATTCATACAACAACAATTTTAGCCTTGTCCCACCAACTTTATTTGATTTTTTTACAAAAATTTGTTATTTAAAAAAAATCAAATAAAATTAAATAGAACAGTGAACGCAATAATTTTACATACTAAACCAACATTTATGCAGCAAGAAAAAACCAAAAGAAAAAAAAATCGATATAAATTAGTAAATTTAAATATAAATATAAATAAGTTAATATGTGAATAAATATTATAAAATAGTAAATTCAGATTAATTTTAAGTACTTAATACGCTTTTAGTCCATAAGATTATAAAAAACATTTATTTGAAAAACATATTCTTTGAAAAAAATTTAATAAATTATATCATTGCGTGCATAGAGTTTATGAAAACATGCATTAATTGTTGCAATAAGTGAGACATTGAGATGCAAAAGTTGAAAATGCAAAAAGCAAAAAGCTAGTTAAGAATTTTTTAAAGCATATAGTTAAAAGTAAACTTTCAAACTTGAACACACACAGAGATTCGCATTGTAAAATGTGTTGAGAAAACAAAATTAAGCTCAGAATCGAAACGAATGAATATAATCAGCCAAGAAGAAATGGAAAATAGGAAAAATTCAAAGTGAAAACTGAGAAAGTTAGAATTGAGACTTTAAAGAACAAACTAGCTGAGCCAATCACTAGTTGAGTTGAGTTCTAGAAACTTGAAATGAACCGCTAACTGTCAACACAACAGTTTGACAGCTAACCGAACCAATGATTTCCAACAGCTGACTACACTGTGCAATAAAACTTTGCCTTTGAAGAATATTCCAATTTTCAAGTTTGCTGTTCCATCAAACAGCTTTCAATATTTGAATTCTGCTTGTCATTGCAAAAGAAACTTCAAGCTTCTGCTTTTCGTTTGAAATGCAGAACTTTTGGTTACCTTTAACTGACATTCACTATGGTGGACTTTGAGCCACCGTCACCATACCAAAATTTTAGCTTTGCTCAACTCAGATCACAAACAGTTGAGTGAACAAAAACAGTTCAATGTTTTGAAAGAAATTTTCGAAAATTTTAAAAATCAATCTTATTGGTTGGTTGCACTTAAAAACCCCAAAAAATTTACATAACGAATTAATTTTCGTATCAAAAAGTTATGACAAGCTAGACAACAACTCCACCAAATAAGTGGCAACAAAGAAGTTTTCAAAACTGCAAGAAAAATTACGAAAATGAAAAAGAATTGATGCTATAAAAGGCGGCAATAAATAGTCCAAAATTCCACATACTTAGTTAGAACGAGTTGAATGAATTTAAAGAAAAACCCCCAAAAACTACTTAACTGGAAATTCAGTAAACAGCTTGAAGGCTTGAAAAAGTGTTGTAAACATTTTGCGCAAACAACGATCAAATATACAGAAATCCATTCAACACATAATGCAAATTACAACAAAACGTAAATAAATGAAATAAAAACAAAAGCAACATTTTGCACTAAAAAAAAAATATTCGTACAGCCATTTTCACTTTTGAGTACCTACAAATGAGGCAATAAAATATTTTAGTCAAATTTTTAGTTGAAATTTTTTACATACATACAAGTGCATATATAGCATATGTACATACATACATATGGATTTTTACATACCTTTTTTATAATAGACATTAGCAAACGAAACGACGATACAGAAATTCACCAGAGTCAAAAAATAACATATTACATAGAATTAGGCACAGTGGAATGCGGCGTTTTCAATGCTTGGGAATACATTTTAATTGGGCTTTTTTTGCTATATTAAAATTCATTAATTTTATCCTCAATAGAGGAGAATATTACTATCGAACAGCCAAGTCGGTCTTAGGGCTCTGAATACAGTTTGAATCTGCGGATGAAATAAACAATTTGTTAATCAATCAATCGGGAACATTCTGGGTCAGTAAGACCCTGTTCACAACAGTATTAAAACTTTTTGGCTTGAAAAAATTCTGGGGTATACTTTGAACATTGTTTTAACAATTCATAAATATTAAAGGTACCGGCTCTTTGCACCCTCGCGGAACTTTAGGACTTTATATATATAAATAATGGTACCTCTGAAGTTTACAGCATACAGGTTTCGGAATAAGTCTTGTTGCTTAAAGAAGGAGTACGGGTCTACATGGCCCAATGTGTTCTCTGAAGGTTAATAATATAAAATACTGTTCTGAGTTGCAACAAATCTCTTAACGAGACTGTTCTGCAGTTTAAAATTGATCATTGCTGAGTTTGGGGAAATGGCCATATTTCAGGGAACTGAATCAGGGAAGCAGTTAGTGTGTCCTGTGCATTATCTAGAAGAAGGAGGAAGAAGACCGCACCTGGGCCACTTTTTTCGAGACTCAAAGGGATCTAGCCTGTTCACAGGGATCTAGCCTGTCTGTTCACAGTCTGCCAGGCTGTCCAAGGAGCTCAAACTGGTTCAACTACATTACGATGTGGCAGGATGCGTTACTTCGGCCAGTTCTGGCTTGCAGAAGAGAGCATTAAGCACCTAAGCCGCCGTGAGTTACTAAACTTTATTAGGCCGGTGAGTCTGAGGGATGTTCTCTTACAACTTTTAGAGGGCACCATTAAATTAAATTCTATTCTAACTGATTCAATGAGTGAGCGGACTTAAGTTCAATTAATTGTGGTATTGCAATGGTTCTTTAAGTGGGCTTCGCCGACAGCTACACCTACCTACTAGAGATTGCAATCCCGGGCCAGTATTACAATTCCGGGATTTTCGGGACTGAAAATCACAATCCCGGTATTCCGGGATTTTTTTCCGGGATTAAATATATTACTTTAAGGAACTAGTTCAGGCTTTTTTTCAATCAAATAAGCTATATCTATGTATTAATGTACTTAATTTAAAACTAAGAAAAAAATGTTTATGACAAATAACTTAAAAACGCATTTAATTGCCAAATCATCTGGGTAACCTGCTGAAAAAGGCATCTCTCTGGCTCAATACTAGTAGATCAAATCGTATTATATGTAAATCATCAAGTTTTGGCCATTCAAAATGTGAAATTCGGTGTGAGTAATAACTATCAATAATTCAAGTTTCGCTATAGTTTTAATTCTCATATGCTGATGGTTTTATATTAGCTGTTTCTTTCTTATTCCTCTTATTTACACGATTTTCCCTGTGAATGTGACAAGTCACATTAGCATAAAGAAGAGTTAGACTTGCATGTTTTAAGAAAATTCTGGTTGTTTACTTTTTTGAATGGATTCATTTCTGGAAGCGTAAGCTTGTTTGTACTTCTGATTTTGGTTACTGGCAAATTTGTAATGGAAAAGTACCAAAACAGAGTTAGTTTGTACAAATTTTGTAAAAAGTACTACACAAACAGAGCTATTGTTGCATTAACACTTATTCAAACGACACAGGCAATGACAAAAGCAAAAAGTAAGCTTTATTTTTTTGTTTCGATCTGGAATTGTTCAGGATCCCGGGATTCGCGATCCCGGGATTGCAATCCCTACTACCTACCTATGGTCAATTCTTTAATGAAACAGTTTCTTTGAAATATGTTTGCCCTGCTCTCTCTAGACGTAGAGGGAAATCCCCAACCTTTTCCAAGACAACTTAAATAACCTCAGATCAGATAACATTCTCCTTGTGGTATCACAATGGTCTCATTTTGTGGCTTAGTTTGTCTTTCTGCAAAGTCCCGCCACTTTAACCCAACCTTGACCCAATCTTGCCCTTCAAAAACTAGGTTTTCTTGGACAAAAATTATTATTGTTATTTTTTAAACATTTTTTTATTTTTCAGACATTTCCTCAAGCATACAGAACGCTGCATTCAAATGCTGTGCGCTCCACAATAATTATAAACGTCAACCAGTAATCAAACAAGTCAATAGTACACCAAACCAAAGTAACCAAACAAAATTACGAGTAGATAAGCTAGAAATATGCAACATTACAACAGTAAATAAAAATATTAAAAAAAAAATTAAAACAAAAATAGCTGCAAACAATTAAAAAACACACGCAACATAATGTTAACTACATTTTTAAGACAGCCAGCAGTTGGTGGAACAACTGCGAAACGTGTCTGAGCAAAGCACGAAGCGCCTCTAAAACGAAATTGCTGCAGGCATAATGGTGTAGAATACATCATACAAAATAAAATAATAAAAATAATTAAATTAAAGTTACGCAAAAAGTGTTTATAAAAAAAACTTGTTATACAGTAGAAATTTGCATAGTAATGAGAACAGTTTGCATGGAAATCATAACATAAGCAAATGTCCAGCAGCGACTTGGAGACGAAAAGGAATTAATTAAATGTAGAGAACTACTATGCAAAAACCGATATTATATATATTGTATTTATTATTAAAAAGAAAAATTACAAATTTAGATTGTGTGTTGTTTTTGTTGATTAATACTTAAAGGTCGTGCAGAGTACAAGTGAAAAACAATTCAATGAAAACTCATTGAAAACAACATTGTGCGAGAGAAACTGAAGCACAAGGCAACAAATCGATAGGGACAACAAAGATACAATATATACGAATATGTAAATGTATATTTTTTGTGTAATCTTTGGGTTAAGACGGGACTAACTGGCGTGCATGGTTTTCGTTCTTGTATTTGGTTTAGCAGAACTTGTGAAGTCTTGAAACTGAACTTGAAATTTTTTAAAATTTACAAAAGTAGTTACACTACGAGTTATAAATATTAACATTCAATTTTATTATTTATTGTATAGTCTTAAAGAAACTCCGCTTTAAAATCTTGAGTCTTTTACAAATTCAAATCGCAGCCAGAGAATCTATCGAACTCTATCGGTTTTTGCATGTCTCGCAATTAACGTCGCATCGCACGGTGTCACTGGCCACCACTCGAGTAATGCGTGAATTTATCAAATATTACATTTAAATTCTATATATATAAATATATCTTATTTAACACACACATAAATATACAATAAATGCATATACATATATACATTACGTATGTAAAATATTTGTAATACACGCATAGTGAGGACGACAACATGAAATCAGAGGCAACACATGTTAAATATTTACCACGAGCGTTTTTTCATAGTACGAGCAATGCAACTCGCAACTCGGTTTGATAATTATGATAATTATTATTGATGAAATCATTATTGAACGATTGCAAATGGATATTATTGATTATTCTTCTATACTCATGGCAGAGCAACAACTTATATGGCCGAAGAAATCTCAATAGAAAGCCAACTGCAATCACAGACGACACAAAAGTTAAAGCCAATGCAGCACGAGGCCAATGCAGCTGTTGATTATGATATGTGCATAATCATGTTATTGTATAGTGTATGTACAATGCGTAATAATAACAATAACAACAACAAGAACAGCATAATGAATTTGCAACATAAACACATAAGCAAGTAATCTTAAAATGAAATGAAAACGAAAAGCATATAAAAATTTATTCCATTCTAAAATAATAAACCAAACAAATAATAAACATTAATAAAACAAAAAAGGCGTTGTTTGAATTTGTATACGGAAATGCAGCAGCTGGAAAAGTGTTTGGGTAGTAATCGATTGAAATCGATCGATTGATCCACTGAAATAAAAATCTTGAAATGCTTCGCATTTCGGGTGTAATTTCAAAATTGTATTTCGCTCAAAAAATGCTTTACAATTTTAATTCTAAGTTCTAATATAGAAAAAGTATACATTCAAGAAAAAGTATACGTTCAACTCGCAACTCGTATATATGCTTAATACTATGTATAAAAATTAAAACCAAAAAGAAACTAGGCCATCTGAACATTATCGGCTCAATTTTGCAAATGTCAAAAACAAGCTTCACACTAGTTAACACAATATCGCTTAAAATATCAAAACATTTGATGATTAATTCGAATGCGCTTCAAGATGTTCGCTATTTGTGCTGTGCGTCGGCGGGCATCGATGGCGGCGGAGTGGCGCGTCGATACGAGTTCGCTGGCGGATCTGGCTCGAACATCACCTGGCCTTTGATAACGCGCACGCGCGGGCCCAGTGCGCGTGTATTCAGCTGACTTTTGCCGCATGTGTCCGGGCGCGAAACGCGATGCATGCGCAGGCCGCTTATGCAGGCAAACTGTTTGTAGCAGCCGTAGCACTTGTAGCGCTTCATACCGATATGCCGCGAGAGGTGCGATATTAGCGTTTCGCGATGGCGAAAACTTTGCGTACAAACCTGTCATGTTGTTGTTATTGCATTATTTGTTTTTTTTTATTGAGAAAAAAAATCATAATAATAAAAGTGATTGAATCAAATACCTCGCAAACAAACGGACGCTCGCCGGTGTGTGTTCGATGATGCACTGTGACCTGGCCGCGTGTGCGAAAGCGTTTATCGCAAAAGTTGCACTTGTGCGGCAGCTCGCCGGTGTGCACAGTGCGATGACCGGCCAGCGTGCCAGCCGAACTGAAGCGCTTGTTGCACTCGCCGCACTGGTACGACGACTGTTGGCGGCACTCGGCGGCTATATGCTCAAGGCAAGCTGTTTCCTTTAAGAACTTAAGATTGCAATCGGGAAAAACGTATAAATCTGCCTTGGTATCGATTGTGATCGTATTCACCGGCAGTGCTATGAAGTCAAAGAAAATTATTCGATTAGCAAATAAAGTCAATAATTTTCAGCACATCAACTTACAATGGTTTTTGGACTGCGGTTGTATTAGCTGCGCCGTTGCCGCATCGTTAAGCTCCTCGTCAATTGGCTCAACTTTTACAGTACTTAGACCAACAGCATCCGTGTCCGGTTTGCTGCTATCGGCCGCCGCCATTGTTGGCAACTGCAATTTATTGATGTTCGTATTCACTGCACCGAGCGGCAGTTTGATTATCTTTGGATGCGAGGCCATGGGCACAATTCGCTTCACCGTCAAGTTGGCGTTGTTGAATAGTTTTGTAAGCTTCGAGGGTTGCGCTGACAATTCGGCCACAGTACACAATGTGGGTTTTTTATCCGGCAGCAACATGGGGCCAGCATTGGCTGGCTGAGTGGCAAGCGTCGTCGTTGCTGGAACGGTTGACACTAATTTCGGATCGAATTTTGGTGGAAATTTAACGATTTTCAGGTTCTGTAATTTCAACACTTTGGGCGCGCTGACCAATTTCACGGCCGTATTGGAAGTGGGTGCGGCTTTTGTACTGATATTTTGCAGTGTTTCCAGCGTGAAATTCGGCGTAACATTGTATGCAACTGCATTGGTTATGGGGTTAATTGGTATGATTGAAGATTCTGCAGCTGTATGCGTGGCAACTGGCAGTGAGCATGTGGGCGCTTGCGCTATCAGCATTGTTTCTTCAGCTTCAAAGTCTAAAGGTTCGGTTTTGATTTCCGTTTTTATTTTACAAGGAAAATCGTCTGTGCATGTTCGATCGCTTTCGATTTCTTTAGTTTCAGTGCTCGTGGGCAATGGTTGCGCCATGGTGGCATATTCATCATCTAAAGGTTCCTGCTTGATTTTGATATCGCATTCTACAACTGGTGTACTCGCGACTACGGAAGCGTTCTCAGCCTTTGCTATTAATTAAAAATGTCAATTAAAGATACTAAATTCAAACAATCTCTATATGTCTCTTTGAAACTCACCTAATGCATTCAAATCCACTGTCTTCAATTTAAGTTTCCTCACATTCATTGTTGCGCTGGGATCTGTAAAGAAAAGTGCCAAAATCAAACAACAATTCCAACCACTTACAACAACACGCTCACCGCACTGAATAGTATACTTTCGCTTTGTGCTCGTCTGTTTGTTTGCATTCAGGATGCGGCCACAGGTCTGCGGCAATGCTTGCCAATGCTCTTGCACCTCTGCCTCACTAATGAACCACTCGCGACACATAGAGCACACATACCGATCCAGCTTGCTGTGCATGCTGTGCCGATGTAGTTCAAGTCCGTCATAGTTGCGAAACTTATGATTGCATACCTAAGACAGAGAATTAAATCAACACATTAGCGCACCAGCAACGCATTCCATGTTATTCTATGTTGTGTTGCTTACGTTGCACTGTAAATTGGTATAACCGTGTGCACTGTGCTCGTGCAGCTCACAATCCTCCAGAGTCTTGAAGTGAGCGCCACACAGTTTCTTACAAAACAAGCGATTGTCGCGATGCACAGCGATATGACAGCTTAACTTGTCGCCATTGATGGATCTCCAGCAAATTGGACAAGTCGAGCGACTGCTATCCACCTGGTGAGTCTGGTGAGTCACACGTTTCTGGAAAATATGAACTGCAACGTTTAATCGCGGAAATGTTGTTCAAAATAATTTAAACAACTACCTTTTTCCTTGCATTCACACCCTGTAATTGTGCCATGAAGAGAGTTTCATCGTCTGAATGTAATTCGGCGGCATTCACCGTAATGATGTCTTCACGTTCATCGACAATTTTAAAAAGGCTGGTTGGCATATCTGCAGCAGCGGGTGATCTCGCTTTAACTGCAAAAGATTTGAAAACAAATTGTAAATATGATTAGTTGTTAGAAGACTTTTAAACATATTTTGTTAAATCAAATATGTTTTAAACATATTTTGTAAAACCAAATATGTATAATTTTTCTTTTAATTTTTCATTTCTTTTTATGTTTATAAAATTGTTAATATGACAACGAAATAAGAGTATATTTGAAAATAGTTTTATTTATTTTTTATTAATTTTTACTATTTTTGTATTACATTTCTTATAATCAAAGTTTGATTTATTGTACTAATTTTTTATCTTGTGGAACGTACATAGTTTTTGTAATCATTGTCATTTATTCTTTATATTTTATAATCTATTCTTAAATTATTTGCTATACTATTAAAAAATATTTAAAAAAATAACACGTGAAATTATACTAAATAATTTTATGAGTCAAGAAAATGTCTTTTATTTAATTTTCACATTCTCTAATTTTACATTTAAATCATTTTAGCGTTTTAAAATTTGTCTATTTTATTAAAAATTATTTTAAAATTATCTTTACCAATAAACATAAAGGAATGCTTTTCTGTAGTCCACAATTCAACAGTCATAAAATTAAAACATAACAAAAAGCTTATTCGAACATTTGTGCCCAGTCGCAATGGCTTTGACACATGGAATACAATTTCCGGCAGCTGCCATTCAAGTCTTGTTATTCGCATTGAGCCCGCTTAGTAGCAGCTGCTTCTTGAGCAACAGCAGCTCCAAACGCCGCTCATGCAGCTCCTTCTGACGCGCTTCCTCCGCCTGAAACATGCACATCTGTTGCGCAAACAATGCCTGCTGACGTCTGTCCTGTTCGTCCAACAATTGCCGCTGCTGCTGGACCAATGCGCACTGACCCTCGAGCACGCGACGCTGTAGGTCGCTGTCCGCTGGTGTCGCCTGTACAAATGCAAGTAAATAAAGCATATAAATAGTGCGTAATCGCAACAAGACTTGCCGCCTCTTCGCTGGCACATTGTTTGGCGGATGCAGTGGGCTGTTGCGACTCGACAGGCGGAACAGTATGCGTTTCAACAGGAGCAGCGGCGAGTACCTGAGCCAAAAACTCGGGTATTTTCTCTGAAAATTGCGCAGCTTGCTGCGAACAGCTCGCCTCGTCGTCGGCATCGACAGCTGCAAGGTGCAAGGAATTTCAGGTTTTCAAAGGACTTTACTAAAATAATCAAATCATTTCATTTACTCACATCTACACGCGCCTCTGCGGGCACGTTGCTCAGCGGGCAGCAAATCTAGCCACATCTTCAAGTCGGCCGGTATATGTTTGGAACGTTCGAGTGTCAACTTGGCGCGATGTTTCAAGTTGGCAACTTTTTTGTAGACCTGCTCCACGGTGTATTGAAAACCGCATTCCTGCCATAGCAACTCGCCAACACGCTGCGCTGCGCGACGTTTTTCCTGCTTGGCTTCGGGCGCCTGCGAGCGATCTAGCAACGCCTGCCCAACTCTGGCCACCGCCTGTATGAAGTTCATGTCGCCACGATATTTTCGACGTTTCATGATGCGTGGCGTTTTCTCATGTCCATAAACTGCAACAATTGAAAGCAATAGAGAATTTTGTCAAATTGTGAAGCCACATACATTACCTTCGATTGTGAGGGGGAACAACAGGGACGGCAACCATTTAAAGAATCCAGACACGAATAAAATGCCGTTTTTTTTTAACAAATAAACTTAACACTTGCAAATGACATTGCAAGTGTAAAAATAAATAAATAAATCAGGCTTAAGATATCCATTTTTACTATCAACCCAATTGACATTTCTTTATCGATTTCACTATGGCACTACCAAATTTTTCGCATTAATAAAATGTCTTAAGTGGAAATCAACCGAAATGCAGGCAGACGGACGAATGTTTTATATTTAATCTTTCAAGAAATTGGGATACAACAACCAAGGAACATGTCTCAATGAAACAATGAGAAACGCGATCAATTTTAGTCCATAAAACCAAACCAACTGCTTCCAATGTTGTTCAGAAATCTGTCGAAGAGCACAGCTGCTCATAGCTGTTTTTCAAATTCATTGATTCATTTATCTGCATTAAGCTTTTAGCAAGAGGCGTTACGCTTTCAATGAACTACTTCATTGGCCATAACCAATGAGGCTGACATAATGGGTTCGTCACACTGGCCCAAACACTTTATCGACAAATTGTCTTTGGTAATAGCGACCTAATTTTCACTGTGAATTCTGCGCGGCATATCATAGTTTTTCACAGAGAAGACGCCAGCTAATTTAGTGACCACTTTTAGCCAAGGCAATTTATTCGAATCAGCTCATTACATGTTCTGTACGTCATCTATTGAATAAATAACGCGTCTTCAAATCGCGACTTCCCTCTGTTTTCGGTTCGTTTATTTCCAAGCTTTTTCTTGCAATCACACCTGGTACCTGCGCAAATTTGCAGTCATTGTCCAACAGTGTACATATTCCGAAGAAATTTTGCCATGAAATTAGTGGACCACATATAATTTTAACGATGCAAGTTCGTAACTGCTTACTTGATAATTTAATAGTTAACTTTATAATTGATAAATATACTATTGGAAGTGAGTACACTTCCAATAGCAACATTTTTCATTCACACAGCTTAAACACATTCAAGCAAATCGCATACGCATTAGATGCTTATAAACAAATTCTAAATTCGATGTAACACGCAATCAGTTACAAAATCCTGGCAACTACACAGTTTTCTATTTATAGACAAAAAATATCTAAAAAATGCAACCATCACATTCATTTGCACCGGTCCCTACTAAACTTCTTAAAAATTTCGACGTTCAATGCAACCCTGTGTATTTCACGCATTCGCCTTCTTCATCAACTTTCACCGTAATGAAGTTGCCCGAACATAAATGACAAGAACAACTAGTACTCCAAATGCAAACAGCAAATCTTTGTACGCATAATGAATGCCAAGCGCCCCCCACCAAAAACGCACCATTTCTTCAATTTTTCCTCAAATGCACCGAACAAAATTAACTTAATGAATGCAGTAATTGCCAAACTTAGCCAAATGCCACTTACCTTTCATGCTGCGCGCGCAAAAATCGGTCGCATTCATATCCTGCAAATGCGCCTCCATGTCTACTGCTCCGTCTAATTCGCCATCACTATTATCTGCCGGCTCTTCCTTTATTTGCACCTCATCCATTTCCATTACCGTTAATTTCCGCCTAGCGCCGCAACCACCCGACCAACACACACCACTACTTTTTACAATTGTTGCGCGGCACTAAATTATTTAAAATATTTACAAAGTTGTGCACTTAATTAACGGTAGAACAAAACGAAGAAATTAAGCAAACGGCGACGGCAAATTGCCTGCTGTGCTGCGTGCACCCAGAAAGCACAAAAGGAAATGTCAGAAGAACGCCGTTGCGTACGAAATGAGAACACAAGCCAAGGAATTTTTGGGGACTACATGATCGCTGCCAATAAATGTTGCCATACAGTGCAAATTTTCGATAAAAATTTTGAAAATAAGTTTGTATGTAAAGATTCAAAGACAGCGGATAATTTATCAAATTAATAATAATCCTTTTAACTTAATTATAAAAATGCACAGTGTTCATTAAAAATGCAACTCGCACTATGAAGTTTTCGAAAAATGTAGGCACAAATTACTTGTGGGTAGTGAGCACTTGCGAAACTTTCATTTCGTTATGGTCTCTAAATAAATAGTGAAACAGCGTATGCTTTATTTTATCCACACTATATTCAATTTATTCAAATCTACCTATAGAAAAATTATTCCCACACAAAAAAATGTTGCGTGTGGTACTAATCTCCTTACCAGTCAAAAATTTCAATATGGCAATGCTGCAAAAGAAATCTCACAATCACGAAAATCACTGAAAAGAAAAATACACAAGTCGTCAACAGGGACGGTTGTCAAAAAGCGCATAGGTAAAGCGAATTAAGGGAAGGTTTTGTTTTGCTGGCGGAAAATTGCAGAATTTCAGTGGATAGAAAGGAATAAGTGCCCATAAACTAATTTTACAGCGACAGAAAATCAAAAACACTGTCCACTTCTTTATCGCATAAGCATGAGCACTAGTGGCGACTCACAACCCTATTTAAACGACTTCACCATGCGTGACGACGAGGATGGTTTAACCGATGGTATGTAGACTGTTGCAAATAAGTAGCAGTCAACAAATGGTAATTTCCTCTTAATTCGTTGTGCAGATGATTCGGACAATAAACAGAGCGGCTCGACCTTCATGCTGCGCGAACAGGATAGATTCCTGCCAATTTGCAATATCATCAAAATCATGAAGGTGCCTGTGCCGGAGAATGGAAAAATCGCCAAGGACGCACGCGAATGCATACAGGAATGTGTGTCCGAGTTTATATCGTTCATCACCTCAGAGGCGATTGAGCGCAGCATTGCAGAAAATCGCAAAACAGTAAACGGTGACGACTTGTTGTACGCGTTTGCCAACCTGGGTTTCGATAATTACGTGGAGCCGCTGTCTATATACCTGCAAAAATTTCGTGAGGTGAGTCGATTTTGAAACAATTGTTTTTTATTTTTCTAATAAGACATTTTCGCAACAGTCTACCAAATCGGATCGCAACTTATGCAATGAGGCCAGTCTGCTGCAAGACGATTCTTCCAGCGATACGCGTAAGAAACCCTAAACTCTGAGTTATGATTTTTCGTTCACTGAAGAATTCGAAGAAACATATTAACAAAAATATGAAACCAAAATACAACACAAACCACAGCACATATCTCCAACAATGAAGTTGCACGCTACAATCAACAACAACCACTCATTCACCACTAATTCCAACAACATGCATTGATTATTTATATTTTACCCACAACAACAACAAAATGGCTCATTTTGTAAGGTTTAGTGACAAAATTGTTTTGTTTTTTTTTATATTTTAAGTTGAAAAGAATCTGTAAATATGCGCGTAAAATTAAGCTTTAATCAGTAGTTAAATTGCAAACAACAATCTCCACAAACAGCGATGGGCAGCAGTAGCGCAACAGCCAACAACAGCGCCGCCGCCCACACATATTCTACAGTCAAACTGTACGAAGTGGTTGACCAGCACAGCCTGCAGCAGCAGCAAAACGGGCTCAGCATTCTACCCGGCGCCAGCATTACCATTACACCCGCCACCGTGCAGACCAGCAATGCCGGCACCAACACTTCCTCGACCTTTGCCACTTTGAGACGTTCCGCGCGGCTATCCACACGCCCACCACTGCCCGTTGTGACCACAGTGGCGAACGAGATGCCCGGCAGCGTTATCAATGCCGAACAAATGCTCTTCTTCGACGCCGACGATTTGCAGCAGCATGTCATACAGCAACAACAGCAGCAGCAGCTAACGCAACCGCGTATCGACAACAGTTTTATGCAGCTTTAAATCGTTAGACCTTGTTTTGTTTTTGGTCTTCGTATAGTCATTTTATATTTTCGTCTTGAATTGGCATCTAATATAAAATGTTTAATAATTTATTTAATGGTAATTGTAGCTTAACCCTAAGTGATTATTTACTCTACTTTTACTGGTAATTATTTAGAGCATAAAGTAAGGCCTAGTGCCTGATGGTGGCCAAACTATGTTTTAAAGAATTTAATGTGCAATTTTAATCTGCACAATTATTCATATTTAATGCACCTCCATAGTCAATAATGTTGCTTGTAAACGAATTTTGTAAACTATACAAATAAATGTATGAATATTATTTTATATAATTTTCAATAGTTTTTAAACCAGCGAACAATCTGCTGCGCTAATCCGGGATTAGTCGCATGTTTTCTTAGCATAAAATGTAAAGCTGAAAGGTTGTGATCAGTCAGTTTGTACTTTCTTATTCGCTTGAAACTTTACAAAAGCATGCGGACCGAACTACCGACCGACTTCTTCTCAGGATCACTAAACATTTAGCTCAACTGCGGCCTCTACAAATGTTTGTAAATTTTGACTCTATTTAAGTAAGAATGATAACAAATTTCGAACTTTGCTCTTTGAAAAACCACAGTAAATCCAATCTGTATTCTTTTATTAACATTCAAATTGAAACCTTTGCTGATTGACTCAGATTCGACTTCAGAGAAACACAACCCAAGTTTTTCGAGCACGCTGAGAGCCGAGAGCAAAGCGCTCAGCTCTTGCCGAGTGTGTAAACATTTTTGGTATAAAGCGTCGGGCGCACATCCGTCACAGTGTCGCTGGCTTTCCACTCCAGCCGCTCAGTTGTAGGCGCTGTAAATTTCAATTATCGCCAGCAACGCTCGACAGGGGCCAGCCACAAACACTCTGTCGGCGGGGCATCCCAGCAAGCGCAGACCCGCTTGCCAGCAGCTTAAATTCACTGCAATCCAGTTCATTTGTTTGTTGTTGGGGGGACGAATATCGGCCGCAACAGCTACGCGTGTATTTCCTCAGCTTCAGTTGCTGCTGTTACGCCATTGTGCGCGGTTCGTTTACGGTTGCCGGGTTTTTCGTGCGGCCGTCCGTTGTTCTGTTCGTGCGTTCGTCCACTGCCAAAGCAATTATCAAACGCATTAGCGCCAGCAAGAAAAGTTCAAAAGCTCATCGGCACATACGACTTCCAAAAAATCAAGCGACATGAATTGGCTAATCGGCGTGGGGCCAGCGGTCTTTGTTACCATCACTGCGCTGCTGCTGACAAAAGTCGGCTGGCGTTGGTTTTACATAGCCGGTGCAACAGCCAAGCGCGATCTGACGTGAGTTTTTGTCATTTGACTTTTCAGCGCCGATGCTGTTTGTGCTCTACAGCACAAATCTAGCGAATCGTTGGCCATAGCTTAGTGCGCGGTCGTTGTTGTTGTTTGCTCATTAATTACTGACGCTGTAGCCAGCGAAAAGTGGCACAAACTTGATTGCTTTCGACTTTGGTTGTTATTGGCTTCAAAAACTTCATAAAAAAATACAAAAAAAATATATACAAGCAAAACAAGTTTAGCTTGCACTACTTTCGGTTTAGTTGGTAGTGGGGGGTTTTTTTTCTTTAGACTGATTATGTGGCAATGAACCCTTAAACGCTAAGTTTATGTTTTAGAGTAATGGCAGATGCAATAGTTTCATAAACTGTTTCATAAGCTGTCAAAAACAGCTGTGAAATTTGCTTCTATTCCATGTATAATACTTGCTGAAGACTATAGTCAAGAATTGGAAAAAATTTTAATACACAAAAACTTAGGACCAACAATGGACTATTGGCATTAAGCAGAAGAATGTCCCAGAAGCTCCTGATGCTGAGAATTGACATTGGCTCTGCAAATTCTTTAACATATTGTGGTTTTGTCCGACAAGAATTCAGGATGCTGATACATACAAACACTGAGCAAGTAAACACAATAATAATAAATAATGAATTAAAAATAAATATTTAAAAAAAAATAACAAATTAATAAATAAATAAAAAAATAATAAATAAACAAAGTGTTTCTTTGCTTAGTGATACAAGTCAATCAATATCTATACAGATTTCAAGGAAACTTTTGTGAGCAAAAAACCAAAAGTAATGAAGGTTTTTTAATCCGCAAAGGGAATTAAATTCTTTTTTCACACTTTCCCTGGAAACCTAGCAGTTAGTGGGAATAAATTTGTTTCCAGATAAGACCTACTGGCACAGCACCAAAAGTGATCTGAATGTTTCACTTCGTATTGTGTTCATTTAGAACCTTCAAATGTACCAAGAAAAGTGCTTTCTCAATGCAATTGAATTGGATAGTTGTGATATTTGTAGAATCAATCTTTCTTGGAATTAGAACCCCGCTTTGGTTAGTCAAAGTTGTTTGTGTGTTTATCACTTCCACCTTAACGTCACCACATCTGGAAACACCTATTTAAAAACATGTAGATCTTAAGTAAGAGCTTCGTCAAATCAAATGTGCACTCAGCGCATAACAGTTTCAAAAATGTTCCTAAACATTTCTAGGCAGCTGCGCCCTCAACATTCAATTTGCAACCTGAAACCTTTTCACATTTTCCCCAACTAAACTAAAAGTGTTTAATTTAATTGTGTTGTGCGTGTGAATTTTGTACGCGGGTGGAAGGGACCTACAGTTTTTATGCCGGTTCCGAACGGCAGGTTGGGAGCTTTTTCATAGGCAATTTTTACTCTCAGAGGTTTGCCATTTCCAGCTGAGAGGACAGCCACCGAAAGAGAAAACGAGTTTCCCGTTATTTTTTTTAGGTGTTACTACATGCAGAATTCGAACTTGCGTCGCTCTGCATGCGACTCGTTGGACCGCGCACTAACCAACTGAGCCACGGCGGCTGTCAACTAAAAGTGTTACTTGTGGTAAATTAGGCCTATGTCCCTAAGTAGACTAATTGCCCGTTATACGAATAGACCAAACATTGCATATCTCTGGAGTTATCTATACTATCAAACGAATCGGCTACTACGACATTAAATCGTCATTCATTATTACTTGGCGGCACATGTGCGACAAAGTGTTAGTTACAAAACAAAACCTGACACTGTACCCTTTGTGTACAGAATAATTACTCACTTACAACTAGAGATGTCACTTTTTGGAAAAGGGATTTCGGAGTTTTCATTTTCATTATTACTATTATTATTATTATTTATTCTTATTTTATTTCATTATTACTATTATTATGTTCAGGGTCTGGTATAAAACCATTTTGATTTTCATATTTAAAATACCTAAAATTTTAACAAGTTCAATTCCTTTTTTGTATAGTAAGAGGAAATTTCTAGCAACTTGAGGTTTTCAGTGCAATTTAATTCTAGTTTTTATGATTGTTTACTTTGATTTTTCATTTACCTGATGTTCGCGTTCGTTCTTATTTAACCCGAATTAGCCCACGTAAATTTTTTTCGAATTTCAAAAAGATTTTTATATGCAAAATGAAAAAACTGCATCATTAGTTTTTTAATCCTGCCCACAGGATGCTCGGAATGTCCTGTTGAAATATGGCAACAGGCACAGAAAACATCAAAAAAATATCACAAAAAGTATTTTTTCAGAGTAGCACACTTATGGGACATTACTCCCTTCTTCAAACACTTAAAATAAAATACATTTCATTACGCGATCAAGATGATAAGTATATATTTTAAGTAGGTCTAAATTTACCTACTTTTTCATGCCCCTTTTTTTGGCACTAAATATTATGTGTTCACTTTACGATGCACTACTTAATACAAACAAACACGCACTGTTGCCCAAATGATTCTAAGTGAAAGCAGGATCAATTCTGCGTTCAAAATGTGTTTCAAAGTAACGGTGTCTATATTCGTTTGTATGTTATGATCGTTTGAAAATATGTCTATCGTGCGTTGCCATATGGCAACACTGGGCTAATTTGGGTTAATATGTTTTTTAAAAAATAAACAATTTCTAAAACATATTAAATAAGAACGAATGCGAAAATTAATATAGATAAATGAAAGTGTAAAGTAAACAATCATAAAAATTGTATACAAAAAAAATTTAAATTTTAACAATATAATTGAAAAAATTTATAACTTGAATAATAATTTGGTGTTTTACAAGCAGCGTTTTCCATCGCTAATTATTACACAAATAATTACAACATTCCCCGTCCGCACCCTCAATACACGATCATAGTAAGTGCACTCGGTCTGGCATATAGCACTCAACTAATAAATTATACACAAATAAACAAGTGGCTAATCTCAAACTGATTCGCTTCTTATCAACTGGTAGCAAAGTCAATATAACTATTTACTATACAAAACATAGGCGCCAGAGAGGCGAGTCGAGAATTGACACTTGAACGTAAATTTACGGTAAAATTGTAGAACATATGGTGACATTAACAGATCAAATGTTTAATTGAACATTGTTTATTTTTGTCTACTATGGACAGATAAACATTAATGCATAGAAATATTTCATTGAATTCGGTCATTGCTCTTTAAATTAACGCTCAACATTTGTTTATTATTTTTTGAAAAAGTTGCCATAAAAACAATTAAACTGTTGAAGCTTTGCATATAAATAATTGACGATCTACATTCTGGAATGTGAAAATATCAAAAGAGTATCTTCTTTATTGGAAATTCTTTCAGAGTGGCGTTTGTAATACAATAAAAAATATACGATTTGTATAGAGAAGTGTATTAACAGAATTGTGTTTTGTGATCAGTCGATTTGTGATCAGAATTCATTGACGATTAGTTGGATCGAAAGTCTGAGTGTCGTGAGCTCAGTCTTCTCAGGAAATTTTCCATGACAAAATTTCTCATCTCACCATTCGCAGTTGTATAACAACTGTTGTTATAAAATTAAAGTTGCATTCGGTTAAGCCCCAATTCATTCAAGTGACCTCGTTTAATCAGCAGATTTGTTTTTCTGTGCTGGAAAAGGTCTAGATTGTCAAAATGCCTGTGTACAACTGTGACAATTTAAAAATACAAAAATCAAGCCTTATGTTGATTGGCTGATTTTTACAATCTAAACCCAGAAAACATAAACAAAATATATTGAAATTTTTTTTGCTGCCCTTACGCTACCACCTGTATGAATTCGACTTGGTTAGGCCTATTGTATCGGGCCGTCCTCAGCAGGGAAATCAGTCAAGTATTATCTGCCCATCTGACCATATGTTTTGTCCATCCATTCGCCTATCGGTTCAGCCTCTTTTACCTCTCATCTTTCGGTCGTCTGGCTATGAGATCGTTCACTCAATCATTCTCCGTTCGTCTGGACCACTGTAACTCTCCTATTAGAATTGAAAATACTCTGCCATTTGTCCATAAAAAAATAGTAATAAATATTTAACTCTTTTCAGTCATCATTCCATTCAGTCATTAAAAAATATTAAATTTTCTTAACTATATTATGCACATTAAATCTATCGTTATTACAAATGTTAGCAGTTGCCAGCCTAACTAAATGATTGTTGAGCGTCGTTGTTCGCACTCAGCTGCTGTGCACTGCCAGCCGGCTTCGGTGCTCGCAGTCGATGGATTTAAATAATTCAACAATAGCCGCATTTACAAACTGCTGATGTGAATGAAATTATAAGTGTACAGTTACAACAACAACAGAATGTGTAAAGCAGCACATTGAATTGCCTTCTAAATTCTTCTTCGTTTCGATTATATACGTTTTGGTGTTGTTGCTTTGATTTCTGTCGTCTTTGTTGTATTTAGCGAATTTGCAAAAGTAACAAGCATTACAATTGCGACATACAATAACAACAAGTAAAAGCAATTACAATAAAAAAATTACAAAAAACGGTTCACTCAATAGTAACAACAAAAGTTTGCAATGAACCAAATACAAAAACAAAAAATTTGCTTGGGATTCGTTTAATTCATTTGCAATGTTTTTGATTTTTTTTGCTGAATTGACTATGCGATTTTGGTAGCTTTTGGTTTAGTTTTGGCTGCCTTTTGGACTGTTGGCATAAAATAAGTGTCGGGAATTTTTTAAAACGAATAAAATTATTGACTTGTGTTGACTGGAACAGAATTAGATGGGAAGCATTACTTACCGAAGAGTGAGGAGTTCTTTTTTCGCAAAAAAAATTAAATTAATTATTTCAATAACGTTCTCAATTTATTTTACTTCACAATGTTTTTAAAGCAAAATTTAAAAATCACTCTTTAAATCGTTTCATCTCGAATGAACACAATGTTTATAACTGTTGATAATTGAGAAAAGAGGCAAAATGCTGAGAGTAAAGCGAAATCTGTTCTCAGTTCAAATGTTAATTTGGTGAAACAATTAAAAACAAGTTTTTCATTTTGTGCTTTTTCATTTGCCAGTCTATCCTAACCTACTTTACAACCACTAAATCATTGAAAAAATGTCATAAAAGTTTAAGCTCCGTAATTGTCATTTAATGAGAAACTGTCGTAAAGAGTAAACGTGTCTGGAACGTAATCTATTTTTGACTTTAAATAACACAGCAACTAGTGACTTTTTCTATAAAATGAAAAAATTAAGTAGTAAAGGTCGAAACTGAAATTATAAATTTCTCAGAAATTATTAATTTCTCATATTCTAGGTTAGGTTAGGTAAGCTAGCTGGCCAAGTCAGCTACGCATAGTCCCTGTTGGGTCCCTAGTGGTACCTGTTAGAGCCTCTTAACCCTAATTCCTAGAAGTGAGCCTCACGGTCTCACTAAAGATTTCAAATGGTGATAAATCCAAAAGATTTTCAATTCCATTATTTTTTCTTATGCTCTAATAAAAAGTTAGAATTATATTGCATTTATAAATTTAACATTTTATACAGTTTTTGTACTTTTTAAACAAATGTTTTCAGTAATTTAGCTCATATAAGCCTGACAGTCTCACTTCTGGGTTTACGTTAATTTCAAAATTCTTGAAATAAGGATTAATGTTACGGATCGTCGTAAAAATGATCATTGGGAATGTCTGTGTTTCTAGCGAAGTTCAGCTGCGGCATAATGTCATGGGAGACCTTTTCTAATACAGAAAAGAACAGGGATCCTAAGTAGTCTTGAGATAGCCGGACTGGAGCTAAAAATGTGCTCTAGGGTTTCCTTGGCACCATTTTCTTTGCATTTTCTGCATTCATCCGACTCAGTAATAACCATCTCACATAGTTATTGTAACCTTTGTTCTGGTTTTTAAATGCTTTTTCGAATAGTTTAACGATGGCAATTACTTAAATACAAAAAAAATTATTTGCTTCGTCGGTCTCCAATAGTACAAAGCTAAAAAATTATTAATAAAGTAAATGAATTTACAATCTTCAATTGATAATTATTAAAATTTCTATAGAAGCACGAAATAAAAGATAGTCATATGTATACAAAGTACGTGCGGCTATGTTTCTTGCGTAGCGTGTTTTAAACCCTAATTAAATGCGAAGAGGTCAACCAAGAGCGATGACAACGAACTCGTAGTTTACGTGAATTAAAAATAAATTACACGCGACTATTCGCATTACAATCAGATATGCTTGAGGCATTAAGTAGACAATTTATTTGCTATATTTTTTTTAATATGAACTGGTTTGATAAATGTCAGTATTAACTAGTATTAACTAGTAATAAGTAACAAATAAAAAAGAGTAATTGTAGTAGTAACCAAAAACGTCATACAAATTGTGAAAGGAATGTTTTGATGTGCTAAAGTAGTTCATAGTTTTTTTAAATTAAAATAAACTAAAATTTCTTAATTCATGTATTATAAGTGCCTAGCTGAATGAATTATTTACCCACTTAACTATCGCATCAGTTCATAGCGAACCATAGTCAGAGTGAAAGAAAACAACAGAAACGAAACCTATATATCAATAGGTATTTCTATTTCTGCCGTACTTTACATGTAGGTTAAAGATAATGACAAAAATAATTATTATTATGTTTTGAATTCTCTCAGCAATCCTTTGTTTACAGACACACACAAATCTGACATTATGTAGACAATTTTACTCTTGAATGCATCTGAAAACTTCGCTAAATGTGGTTAGGTTGGTCACATTGGCGCTCGAAGTCCACTTTGGCTGTGTGACAAAAATAATAATTATTATGTTTCGAATTTTGTCAACAATCCTTTGTTTACAGACACACACACACAAATCTGACATTAACGAGACAATTTTACTCTTGAATTAATCTGAAAACTTAGCTAAATTAGGTTAGGTTAGTCACATTGGCGCTCGAAGTCCACTTTGGGTGTGTAAGTACGTTCGTAAAAAGGGTTCAGCCTTGGATTTCAATGAACTTAGTGGACCGAAATCACTTCCATCTCTTCATAAATTTAAACAGTTCCAGTCACTGAACTTCTCTTTTGTTTTCGACAGGGGCGGATTCAGAAAAATATTTTGGGGGGTTTCAAAAAGTAATTCTTAAATATCCATAAAATGCCTTTTAATTTGTATGTAGTTTTAAAGTCGATCCTAATATTTCGGGGAGAGGAGGGTTTCAACCCCCAAAACCCCCTCCTGAATCCGCCACTGGTTTTCGATAAGAACTTAACCCCAAAGTACAGAGTCATGCGACGCTGGGCAGTGGCAGAGAAAGAACCGTATCATTTTTGTCTACTCTTCATCTCCACAACTCTGGCAGATATGACTGGATAAGAAGCACCATTCAGCAAGCATTTCCTAGGTCACAGGGTCCAGTGATTACTGAGGCACAAATGCTTAGTTTACAAGACTGTTTTCTAAGGATATAACAATGACGTTTGTGAACCAGGAACCTTATCTTTTTGTAACCCAATCTCTTTCAGCAACAAAGCAAAGTCAAACAGTAGAAAACCAAATTATGAGTTGCTTCTTTGAGGTGTTACTGTGAATGTTGAGTAAATTTTTAACTAACTTTCATACCAATAAACCCTTAAATCAAAATAATTCCATCACTTTTCAAAAATATCTCCAGTGCGCCAATACAAAATATATGAATTTTTGCCAGTGTAAAAATAAATGCATTTATCGCACATAGTACACAAATTTGAGGTTCAAGGTTAAACAAAAACAACACAAAACTCACCAGAAATAAACATATATGATAAAGCGAAAATAACAGCGCGCATGCGCACATAAGCAATTTTATTGATATCGGCCAGTGGTCATTACTGAGTTGCGTATTGTTTACAAAACGCAAAGTACTTTCGACTGCAGAGCAGCCAACTAAACCAAATCGGCAAATTTGTTATGTGTGTGTGTGTTTGGTCAGCGCCGAAGAAACTCGTATGTATGTATGTGTGATTTTGTATTTAAAGCGCGTATTTCAATGACGTTGCCGCGTTGTCATTGGAATACTAATGGAACCAGCGGCTAATGCCGCAGACGCAGTCGCTTGAGCTTCTATGGCGGAAGCGTGTAGGGAGCCCAACATCGGCCCCCACTACGAGCTGACTAATATTTAAGTTTTTTTAGACAAAGTAAGCTGAACCTAAAAAGCGCCAACACGTTCGCACTGTCAATCACACGAGTACACTTCAAGGTGTTGCTCGCTCTTGTTGGCTGTTTACTTTTGGCATTTAGGAAGTGATTAGTGCAAAAATTTGCATTGTAGTGGATAAATGATTTTAGTGCATTAAAAAAAGACCTTTGCTATAACTACAATTTAGCTTTTACTATTGTAGTACTTGCATGGGTTTTGATTGCATTCTCGCAAATCAAAATCGAATACCTCAGAGTTATTAGAATGCAGCGCACACACTGGCATTCAAATTCATAATGAATGACGCGGCAACAGAAGCGAAACAAAAGTTAAAACTATATTTTTACAACAACAACAACGAATGCTATAACAACAACTATGAGTGCGGGTGTTCTGTTACGCACACCACTGACCTACAGAATTCGACGCTGAAAGTGTCGAGACCGGCTCGAAGCGTTTACGTGTGGATTTGAAGAACGTTTTGCATTTGAGAATTTTGTGTTTCTACTTATGATCGAATAAAGTCGAATTGAGCTTTGTTGTTTTATTCATGAACTGTAGTGTAGACTTTAGGTCGTAATACGACAAGATCCGCATTATGAAATTGAAAGCCAATCGGTAATGACATTTTGTTGTATGGCAAATGGTTGAGGTTAATTAGGTTAGGTAACGTTGACGAGGCAGTAAAACTAAACTTCTAAATCTTTAGTAGTAACTGAAAAGGTCTTACTTAGCACTTTTAGCGAACTTTTAAACACATATACAAAATAATTGTAAGTGCTTTGTGAAAATAAATAATATTTGGCAACAATAAAAATTTAATTATTTCGCTCATTGTTAGCGAGGTTTCAAGTTCGCTCTAGTGTGCTTCCTATTGACTTTTTCTTTAATAAGTTCATCAACAAATATTGCTATTGCTTCTAATAATTACTTTCAGCATTTTGAAGAAACAAAAAGTAGCAAGAATAAATTTAAACTGGCAAAAAGCGAAGAGTTTTGAGGTCTTCTTAAAGTGGAAAAAATAAACAAGTTTTACCTGGTGTTATGCAATTTTTTATAACAGTAGTAGACATGGAACACGCCACCGGTGATTATTTAAAAAGCATAGTTCACTGAGTTACTTAAATTAATCTTTGTAATAGTCATTTCCGCTTCAACTACATCTGACTTTGTACGTACTTTGTATATGAATGGAAGACACCTTGAGCCTTTTTGTGCCAATGCATTGAAAACTTCTGAGAATTGCATTGCCGCAGGTTGTGTCTACACAGTCGCCGATTGTATACATATACAATTAACACCAACAGGTACAGTCAGCAACTCCTCAGTCATGTCAGTAGACTCAGTGAAAAAGCATATGAAAACTTGTTGCAATGTTATTCTTGCTAAATAACCACAAGGTTTCTCTCAACGCAAATCAGCATGCAGCCAAAATGCAATTAGCCAGCCTTCAGTTAAAACCAAAATTGGTCACAACAGCATTTTTGCTTGAAAAAAAAAAACTGAAATTATGCAGCAACCAGAATGCAACCAGCTCCACGCTTCACACACTCACACCACAGGCCAATGTTGGTCGCAACTTCATCACTCGATCAGCTACGCTTCGAGCAAGAACCAGAAAATCAACGTTTATCAATTTCAATGCAATGCTTAAAAATTTTAATTCGACCATTGGATTTTGATGGTTGAATTTTTCTATTTTTTGCTATTGGAGGTTTTTGCCTTTTTGTTTATGTTTCTGACTTTTTTGCTTGTGAAGTTGTTTGTAGGTTTTCGTTAAGTTTTAAACTATACTTTTTGAATGCTTTTTGTGTGCCAAAAAATGCGAAAAAACTGGTTTCGGCATAATGCTTGGTCGACTGAGCAAGCTGAACGCTTTTAGCCTTGGCGAAGATGCGAACTCTGCGACTGACTTACAAAAACAGCCGTCAAAATATATAAACTAAAGAGATAAAAGTCTACAGTTAATTTAATTTGCCGCCAATTTATTTTCGAATAGTAAATAACATTAAAAGGTAGTTGCTTTTTATTTTAGATTTTAAATTTTAAACAAAATAGTCATTAATTAAAGCCAACAAAAACATGCAATCTTAATAATACTTGCAAATAAAAATCTTTTTATTATTGTTTGAGTTCGAAAGATCATAAGAAAACTTCACTTGATGTTTACATAACCTCAAAAATTATATTTGAACCATTTAGAATTTGGTACAATTTATACATAATTAAAAATTGGTTTATTTATAAAGAGAAAAATAGCATAAATTATGATATTATTTTACATGAGAGTTAGGAGCGCTAGCTGCCAATTAAATAATAATTGTAATTGTAATAACATTACAAATTACATAAATTAAAATTACATAATTAAATAAATTCTTGTTGTAAATAACTAGGTGTGCTTAAATGTCTCTCCGATCATTAAAACTTTGTTCAGTTACGTACAAACTAAACTCTACATTTCTTCGGCCTCGATAGTCCAGCGGGTAGCGCGCTGGCTTCTCATATCAAAGGCTCCAGGTTCGATGCCTGGCTCGGGCTGGTGAAAAACTCGTCTACTTCAATCGCTATCCACATGAAGGGAATGAGAATTACAAGAATCGCAGGCAGGCAATTGCAATACCTCCAAGTGTGAACAAAAAACTGCCAATCGCCGTTCGGATTCGGCGTTCAACTGTAAGTCCCCTCCCCCTCCCTTTTCCCATCCGTTTGAAATGTGTGCTGTAGCACATGTTGGAAAGATAGTGTTGCATACGCATTTCAAAAACGGGTGAAATATGACATATTACTCTCATGTTCCTGCCCTATCCACCATAGGTATAGTACAATGGTCTGAAATGGACTGAGTGCTATGGAAAGCTTGTTGTAGCCTTCCTGCCCACCCTCACATAAAAAAAACTCTACAATGTTATGGTTAATCATTGAATATTTTTCCTGTTCACGTCGTGAAATATACTCTTCTTTCTTATTTGAGTCATAAGTGGTTCATTCATTATCAATTTGATTGATAAAACCCTTAATCTAGCTTTTCTATATTTGTCTGGGTAACCTGTAAGCCTCTGATTTAGAAGCAACTGTTCTGCTACTCACGAATACTCATCACTGCTCTGATTTAATGAGAGCTCCCTAGTTTGTCCATCTAGGGGTCTGCCTAGCTTTTCTTCAACCCTCTGACTGACCTAAAAAATTGTGTCATTAAATTACGATTCCTGATCCTTTCTGTTGTCTTTCATATTCCAACTGAACCATTGCTTTCTCTATAAAAATCTGCTTTAACCTTTCGAAGGAAGCCTATGGTTTTCTATAAAGCTTCGAAAAATAATTATATAAATATTATGCGTGTATACATGAATAATAAAAGTAAGTAATAATAAATAATAATGATAATAAGTAATAATAATAAATATAAATAAATATAAAAAACAATAAATACATATTGTTTGAACTTTGCTTCGGCTAATTATTGGCGGTTTGTGCAGAAATGTTGAAGGTTGTAGAGCTAAAAGTCTTTACACAACTTAATACTCTGATCCGAATTCTGTGATTGTAATAAAGCTATGAAGATAAACCGTCTTCAATATTCTGACTAATCTATGACTGGTCCATAAATAAACTTATGGCCCTCTGAGTTGTTCATAACCTTCTGGCTTGTGCATTGTCTTTTTTGTGCACATAACTCTAGCCCAGCTCCGATCCTTTGGTTAAAAAACTAAGGTAGTTTGTTAACTAGGGTTAATATTTAATTAATATATGTAATTGCTTCCTTCTAATCCTTTGGCTGGTCTAGGAGTCTCTGGTCTTATCCACTTGGTTGCTTCAGTAGAACTCAGTTCAACATTATCAAGAAATGCTTTTGAGAAATTTAAGCGTTACTATTTTTATGATTTTTTTTTATTTTTTATAGTTTCTTATACCTGTTTTAAATTGTTTTTATACCTGTTTTAAACAGCAGCAATAAGTGTTGCTTTCTACAAAATCTCATAATTACAGCAGCAATTATTTAGAGGCCAATTCTCATGTCCACTACTTACTTACATATGTATTTTTATGATTGTCAATAACTTGATTGATCTGGTTTATGTAATTCGAGCACCAAGTGATCACTCGATACAATTGCTCAACCACACAATATTCTAAAAATTATTTGAGCTTTTTTTCAAGTAGTTGAGAAAGGTGTGCTGAGGTTAGGCGATATGCAAATGCTGCCACTTGTGGCCGGCTCATGTGTAGCGGTTTAGCTGTAGAGGCTTGTGCAACATTGCGGCTAATGAACAATCAATGCGCCTCACGGATGTCTCAATAACTGTGAAGTACACAGTGCAAAAATATTTGCAAATTGAATTGAATGAGACTCAAACAAATATAGATAATCTTAAATAAGATTTCTGCACCTTCAATATTTTCACTACCACTCAACAGTGTCTCCCACCATTATTTTACTACTTTCCCAAGGCGAATTATGAAGTTTACACAAAAGAGTTATAAAATAATTAATATAATGGGCATCAAATTTTCACATACGGGCTCATTGCGAAGCACTTTTCCGAGATGTCGAACACGCTCGACCGCCAATGAGTGCGCTTCTTTATGTGCCAGCACAGCTCGGGCCCCTATACGAACTGCTGCACACTGGTCGCTGTCAGTCATTGACCCGGCGCGCACTAAAGTCAGCAACAAAATCGTCGCCGCTAGAGTCAACAACATGTTGTGTTGCAGTGTTTTTTTGTAAATGAGTTTCAGCTGTAATGGCACTAAATGCGTCCGTTTCGGCTGCAGATTTCTCCGTAAGTAGTTTCAAGCAAAATTGTATGGTACACGCGATCGGTTTGTAGAGAAATCGGGAAAGGTTTTCGTATGCCATGAGGGCATGTGGGCAGCTCGCTGTGCTTTAGTTACTTGAACCCATTTACATGAGAGTTGAGCTAAAATACAGTAAAACTGCGCTATTTGAAAAATTTACACTGCAGCACTGTAAAAGACTTTGTAAAGATGTTATCGGCTGGAGTTGTGTGCATTACTCAGCGATATGGAAAATCTGTCTCAACTTTGCATGACAAGGGCGCACTCTGCTGCAATGAAAGTGGGGTTTGCTTTATTTGAAGACAACAAACAGTGACTTAAGTTGATGATTGTGGCTAAATTCTTAATGTAAAGGCAGCTGGAAGGATCCCATGGCCTGCTTTGCAAATTATTCAATAGAAAATTAAGTTTCTTTAGAAGAAATCTCCTCGTATTGCTCTTAGTTGCCAGATTTTAAAGTACTAAACCCACTTAGATGTGAACTTGTTTGAGTGATTTCAAAGCATTTTACATGTTTTTGTTTTTGTCTTTTCATTCATTTATTACATTTTTCTCTAGAAGACATCTTCTCGTAGTTCTCTTAGTTGCCAAATTTTTAAGTACTAAACCCAACTAGATGTGAACTTGTTTGAGTGACTTCAAAGCATTTTACATGTTTTTGTGTTCGTCTTTTCATTCATTTATTACATTTTTCTCTAGAAGAATTCTCCTCGTATTGCTCCTAGTTTTCAAATTCTTAAGTACTAAACCCAACTAGATGTGAACTTGCTTGAGAGAGTCCAAAGCATTTTACATGTTTTTCTGTTTGTCTTTTCATTCACTCATTTAAATTTTTAACAGTGAAATTTATTAAAATGTACTCAGCGCTTAAAACCGCAACGCTCTAATCATCACTTAACAACAAAAAAGCAGCCTTAAGTGTACATTTCGAACATCCATTGCTGGGCAAAGTACAAATCCGCAGTGCTGCGGTCTGAGACGCGTAAAGTGTGCACTGATCGGCTGATGTTGGTGCAAGCCATATCAAACTACTCCCAAAACAGATTACCACCAGCGATTAGCACCAGATTAAGCAAAAGTAACAGTTACTACAAATATTTTTTTAACACAATTGATTACAATTTGATTTATGATCAATCATAAATTGAAAATTCGATTTCATTTATACTTTGCACTTTTGAAAATCCATGTATTAACTTTTTTCCTAATCACTTTCACTTTTTCATTAAATTCTTCCATTACAGCGCACTGTGGGCCTATGTCAAACTGTTGCGTCTCACCAAAAAATATGAACGCCTCAATCTCACCATTGGCGAAATATTTCAAATGAACGTCAAGCAATACCCGAACAAGGTGGCCATTCTTAGCGAAACGCAGTCGTGGACCTTTCGACAGCTGGAGGAATACTCCAATCGTGTAGCGAATCTCTTTCATACGCAGGGCTACAAGAAGGGCGATGTGGTGGGTCTGCTGCTGGAGAATCGCGCCGAGTTTGTTGGCATCTGGCTGGGTCTGTCGAAGATTGGCGTCATTACACCGCTGATCAATACCAATCAGCGCGGTCCGTCGCTGCTGCACAGCATCACCGTAGCGCACTGCAATGCTCTGATCTACGGTGAGGGATTTGTGGACGCCATACAGGCCATATTGTCAGACTTGCCAGCCAATCTGAATACCTTCCAACTTAACGAAGCGCCCAATAAGCCAGTCATAGGCAGCGCCAAAGACATGACCGCCGTATTGGAAACGTGCGACAAACATCGGGTAAATCCCGAGGCCAAGCGCGCCAATCATCACGACAAGTTGGTGTATATCTACACGTCGGGTACTACGGGACTGCCAAAGGCTGCGGTGATCTCGCACGCGCGGTAAGCTTTCAGTTGCCAACACTTCAGGTGTCAATTTTTTATGTATTATTTTCCACTTAGCTACCTCTTCATTGCCGCGGGCATTAACTACACGCTGGGCTTTCAGCATGACGACATCTTCTATACACCGCTGCCGCTCTATCACACCGCTGGCGGCATCATGAGCATGGGTCAGTCGTTGCTGTTCGGTTCCACTGTCGCTATACGCAAGAAGTTCTCAGCGTCGGGCTACTTTGCCGATTGTGTGAAATTCAATAGCACCGTAAGTTTACGCAGTCAACCTTCTCCTACAAATCACTGACTTGACTTTCATCAGCCTAAATGTATGCCACAATAGAGTGATCTAAAAATAAAGCACCTTAAAGCGCTTTTACGCTCCATTATTACAGCATACTTTTAGGCCGCATCACATCTCCCTCCATCATTTGATTAGTGAATGCTTTACTATTTATTTCCCACCTCTTTGCTTTCAGGTTGGCCAGTACATTGGCGAAATGGCACGCTACATTCTGGCCACTCCACCCTCCGAAAACGATCGTAAACATCGCGTACGCCTCATTTTCGGCAACGGCCTACGCCCTCAGATCTGGCCGCAGTTCATCGAACGCTTCAACATATCCAAAGTGGGCGAATTCTACGGTGCCACCGAGGGCAATGCAAACATTATGAACCCCGACAGCACTGTGGGCGCCATTGGCTTTGTGTCGCGCATACTGCCACAAGTCTACCCAATTTCCATTATACGCGCCGATCCCGACACTGGCGAGCCTGTGCGCGGCCCCGACGGCCTCTGCCAGCTGTGTGCGCCCAACGAGCCCGGCGTGTTTGTGGGCAAAATCGTCAAAGGCAACTCGGCGCGCGAATTCCTGGGCTATGTCGATCAGAAGGCCTCCGAAAAGAAAATCGTGCGCGATGTCTTTCGCAAGGGCGATATGGCTTTTCTGTCCGGCGATTTGCTAGTGGCCGACGAGAAGGGTTATTTGTTCTTCAAGGATCGCACCGGCGACACATTCCGCTGGAAGGGCGAGAACGTCTCGACCAGCGAGGTGGAGGCGCAGGTCAGCAATGTGGCTGGCTACAAGGATACCGTAGTCTATGGCATCTCCATTCCGGATACAGAGGGACGCGCTGGCATGGCAGCGATTTACGATCCCGAACGACAAGTGGATCTGGAGCAGTTCGCCATCAAGTTGGACAAAGTGCTGCCAGCGTATGCGAAGCCGCAATTTCTGCGTTTCCTGACCAAAATCGATTTAACGGGCACGTTCAAGTTGCGCAAAGTTGATCTACAGAAGGAAGGCTTCGATCCGAGCAATATAACCGATGCCTTGTACTATCAAACGTCTAAAGGACGCTACGAGCCGCTAACGTCTGAGATCTACGACAAAATATGCAGACATGAGCTGAGGCTGTAAATAGATCGTTGTGAGTTTGTTTGGTTGTAACGAACGGAGGCGTGACCGCACTAGCAATGTTTTCTGGTAGATTAGTACCGGCTTTGTGAGCACAAAGCTTGCCGACTAAAGACAAAAATGAATTATGCACATTTTTTCTCTAAACTTAAAAAGCCACACTAAATTTGTTTTATTATTTAGTTTTAAGTAAAAAAAGTTACTTTTGTACATAACGTATGATGTTTTTTGATTGGATTTTGCATGTAATAAAATTTTATAAAAATTAATTTGAGACTAGTTTCGGTAGCAACGACCGCTTTTAGAGTTTGCAATTATAACGGTTAGTTTAGTGAATTATTATTATGAATTATTAAAATAAGACGGATTAGGCGGGGTGTACCTATAAAAGTCTATTGTGAAGACTAAGATCGAAGTGTTGTTTTGAACATGTCAACATAATTCCTGAAATGATTTCAATAAAAGAACAAATGCTAAAAATAAACAAATGTGTATGGAATTATTTGAAAGGCGAGATGAGATGATGGAGAATTTTCCCGATTGTGAAGGAAAATTATTGCATTTTATGGAACACAGTATTGATTGATTGATTGAGAGAAGAAGTTTTCTAGATTAGCGCTTGAGGTCCTTTTCTGATCAGTTCATTGCACTGTTAGCGAAAGCAGAAATCAAGTTGTTTTAATATTTCGAGTGCTGATTCATTTCATTTATTCTTTTACTTTGAATGACCTACAATCTACAATGACCGAAAAGGTCAATCTGAATCAGGGTTTTTGGCGTGTAACTTCTTCATGATTGAATACAGAAAAAAATTGCAACTGGATATATCAGTTGAAGGCAAGAATGATCATTTCTATATGAGAACAAGCTAACCTAGTCCAACCAGGTTTCACCAACTTTTTCTGCTTCTCCAACCGTTGGTCTAACTTAACTCAGTATCACATAATTCTTCTGCGTCCCCTGTGGTGCCGGTCAATAGTCTTTGCGAGTTCATAAACGATTCAGAACTTTCGGTATAACTGAGCACCATTGCTGTCATTTATTTCATTTTTAAATATCTGTATTGTTTTTAGTATTTCTATCAACCTTTGCTTTGATGACTTTCATTTTTTGTATCGCGTTCTACAATTAAGGTTCTACAATTACAATTAACCAAATCCGATGTGTTCTTTTTGACATATCAGCGGATAATATGTAACAGTTGGGCTGAAATTTCGTATCGTTTTATAGAAAAACACATTGTTTGGGCAAAATTCAATTTTATTATTCAACATAGTTGCCATCGAGGGCGATACACCGATTATAGCGATCTTCCAACTTTCCAATACCATTCTTGAACATTGCTGTGAAGCATCGACGCGTTCTTGTTTTTGGTCGATTGTGAGCTCGCGCGGCACCCACTTTGCACGTAGCTTTCGCATACCCAAATATTCATGAACGATATGTCCAACACGTTCCTTTGATATCTTTAGTGTCAGCTATACAAATCAACCTCAATTTACGATCTTCCAAAATCATTTTGTGGATTTTTTTTATGTTTTCGTCCGTAACAGCCGCTTTTGGACGTCGACTGTGTTCATCGTCTTCGGTGCTCATATGGCCTGTACGGAATTTAGCAAACCACTTACGAATGGTTGCTTCGCCCGGCGCAGAGTCCGGATAATACTCATCAAGCCACTTTTTGGTATCAGCGGCACTTTTTTCCATCAAAAAATATTCTAGTGGCGCCATCTCATAGAAACGATACGAACTTTTCAGCCCAACTGTTAGTCTTTGTAGGTATGGAAAACTTGCGGTCTTTCTAGTGTTAACTGCATCAAACAATGCTAAATTCTAAACGCCCCAACTGTATTTCAACTATCGAACCTTACTTGATTTCAATTATTACATCCTTATTTTACACCAAATAACTTTACAAAATTAAAAATTAAAACAAAAACAATATTTTGTATCTTATAAACGTTTTATTTATTTACGTGTCTGGCTTATTGTATATATCAATTTGTTTTTGTATTCCATTAATTGTTTGAATCATTTGATCATTTTACATCAATTAGGACAAAGTCAAACATTTATGTTTACTTTTACTTGTATTTTATTTTAAATATATATGCATGAAATCTGTATGTTTGTATTTATAAGTATTTTGGACAAAAGGAAACGTTATTGTGTAGGAAGTTGTGCATATTTATGCGTAACTTTGCCATGAACGTCATTTGTGTTTTCAATTTTTAGCAATTTTTTGCATTAATCGATTTTGTTTACCTTTTGTTAATTTATTATGCGAGTGATAGTGAGTAAAAAATCAAATTTTGTTTTCAATAATCGTGTATAATTTTTGGAAGCCTATGAGCGAGCATTACTAACACACATTAAATGTATACATATTGCATTTTGGGCTCACCAAATACATTTATGAAAACTAAATCAACAGTAAAACTACATATTTTGTTTTCTTGAAAAAATTAAGTTTTTTAAAACATAACATGTTAATAAAAAACAATTATTGTTTTCTGTTAGCTTGAAGCTTGTATTGTTGTGTTTTAATGAAAACGGAAGATAACAATTCTATTTTTTTTTTCTGTTTGGCTGCAGTTGCGCATAATTTGAAAAAATACTTTTTTCTCAGATGGGACATGGACGTTTTAACGAATCGTAAGGTAGTTAAAATGTTTATGAAACAAAAAACGCAGCCTTTGCTTAGTAGAGAAACACAACGAACGCAGACTTTTGTGTTTGTTAAGTCATTAAAGCTGCGCTACTACTACAACTACCATAGAAATATTTATGTCTATGTATATGTTAGAATTCTTATGTTTATTTGTTAGTTTTAAGGGAGGGAAAATTCAGTTATAATTTTGTGGTGCAAATTCGTATAATTTGGTGCTGTATAGCGTGCGATTTTTACTTCTAATAATGACATTCATGCAACTTTTCAGAGAATCTTGTGTGAGTTTGCTTGTGTAGGTGAAGAAAACAATTCTTTTGCAGAGTTAAAGATAAAAACAAAGCAACTCATAAAAAGTATAAACCAGTATGGGCTTGTAATTAACACTTATTGATAAATGTCTAAAATTATTGACAACAAATGATAAAATTATGTAAAAAATCAAATTCAAATAAAGTAAATTTGGAATTTCGTTAAGAAAGCAATGTTGAAAAACTTTACACTTAAATTGTTGTTATGTCTTATAAACATTTCGTTTTTCCTCTTCTAGTTTTCAGGCTAAATAAGTATGGCATGTGCTCTGTTGCTGACATGTTAGATGAGATGTTAGATCTCGTGCAGTAAAAATCGGTTTAACACATAAAAAAATTCACTCCGATACAAAAGTAGTGATGGACGTTGGTATAGCTCACTTCAAAGATATAAAGAACGCGTTCAGGTCTACTGGTACCATGCATTCAAATATTCTCTACTTTTACAACAACGTATAGGAATGGAATTTTTTCATGTGTGAAACAACTTTTGCACGCCTGCTGCAAGCATTCAAAGCAAAAGCTGTATGAATTCTTTCCATGTTGCAACTGCTTTTGCTACTAGGAAATCGTTTCCACTAGCTGCTTTCAATCTTGTTTCAGCTTTTCTATTCTAAACGCTCATTTTTTAAGCGCACTATAGCGCGCCACGGTTAGCTATAGCTCATTCTAATACATATTTAGTAGCATATAATGTGTTTCAGTATTTAGTAGTAGTGTTAGTATATGTCTTACAGTCTACTTTCAACTACAAACTACTAATAATTGAACATAAACTTAAATATACATTACGTTTTACTTTAATCATAGTTCCTCGTTTTCATGTCATTCATAGGAATATGTGTTTAAAACTTTGCCTTACAACTACAAACAACTCAAAATGTGTTAGCAGCAATTTTTCAATACGTAAAAACGCTAATAACGGTTATAAGAAAAAAAAATAAATAAAAATGAATTTTATAAATGTGTGTGAAACGTTAAAAACTGTATTCAATTAATGATTTTTGTTGTAAAAAACAAATGATTTTATTGTAAGAAAAAAAAGATTTTATTGTAAAAAATAAATGATTTTATTATAAGAAATGAATGATTTTATTGTAAGAAAGGAAAAAAAAATTAAAATTCCTCTAAATAATACTTAAGCAAAACTATGAAGAATATTACTTAAATCTAAGTTTTCTACCAAAACATTAAAAAAATTATTTCACTTTTAATGCTGCAACTGAGCCAGCAATTACTGGTTCGCTGCCAGCTTTTTAACTTTTTCCTTGTCATTAATAATTTTTGTTCACTCTACCTTAGCTGCTTCAGTCAAGCGTCAGCAGCAGCTCCTCATCGTCGCCCTGCCAATTCTCCATCATCTGCTGCTGCATGTTTGCCGCATCCACATCAATAACCTCGTCATCGTTCGCCGCAATGAACGCACACTGTGGCAGAACATATTGCTCCGCAAAGTCCGCATAGCCCACCTCGTCATTCATATTCAGCACTGTCGGCATATGCGGCACCACCTCCCGCTCCCGCTCCAGCTCCTCCTCCTCCTCGTCATCGACCTCTTCGTCCTCCACAGGCTCCGCTTTGAAAAGTACATTGCTGCACGCATCCATGTCCATTGTCGGCGTGTACACTGTGCTCACACTCGTACGCAGGCTGCTGTTCTCGTCGTAGCTGGGTGTGCTGCTGCTGCCAAACGCTGTTAGCACATTCTTGTAGATGTTTGCATCGCTGTGTCCCAATTGCAGTGTGGGTATTGCCTCCGCATGCAAGTGGCCACCGTTCAGGCAGTACGTCTCAAAGTGTTTATGACAAATTTTGAAATTGCCATTTTGATGCAATTTCGGATGATAGTCCACTTTCAGATTGTGACACCATTTCGCGCACAAATTGCGCTTCGTTGGGAATCGGTAAAGCTGTTTCATTTCGTAGCAGGTGCGCACAATGCACTTGCAGCGATACGGTTGCAGCATTTGCGCCTGCACCGCCGCAGCGGCTTTGGCGCCGAGTAACAGCGAAGGACGAGCGCCGGGTTTCAGCGTTGCGTCGTCGCTGAAGCAGTCGGCGGTGAAGTGCGCACTGCAGATTTTCTTGTTCGTGTCGCGATAGAGACTGTCGTCGATTTGCAGTATGTGGCACCAGGTTTTGTAGAGTTCGCCTGAAATGAGTTGAGTTTAGAATGTGTTTTAAAACAATCATTGAAGGCATCGTTAAAAAAACATTTCATAACAGAAACCAACTCACCTGTGGGAAAACTAAAGAGCTCTACGCTGTCCTTGCTCGCTCGGCGTCCACAGTGCGGCAGCGCACATTTCATTTCCGTCTCCGCCGGTCGCTCGACATAGTGTATCTCCCTGCTGTGATGTCCCAAATTCAATGTGGGCACTGCCCACAGCCGCAAACTGTGCCCGCCCATGCAGTAGGGTTCAAAGTGCTCACTGCAAATGTGGTAACTGCCTTCGACGTATTTGCGCGGATCGATTTTCAAGTTGAAACACCACTTGGTGAACAGTTCGAAATCATCGGGAAATTTCGAGAACATCTTAATCGATTCCATAGCTGTGGAGTTCTGACAATTTGGCACACTGCAACTAATTACCGCTGCCTGCTGTAATTGCACACCGCTTGTGCTGGGTACATCTGCCGCTGCGGCAGCAGGTGCTGGCAAATTCAAAGTGGGAATTGCATTTCGAAGCAGCCTCTGATCGCTGACGCAGTCGGCTTTAAAGTGTGCACTGCAAACACGTATTTGCGCACGCCGTTTAGCTTCGTAAGCAATCTGCGTGCGTTCCTGCCATATTTTGTTGTACGCTTCATTTAGGGGGAATTTATAGAGCTGCAGCGGCGACCTTACAAACGGACAGCCGGGCACATGACAATGCAGATGAGTTGCGACCGACTTGTGCTCTTCCGGCTGCAGAGTTGTTTCTTCCTCCAAGGCGCCATAAATGTTTGAATCGCTGTGACCCAAATTCAATGTGGGCACAGCATCTCTGAGCAGACACCGCTGCCCGATTACGTGCCGTTCAAAGTGCATGCTGCAAATGCGCTGCTCGTTGCGCAACTTCATGGCGAATTTCATGTGCAAGTTGTGCTCCCATTTTTGGCGCAGCAGCGCATCTTGCGGCACACGGAATAATTTCACGCGGGGGCAGCGTTTACGCTGGCAGTGCGGCAGACAGCACATGCGCTGCTTGGCCGAGCGAATTTCAGCAGAATTGCCAGTTGGTGTGGTGGTCACAGCACGGGGCACATCGAGCTCTTCGTCCTCCTCCTCATAAATGACTTCCAACAGTGAGCTGCTATCGCTCTGCAGTGACTCTTGATCGGTGTTCTCGTTGATGTCCAAATGCGGCTGCTTGCTGGCCGGCTGCAAAAGTGGCAACTCCTTCTCGTCCGCATACTCCATACTGTCGGCATTGGCATAGTTTTCGAACTCGTTCTTGATGCTAGAGTCGTTGGTGAATAGTATGGCGGGCGGATTGGGACCCAAGTTCAGTGTGGGCACTGCCCAGCGATGCACACGATTGTGACTTTGGCTGAAGCACTGCGGCTCAAAGTGATCGCTGCAGATCAAATAGCGCCAGGGATGGCGGGCGTCGTACTTAATGCGCAGGTTGTGCGCCCACTTCTCGTGTACTTCGGGCGGGTATGGGAATTTGTGGATTTTGACGTTATCTTTCAACATATGCTTCTGGCAGTGTATGAGGCAGCACTTGTGCGCGCCCGATTTGATCTCGTTATAGACAAAGCCGTCGGCTTGGATGGATGTAGTTGTGCAGGGCCTGCAAGTCAGAAACGAAAGATCAGTACAAGTTCAGTATACAATGTAAACGATTAGTAGGGTGAAGGGTGAATTAATGGGCAAACAAACATTCACATAAATCAAAAAATTAGTAAAGACAAAACAAATTAATAAATTGGCCAGCAAAACACAAAATAACCAACAAATCAATCGAAGACTTTTTTCAAATCTTTGTCTTCCCGGATTATATCACCGTGCGACAAAGATGAAAAAATCTTTTCACACTGGAAAAAGTCCATATGGGCGTGAAACTAGAGACCAAACATAGTAATACTGCGTACTTAGTTTTTAATTTCTACATCCTTTGTCCTTTTAAAAGGACTTTAAAATTTTGAAGGGGATAAAAAATAAAAAAATATAAAAAATATCAGATGAAAGAGGAAAGGCTCAAGAATTTAAATAAAATTGATTTTTTATCTATTTGTAAAAAAAGGATATCAAAACGGTCCTTTGAAAAATGTAATCCTTTATATCCTTCAAAATTTAAACAGAATATTCTTGAAAATTAAGTATGTTAAAACCCAAAATATCCTTGATCACGTGTAAAAATTTCATTATTCTCGCTTAATTGATTTTGTATCTATTTATTAATTAAAATACTGATACGCAAATAAATTAGAACTTTTGTACTTCATTCGACTTGCAGCTTCCGCCTGTTTTTTAATAACTTTCGAACCAATAAAGTTAGAGTAATAAAATTTTGACACGTGGTCAAGGAAATTTTGGGTTTTAACATAGTTACTTTTCAAGAAAATTCGTTACAAATTTTCAAGGATATAAAGGATAAAAAATTTCAAAGGATCTTTTTCATATCCTTTTTTTACAAATAGATAAAAAAATCAGTTTTATTTAAATTCTTGAGCCTTTCCTCTTTCATCTGATATACATATCGCCATATTCTAACGAGGTTAAGTATTTTTTATATTTTTTTTTATTTTTTATCCCCTTCAAAATTTTGAAGTCCTTTTAAAAGGACAAAGGATGTAGAAATGAAAAAGTGAGTACGCAGTATTACTATGTTTGGTCTCATAATGAAATAAATAATATTTATTTCACTATGGTTTGGTCTCTAGTTTCATGCCCATATGGATTTTTTCCAGTTTGAAAAATGCTGTCGCACGGTGTATTAAATCAAATCAAATAGCCAAAAAACAACTAAAATATTCAACGAACCAAAATTTGCAACTTCAATTTTACGCTACAGAAACAAAAAAAAAAAATAAGTGTACATTAAATTGCAATAAATGTTTGGGATAAGTGCCACTCGACTCTGCAGTAGTTAGAAGTAAGTGAATTTAGCATGAAACTTTACAGCGCATGAAGGAGATGATTTAATCAAGCCAATTTCTGTCCAATCCCAGTCGTAATGTACATAGTTGCGGATTTTGACAAATTGTATGCATTGACATGTTGGTGGGTAAGAAATTTGAGCAAATACCTTTCGTCGATCGTTGCTGCGCTGGCGACCGCAGCAGTGATCGCAGCATCTGTGGCCAATTGTTGTGGCGGCTTGTTCAAGTGCAAAGTGGGCACCGCTGTACTCCAGTCCTCCGCCAAGTCGCGCGCTTCGAAATGCCACTCGCATATGCTGTACTCCGTCGATCGCGCAGCTGCGTACGTCATGTTCAGCGCGCGCAGCCATTTGTTTAGAATTGTATTTTTAGTGGGGAATCTGAAGAAACGCGTGTTTGCTTGTTTGCTCAGCGCGCAGTTTGTCACACAGCATTGTTGTGCCATGTCGCTGTCAGCTGCGTCCAAGTGCAGCGTAGGCTCAGCATCATATTTGAGCAAACGCCGCGCGCCTATGAAACAGTCGGACGTAAAATGCAAACTGCAAACACGCAGGATCTGATGTTGGGCGGCGCCTTCATCCAGCCCGCAATTGAGCAGCCACTTACTGCGTCGCCTGGACACATCGGGCAGTGCATAGAATCGAATGCCCGCAGCGCCAAATTGGCTACGGCAACTTGGTACGGCGCAGCCCAGCGGCGTTGATTGCTCGCTATTTGCGAACTCACCACTGACGGCACACGCTTCGTTGTATTCGGTGATTTCGTACGTAAAGTCATTTTCCGCTTCAGCTGCCATATTGCGTTCCATTTTGATTTTCGAGCGTTTGTTGGCAAATTCATTCTCATAGATTTGCGCCGGCCGCTTGGGACCCAGATGCAGCGTTGGCATTGTGCCATGCGGCAGTCGTCGCTGGCCGAGGCACTCGGCTTCGAAATGTCGACTGCAAATGCGATAGCGCCACGGTCGCGCCCGCTCCACTTGGACGCCCGTATTGTGCTCCCATTTGCGCAGCAGACCGGCGGGCAGCGGAAATTTGTGCAGCGCCACGCCCGGCTGCGACGAGTGGCTTTTGCAGTTGGCAATGCGGCACTGACGTATGGTGTTTTGCCTCGGCTGTGGTTTGTATGGCGCTTTCACTTGGCGTGTAAGCCAGTCAACACTCCGATTGAAGTTGGTGGTCTGCAAGTCTGACGGTTCCTGCTTCACCAGTGGCACAATTAGATTCGAAGCTGAGGCTGTAACATCGCTTTTCTCATCTTCTTCGTCCTGCAAAGCATCTGCCGCATCGTTCAGCCCCAACGTCACTTGTCCTGGCGCAACAATTTCATAAATGTCGGTTCTACTATGGCCCAGCAGCAGCGTGGGCACTGCCCAGGCGCACAAGTGGCTCTGCTCCCAGCAACATTGCTCGAAATGCAGCGCACAGATGCGCGCACTCGCCTCGTTACCCAGTTCCACAGCGGTATTATGCAACCATTTGCGCAACAGATTCACCGCTTTGGGAAATTTAAACAAAGGAACAACGCTATCGTCGCTTACGCAGGTAGCAATGCAGCATTTTTCCGTAGTTGCAGTCATTGGTTCGGGCTTAACATTGGGGTAAATATCAGTGACAGCTGGCGGTAGTTGCAATGTTGGTATGGCCCACGACTTGAGCCTTTTAGCTACGGTAATGCAGTCCGGCTCGAAGTGCAATGCGCACACTTTACAGTACTCACGCTGGAAATAATCGAATCTGATTTGAGTGTTGTGGCACCACTTTGCCTGCAGCTCCCGATTATAGGGGAACTTGTAGAGACTTGTCTCCGTCAGCGAGCTGGACGTGCAGCCGGACACAGCGCAGTCAATTTTGCGCACGCATTTTACATCTACGATTGCATTGTAGTTTGCTCTCAGCTCGTCCAGGCATTCTGCAATTTCAGCATTGTTATTGTTCATAGAAATGTCTGCGAGCTCCTGCAGCGCCGCAGCATTTTCATCGTAGACGAACTTATAGTGCACACCGCACAGCAACTGTTCCGATCCATCGTCATTCAACTGTGTGGCGTCTGAGTGTTCCGGGCCCTCCTGCTCGCCATTTGCTTGAGCTATTTTGCGCAGGCTGGCGCTCCATTTCGCGCGCAATGTCTCCAATTTCGGCAGCTCAAAAAATTGTTGGTGCCTTTGAAGCTCCTCACAACCCGCATAGCTACACTTGGCTTGTGCCGTTTTTGTTAGCGTCGCTGGCGAATGCGTCGCTTGTCTGCGTTTCCACCTGTGGCCCACAACTTCCGGATTGACCAAAAAAATATCAGCATCATCATGTCCCAACTTGAGTGTCGGCACAGCTCCCGTCCTCAGATGGCCCAAGTTGTCGTAGCAGTAGCGCTCAAAATGCTCACTGCACACCTTGAATCTGTTGCGCACTTCACGATTGGCGCTCAGTTTGAGGTTACGCTCCCACTTCCTGAGCGTTGTGAGCGATTTGGGAAAAGCACTCAAATGCACGCCGTGCTCCTCTTTCGTCTGGCCACAACCCGACACACAGCAGTGTTGTACGAGTGTCGGCTTTTCAATGTCCAACTGATTCGGCCACAAGTCGTCCGTGTCCGCGTGTCCCAGCTGCACAGTGGGTATGGCACGCCTGTGCAAGCGGTTCGCTTTAATGCAGTTCGCTTCAAAGTGCTTTTGACAGATTAGCTCGTGCTGGCAAGCGATAGTTGACATTTTCAGATTATGCTGCCATTTCTCTAGTAGCTCAGTATCGGTTGGAAATTTGTAAAGCTTAACATTGTCCATCTGATTGTTGCTTGTGCAATTTGCCACTCCGCACTGTCGCAACAGAATGTGGCGATTTTTCGTTTGTCCATAGCCGCGATGTGTGGGCAGTTCGTCATCGTCGCAGCCCAGGTGCAGTGTTGGTACAGCGCTCGGATGCAACCGCTGCCCAATGAAGCAGTCCGCATCGAAGTGCTCGCTGCAGATCTGAAAATCGCAATGCACTGCCTGTGCCACATGATGCCGGCAGTTCTGCGCCCACTTTAGTCGCAGTGGAGTTGTGGTTGGGTACTTGAACAGCTCCACGCCATCCGCAGGCGAATTGCCGCAAGTACTGACGGCACAGCGCTGCTGGCTGTCACCGTCGAGCGCCATTAAATGTTTGGGATTTTTGTACAAGCACGTCGAGTGGCCCAGTTCCAGCGTGGGCACTGCCCAGGCACGACAACTTGTGCGGCCCAAGGTCTGTGCTTCAAAGTGGACGGAACAGATCTTCGCAGCGCTCGCTGTAGCGCCCGAAATGCGCGTATTCGCACACCACATCTGTAAGCGCCAATGCTCGCTGGCGCCGGGAAAATCAAAGAGCCGCACTCCGTCGACTGCGGGCGTGCGCCCGCAACTGGGCAGGCAGCACTTATCGGGCACAGGCGTTCTCGCCTTCTTGGGTGTTTGGGATCTTTGCGCTTCGACGCCGCCAATTTTGTTCATGTCATATTTGCAAGCCAAATTTCTTGTTGGCATGGCCCATGTCTTCAGCTTCCAGCCAGCCCTGAAACAACGTCGCTGAAAGTGTCGCTGGCAAACAAAATGACTTTCCAACTTGCACTTTGCGCTGCGTAAATTGCGGCGCCATCTCGCCTGTAGCTCCTCGTCTTGTGGAAAGCGGTACAGTTTAACGCTGTGCTCAGCTGTCGTCTTGAGGCAATGCGGCAAACAGCAACGTCTGCTATGTGTCTGCATTTTGGTATCTTTATGGTCTCTGGGCATATAACTGGCCATTTCCTCTTGCGTGGAATTTTCATAGATAACTTTGTCTGCGCTGGGCGGGAGACGCAGCGTGGGCAGCGCCCACCTGTGCAGAGTCTTGGGACCAAAGCATTTCGATTCAAAGTGCAGCGCGCACACTCTGTGCAGGAGCCGTTGATTGGCCGCAAACTCGACTGCGATGTTGTGCTGCCATTTGGCGCAGACATCGCTGTCGGCGGGAAATCGCAAGAGCTCAATGCCATCGCTGTACTTCGTGTCACAGCGCGGCACGCAGCACTTGAGCGTTTGCAGGCGCGCCGAGCTGCTGATGCTGGCGTAGTTGTTGTTCAGCTCATCATAGGCCGCCGCAGCGGTGTCTGACGACCGCGCTGCCGCATGCTGCTCAACGTGCTCGTACACTTCCGTAAAGTGTAGAGCGCACAGACGCGCCGTCTCATTGGACACATCCAATTGCAGATAGTCACACCAGCGCTGGCGCAATTCCACATCCGCTGGCAGCGCATACAGTTCCATATTGAGATATTGTGCAACGCTGCAGTCGCGCACACTGCACGTCTCTGCGTCGCTTGCGACCTGGCCTGGCTGTGTGGCGTGGCTGCTCTCCAGCAGCGCTTTATTGTTGTGATATATGTGTGGCTCTGTGTGGCCCAACTGCAGCGTGGGTACGGCGCCCGTCTTCACGCGCTGGCAGCTGGACAAACAGTAGCTCTCGAAATGCGCACTGCATACTTTGAAATATTTGTGCACGCGCGTGCTCTGCCGCAGGCGCAGATTGTACGTCCACATGCTGTACAGCGAGTAACTCCGGGGGAAGCGATGCAACTTGGCGCCATCATGTTGTATTGTCTTGCCACAACCAGTCACGCAGCACTGCGTGGTCACGCTATTCGGTATGTGCGTCTTTGTAGGGAATTCTGGATTGAGATGCAGCTCTAGCTCAGTGTTGTTGTGGCCCAACATAAGTGTGGGCACAGCCAGCGGCAGCAGCTCGCGCTTGTTTACACAGGCCGACTCAAAGTGCATATTGCAAATGTGCGCATTCTGTGCATCCTCCACTTTTAACTGCAAATTGTGACACCATTTCGCCAGCAGTTCAGCGTCGCTAGGAAAGGGAAAGCACTTGACGCCGTTCACCAACAAGGAGCGGCCGCAGTTTTTCACAGTGCAGCACAAATTCTGCGAATGCTTTGCTTCGTCGGCAGCTGTGTCCAGCATTTGAAAGTCCAATTTGTCGTGTCCTAAGTTGAGCGTCGGAAGAGCAGAATCCTTCAGCTCGCCATTGACGTCGAAGCAGTTGCTCGTAAAGTGCATTGCACACAGTTTGTAGTTGCGCCTCTGCGCCAGGTAAGGATCCTGCTGGGTATTGTGCGCCCACTGGCGCAGCAGGGCGCCTTTTTTGGGAAAATCAAACAACTGCACGTTGCCACTGCGCTTAGCATTGACACAGGGCTTCAGGCAGCAATTCTCCTGCCCCCAGTCGCGCACATATTTCGGTGGATTCTCGAATATCTCGTCGGCATGTCCCAAGTTCAACGTGGGCATCGACCAACCGCACGGATAACCATCGACCAGTGCCTGCCTGGCAAAATGATCCGAACAGATGCGCAAGACGGATAGATTTTTTGTGTACTTTTTTGGAGCATCTTGTTTGGCGTTGTGAAGCCATTTGAGTCGCTGTTGGAAATTTCGTTTTGGAAAATGAAATAGACGGACATGATTTCGCTCGCGCGTTTTCCGACAGGTCTCAATGCAGCAGTGTAGTTGATCTGCGACAGATTGTGTATTTGCAACAAATTGTTTGTGTGTGACTAGCTGCTGATCGATTTCAACAGCAGCACGTTTTACTACGACAGCTTGTTTAACTGCGACAGCTTGTTCGTCTGTCAAAGTCGCTTTTGTAGAGTTATAATGCATCGGCGGTTTATTATGTCCCAAGTCAAGTGTGGGCACTGCGCCCGAATGCAGCTTCAACTTACCCATTACGTGTGGCTCAAAGTGTGACTCGCATAGGCGCCACGAGCGAACAGCATCTTGTCCCAAACGCAGATTCTCGCACCATTTGCGCCGCAGCTTATCATTGGGGGGAAAACGAAAGGTGCGTATGTGCGGTGGCGGCTGGCCCGAATCAAGATCCGGCGGCATTTTCTTTCTACGACAGTGTTTGAGGCAACAAAGCCGAAAAACCGAATGGCTCAATTTATCCGCATAATGTGATGCTGCCGCCGCTACTGCTGACGCCGTGGATGAAGCCGCCGACGTAGACGACGACGTATGCGCGGTGGAACGAGTAGTTTCCGTATTGCTGCTTTCCATATTTGAGTCATCCTCGTTTTCGGCAGCATCGCAGGCGTTGAGCTGCACCAGAATGTTATGTTTTATGGGACCGTCGTGTCCCAAATTGAGTGTAGGCACGGCGCCCGGTTTCAAGCGGCCATTATTCAGCATATGCAGTTCAAAGTGTGCTATGCAAATGCGTCCAGTGCAGTCTTTCGGGCGCAGCTTCAAGTTGTCACACCACTTTTGCAGCAATTCGGGCTCTCGCGGAAACCCAAACGTACTTAAAAGCTTTAAGTGTCTCGCATTGTCACAGTGCGTCAAGCAGCACACGGAAGTATAATCTTGCAAAGCACTATCAAACCTAAAGCTGGCTGTTGCATCCTCTGGCTCCTGTTGCTCTTGTACGCACTCCACAAAGTCTAATGGATCACAAGGTGTGTTGCAACTGTTATCCTCGACCAGCATTTCTACATCGTCATCATCGATCTCAGCGTCTTTGCTGTCGTCGTTGTCACCGTAAGCGTCAGTGGCGTCATCATTTCCCACAAAGTCAACGTGTTCCACGTGATCGTCACTGCCCTCCTCTTCGTCTTCATTGCCAAAACTATCGTTTTCTGCATAATAGTCGGCATCCGCGTCTTCGGCCGGCTCACCGAATTCCAGCTCATCATCGTCATCGGCATCGGCAAAAGCGTACGAGTCATTGGCACTGGGCCCAACTTCATCCACACGCTCCATAACTTTTATATGTACATTGTCGTACATCAATGGCTTGTCGTGTCCCAAATTTAGCGTTGGCACCGCGCCAGCGCGCAACTTGCGATGCCCAATCGCTTCCGGTGGAAAATGATCGATGCAAAGACGCGCCTTACTTGCACGGGGCTGCATACGCAAATTGGCGTACCACTTGCGCTGCAATGTCGGATCCTTGGGGAAGCCAAAAGTGCGCAACGGATTGTCCAGTGTGCGCTGCTGTCGGCAGTGCGGCAGGCAACACTTCGGCAAAAAGACTCCGGGTACATTTTTCGGATTCTCATAGATCGCTTGCGTGTGGCCCAAGTGTCTGGTGGGCTTGGCCCAGGCGCGCAGCTGTTTGCCGTCAATGCAGCGCTTGTGGAAATGCAAGTGGCAAATGCGTGGCTGCTGCTGCAGTACGCTCTGCAAGGACAGTTGCAGATTGTGGCACCATTTCCTTAGCATTATTGTGCTGCTGGGGAATCCAAAGAGACGCACGCCGTGCTGCAGCCGACTGCGTCGACAACTGGGCACACAACATTTGATGGTATCGAGTGAACGCTTTACTTTCACATGCGGAACCACAGGCAACTCGTCGTCGTCGTCATCAGTACCAATTGTGACAGTATTAGCGACGGGTGGCTCGTTCTGATGAATATCCAGCTCGATGTTCACATGTCCCAAATTAAGCGTGGGCATGGCCCACGCCACTAAGCGCCCACCCACAAAACAACGAGGCTCAAAATGCTGCTCGCAGACTCGGTGGAGTGCGCAATCAGCAACCTCCAACTGTATGTTATGCAGCCATTTGTCGCGCAGCGTCACGTCTGTGGAAAATCTGAAGAGCTTGACGGCTTCCTCGTCGGTTTTCTCGCGTCCACAATTGGAAACGCAACAGCGCAGGTCTAACGGACGCTCAACAGCGCCCGGTTCCGGGTTCTGTTGCAGCTCGATCGGTGTAGTATGATGTAACTCGAGGGTGGGTACGGCCCACGGCCGCAATCGCTGCGCCTGCGTGAAGCAACACCGCTCAAAATGACGCGAACACACTTTGTGCAGATAGCGGCTTTGCTCTTCCTGCGTCACGTCAGCGTTAACACGCCACTTTGCCGACAGTGCAGCATCGCAGGGGAATGGAAAGAGTTTGTGTTCAGTGCTCTGCTGATTGGTGTCACAGCCAGCGATGCTGCACTGCGCGCTTAGCACAGGAAGTGATTGGCGGCAGCGTTCAAAGGTGGCTGACAACTGATCCAGTTCTTGCTTCAGGTCTTCATCTTGCTCGGCCAAAGCATGGGCGTTTTCTAGTGTTGCTTGGTAGGTAGACATGTAATGTAAGCCACAAAGCTTCGCATCGTCGCTGAGCACTGAGCTCTCGGTTTTTATGTGCCCACTCCACAGCGCCAATAATTTCTCCGCTTTGGGCAGTTCGTACAGCTCACGCAGCAGCGCTCTTGTCGCTCTACACGCGGCATGTGCACATTTCGTCTCATCATCCGCCGAACTTGTGGTCTCCATGTCCTGTTTGGAACTGTCTTTGCTCGTGCCACGCTCGAATAGCGGCTTCACCTTGCCGAAGAGCGACACTTGCAGCTGCTGCGGATCCACTTCGTACAGATCGTCCACGTCGTCGTGGCCCAGATTAATTGTCGGTATGGCACCGAAATTCAACCGAAGCTTGCCCAGGCAAACCGGTTCGAAATGATCATTGCAGATTTTGTATTTCTCGCGCTCCTTGAAGTCCAAATAGTCCAGTTTGAGATTGTGCTTCCAGCGGCGAAACAGTCTCAAATTCTTCGGAAAACTATTCATCTGCGCATCGTCGTATTTTCGTGACTTGCCGCATGTGGGCACGCAGCACTTCGAAAAGACCTCAGTATACCGTTCTTCGGGTTTCGGTACGGGCACCAGCTCAATATCCGCGTCGGCGTGTCCTAGATCCAGTGTGGGCAGTGCCCATTTGTACAGCATTTTAGGGCCCACGCACTCGGGTTCGAAGTGCCGACTACAAATGCGCACGCCATGGCAGTCTACCGGATTCATTTTCAGATTGTTGCACCATTTCCACAGCAGATCTTCATCGTCACAGGGGAACTTGAACAGCCGCACGCGCTCCATGTCTTTGCTGGACTCGCAGCCGCTCACCACGCACTGCATCTCTGCGAACCGTTGCGCCTCGTTCGGATAAATCTCTGTGACTTCGACATCCAAATGTAGCGTTGGTATCGCACCGGGTGACAGTCGCCTGGCGCCGAACGAATGTGGCTCGAAGTGGCGCGAGCAAACTCGATACTGCGCCCGTATCGCATCCGCTGGCTTTTGGCACGTGTTGTGGCACCACTTGCGCAGCAGTGGTCGATTGTGTGGAAAGCGAAATAGCTGCACGCCGTCCGTGCGATTACGGCGACACGACGCTACAATGCAGACGCGCTCCAGCCGCAGCTTGGCCAGTTTGAGACGTGCCGGATTCTGATAGATCTTGTAACCGGGCGGCGTGTTGAGCTCCAGCGTCGGCACTGACATCGGCATGGGGCAGCGCTTGGTCAACACGTGCGGCTCAAAGTGCACCGAGCAGAGGCGGCGGTGCGCATTGCCCACAAGCGGCAGCTGCAAATTGTGGCACCACTTAGCTAGCATACTGCGGTTGAGTATCGGGAAGCGGAAAAGCTGCACTTGGTCAATGTTGCGCATTTTGCGACAATGTGGCAGGCAACAACGAGGCATCCATGATTTTACCGGTTCGGTGGAGACACGCGAGCTGCGTCGCTCGCGTCTAACCATATGCAAGTGGTCGGGATTTTCGTATAGATTTTCGACATTGTGCGCCAAATTCAGCGTCGGTATTGCCCACGAGTGCAGTCGTTTGCCGATGCAATGCGACTCAAAGTGCAGATTACAGATGCGCAGATTCGGCAACTCTGTCACGTCTGACTGCAGATTGTGCGCCCACTTGGCTAGCACCTCGGGATCATCGGGCGTGCGGTACAGCTTGATATCATCTACTTTGGGATCGCGGTGACATGTTTCTACGCAGCATTCGCCCTCCTCGTCGCCCGTATTGGGCGCGCTCGGCCGGGACCAGAATTCCGCGATTTCTGCCTCGCTGGGCAGTTGATGCGTCAGCTCTTCGTTGTGACCAAGATTCACTGTCGGTACGGCCCACTTCTCCAGCCGCTTGTTGCGCAAGCAGCGGTCCTCGAAGTGCACCTCGCAGATGGCGTCATTGAAAAGTTTCGTGCCGTCGGGCACCGGCTTGCGCAGGTTCTGACACCACTTGGCCAGCATCTCAACGTTTGCTGGGAAGCGATGCAGGTTAGCATGATCGCGATCGCGGTTGCGCTTGCACAGCGGAACGCAGCAAGTCTCACGTATGTTCAGCTTCTTTATAACGTCCGGATTCTTATAAATATTTGGATCGTTATGGCCGAGGTTGAGTGTGGGCACGGCGAAGGGCCGCATGCAGCCGCCAATGCAGTATGATTCGAAGTGGGCGCTGCAGATGCGCACACCCTTGTGCAACTTGTCAATGTCCAGTCTGAGATTGTGGCACCATTTCTTCATCTGCTCGGGACGGCGCGGTATGGTATGCAGTGTTATATTGTCGGTGTGACGATTGCGCTTGCAGCTAGGCACAAAACAGACATCAATCGAATCGTAATTGTTGGCAGAGGACGACGAAAGCGATGTGACGGATGTTATGCTGGAAATGCTGAACTTGTAGTTTGAGTGGGATCCGTATTTTGCTGTTGGCATAGTTGAGTTGTGGAAATACATTTTGCTTCCCACTGAAGCGGGGGGCGGCGGTGGTGGTGGCGGCGGCGCAGGCAGCTCATTTTCATAGATGTTGAACGTGTCATTGTGGCCCAGATTTAACGTAGGTACGGCACCTAGAGGCAAATGAGAACAAATCGAAACCAAAACCATAAATACCAACTTCAGATGAGAAGCAGAAAATATTTTCATTACCAGGCGTCAGTTTGCGCAGCCCCAGCGCCTCCTTAATGAAGTGCGCACTACAAATTTTGTGATTTTTACCGCGATACACTGCCGGATCGAGACGCAAATTGTAACACCAGCGCTGCAGCAGCACCTCATCCCTTGGAAAACGATACAGTGACAGATTAAAGTCCGATGACCGCGTGCGACGACAGTGCACCAGGCAGCACTTTTTCTCCTCCAAATAGAAGACACCCGGATTGTCGTGAATTTTCCCGTATGGCGTGCCCAAGTGCAGCGTAGGGACTGCCCACGGCTTCAGCCGGAACTTGCCGAAACAACGATCCTCAAAGTGACGGCTGCAGAAGTGACGCGGCTCCTTGGTATTCAGCGGCAATCGCGCATTCTGGCACCACTTAATGCGTGTTTTCATGTCGTTGGGGAAATTGTAGAACTTACAATTGCTCTCACCGCGCTGACTCTGGCAGCCGGGCATGCTGCACTGCGCATTCTCGCCGCTGGTAAATGTGTTGGTAATTTCGCGATTCTGATACAGATTGGCCACATCGTCATGGCCCAAGTTGAACGTGGGCACTGCCCAATAGCACAGCGAATACCGATTGATACAGCGCTTCGGAAAATGCAGACTGCAAATACGATAATTGGCGTAGCTGGTTTGTGGATCCGGCAGCATTTTCAAGTTGTGCAGCCACTGGTGTAAATATTTCTCATCTGTGGGGAATGTGAAGAATTGCAGAGTGGGGCTAGTGCTTTTGCACACGCCGCACTTGGGCACACAGCAGACGGCATCATCGTTGCCCGTTTCCATGACGCGCTTGCGATGTGTGGTGGTGGTAGTAGAGGCTGGAATCAGGCTGAAGCCTGGTGCGCTGGCGTTGCCGCTGCTGTGGAGATTGCTGCTTTCGAGGAAATCGTTGCTAGAGCTGCCACCAAACGACAGTGAATGTGGTGTGCTGCCAAAGGCTTTGTTGATAAAGTCGTTGAAGTGGCGTTGTGTGGGAGTGGTGGGTGCTGGAAGTGGGGGTGGTGGTGGCGGTGGTTGCGGTGGCGGTGCTAGATTATAATCGGCAGTGCCAAAAATGTCATGTTCAATTTTGATTTCAGTTTTAATTTGCGGCATATGGAAATCGAGACTGTTGCTGCTGCTGCTGCTACCGCCGCCGCCGCCGTTATTACTGCAGCTGCTGTTGTTGTGTGGTCGTGTGTTTTGCATGAAATGCTGATATGAACGATTGTGCAGATAGGAGTTGAAATTATTTGCAGTAGGAACTGTAAAAACGAATCAATTATACGAAATCAACATCGTAAGATTGCAAGCAGTTTGACATTTCAATGATTCAATACCTTCCATAACACCCATGCGACAGTCTTGCAGATTGTAATCGGATTGTTGTCCAGTTACGGCGCCGAACGCACCACATGAGCTCATACTTTGGCCTTAACAAAATAACAATAACATAGAATGAGTTAGTTTCAAAACCTCTTTTACTTAATCGTCTAAACGCACCAGCAGCGCTGTAATATTTGCCGCAGAAATACGGTGCCGCCAGCCGGTGCTGATGCAATTCGATTGCCGTGTGGAACCACAAACGGCACACAGCACAATCAAATCGCGGCTGATGACGATGCTGTGGCAAGTGCGCGCACAGCAGCTCACGCGTTGTAAATGTGGCCGCGCACACCTGCAAATAAATTAAACGCAAATAAATGTAAAGACCAAACAATACAAAAAACAAACAAAAACCCAAACCAATCGGCGCTTACATTACACACAAAATTGATATAATCATGATGCATATACTCGTGCATCTCGCACTGCTCGATAGTGTTGAAGTGCTTGCCACAGTATTTGTGGCAAAAGTATACATTGTTGCGATGCAGCTGCTCGTGCGTTTGCAGCTCCTCCTGCGACATAAAGGACATGGGACAAATGACGCACTTGAAGTCATATTCGAGGATGTCGCATACACTAAGCGCAACATGCTTAGTGTAGCTGTGCTTCTTGAAGAAGACCTGCTTGCAGCGTTGGCAAATCGGCAGCGTGTCGGAGCGTTCGGTTTGCAGCTTGCGGCGTGGAAAATTCTGCGGCTAACGACAGGACAACAAAGTTTAATTAACAAATGAAAAAATTAAATTACGACTTTGGCGAGTTACCTTCTGCTGCGAGGTGTTGGGCAGTTCATCTTTCATTTCGACTTTGGGTTGCAGCACGGCTGGATGTGAGGGATAGCGTGATTGTGAACCGAAGTTCATGCAGTACGCATTCGAAGTGTTGGCTGTTTCATCGACAAAATTGACTTTGTATGTTTCGTCTGTGGGTTCACCTGCAAGAAATAAGCGAAAGAGATGCGAGATGATTTAAGTAACTATGGTGGATGTAAGGGTAGGGCAGTAGCGCAGCGTTGAGTTTTACTATGGGAACTGCTAATAATTAAAAAAATAGGTAAAGACGTATTAATCAAATGTTGGATGATTCATTTGTAAACTTCGAGCGTTATATGGGTGAATGTTAGTTGGCGGGTGCTGGTTTCATCATGGCGATCAGTTGATATTACAGCAACGCAAAATAATGCAACCTTGGAGCTTTTCACACAAAACATCTAACGTGGCACGCAATGTGTGAAAAGTTTTAATGCGTCGAGCGGTGGTTAAACGATCCATTTCGTGAATTTGTTGATGTTGTCCAATTTCTTATTGAATTGGATCTTCTTTTTTAACATTGCATAGATGACTGATAAATCTATTCAAATGTTAATACTTCAACTGAAATATTGGAATCAAAATCCTACCACTGGTCATGTTTTTTATGCTCATAAGAAATAAACATTTGAATGGGCCAATGTAATCTTAATATCCTTCAGGCCCGTGCCAAAACCTCAACATGGAGGCATGTATCCCTTGATATTCCCCTTCCCAAGACGTCACTGCCTTTATGCGCAGGAAGCATGAGAAGGAAAATGCCAAGAGGAAACAAAGAACGACCATCAATCAAAAACTTTGTAACTTTAGTCAAATATAAAATACACAAACACACTTACTTCAAGCTTCCACACACACACACACACATTGAATACAAGTACATACAAACAAAACGGAAAATACATAAACCAGCATGATAGTCAAGAATGATGGCCTTATAAAAGCAACCCAAGCTATCCGTAGTATACAGAAATCGCCCAACATGGCAAATGTGTGCATTTCAAATGTAGATACACAGCAACAGCGCTGGCAAGACCATATATATTACGTTGCCACTATCCAACGCCCAGGAAACTTGGACATTGTCCCAGCCGGCCGGTGAGCGGAGTGTGCAGTCTGCAGTTTTCAATTGAACCCAATAGCGTCGAAACAGAAAATGGCAGACCGCACAAAACAGGTCGAGAAAACAATGCCCAAAAGGCTGAGCTGATGCTCGCTCGGGTCGAACGTCGCTCGAGCGTCCGAACTCATCGCATGAGTAATCAGTTTCAGAAGCTTTACAAAGCCAGTAAGCAGCTTACGATTGTTTAACTATGTGGAAACCTATATTCAACGTTTGTTCGTGTAATGCCCTAACGAAAATGTGGAAAGTTTCATGTTACGGCGAGAAGTTTTAGTTTTGCTGGATACGAGTATGATTATTATTTTTATTGCTACGGTTGTCATATGTACAGGCTGCCCAGTGTCGAGAGCTGTGGCATGGATACAATGCTGATACAGCGATTCAATCAGGCAGACCCACACACACACACGCTCAGCTGCATGCATACAAACGCATACACACAGACACATCTAAATCCTACATGTATTTATGTGGAGCAATTCGGTTGGAATAAAAGTTGATTGTGAAGTCAGATAAATGACTCTGACTGAGTCTGATTTATAGAACCGAACCGAACGGAACGGTCGACTAGCCAACCGTACACAGCCGCACACAACTGCAGCAGCACACAGCCATACACACACACACACACCTATACATGTGCAGCGGCAAAACGTGTGTACGCCGAAATAATCCCAACGGAGTAGAGACGACACTAGAAATCTATGAAAACTGAAGTTTTGTACTTTTAGCAAAACTCATTTAGATGGATGGATGAGTTTGTCGCTTTGAACATGGAAAGCAGAAGATGGGGTGTGAGAAAGGGCGTATCGGTTTGCTGGAGCATCATCAGTCGGGTACGCAGACGTTATAAGTAAGCGAATTTTTGGGGAGGTAAAGCAAAATGAAATCAAACAGAACTTAATTGAATATGATAAAGCGCAGAGCGTTCGGGCATTGGCTTGGTAGATATTGCGCAGTTTTCATGTACATAGCGATGTAGTCTCCGAACTGTTTGCCGAGCATATAAGGAAAGTTCTGGTGTAGAGAACAAAACATACATACTATAGCTAGTGGCAATCATACTAAAGATATCTTCTATGTGCGGTTGCAAACAATGAGCCATTGAAAGTCAGTTTTATGGCTTTGGACAGAGAAATTGTGCATAGATTGCGTCATTTAGATAAGTTTGCAATTTACATAAATTAATAGCATTTATTGAATGGTATTCATGAATGGCATTCCAAAGCCATTTGGAATTTAATTAAAAATTTAAAAATTGCATTTGTAAATAGCTTTTCATTGAGAACCAGCTTTCCATGTCGTTTGATGAAACAAATCTTAAATTTTAACTGAGAAATTACAAATGTCGTTTGAGTCTGCTTTACTTTGTGAACTAAGCAAAGTGATGACCAGGCTTTAACAGACGCCAAGCTCAACTGAAACCATGGCAATGGTACGAAAAAAGGACGTGCGTCTGATTCAACCATGCTTCTTATTTATATTTGTATTTTATGTATAAACGTGTGATTTCGCTCTATGGTATACAATCCTAAACATTGCCAGAATACACTTGCATTCAATACCACGTTGACTAATATTCCTTACTCAATACGAAACTTCATGCCACTCTATTATCTTCATCAATTAGTCAGACAGCCCAATAGGCAGCTGCAATTCGCCTTCGGCGGCACAAATGTTTTCGTTTGCTGAAGCCATTGACACTTTATAGCAATATTTAACAACAATGCAACTACTCACTTTTGATAATCAACTCTTCCATTTCGATGGTGGGCGTGAGCAGTTGTTCGAGCGGCTCGGTTTTAATGTTTTGTAGCGGCATCATGGAATTCTGGGAAAATGCACAGCCACCATTGCCGGTACCGGCACCGGCGCCGGCACCGTATCCACTCAGGGCAGCGGAAGTGACATGAGGTACATAACCCACACCACCACCTCCGGCGCCCGCAACATGGCGCGCCAGATCAAGGTCAAAGCCGCTGCCGCTGCCACCGCCACTGCTGCCAGCAGACACAACATCGCCTACTCCCCCCAAGCCGATGTTGTTGTTTTCATATAAACAACCACTGCCACCGCCTCCACCTCCAACACTGCCTCTCGCTGCTCTGCCTCTCGCTGCAAACATATTCATATTAGCCATGTCGGCCGCGGCAGCAACATGTGCATGTGCGAGCTGCTGTTGTCGATGTTGATGCTGCTGCTGCTGCTGTTGTTGCTGCAGTTGCTGATGATGTTGCTGTTGCTGTGCATGATGCAGCTGATGGTGGGAGTATAGCTGCTGCTGATGGTGACGCTGTTGCCATTGTTGTTGTTGCTGCTGTTGATGGTGTTGTAGCCGTAGCTGTTGATGGTGTTGTTGTTGTTGCTGCATGTGTTGTTGATGTTTGTTTTGATTCAGCGACATTGCGTGGCGGATGCAAAACAGAAAACAAGCCGCACGCTGCTGCCGGTCGGCGCACTTTTTTACAGTCGCTCACAACAAACCACCAACAAAATTTACAGCAACAATGCCGACGACGGCAACCGAGTGTAATCAACCCGGAATTTGAAGGGGCCCGAGAGTGGAGTCGGGAACCTATTTGTTGCGCGGCCGAGATTTTGTCTCCACGCAACTCCAGCTATTTATTTACTTTTTTGCCGTTTTTGTTTTTGCACGCACAACACTTGCGCTCCGCTCTCTAGCGCGGCTACTATTGCTGCGACTGCTTCCTCTTCTTCTGCAGCGCCTTATATACTTTAATTTTTTTCCTTTTGTATATGTACGAAAAGCTGCTCTACCACTTCACATTGCCAGCGAAAATTTTCGCACGCACTTTTTCGCATTTAAATCCATCTTCCGGCCGGCCATTTCTATTACAAAACATGAATTGTGCATTTAACTCGCGAAGGCACATATAACTTGCAATATTTGTTACAATTTTCGGCGTTTTTTGCGCGATTGAAGAATTTTTCACAGAGCGATGCAATTTTTTCCAGCGAAAAGCGTCAATTCTCTCGTCAAATATCCTCAGCGACAGTGGCGCATCGGGAGCAAGTGGAGTCCGTAGGGTTGTTGTACCCCCGTGTGGAGCTGAGTTTTATCGAAACGTTTGTACCGATTCGGAGTTATTCCGCTAAGACAGTGTTGCCATAGCGGTAAAATTCGCAGAGCAATTTAGCTGAGATGTTATAAATAATTAAGTGTGGCAAAATTGAAACAATTTAAAGAAGAACGAGTGGAATATGTATTGCCTTCTTCTGTCCATAAACGATTTTTTCGTCAAAGTGTAACTCGTTAACAAGAAGAGAGAATCGAACTGAATCGGCGTTTACAACTGAACACATAATATATCTGAAATTCGTTGTGTTATTGTAGGTCAGTTCCAAGTTTAAGATATGTTGGAGACCCTCTTTATAGAATTAATGGCGTTACGTCAATGCGTCAGATAATTGTCGCTCTCGTCGTTTGCTTTTGTGCCAACTTTTTGACTATTGCATTTTGGTTTGCTCAGCGGGCATTGTCATCAACAGGGTGCTACATATGTAAAGAAAACACAATAATTCAAAAAATCAATTTAAAATAAATTTAAGTTCACTTGTTGAAAAACGAATATTCGAAATGAATGTTTTTTATAGAAATCAATACTAACCCTAAATGTTTAATCCACTAAAACCACGCAATAAATACTACAGCATTTTGTCATAAATTATACAATAAAACTTTATTTTTAACTTGAAAATTATATACAATGTATAGCTTCTGCGAATATTGCATTCCAATTACTTACGCCAAATATTAGCCACGCAGAATAGTTATGCTGCATTTTATACACAACAATTGCATTATAGGGCAACATTCATTATAAAGTCCAGCCGCCGCCATAACTTACGTAATTTTTGGGCCCCGTTCGCCAATTTTATATTGCAGCTGCGCACGAACATGCTCCTCGTCGGCTACGTATTCACGCTCAGCAAGCGTGTCCAGCACATCACGCAAATCAGTTTTCACTTCTGTAATACGTGCTGAATTTTTGGCTGAAATCGGTATGATACGTTCGAAATTTAGTAGCTTTGTGGGACGCAGCTCAGCCGGACATTCTGGCAGGCCGGATACCAGATTCCTTATAGTGGGCTTGATCGTTTTCAGTATTTTGGAAGCACCGTGCATATCCATTTTGTTTAAAAGCAGCACACATGGCTTCTCCAGCAGTGAGGCATCGTACAGTTCCAGTTCCCTATTGAGTGCATAAATATTCTCTAAACAACTGCGTTGCATATGCTGTGGACTTAAGCGAAAGCCAAAGATGTCCACTATGAGCAGCAGCAGGCGTGTGCGTTCAACATGTTTAAGAAATTTGTGACCCAATCCAATATTGGCGTGTGCGCCCTCAATTAGGCCGGGCAAGTCGGCTATTGTAATGCTGCGCAAATCGGCGTAGTCCACAGTGCCAATTTGTGGCCGTATGGTGGTGACTGGTAGAGACATTGATTAAAACAAATTATTTTATTTTTTTATTAAAAGCTATAACTCACATGGATAGGAGGCTATTTTCGGCTTAGCATTCGAGATGGCCTTCAGCAATGTGCTTTTGCCTGCATTAGGAAATCCCACTAGACCAACATCTGCTATAAGCTTCAAATCCAAGCTGACTGTGCGCTGTTCCCCGGGCGCGCCAAGGAAATTAACGCGTGCGCAGCCGCCCATGCCGCCACCAGCTGCAATGCATGTGGCGTTTTCTTCATTCAAGTCGCCCAGCAACTGGTCACGTTCGTCCAGCACTTGGACGCCCACAGGCACTTCAATACGTTCGTCGACGCCACGTCTGCCCATAATGCGCGCCTTGCTGCTATCCTCGCCACTGGATGCATTGATGCGTTTCTCTTTGTATTTGCGGGCCACATCACGCAACGACACATCTTCCTTAGCCACAAAGTACACACAGCCGCCCTGACCGCCAACACCTCCGTATTTAGGTATGCCATTGCCGCCGTGGCCACCACGAAGGGTTAATCGCAGACTGTCGATGAAGGTACCGCGCAACTGGGCGCGTACGGGCTGCAAGTTTAGTTTCCATAATTAACTGTTCTAAAGAGAATGTTGCAATACTTACCTTGTTTGTGGCTTTTAACAGGAACTTAAACAGTTGTACCATTTCGTGTAATATTTGATGTGCATTAATATTTCGTTAAATATCACTTCAATATAGGCATTCGAGTTGTGGCCGGCGTGCAGCTCAAAAATAGTAAACAGCTGACTGGTGGATGATAAACAAGAGAGCAAAAGTTGCCGTGAGCATGGCATTAAAATAGTTGCACAGGGAGCAGCAGATACTAAAAGGCCTACAACTTGTCTGTAGCTTAAGAAATACTTTAATACCGGTAGTGGTTTATTAAAGTGTAATGCCAAAGGCCAAATTAGCACTTATTCATGTGCTTTATGGGTTTGTAAGCCAGGATTTTTAAATAAAGTACAATTTCTTTGATATGAAATACGGTGTCAATATTAAAATAATGAGGCACCCTGTGTCACCCGGCAACTGGCACGTGCTGGGCTGTCAACAAATCTAAACAATTGAATGCATTTCGTAGGAATTTCGTGTGCAGTTGCATCTTAAGGAAAATAGTTAGATTTTAATAAAAGAAAATGGAGCCAGGTATTTGTTATATCAAAGAAGCGTGAGTAAGCTTAATTAAACTTAAAAGTAAGTCAATGACGAACACGTAAATTACAAAGGTTTCTGTTACCGGAAGCCAAGCCTGGAGCTACCAGTGCAGTGCCTGCCGAAAACAACAAGCGAAAGCTACCGAATGCAGTTGATGAAATAGGCAGCGATAAAGCAGCAGCAGAAACAGAAACTGCGGAGCCGCTGGTGGAGGCAGAAGCCAATGGCAAATCTGCTAAATATCAAAAGACTGGCAAAAAGGAACGAAAGCGTGGCCAGAATAAGGTGAGTTCCTTTGCATAAACTATTGGATTGTTCTCACTCATCTTGTCGTCCTACAGCACCGTCCCGTATACAAGGATGATCGTACACTGCATCTCTGCCATTCACTGGTTCATGGGCCAAGCGAGGAAGCGTGCAAACATCCCAACTGTCGCTATGTACACGATTTGCAGGCATATTTGGCTGCCAAGGGTGAGGATTTGGGCGAAGAATGTGTTGTTTTCAAACTGAAAGGCTATTGTCCACGTGGTGTTACGTGTCGTTTTGCCAAAGCGCATCTGGATGCCGAAGGCCGCAACATTAAAGCACCAAATTATGACGCAGCAGCGCCGGCCACCACTTGTAATGGCATTGCCACTGGTCAGTTAATGCGCTTTAATGCGTATTAGTTATTTATCAAAAGTTGTTAATTGTCTATTTTATAGAATTGCAAGTGCGTTTGCGCAAACGAGCCTACGACTTTACTCGCAGCAAAGACCTAGTAACGCAGTTCGAACAATTGCGCGATGAGCGCAAAAAACAAACAGCAGCCAATGAGAAACCCATTGGCGCTGCTGTCGATAACAACGAGACGGGTGGACGTGATGCAGCACAGCCGCCGCCCATTGATTTTTCCAACAAGCTAATGCTGTCGCCGCTTACAACAGTGGGCAACTTGCCCTTTCGCCGCATCTGTAAAGAGTTTGGTGCCGACATCACCTGCGGCGAAATGGCTTGCGCAGTGCCGCTGGTCAAGGGCCTGACGCAGGAGTGGGCGCTGACGAAACGCCATGTATCAGAGGATATTTTCGGTGTGCAATTGTGTGGCAATAATCCGAACATTATAACACAGGCTGCGCAACTAATGCAGGAAACGGCCAATGTAAACTTCGTGGATCTGAATATTGGTTGCCCCATTGAACTGATCTATCAACAAGGCGGCGGCAGTGCGCTAATGCGACGCACCAATATTCTGGAGTTGACTGTGCGCAGTTGCGCGGCCTTGTCACCGCAAATTCCATTCACGGTAAAGATGCGAACGGGCGTGTATGCGGATAAGAGTGTTGCGCATGAGCTGATGCCACTGGTGGAGGAGTGGGGTGCAGCAGCAGTGACGGTAAGACAGTTGAGTGAAGATTGAGAAATTACTTGTGCTATTCGATTTTTCTTTAAATTTTTTACAGTTGCATGGGCGTTCGCGTGAGCAGAGGTACATGAAAAATTCAAACTGGGAGTACATAGAAGAATGTGCAGCCAAAGTCAAACACATACCAGTGATTGGTAATGGCGATATTTTGAATTTCGAGGACTACCATGAAAAGAAAGTAAGTTTCGTTTCAAAAATTAAACTTTAAAGCGACCATATAGTCCGAACGGTCTGACACTTAAAATGTTCAAAGTTACCAACTCAATAAATTGTCTTCCAATTTGTTCCTCAGCAAATTGCGCCACATGTTTCTTCTGTAATGATTGGACGTGGTGCTCTCATAAAGCCTTGGATCTTTAAAGAAATCAAGGAGCAGAAGCATTGGGATCCCTCGGCGGCCGAACGCTTCGACATCATGCGCAAGTATGTCAACTACGGTTTGGAACATTGGGGCTCTGACACCAAGGGCGTGGAAAACACGCGCCGCTTTCTGCTCGAATGGCAATCATTTCTTTACCGTTATATACCGTACGAACTGCTCGCCTATCCACCGCAAAAGATCAATCAACGGCCACAGTCGTTTCGCGGACGTGATGAGCTGGAGACGCTGATGAGCTCACCCAACTCCGCTGACTGGGTGCGGCTGAGCGAAATGTTACTGGGCCCTGTGCCGCAGGGCTTTACATTTGTGCCAAAACACAAAGCGAATGCCTACTAGATTTAAGATTTTTGTGTACTAAATATTATAAATTTAATATAAACTCGCTTTGCTTTGTTGTAAACAATTTGTATATTTCTTAAAAATTTTAATTTTTAAATTTGACTTGTACAAATTTTATTTTTTTATTTAGTTTGCAACTCTCCATTTAATCAATTATAATTTGTAGTAAAATTTAGTACAAATGTAGTAAAATGTCGACAGTCTCCTTACATACTATACACGTACAGTTAAAAATGAATGGACATATAACAAACATGGCAAATGTAAAGCACACAACTCACTCATGGAACAGTAACATCCCTCCTCGCTCCCTCTACTGCTGCTGCACATAGCTCAGTGCCTCCTCAACGTCCTTTTTCGAGCCCAGGAAAATCGGACTGCGCTCGTGTATCTTCTGCGGCACAATATCCAAAATGTTAATCTTGCCGTCGCTGGCCAGTCCGCCGGCCTGCACCATTAGGAAAGCCATGGGATTGCACTCGTACAGCAGACGCAGCTTGCCACTCGGCGCCGACTTGGTGGCGGGGTACATGAAGATGCCACCGTACTTGATGGTACGATGCACATCGGCCACCATCGAGCCAACGTAGCGTGCACCGTACGGTTTGCCCTTGGCGGGATCCTTCTTCGCCGCCACATAGTTGAGCACGCCGGCCTCCCACTCGGAGGTGTAGCCCTCGTTTATGGCATAGATTTTGCCCTTCTCTGGCACGCGCATATTCGGATCGGTCAGAATGAATTCACCAATGGCCGGATCGTAGGTGAAGCCGTTCACGCCATAGCCAAAGCTCAGCACAATGGCAGTGGCAGAGCCGTACAGGGAATAGCCGGCAGCCACCAGCTTATTGCCCGGCTGCAAGGCATCGGCTACAGAGGGCGCTGCGTTGTCGGGGCTGGCGCGACGATATATGGCAAAGATCGAACCAATCGACACCAGACAGTCAATGTTCGAGGAGCCATCCAATGGATCGAAGCATACCACATATTTACCCTATAAAGTGCACATAAAGGAAAAAGCAAACAGTTTAAACTTGTTTTTTGTTGTTGTTGTTTATACATATTGAATTCGCACTGACCTGTTTGTCGACTTCGATTTCAATGACGTTCTCATTCTCCTCGGACACCAGCAGGCAGGTGGTGTAGGACGACTTCATCATGTTGATGAAGAGTTCATTGGATAGCACATCCAGTTTCTTCACCTCCTCGCCCTGCACATTAATGTCGCCGGCAATGCCGTGCAGTTTGGCAATGCCTGCCTTGCGCACTGCGGACGCAATGGCCTTGATGGCGGTTTGTATGCAGTTGAGCAGCTGCGACAGATCGCCAGTGGCGTGCTTGAACTTGCGCTGTTCCTGCAGCACAAAACGCGTCAGTGTCATGGCATTGGAATCGAAGATGGGACCCTTCTCAGACATGTTGGCTGTGTGCGGGGAAAAGCAGAGGAAAAACATTAAAATTTTAAAAGAGGTATTTGAGACAGCAAAGTGCGCGAGGTGCATGAATGCACAGCAGCAACAGGCAGAGAGGAGGAAACGATGTTAAAATATCAACAAGGTCAATCAGTGCTGAGGTTATATCATGAAAATAAAAGACAAAATACTTAATTTTGCTTTCAAGCTGCCAAAAGAAAGACATGCAACAAATGTGATTTCAATATTGAGAGTCAATAACCACCACACGTAGATGCAAGGATCGGTGATCGGTGTATGGAGTTAGAGATTTTTAAATTAATAGGTAAATAATAAAAAAAAAGAAATAATAAAAAATAAGAAAAACAAATAAATTAAAATACAAAAATAGGAGGCAAATTTTGGAGCATAGTTTCTGTGTTAAAGGGTACAATTTCATTCCATGGTTTTATAATAAGGTTTTTGTACAAAGGTATAAATACATTTTAAGTTCATGTACTTTTATACAAATTAGAAAATATTAGAATTTTAGCTACAATTGAAAAAACAACATTTCAAATACTTGCATAATATTTGTAATATCAGGTGGACGGAAGGTGTTAAAGGTGCTTCAGAATTTGCATTAATTGCAGAGCCCTTGAAATTATTCGATTACTCATAATCTCTATCAAATAACCGTTCAGTTATTATAAAACAAATAAAAAAAATGTCTGCACGATGAGTTCACTACTCAGTCATGATTAATCAAAGAGACCTTTCAAAACAACTAATGGAACAATTTTTCTTTTTAAAAGGTTATTGCATATACAATTTTGAATTGAATACAATTGAAAATTAAAAATTTTTTTATAAATTTTTTAAATATTTTTTTATTAATAGATAGTATGTAAAAAGCGAAAATTTCTTTATTTAATTATTCGAATAACAAGAGCCCTGCTTAATTTTTGTTATTTAACGGCATATTTCAATAATAACATTCTTGAGCATTAGCTACGAGTGCAAACAGCAGAGCTGGCTAACTAACACAAACATAACACTTGCACTTACGATCCTTTGCGGCGGCCATTTTGTTGTGCTGTGTTTTTAAACTCTTTTTTACCTAATAAAACAAAATTTTATTTTATTTATTTTGAATTAAATTGCAAATATTTATGATTGATTAGATTATTTGTTATTATTTTGTTATTGCACAATCAAACATAACAACAACAAAAATATTTTCAACAATAACAATTCCTTGAGTAATGTCTAGAAAAATGTTTTGTTTAAACGGAAGTAGACAGAGATAAGAGTTTTGCTTCATAGTGACACAGTGTAATAGTAATTTTGTAAGATTGTAAAGTTATAGGGAAACCTGAGAGACTATAACAACTGAATAAAGTCCAATTGGTTTTATTGACATTTAACTTAGATATATCTGTGCTTAAATTTGCTACCGATACCCTAAAATATCTGGGTTAGAGGTAGTTAAGATGTTTTAAAAAACTTTGCAATGCTTTAGTTCAACTAAAGTGCGAAACAAATTTGAAACAAACCTTATTAACCCGACATACTACAGTTTTGATGTCTGAGACCAGTTTCTTTGATAAAAATTCTGAAATACTCGCCAAATTACTGTCATACTGTGATAATTAATTTAAAAAACTCGAATTGCAAATATAAATTTTAAGAATAACTTTTGGTGTCTTTGGAAAACATATTCCTAAAGAAAACATATGGAGTCTTAGAGCCTGAAAGTCTGATCAAATAAAACTGAGAATTGTATTTGATTTACACAACTTACTTTCGCTTTTTCTATTCAAGTGGCACACAATCGTATAAAAACAGATTTACCTGTAATTTCTGATAGTGTCAGAAATAAAATCTATTTAAAAGTACTTCAAACATGATTTTGCACTCATTAAGTTGCTTATCAGAGGTTGCAATGTCTGCATAAATAAAATATAAATAAATAATAAAAAAAAAACAGGATTCGCAATAACAAAACTGATATCACATAATTGCAAACTGATTAGGCAAATGTTTCCGGGTATTTTTGTAATGGTTTGTTTTGCAAACAGAAAAAACAATATTTGTATCACCCTCCTGAAATAATAACCACTTTCTTTATGTGTAACGTGGCAGTGGCGGATTTAGGAGGGTTTTTGGGGGTTGGACCCTCCCCCCCGAAAAATTAGGGTCGACATTAAACCATTAGTGCATAAAGTTAAAATATTAAACTACTGTTTTGAAAGGATAAATTTTGAGTAAAATATATATAAATCATAAAATAAAAATTTTTTTGGCGTCCGATTTATCGAACGTTATGCTCTAATGGGTTAATAATTTAATAATTAATAATAATAATTAATTAATAATAAGTTTTCCCGTTATTTTTTTTAGGTGTTATTACAGACAGTGAACCTGGGTCGCTGCCTTCGACTCGCGGTCCAACGCACTAACCAACTGAGCCACGGCGGCTGCCTGATGGGCTAATGGGTTAATACTACATAAAAATTAAAAGGCATTTTTATGAATATTAAAGAACAACTTTTTGAACCCAAAAAACTATTTGTGGAACCAAAAATTACAAATTTTGTAGATATTTATTTAGAAGAATTAAATATGAAATGTTAAATGCATTTAAAGGTTATTTTAATTTTATATATCCATGTTTTAGTTAGTGATGACTGGTCAAATAGTTTATGCTAGGACCAAAACAGTTTAATCATTATTTCAAATTGCTGAAGGTTAGGTTTAGAAATAATTTACTTAGTGACTTTTGTTTGATATAATTTGTATGCATCATCCCCATCAATAATAATAATAATAATCATAGAAATTTGAATTAATGCTTACAATAACAAATTAACTTTGCAAACTAATAAGTAGGGGAATTCTTTGTAAGGTGCCACCCCATAGCTTTTTTGCGCATAACTCGTTAGAAAATTAACATATCGCCAATGTTAATATACCGTTGGAAAGAGGATTTAAAGAGCTATGATCCAAGGTAACACTTCATTTGAATTTTTCGTAAATACGAATTTTACAGCCAATTTCCCAAAGTGTTCAAAATCGACATCCTAAAATGTTTTAATGTAAAGTGCCAACCCCTAAAAAAACGCTAAAAACGTAGAAATCTCAAGTAAAAATGCATGATTTAAAAAATTTACGAAAGATTATTGAATTTAATTTGAATTGAATAGAAAATGACCGAAAGCAAAATGCAAATTGAATGGTAACGAATAAAACGAATAATTGTATGGAAATTGATAAATAAAACTGAACTAATTTATTCCTCATGATAGGATTAGAGAAAAATTGACTAAGAACACTTTAAATTCATTGCAATGACGATTCCGAGCAATAAAAAGTCATTTTACCGATATAGGACCAGACAACAATGAAAAAAGGGGGGATGGCACCTTACAAAGAAAAAAAATTTAAAATTTAATTTTTATGTTTTTCTTAACCAAATTTGACACTTTTATTTACCCAAACCGTGTTATTGCGTCTGTTCCCTCAAAAACCACATTAAAATTGATGTTGACATATATACCTTATATGACAATAGGAATTTTTTTTTTGGATTGCTGGAACGTCGAAATCGAGCAGGGGTGGCACCTTACAAAGAGTGGCACCTTGCAAAGAATTCCCCTAATGAATTTCTTATTGAATTCATTTTTTCTGAGCATTTTGTGTAGACAGTTGTAATGTTGTTGACCTTAGATATTTTTTAGTTACTTGTAGACTTCTTTTTTATTATAAGATAAGCTCTTAGATTATTATGTCATTATTTCTACTAAACTCTACTCCCAATTTCTGCAAAATTTGTTAGTGTATTGATACTTCTTTCGGTTATTTTTATTTTTATATTAAATAAAAAATAAAATTAATTTCAAAATTATATTATAATTTCTTAATTTCAAAATTATATTTTACTATGAAAAGAATTTCATTAATAAACATCAACTATGTTAATCTTGTAAGGTTTCCCAGAATCTCCAGAATTTCTCATATTGCAAGATTTTCCCATGAAACAATTTTCGGATGCAGTTAATTTACAATTTATGTATGTAAGTATGTAATCAAGTGCATAATTGGGCCAAAATACAATTAAACTACGACCACTCTCTGAATTTATTTTAAGCATCTATAAAATTAGACCACTACACACGTGCCACGCCAGCGACATAAACAGTTGCAATGTGGATGATTTTGATGACTTTCACTTTCTAAATACGTTCATATTTCGTAAAATAAAAAATTGAGAGTATTCATTATACTAAAACAAACTTATGACGTGCAAAAATAGCCACTCTTTTCACCAAGAGATATTATAGTTTTTATTTTTTTTGTTATTTCTAAGAATTAATTTAATTATACTTTAGAATTGTTCACTCCGAATCCTTTTACTTACACTTTATTAAAATAAAAAAATATGTATTAAACGTATAAAAATGTGTATTAAATTAATAAATTGCTTATATGCAGATTAAGTGAGAACTCGGAAGACCCGTAGACAAGGCGGCTGAGTCCGTAGCAGACGAAGTAAAAATCGAGACTGAAGCGGTGTGGCATAAAATGTTTGAATGTTAAAATAAGAAATTTGTATATACATATGCAGAGGAATGTGTGTGCCGGTATTGTATGCGGTGATAAACATGCTGGCGCAGAGAAAGAAATACAGTCAGCGACAAAGTTAGAGAGCGCCAAATCGCCGCGAAATGGCAGACCGCAACGATGGAATAGAAATAAACAGAAAATCAGAAGCCTCTGGCCTTCCATAAAGAGATAAGTATGTTAGACAGTGTAAGGTGGTGGAAAAATATACAACAAATATATAGACAACTGTTGCGAGCTGTCTGCGGTCGGCACTTGTGGCAAAAGGGGCCACAATTTTGATTATTAATGCCTACGTGAAATTTGTACTATATGAACTATGAATAGTTATCAGTCGTAGCATACATGGAAAATATTTCATTATCAGCCAGAGCACATATGGTGGGAATTCAGGTTGTGCAAGAGTTAGACTTAGTTAGTTTTGCGAAAAGGCTTCACAGTCCCACACATCTTCAATTGGATGGGCATTGTTGGCTACATTTAAAAGCGAATAATTCGTATTCCAGATTTATGAAGACTTTATTTGTTTACAAATAACAAAAAAATTACGTGATGTCTCTTAGATCACAAGTGGACTTTACTCTTTTCGTTTCTGCTTAGCGCAATGACCGAACGTTTTTCGGTTGACTTTCAATTGCTGTCAACATAACCTTATCGCCACCCAACTCAAATCAAAGAGCATGGAACACAGAGAGAAAAAGATTTTACTCCCTCTATCGCAATGATGCTTCATTGTGAGCGAAAAATATATAAATGAATGCAACAATTGTGGGTAGCACTGAGTAAACCTGTTTTGAGTCACATTCACCTCTCCGCATTCACAGCGCTCAGCGTTTCATTGTAAACAGCGACAAAAACAAAACCAATAATTACACTAACAATTTGGGGGGCTTGTCCACACGCACACACATACACATTCAATATATTTGATGTACAAGAAAATATAGTTGTGCGCGTGTATTTTATAGATTTATTTTTCGTGTTATTCTTGTTGGCCAACGCTATCACAAGACAAGACACCACCACGAAACAGGTATTTTTGTTTTTTATTTACGTAAAACTGTTCATAGAAAGCACACGACGAAAACATGTAAAGAAAACAAAAAAACAAAATTAGAAGCAAAATAAATAAAGTGCAGAATTTTAGAAAATATTTTTAAGGAATCAATACATTTTTTTAATTTTTCTGTGACCATATTTTAGAAATTAACTCAATGTTTTCCATTTTTGCATTTCGTCTAAAAATGACATTGAACTCACCTCGAAAAACGAAAAACATTTCTTTTATATTTACTTTCTCTAATTTACGAAATTGTGGTAAATGTTGTTTTAGAAAGCTGGAGCGCGTTGCTTATTTATTTTGTTTTGTTATCCACATTTGGTATTTTAAAATTTGTATTTGCCAAAATTTTAAATGTTGCTGTTTATGTGACTTTTAAACGTCAAACACCTAAAATTAGATGACGCTCGTGTTGATGCTCTCGCTTTATTTTGGTTTTTGTTTTTGTTCTTATTTTTGTTTTTCTTTGGAAAGAGTAAAGTCCACATGACATTGTTCGTAAGATGCTTGAGATCGATGCTATACACATATAACCAATTTAAATTGTTTCTTTGGTCATATGGAGGAGTAGCTTAAGTAGAAAATGAAAGTTTGAAAACCAACCAATATATCGCACACGCACAACAAAAGTGACACAACTCAAAATTTGTGATTTTTCAGGAAACGCAAAAAACTGTTTTTGAGCGTTCAGTAGAAAATCCTTACAGATTATGCTTTTTGATAAGTTCCAAGAATTTTTTTTAATTTTACACTAGAAAATCCAAAATTTTGAGTTCTGACTGTTTTGATGATATTTTAATTCAATAATTACGGAACTATTTCAAGTTATGCCACTTTCACTAAATTTAATAATTATAAATGACAGTTAAAAAGTTGTAAGAAAATTTTGAAAATTCATAATTAATTTTAAAAATTAAAAATATATACAAAAATTGTCAGAATTTTGCTTGAAATTAACTTTAACAAAAATTTATTTCATCAAAAGTGACCCAATTTGAGTTAGGACTCGTTTGCATTGAGCTGCAGCAATCAAATAGCATCAAATTTCTGACATGAAAAGAAACGTAACTGTAACAGTTAACAACGACAAAATATTGTGCACAGTATTAACACATAAACCCGAAAATGAACAATTTTGAGTTGTGTCACTTTTGTAGTGCGTGTGCGATATGTGCAAATAATATGTTCTGACCAATGTACTGTGTTTCAAAAAACTTGACCTGAAAAGTAAATGCACATGAAATGGTTAAAAAAAAAATAAATTTCTCAAAACGAATGAAATACATTTAAGCGCCTTGACTTCTATAAAGCTCCCAAGACAATAACTCAGTTCTCTCTTATGTCGACATACGATAATCTTCCATATGACTAGACTTATTTTTAAAGTTTTGATTTTTTAAACTTATTATTTAGTTTACTTATTTTTTTATTCAATTTATTTATTATTTAAAAAAAATTATATATATTTTTGTTAAGTAAAATAACATGCTCGACTACCACCACACCTACTATTTGCTATATCTACCTATTACTATATCAATTTTTTTGTTTATCTTTCTGTCTACGATTTCAATGCGTAAAACTTGTCTAGACTTTTATCATTTTTTTTCCAGTGTACAAATAACGAAAAAGTTGCAATTTGCATTGCATATGTGTAGGCACGAATTTGAAAGCTGCTTTCTAAATACCCAGTTATATTCAGCTTTGTGTGGATTCTTCCACCAATGTTGATACAACTGCCAACTGTCATCAACTTGTACAACTTGACTCCGGCACATACTTGAATCAAGTGTGCAATTTTGTTGCTGTCTAATTAATTAAGCAATTAGAAAAATATTTGCCTTGAGTAATTCACTCAAACCTCTAACGGATTCCATTAGCTTTGAAAATATTTAATTCATACAATTTAACCAAAATTAAAACCCAAATAATTTAATTAAAACACTAAATACACAGAAAAATGTATATTTCATTTGGTTACTGTTTCTGTTGACGCTGATGTTAGCTACAAATTAACAACATTGATTGCTGTCAGACACAGACTGCAGCATTGTTTCGAATCGATCAAGAAATCCCGCGGACAATCCATGCAATTTGTCACATTGACAAGTAATGAACCTTTTATTTGACGCTTGACACCGCCACCACTTGCAACATGCGCCTTAGTAGTAGTGAGGGGTGGCGCGTGACAAAAGGTTGTGCCGGTTGTGAACGTTGAGGGCGCACATAAAGTGGCAAATAATTGAACAAGTGTAACCCGCAATTACTTGGGACCCTTTTCCCCTTTCCGCTTGCTACATGAAAGTCGTCAGTCAGGGGTTGTTGGCCGCTATTGCGCGCGCCATTACCCCCATTTAACTTGATTATACATAGGAAGTGCGGCATACAAGAATTTATCTAATAATCTAGTGGGCGTATTCTTTCTTTCGTCGATGCCATTTTAGAGTTAACAATTTGCGCTCGCGTTTTTTTTTTTGTTTTTTGTTTTTTTTTTGTTGCACAATAGCGGGTAGAATTAGGCGTATATGAATGGGCGTGATTTTTCCAAGTATGTACATACTTGCAATGCGATAATTTGAAAAGTGTGCCGCGTCTGTTATCTTTCAATTTTTATCAATTTATGCGCTCAGCAATATTTTTAATTTACTGAAATTAATAGCACACGTCTTTAATCAGCGCAATCAGAGGTGAAGTGAGTGTTGTGGGAAAAGGGAAATATGTTGCTGTGACTTGTACATAAATCTATAGAAATATTGCATTTACGAAAGAGAGTTGAAAGATATACACAGAGAGAGAAAGAGTGATCCAAGCTAGAAGTTCTGATTCTTTGAAACGGATTTGTTATCTCATATATTATGTGATATATAGACAAAGGCAACGCAGCTCAATGAAGCACTAAGATACAGCTTTGTATTTTTTTGTAAAAAAAAAAATACCTTTAACCCGAATAAAAAATGTAGAAATATATTTAATGATGATTTTTTATAAATCAACTTTTGACAGTAACAACTATGGGGAAATACCTGGATACCGCATTGTCCAATCTACAAGCCTAATATGACTTGAGAACTGCTTTGAAATAGGAATCCTATGAATCAGTTGTCAAGGTTTCAGATTCCCGAACAGCAGATGCTCATTCTACTCATTCACAAACAGATCAGTTTGAAAAAGTGTTCAGTATATGAAAATAGAATCCTGATGGTTGTATATGGAACCGTTCATACACAGTGTGTCAAAATAAAGACAAAACCTCAATATTCCGGCAAATCTCATTTATTTTATTCAAAATAGTCTCCTTCCGCATCAATACAACGTTTTGCACGATCAATTAACATATCGAATGAGTTTTTGAGATCATTTTTATCCATCGACTTTGATGGTTGATGGTTAAAATGGAATTTTTGATCAAAAAATCCGTGATCAAGTTCGATCGATGAGACGGGGCATTATCATGCAACAAACGCCAGCTCCCTTTTTCACGGTATTGTGGCCGCACACAACGTACGGCTGAGCGAACGCTTCATAACACCAAGATAAAACACAGCAGTAATCGTTTGACCAGGTGGAACGAATTCACGATGAATTATACTCTCCGAATCGTAGAAACAAATCAACATTGTCTTCACTTTTGACTTCGAACCACGGTATTCGAAGGACCTGGATGTTCGTCGTCCTGAATGTCTTCACGACCTTCCTGAAACCGCTTATACCACTCATACACTCTGGTACGGGATAGACAATTATCGCCATAAACTTGTTTCAGCAAATTATGCGTCTCAGTAAAGGATTTACCGAGTTTAAAACAGAACTTAATATTTGCTCTTTGTTCACACTCTTACTTTGAGCGGGATATTTTGGTTTCCATTGAACCAAATGTCATACAATTTTGACAGAATGTCAGTTAAGAATGTACCTTTCCATTGCTAACATCCACCAATAGGTGGCGCCAATATAAATCGATGTTTTGAAAAAGTTCCGTTTTTCATGGGACACACTGTGTAGGTTATGGAAAAACAGAATGTGAAAACGGAATCCCGATGGTTGTAGTCTTCTGGTGCGGTTCATCTGAAAAAAAGCACCAAGATTTCAGATATTACCTCTCCCAAAGTCTTAGTAACTCAAACCATTATTATGCGTGGCGAAGGCTAGGAGCAGTAATTTCGGGCCTGCAAAGTGCATTGTTCTAGTGTCCCAACTTTTACATAATCACTACAGTAAATACCCCATGCTGGCAATGTTAGGGTAGTTGTGATGCTCATCATTGTAGGATGATAAAAATGTTTGATGATGACTGCATATCATAGGAATAACTATTATGACATGATTTATCAATTATTGCTCCTTATTCCTTCCCAACCATCATCATTTACATATTCGAATACCATTGACCATTAAGAAAACATATAAACAAAACAAATGCTTCGTATTGTGCACTCGATAATAATTGTTTAGTAAATACTAAAAATGAGACGACGCGAAAACAACAGCCCAGAATCGTGTAATATGGAAGAGTCTTGTGGAGGCCCTATGCTCCAAAGAGGAGTGAACAAGAAAAATAACTGTTTAGTAAACTGTTATTTTTGACGCACATACATACTCGTCATAATAAAAAGTCAATGGAACTTTAAGCACCCAACATCTGTATTTATATATGCGAGTATATTCTTTACTCCACACTTCTCAAATATCAAATCACTGTATACAATGTCGAAATTGCAGCAAATAAAAATACAACTATTATTACTTTTTAGCTTAATTACTTACGTCTTTGAATATTTGCTCAGCCGTTTTCGACTTCCAAATATTCCGCAAATAGAAAATAACTTAAAAAAGTGTGCACGTGAGGGATCAGTTTCGCTATAAATTCGTTCTGCAGTTGTTCAGATAACTCAGTCTAGTTTCGGGCAAATTACCAGCAAGGCGAAGGAAGTTTCGACGAAATGAAAGTATTTACGGTTATATTTGTGTTGTTCCTGGCGGCCGTTCTCTGTGACGGTGGGTATACTTTTTCGGCATCGGCGAGCTCTGCAAAGTTATCATTGCTAATTTCTTTCATCAGGTCACTTGGGGCGCAGCCGTTTAGGCCGCTCTAGTGCCGTTTGGGGAGGCAGAAGACAAGATTCGCCATGGGGAGGTCGCTTGTCTGGACTTGCTGCACTTGCTGGTCTTTTGGGACCTGATGGACCTGGTAGCCGTTTGGGATTAGGTGGTCTTTTTAGACCTGATGGACCAGGTGGACGTTTTGGATTTGGTGGACCTGGTGGACTTTGGGGAGCAGGTGGCCACCATTGGGATCCAAGTGGAATTTGGGGATCTGGTAGTAGAGGTGGTCGCAGACCATCATGGCCTTATGGTGGAAGACCTGGTTGCGGTGGCGATAGCGGTGAAAGTGAAGAAGTCCCAGCAACTAGTGAAGCAGTTGAATCCGAAACTACAGAAGCACCTGCAACCACTGCCGCACCTGCAACCACAGCAGCACCTGCAACCACTGCCGCACCTGCAACTACTGCCGCACCTGCAACCACTGCCGCACCTGAAACTACCATACCGCCAAGTACTTCTGCAACGGGATCATCAGTCTAAACACTGAATCCGATAACTTTTGATTATTGTGAAATTTTCTATAATGAAAAACTGAAACATTTAAGCAAATTTATTAATAAAGTGTTTTAATAATGTTTACTCTTTAAAGCATTCTGGGCGTAAAGTACTTAAAACTGTCTCAAAATATTCCATTGCATTGTTAAGAAAACAAATGTTTAAACAGGTTTATCGAAATATTTATGAAGCACAATTAGAAAAAAAAACACGCTCGTGGTGCGTCTGTGTCGCAATTCATATCGTGTGGTCTCTAATTTGGCACTGCAAAGTTGTACTCAGACAAAAAAAAAAAAAATGGAATCCTGAAATCAGCTACTCCTTTATACATACATACAATTTATTATGCCAGATGGAGGCTACGGACATAACACACTTATTGAGTACTTGTCGTTATAAATAGTCAAAGAAATGACGACCACTCAACATTTGTTCATTGATAAATACATATATTTTATATACTTCACACTTCTCAAATATCAAATCACTTTATGCAATGCAAAAATTGCTGCAAAAAGAATACAACAAATATTTAACTTTATTATTTACGTTTTTGAATATTTGCCCAGCTATTTTCGACTTCCGGAAATGCAAATCCAAAAAAAAGTACCAATAATAAATGATCAATCAGTTCGGCTATAAACTGATACTGCAGTTGTTCGGATAAAGCAATTTACCAGCAGCGTTAAGAAAGCCTTATCCAAATGAAAGTATTTAACGACACATTTGTGTTGTACCTGATGGCAGTGCTCTGCGACGGTAGGATCAAATCTTTGGCGTCGTCAAATCCAAGAAAACTATCACCTTTCAATTTCTTGATTGAGTTGCGAGTAATCAAGACGAGCCGTTTAGGCCGTTTCAGCGCTCTTTGGGGAGGCAGAAACTAAGAAAATAATGCTGGACCAGGTGGGCTAAGTGAACTAAGGGGACGTGGAGGACCGAGTGGATCAGGCGGACTAAGTGCACGCAGTTTTATGCCGATTCCGAACGGCGAGTTGGGAGCTTTTTCATAGGCAATTTTACTCTCAGAAGTTTGCCATTTCCTGCTCAGAGGACAGCCGCCGAAAGAAAAATTTTTGTTTTTTCTTTTTTTTGTTTTCGGTGATAACGCAAAAGAGTATTGAACTCGCGGAGTCTTGACTCGCGGCCCAACGCAGAAGCAAGCTGAGCTACGGCGGCTGCCAACTAGTACTCTCAACCAACTTCAACCAGTACAGTAAACCCATAAGCCAATTAAAGATTACACAGCCCAACAAAAAAACACTTTTTTTTTGTTGCATGGAGATTTTCTACTGTTTCTTACTAATTTGGGTGCGCTGATTTCGAATCTATCCTCAGATTTTTTTCTAGCAGCTCTAGTTATTGAGATATAGGTACCGTGTCATTTTTTCAGTTTTTCCTCTACTTGTTCCATATTTTTGATCGTAATTTCTAAACGAAAACACCGATTGACATGATTTTCATCTCATCGCATTAACAATGCCGCACGGCTTCTTTTCCGATGCAACTTATGTTTATAAGTTTTAAACTGCCGCGGTAATTGGACCTCAAAGTCGGAAAATATGGAATTTTAAGGCGTTTTCTTTGATGGCCAAACACATGAAAATTTGTTGTTAATCAACTTACAAGTTAGGTGTATAATGAAAGTCGACCCATCAAGCAATACAACACAGCCAAATTATTTAGCGGAATACACATTCGAATCGAAATAATAACAAAAATGTACCATAGTCAACTTCATACTTTTTCCTTAAAAAATTAGGGGCCTAAAAATATGCAAGGTTTTATTGTTTTTTTTGTTTCGACCAATTCAAAATATTTTTGTGTTTCGCTTGTATTCGAGACTATAAATGGAACATATAAAAGAGCATATTTTGAGGCTCCTAATTTTTTAAGGAAAAAGTATGAAGTTTACTACGGTACATTTTTGTTATTATTTCGATGCGAATGTGTATTCCGCCAATTAATTTGGCTGTGTTGTATTGCCTGCCTTAAGATATTCATATACTTCGTAACTTGATTTATGAAACGTCTGTACAAATTTCGCCATCAGAAAAAACGCCTTAAAATTCAATATTTTCCTACTTTGAAACCTTATTACAACGCCAATTTTGAACGCATAAAATTGATTAATATCAGAAAAGATGTCGAAAAATGTAGTAAGTGCAACGATATATAAAACATGTTGATAGGATTATTGGTTCAGAAATTACAGTCGAAAACGAGAAAAAGCCGAGGAAAATTCGAAAAAGTGACACGCCCATTTTTTGCAAAAACTAGAGCTGTTACATAAAAACGGAGTATGATTTTAAATCAGCGTGGAAATACGAGCAGAGATTTGATTAATATGATCAGTGGACTTGGTTTTAAGTACTATTTACAGTTAAAAACTGTTAAATGCATGAAAGAAAGCTTCTTTACACTACACTACAAATTAATTTGTAGCTCATATTGGATGAATCACTATCTGAAGATATTTCACCAGAACATTTTCTAATAATTTAGTCGATCGCTCTCTCTCTTGAAATGGTTTTAGTCCCAACTATCATTATCGTCATCATTAATAAGTATTATGACGTCAAAACCATATGTGCTCAGATATTTTAAAATGAACAAAATATTATTAATAATATTATATTCCTATTTGCAAAAGAAAAAGACAGATCTGACACATTTGCTATATTTGCTTCTCAGAAAGAAATTACAAACACCGAAATTACAAACACGCAACACCATTTTAATTTATATATATTGTATTCTGCACACTTTTCAAATAACAAATAACTTTATACAATCAATAAGTGAGAACAAATAAAAGATGAGTACGTCTTTGGGTATTTGTACAGCCGTTTTCAACATGCGAAAACTAAAATTCAAAACAATATACGTAAATGAAAGTCGTGCGTGTCAATGAATTCTTGGGTTCAGTTTTAGTATAAATTGAAAGAACAGTTATTGAGGGAAGCAGTCAAGAGGTGCTCCATTTACGAGTTACATCAAGGAAGCTTTGTCGAAATGAAAATATTTACAGCCATATTTTTGCTGTGCCTGGTGGCCGTTTTCTGTGAAGGAAGAGGTAAGTTATACTTCTTCGGCGTCGGCGAACCCTACAAAGTTATCACTGTTAATTTTGTTGACCAGGTCAGTCAAAGTCAGGGCGTAGAGATGTAGGTCGCTCTAACGCCGTTTGGGGTGGCAGAAAGCAAGACGGACGTGGCCCAGGTGCATCATGGGGCGGTCGCTGGCACAGAGATATCAACAATAATGCTGGACCAAGTGGACGTTTTGGACCTGGTGGACGTTTTAGTCGTGGTGGACCAGGTCGACGTGGTGGATTTGGTGGACCAGGTCGACGTGGTGGATTTGGTGGACCAGGTCGACGTGGTGGATTTGGTGGACCTGGTGGACGTTGGGGTCCAGGTGGATCTGATGAAAGTGGATCTGATGAAAGTGGTTCCTGGTCGCATGGACCCGGACATGGTCATGGTCATGGACATGGTCATGGACATGGACATGGACATGGACACGGACATGGACATGAACACGGACACGGACACGGTCACGATTGTCACAAAACAAGCACTGCTGCACCCATTAGTACTGCTGCACCCATTAGTACTGCTGCACCCACTAGTACTGCTGCACCCGCTAGCACTGCTGCACCCACTAGTACTGCTGCACCCGCTAGCACTGCTGCACCGACTAGTACCGTTGCTCCAACTAGTACCGTTGCCCCAACTAGTACCGTTGCACCGACTAGTACCGTTGCTCCATCTAGTTCTGTTGCACCAACTTCAGCAACTACAGTTAGTCCCTAAGGCCAATTAAAAATTATAAATTGTCCATTGCTGTGAAATTAATTTTCAAATGCAAAATACAATAATTTAGAACTTGAATCGTGTTTTGTTTTATAAAGTTACCATTAATGAAAATATTATCTTTCAAATGACACCAATTTCTTTGAAATCGGCGACATACAATTTTTCTATTTTTGTCCCACTTCGAAGCAATGTGCAACTTTGTTTTTGAATGAAATTTAGATTTTTTGGTACCAGCCTAGAAGCGACGCGTTTCATGCCCAAAATATCAGTTAAAATGTGTTCGGCTGATCCAAGCGAGATGCTCAACAACACAGCAATCTCTCTAATCGATACACAACGATTTTCCAACATGATTTGCTTCATTGATTCGATTTTTTCTTCGGTAACAAACGTTGATTCAGAGATCTCATCGTGCTTTATGCTCTCACGGCTGCCTTTGAACCTTTTATATCATTCGTATGCCATTATAAAAATCGCCACAACAATTTTTCGATTTTTTCGTATAGATGCCAATCGAATACTAATCTTACGATATGCATCAACATTTTTCAGAACACCAATAAAAATATTGTCAACGTTGAGAAAATTAAAAAAAAATTTACCGATTGAATAAGCGCGGCAATTAAAAATTGAAAATTCCCATTCTTTTTTGATCATAAGGTATATAAACTGTTATAGTAGTAGTTACTATAATACAACACTGGCTATGACTATCAACATGACATGATCGCCAATGTGATGCTCATAGTTGTGACATGGCAAAACTGTTTGATAGTTTTAATCACCAAGTACTAAACTATTATGATCTGATCAATCAACTATCAACTAAGGAGTGAACCAGACAAATTTTAGAATTTGTACGCATCCAGCATACGAACATGCCAAGAGTTAGGAGGCTGGTATTTGCGAGTGAAAGTATCTATAAATATTGCAGTTTCTTGCTTTGTTAGTCAATTATATCTTGGATCTACTTTAGTCAACATGTCCAGCCCGCAGAAGTGCTCCTGCAAATTAATACTAGACATTTACTTGACTGATAAATCGAAGTCATAGCATTGCAAGGGAAAGCAAAGCGAGCATAGCGACGCTTTATAATGTTATAAACAACTACAACGCGGGAAACGCCATCTACAGAGCCGAAGAATCAGGCAGAAAAAAGGGTCCAAGTTAGGATATAACGGAATAACCCCACGAGGTCGACTCGAGATGTTGCACCTGCAGCAGCACATCGCAATCAACTGAGATGTGATATAAGCGAAGTCAAGAATTAAGGACCTACGAATAGGAGAAAGTGCCTGACCGGTCGAAAGCAAAAGAAAAAATAGCGAAGACGCGGGCTCGAAAACTGTATGACGATTACGTAACCAAGTTCGTTTGAGTGATTCTCGATGATGAAACCTACTCTACTTCAAGCAGTTGCATGGGAATGCCTATTTCACCACAAACAATAAGAATGGAACACAAAGAAAATACTCCTAAGTCAAATACACCAAATTTCCAAAACGCTTCATGGTTTGGCAAGCTATTTATTTGCTCCTGCGGTCTACGGAACAAGGCGTTCAGTACGACAAGAACAATTAACTCTAGAATTTATATAGAAGAATGCCTGAAAAAACGCCTTCTACCATTTATTGAATAGCACAAAGGAACAGTTTTGTTTTGGCCAGACCTAGCGACAAGCCACTACTCCAGGTCCACTAGGGAATGGTATGAGGGAAATTGTGTCACGGTGGTCCGACATGAGGCAAATCCTCCCAAATGGCTGAAACTTTGGCCTATTGAAAGATATTGGGCTGTAATGAAGCAAACCTTAAGAAAAACAAATAAAGTTTGCCAAAATGTTGTACAGTTCTGAAATCGATGGAAGCAAGCCTATGCAATAGTCACCGAATGTACTGTCCAGTCTCTAACTAAGAACGTTAAGAAAAATATAAAAAAATGTTGTAACCACTAATTATATTTCATTAAATTTTTTTGTGAATTCGAGTTTAGGAAATTTATTATAAACTGCAGTTTATTTTAGTAAAATCGGACTATTACTTTTTTTTTAATGTTTCCTTAAAAATTCTAAATTTTTTCTGGTTTTACTGGTTCTTCTTCAACTTTTATTCCAATCAAATCAAATCAAATCACATCAAATTCATATTTGTTCAGATATTCAAGAGAATGTTAAGTAGACCCCGTTTCCACAAAATGTTCTTCCCATTTATTCTGTTTACGCGCTAACATTGTTCTAGTAAATAAAAAATGTTGTTTTCGAAAAAGATAAATATTTTCTCCTGAGAATGAAGTAATCAATGAAATTGCAAAAACCCAACTCACACAATCTTTATTTACATGTATTATTCATACTTCTCAAATATCAAATAATCAGGGACCGTATCGGTTATGGTTTTTATCAAAAAAGTCAGATTTTAACTGTTATCTTTTAACTTTTATTTTTCCAGACCATCAACTATATATTACAATTTTTCAATAGTTGTTTAGTCGGTCGAACGGCTCTTGAAAAAATTCAAATTGCCTGAAAAAATAAAAGTAAAAAAATAACTTTTATTTTTTACCGATAAAATTAAAGCCAAAAGTAACAGTTATTTTTGCCGGAAATGATGAAAGGCACAAAATAACTTTTATTTTTAACTTTTATAGTAAAAGTCCACAATTTAAAAGGCGTTTAATATTCGTGAAGCTGAGGCCATTACAATGGTATATTGGTATAGGAAATGGTATATTTTGAATTGAAAATTGTAAAATAACAGTTATTTTCGGTCCCTGTAAATAATTTTATAAAATTCGGAAATTGCAACAAATAAACAATCATGAAATTTCGTTACTCTATGAATGTTTTCACAGCCGTTTCAAACTTTCCTAGACGCAAATTAAAAACAACATAACAAATGACTTGGAAGTTCCAGACAGTTAGTATTTATAAAACGAGCAAAATGACTTGTAATGGAATCGAGAATTTCTGTATAAATTGGACCTGCAGTTGTTCAGTTATGTCAGTCGAGCAACGTGCAATTTACAAGTAGTGTCAAGGAATTTTTATCGAAATGAAAATATTTACAGCCATATTTTTGCTGTGCCTGGTGGCCGTTTTCTGTGAAGGAAAACGTAAGTTATACACTTCTTCGGCGTCGGCGAGCCCTACAAAGTAATCACTGTTCATTTTGTTCACCAGATCATTCAAAGCCAGGTAGAGGTTTAGGCCGAGATATCAACAATAGCCCTGGATCAAGTGGACGTGGCAAACCTGATGGACCTTGTCATGAAAACGGACGTGGACGCGGACATGAAATCGGACGCGGACGAGGTCACGATTGTCACAGAAAGAGCACCGTTGCCCCCAACTAGTACCATCGCCCCAACTAGTACCGTTGCACCGACTAGTACCGTTGCACCGACTAGTACCGTTGCCCCAACTAGTACCATGGCCCGTACCGTTGCACCAACTAGTACCGTTGCTCCATTTAGTTCTGTTGCACCAACTTCAGCAACTACAGTTAGTCCTTAAGGCCAATTAAAAATTATAAATTATCCGTTGTGAAATTAATTTTCAAAAATTAAAATACAATCATTTAAAACTTAAATCGTGGTTTTTTTATACAGTTACCATTAAAAAGTGATGGTACTCTATGCATTAAGCTCCTCGAAGCCTTTGAAAGTTGTTGTTGATTTTCAGTTTTTTGAGTATGGCTTGAAAAAATAGGCTTAAAATATTTATGAATCCGGTTAAAGGTTAATCATCTTCATTCTTCGACACCACGTGGGCCTCTCAAGTTGATTTGTAAGTCTGGAGGGTAATAAATACAATGAGTGATCTTAGCACTTCCCTTTGGTGCAGTATTTAGATCTGAAAAAAGCACAATAACGCAAGATGCTATATCTCCCATAGTTACGGTGCGTCAAACTCCTATCATGCGAAGCTATTGAGTGCTATTTTGATTGGCCCAAAACGACATTTGAGCAGCACAGACCCTCTTCAGAATTATAAAAGGAGATTATTTGTTGTTATGTTGATTACTTAATTTACTGTATTTATTTTATATATTTGAGAATAAATACAAAAAAATTTGCTCTAAAATTAAAAAGTTTTTATTGAATGGATGGTGGTCCTCATAGAATCTGAATATAAATTTACGACGCCTTAACGAAAAAAGTTTGCATACTTGTGACTTACGTGTTCAAGGTTGAACACCTTCATTCTCTGACACCACGTGACTTATTATGGATTTCTTTTGGCAGTTGTTGGAAAGCTTAATGGCACAAATTGTTATCCTCCCAAGGTTTCAGTGCGTCAAACTCTTGCCATGCGAGCTCTTTCAGGTACTTAGTATTAACAGAAGAAACGAATTGTGCATGAATATATATAATTTCATTTTTTTTATTACAGAAATGTACGAAAAAATATTTTGCTTAAATTTTAGGAAGTTTTTTATATCAACTACTATTGTAGTAGTTACTATAATACAACACTGGCTATCACTGTCAACATCAATGTCAATAAACATCAACTGTCAATAAACTATTATTTCTTCTTCAACTATTATTCCATCAAATTCATATTTGTTCAGATATTCAAGATGACGTTAAGTAGACATCCTTTCCAAAAAATGTACTTCCCATTTATTTTGTCTACGCGCTAATATTGTTTTACTAAATAACAAAGTTTATTTCCGAAAAAGATAAATATTTGCTCCATTCTGAGGAGTAATCAATGAAATTGCAAAAACCCAACCCACACTATCTTTCTATCTATTTATATATATTCCTCATATTTATCAAATATCAAATAATATTATGAAACTCGAAAATTGCAGCAAATAAATAAACATGAAATTTCGTTACTCTATGAATGTTTTCACAGCCGTTTCAAGCTTTCATAGACGCAAATTAAAAACAACTTAAAAAATGACTAAGTAGTTTCAACAGTTAGTATTTACAAAACGAGCAAATTGTCCTCTTATGAAATGAAGAATTTCTGTATAAATTGGACCTGTAGTTGTTCAGTTAAGTCAGTCTAGCGACGTACAATTTACCAGTAACGTCGAGGAATTTTTATCAAAATGAAAATATTTACAGCCATATTTTTGATGTGCGTGGTGGCAGTGCTCTGTGACGGTAGAATCAACTCTTCGGCATCGTCAAATACTAAAAATTCATCACTTTGAATTTCTTAATCAGGTCGTGCGCAGTCAAAGCGTAGAGGTCCAGCCAACTCCAACGGCGTTGCGAATGCCAAAAGGGTAAATGGATCTGTCGGTCGCCCACAAAGAGCTGTCGGCAACAGTGGATCGGTTTCGCAAAGAGGCTCTGCTAAAGCGCGAAAGCCTAATAGACAGAATGCCAAGTCAAACGGCCAACAAATCGGTAGATTTGGCAGGCAATCGCAAGGCCGCGGTGGACGAGGTAGACAGGGCGGTCAAGGTGGACGGGGCGGTCAAGTTGGACGGGGTGGTCAAGGTGGACGGGGCGGACAAGGTAGACGGGGCGGTCAAGGTGGACGGGGCGGTCGAGGTAGACGGGGCGGTCAAGGTGGACGGAGAGGACGTGGAGGACCTGGAGGATCTGGTAGTCATGAAGGACCTGGTTGTCATGAAGGACCTGGTGGACCTGGAGGACCTAGTGGACCTAGTGGACCTACTGGACCTAGTGGACCTAGTGGACCTGGTGCTAGTGGCGGTAGTCAAACTGGTACTGGATCATCTCCTACTGCACCAACTGGAAGTGGAACTGTAGCAGCAAATTAAACACTTTTTTCGGTGTGTTGTTGTAAAATTATCTTTAAATATATCAATTTAAGTAATAATATAACATTATGTGTTTTTGTTTGAATAATGTTACCATTAGCAAATGAAAGCTATTCTTTTCTATTAACATTTTCCTTTCGACCAATAACGAAAGCTACTCTACTTTGAAGAAATACTTTGATTGTATGTCAGTTTGACTTTTTGTCGATTGAACATCTTCATTCATTGACACCACAAAGTCTCTGGCTTTATTAAGAGATCGAAAACGTTTTTAGAATCGTAGGTAAATAGGTAGGCGTGGCTGCCCCAACGCCAAACCCACATAGGTCACACAGGTCCATTGTTATACCACAATCAATCGAACATAAGTTCGCTCACACTCATTCGATCAGAATGATGGATTTCTCACTGTAATTATGTGATGTGGAAGTAGTCGTGTGCCTAGGATAGCATTTGTCACGTATTCAATGACGTAGGTTCTGATATGTCGTGCTGCTGAATTGAACTAACCTCTGTAAATATTTTGATGTATGTATATCTTTCCCAAATACTTGTTTCGTAAACATAAGCGAACTTGTGTTTGAAGCCAACTATTTTATCGTAGCCCCAGCACTGCCGCTTATTTTGCGTGCAAATACGCACCCAGCAGTCAAATATTGACTCAATATAAAAAAACACATTTTTCGTTGTACTTAGCGATTTTTGTTTAGCGTACTTTCCAACACATTTCATATTTATTTGACTTTAACAACGAAACTATAAACAACAATTTATTATTTATACAACGAGTTGCGGTACTTCTTTAATTGCTATAGAAACATTCTTGCATAACTGTAATTATGGGAAGCAGACCTCTTGGTCTGCAACTTTAGTCCTGAATGGTATACGATTTGTTTCTTTTTACTACGTTTTTTTAAGGAACAAATTTCTGACTGGGCCGTTAACAAAGAATGCGATGCCGAAATAACCTCAAAAAAGTTTGATAAATATAATAATATTTGTAGCAATCTTTGTATTGAATCATATGTATGGCGGCAGTACTCAGCGATGGTAAGCGAATGTATGAGGAATGTGGAAGGCTATGGAATTATTATTATTAAAAATTAAATTTTTATATTTTGTCAAAAAATTTTTAGGGCTTACAATGAGGGGTGAGCAAGGGGGCGCCGGTAGGTTAGGTCAGGGAGGACGAAGTGGACAGGCGGGTTTAGGAGGGAAAGGTGGAGGAGGACGAGGAGGAGGTGGAGGAGGAGGACGAGGAGGTGGAGGAGGTTTGGGTGGGCGAGGGGGAGAGGGAGGGAGAGGCGGAAGTGCAGGGCAGAGCGGACAAGGAAGTATAGGAGGCCAAGGTGGCAGAGGAGGTCAAGGTAGACAAGAAATTCAGATGGGACGAAGAGCGCAAGACGGACAAGATGGTCAGAGTGGACGCGGAGGTCAAGGTGGTTTGGGAGGACATAGCGGAAATAGAGGTCAAGATGGACAAGACGGCCAAAGTGGACGCAGACCGCTAAATGGGCATGGTGGGCAGGGTGGCCAAGGGGGAAGTGGAAGTCAAGACGTACATGGTGGTGAAGGTGGACGAGGAGGCCAGGGTAGACAAGATACTCAGGTGGATGCAGGAGCGCAAAACGGACAAGATGGCCAAGGTGGAAAAGGGGGTCAAGGAGGACGTAGAGGTCAAGACGGACAAGCTGGTCAAGGGGGACGAAAAGGACAAGATGACCAAGGTGTACATAGAGGTCACGGTGGAAGTGGCGGGCTAGATGAAAGAGATCAAGATAGACGAGATAATCAGGCTGGGCAAAGCGGTCCACCCAGAGAAGATGAACGTGCCTCGCAAGCTGCAAAAGGAAGTTCTGGAGCAAGTAGAGATCAAGTTGGACAAGAAGGCCAAAGTAGACGAATATCGCAAGATGGACAAGCAGCTCAAACTGAAACAAGAGGTCAAGACAATCTAAATGGCGTATCTGGTGCAACAGGAGGCCAAAATATGCAAGGAGGCCAAGGTGGAAAAGGCAGTACAGATCAAGAGGGACGTGCTGGCCCAAGTGAGCGCAGTCGACAAGATGGACCAGGTGGGCGAGGAGTCCAAGTGGGTAATGTACGAGGAGCCCAAAGCGTACGAAGAAACCTGGACGATGGATTACATTCGGGCATTGTTAGCGACGACAGCGGCTCACCATCGCCAGCTCGGCGCAAAAGTACCATCGGAGTCTCGCCGGAAATTCGACGCCAAAGACGTATTCTAGAACAACAATATCTGGATACAACCGAAAGCGAACAATTCGATCGCAGACAGGACCGTAGTCGTAGGCGACATCCGAAACGTGGTAACTCTTCTGCCAAAACACCGAGACGCGGTAATCCTAATGCAAGCGAAGCCTACGATGCCAGCGATGAGCATTCGATTCATTCATTTTCACTTAAATAATAAATTGTAATAAATACATAAAAAATACTTGTGAATTATCGAAAAGACATGAACTTTAGGAAATAAAATTTTTGTGTTGCAATTTGGAAATAATTTTGTGTTTTCTCGACTGGTGAGTTTCATATAGTTTTAGTGTATTTCATAATGAAGTTTTCACTCATCGTGGGAATGTTTCCACAGCGGGTTTTTAACCGGTTCTTTGAAATTGTAATGTGAACAGTTTTTTCATAAATCTTTTTGACTGATGAAATTGGTTTGATTGAAAAGGATTTTTTTTTTAGCCAACTTAAGGTTTTCATCTGGTCACTCTATCTACATATAGTAAGTGCATAGTATGCAAGTTAAAGGTTACCTGGGCACACACAATCTGTGACGTATGTCTTTGAAACTAGAATAAAAATTCTAGCAGTTGAAACAGTTTGAAATAAACCGACTTGACTTGAAGCAACAATCTATTGAGGATTTCTTGGTTTGTTTGTTTGCAGAGCTGTGTGTTGCAAAGTAGCAGCAGTAGCTGGGCGTCCGGGGTACCGTCAAGTCGGCAACAACGGTGGTGACAGACCAGAGCCACCACCACCAAGGGAAGCAAAGACCCAGCACCACCACAATAAGTTTTTGTATGAAAAAACACCAACCGATTTAAAGTTTTCATTAATCATTCATTTATTTATAATTATTTCATTAAAAGTTCACGAGTACCGGTTACTTTTATGTAAATGTCTTAGAATAGCTAAATCACTACACCTAAACGTACTGAAACATTTAAATTTCACGTTAAAACTTGATTTTTTTCACTACTTAGTTATTGTTTGGGTTTTCTCGCTCTCCTCCTCCTCTTTGTCATTAACTACTTTGACGTTAATAAACTTTAATTTAATGGAAGTACTCGCTGCCTAAAGACTATTTGCAACCGCTCTACACAGTTAACGTTATTCATGACTAGTTAGGCCAATTCACTATTTCATTGCCAACTCGGCGCAGTGGTTGTATGTACATTGGTTTATTGCATTATGTCAAGTGATATAGCTTCGAGTCGCCCACAATGTCCACATCGCTGCCCTCGTCGTCGTCGTCGTCCTCCTCCTCCTCGATGTCCGAGTAATCGTCCGTCGAGTAGTCGTGTTGCAGGAAACCCACCGCACTGTCCAAGTTGCCGCCGGAAATGTTGCGCAATATCTGCAAATGTTGCTGATGACTGTGAGGCGCGCCATTTTGCATGAAATGCGAGTGATGGCTGCTTGTGTCGCCGTTGCTGTTGCCAACACTGCGCAATTGTTGCTGTTGGTGATGTTGCTGCTGCTGTTGTTGTTGCTGCTGCTGTTGTGCGTGGTGCGGGTGCTGCTGCGCGTTGAGTGGTGGGTGGAGCTGTTCGCGTGCGTATGACTGCGCACTGAATGTCTTCGATGCGCCATTTGAATTGTCGCCAGTCTCAGCGGCTGCAATGTTGCCGCTACCGCTGGCCGCTGCATTGCCAGAGGCGCTGGAGCCCGTGGAGCCGGCAGAGGTTGCACCGCTCTTAACGCTGCCACTACCGCCAACGTCCGAACGTGAGAAGTCAACGGGCTCTGGAAAATTGCATACAAATTATATTTGGCATTTTCTTGTGGCGAAATTCAATTAGAAAATGGTTGTGTTTCTTCAATTTGAGAGTAGATGAGGATGCAGAGTGAGTAGTAGGGAGTATTGCAATTTTCGGCAAAACTTTCGTGCAGTTGTCTGTGACATATCTTGAAAATAGTTTTAAGTGCTTCTGTTAGTAGTTGCTGGTCAGTGGTTCTGTGTTGTTGCACTCGAGTCGAGACGAGAAGTTTGCCAAACGAGTTCAAGACGTTGGCTTTGCCCTCTGACAAATTCAATTATAAAGTTTTTGCATGCTTTTGTTAAATGAATTCAAGGAAATTTTACGAAAACATACTTTTATTGTAGTAAATAGTTTGAGTTCTTCTATCATGTTTTGTACTTATGAAAGTGATGAGAATGAAGCAATATGAAAGTTTATTACAATATTACGTCCAAATTTATAGGTTCACCTCAAGGTGGGTTGGTAAAATGAGGCCTCGATATAATTTTTTAAAATGAAAATGAAATTCTGTTTGCTAGTTTCTATTTACATTTTGTAAAACTATTTCTATTCTATTTCCAATTGTATTTCTATTTACAATTGTAAAACAAAAACAAGTTGTGTCTATAAACAAAAGCAGAGAGATGTTTCAAAGTTAAATAAGACACTGACACAACTTCAGCTTCAACTTGTGGCATGCAAAAGAAGTGATTCTGAAATGCCGATGTTTTTTTAATAATATAATTATAATTAATTATTTTTTTTAATTATTTTTTTAATTTATAAATTATAAGTAATCAACATATTTTCAAAATGTTTGATTTACTTCATTGATAACTCTTTCTTGCCCAAATTTTCAAATCATTCTAATAAAAAAAACAAATTAAATCATTTTAATATTTTCCATAAACTCACCGTTGGTGGTGTCGCGTCGTCGCAGTTGTTTCTTATGCTTCATGCGTCTATTCTGGAACCAAGTCTTCACCTGCGTCTCGCTCAGACCCAAAGCGGTGGCCAGCTCGACGCGCTCCGGCGTCGACAGGTAGCGTTGCGCCTCGAAACGCTTCTCCAGACCGGACAGCTGCGGATCGCTGAACACAGTGCGCGCCTTGCGACGTCGACAGTGCCGCAAGGCGTTCACGCCCATACCCAGGCCCAGTGCCAGTTCGGGCACACAGCCAGCGCCGCCAAACAAATGGCCACCGCCGAACAGGCCAGCTGCAATAAACAACAACAAATGTTGCAATAAATAATTTTCGGGTTAGTTGCCATAATGCAATTATGGCGCCGATAGTTTGCTTTATTTACGCCAAAAGTTTGGTGTTATTAATTTGTCCATGTGTGTGTGCGTGTGCATGTATGTTACTGTGTACAGTGTTAATTACATTGTGTGGCACTTACCCTGTGAAAGAAAATATGGGTCCACTGACTTGTAGGCACCCGACGACGGCGACAGATAGCCGAGTGTCATCTGCAAGAAGCCATGGTCACTGTACGCCGCACTGGGGTACAGCACCGAACCGGGATGGGAATGTTGTGCGGGCGGTGGCGGCGGCGGAGGGTGCGGTTGTGGCTGCGGCTGCGGTGCATAGCCGGGCGGACTCCCGTGTTGTTGGGCGGTTGTTAGTGCGGTGTGCGGATGCGTGGGCGACGGCAACGACGAGCAGGTGGAGGACGTCGATGCGTTCAGAACGGTGCTGGCCGTGTTCAGAGCATTCGACAGGCTGGCAGCGCGTTCGGTCAGCTTGAAGTTGCTGTAATGTGTTTAATGTGGTAATTTTTTTGGAATTGCATGCATGCAATGTTTGTTTTTTCAGATTTTTATTTACATACTAAAAAAAATGAAAGAAAACATCAAATATAGCACCGGAAAGAAAGAAAATCAATATTAAATTGTGATTTTGAAAAAAAGGTATTTCTTCAAAATGATTCTGTAGCTCTGTCTGAAGATCTTAAGCCAGAAAAGATAGAGATCCAAAAAAAATGATATGTTATCATAGATTTTATCAGCTTTCCAAAAGCAATTTGAACATCGTCAATTTTCCAAAGCAGAGGAAGGAAATCTGTTTTAGAAAGAAACTTTGTAGATAGCTGATTTTTTATAGGTCCTAAGCCCGAAGGATAATGACCGGAAATATGGCGCGTTTTGTGGTAGAACTCTCCAGTTTTTCTGTTTGATTAAAAATTTGCAGAGGCCAGAAAATTGAAGTTGGAAGGTGACATTTTCAAAATTGTTTGTTCGCCTATAGCAAACCAGCAAAGTTAGCGACCAAAAATAAGGCTCGGTTTGTAGTAAAACTCTCGAGGTTGCTTAAAAAACGCCTATATTTCATCTAGAAGTCAAGAAAATCAATATTGAAAGCTGACTTTGAAATGCTGCTCTGTTTTAATTGTTTAACCCATTAAGCCCTGAGCGTTGCGTTTGCGCAACGTTTGGGAATTTCGCTACATTAAGTAATTCATAAAGATATAAGACTTGAAAATGAGTAGAATTGGATTCGAATTGATCGTTTTAGATTCTGCCATACTCAAATTTCAAAATTTTTTAAATATTCATATCTTTTATTCGATCCAAAGTCAAAGGTTTTTTTTGGGGAATTTTTGAAATTCAATTAAAAATACTTATTCCTCAAACCTATCAAAATCCCTTTGTGAGCTGCATTTTGTAATGCTAAACTATTTAAAACTAATTAAAAAAAATTTTTTTTTTTTTTAATTTTATGTTTTGTATGTGACTAAGGCCCAAATTGCGTTTGCGCAACGTACCCTCCTGGTTCAGGGGGTGGGGGTATGAATTATTTGCTTGATTTTTTTCTTGATTGAATTACTAAGATTGTGTAAAATTTTATGGAAATCGCACAAGCCCTTCTGGGGTCAGGTTTTAATGGGTTAACGGTCTGTAACTCCTAAACTAGAAAGGCTAACGAGTGAAAATTGTGCAACGTGATTATCCACTTTCCAAAAATCACTGTTCAAATATTCACTGTGAGAAACGTGAGGTTTTTTGGATTAAAATTTTGCTCCATCTGAGAAATCAAAGTTAAGAGCTTTTATTTTGCGGTTAAGTTTCTTATGAACTTTAGAACTTAGACAAGTAGTCAAAGCCAAGAAGCAAACTGTAACTTCACTTGAAATAATATACAGGGTGGGCGGAAAGTTTCTGCATAAAAATACCATTAAGGATCATTTGTATTGGTTTTCAATATTTTTTTATTTAAACCACTAAATCATATCCAAGCAAAATTCAATTGATCATTCATATTGTGTATGTGTGTAATTTTTTCGTACCACTCTAGGACTCGCTTTCGAAAACTTTCGCACAAGACCGACGCATCGGCCAATGATATGGCATCCCACTCTTGTTTTACTCTCTCAATGAGTTAAAGTCTATCAGTCAGGTTTTGGACTCCGAAATACTGAATCTTAAATCCTGGACCAGATATGTTCAATAGGACTAAGATCTGGCGAATTTCCCGGCCAGTCTTCCCATACTACGAGCATTGTAGCTTAAATAGACTTTTAGGAGCACTTATTGACTGTTTCGACATTGCGCACCGTCCTGCATTAAAATCGCTGTAGATGTACGAGGGAATTGCTTAAAATTTTCAAACCACATAATTGAAGATTTACCCATTTCGTTTTCAAATAAAACAAGCAATCAGAATTTTAACTATATTACAATTAAAACGATGTATGCAGAAACTTTCCGCCTACCCTGTATATTGATTGGTGTAGTTATTTTGCTTCGCTATTCAAAATATTTTGCCTGATTTGTTTTTTTTTAGATTTTTTTTTGAAATCTATAATTTAAGTTTTTTTCTGGCAGTGCAATGCTTTGCGAATAGCCAAAATGTTATGTCAAATGTCAAATTATTAACACCAATGGCTGAAAATATTACAAATGAAATTGTCTCCTACTTTTTTGATGTTGTCAAGGGCCTCTTGAATGTTTTGGGACCTCACTCAATGATCTGTGTTTTTTTTTTAATTAAACCTTGCTCGATCTCATTTGGTTCACATATCTCACAAATCCTACCGTTGATGTTGCATTAGCCGCTGATAATCCTCGACATCGTCTGCGGCGCGAGTTGCAGCACTCGGCGATTGCGCCGCCGGATTGTGTGCGCCACCTTTCGACGGCTTTTCAACATCACAAACATTTTTATGCGTTTTCGTTAAACTCTTCAACTTGTTTGACAATCCACTACCCGCACTATTGTTGTTGCTATTGCTATTATGATTATTATTATTGTTGTTGTTATGTAAATTTTGACACAAAATATGCTCAATGGAGAAGGGCGTCTTGGCGGCCACCATTGTTGCCGAATGCTGTTTGCCGCCGCTATTGACGCCGCCACCTCCGCCGGTGTTGCCATTGGCTATGCTGTGCGCTGGCGTTGTTGTTTGTTCACTGATTTGTATGGACATTATAACAACTAGCCACAATATTGAGTATTTAAAATCTACTAAGTGATTCAACAAAATTACTGGCAGATTATTATTTGGAACGTTGTTGTTCAAATTCCGCCACTCGGTTGTCGCGTGTTAAGCGTTGCGCGTTAGGCCCGAAATCGGCGATCTTTACACGTTGGCGGTTGCGTTGCGTTTGCACTGGTTCAATCACCACAACAACCGAACATCATTCGAAATCAATTTGTGCATCGTTATCCGTGCAGCGTGTACGATGCGGCGCATCCCTGCGGCCATTGTCCTTGTCGTCGTTGTCGTCCTCGTTGCCGTTGTTGATGTGTGGCTGATTTGCCGCGCTTATGTGCTTCGGTTGCAAAATTGCAATGCAAATTGTAGAGCCACTCAACAGCATCCACCGGCACCACCGGCAGCGTCGCCAACAGCCGCAGCAAGCATTCACTCAACAGCAGCAAGGATACACTCAGCAGCAGCAGCAGTGTTCGCACCACCACCCAATGCTGTTGAACACACCCACTTCCGCACACATATATTTGTCTCTTTTCCGCTACACTCTCGCATTGCTTTGCTCTGCTTGGTTGCATTCCCCATCGAGTTACAAGTAATTTCTCAAATTAACAAGAAATTTAGCCTTAACTGGGCTATTATTATTATTATTATTATTATTTCCTTTCCGTACATGTTAAGCTTTATATTTGTGGGCGCTTTGACTGGCAATATGGCGGCACTTCTGGGCGCACGAGCGCTCGGCAGTTGAAGACGAGGGTGGTACGAAAGGCATCAGCTGGAGCCATTCCGACTAATACGACGATGCGCAGCCATAAATGATTTAAGTGCTTTTCGCGTGGAGTTTTTTCTTGAGACAGACTTGAATAGTGACATAATCCAAGTTGAATCTAAACATGAATCTGGGACAAATTAATTAACTCTAACTTGTTTTTTCAAACTGAGATATTCAATAATAATTTTTACTATCCATGTTTTTATCAGTTTTTTATTGATACTTAAAGAGTATAAAAATATATAAATGTTAAAAAAAATTCAAAATTGAAGTCTTACCGACATCTGCAAAGTAGGGACTTAAAAAAAAGATGTCTCCTGGTTGACGTCATTCCAATCCTCCTGGTGATTTGAAACATAAAAATACGGTTAATTCTTAAAAAACAAGGATGTAGAATTATCTGTACATAGTCGATTTGAAAAAAAAAGTTTGCACAAAATGGGGTAATTTTAAAAATAAAAGTAATCTTTTGCCTCATTTTTTCAACTTTGGTAATTTTTAAGAAATAGTAAAAAAACAAATTACTCGTCGATACAATTTTGATAGTATAAAGAAAGTCTGTTACAAACTTCAAGTAAATCGGTACATTAGAACTTGAGATATCATGTCAACCGTATCGAAAACAGCAGTTTTGAGAAAAACGTGTTTAAAGTTTACAGTCTCATTTTGGGCAAATGATAGCTATAACTTCGAATAATAATTCGAATTTCCGTAAATCCTCTTAGAGGCTTGGTTGGTTTGTTGGTTAAAGTGGCTGACCCACAGTCCCCCTGCAAGTCACAATTAGCGCATAGACGCCGTTTTGGTACCACATGCTCACCGAAAACTAAAACCTGGTTGTATTATGACTAAATCCACCTGGTGGAATTTAGGTATCCAAGAAGATTCCCCAGACTTACTGTCGAGCAGTCGGTCGAACAAGTAAGGAAGTGTTTCCCTAGAGACTTAAATCTTGCCCTTGCCAAAGCTCGGCAGTGACAGAGGAAGTGGTTTGGTGTCTCTTTCTCATCTAAATTCGCACAGCTCCTACAGTGGGTATTGAAGGGGATGCTTAGCCTCTCCGCATGTGGACCTATGGTCCAGTGGTCTGTGATGACCGCCGTAAGCCTAGCGAAGTCCGTGCGAGATTTGTAGATAAGCTCGCGGGATCTCTGCTCATTGTAGTCTTAGAGGCTTATTCTTGAAGGTCTAAACTTTAAAAATATCAAATTTAAAATAATTAAATTTTTCGAATTTGTTTTTCGAATATGCACAGATGTTCTACATGTAGTACGGTCGGCATATCTGAGTTAAGATATAACTTCCCAACAGGCTTTTAGTAACTTTTTTGAAACATTTCATGATACGTGGGTTGTCCGATAAGTACTTAGCCTACAAAAGAAAAACGAAAATTTTGGAAAAGTGGCGATTTATTTCTCAACGTAGTCTCCTTTCAACTCGATACTCTTGACCCAGCGATGCTCCAACTTCTTTAACCCGTCTGAAAAATACGTTTTCTGGAGGCCTCCGTGGCGGCGATAACCTCATCATAACCTCATTCGACTCAAATTTCTGCCCGGCGAGTGACTTTTTCAAGTTTGGAAACAAAAAGAAGTCACACGGGGCCAAATCTGGAGAATACGGTGGATGAGGCAGCTGTTCGTAGCCTAATGCGACCAATTTGGCGAATCACCGACCGATATTGCTCTTTTTCCATTTTTCTAAAATCCGCGGACACGTTAGTTTCCACACGCGGTCAAAATAAAACTACAAATCCAATATGGCTGGAATTTTGATAGTAATGTACGAGGATGTACCACACGATAGTAAATTTCTCTTACGATAGTGGCACCATCGGACAGTGGGGCTAAGTACTTATCGGACTGCCCACGTATAATCTCAACGTAATACCGTAAGTTTCATGCTTGGAATCTAGAAGTATAAGTGCTCTGCTTTGTAGATTATTTGGTTCAGCTAATAGATTAGAACTTGTTGGCGATTCGGTTTGAAAAAAACGCATCCGATTTAAAAACACACAAAACATTAGTTATGAATAACTATGAATCTAGTTTTATTTTTTGTATAAATATGTATAAGTATATACATACATACTTATGTACATATTAACAGAATTACTGGGATTAGTGAATAAAGATCAATTCGGACAAATCTTATGTGCAACAGTTAAATACATTTTGATTCACTTTTCACTTTTGAGTCTCTTGCAAGGCGTTCAACAGATCTTAACCTTTTAAAAATTTGTTGAAAAAATAATAATTATACCAATTGGCTTTTAATCGCTCACCCTTGGAGGTGAATTCGCTTAAAATGTTTCATCAAATTAATGACGGACTTTTACGATGGTTCTTACTAACTAATGGTAGGTTGGGACCGCTCATACGAGGCAAAGGTCCCTGCCTTCATCTTTGATTCTATCCAATTCAAGTTGACCCTGAGCCTCGTCGTGTCCATCCTGTATAGCGATTTGGTACCCACTGAATAGTGAACTGATGTCCAATACATTCCAGTCCAGAACATTAAATTTGGGTTGTTCGCAGGGTTTGGTGCTCGCCATTTAAAACCAATATACGTTTTCAGAAGAAGAAGGTTTCTTGATCAATAAAATATGTAGACTCCATATTTATTCAAAGACTAAACATCTACATAAACGATCCTTGTCACCTCATATCAACACGAAATCAATGTCGTAAATAATATTGATTTCTCTCGTTGAGTCCATTTGACGCAGGTCTTTCGGTCTTGCTGACGCGTGTGTCGCGAACGAAGACATTCTCAATTAATATTTCCGCTTTTCAAAGCAACAACAACCAATTCATCAGTAACGTTGCCAAGACGATGGCAATGACGATGACGACGGTGACGACGTTTTCGATGGCAATGTCTACGACAATGACAGCGCTGACGCTGCCGACAATTGCCATCAGCGCTGACGTGCGTATCGCGCTCGCGCCTCCCACCTGGCATACTTAACTGTGTTATGGCTGCGTATGTCGGTGGCATTCGAACGTCGCCGTCGCTGCCAACTAGCGTCATCATTAATTTCAATCATAAATTAATTACAATAATTGTGGCATTTAATGAATTTAATGCACGCATTGACAGCGCAGCAGAAACGTTATGGTAAAATCGATGCGAAATCGCTGTGCGCTGTCGCGACCCGATAATGCGTAGGTGCGCCGGTAGGGGGCGCCAATTAATGTGAGGCATGGCGTGGAAAAATGTAAAATATTTGTAAATCAGTTGTGTTCGCAAAGCGACAACTTGTTCATAGTGAATGCATGTGGTATGGTTGTTGGTGTGTTTTTATGGGTAAAACTATAATAAAGGCAGTCAATTTGTATGAAGTGACCACTGTGTTTATCAGCCATTAACGCAGCGGTTGAATAACGTAAAGCATTTTTATCATAATTTTCATGGAAAATTATATACAAGTAGTGAAGGTTTTAATTGGTTGCTTGCCAGCATATTTTGTGGTTAATTGCAAGCATTATTGTCGATAAGCTTTATGGTAGATAATGTAAGTTTGTTACTTTTACAGTAACAATACTTTTGTGAAATTCAAATGGCAAAAAAAGAAAACATTTTTTATTAATGGCAAATAGTTTTCGAAAACTTGTTTGATGAAATCAACCAATGAAATTTTAACATAAAAATTGCTGATGGAAATAAACTATTAAAGAACATTTTCATTATCTGCACTGTAACTTAAGAGTGAGTAGAGTAGAGTAGTGAGTAGAGTAGAGTAGTGAGTAGAGTAGAGTAGTGAGTAGAGTAGAGTAGTGAGTTATTTGGAAACAAATATGATGCTGATTGTGGCTTGACTCAAGCAAAGATCAACAGACTACTGAAAATTGAAAAATAAACAAGATCTATTAAAGAACACACGATCGTTCCGCTTCAATGCGTTTGTTCAAGTGAGATCAGAAAGTTTTATGTCAGCTTTCTGCAATATATCTTTGTTTTATAGAGAGAAGTATTAAATTGTTTATATCTTAAACTAATAAAGTTAGAAGGACGAACTTCAAGGATGTAGTAGTGTACATATTAGTCCTTAAGATATTGTAACGACGAGGCACTCTGTGCTGTGCTATGCATGAATGCTTTTCCAAGCATACTTTTAGGCATGCACTTTGAAGTACGGCAAACTTGCTATAATTTTGATATGGCGAGGATGGTTCGCGAAAGGTGATGAGCTGTGATAGAACAATCGAGATAGAGAGTACAACTAGAATGTGCAAGAAACATCGACGCGATAAGAAAACAAGTATAAAAAGCAGCAGTGTGCAGCGCAAAGGATCGGGTCTGTGTTGAGCGAGCAAAGGGGAAACATGCAATAGTAGTAGTGTAAAGTAGTAACAAGTGTAAATTTGTAAATAAAGCGATTGTTGGTTTTCAACTGCGTTTTGCGCTGAGTAATTGAAGTGGTTTTATTTTCAAGCACAATCTGGTATAAGAACTTAGAAAGTCATTTTCGTAACAATATATATTTTTTTTCAAACAAATTATTGAAAATTTGCAAGGATATTCAAGGATAAAGTTTTAAAAGGACATTTTCAATACCTCTTCGTCCTTTGCACCTCCTTTTCCTTTTGTTCTAGGGATTTTTTTCCTTCTTTTGATATCCATATTGTTATTCTACAATGCGCTCAATTTGTAAAATAATTTTTTTAAATAAGCATGTCCTTGAAATGTCAAACTCCTTTAAAAAAATCCTGACGTCAGAAAGAAGAACTAAAAACGCAGTTTTACTACATTTGGCCCTTAGTTTCGCGAGTATATAGATTTTTCCTGTGTTTTGAAATTGTTTACTTTTTGTCGCATGGTGTTATCAGTTAAATGCTCATTCCTGTTAATGAAACATCTTCTTCTTTTCATTGAAATGTTAAATCTTTATTCGGCAAAATGTATGACAAAATTTAAAAATCACTTTTACTTGAACGAATATTTTTATATAAAAACAAAAATAGATCTTTGAATTTGGAAAAACTCTTCAGTCCTTAGTTAATTGAAAGTAATGAAAGCCACAAGGTGGAGTCACTGGAGATGGGATGATAAAATACCAAAGGCTAAAGGTCGACCCTTGTAAAAACTCTCTAAAAAACGAAGAATGAGGTTAGATTGGATCTGCTTTAAGTTTAGATAAGGTTAGGTAAAGTTTGGTTGGATGGTTGCCTCTGTATGAGATACACTTAGGCCTTTATGACCTGTCCGTTTCAAATACGTATGCAACACAGCGTTTTATCATTTGTTATAATATACGTTTCAAAAGGTTAGAAGGTTATTAGATTAGATTAAAAATATGATATAAAAATAATAACTAAATCTTAACCTAAGATTAAGTTCTCATAATACTGGAATTAGTAGCCCTGAATGATAGTTTTTTGCTAAACGTTGTTGTAGTAATGATCCGTAAAAGATATGTTTAATTTCTTTTATGAAATTTAGAACAAACTTTTTTGCCCGCTCCAACACTTTCTACAGAAAGACAGCTCCCGAATCATATCAATATGAATTTTTTGCTGACTTAAATAGACTAAAAAATAATCGAATATACTAGTAAAAGATTATAAGTACCTTAAAATTGGAAAAAGTAACTTTTAACTCAATAATGCAAATTTATTCAAAATAATCTCTGCAATTCTCTAACCATATTTTCAGATTGTTGTAAGTCTGTAAAGTATAACAAAGGCGCTGCAATTAGACACCAGCTGACAGAAATCATAAAAATAACATGTTGTCCTCCTAATTTGACCCAAACGTGCACACTTACACGTCTTCACAGCTATCCACCCACACACACACACACACACAAACATATATTTTATACACGAGTACTTTGCTTTTCTAAAAATATGCTATCAAATCACATTTGAAAACCCCTAAATGGGCCTCATTATGACTTTTATGCAACAACAAACATTTTGCGCTATCGTTGTTGTTGCTGTTATTGTCGAATAACGTACGTAATTTGGCAAATACTGGCGGTAATTCAATTTGTGCGAGCGCAGCACTCATACGCGATGAAGTACGAGCATGTGGAGAGGAATATGGCAGAGTAGCTTAACTTGAGATGGAACATTTTGAGGAGGAAGTAATAATGATGATGATGTAGAATCATAGTTATGACTAAATGGGACTTTTTATGACCCAAATGATTGGGTTGCAGTCTGCTGCAAAAGTTGTATATATCTATGTTCTATCGAAAGATAGAACATAGATTCAAATTTCAAATTTCGGTTCAAATTTGACCAAAACTGGTCTTCTAAAAGGGATAGGAAACAGGAAAATAGAAATAAAGTTTTCATCATAATATTTGAAACTATTTTTGTGCCTTATTGCCCGTCTATATCGCTAAATCTTCTAATCTGAGCTTAACGAAAATTCGATTAAGCATACGATTGGAAGTAAAAAGATTTAATTTTTCAATAAGTTTGTATTATTTCAAAGTAAGTAATTGCATTTTTCTTCTTCTTTTTTAACATTTAAAGAAATGGAATTATTTTATCAGGTGTACAACTTTGCTTCCGCCGTTTTCCGATAGGTGGCTGTACCGGCTGAGGCTGGTTGAAATACATAGATGGTAATGCCTTTAAAGTGAGTGTGGACAGTGCCTAACGAATTGTCATCGCCGTTTCAGTGACAGTTGTTCTTGTTTTCGTATTATTCACGCTCGAAAATGTGCGTTTATGTGCCCAATTCTCGCCATTTGCGGGAAGTTTTACTTTTCTGTTACAATTCGACAAAAAATGCAGCTGAAGCGCATCGAATGCTCTCAGAAACTTACGGTGATGCTGCTTTGAGTGAAAGAACGTGTCGGGAGTGGTTTCAACGTTTTAAAAATGGTGATTTCGATGTCGAAGACAAACATGGTGGTGGAAGAGAAAAAACCTTCAAAGATGAACAACTAGAAGCATTGCTTGATGAAGATTCGTGCCAAACCCAAGAAGAGCTTGCCGAATCGTTGGGAGTGAGTCAGCAAGCCATTTCAAAACGTCTCAAGGCCCTGGGCATGATTCAGAAAGAAGGAAACTGGGTGCCGTACGAGTTGAAACCGAGGCCTCACGTCGCAAAAGTGGTCAAAAAGTACCTGGAAACGCTGAAATGGGAAGTCTTGCCCCACCCGCCGTATTCCCCAGATGTCGCCCCTTCTGACTTCCACCTATTCCGTTCGATGGCACACGGCCTGGCAGATCAACATTTTCAATCCTTCGAAGAATTGGAAAAATGGATTGCTTCATGGATAGCGTCAAAAGAGGACTCCTTTTTTCGAGCCGGGATCCGAAAATTGCCGGAAAGATGGGAGAAAGTTGTCGCTGGCGACGGACAATACTTTGAATAATACATCTGTAAGCACTTTTTCGCAATAAAGCTTTTAATTTTGGAAAAAAACGGCGGAAGCAAAGTTGTACACCCGATAAGATATGTAAAATATAATTTTTCATAGTTCTGTGCGCCGTGATTCTGTGGTTAAGACATTGGATCGCCAATATTTAATTGGAATGCTGACTTTGAAGTGAAACCCTTACCTTTACTAAAGGTGGCTGTCGTCTCAACAAGCTATAACACCACATGACCCTCAAGAAAAAGCTTTAAATTAATTAATAGGAACAGCCATCAAATCACTTTTAATTGTGAAAATGGCTTCGGTCAACTTGGCCAAAATGTATTGTTTCTCTTAACTCCAACCAAGTTTCCTTATGCTTCTTTCGTTCCAATTATTTGTCTAAAAGATATTTTTTCCTATTATCACGTTTTGCCGCATAACCAGCCAATTGGTTGCCATCCCTCCCAGAGAATAGCGGCACATCACTTGATTGCAGAAAATGAAGAAAAACGAATTGAAATTATGTTGAGCTGCTGTGTAGGCTGTGGCGCCGGCATGATGGCAGCGAAAAAGTTCTGCAATGTACGCGCGAGAGCACTTAGGTCAATTTTAACGCAATAGACCCAGCAGTCAGCAGCACATGCACACACTTACACATAGGACGAGTATGTACAAACATGCACACGAACGTGTGTGTGGGTGCAACTGTGCGCTTATCGACCCGCAGTCAACTTCTCCTTCCAACCCATGCGACCCATGCTTCACACTGAAAGCTACAACAAACGCCGCACTAACGAGCAGGATTAATAAAAAAAAGCTTAGATTTTGCAACCGCATACAATGGCCCTGCGCCCCCCAGCCCTGCACCCAACTTCTACCATAACAACTTTCAAATGTTGTATGTCAGTTGCTAACGTTCCCTGTGCCTTCGCTCACCCTTCACAACACAAAATTGAGCCATAAAAATCAGCCAATCAGCGCACGTCATGTGACAAGGCATCGAAAAGAGAGAGTGCATTTTTGTGCGTACTATAGCTGCACTCTTTTGTCACTTTCAATTTTTATACGCAAGGAGGTGAGTTTTTGTTTGGCTTTTTTTGAGTTTGGGTGCAGTAAATAGCGTTTAGTTTAGTGCGAGTGGGGTGGCTGAAGCTGCGGGGGCTAACCGCCCTTGACGTATGTGTTATTCACATCTTAGTGATAAATTTACAAATTTACGCTCTCATTGCACCCATACGCGCATTTATGTACATACATACACAGGGCTGTGTGGGCCGAGTGTGAGTGCATAGTTCAGTTATTAGGTTAAGCAGAGACGCTGCACGGTCCATGACATACCCCGCCCACTGATGGCGCATAAGCGCCCACTTTTGGTGGATATTTTGTCGTTTTAACATTTTATGTGGTTACTTTCAGTTCGTTTAATTTAATTTAGCATTTACCATAAGTCGTTGTGAGCATATAGAGTTGTTAGTATAGAATCTGTAGATACCATAGATGTGTATATTCGTATACATACAAACATACATACATGGTGTAGAAGTATGTAGTGGGTGGAACTGTGATCACGTTGGTGTGTAGTAGAGGAATGAGACGAGTACAGTTGCAATGTAAAATGAGTTCCGGGTGTAGGTGCCAGCGTTGGGGTTAATTTTACTCAAAGCTGGTTTGGCCTACACTCTAAGAAATGTTGTGAAAAGCAAGTAATGAAACATTTAATTTTAAACTAGGAGAAAGACACTAGGATTGAAAGGACCTTAATAGGATTATTTTTCATATAAATTAGTGGTTGCAGTAAAAGTCCTCTTATGCCATGAACGCCTATTGTGATAGATTAGTAGTAACTGAGAAGAACTCTTAGATGACTCAAGCAGAAAATTTTTGGGCCATAAATTTGACGAAGCACATAAGGCATAAAATTAACTAAAAATTTTAAACTTTCAATCAATATTATAATGCACCTATATTTTTCACATCTAATGTACAGTATGACCTAAAAGTAAGCAAACAATTTGCATGTCTGTGCATTGATCATACATTCCCCATAATATGTTTTATATATGCTTACATGATTTGCTTGACATGTCACAGGGGCGGATTCAGAAAAATATTTTAGGGGGGGTTTCAAAAAGTAATTTTTTAATATTCATCAAATGACAAAAAATGCCTTTTAATTTGTATATAGTTTTAAAGTCGATTCTAACATTTCGGGGGGGTTCAACCCCCAAAACCCCCCTTAATCCGCCACTGATATGTCACATTCTTTTCATTATTGCACTAAAGCTTCTCAGCCAGCTTCTAGACGCCATTCACCTGCTGCAATTGTACGATAAATGAGTCCAGTTCAAGCACCTTGGCAGTCGCTCGAGTGCCACGGCAACTTGACGCACTCATTGTGCGTTGCTGACGTGAACGTGCGAAAGAGCTGTAAATTTCATAATGACTCAGTGATTTTAAATGATTTTCCTTGTGCTTTGCTTCCATCAAACAATAAAAGGAAATTGAAGTTAGACTGTGCAGGACTAGCAGGGGTTAGGTTATGTTTATATGTGTGTGTGTTTGTTGCCTACGGAATTTCGATTAAAAAAAAGTTTGAAAAAAAATAATGGCACTTAACCCTTTTGGGACGTAGTTTAGTTTTATTTTCTCCGGGAACATTTAATTCGACTAAATATTTTGCGTGGGTCATAAGAATGAATAATTACGAGGTTTGTTCAAAAAGTATCGCGAATTTCATGTTTTTTTAAGAATTATTTATTTATTCATGAATATCTATTTTGTCCCCTTCAAAGTAATCCCCATCAGACATTATACACTTGTGATAACGTTTTTTCCAATCCTCGAAGCATTTTGAAAAATCATTTTTTGTGATCTTGTTCAGCTCCTCCTTCGATGCCGTCTTTATCTCCTCAATCGTGGCGTAGCGTCGTCCTTTCATGGGCCTCTTCAGTTTCGGGAACAAAAAAAAGTCACAGGGGGCCAGGTCTGGGGAATACGGTGGCTGCGGCATTATTAGAGTGTTTTTTTTGGCCAAAAATTCGCGCATAAGTAACGATGTGTGAGCAGGGGCATTATCATGGTGCAAAAGCCAATTTCGGCTCTCTCTTCTCGGCCCTCTGAGAACATTTTGTACCACCGATAAACGTTGCTTTTGTCCAAAGTAGCTTCACCGTATGCAACAGTCAACATTCTGAATGCGTCCGCGCACTTTAAGTTGTTTTTCACACAAAATTTGATACAAATTCTTTGATCCATTTTTTGAAATAGACGAAAATCGAAGACAAGCTAAAACACGCCCACGCACAATAGTTGTCAAAAACTGACTGGACATTCAAAATGGCCGAAATTGTCAACATAAGTGAGGGTCATGAGTACCAACATAACGCCACCAAAAGATCAAAAATCGAACATACGTAGCCCGCGAAAATTCAAAATTCGTGATACTTTTTGAACAAACCTCGTATTTGAAGGAATATTAAAAACTTGGTAGAACGTATGCCAGTAGTCCCGAAAGGATTAATGAAGGCGCATAAATCATAGTAAAGATATGAACGAATCATAGTAAAAAAGTATAGAAATGTATATTCTTTGATCATACATAATTTAGACAGAACGTTGTCGTAGCATCTACAGAATTTCGTGGTGTGACGTTGTGACAAAACTTTTATAATTTCAACTTGCAAATTTAAAACCATAGATGTGGTAGAAATATCACCAACCGACCAACTCCCAAATGTCATAACTTACTTTGTCAGATGTACAGCTTTAAAACCTTTTGAAGTGGAATACAGTTTGAAGCCCATTCCGAACTATGATTTGGGAAGGCTTAGAGGTTAGGTTAACACTAGAAAGACCATTGCGGTCATTTTGACGGTTTTTTAATCTTAAATATCTGTATTTTTTTAGTATTTCTATTAACTTCGATGATTATTTTACCGGGGTCTACAATAACGGGTCTACAATTACAATTAGCCAAATCCGATGTGTACTTTTCGATATATCAGCGGATATGATACTGATATGATACTGATATGATACTTTGTAGGTATGAAAAACTTGCGATCTTTCTAGTGTGAAGAATAAACTGTCGAGAGAAATTGTCATAGTGGTCCTCTTACAAGAAAGCGACTAGGTGGAACGAAACTTATGACAAGTATTTCATTCATAGAAGTTTGAACAATTAATGTTGAGAAGAGAAGTCCTCAACAGGTTTCTGTTGGTCTCGAGAGTCGGTCCATGACATTTGTGTGCAGTTATGCAAGAAAGCGTTCTGATGGGACGAGGCGCTTATTGCAATTATTTCATTTTTGGAAGTATGAAATTTGCTGTTGACAAGGAAGTTGCACCAGAAAAGGGACTCGATATTAGACTCGAGATTAAAGTACTCGATATTGGACTCGAGATTAAAAGACTCGAGAATAGATCCATGACACATTAATTACCAATTATTTTCGCTAATGCAGTCTGACTGGTATAATGGTATATATATATCACTTATTTATGCATATCTCATCTTATATATTGTTACGAATACTAGTTCTAGTGGGCTAGTACGTCTCTCTGGATTGCGCAATATAAATAAAAACACACTCAATTTCTCAAACGCAGTAAATAAAAAACCAACTATCACTTTATTTCACAAATTTCACACTTTACTGTCTTTACACTTAATTACTCCGTGTGGCACCTTCACTTATCTAAACCAAGACTCACTCGCTGCGCCGCACCCGGCTGCCTTTTATACCTGTCCGGTTATCGCGCCGATCGTTCGCGCACATTCTAATTGGACTAAAAGTTTCCATTATTATCGCGGGCCATCATTGCCAGATCGAATTATAGCAAGTAGGTGTACTTTAAAGTGCGTGCCTAAAAGTATGCGCTTAAAAGCATTCATGCATAGCACAGCAACAAAGTGCCTCATCGTTACAATATCAAATTCTCGTGTCACAATGTTAGTGACCATACTCCTCCAAAACGGCAGATTTTTATGAAATTTTATATGCATATTCAGTAGGTCTGAGAATCGGCTACTATCTATTTATCAAGGGGCGTGGCACCACCCATACGAGCCAGATCTTAATAATGGAATTTGTTCCAAATTGTAAGTTGTACAACACTGAAATATAGTACCCCGTCGTCCCATAGATGAGTCATTCTAATGATAAGATTTGATGGGTGCTGGACAAGGGGCGTGGCAAATTTTTTGTGACCCAAATATTTTGCTGAACTATAAGTCGCTCAGAAATGAAACTTGAAACTTGGCATTGAATAAGGGGCAGGTATTGAATAAGAGGGCATGGCACCGCCCATATTATTTAAATCCGGTTCAAGCGCAGTCCATTACTTTACTGAAACTTAGCAGCAACATTGCGTATTTGTGGGCCTCGATTGCGTTAATCAGTAGCTCCTCCTCTTCCTTTAGTTGGTTTTCTTCGTCAATTTGCATTGCCATAGATTCGCCATCTCGCGTATTTCATTATAAAAAAACAACAAATGTCGTGCGAGACAAAGTTCGCCGGGTCAGCAAGTGTTCATATAAATATGTTAAACCTTTTTATAATCAACTTTAACATAAAATCCCTTTCACACCACTTCAAAAATATCCTCCAAAGTTACAAATAATTCCCTTCATTCAAAGTAAAAAGAGTTTGCTTGCTATAAAAATAGCTCCTAATTTTCCATAGCTTTCCATTGGTTTTTTGTTTTTTTTTTTTGCAATGCAAATGCACGACACGTGTCGCTACGGCCGTAACGTCTGGCAACGCTGCCACCACTGCAGCTTCCCATTACACCAAACACCAACCGACTCACACGAGCCAATCACTCAGATATTCTAATCCTAATTTTTATAATAAACAGACAAAACCATTGGTTCGGCACGTCACTTAGGCTCATTTGTTGGCATTGTGGTTACGGCATTTCGTACGCGTACGTTGCACACTGGGCAATTACGGCACTTTGTGTCGGCTTAAGATGTTTTACGAAAAACCATAAATGTAACAAAACGCTTAAAAAGCATTCGCTCTACCAATCCGCAACACGTTTTTCACCGGCTGGCGCACCGGGAAGCGTGTCGCCGATCGAGTTACATGCAACCTTCCATTGGCTCTTAATGCTTTTTATTATTGAAAATTAGTGTTTGCGCTACAATAGTTTGGAACAGGGGACAGGCACGTCTGTCGCTCATTTAGCTTGATTCTGTGGAAATTAACTTTTGTTAGCTATGCACCGAGCAGGGTGACGCGCTCTTCTCTGCGGCTTTGTACGCACTTTTTCTCACACAAACTGCCATTTAATCTTTGACATATTGTTGCTTGCTTTGTGCAATGTGTGTGTGTGTGCTGTGCTTTTGTTAGTTGCTCGCTAAAGTGGGCGTTAAGCACGCATATCCTTAAAATGTGGCTGTTTTTGCTCTGAGCTGCGGCAGCGTCATTCTTATTGTGGAAGGACATTGTTTCTGTGAACCTTTTGACATTTTTGTGCCCCTATTTTGCAACGTTTTAGTAAACTTCCGTTTCAAGTTATTAGAACATTCGGCTTTAGTAATTCTTACACGGCCAAGTGACAGGTATTGAATATCTCAAAGTGAGTGCCCGCCTTAGTGAATGCGGCTGGTTAAGGCAGTTCCAAGAAGTTTAACTCTTATTAAGTGGGAATGCGGTGATTACGTAAAGGAAGTTATGATCGCATGGGGCAAGTGAAGATGTTGCTGAGCTAAAAGTAAGGAAACATGTGTGCTTAGGGGAAGCAATAAGAAGTTTAGATGTGAAAACAGTTGAAACAGAGTGATTTTCAAGATAGATTTGTGATCAATGTGAATCAATGTAAGATCAGAGCAAGTAATGATTCTATGCAGAAATAAAGTTGTTGTTGAGATAATAGTTAAAAAAATACTATTTGCCAGCAAACACAAATATTTATATGCAAATTTGTTCCTAGAACTTTTAAGAGACTTTTAAGAGATTAAAAATATAGAATTCTGACCAGTAAAATGCAGAAATGAAGTGAGCTTTCATGCAAAAGGCTGCCAATCCAACATTTCCTAACCTAACCTAATAGTAAGGAAAACAGATGCCATAAGAAAGCTAAGCAGAGTTGCCAACTGTCCCAGTTTTCCCTGTAACAGTGCGCTTTTTGGATACCAGACATTTTTACCAAAGCTTCCCCTAAAAATTTGGAGTAATCTCTAGTAGTATAAATATTTTGATGATTGAGTATTGTTGAAAAAATAAAAAAGAAAATCAAGTGGCTGGTAAGAGTGAATATTCTATCTACCAATCACTATTCTCTCCTTCTATCTTCCGAAGTAGCTCGCTAGAAGACCAATTCTTCCCGCACCATAGACCACAAAGCATAAAACGAGTATGTGTTGATATTTTCTATGTATTATGTCAACTCTAAGTAAAAGAACAACCCTTCAAATTGACCCAAAATTGCAAAATTAATTCATATTTTATCACATTTCATAACCAAATTACGCCTCGCTTGAATGTTTTCCTGTTTCATTACACTTTCAACCCACTCAAATGTTCCTATTTTCATCATATTTCCAGCGTATCTGATTGAAAACACAAAATGACTTCTACTTAGTTACCAATTTGCACAGAATTAAGTGCCGAAAAATTGAAATTAAAATGCTACAAGTAGCAACCCAACAAAACTACCCGAAAATTACACGACAATCAGCTCGAAACGGAAAATATCACCACTGACTACAATTATATGCTCGCGTGATAAAATCAACAATGCAACATACAACAACAGCAACAAGCATGCAATTGCATTTTCAACAAATTGTATGCCGCAGTTGTCCTGTCACTGCACCGGAAATGCGATTAGAAGTCCACCCGTTGCTGTTTTGACTGTGATTATTCGCCTTCCAGCAAAAAGACAGTAATTCCGGCAATTGTTTGTGCGCGTGTGTGTGTGTTCGGTCTTGTTTGTCTACTTGCTTGTAATTTAATATGTGGCACGCGTCGCGCGGCCCAGTCGTTTGTCGCTGCACCAGCCGCACAGCCAGTCACCAGTCACTACACGGAACAATAAACAAAATGTTTTTTTTTTTTAATGGATCAACTTGTTTCTAGCTCTTTGCCTTTAGCTGGAATTCCGCTTGCGATTTCATTTTTAGTTCATAATTGCATTTTGTTGCTGAACCATGGCAATGCGTCGAATAATTGCTGAGCGTGAGGTCCCAGCAAATTAAGCAGCAGCACTAAAGGGTGATTGAAGCTGGTGGGGCAAGGGTTGAGCTCAAGTTGAATAGGGTTAGAGAAAGTGAAGTGGTTTTTCGATGAAAAGTGTGTGAAATCAAAATTGTATGACAAGTGTGTAGTTGGCTTTCAAATGTAACGACAAGGAACATCTTTAGACTTGAGTACCAAATGGAAATTTGGACTTAATTTATTAGACTTGTGAATTAACTGCATTGGAAACTTGAACGAAAATTCTGGTTTAAACAGTGATTTTAAAAATTCAAGTTAAAGTTCAAAATTTTTTTTTGTTTTTCGGACCATAAATCTTTTACCGAAAGATTTAATTTTTCTTTGATGTTGAAATTAAAATATGGTTTCAAATGGTTTTCGGCTCGAAAATTGTACGCAAACCCTTCCCAACAATAAGTGAAATTATTCAACAAAGAAGTTCCATTAAATTTTGTGTGTGGAATCAAATTTCTGGTGTCGAAACGTTCAGAAAAGGCCTTCGGTGATAATTGTATTTGGCGAGCAAGTGTTTTTGATTGGTACAAATTGTTCAAAGAGGGTCAAGAACGCGTTGACGACGAATCACGTCCAGGACTGCCATCAACATCAACTGATGATCAACACGTCAATAAAATCAAGGAATTGGTGCTCAAGAATCGACGATTAACAGTCAGAGACCTTACTGGCGTCGTTGGAAGGATCAGTGAAAACAATTTTAAAAGATCGTTTGGGCATAAGAAAAGTGAAAGCACGATTGGTTAAAAAAAAAATTGATTCTTCGTGAGTTTTTTGCTCCTGGAAACCCGTTTTTAGTCAATTGAAGACATTAAACATGAATTGCTACGCGCATTGAAGGCTATTTCGGAAATTGACTTAAACTGTTTCGAAGATTGGAAAACACGTTGGCACAAGTGTATAGGGGCCGTGGGGATTACTTTGAGGGGGATGAAATAGATTTGGAAGAATAAATAAAGAATTTTAAAATTATGAACAAAGTCTTACTATTTTTTGCCCACAGTAGGTTGTTGCCACGCAACGACTTCTCATAGTGGTTGTTGTTCCGAAAAGGAAGAAGAAATGGTCCAACACTTTATGTGCAACTATCCATCTCTGGCCCGGAGAAGACTCTAATTCTAAAGCAGTTGGCTTTACAACAGCCCAACCGAGGTTTCAACTTTAGATATCAGGAAGATACATGGGTTTATAACGTAGATTTTGTGGTTTCCATCACAGTTTTGGAAGAAAAGTCATGCTATCCCAATGTTTTATTACAACGAGAAATGCTCTTGAAGTTATTAAGTTTTTTCAGAGAAAGCTGTCAGTCAATGCGAGTAGCATGGAAAAATCACAGCAAAAACCTAACCTAGAATAACGTAACCATACTTCGAGATATTTAAACTCGTTCCCAATATTCTCTAAAGTATTTTTACAAAAGAATCTAAAGAAACAGTGAGAGCGCTGCCTCCTCTCTGTAAAATAAGTAGAGACGCTAACAACTGTGATGTTTTCAATAGCTTTGTGTCTGTCTTCATAACCAAATTAGCCAGACTTCCTCGCCCATTGCCATTGAATGATTGAAAGACCGTCAATACTTATTCTCAATGACTTCAATACGCCTTTGTACAATAACAAAAAAAAGTAATGTGCATATGCTTCTGCTTTACTCAATAAAAATCACAGCACACACACACACACACACACGCATTAAATTGCAAAATAATCAAGTGTCAAGTGCTAAATGCAGACAAACAAAAACAACTAACAAATCGGTGCAACAAGACGACAGCTTGCTGTGCCGCTGCATGCTGACTCATTGACGGGCGCGACGTGGCACTAACTGTGCAGATTGCCAATAATCACGCACTGGCAACAACAGCAACAACAATGCAAAATTTAAGGAAAAGCACAATTGACTATATAAAAAACAACAACAATGCGTCTGACATCAAAGTCACGTGAGAGAATATTGGTAATTTGATTAAATTGCCACAGAAACACAGCGTGAGATAAAACTCATAAAAATCGCACAAGCTGCCGTCAATATTTTAAAAAAAATTTTGCTCTCACCGACAACGGTAGCAACATTACAAAGACCAACAATATTATCTCAATCGCATTCGCCAACACGCCAGCTACTTACCGGCACTTGGCCGACAGGCGACAACAACCCTCACCGTCGCCACTCATGCGGGCGCACTCGGCGGCCTTTTCATTAGTGTCGCGATCCTCGTGCAAGCAGAAGAAGTTTTCATAAATTTGTTTGTCTGCGATTTTGTGATTTCTCAGCATCGCCTGCTGATAGGACACGTGTCTGCAATTAATTTGGCATAAACATTGTGCCATCAGCCACATTCAATGCGCTCGACAACGTCATTTGTCACCCTTTCCATGTCGCACAATCGAGTATTTTGCCAGCACTTGGCTTGACAACTGTCGTTCATTGTCATTGGCGCTGTAATTGCAAATGTTCATTGTTGTTTCTAGTATGTCTACAATGTTGTCACTTGTCAGTCGTTTAAGTAGACTGCTTCTCCTTCTCAGTTAGAAGGAGACGCAGAGTACCAGCTTTACGTCTTAACATGGCTTTTAGTCTTAATTAAGACATAACGTATCCATAAAGATTTCTTTTTTATTTTTGATAATCAAGGAAATAAATTTTGTATTTTTTTTTAGAAATAAATAACATTTGTTTAGCAAATTAAAAGCAAATAGTTATTGGTATATTATGTATATTTTTTTAATACTTTTGTTATGTATTGTTATGAGATCACCTCAGGGTTAATGCTGGAATGCATAGAAGCATTGAATAAACTGGGTACAGATAACCAGGTTAAAATCCTCTGGGTTCCAGGACATAGAGGATTAGAGGGTAATGAGGAGGCTGATAGCCTTGCTAGAACTGGGGCAGCCATGATCCCCCTTGCACCAGAACCTTTCATCGGGCTGGGCAAAAGCACTCTAGCAGAGTCACTAAGACTTGAGGAAAGAACACTGGTCAAATGCCACAGGTCTTAGGCAATCGAAAATCTTCATCAAAGGTTATAACTCCAGATGGAGTGAAGAATGCCTCAGACTGGGAAAAACCCAGCTTAGACTGGTCACCGGGCTGTTAACCGGGCACTGCAGGATGAGGAAACACATGCACACAATCGGAGTAGAACAGGTAAGCGTCTGCAGACTCTGCGGAACAGCGGAGGAGACTCCTGAGCACGTCATACTGCACTGTGATGCGGTATGCCATTGTAGGAAACAGCACCTGGGCCAGTACTGGCTTGCAGAAGAGAACGTCAAACACATTCTCCCACGTGAGTTACTAAGCTTCATTAGGTCGGTGGGACTAGGGGACGTTCTCTAAAGTTTTAGGGGGCACAATAGATCAAGTTTAGTCTCAGTGCACTTTTCCCCTTTCAAATCTATCTATCTATCTATGTATTGTTAAGAAAGGATGTGTGAGAAATTGCTTAAAGAATCAATCTGATCAATGGGATTTACTTTGGGTTCAGCAAAAGTGTCTGTACTCTATGAAACAGCACTATGATGCAGTATAACACAGCAGGAGTGTAACCTGGTCCAGCATTGGCTTGTAGAAGAGGACATCACGCACCTGAACCCCCATAACTTACTAAATTTTATTAGGCCAAGGAAAAGGTTAGTCTAGGAAAAGTTCTCTAACTGTTAGTAGTAACGAGCACATTAGATCATTACTGATCTCTGTGCATTATAACTTCAATAACAGCTGTCTATCTTAATACATTTCTATGAATCTTGGGTTCAGAAAACAGTAGAAAAACGAAACTGTCTATCAAAAGATAAAATTTACGCTCATTAGATCCATAATGATGCTTTCAACCGATGCTACATAAATAACTGATTGGTTAATATTCAATTAAGTAAGCATACATGTTGATTTTGGAACCTTTTTTACATAATACAAAATATTTACTTTATATCTGGGAGTACAAATTTTGTTAAAAAGGCAGCAGTTTAGTCTCTGTGCAATGTTCATTGCAATCCCACAGAGAACAAATGCAATGGTAGTGGTCCACACTTAGGTGTCTTGGCTAAAATGGATTTGTATGCAAACGACGAATGCTACCAGCGGGCATCGCAAACTCAAACCATAGGGTGACACGTATACACAGAATGACAATACAGTGACTACGAATATTGAATGCACCATTATACAAGCACAAGGCACAAATCATATTAGTTATTCGTAACTTTGTAGTGATTTGAAGTAAAAAAAAAACAAACGCATAAAGTTAAAAATTAAAAAAAATATAAAATATTAACAATTTTAAATAAATAAACTTTACTTCAAAGTTGAAACTTTCACATTTTCAAGTTAGTTAAAATAGGTGTCTTCAAAATATACAAGTCTTGGAATAAAAAAAAGTCTAGAGAAAATTCAAGCCTTAAAAAATATATTGTCCCCACTTACATCCAAATAATTAATAATTTTTTTTTTAATCTCAATTAAATTAAAAATTAATGTAATTAAACTATATTCTCATGATTTTAAATATTCACGTAATGCTTTATTAGATTAAATTATTATTGCATTTTGAGTTAGTACATGGTTTCTTTGCTCAATCTCTGTCGTTATTGTTGTTATACATAGAATATTGAAGGTGTATTGGTTTTGTATTTCGTATGTTAGTATGTATGTAATAGTATTTTATGTCCGAATATGTATATGCATGTAAACATGTATTGTAAGTGTAAGGAGTTTAGTTTTGTATAAAAAAAAACATTTTTAATTGCAAACTTATGCCAAATACAAAATAATGTCTATACAAACCATTTACAAATGCACCACTTGGCCGAAAAATGTTAACTATACAAAATATTGTTTAATAAAACAAACTACCAAAGGCAATACATAAAATATACACACCTATATAGCTAATTAATACGATCTGGTATGCACTATATAATGCTATAGTCTTTGATAAATGCTGTTTAGTTGATCTAACGTCAACAGCTTTTAAAGGAATTCAATTGTACAAGAGAACTTTTTAATTATAAGTTTTTATTATAAATATAATACATGATTTTTATTATAAATGAAAGCTGGTCGAACATTGCAATTTTTATATTTTAAAAATTTCGTAATAGTGATTTTAAAAGGCGCGTTTTAGCTAATAATGCATATTAATTATTGTTGGTAGCAACTGTTTATAATTTGGTACTTTGTTCTTGATAAACAAAACCAGATTCGTAATATTTGTTTTGATTCTTTGCACCTGACGAACAAATTTATTATAGTAGTATCTGATATATGTTATTGTAAAAAATTTCGTTTAATTTCTACCAAAGGTTTTGCAAGATTTTTAAGTAAGTTTTTGGCAATTTTTGCATAGCGCTCGTTTGCTGGAAAAATGTCATAACAGTTAAAAAAAATATTATTATTTTTTAAATTAATTGTTCATTGAATCATTTCATAAATTAAACAGATTTGTTAAAAAATTTTCAAATATGAGTTTTGAATATAAAATAATGACTCTTAACATATTTTACCGTAAATTGTTATTACATAATATTTGGTGCTTAATGTTGTTAATAAACAAAACAAGAAAAACTTATGGAGCCTCTCATGATCCTTTTTTACTACATCGTACGCACCACTAAAACTTTTTTTACTTAAAACTTTCGTCTATCTCTTTCTTTTGGGACTTTGAAGATTTCATATTTTTCAATTCATTTTTTTATTGGGTGTACAAGTAGAAAACCGCCGTTTTTTTTCATAATTTGAGGCTTTATTGCGTATAGCAAGGGAAATGGATTGCTGAGTCACACCCAAAGAATCCGCGAGTTCTTGTTGCGTCTGACAAGAATCTTCATCCAACAGAGTCTCCAAAGCTGCATCTTCAAACTTTTTCACGGGACCCGGCCGATCCTTGTCTTTCGCGTCATAATCACCATTTTTGAATTTCACGAACCATTCTCGACACGTTCTTTCACTGATACACGACTCACTATAAGTTGCTACAATCATTCGACGCGCTTCAGCTGCAGATTTTTTCGAATGAAACGCGAAAAGCAAAATCTCCCGCAAATGACGCTTATTCGGTTCAAATTTCGACATCTTCACGCACCAACAAAAAAATGGACAATAAGAATAAACAAGCGAGATGATGTGGAGTTGTTAACCGATATCTTAGCTTGCCATGTGATGTTTCTGATCGGAATTCTCTCACCGATTTCCAAAGGTGGCACTACCCAGTGGAAAACGGCGGTTTTCTACTTGTACACCTGATAACTAAAAAAATTTAATGTTCAAAGGTCTGGTCGACAATTGGATACTCTTGAAACACCATAAAAAGAAAATGGATTTCATGGTTGAAGACCTGGTCGATCTTAAATCGATCTTAAACCATGAAAGCTAAATGCGAACTAACAACTGTGGACAGTTTCGATTGGCTTCAAAGAATTCAACAAGTTTCTTAGTTTTATTGGAGTGAATTCTGAGATGTCTTAAACCATCAGAAGATCCTAGCAGTTCTCAATCTTGATGGGGAAGTTACCTGTCGAGTGTGTTTAGAGAAAAATGAGACAACTGCGCTCATGTTAGGCAAGAAGGTAGGAAGGTTTGGCTGCCCTAAGGGGGAGCTCACTTAGACTATGAAGGCCAATTGTGATCCCTCATACCGTCGAGCTTAAGACCGCTCAATCATTGAGTGACATGCACACATAGTGTGTCAGTATTCGACATGGCAGAGCCATTCCAAAAGATAGACTTTTAGACCATTAGTCACAAGAACTGGATGTAACTCGCTACTAAGCCAATATATGGAAGGCCAATACTTATGGGCCTTTGACAGCTAAACGCGAAGGAGGAAACGAAAAGTTACCCACAAAGTCCCCTGTTTCAACCAAAATCCGGATAGAAATATAGCTGTTTTTGGGCCGATAAAAAAAAATGATTTAAAATTTAATTTTAATGAAAAACAGACGACCTGTCCTTCTTTCATACATCATTGGAGTCTTAAGAAAAACTCAGTATTTGTTGTAGGTAATATTTCTGATTTGCCCACTCTTTGATTAAAGTTATAATATTTTAAAAATTATGTTTCTTATGACAATTTTCCAGAAAACAAGCAATAACTATGTATGCATGTATTAAATATTACAAAAAGTATACATTTGTTTGGGTATTGTATGTTTTCAAGTTGTTTTTGTTTGAGTTTGTGTTGAGAGGATCTGAAACAAGGGGCATGGGATCAACATTTCAACCATTACAAGTTATCTACATGTGTGTGAAAAATTGTTCATCACTTTCAATCATGACAAGTCACTCACAAGTGAGTCCGTCAATAGTTTGTGCACTTATTTTCATGGTACAACGAACAGAGATCCAACTTATTATGGTTTTGTGATTTTTACTTAAAAAAATATGAAGCATTTAATCATAAAGAACCAAAACTTATGGGCTTTAGACAAGTGTATTGAAATTTTAATTACAAATAACGCACTGACAATAAGTAAAAACGCACGCCTGAGCACCTAAGTCTGGCTTACAAAATTTCTTCAACTTTGGGAATGGGCTTACAGAAGCATCATTGTTTTCTTTTATATGCTTGCATGATGCTGCCTAAGCTGTATGGATACATTAGACACAAGCAATACTAAAATACGATTGTTTAGTGCAAATATTTTCAGTGCTTTATGTATGTCACTAATTTTTATTCTACATAAGTTAACCTACAGCCAGCCGATTTATTTATGAACTGCTTTTAGGTGAAAGCAACATGAAGACATACAGAAGGTAAAAATAAAGGTATTTGTAGTTTCGATTCCAGCATAACTGTGTTTGATGGCTGTTCGTAGTAATTAAGTTTCATGTATTTACATGAAATACTCCAAATGAATTTACTATTATATAAAGTGCAAATATTTTCAGTGATTTAATATACATGGATTATGGTATATTTGTCACTTTTCTTTCGTTTCTCAGTCAGTACTTTCAAATTCTGTTATGATTCTGATTTAAAAAATTTTACTAATTTAGATTATGAATTACTAAAATCTTTTTGATCGAAAGATGAGTAAGTAAAGTAATCAATTGAAACCGAGTTAAACAAATAACCAACTCAACTAATGTTTTAAGGACATTTTTTTTAATGATTTATTGATCATTGATTGATTTTTTGTAATCAATTAAAAAAAAATGAAATAAAAAGGTTCCATCGAAGGTTCCAACGTCCTATCATCTCTTGGTGTGACCAACTGAAGAAGTCGCGCAAAGCATAGGTGTCTGGAGAGCAGTCTTAGTCAGAAGCTTGTCACACTCTATGAACACGGCAATGGGTCTGTGAGGGCTCCGATTGTACAAAACGACAATTTGCCAATCGTCCCTAACCTTACTTAACCCACGCATTCCAATGCAAATATGGAACACACCACTACACTAGAGAGGACAGAAGACATTAGTTACAACCTATGCTATGGTTTTTTCAGCCTCTTGATTAGTATGCGTCATAATTATCTTTAAACAACTTCTTTCCATACTTTCAACATAACTCCATATTGATGCAAAGAATTGCATTATCGAAATTTATTACAGTGGTGAACAATCAGCCTCAGATCTTCTTCAGTCCATCTCGCCGTACTAGCGAAGTGACAACACTGTGAATGCCTTCTCAACAAATTAGGTTCAACTAAAATCGCTTGGCATTTGTGTTTTTCTTTCTATCTTTTTTGATGAATAAAAAAATGTTTATTAAATTTTTAAATATTTGTTTAGTTCCATATCTGTTGATTTATTTTCGATTTTTTTTCTTTTTTCAAGTTCCATCTCTGTTGTTTGTGAATAACTTTTTGTAATCCCATTACCCGCTGTTCAATGTTTGATTTCTTGTTTTGTGAGCTGCAAAGAAACATTTTTTTTAATACTTTTAACTTCATTCCAATGCAAAAACTTATTTTGTTTCTTTAATTTTACCTGTTAAAACTTGTGTATTATTGTAAGTTTTGTTAAGCTTCCTTTTTGTTTATGTTAATTTCTTTTAAGAATTCATTGTTCAACTATCAAACGTATAAAATGCTAGAAATTTGATTGTTTAATTTGATTTGACTTTGCGCTACATTTGGTACCATTTATTTCTTGTAGGTTTTTTTTAAAGCTTTTTCTCTTCTTCTCAACTTTTAATTTTTGCTATAGTTGCATACATAAAAATGTTAAATGTTTTGGAGTAAAATGTATAATGCTTTCATATCGATTTCGCAAAAACTTCGAGACACATTCATTGGTTTGTTGCACTTGGCCACAAGAAAATTCGTATTGGATTTAAAGTACACAATCTAAAGGAAACAGAAAGAAATGTATGTAGCAGAAAAACGCAAAAATTTGGCAGATCATGCAGTCCTTTTGCAATTGTTGTGGGTATTCACTACGGTTGAGTCCATTGGTTCCAACAGAAAAATTTCTGTAAGCATTTGAATAACAACCGAAAAAGTTGGAAACTAAAAATCAAAGGTTTACCGTGTTCCAAATTTATATACACAGCAATGTCGTTGTGTTTAAAAGGGCTAAGTCGATGCGATATTGGATCAGTGTGTTGAGAATTGTGTAAAAAAAAACATACGAATTTTTGTGTTGCTTGAAAATGTGTGATGTTTGAAAGTAAACGCTCTGATGATTTGTTTTTTTAATCAATAAAAATCTTATATTTCATTAATGATAATTTTGTGATAGTAGCGTAGTTTTGTATCAATTTACACGTTAATGTTTTATAAAATATAAAATAATAAAATGTCGTATTGTATATAATTATAATTATGATCGTATGTATATACTCGTACAATATGTAGGCGAAAAATCAGAACTGATCAAGTGCGTACACAAGTGAACAAAATTAAATGCTAAAAACTATATAAATGTATGTCTATATGCTAAAGTTGCAGGTTGCAGGCCAGTTGAATTAAAAAGGAAGAGAAGGATATGGGGAGAAAAAATCGTTGGTATGGTGGGACAAGACGAAAAAGAACAATAATAGTAGACAAGAGCTCATTAAAGGCATTAAAACAAAATTTGTTGGTTGTTTTAAGAGGCAGCAATGATAGATGAGTTCAGTGTTAGTGGGCATAACAAGTCACGTAGGCTGACTTGCTCATAGCGTAAATAATGTAAATAAGTCTTAAGGAAGTTTCTAACATGGCATATAGACGTAGAAAAACGCATAGTCTCACTGCGTACTTGCCAACTTGGTCGCTTATATATTATAAAGTAAAAGTATGTAAAATGTGATGCATAAAACTTTTCATGAAAAGTGTTCAAAAAAATACAAATAGATTGCAATGCAAAACTCCTAAACATTCTCAAAATAAATGCTTAACATCGACTCCTCATACAGGCAGATATTTACCACAGAAATGTACAAATTAAATTAACAACAAAATAACATAAGACATGGGCATTATTACATAAATGCGCAAAACATATCCACTATCCATCTCACATACACTTAAACAGCTTACAAATGTACAAAATTTCCTTCGGCTTACGGTATACAAAATGAACTAAGTTTTAATTTTGAGTATTTTTTGCACTAAATCTATAACTCAAATCTTAGTTCGTGCGCATATATTGCAGTCCACTTTCAGCGAAACAACAAAAACGTATTTACTCGTTAAAAAATATTGTTCACATTGCGCAATTCATTTAATAAAAAATAACAACAAAAAAATCATTTAATTTGCGCACTTAACTAGCAAATGTGGTCAAAGTATAAATTTAAATTTGTTATGTAAATTTAATCGCTTCAGTATTGCAATCATAATAGTAATCTTACGCGCCGTTTCAGTGCATTCATCGGTTAGTAGTTTCTTTGGATACTCTACATGTTCATTTCATCAGTTTTTATATATTTTTTTGTATTAAAGTTCTGTGTATTTTTACAATACGTACTTTTCACAAAATCTTCTCACTTGTATTAGCATTCGTATATAATATATATATATATATAATATAATTTTTGTGTATCATAGAAAACTGCCTTTTGGCAATTAGCAAATTCAATACAATTGTTGTTGTAGTATAGCTTTCATAGTTATTGTTGATTTGTTTGTTTGTGTGTTTATGTGTTTGTGTAATTTATTTGCAGCCCATATTTGTGGCCATCTTCGAAATCTCTCCAAATCAACCAATGCTGTGCTGTCATTGATTTCCGGTTTTCGATTTTTTTTTATAAGCATTTTAAGTTAGCATACAAATTAGCATTACTGTAAATTGTAACTAAAATGACATCGCTTTGTTGTTGTAATAAAGAAAAAATTGTAGTAGCATAGAGTAGGGTATTTTGTGTATGTTTCTATTATTCGTACGATTCTTCTGACTTTCCATTATTGATTTTGTGAGCGCGACTCGAACATTGCCGTCATATCGCGTATGGAAAATTGTGGTGAGATCTTTTCTCTTCTGCAAAGATATGAAATTTCATTCAAATTCTAATTCGAAACCATCCTCAATCAATACTCACGTTGAAGTTAAACTCTGGCGACTGGCGGACAGTGCCACTGAGGCGCCATTGCCTAACTCACTGCGACTGCTTCGCTCACGTGCACCGTTCGCTGCTGCAACAGCAACGCCGCCGCCATTGGCAAAGTCCATACTCTTCCGCTCGAATTTCTGTACAGTGGCGCGCGCCGAGAACTCTTCCACTGCCACCTTCTTCGGATAGTCATCGCTGGCCGTGCTGGAGTCGCTCGCATTGTTGCTGCTCGTGCCATTGGCGCCGCCAACAGTGGCCAACGCTGCCGCATTGGCATTCGTGTTGACATCGCAATTTTGATTCTTCTCATCCGAAATGCTGCGCACACGCTGCGTGTACCCAATGGGCGCATTGAGTGTGCTCTCCGAGCCGGCATGTATGCTGGCGCTGGCGCCGCCTCGTCCAAACTCTTTAATATTGTCAATATCCTTTTGCAGTGTGCGCATGTCGCCGCGTGACTTCGATTTGACGCGCAGCGAGTCTGCATGAAACTTATCCTCGTCCTTGGTGGAGTTCAGGTCGGTTTTGGAGCGCGACTTAAAGTTGCTGTCGCCGCGATACTTTTGCGTCAGCTGCTGGCGCCGCTCTTCTTTGATCTTGTCAATGCGCTCGCGATCGAGCTTTACGCCCGAAAGCACCTTCAGGCTGCTGCTGGACAAGTTCAGATTCGAGTTGCTGAGATCGGCCGAGGCGCAGCCAGCACTCGGCAGCGCCGACACATTGTTCTGTATCAGCGAAATGCGATTCTCGGTGGTGGGCGTGATTTTCAGCTCCGACGACTCGTAGTCGTTTTCGATGGAAGTGCAGGCCGACGCCGAGTTCTCGTCCAGCGTGTGATTATAGTACTTGTCCTTTTGCTGTTCGAGCTTGTGCGGCGCCGTTGGCTTTTCGACCTTGGGACAGCTCTCCTCGGTGATGGGCATGCCGGGCAGTCGTTTGGGTGGATTTAGCGTTTTGGGGCGCGTAAAGTCGAAGCTTTTGCGCCGATTCGACACCTCTGTCAGCTCGGGCAGCTGCTGTGTGCTGCGCGCACCCAAATCGTGCAGGTGCTTGGAGCCGAACTCGCGCACGAAGGCGTTCTCGTCCAGTGAGCGTGTGATTTGCTGAGATTTGGTCAGCTTCTGCTTGAGATTTGTGACTGGTATGGCATTCTTGTTCGGCTGCTCGTTGCTGAGGCTGTGCTGCGATGCCTTCAGCTCTGCCACAGCGTTGGCGTGCTTTTTGATTGAGCTGCGAAAGCTAAAGTCGAAAGCGGACAGCTGCTCGACGGGTGAGCTCTCGAATTTGGTGGCCAGCTCTTTGACGCTGAAATTCGAGGGCGATTTGCGCGCACAGTTGTCCTGCTCTTGTTGCTGTTGTTCCGCAAGTGATTGCGAGTTGTCGGTTTTGCTTGATTTGGCGCTTTCCAGACTGTCCAAATCGAGCTTTTCGCTTTGTGCAACCTGCTGCTTCTCCAGCACTTTCATCTCCTCGCCCAGCAGATTTTCATATACACTCTTCGGCTTGCGCAACTCCACATTTTCGTACAACAACTTGTCGTCCTCGTATTCCTCCAGGCTGTCCGCATTGTGCTCGCCCATTTGTATGTCATGATCGCCGCCACTATTGGACAGTTCTTCGTCGTGGTCGGGCGCCTTGGCTGTTTGCGCGTAGATTGCTTGGGCGCAGGCTGCGGCCAGTTGCCGCGGCCGTGGACTGCGCTGCTTGTAAGGATCCGATCTTCTATGGACCACCGTTGTTGCTTTGTCATTGGAGCACAAATCATGCATTTCCTTCTCGTTTTCATTCACCTCGGCAATGCCCTTCAAACTGTCCGGCGCCACAAAGCTCTTGCGCTCCTCATTCAGCAGCTGATTCACTTCGGTCACAGAGTTTCTGAATAGCTTCACCTGCTCGTACACAGTGTTCTCGTCGAAACTGGTCTCCAGCAGTGGTCCCTTGAAACGCTGCTTCTCTCGCAGCGCCGGAAATGGCTTGTGGAGCGCCTCGTCTTTGGGGCTGCGCAGATTGTACGTGATGCTAATGGTCGACTTTATGGGACTGCCGGGAGGCGGCAGCTTTGGTGCACCCAACAGCGGCGACACCATGTTGCTGGGCGTGTTCTCGTACTCCTCGTAGGCTGGCGAGTCCGCCTCGGTCTCGATTAGCGAGTGCATGCTGGATTGTCGCTGCAAGTTCTGGTAGCCGAATTCGCTGGGCGTCACCGACTGACTAGTGTTATCTGTGAAATTCGAGTTGTTGGGCGACGGTATGAAGCACTGTTGTTGTTGGCGATTGTGCGGCAACGCGTTCGTGTTCGCATCGTTGTGATCGATGGCCATTTTGTTGCTGTGCAAAGGGTGCAAGTCGAGCGACAACTCACGCTTCAGGGCGTGCATATCGCGCTTCTCGCCATTGCTGGCGTTAGTGTGGTTCGAATGTGATGTTAGCTGTGGATAATAAAAGCACAGACGATCAGAAACGCCTAAAGAACAAAGTGAAATGTTTGTTTGTGAAGTGCTCAACCTACATTACAACTGCCCAGACTCTCGTGCGAGGTGCCCAAGCAGCTGCTGGCGTCCACGCCTAGTAGAAGCGGCTGCTGCTGTTGATTTGAAGAAGCGCCCGACAGCGCTGACAGACCCGACATGGCGGACGTCACCATCAGCGGCTCCAGATCATACTGCGGCGTATTCACGGCAGAACTGTTCTCCGAGCTCGTGTCGCCCACCAGCAGCGAGTAGCGCGGGCTCTGCAGCGGCGACGAAGGCGTCACCGACACTTTCGAGCGCTCCATTTCGCCCTTGGCGTCCTTGTGTAGCTCGCTGGAACTGCTACGCATCAGCAGCATGCTGAGTTGCTCGTTCGCGCCGCAGTAGCTGTTACGATTTTTGGGCCGCAACAAATCCGGCAACACCTTTGGCGCGTGCATCATGTTCGCCTTGGCCGCATGCCCATATGTGGGAGTTCTAAAAAAGTAGCAAACAATGTGTTAAAAGTTCAGCGAATTGCATTTCTGTTAGCCTAACCTGTTGTAGGGTCCTTGCGGCATGCTGTCCAGCTCGTGGCGTACCTCGTCCACCTGCATGCGGGGCCCCGAAAAGCGTCGCTCATTACTCACACCGGAGCCGGGGTAGCTGAAGCGCTCCTTGAACGCTTCTTGGTCCTTGCGTTTGGCGCCCAGTTGCACAGTCGGATAACTGTAGCGTGTGCTAATGTGTCCGCCTACCGGCGAGGCAGCGGAGCCAACGGATTTCTTCTCATACTTCTTCTCGTACTGTCCGTTCTTCACGTCCAGCAGCTTGTTGGCGCTCTCCGTGGAGCTGTAGAGCGAACTCTTCGACAAGGCCGACTTGGGTGGCGCGTGCACCTGTACGCTGGCGTAAAGCGTCTGCGGATTGGCTATCGTGTGTTCGGGCGTGCTGCAATCGATGTACTGTATGTCCGAGAGCTGATCCTCCAGTTTGTAGCGCTTGCAACAGCTCTCGTCGCTGAACAGATGCGCGTGCTGCTCGTGGCAGATGTCGCTGTTGCTATTAGTCACATCTGCGGGGCCGTGCGTCGCTGCGCCGGCGCCCCAGTTGTGTGCGTGACCAGTGGCACTGTTGGGCGAGAGGTGCAAATTGAGGCGCGGCTGCTTTTTGGGGCTGGGATTGACGCTGTTCGTTTGGCTGGAGAATTCCTCGGGACGCGCGCGCATAATGCGGCGCGATGCGGCGCCCGACGAGGGCGGTATGTTCTCCTTGCCCACGCGCGGCGAACTCACCAGCGATTCGCTCTCCGAGAAAATGCGCATTTCCGGCTCCTCGCGATCAAAGTTCAGCCCCAGTTCGGAGAGCTCGCGCGAAGGACAGGTAGTCACGTGACCGCGCTGCGGCGATTGCAGCAAATCAAAGTACGAGTCATGCGAGACCGAGCGCGAATGACCTGCCGTGCGCAGGCTGTCTATCGAGTTGGAGCGCACGCACACCTCCATCGGCTTGCCGGCCAACTCGCGGCCGCTCGTCTCAAACAGCTCAATCGATTTGGGCTTCTCCTGCTTGTGCAGCGCCTTGCCCGCCTTACCCGCATTGGTAATGATCGAATCTGCCTCGGCGAAGGTGACTTGCGTGTGCGCGCCCTCCTTGTGGCGCGTCGGCGGCGAAATGTCAGCGCCGCTTATGCCGGCACCGGCGCCACTCTTCAGCTCGTGCGTGCCATTGCTCATGGGCCGCTGATTGCGCGTAAAGAGCGATTTCCACGAGTGTGTTTTGCGCTTCTGCCAACTGCGCGGCACCGACAGCACCGTGTGGTACTTGTCGGGCAAGCTTGACGGGCCGCCGCCAACCTCGATGTAGGATCCAATATTGGCGGCATTGCTGGACACCATATTAATGGGCATTGAGCTCTTTAAGTCGACGCCGTCCACGCGCGAGTGGCGCTCCTGCGCCTCTTCTAGGCTGATGAGTTTTGGTCCACCAGTGCCCAGGCTTTTGGGACGCTCAACACAGGTGAGCGATTGGTCGTGTTCGCGCTGCTCCACCAGCAGACTTTCGCAATCAGTGAGCGAGTCCATGCGCGTTTCGTTGGCCGGCGTGGCGCCCGTGGTGGCAATGAAGCTCAGACGCACATTGGAGTCTTCCAGAGCATCGAAGATGTTGTGACAGTTGCGTATCAGGTACTCGGTGACGACAGCTTGCACGCCCACGCCGCGCAAGGCATCCACGCCACCCGACTCCAGGGCGGGCGAGCGCAACAGATTCGGCGCCCAGACGATGGCGAGATTCTTGTCTGTCATGCCGGTGCGTGCGGAGTGCTGCGATATTTTGTTCAAATGCTCCGATAGATACTTGAGGGTGCTGTAAGTTAGAGGAGAGAAAAACAAAAACATTGAAAGAAAGAATAAGGAAATATTGGGGCCAACTCAAGCACACTTACCGATAGTGTGGTGGCGGCAGTTTGAGCACAGTTTCCTTCATCAGTCGCAACCGCTCGTTGGATTCGCTCTTCTCTTGAATGGCCTCCACGAAGTTGTCGTACAGCTGATACGTGCACAGCGGATTCGGCAGCTCGCGAAAGTACATCTTCAGCAGCGAACTGACCGCATGTATGTCCTGCTTCATCTCCGGATTGCCCAGATCCGGTATGCGCTCTTCGTCGAAGGCGCGTCGCAGCCTCTGTATGTTCGACGTGATGCCCGAGAGCCTATAAATGCCATCCACGATGCCGTACTCCTCAATGAACTCAGCGCAGCACTTGAGCACCATCGGTATCTCCTGGCCGCTGTTGAGCAAATGCTCGGACAGATCGCACGAGAACACGCGCTCGCGGTAGATGCCGCTCTGCTTCAGGCGCCGCCGCGACGGTCGCGACAATATGAACGAACGAAAGAAGGCAATCAGTTTGCCGTGCTTGCGCAGCACCGGCTTCGTTGGCGAGACGTCGAGTTGGCCTACGAGCGGCGCAGGCAGCGGAAAATGTCGCGGCACCTTGTCGCCAATGGTGGCCACACACGACTGCGGAAAGAAGCCCACCTCGTAGTGCGACTTTTGCAGATGAGACTTTTTGCCACGCCACCATATCGACTCTGCCGGACTGGGCATGTCAATGACCGAAATCATGTCGCCCACTTCGATGGAGATCTCGTCGGAAGCCTGCGCCTGATAGCGGCGCACGCCGTACGCGGCGCCCACTGCCGGCGTATTAATGGTGCGCATGGTGTCGCCATCGGCCAGCGGCAGACGGCGTCCCTTATTGTCCAGCTGCAACCAAGTGAGTATGGTGCCGCAGGTCAGCGAATCGGAGGCAATCTTCGAAAAGCGCTCCAAGTACTTGGCGACTGCATACTCCACATCCTCCTCGGACTTGAAGTCCAGATCCTGCAAGTTCTTCAGTCCGCTTATCTTGCGGTCGTAGACGCAGCGATGCAGCATCTCGTCCAGCATTTGCATATTGTCAAAGGAGCGCTTGACCAGAAACGGATCGCAGCTGTGCGGAAACACGCGAATGATGAACCAGCAGTTCGAGGGCGAGAACGAGCGAAACGAACCGGGCCCAGTGCCCACGAAAGCGTTGGTCGCCTGCGCGCCGGCAATGTCGCCGCCAATCGATTGCGATGCAATGCTGTTGTTCAGCAGCTCGGATTTGTCGTCCACCAGACGCACCGACAGCGGTCCCAACTGTACGCGTTCATAGTGAAAGTGGGCGCACTCTTCCAATTTGGGAAAACGACACGCCTTCTGTAATGGCAAAGCGAACAAAAGTTGAATATGAGCATTGAAAAAGTTTTAGTTAAAGTTGTAAACTTTCTTTGGCCCCCTGCCCCCACACCACAAACGCTGTGACCCACAATGCCGTTGCAAAGGTCCTGTGCGCTGAGAGAATTCAAAGCTTGCAAATATTTGGCCTCCAGGTACAATGCTTTGTTGCATTTCGCTCTCTCAAAAGCAAAGTGCACATCAGAAGGGAGCAACAACAACAACAAAACTGAACACAAAATATGTAGCAACGGAATTTTCTACAAAAGCCATCATTGTGATCTTTTTCTACTTATTTGCGACATATTTTCCAATGCTCCTTTGTGAGGCAGCATGGCAGAAATTGAGCCTTGAGGCTGGTGACTACCTTTGGTTGCTGCCACCACAATTTTCGCCTTGACTGACCCAATTCACGTTGGGTTGCGTAAATTGTGAGCGCATGTGTTGTTGCTGGCTTGTTGCTGCTGCAATGTTGTCACTGCAACTGTCAGCGTTGCTGCCGTCAGTAGTTGGGCCGACAATGCTTGATCGTCGCTGCAAAAACATGTGCGACACACATAAAAGCGGCGCGCAGGCAAACGTGCTGCCGGCTGACTGCTAAAAGGCGCAACAATTTGCTTTGCGCGCTGCCAAATGACACACCCTGCCCGGCTGCTTGCGGCGTCTACAACACAGTGGCAACAGCAACAACAAAAACAACAACAGCAACAACACATTTTCATAGCTCCTTCATAAAAGTATGAAATGACAAGAGACTAACAAAAAAATAAAACCGGAAAAATCGCAAAAGCTTCCTGTGTGCTGTCTTCCTGCTTTGCCGATGATGCGTTGCCTGGTTTAAATTCAGCAGGCAGTCAGCGCCAGTCAGTCAGTCAGTTAGCGAGCCAGTTGCCTGACATTTTGGGCGTTGCCATTTGGGCTGCTTTTCTTTTTGTCTTCGAAAATATGAAGCAAAATGTGAAAAATGTTGTCATATTAATTGCGCCTCGCTGCTCTGGCAGCAATAACAACAACAATGGCGCCATTTGTTGCATGTTGATGGGTGATGATGGAGGAGGCCGGCGAAGCTGGTGGCATTGTTGTTAGTGGGGAATGGCATTTAATTTGATGGGTGTGCCAAGGAATTGTGTGCCATGTGGGAGAAGTTACTGGGTTAGAAGTGCTCGAATGAGGTTATGTGCTAGTTTTGGCGAGTCACTGGTAACCCAATTGCTGTGGGCTGCTTGTTGGGAATTAATTTTTGACAGTCAAATGAAAAATGTAGACTTGAAAAGTAATTTTTCAAAAGTGTGGCGAGCATAAAATGACGAATAATAAAATGTTTGAGCTTGAAATGTAATTTTTCAAAGATGATACAAAGATAAAGTAAGGAAATTCTTTACATTGGTTAGGTTGGGTCAGCTGGCTGACCAAGTGGGCCAGGCATAGAACTTATTGGGTTCCTAGTTAGAGCTGCTTAGTGTTGCGAATCGATGTAAAAATGTACAGTATGTGAATGTGTGTTACTAGCGACCTCATCTAAGTTAGGTTAGGTTGGGTTTAGGTGGCTGTCTGGGTATGGGACTTGTCGTAAGACATGAAATGGGCTCATTGTGATACCACAGGGAGCTGGTCTGACTTACTGCATGTCGAAGAACCTAATGAAGCCAATTTGAATGATGAATGATGATTTTGATGATCTCTAGCAAGTCCTTAATGTTGACTGAACTAAGTATATTCAAGTTGTCGAAGAAGTCAGATCCTAAAGATTTCCATCTTCCTCTAGAGAGAGCCGGGCAATGACAGAGAAGGTGACTAATCTCTTCCTCCTGCTCATTATGGCAACTGCGGCAACTTCGACCTCATCTAACCCAGAAAAAAACGATTCCCCTAAGTGGTTAATGTGGTCTTGACATAGCTGGACAGAAGCAAAGTTTGTGGTTGGCATTATTTTCTTTGCATTTACTGCATTCATGCGATACAGTGATGCACATCTTTTGCGCATGAACCGCTTCAATTTCATTATAAACTCTACTCAAACTAGGCGACAATTTTTTCTTTAAAACCCATTTATAATTACTGAAAATTAAAAAAAAAACAAATACAAAATTTTCAAACGATCATTAAACCACTACGCGCATGTTTTATGTCATTCGATTTGGCGCCCATTAAATTTGTGGTCACATAAACTAAACCAAAAAAAATAAATAAATAACCACCCGCAAGCATTGACAAAGTCAGCGCCACTGACATTATGTGCGATAAGTTCGCCCAGAGCGCCGCCGAGTGCCGAATGTGCGGCGCATCATAAAAGTAAGCAGCAGCGAACCAACCAACCAACCAACCAACGAACGAACGAATGACCCACATTAATATCGCTGACGCCACCGCGTCTTCTAATGATAAATACCATAGTGCCGACTAAATATGTGTAGTACATGGCAGATATTGCTTGGTGTGTGCTGCTTGTTGCCAGCACAATTGGCTGGACAATCTTTGTTGTTTTCCCCTTTTTTTCCATGGCGTTGACTTTTTATAGCAATTTCGAACGCCTGAAAAGGCCAAGCAGCAGCAACACCACGACACAGCACAGCAAAAAAGCAAAAACACAAAAAACATTTAGTAAAAGCAGCAACAGCAATTTTTGAGCTGCGACAGCATAAGATAAGCGAAAAACGCTCCTGCCATAATAGACTTGTACGAGCGAGAATGCGGAATGAACTCGGCGTGGCGTGATGGTTGGCGCGGGCGAACATGGCGTATGAGTGCTGCAGCGCTTATTGGCAGCAACACAGCACAACACAAAAACTACATAAACGCAGAGCAATTGGGAAAAGCGGGTCAAGCGTTGGCCGCGGTGCGCGCCCCGTGGCTGCTGGAAAACTGCACTCTGCGCACTTACGGCTGAATGAAACTGCAGCTAGTCGTGCAACCCCCGGGGCCACTGCCACCACTACCAAACTGGCAGCCATTTCTTCGTTGCCTCCGTTGCACGCCTGGAGTGCGATGCCTTTAGCGTTTTTCATGTTGCTGGGGGAAATTTGATTTGTGCGATTTGCTTTTTCCATTAACTTTGAACCTCGTGGAATATTGGCCCAAATGACTGGCAGCGAGCGCTGTTGGCGGCAACAGCGCTGAGCATCCTTCACATTGACGGCAATTGAGTTTGCCGCTGCAGCGATACAAAAATGAATTGAAGCAGCGCACAAAGGTGCGAGCGCTCTGAGTGGGCGGCTGCCTGTGGTATGAAAGGACAATATTGACACACGTGCGCATTCGTCCAGGCTTTGTGGGCGACGCGGTGCGCTAATGCGATTTTGTGCTCCAGCTAAAAGCACAAACGACAGCAAAAAGTGTTTGTGGTTGAAGAAAAGAGGGGCTAATGTGCGGGAAGATGGGAGCAAGATAAACAAATGTAAGCGTGGCCATTTGGGTCCATTCAAATGGTGGCAGCATTATTTATACAGGGTAATTAAGTGGGTTTAGTGCTGTGCTTTGGCTGTCAAGCGGCCAAATGTTGAGGTAGTGAAAAGCATTGGTATATTTATGAGTCAAATTAGTGGGAAGTCAAGGTGAGGAAATGAATGGAACAAATACATTGACGTCACAGTTGGTATATGTGTGTGTGTGTGAGTTGTATAGTGTCAAAACTGTCATAAACAGAAATAGTTTGCAATGTGCTCTGGCGAGGGTGAAGGTTAAAGTGGAAGGTTATTGCAATGCACAGGGTGTGCAACACAGAAAGCATAAATATAGTTCAAATTTATTCAGATTCAGATATGCACAAACAAATTTTGTAACGCTTTGGTAGCTGTTGGGTCATTTTGTATATAACTGTTTATAGATGGGACAAAGTTCAACTTTTTGGCAGCTATTCATCCAGAAAGCGAAAGAAGAGTGATGGAAAGAGATCCACAAATCGACTGCGAAGTGGTTTGAAAAAGCTAAATAATTGATAGGGTTGTTTATAGTTGGAACAAAGCTCAACTTGTTGGCAAATATTCATCTAGAAAGGGAAAGAAGAGAGATGAAAAGAGATCCACAAATCGATTGATAGTGGCAAAGTTTTTAGATTTTTGTGGCTACTGCTGATTGGTTGTTGAGTTAGCTCAGAATAATCAAAGATATATAAAGAAGAACAACATATACTTTTAGAACATTTCATAAAGAAATCTCTCCATAAAGCATAGTGCTGTCTTGTCTTAAAATTAATCAACTTGGAAGGTTGAGGGCCGATTTTTAGGAAATTGTTCCGAAGCGATAATATCTTAAGCGAATTTGTTTGAATTCAAGCTACTTTAGATTCTAATTAAGTCTTTGAGTTGGGAGCATGAGTCCACTGCCGTTGAGTTTAGGACCCTCAACTTGCAGTACAGACTATTTGAGCCAATTTATTCAATAAACAGAATAAGTAAGTATTAAAAACAATCTAAAACTTACTTGAGCATTGAACATTGAGTTTCACAATGAAATATTCCCAATTATAGTGAAAAGTGCTTTATTTTTAGATATCATATTGGAAATTTATGATATCTCAGATATCTTATTTGGGAGATTTAGATGATGATGATTAGACGATTTAGGGCTGAGATTAAGATGCGATTTGGCCAAAACTTGCGTTTTTTTAGAGAGCTTCTCTTACTAAAAAGGCACCAGGGTGATCTTACAGAGTCAGTGTTATTGGGCCTCTTTTCAAATTACTTCTGTCGTAGCTCTATACATAAGGAAGAAAACACAAATGTACTTCAATGTCTATGAACTTGTCCTGTTTTATACATAAAAGAAAAAAATATTTCCAGAACTTCTTCGAAAGTCTAGGCGATGTAGCCGAAAAGACTATTCACAGTCCACTAGTCTTCAGTCAACTAAGCTCCAACTGGTTCAATGAGTAAGCGGCGAATTTAATCTCGTTTGATTGTAAAGTCACAATAAGTCTATATTTGGGATCAAAAACGACTGAAAGTTTGACTTGATTGCTTTAATTTAAACGAATTTTATTGAATACGTAATAGCGCGAATCATTGGTTCTTGGAGTCTTGACTTAGCTAAGAACACATAAATTAAAACCACATACGTTTTTTCATTCGATGACTGTTCTCTAACATGTTTGGGTAATTTTCAACCCATTGATATGAAAACGTTAGATCATTTAAGTTTCTTTTAACTTTTGACTTTATTATTACAAACTAGGTTTCAAGTACAGTATTTTTCGCTTAAAGCGAACTTCGAGGCACTGGCCAAATGGTTCGTTTTAACCGAAAGTTCGCTTTAAACGGACTTGTACTAAGCGAAAAAATAAAGCGTGTACTTTTGAAATTGGTTCGTTTTAAGCGGAAGTTCATTTTAAACGGGTTCGCTATAAACGAAAAATACTGTATTAACATTTTTTATATCATTTACATTTGTCCACATAACTCTCATTTTACGGTATTGACAGTTTCATGGTACAAATTGTCAATATTGTAAAATTTTTGAGTTGTGTCTTCCCTTGCAACTTCAGTAAAAAATTACGTCTGAAAATAATATAAGTGGCAACAAAAAAAAACCCACGAGCCAGTGTTCTGAATCAATTTAAAACGTATGCTTAATACAGTGAAAATTACTCCATTGAGAGTCCAAATGATTATGTTGAGGTCTTTTATTATTTTACTGCATGGGTTCAACGGCTTCGATAAGAAATTCTTTGTTGTTTTTTACTACTTTTAAAGACAAAAAAACACAAACATTATATTATAAATATTTTTTTAAACATATGGTCTCCCTATTTTGTAAGCACATTGAGGGAAGAATGTATTACCCGGGCATTCTGGTGTAAAGGTGCCTTTTTATTTAAGTCTCCAATATGGCTGGTTGCGAAAAACTGACACTTTATTGCCAAAGCATTGTTGACTTATATATCAATCTACACGTGTAATATAAATTATAAGAATTAAAAACATTTATCAATTCACGTACGCTCAGGTCTGAGAGGGATAACTGTCAACACTGTTGCTTGTTAACGCTTACTTAACACTCATTTGTGTGCTACGGTTGCGCGCACTTTTGATTTGCACAAAACAGACAGCAAACAAGCAAAATATTATTTATTTCAGGGAATTATTATTATTTTTAAATCACCGACAACAATAACAACAACAACGCACTAATCACAGCACTCACTCACTCAGGCACTCGGCTTAGCTCAGCTCAGCTCGGCTCCAGCGGGGCAGCAATTTAATCAGCAAGCGCAAAGCCACCGCTGGGGCGTCTTCGAGAGAAAGCAGTCAGATAGTCCGACAGTGGCATCGGTCGGTACGGACTGACACCATGAGCGCATAAGTATTGCATGTGTAGCGCAGCTTGTGGCGCAGAAGAACACAAATCAACAATAAGCAACAACAAAGCAGCCAAGGCACAAAGGGTTACTGCAGATGACGCGCGATTCTTATACTTGTTGTTGCTATTCTTATGTTTGTTGTTATTGTTGTTGTTGTTGTTGCTGATGATGCCGAGACGCTGACGCGATTCCCAAACGCATTTAAATTAGGAGCGCGCACACAGCCAACCAGCCAGCGCGGCGGGTTGGCACGTCAAGTCAGTCGAGTGATTCACATTAATTTTAATTTTATGCCACTGCACTTTTATTTTATATGCATTCTTCTCATTATACTTTTTGATTTTATGTTGATTTTTATTTCATTTTATTTGTTGTTGTTGTTTTTTTTCAACTTATTTCTGTGTGTTTTTGTGAAAGGCTGCAATTGGATTTTTAATATGACAAAATCGCTGGTCCGCGACTGCTTGAAAATGCGGCAAAAGTAAACTTGGCTGACTGAAGAGCGGCAAAGAACTAAACTTTGAGGTTGAGGTATTTGTTGGAAAAAGGGGGAAAAGCATCGGCAAAATACCCTCACCGACTGCCGTGTGCAGCGGTACGCGCATACGGTTGGCTATATGTGTATGTATGTGTGTGTGTGTGAGTGTGAGATTTAAGTGCAGGCGGTTCGCAAAGCCGGCAGTGAAAGACAAACCAACCACACACGACATGCAGTGGGAAATTATAACAAAAAATTATATAAAATCGACTTTGTAAATTGCGAAAAAAAGTACGTGGCAAGAAACGCGCAGCAAAAGCTTACACGAACACAGCCAAAGTGAAGCGACAGCGAGGAATTTTTAGTGGAGCATGAGTCAGCGGCAGCTGTATTAGGAAGCAGAACAAGCAATGCGGAACGTTTTTGCAACGAAACATGCACATAGCAACATTAACTGAATTGTTTAAATGTTGGCACAAATGCGATTTTATGCTTGGCTGCTCAGCGAGAGCTAAAAAACTGACTGAAAACGCCCAACGAACGAAATGTGTGCACTAACTGTGCGCCCAATCTGCCACTCGCCACACGCCACTCGGCCGCCTGAACGCTGCTGCTGCTGCTGCGTTAAAAACTGATTTGTAGGTTCACTGTCTATGTTTGTGTGTGGCACAATGGGGGCTGTGCAATGAACGCTTACAATGCTGGTTGCATTATTGTGTTTGTTGTTGTTGTAATTTAGTGCACACACACCATTCGGTCATCTGCCCATTTGCCATCACACCAACAGACACGCACACATACAAGCAAGCGCACACAGGTACGCAGACAAACGCACACCTTACTGCACTCGAAAGCCTACAAATATGGCCAACTTATGTCAGCGATGGCAAATAACAGCAGTTGTGATTTTGTTGCTGCCCTTTTTCAGCACTTTGCTTTGCCTATTTGTTGTTTATTGTCTCGGTACTTGCCATGGCTTGAAATTGTTTACCTAAGTACAAATTGTGTGTCGTTGGCAATTGGCCAACGAGCATGACTTGGCCAACCAGGGTTGTTGCACTTTTTGCCTTTTCGCTGCCGTCTTACTAACTAATATTCAATTACTAACATGTTGCATGCAACGTCTGCAATTATTAGGCGGCTTACAGAAGTGTTTGAGTGTGTGTGTGTGTGTGTGTGTAGATCTGTCTGAGGGTGCGTGTGTATGTGTGGGCGCAAATGGTGCAAAAAGGTTAAGTGCACTGAAACGTGCGAAAATAAAAGAATAGCAAAACTGAAATGCAAGCGTAAAATTGTTTTAAGTAAAACGAAATGGAATTAAATCTTGAAAAATCTGCAAAAATACTTTAAATAAAGTGAAAAGCATAAAATAAATGTTAAGAAATTAGTAATATAGGGTGCGATGATGACCCAACTCCACTCGACTAAAAGACAATGCAAACAGGGTTTCCTCATGAACAGTGTGGACTCAATATTAAGTTAGTGTAGTAGTGCGTTTCAGCCGGAAATTGTTGCCATTCAGATGGCCATTCTAAACCTGAACCTTATACCAAGTTGACTTGTTTATGCAATTTTTTAACATTAACCAAAAATTTTAGCTAATAGTTTGAACAAATTTTCATCTTAATTTGGACTTTATTCACATTTTGTGACTTTACTACAAACCTTATCCAAACAGCAGCAAAACAGTTTACTAAAAATTGGCTTTTTTACTTTCTCTTCTTTTCAGCTTTATTTTTTTTATCAGATATTTCAAACTGAGTCTTGATACTGAACTTCACAGCAATTTAATCTTTGGACAAAACAAAAAAACCGACTGATCTTCATTCCAATTCAACCTTCGAATAAAAGAAACGGTTCGAAAAAATTACACTTTTTTTCATTCTCATCAAAACTTACATATTACTTAAACATAAAATTTAGACTTTTATTTTCGAATTTCTGCAGCCAACAAAAAATCGATATTACCAGCCAAATATGGCTTTCAAGCTGTGCAATGTCAGAATTGTTGTAGCACAGCTTCATGTTATGTGACCACCAAACGCAAACAAAATCGCTTGGGGACCTTCTCTTCCATTGACGTTGCTCGGTTGCGGCATAAATGGCGGATTTGCAAGTGGCAAACAACGAAATTGGCCAAAGCACACACACATGTGCGCGCAAATATTGCAAAATTTTTGCAATACCAACGACAAAAACAACCAAACAACCATACGGAGAAATGACCAAATGGCCACTAACACTCTAAACAGTTTATGAGTTTTTTGGCAAATATTTTCGTGCCATACCTGCAACTCGACTGTCAACGTTGCTTGAATTTAATCTTGTTGCTGTAAGCGTACGAGCACAGTGGTATTGACAAATGTCGTTCACGTATGTTACATGTGCCGCACATTTGATGCTGTAGCAGAAAGGGCGTGGCTGTGCATGATGTCTGTGCGTCAGAGCGATAGCAGGAAGTTGAAGTGTAAACAACATAAAAAAGCATTCAGCTGTTATTGTCGAAACATGCAAACGCAATTTTATAGATTCATACTAAGGTTCGTCAAACTAATGACAACTGACAGCTGACAGCGAGTTTAGTTGGCAGTAATATTGCCAATAATTTATGATTGTTTTGCAACCTTAAACATATTTAATAGTGAAAGAATGTTTTCTGCAAGTAAAGTTGTGGGCTTCCGAAAATCAGTTAGAATTTAGATGCATTTTTTAACTGAAAATTTCCTGAAATCAAATTGCAAACGCAATTTTATAGGGTCATACTAAGGTTCGTCAGTTTAATGACAGCTGACAGCGAGTTTAGTTGGCATCAATATTGGCAATAATTTATGATTTCTTGGTAACCTTATCATATTTTATAGCAAAAGAATATTTTCTGTAAATAAAGCTGTGGGCTTCCAAAAATCAGTGTAATTTTAGATGCATTTAATTTTAACTATTTTTATTTTATTGAAAGAAATTTACGTAAAAATAATGCCAAATACTTTTGCTCACAACTGTACAAATATGTCAGCAACTCAGTTTTAAACAAATCTCATCACTGCTTTGGAAAACGTTGTCTGCATTTCAAAGTCAACTGAAATATTATCAACCACGCACAATGCAACAACATTTCCTCTGTTCGTATCAACGTTTTCTCGTTCAGTTTTTGATTTACTTAGGCAACTTGAATTCGTTTCACTGTTAAATAAATTGCATCAAATTCAAATTTGCATATGTAATTTTTTACTTATACGCCAACCACTGCCGTTCCCAGCACGCTGCTTCTTCCTACCGCCACAGCCATTCACCATAGCCGCATTCACAGCTGCACCGTTTTAAATGTTGGCTTTGTTTCTGCTTATTCCTGCAGGCAGCAGCAAATGCGTTTTTCAGCTTGTTTCAGTCTCGACTTTTGTGACGCTTTCACAATTCTCAGTCGCCCGCTGCGACTGCCGTCCTTTCCGTTCTATCAACAAAAGCTCGGCCAGACGTTGTTATCGTATGCGTTTGATGCGGCGCATTCATTGTCGCGTCATTGTTGCGCTTCGCTGCCTCTTTGCCTCCCTGCCGAACCAACAATTTAAATGTCAGTCTTTAGGTTCGTTGGTTTAAGTAAATGTGCACAAGTTGATAAGTAAAATTAATGACATTTCCTTAAGACGACTTGATGCAGTGCCCAAAGGGTGTGTGTGTGTGGCACTTGTCATTTTCATTGTGACAGTGCACGCACGCTGCATGTAGTGTTGACGCAAAAGCGCAAAGCGCGAAAGCGAAAGTGCGCTGACAAATTATCATTAGTTTATATTACAAGAATACAAAATTTAAGCGCCGAAAATCCACACTTAATAGATAAGCGCACTTAATTTTAATTAAAGTAACCAATACTGATTTCAATCCCAGCGACATGGCATTTCTTTTCACCGACAACCCTTAGAATTTGCCATGCAACCCCTCGGGCTTCGTATCGCTTTTCACCGAATGAGTTCGCGTCGAGTCGCTGTCAGGCATTAGAGGCGATTATAAACATGAAAAATGTTCATCTCAATAATTTTTGTTGGTGGTTTGCCTTTTGGCTGTCTAACACGGTCGTAAATAGGACTTAACGCCCGCACTTCCATTTGAATTGCGCTAAGCCGCACACAGCCACGCAGCCACTCGGTCGCCGCTGTTGTGCTGCTCCCTTTTCACGTGCATGTTTTCAAGTTTATGTTATTCGTGTGTGCCTGTATTTGTCAGTCATTAAGGTGTCTCGAGTGATTTATTGTTCAGCTGTCGTTGGTGTCGTTTTTTGATTTTGTTTGGCAACGTAACCATCGAGTGAAAGTGTTGTTGTTCTTTACATGAGGCAATTGCCTGTCAAATTTGACAAGAATGAAAACTGAATGAGATGTAAATTTTTGCAGAGCAGAGTAGCACTAAATGGCTAAAAAGAGGTAACAGGTAGGAATAACATGGGAACATTTTTTTTATTAATTATTCTTACAAGTTTCAAATTGATTAGTTTAACAAATGGTTAAGGTTTGATTTGACAAATGGAAAACTCTTGAGACTTTGTCATTGAATATTTAAGCAGTTCAGTAATTCAATATAAGCTGATTCAAGACATTAGGTTACAAAGCGGTGTGTAGTGACTGGGTTGAGCTATAAAATATGATCAAAATTTGAGCTTATGATATCTGAGATAAAATAACTCAGTTGTATTTAATATTTTAGTAAACTTTTGAGTAACAGAAAACACTCTCAAATGGTGGTTCAACACAATTGGTTATCCAACGGTTAGTGGTGACTGGTATAAACTGTAAAATATGATCAATATTTGAGCTTATGATGTTTAAGATGGAATAACTTAGTTATTTCAAATATATTAGTGAATTTTTGGGCAAACCGAAACACTCTTAAATGATGGTTCAACACATTTGGTTGTCAAGCTTTCAAGCTTTGGTTAGTAGTAACTGGTTGACATAGAAAATATGATCAATATTTGAGCTTTTGGTGTTTGAGATGAAATAACTCAAATGTTTTAAATATTTTAGTAAACTTTTGAGTGACACAAAGCACTTTTAAACTGGCTTTTAACTCACATTTGGTTGCCAAACGGTTAGTAGTGACTGGTATGAAAGTATGAGTATAAAATATGGTTAATATTTGAGCTTATGATACCTCAGATAAAATAACTCAGTTATTTTAAATACTTAAGTAAACTTTTGAGTAACAAAAACACTTTAAAATTGTTTTGTAACTCACAACTGATTCAACACATATAGTTCTCAAGCGGTTAGTAGTAACTGGTATAAGCTATAATATATATTATTAAATATTATAATACTTAATCTGATGTCTCACATGAAATAATTCGATTCTATTAAATATTTCAATAATGTTTTAAGCAACACAAAAACTTTCCAGCTGGTGTTTAACTTAAAATTGGTTAAACAGATTAGGTTATAAAGCGGTTATTCCTGACTGGTATGAGATATAAAATATGATGAATATATGAATACTTTAGTCAACTTTTAAGTAACACAAAACAATCTAAAATTGGTTTTTAACTCACAATTGGTTCAACACAATTGGCTATCAGGCGGTTATATGAAAAGACTCAGTTGTATGAAGTATTTTAGTTAACTTTTGAGTAACAAAAAACACTTTCACATTGGGTTTTAACACACAAATGCATAGGTTCGCCTCAAGACAGGGTAATATATACAAATCTTCACATGAAATGCAGATATAATTTTTGAAAAAACTAATTTCAAATGTTTTTTGCTAAATAAAACAACTTCAAATTCTTTCAAAGTGGTTATTTTGCAGTTATTAATAACTATTTTGAACAATAAGCACCAATTTATGCTGCTCACCCATAAAATATTGAAATAATTTGTCTTAACAGTGGACTTGGTGGTTGATAACCGCCCTAACAGAGAGAGCAATATGGGTGGTTATTAAATGGTTACTGATAACTGATATGGCTGACAAGAGTTTGAACTTTTGACCCAATCTTACAATGTTTAATGCAGAAGGCATCAACTTTCTTCTTAGTGCCTGATAATAATTTACAATCAATTTCTTTTAATCTTTAGAAACTTTTCAAGAAAACTTTTCACAATGTTGGTTTTGAAACTTCCAAAATTCCCTTCCAGAGGCGCCCAATCTTTAAAAACATCGCAAAACATTTTCCTCCTTTGCAATCACCACTTATTTTATACGTTCCATTTCCGCTACCAGTCAGTCGAGAATTTCAACTTTCAAATACCGCCGTACGCACGATTTCCCCCCTCGAACATGTGCCAAACGTGATCATTAGACAGATTAAGACAAATGAAACCAAACTTTTGCCACTTCCAGCACCCAAACACTGATGGCTGCTCGCTCGTTCTTTTCGCAGTACACGTAGTTAATTTTATAAAACCAGAAACGCGCTGGTTGGGCTGCGCAGTTTGAGTTTTTTCGTTGCGTTATTCTTGCAAGTACACAAGCAACCCTCGGCTGTAATCAACACAGTTGCCGCGTTCAACGTTCGTCTGGCTGTCTGACTGCATTACTTCCGTTTGCTTAGGTTTCCAAGTGGGTTTCGAGCGTGTTTCGTGTACCGTTTCGATGGACGTTTGAGTATGTAGCCAGAAAATTGCGTTTCTGTTGCAAATTCAAGTTCACAGCTTAAGTCTATAGACATTTTAGGGTTCCCAACGTGCCAAATGCGCAAGTTGTGAACTTGAGTTTTAGCTTTGGGTGATTGCGTGCAGTGGGCACGGCTCATTCCTCTATTCGTCTGACAACTTATTTGCCTATCCGTCAGTCGTTGCGTCCAACATCAAACCGGCCGTACGCGTTGACTAAGTACAAGTGCGTTTGTCTGTCCTTACCCCGGCCTGTCTGTCTGCCTGTTTGGCCTCGAGTCATACATGTCGCTCGTCCTACGTGTGCGTCCACAACAGCGCCGAGTGTCAGTGTCAATTTCAATGCTTCCAGCTTTAAACTGACATCGACCATAAGGGTGACGCCAAGTGAAAGTGCCAAGTGTGAGCAAAATGTAATTTTAAACATTTACATTTTTCTGTAACGCCAAAAACAAAAACAAAAATAGCACCATGAAATTGCAATCAACCCCCAAAACAGTTCATCCAATGACTTGATTTTGCTTCCCACATACGCTGACATACACACACACACAGATACACAAAGCTTTTGTTTTAGGGTTGTTTAAGAAATATTTGAAAAGTTTACTTTTCGAAAAGAGTTTTATTTTTATTTTTGGTGCCCACTTTTGTATTTAAATGTAAATTTTAAATATTTTTAGTGATGGCAGTGCGCCTAAAAATTCGCCAGCATTTTTGCAAATTCGTTTTTGTTGGCTTTGGCTTTGGTCTCGAGATAAGTGAGGTGGGTGTGTCTGTCAGCAGGCAATAAACGAGAAATACTAAAAACAGATACACGAGTCGAGTATAATTTATGTTGGCATGTACGTGATAACCACTTCATCGCTTCATTTGGCCTCACGTTAACGACCCAGGCGGCGGTTAGTGGCCGTATCGATCGCATGACAAGTTGGCATCGTCAACATCAGCACTGAGGGCAACAAATGTCCTTAAAGGAAGCGGCAGCTAGAAACCAACGATTCGTTTTAGAGTTACCCATTCGAAGCAGGTATACAACTCAAGTTGTTTGTGTATGTTTGTGTGCGTGTTTTGTAGATAGCAAACGAAAACGGAAATGCAATTTTCAGCCAGACAGAGTGACAATAAAATTGAATAAAATATCGACTCGAGTGCACAAGAAAAAATTGTGGAATTATTGAGTTATTTTAACAAATTTTATAAAACATGGGAAATAAAAAGGAAACAAATTGCAATATTTATATTTTCCAATTTTTCGATCTTTATATTCGAATTTTTTATTTTTGTATTTTTTTAGATGCCTTTGAGGTTCCATTTACACTCGACATTCGTTCAATTTAAATCTTTCAGTGGAGCGCATTTCCAAGAATTCAAAGAACTTTAACTCTAACTCACTCCTGACAGCACAACTCAAGGCAACAATATTGCAAAATATCAATGTGCACACTTTTAGGCGCACATGAGAAATTCAACAAGCATATTTTCAGGCCGCACGCTTCCATATTGCCGCCAATGTTGGCGAAGGCGACTTGCAAGCCGATTTATAACACAATAAATGTTTATATGAAAACAGAGAAATCTTAAGCAGTTTGCTGGAATGAGTAAGAAAACCAAATTCCCCTAATGCTGTCATTGCATATGTGTGTGCAAAGCATAAGAAAAACGCTAGCATACTGCAAGGCGCAGAAAGTGTTTTGCAGTTCGGATAGAATACCAACGAAAGCAAAACAAATTAAACGCCAACAGCATAGCAAACATTGGGCACGATAGACTTGCGGGGATATGTAAGCATAGCAACACCAGCAACAACAACAACAACAACAACAACGTGCATAGATTATGCTGCCTTTAAGGCGAACGTGTGGAAGCGCAGCAAAACGACACGAAATAAACATTGGCGGGTATGTGGTTGCCTATTAGGGCATAAAAGCATAGCATAGTCTGAGGCGGATTAATGGAATATTTTATGGAAAAGTGTTGTAGCAGAAAAATACATATTGAAGGTAACAGCAGGTGGAGCAGTTGTAGAAACTCTGCGAAAAGGAAACGGAGATCGATGCGAATTCAACGAAGCAGAATTGTGAATGTATGGAAAATTGCGCAAATATGTGAATTTAGGTAATCTTTAGACTTTCAAGAATGTCTTAAAGTGTAACTTAAGCAATTTTAAATAAATCAAACAACATTGTTAAATAACTTTTTCTATTCATTTGCTTTTGAGAGTAGAAAGTATTTACCTTCCAGTTGCAAATTGTTGCAAATATTGATTGTTGATTTTTGCAACGCCCGAAACTATGCTAAAATTTCCCGCAATTATCTTCCAACTAATTACACACCAACACACGTTCACTCAATTAAGTTACACACAGCGGCAAATCTCATTCAACTTACCCCAGCCACACTTTGTGCTGCCAAATGTTTGCCGCTCGCTGACTTTGCACCAGCAACGCCACAGCTATTTGCCAACTGCATCGACTCGCTGGAGTTTGCAGAAATTTGTGATGAGTTCATTATTGAATTAGCATCGCCGATAGTAACAGCAGCAGCAGTGCTGCCGCCTGCATCCGAGAGCAGATGAAAGTTTAATTGCGCCATTACCACTGCGCCACCAGCACCTGCACCCGCGCCCGCATCCGATTCGGTATCACTGCCGCACGGCGCTGTGACATTCGGCGATGTGGCATCGGTGTCGCCGCCACTTGTCGACGACATTGGTATGGGTGTGGTTGGCGTTGGCGGCTGGGCAGTGGTCCCGCTGCCAAATGTGCTCGATATCAAAGTGGGCGCGCCAATTGTGGTGGTGGCGTTGATGTTGCTCATTGACAGCACATTGGCGCTGGTTAAATGTAGCGAGCGCACTTTTTCAGACATTGCAGTGAAGTTGGCTGCTGTTGTTTGGCAATCGTGGAAGTGTTTTGTGATGTATACAGTTTAGTGTTTCCGGAGCGAAGCAGCGAAACAACGTTTAATTAGACAGCAACATGCGTGTTTTCTTCTTTTTTTGTGTGTATAAAAATGGATTAATTGTGGTCGTTTTTGGTGGTGAACGGCGTCGGAGCAGCAGGCAAGTTTGATTAAAATCTGTACTAAGTGGTCTGTCGGCGTGCGTCCGTCTTCAAGTCCGTTGTCGTTGTGATGTTTGTAGGCGATTTTAGTAAATCATCTGCAAAAAAAGAGAGGGAAAACATGAATAAGTTGAATAAGGATGGTTTGAGCCTAAAAGCAGACTATAAAAATGGACATTTAAAATGAAAAAATAGAAGTTTTTCGCCTTCACAGTCCGTCCGTGAGTCCAGTATCCAATCTTAGTATATATATATTTCCTAAGCCTTTGGAAACCCAGTCCTATCCTGGTATATCAAGGCTGTAATAATCCTTAGATTATTCTTTTAGAGACTCATACGTTCCTCGAACCTTTTCTTGTTATAAGATCTAATAACCATCTTGGAATGTTCAACACCTGGTTGATTTTCCCAGTATTGATTCCGAATGGTTATCTCGTCTTTCCTGGAAAGGATGGATAGTGCACCTTGGCCTAGACTGCATAAGGGTTTTGAACCGACGAAAGGGGTAGATGCTCCCCTTCTTGGAATAACACTACTGGCATAACATTGTATTGCAAGTTTGAACATCGATTGAAAGCGAAATTTTTCAAAGGAATATTGATTTAAAGTGCAATTTTTCGAGTAATCGTTGGTTAGCGTTAGCTTTTTTGCTATCTTTCCATACTATTTTTGACAAAATTCATTCACTTTCAGCGCCTCCTATATGCAACTTATGATACCCAAATGTTTTTCACAGCTCTTAACCTGTTCAGGATGATAGGACATACATATCTCACGTGACTTTGTTGATTTTTTAAGACAGTAAAACATTTGTAAGACAGCAAAACTTTCTTGTCAGGGTCGTACTCGTCTGTGCATTTGATCTGAGACTTTTCCAGTGATCATTAGTCTATATTATGGGACTTTAAGTTGTTAGCTATATTGCTCTTTTTCTACGCTATGTTAGGTATAATTAATTCAGTTTCAGCGTTTTATATATGTAACTTATGATACCAAAAAGTTGTACACGTTTTCTACGTATTCCAAATAGATTAGGTTAGGTAAACCGGCAGGCCAGATCCCTATTGGGTTCCCAGTTAGATCTTCTTAGTGTTACGAATGAACATACAAATTATCATAGATAATGTGGGTATTCCTAGCGAAGTTCATCAGCGACTTAACATCGTGTGTAGGGACCTTATCTAACCCAGAGAAGAACGGAGCCGCTAAGTGGGTAAAGCGCAGTCTTGAGATAACCGAACAGAAGCAAAGAAAGTGCTCCAGAGTGTCTTTGATACCATTTTCTTGACATTTCCCGCATTTCGTATTTCATATAATTTTATTACTTTTTTCAAGACAGTGAAAATGTGATACTTAGACAGCAGAACTTTTATTTAGGACTCATACTCATTTGTTGTAAGCATAAACAACAACAAAACATTCTCCGCTACTATATAACTGCCTAATCAAAATCACAATAACTTCTCGAATACATTCAACACAATCACTATTAGATACGCATCACAGTCAATCAAGCTGTCATAATTTTTAATTTACCGATATTGACCATAAGTCCCCCGAGAAATTCATGCACAAAAGCGAATGTTGTAGTGTAACAAAAAAAGTGGCTGCGACAAGTTATCAACGAAAAAATTTAATTAATTTAAGGTCAATCACATCAGGCAATAAAAAAATCAAAGAGAATCAAAAAGAAGTCCATAAAAAATTAAAGAGCAGCAAAAGAAGCCAATAAAAAAATCAAAGAGCAGCAAAAGAAGTCAATGAAAAAAAATCAAAGAGAAGCAAAAAAAACCAACAAATATGAATGTAAATGATAGAACACCAAAGAGCATACAAAATGACGAACAGTGCCGCAAAAGCAGATTTGAAATATTTTAATAAACAATAAAAATAAACAAACGTTGGGCAAAGCAACCAACAGCGAGCATAAATTTTTGGAATTTCTAATAAATAAATAGCGAAAAAAATGCCACAAAAGCGAACAGCCGAAATAAAAGCATGTCAACAAAAAATGTGCCGAATAAGGAAAATACAGCTATAAAAATATACAAAAGCCGAACTTGCAAGCAGAGAACAGCCATAACAGACAACAAACCTGGAACAATGGTGTTGTCTTTTCTGTTTTTTTATGAGTAGAACAATGCGCATGCGCAGCGCCCTTAGATGGGCCATACACGTAGGTACACAGTGTCATCACGCAGTCGCAGTTGGTCAAGCAATTATGCGACAGATGCGATAAAATGCTGAGCATTTCTTTATTGTGTAATCAAAAAGAAGTTGAAAAATTTACATGAGAATGAATTTCTGTATATGCGGCAAGCATTTTGATGTGCTTTGCTGCGGGCTGCAATGCCAACGTTGAGAATGCTGCCAGCAAATAAGTGAGCCCCACTCACACAGCTGACAGATGAACCATGAAATGGGCGACACACAAATTTTTTACAACGGATGTTATTAGAACTTGTTGACGTCAACCGAATGCTGGCAACGTAACGTGCTGTCACACACAGCTCAATGATTTAGCGTGCAGAGTAATGTGATGTTTTGTTGGTATATGTTATGTTGGCATTTTATTAGCGACAATTTTATGAGACAAACCATGACATTTAATAAAACTATGTACCGGTTTAAGTTAAAGGCAGTTAATGTTGTTGGTAGCAACAGTAGTTGGTTGTAAATAGTTGAAAATGTCATTGAACTGTTTGAGGGAAAAGACTGAAAGTTGGGTGTCAGCAAAAAGTGTTGGTGGAGTAGTCAATGTGGAAGGGTTAGTGGAAATGGCAAGCAGAACAGATAATAGAAAACCAGTGCAAAAAGATCAGCGAGAGCTTTAAAGTCTGCGAACTAATACAGAATCATAAAAGCTCAAAACTTTTAAAAGCTGCAAGGCAAACATTTTGCAGAGCTATTTCTAAAATGTTTATGACTTTTAGGTTAGGTTAGGTTAGGTTAGATTAGGTTATAGGTTGGGTTATAGAAGGAGTAAGTATGGCATGCACTTCCACTTGGAGGCCCAGTTGGGGTTATTGTCATTCCCTTCCTGACAGCTAATGATGCTCACATAGGGGAAGAAGACCATGAAAACTACTTTAGAAGGACTCTAAAACTACACAAACCTTTGGGTGGAAGAGGAATGCCATTGAGACTTCTTAACCATTAATCCCGACGGTTGACAATTTTGGCAACTTAACCAGAAAAGAGGCCCCAAGAAGACAAAGTCTCCTACGAGCTAAGGTCACTGGACAGTGGCACATCAGGTGCAAAATATTTGTTGCTTACTTCACAGAGACGCAGCTGCGGCAGTGTTCATTGAAAAGAAGACTTACAGGCTTTTTACAGTCCTTCCTAACATTGTTAGACTGCTACAGTAGAGGCGATTGTGTCTCGTCCCAAGTCTAGAAGCCGTTTGATCCTCTTATGGTTAAGTTAAGGCCAGGTTTTCTTAAAGACCATAAAAGAGCGTCCACGAGGTCCCAAGAGGTCCACTACTTCTTCACCAAGCAAAAGCTTTTTTGCTGAATGTTTAATTTGACAGAAGTCAGTGGTACTGGCCAGTTCTGGCCTACATTAAATTTAGGACCTTTAACCCATTAGTGCCCAATTTTTTGTTTCGACTTTCGAGCTAATTTTCTGAAAGAAATGGCCTGAATTTTTATTAAAAAACAATTTTTTTATTTTCATTTTTATATTGCTCCAAATGGGATCATTGGGCACAGCGGAACGTTGTGAAATTCAACGAAGCAATGAACATGCATCCCACGATGTTCGATTCGCATTCGAAATTTTATCGAAAGCTCGATATATTGTTGCCTTTGAATAATATGCTCGTTTAAGTAAGTGTTCCCAAATGGGAACATTGGGCGCTAATGGGTTACACAAAATTGATTGATTGAATTGAAAAATTAATTTAATTGAAAAAATATATTGAAGCCAGTGGTGACGCAATTGGTTTTGACCAATTCTGACATATAAACAACTTAGAACAAATTAAAAATATTGAACAGCCAGAGTTGCCGACAGTAGTACATTAAGTTTTTATAATCTCAATAAAAAAAAGGGAAACACGTTTTTGTCATAAAAATTCCTATAAACTTGCTGCACATTACGAAATCATGCAACAACAACATTGCAACATTTCTGCATTTAAAACAACATCAAACATTCAACATAAAACAAATCAAAACGATTTACCAACTTAAAAGCCATCATCGATAGGGGCATCCTTCATTCTTATGGCTGCATGCATTATGGCCGTTGAAAGTTATTGATTTGAATGTTCATTCAGTTTATGATTGTTGTTGTTGTTGTCGTTATCGTTCATCAATTGAATTAAAATTCCAATTTATTGTCGGTAATTACTGTACCATAAAAAATGCACTTTGTATCGCTTGACAACGTTTAAGCTTAATTTATGGGCTTCTCAAGCACACAAAGCCAATCGGCTGTTTTGCGTGCAGCTGCACCGAAGCTTGTGCCATACTACCTAAGTGGATCAAGAATGTGTTGTAGGAATATTAAACATTTTTCGATAGCAGCCAACGTTTATATTTGAGCATTTTTCTCCATTGGCCACTGAAATGCAAATTAAACGTTAACAAAATGGGCTTTTTGGGGATTTGAAGATAACACGAAGCGACAAGTGGAAAGAATTGATTTATTCATTTGAGAAGCTGACAATTTTTGGCTGCTGAAATGAGCCTAAAAGTTCAATAGACTTTTGATGGAAACAGTGAAAGAGAAAAAAGTTAAAACAAAGAACTTTTTTCTGTACTGAGTGAAGAAATAAATGGGGTCAAAAAGAATAGAATTTTTATGTGGCAACGGTAGTTCAGAATTGAGGTATTCTGACTTGGGGACTGAAATTTCAAAAAACAAAATGTTAATGTCTACCATTATTTTAACAATTTATTTGCTTTTTCTTGCGTAAAGTAGAAAGCTGGCACTTTAGTACTTAAAATAAAACTTTATTTGTATATATTTTGAATGTTAGAACATAAAAATTGCATCTTATTATGGAAAAGAGGCCGATTTTTGTTTATTTATTTATTGAAGAAATAGCCAAGAATTATTTAAAAATCCATACAGAATAACAAACAGTAAAATAAGAACAAATTTGTGTATTAAATTTTAAGTTTTTTGAGGAAGTTCTTAAAAACATTTTTAGAAGATGACAAATGTAAAAAATTTGAGTATAAGTTGGCCTCATTCACGCAATGTTATTTTAAGTTGGCAGGCATTCAGCATGAAAATAAGAAAAAAAAATGGAAAAAAAATTAATAATAAAAAATAGTTCTACTTTCACTTAGTTAAATGCTGAAACAGGTTATGGAATATTTTAAGGTGACTTATTTTATTTTTTGATGGGTTCTTTATATTTCATTTGTGTTGTTACTTCTCTAAATATATCTAAATATATAAATATGAGGGTTCTAAAATATATTTTCGTTGGTTCTTTCATTCTAAGACATCTTCATTTCCGCTCGGAACTCATTGATTTGCAGTTCCAAATTCAAATATTTCAAACCAGCATCGATTCGAATCTTTAAAACTTCTTCATCTTCCTTACTTCTGGAGCTACTACCACTTTGATGCCGAAACAGACAATTTAGTTCTTGAAAGTGGGTTCACTTATATTTGGTATTCTAAGACGTCTTCATCCAACGCTTCTTCGCTTCATTCCCCCTCGGAGCTCATTGATTTGCAATTCCAAATTCAAATATTTCAAACCAGCATCGATTCCAATCTTTAAAACTTCTTCTTCTTTCTTACTTCTGGAGGTACTATCACTTTGATGCTGAAACAGACAATGGAATACTTGAAGGTGGGTTCTCTTATATTTGGTGTTCTAAGACGTCTTCATCCAGCAACGCTTCTTCGCTTCATTCCCCCTCGGAGCTCATTGAGTTCCAAATTCAAATATTTCAAACCAGCAACGATTTGAATCTTTGAAACTACATTTTCTTCCTTGCTTCTGGAGCTACTACCACTTTGATGCTGAAATAGACTTGGAGGTGAGGGTTCTTTTATATTTTGGTGGGTTCTCTTATATTTGGTATTCTCTTTATTTCTAGAGTAACTTCCACTTTGATGCTGCAATAGATAATGGAATACTTGAAGGTGAGAGCTCTTTCATATTTTGGTTGGTTCTTTCATGTTTGGTATTCTAAGACGTATTCATCCACCAACGCTGCTTCGTTTCATTTCCTTCGTTCTCATTTGATCTCATCGATTTGCAGATTTCCACACCAGCATCGATTCGAATCTTCAAAACTTTTGAATCCCTATTCAGTTCGACTTGGCTTCATAACATTAAATTGATTATTTTTTCAGACATTAGGTACCCAACGTTTGGTGTAACTGTTCCCACAGTGGGTTTCATTTCAAAAGACCATTTTATCTATTACACTTTTTTAAGTCTTTCTGTATGACAAACTTTATGTAACATATCATTAAAAAACTACGGCCACTTCCCCTAATAAAACTTTACTTGACTTTCACATGTAACAACCACATACAAACATTCAAGTACACTTCATGGCTTGTAGTATAAATAACAGAAATTCACCGCAACTACTCATAAATTGCTCACAACTCTATGGACCCAAACACGTGCTCGATGCTCAAAGTCAACCAGACATTGCCGTCAGCCAGTTCACACAGGCAAAAAAATACCAAAACTCCAAAACGTGCACCGAAGCAAATTAAAGCAGAAATCATTTTTGTTTATAAACTTGGCGGCACAACAAAACAATATAAGCCCATTAAACCATAGCTTAAGGCCAAATTATTGAGGTGCCATACATAACATTGTGCAACATAATAAATACAATTTACATTATCTCAGTTCCTACGGAGATAAAAACACAACAACACATGGAAAAAATATTAAAAAATTTTAATAATAATGCAAAACTAGCGAAAACGTACGAAATCAACATTCGAATGCGAATTATGGACAACAACTCAATTTCGTAAAAGCGCACGTATTCATAAATTAAGAAATAAAACAAAAGTACGATAAATGCGGCAGATAAGCATAAACCAACTCAACGCGCGGCCAACGAACGGGCGTGGTTGGTTGGTTGGTTGCGCTGGGAGTGGGAGGGAGGGGCGACAAATTGCACAATCCGATTATTTTATGGGTGTTTGTTTTTCTTTGATTTGCTTTCGTTTTAATTTTTTTGAAAAATCAATTTTTTATTATAGTTGCATGGCAATAAAGTTGAAATGAAAAGCGCACCGAAAAATAAACAAAAATAAAGTTGGGCCAAAAATCAACCGAGAAATAAAACTATTCGAGGTAAACGAATGATGAAGGAAAGAAAGGAAGCGTAAAGAGAAGTTGCATAGATTATAGAGAGATGAATCAAATGTTTGATTAAATTTGTGGATACAAAGGGAGATGAGACAAAAATTTGTTTTGTATAAACTCACAATACTTAAGAAACTGAAGGAAGAAGTAAAAAAAGTAAGATAAAAGAATAAATAATAAGAAAGAAGTAAGAAATAAACCCAGAGAGTATAAAATAGATCTTAAGTAGATAAGTAGATTAGAAATGAAAGAACACATATGCCAGTTTGGCTCATTGTGATATTTAAGGACCAGTGGTACAGGCAAAGAAGGGGTTCAAACTCCCCTCCCCGAAAACATACAAAAGTTGTTGATGGTTTCAAATTAAATAGGGCTCAAAAGTTGTGTAGGAAACACCCACGCCACTGTTCTGGGCTTAGGTTAGGCTAAAGTTTAGGTTAGAGTTTTCGGAACTTTGCCTACAAAATGGGTCCATTGTAATGCCGCAAGGAACAAGTGATCTCTTTCTGTCGGAAAGGCTACAAAAGCCAATTCGAAAAGCCCTAGAAACTCTCTTATGTTGACTGATCTGAAGTTGTCCAAATCGTAGAATCGTCGTCGTCGGAGGGAGAGGGGTAGGGGTCCAGAGTAGGGTTTAGCATCGAAGGCAGTATTCAGGACTTAGTTCTACTTAAAAAGAAAATTAAAACTAAAACTAAAACTGAAACTGAAAGTGTGATACAAAAAAACAAACTAGACAAAAAGTAGAAAGAGGTGACTTTCAAATGTGAAAGGATGGAAATATATGCAAAGAAATGAATGCGGAGAAATTTTTAAGCAGATAGATTACTTAATTTAAAGATCAAGGAATAGCTTTGATCCACTAAAAATATGATATAAAAAACTTTGAAAGCTTGAGACCCAAAAAAGGGGCCTCTGGTTTATTAACCTATAACCCATAAATTGAATATCGAAAGATAGGTTTTTTTCTAATTAAACTTTTAACTTCTGGTGATTTCCTGCATTATATAACTTTAATACAAACTTTCTATATCTCTTCCGTTTTGCATCAGGTTTTGTACTTTAAAGCGGCCAAGAAAACTTATCAACGCTATTTTGTTGCCATTACAAGCAACAAATAATGGCAGGAAAAACGTTTTTCTTTGCACGTTTTCAATCAAAGAAAAATTATGTTTCTTTCCTTTTCAATGGGAATTGGCTCACGTTGCTGTTGTTGTTGCTGTGATTGTGATTGCGAAAACATGAATTGATTTCCGTCTGAAACTGAAACAAGTTGAAAAATTGAACTTCCTGGCAAGATTTTCATTTCCGCTAATAGAAAAAAATTACTAAGCGACAAAAAGCATGAATGAATGAATATTTTCCCAAAACGAAAAAGAGAGAGAGAAAATGAAAAATCGTAATATTGACAGTTTTTGTTACGTAAAAGCTGCATTGATAAATATGGAAAAGTGGTGTAATAGGTGAGCAAAGAAGTGGTGGGAGGGGGCAGCCGAATGCACATTGAATAGATGAAAAAAGTGAAAAAAAGGGTTCAAGCAAAAAATGTCCGATAACATGAAAGAATATCAGAAAACCCTATCCGTGTCAAAAGCGACCGGCTGAAATAGCGAAAAAGATACCAAAACAGAAAATAAAAAAATACACAAAAATACAGTTAAATATTTTGCTATGGAAAAGCCACAACGGGCAATCATATTGAAACGAAGCACAACAACAACAACAGCATAAAACCGGTCACAGTCAGTCAGCAAACACAAACAACGACAACGACAACGATGTTGATGGCAAGTCAACAGCACCGGCAACGACTACTACAACAACAACAACAATAAGCAATCGAAAGTTATTGACCGGAACTAATAACGTTTGCCTGTGCGCAGCTGTGTTGTTTGTTGTTGTTGTTTTTGCTTATATTCATATGGTTACTTCATTGCAATATATAAAAGTTTATAATATTTTTGCTGCATTTTTACTCCCGCAAGCGCCACTAAAATTGATACAAATAATTAAAAAAATTTTTTTTTTTTAATTTAAATGCTGCAACCTGCAGTTGGTTTACTCTATGAATGCGTCTTAATCTTAAAAATGCATTAATGGGTTTCCTTGTTCGAATCTTTGGCTGACGTAATGTGGCACGCATCGCTTTCCGTCTGTTCCCATTTTTCTTGGGCTCCCATATGAAAATTTTGTATTTTCGCTTCAAGGTCTTTTCGTTGAGCTTTTTACTCAGCGGTTGGTTAGTTTACGAAATGATTTATTGTGCAACTTGAAATACTTGCAAACTGAGCCCACAGCTTTCTTACAGTCACCTGCTGCATGTTTGTGACTTTTTTACCCGGAAATTTTATTCCTATTGCATAAACAAGAACCTCTCACATTGACTCGACGTGACAGTGAGCGATTGTCATGCTTGCGCCCACTTTAGACTCTCATCTATCAACTTGTGTCAAGTTAAATTTCTCAAAAATAATTTCTCAACGCTTTCTACTTTCAAATTGCTGCGCAGACTACAATCTCTGTTGAGCATAAATTTAACTAAAAAAATAAAATATTTTACAACATTTATGTAGAATGTTTTTTGACAAACAATAAATATTTTCTACAACGCTTGTAAAAAAATGTGTTTTTCTCTAAACAAATTGCTTGTAAAATTCAAATTTCAAGAATTTTTTACAAGAATTCTTGCACTGTTGGTGGTTTTGCTTTTTGTAAATTTGTGAAATTGAAATAAATTGATTGGCAAATGCTTACATTACTAGCTAATGTTGTTGTTGCTGTCAGTTTTTAACTTAATTTCTGTATTTTTCACGCTGAAATGCTGTCTGCATGTGACATATGAAAGCCTGCTGTCATTTAATAATCAAAAAAATTCCATGCGACTAAATTATGTCATGGCGTCAGAAATGTGCGAGAGAGAAATGTGTACAAAAAGAATTTTGCTTCTATAGAATTAGAAGCAATTTTCATGCAATGATTTAGATAATAAAATATGTCTGAGTGTTGAGCTAAAAATAAATATTTCTGGAATAATTTCAGTGCTCGTAATATATCAACACATGAGAGTAAGAATATTACTATAGATTGAAACATTGAATGGGAAGGCAAATTTGTTTTCTGATGAGTAATAACAAACTTAATGGTCCCAACACATTCAAGACAGCAACGGCAGAGCCAGCTTACAAGATGGCGTCAACTTTAACCGTTGTCTTGTAGTCAATTACTTGATTACAATGAAATCGACAGCAATCATATTTTTTGTGTGCCTAATCAGAAATGAGATGACTGCTTCTGCACTTCTTTTGTTAGTCATTCAATTTTTTATGTTTTCTAATATAATCAATTTAAATTAAATGGCAATGTGTATTTATTTATAAAACTTCCACATTTTAACTAAAATAATAAAAAATTTTGTAATTATTGTTCAAAGCACACTGAACAAGTAAACAGAACACCAATAAATGCAACTTTTTCAAAGCACTAATGCCAATTCGTTTGGTTTTGTTGCCTTGGAAATAGAAATTGTTCCAAGGTTTGCGTCAGCAATTAATGTGGTTGGTGGTCGTGTGGCCATGCAGACAAAAGTAATTGTCTCTACAAGATTATTCTGATTCTATTTTGGAAGATTTCGTCGTGTCGCTGGCGTCATCAATGTGATTGGGGAAAAACTGTATTAACCAAGAAAGAGCCAACATTACAACACTGGTGGTTGTCGGTCTGAAGAAGAACTAGAAACGATCTTACACTTCATACATTGTGACCGAAAAGTTTCCGGAAATTTTCATTTAAAATTCGCGCGCTGTATATTTTTCGATATTTTAAGTTTTTGTAGGTTGGTAGCACTGTCCTTAATTACTATGCCAAAAATGAGCGCGATCTGTCAGACAGTTTGTTTACGGCAGCTGTTGAAACCAGTTCACCTCAGTAGTGCGTTGCGATTTTGTTGAGAATTTTCTTCAAAATGAGTACCGTGAACAGGTCTCTTTGGACGTGCTTGATCGTGCCAATTCCGATCCAACTTTCATGGAACGTATCATAACTGGTGACGAGACATGGGTCTACGAGTACGACATGCAAACAAGCCAACAATCATCGGAATGGAGAGGAAAAGACCGAAACCGAAAAAACCACGCCAAAGTCGCTCGAAAATCAAGGTTTTTTTTTTTCCCCCCTTTGTCGGAACGATCTAGCAAGCGCAGCACTCAGACAATTACACGTCCATTGTACTACGACTTGTTGTTCCCTGTTAATATGCTTTAAATCTACCCGATTTCCGAAGAAACCTTGATAGATCCTGGGGTGCCAAGGAGCCAAGGTGGTCGCTTCTTAGCACATCAGTGCCAAACGTCTCAAACCTGATACGAGCGAACGCGGGGCAGAGACACAGGAAGTGTTCCGCCGTCTCAACGTCCTCCCCACAGGCAGGACATAGGGCACTGTCAGATATGCCTACCATTTCCATGTGCTTCGCCCATAGGAAATGGCCCGTCATTAACCCGACCATCTGCCTACAGTCTCATCTGCCTAGTGACAAAAGGAACTGTGAGCATTTGTCGGATATGGCGGGAAGCATAAGTTTCGTCCACCTGCAGCCGCTCTCAGCCTGCCATGCTCGCTCCTGGGTCATAGTGACCCACTCGTTAACTGTGGCTTTGATGGCTGCAGATGGGAGTGGCAGAACAGGCTCAGGGCCGACAAAATCAGCCTCAGAGCCCATTCTAGCTAGGGAATCCGAGGTCTCGTTACCCACAATTCCTGCGTGTCCCGGGACCCAGGTGAGCATCAGGCTATTATATTTTCCAACATAATTAAGCCTGGATTTGCAGGACCTGACTAGCATAGAGGTGGTTGGAGGGCTGTCCAAGGCCATAAGCGCAGCTTTGCTGTCGCTACAGACACAGATAGACCTGCCTTTCTACTTACTCTCTACGACAAAGTTCATCGCCTCAAGTATCGCATGCACCTCCGCCTGAAACACAGATGCGTGCGAGCCTAGGGCAAAGAACCGTCTAGTCCCCGTGGATTCCACGAAGACCCCAGAGCCAGAACCATCTTCCGTTCTGGAGCCGTCCGTGAATATACGGAAACAGTGTTTACCGGGCTCATCCTCAGGATACAACCAAGAGTGAGCCTCAGGCAGCAACACCATGTACCGCTTTTTTAGTATGACAGTTGTAGGCATGGAGTCGAGGGGCATGGACATGACTGTGAGGTCTATGTCGGTGCCAGCACAATTATCCAGTGCCGGACAAGCGCCATACCACTGGCCACTGTGTTTTAGTCTTCAGATGGCCTTTAGGGCCTCTCCTTGGATGAAAACATCAAGTGGAGGAAGGCTCACCAGGGCATCTAGCGATGGGGCAGAAGTAGTTGGAAAGGCTCCAGTACAACATATGGCCACAGTGCGCTGCAGTCTGGACAAGGTTCTCTTGACCCCTGCAAGAGAGAGTCTGCTCATCCAGACTACCGATGCGTAGGAGATGATGGGTCTTATCATAGCTTTGTAGATCCAGAGGATCTTGCTAGGGGAAAGACCCCACGTTTTCCCAAATACACCTCTGCATTGCCAGAAAGCCGACAGTGCTTTCGATGTCTTTAGTTCTACGTGAGATTTCCAAAGGAGTTTATCATCTAGGATGACTCCCAGATATTTAATCTCCTTGGATAGCTGGATAGTGACCCCCTTGAGTGTGGGCAGAACGACTCTATCAAGCTTCCTCCTCCTGGTAAAGAGAACCATACCAGTTTTGGCGGGATTAGCAGATAGCCCGTTCGCATTACACCAGGTGTCAATTATATCCAGAGTTTTCTGCACCTTTCTGCAGATGTGCATAAGGGAGGGGCCGGTTACGAGACAGGCCACAAAATCAAGGTAATGCTGATTGTTTTCTTCGATATTCGTGGTGTGGTGCATCATGAATTCGTCCCTGAAGGACAAACAGTCGGTAAAGACTATTATTTGACTGTTTTAAGACGTTTGCGTGAAAATATCCGCCGTAAACGGCCTCAATTGTGGAAGGATAATTCATGGATTTTTCATGACGATAATGCTCCCTCGCACCGAGCCAACATTACCAACGATTTTAAGGCCAAACATTCAATAAATACCATCGAACAGCCACCGTATTCACCTGATCTTGCACCGTGTGACTTTTTCCTGTTTCCCAAACTCAAATTACCACTCAGAGGAACGCGTTTTGAATCCATAGAAGACGTAAAACAGAATTCGCAGAGGGAACTCAAAGCCATACCGGAAAGCGCCTATACAAAATGTTTTGATGATTGGAAGAAACGTTGGCATGTGTGTATCGCTTCTAATGGAGCATATTTTGAAGGAGATAAAATAAATATTGATGAAGATTAAGAATTTTGCGTTTTATTTAAAATTTCCGGAAACTTTTCGGTCACAAGGTAGGTCTCCCATTGTGATACTGTTTCAAGCTGTAGTTTTACGAAATTCTTCACTAGTCAACGAGGAACAAAATTATTGAAAAGGTCATAAAAACTTAAACCAGTTGGCTTTTCCACTCACTTTTTTCATAAGAATTCTTCTATTACAAACTAGAAAACTAGGGAAAAATCATAAAAGGGTATTCTTGACATTCTCTCACAAGTTTTTCTTATTAAACCTTCTATAATATATCATAATAATTCTTGTATATAAATAATTATTCTATTACTATAAAAAAAACGTACAAGGGAAAGTCAAATGATTTATTTTAATTAGAAAAATATCTTTCAAAAGAACATTACAATAAACCATATAAACAACAAACAGCCAAACAGTAAGAAACTCGACTACAGCTATAAAAATCACTGCAAATTTCACAATTTGTCGCCCGATGTGACCCGATTTTTTCTACATTACTTTGTCAGCTATTTTTAACGCGCGTTTTTCTCTTTTATTGCCAATTGACAGGTGAAAGTTAGGCGCGACTGGGGCACACATGAAATGCCCAAAAGCGTGTTCGTACTCACTAATGTCAATGGATATTCTGAGTTTTTTTTCTCCACTCATTGCTTTTCTCTCTGTCTTTCAACAAATGGCAATTAGCACTAAAATTAGAACGCAATGTAGCGAAGAGTGGCGAAAATTGCGAAATTGTCATTTTGTATTTTGACATTATTGTGTCTGCGTGGCGCTTTTTGAACTTTTTGTCTGTGTGGCGCTTTGAGGCGCGAAACGTTCAGCGGTTATGTGAAACGCATTAAGTGCTACAAATTTTGTGAAAATGCTGTTGGAAAATTGTTTGGCAACTTTGCTTACTTTTTATATATTTTGGAAAATTCATGTCTAACGAAATATTGTGAAACATTTGGTTTAGAATTTACACAAAACTTGACATGATTTCTGAGGTGTCCTGTGACAGTTCTGTATGACACAAATATTATTTACTTGAAGAAAAAGTGCCGACAATCAAAAGTAAAAACTTTTAAAAGACTTGCTTCTGTCATATTTGACCAAACCACATCTGAACAAAGCTCCTCTGCCAGCACTTGTTTCACTTTGGAGCTCAATGAAGACATATCACCCAAACACATAATCACAAAAAACACAAAAACAATTCAGAAAAACTCAAAACGAAAACGGAAGAACTCCATTAAATATAATGAAAAAACCACCCAACATTTATTTTGCCATAAATCACAGTGACGCTCAAAATTTAAACCACATAAACAAGCAAAACGAAATTTAAAAAAACAACACCAAAGGCACCGGTGGCGGCACACTTTTGTGGTGTTGAAAAGCGTTGATTGACTTTTTTGACATTTTTAGTAGAGACCAGTCATTAAAATTTAAATAAGTAAAAACTTTAATGTGCAACAGGTTCCAAAAAATTGTTTGCACTGCTCAACGACTGACACTGACCTCCTTTATTAATTCACCAATTCGAAAAGTCGTGTCACAAATGGCCTCCAAGTGACTTGGCACAGGATTTCGGTTGACGATTCTTTCGCCACGCATTCAAGTGGTCCAGTGCGTGAAAGCGAGAGTGCAAAAAGTTGAAAGTCCTACACAACATATGACAAACATATGTGGCTCACTTTTTGGTGGTTTACAGATTTTATTGCATTTATTTTTAGCTGAGCACAAAACACACACTTCACAAACACACTTTTCATAGGCCATTCATTCGAACTGGTCTCATCTTTTTGAATCTTTTGAATAGCTTTGCAATGTTTATGATTTTTAACTGCTTCATTTATTTGCAAAATCTTTTTGAGAAATTTTCAGAATCACATTCACGTTGCTGTCAATGGCGCAAAGAAACAAAAAACCCCGCGCATGGTGGAAAAGCAAACGCGAGCAACGATTTTATGGGCGTAAACAACGCAACCGAATCGGACCGGCAACCGCAACGACAAACGACAACAGTGACGACGACGACGACAACAGCGGCGACAGTGACAGCGTCTCGTGTGCGCACCACCGCATCGCGACGTGTTAAATGTGCGACTAAAGTGTGCGATTTCAATGAATTTCCAACAAAGCCCTAAGCAGCGAGAATGTGAATGTGCCGCACAAGAGACACGAAACAAATTAACAATTTTGTTGTTGTAAAAAATTTTACGAAATGCAAAAAATAAAAAAGCAAGAAATAAAAAATTGCAATAAAAAATAACGAAGAGCGGCAAGAAATAGAAATGCCACAACTATTAAATGTTGGCACTTCTGTTTTTTTTTTTTGGTGCGGCAGCGGTCGCTACGTGTTTGGTTGTTGTTATTTTTGTGCTGTGTTGTTGATAAGTTTTTAGCATAAAATAAATTTGTATTTTGACTGCCTCCACATGCTGCCACACTTACAATTCCGCTGGCCATATACATTACACACTTTGGGCTGTTTTTCTTTCGTTTGTGGCTGCCGCCATTAAATTCTTGGCGCTCTTTCGTGCTTCATTCAAAATATTGCACAGCCATATATACAGTTTCATTAAATCAAAAACACCACACAAACCAACTCAAAAGCAACAAAAACCAAACACCAGCAATGAAACGATATGTGAATTTTTAATTGCACAAACGTGCGCCAATATTTTTCGCCACCTCTTTATGGCGCACAGTGGTGCATTGGAGCAGATAAAGTAGCGCAAAAAAATTCATATTTATGTTTGATCTTTAATTCAAAGAGGTGAAATACTTTTGAGACAGAGATGGAGAGTGAGAGATGTGGAATAGATGGCCGAACTGGGGTCATCGTTTTGAGTGTTTTGCAATTATAAATTTGTATTAAGATTTGATATGCTTTACATGGAGACCACGCCTACTTTCTGTATAATGTATCTATTAAAGTCCTGCATGAATATATTCATTTTGGCGACTAAACTACTGTACATACTGTACGGGTACTTGGTATTCGAAGAATGTGTACAACGAAACGAATAGAAACGAGAAGCGACGCTCGCTGGTTCTTATTCGGTGAGAAGCGAATACTGCAGTGCACGTATTCGGCAATCGAGAACTTTGCGAAGTATTCGAAGATCAACAGTTTCATCGAATATTTTTATGCGCAGTATGTCACATGTGTATACTTGTGGTGTGGTTGAAGTGGCTTATTAGTTAATACGCAAAATGGAAATTATTGAAAAAAGTAACATAACAAATAAATAAATATTAATATACAACATAAATATCTCTAAATAATCTTAGGAATATTAAAACGAGTATATTCGAATATTCAAGCAATTTGTACTATTATTCGAATGCTTTTGTCCTCGTTTTCCCGCTTCGAGCGAATATGAATAAATAGTGTACGTCTACTCGTGTATGTTCGGAGCTTACTCGTACTCGAAGAGAGCTGCACTCGTATTCATTAGGACTGGTCCGCAGAGATGAAGTGAAGTATTCTATTCAAAAACATTTGAATGTTTTCGAATTACAAAAATGCATACTCGTGCAGGACTCTAGTATCTATGTATAATTGACAAGACATACTAAGGCTTTGATTCCCAAAATCATTCATTTTGAGTATGCGATTTTTACATTATTTAATGAGCCATTGGTAAATTTCCATTGCTAATAGCCAATTTTCACTTTCAGAAATGAAAGTGATGTGAGTTGGTTCGAATCCACAATGAATTCTAATGATTCACAGAGATCACTGAGACCAAATGAACTCTTAGCCACGGAAGAGGTGACTTCGTATGAAATTAAGACCTCGATTTCATATTCATATTCATATTTACACTGCAGTAAAGCTGCGATTTGATTGCAGTTAGTTCAATTATCTACAAATTTCGAATGAAACGTAGACCTCGGTTATGGTTAGGTTAGGTTAAAGTGGCTGCCTAGGCACGGGACTTGCCGAAAGACACACTTAGGCCACATAAAGGACCCATTGTGATACCACGAAAAGGGAGTGATCTGACTTACTGCAAGTTAAGTGCCTATACAAGCCATTTTGTTTTGTGGATAAAACTTAGCAAGTCCCTAATGTTGACTGATCTAAGGTCATCCAGGTTGTCGAAGAAAGTAGAGCCTAAGGCTTTCCATCTTCGTATAGAGAGAGCCGGGCAGTGACCTCGGTTATAGGCTTGTATAAACCCACACATCAGTCTTTCCATATCTACTTTGAACTATCCAAGAATTTCGTATGAAACATGGAACTCGATTAGTCATATTTGTACCATACAAACACCACGTTTTGATTGCAGCTACAGTATCGGTTCACATAAGCCAGTATTGATCCATACATAAGTCTTACCACGTCTACTTTCTACTATCAATGAATTTCGTGTGAAACATAAACCTCGGTTAGCTGTTTTTTCGATTGCAGCTACTTTAAAGTTACTGTTTTAGAATTTAATAGCAGACAGAGGTCTACATAACGTTTAGTATCCCATTTATATATCGTTTGGAATGTCTAAAAGATTCTATTGATGAAACTCTAAATTATTTCTGAATTTGATTGGTTTGATCTCATTCTATTTAAATCAATCAGAGCTTTACATAACGTTTAGCATCCCATTTATTTATCGTTGGGAATCCCTGAAAGATTCCATTGGAGAAACTCTAAGATTGGAATTCGTTCGTTTGGCTATCATTTCATTTAAGAGTTTGGGGGTCTTTATAACGTTTAGTATCCCATTTATATATTTTTTAGTATTCCTTAAAATATTCTTTAAAGGATTCCAAAATTCTAAGGCTACTGTTTAAGAATTCAATTTAAGAATTTTCATAATTTGTGAGTTTACTGTCGTTCGTTCGTTAAGGTCCTAAGTGGTAAGAATGGTCAAAAAACGTCCAGGAGGGAAGGTAGGTCGAACCAATGGTTGCATTTGACCACATTTATGAAAGCTGAAGACTCCAGCTACGTTTGCTCTCATTTCATTTATATCAGTCAGAGCTCTACAAAATGTTAAGTTTTCCAAAAACATTCTTTTGAAGAAATTCTTAAGAATACCATTTTAAAATTAATTTGGTTCTTCTACATTAAAGCAACATTTTACGGTCTCATTTTTCACACTTCTTTCTTTTCTCACTCCCATTTGTCGCGCTGCACCACTGTGCGATGACAACGATGCCGTTTTTCGCGGTTTTCGATTTCCCATATTATCATCGCTCGGCACACAATTGCTCTGAATTTTTACGCTTCTCTGACCAGCTGAACTGCATTCGTGATTCACCAACGATTACACTTGAAACTTGACGGCAAGTGTGTACCGAATCCGGCCAGAGCGGCGGTGCCTACCCAACTGAAATTATGACCCGTGATGAGTAAAATTGTACCGTTGTGTTTTTGTGTCTGCGAATCTAGAAACGAAAAAAAAAACATTTCGCTGAGTAGATGTTGAGATTGTTGGTGCCGGAGTTGTTGTTGTTGATTCGATAGTGTTGAGCGGTGGGTTGTGACACTTTTTGCTGGTGTTGTTGCAGCAGCTACAATGTTGATTGTTGTTGCTGTTGTTGTTTTAGTTGATGAATGTCTTGTTGTAAGTGGTGCACAGTAGTTGGCAGCTTGTCTTTGTTTTTGCACTTCTCACGGAGTGTACGCGATAAAGACACCATTAGTCATCCGGTTGCATGTCTTTGTTGGGTATTTCTGTTACTTTCATTTAAATAATCACACTATGCTGCAATTGTAAACAGTAACGGGGTTGCTGTCTGTTCTTAGAAATATAAAACTTTTCTGGTAGTTTGGGGATTTTTGTTTTTTTGAAGTTGTATGGTTTTCCGGGTGGCAACTAATCTAATTAGCATCAAGAAGCTGATTTTGAAGGGAACTGTGGTTTAACACTAGAAAGACCATTGCGGTCATTTTGACGGTTTTTCATTTTAAATATCTGTATTTTCTTTAGTATTTCTATCGATTTTTGCTTTGGTGACTTTTATGTTCTATCATGAAATTTTTTTTTTTAATTAATTTTGTGAAAAAATAGCCAAATTCGATGTGTACTTTTCGATATATCAGTAGATATGATATGTATGTAGTCTTTGTAAGTATGGAAAAATTGTGGTCTTTCTTTGGTTCATGCTAGAAACTGTGCTTTGCTCCTAAAATGTGCTTCAAGAAGTAAAGAAACCGAAAGAAGGTGAACCCAAAAGCATAGGATTCCATGGAAACCAAAAAGCCGCCAAAACTAATTAGGTAGGTAGGTTAGGCTGGCTGACCAAAACTAATTAACACATTATACATTTTTCTATCAAAATAATCAATTGAAATGAAAGCTTATTCAATTAAAAAAATTCCACAAATTATATGCCACAAATTCTTATTCAACATTCTAGCCTTTTCTCATTTATATCATGGAACCACACACATTGTACATACATACAAAACACATACATAAATACTTATATGTTAGTGCAATACAGTAGCTGTCCTCCTTCTTATCAACATTTCGGATTTTTTATGCCACAAAAACAGCAACAGAGCACGAGTTCACATATTTTTACTGGCCTACCCACATATCTATGCATCGAAACGCTCTCGCTGGCCACAAGCCAAGAATTTTCAAATCTACATAGTTTTTTTTTGCTTACATTCAATTTTTTTGCCGCCACTTGTCTACAGTTGCTTTCAAATTTATTACGCATACATTGAACACATACGAATGCATACATATGTGTTAGTAGAAGTTTACATATTAACGATTTAGTGCAGAAATGTCTAAGCAAAAAAATTTTCTTTTTGTTTTTTACTTAAAAAAATATAAAAGAAAGGAAAATTCCACAGAATCTTCGGTAAAGTTTATTTGTCAATCTAAAAACTTACAAGCAACAATTTTACTGGCAAAATTTTAATGCGTAATTATGGCAAATTTATACTTTATTGGCATTTGTGTTTATTTGTTTATGGAATTTTCGGTTGATTTTTTTTGCCCCACCAGACTTTTGGGGTCTTTGATGCGAAAATTGTTTGAGCTGACGAATTGCTGGCAAGAAAATGAAAATGTGGGTCATTTTGCAGACGTTTGAAACAAATACGCAGATTTTGAAAACAAATGAAAATATTTTACAGACTGAAAAATTTTAAAGATATATTACAGAGGTGTTTTGGTGGGTTAAAAAGATGTTTGACTAAGTCAGATTGGGAATGATTTCAGAGGAAGTTTATGTAACAAAAGATCTAGCAGAGTCTGTTTAGTCTAGTCGAGTAGAACTACTCGAAATTAGTCAATCAGTAATATTCAATGTGAGTTGTTTTGGATTTTCTGATAGGAAAAGCACGTTAGATCATTGAATTATTTCTGATCGAAGTAATAGAAAACTAGTCTTTCTCTGAACAAAGAAACTAAGAAAGAAGACAGTAAGAACTACTCGAAGTTAGTCAATCAGTAATGTTCAATGTGAGTTGTTTTGGATTTTCTGATAGGAAGAGCACGTTAGATCATTGGATCATTTCTGATCGAAGTAATAGAAAAGTAGTATTTTTCTGATCATAGAAACTAAGAACGAAGACAGTAAGAAGTTACTCGAAGTTAGTCAATCAATTTATAGCCTCTAATAGGATAAACACGTTAGATCATTGAATTATTTCTGATCGTAGTAATAGAAAATTAGTATTTCTCTGATCATAGAAACTAAGCAGGAAAAAACAAGAGTCATACCAAGTTAATCGATTCAATTAACATTAAAAGTGCTTTAAAAGTGCCTTCGGAGCAACATAATCTATGATCTAAGACTTTGAATACTTTTGCAGAAGACTGTTGTTTCAATTGATTTAAGGTCTCTGATCTTTTATTACATAGATAAGGAATGCAAAGCCGATTCAGCTTCAAATTTATGTTCTCTTGTGGGTAAACTCATCACTCAACTTAGGAATACTTTATTTTCATTCCCAGGAGAACTGCATAGATTTATTTGGCATAAACAATCGATATACCTACATATACGTGAATAAGTTTGTTATTGTTGGAAGCAGAGAAAACTTTGTTAACTTTAATATTTTACTCATTTGTAGACATATGCAGTAATCTCCGGATCTGTGCATCTCACTTATAAGAATTCTTTGCTCATAAGCACCAACAGTTTAACATTTTCCTTTGAAATGTTCACAATTTATTTTGATATAAGCATTATAAACATTTTTCAATTAAAAAACACTGACTTTTATGAATTTTCATAGAAGTTTCTAAATGGGGATTACTGCAATGTCTTTTGGCCCAAATTCGAATCATTGAAATTCACAACAAAATTTCTCAATAACAACGCGAAGGCTTTACAAATTTTATACACCAAAAAAATCATACAAAAATATCTATTAAGCCACTAAGTTTTGCAACAACAAATGCAATACATATAATTATTTAATGAAAAGCCAAGTAGAGTTGTTGCAGATGCCTGAAATCTTCAAGTTTTTCACACAATTTTCTGACATTTGGCGCTGACATTTTTGTGTTAATGTGGCAATTGTTAACAATAAAAAACAAAAAACAAAAAATTGTTAACACAAAACACAACTTGTTGCATGCGCTGCACAGTTGCATAATCTGTAAGAGTAAAAAAATTAAAAGAAAAAACTATTGCAAAAAAAAAACTATTGCAAGAAAAAAACAATATTTTCACAATCATTTTTTCTTGCTCTGAATTTTTGCAATTTTTTTTAATAATTTTAATTTTTTGCAATTGCATTAAAAATACACTGCTGTTTTTTGTTGGCATTTCTCTCGGCCTGTGCAACGCTTCCATGCCGCACGCCTCATTGCTGAATTGAAATGTGTGCGCGGGTGGCGCATTGAATTGCAAATGGCGTTGCACGCAAATGTGGTTCGTTGCTGGGAAATTGTTAAATTTAATTAAAATCGCTAAAAGATGGCATGCGCATGTGTGCCCCAGACGGCGGCCGAGTTGTGTGCGCAGCATTTCATAAATGCGCTTAGAAATGTGCGCCAAAGTGAGTGGGTGGCAAAAAATCGGTGGCGTGATCGCGCCACGTCACCCTGTATAATGAATTTTTGCGCAAATGTAGCATACATTAAAATTTTTGCTGAAATTCAATGCGCCACAATTATTCCCAATTGAACAACTTGACACATGTTAAAGTGGTTGTTGTTGTTGTTGTTGCGTTCTTTGCGCATTTCGCTGCTCCGGTTCAAGTGTTCGACAGGCGCTATTTTTAATTTATACCGAACGTAATTTCGTTCTCACATTGAAATCAAGCGATGAGCTCACAATGAAATCGAAAATTCACCCCACCAAAGTGCCATATGCTGTTTCAAAGGGGCGAGGGATAATCCGTTTAGGTTGTTGTTGTTGTTTTTGTTGTTGTAGTGGCATAGTGTTAATTGCCCACTTTGCCCGCCAGCTCGGTGCGCATTCATCTTAAACTCATCTATTTTTATAGTTATAAATATTCAACACTGTGCAGCAAAAATCAACTTTTGACTGCCCACATGAAAAGCAAATCGCAATGAACTGAGGGCAGCCATGCTTTGGGTTCTATTCATATTTATGAAACATTCTGAAGTCTGTTGTAGTCTATTTATGTTGCACAGTGTACTCACTTCAGTAGGGCCTTTGGCTTGACGCTTTGACGCTGTGGCCGTGGTGTCTTGCTCACTTTGTTTTCCAGCATCTTTGCCGTGTTGAAGTTTATCATTTTTAGTGCTTGTTAAAAGTTTCTAAAATTGGCATTCTTAATTGTTTGTGTGCGTGCTTATGGTCGGTTTTGCCGCATCTTTGGGACCTACTTGGTTGATTTTGTTGTTGGTTTTGGCATTTCGCTTTTCAAGTATCGAACAACAATGCCATTTTTGGTGGTCTGCTTGTCGCTCGTCTCTTCAACACGTGCTGTGGCATAGATCAGCCGGCAAACGAAACAAGAATAACAACAAAAAAAACAAATTCCAAATTTTACGTTGGGTTGAGGAAGATCTAAGGGCCTCCAAATAAGGCAAATTTGTACCATTTCAGCCTAAAGAATTGTCAACAAATTGAGAATTGAATGCTCTCATTTATTTCTCACTTCAAAACGTTGTAATTCCTATTTTCATATATTTTTTTATTTTGCACGTTATTCCACTGTCTTTGTTTTCTGTTTATATGTCTTTAAAAAAAGTTTTGAAATCTATTTATAAATAATTTTTAATGCGCAGCGTTGATTTCTTAATTGCATTTGTGTTTCTCAAATCGTTTCAACTGTGCGTTTGTGTTGATTTGGTGCACGTCTTTTCATTGTTTGGTTTTTTCTAGGTCATCTATTAACGTTTATTCGCAGGTTTACACAAATCTGCGTTCATCTTTTTCTAAATGCATACAGAAATTATTCGAAGTTTTGTTTACATCAGCCATTTTGAGGGCAAATCACTATGGACGTTAGAGCGTAGAGCGCAAAATCGACTCTATCGCTCTCGTCTTTCAGGTTCTCTATCAGTTTGTCTATTTTATTAATTGCCTTTGTGGTTTTGTTTACTATTTGACTTTTCAGTGGAGCAGTTTTTGCGTTTTAAATGCAAACATTTTGTTGCATTTGCATAGTTCAGTGGAATTGCAGCGCCATTTGTTGTTTGTCGTTCGCGTTGGTGACATTTGAGTGGCCGCTCGACTTAATTGATTCCACCTTCAGTTTTACGAATGTTTCGATATGATGTTGTTGTTGTTATTAGTTTTTGTATGCATTAATAAAGCAATTTGCAGAGTGAATTTATGTACAAAATGCTGGCTTGCAGCTGAACGATGCAACGAGGTTGAGTGCTTATTGGACGGACATAGATAGTAGACAAGCATTTAGTGTTTTGTTAAGCTTTAATTACTAACATTAAATTATTTAAACTAAATAAATATAGTAATTTTATTATAAATACCAGACACATAATTACAAAAACTACATAAAAATTTGAAACAAAAGTAACAATAAAACAACAATAAAAAATTTTGATTGTGATATAAGTATCAGGTGTACAACTTTGCTTCCGCCGTTTTTTTTCCAAAATTAAAAGCTTTATTGCGAAAAAGTGCTTACAGATGTATTATTCAAAGTATTGTCCGTCGCTAGCGACAACTTTCTCCCATCTTTCCGGCAATTTTCGGATCCTGGCTCGAAAAAAGGAGTCCTCTTTTGACGCTATCCATGAAGCAATCCATTTTTCCAATTCTTCGAAGGATTGAAAATGTTGATCTGCCAGGCCGTGTGCCATCGAACGGAATAGGTGGAAGTCAGAAGGGGCGACATCTGGGGAATACGGCGGGTAGGGCAAGACTTCCCATTTCAGCGTTTCCAGGTACTTTTTGACCACTTTTGCGACGTGAGGCCGAGCATTGTCGTGTTGGAGGATGACTTTGTCATGTCGCTCTTCCATTTTTAAAACGTTGAAACCACTCCCGACACGTTCTTTCACTCAGAGCAGCATCACCGTAAGTTTCTGAGAGCATTCGATGCGCTTCAGCTGCATTTTTTTCCAATTGTAACAGAAAAGTAAAACTTCCCGCAAATGGCGAGAATTGGGCACATAAACGGACATTTTCGAGCGTGAATAATACGAAAACAAGAACAACTGTCACTGAAACGGCGATGACAATTCGTTAGGCACTGTCCACACTCACTTTAAAGGCATTACCATCTATGTATTTCAACCAGCCTCAGCCGGTACAGCCACCTATCGGAAAACGGCGGAAGCAAAGTTGTACACCTGATATATTTTTGTATTTGTCGAGAATTACTTGTAAAAGTTTTGCATTCGTTTCCTGAATTCTTGTTTGTTAAACTTGTTTTAATTTTTAATAACGAATGCAATTTCTATTATTATATATAACTTTTCTATATATGTTTTCATTTCATTATATTCTATTTAATTTTCTATATACTTTATATATATATATTTTTTTATATTTCTAAATTTTTCGTTTCATTTTTATATTTTTTTTACTTTCATTACGTATTGATTTGTTTTTTAATTTAATTTAAAAACAATTTTCATTGAAATATATTTTTATTTATTTGTCCAGAATTACATACGTCTACATTATAATTTGTTACTTTTCTATTTATGTTTTCGTACGTATGTCATATTAAAAAAATTAGTATTTATTCTTTTTATTAAAAATATTTTTTTTTTTTATTTTTTTATAAAAATTTATTTTTTTTTATTTTTTATTAAAAACTTTTTTATTAAAAAAATATGTTTTCTAATAAAAAATGTATTTATTCTTTTTTTAATAAAACATTTACATTGAATTATATTTGCATTTAGTTGTCCAAAATTTTGTATACGATTTTTTTGTAGATGTTTCGTAAATTTTTTCTTTGTTTTTTGTTCCATTATTACTTCTGTTTTTTTTAAATAATGGTTCTTATTTTACATTTGAATTAAACAATTTTTTTTTAACAATAAAAAAGTAAGAAAAAATGTCAAAAGATATGAACCCTTGCAAAGATTTCATCGTTTATAACATTTCCGTTTCTTAAATTTATTTTCTGTTTTTATGTTCTTAATTTATTATTAATTTTTTAAGTTTTTAAATTACTTTCGATGTATACAACATTTTTATTTTTTATAACTCTTCTATGCATTACTTCATGTTTCATTTCTAAGATTTTTAAATTTTATAAAAAAAAAATAAAACATTTTCATTGATATTTTTATTTATTTGTCAAAAAATGTTTCAATTTCTGTAGTTATTTCTTCATTTTTTTTATTATAGATTATTTTATTTTTTTTTCTTATTTTTTTATTATTTAATTAATTATTCTTAAATTTTTTTTAATTTTGTATTTATTTTTTAATTTTCATTTTATTTTTATTTTTATGTTTTAAATTTTTAATTTTTGTTATTATTACAAAAATTTTGTATTATTTATAACTTTTCGTATTTGAATTTAAAAAAAAAAATTTTGAAAAATACTAAAAATGTTCATTCTATGTATTTTTTTCTTTATTTCTCTAGAATTATATAGAATTTCTGTTTTTATTTCCTGATTTTTTTTATTTTTTTTATGTTACTATCAATGTTCCAATTCAATTAAAATCAATGTGTCAATTTCAGTTTTTGTTTCCTGATTTTTTTTTATTTTTTTAAATTACTATCAATGTATATTTATTTTTTTATTATTTTTAACCTTTTACCTTTTTGTCATATTTTATATTTCAATTTTTTAAATTTTATTTCGTAACAAATAAAATTAAGTGGTAAAAAAGATATTAACTCATGCAAATGTTGAGGTTTTCACGTTTCTCAAAAAAGTTGTTCACCTCTTTGGTCTTTTGTGTTTGTTTTTTGCATATTTTTCATTAATTTTACTACTTTGCATCTTTATTTTTGTTTATTTTTGTTAATTTGTATGCTTGTTTATGTTTTATTTCTGCTTTGTGTTAACTAAACTGCCAGTTTTTCTACTTTACATTGGTAAATAATAGTTTTGCTTAATTACCAAATGCATTAACGCGCCCAAACGCTGCAAAAACTTTCAACACTGTGAATTAAACAAAAAGTTGTGCAAACGAAAAACAGCACAACGGTGATTAATGTGCAATTAATATTGCTTACATGAGCTAATTTCTTTGTTTACACATTAAAACATAACACAAAATAATTGACTTTAATTATGTTTTCATAAAACAACATTAAAGCAATGTTTACTTTATTTTTCATTACTTGAATTCGACTCTATTATTAATTAATAATTAGTAAAATATTAATAAAAAATCTGCATTTAATTCCTTCTAAACAATTTTTGGCTAATATTCAATGAAATCCTTTTAATTTCTATGACTATATTTTGTGTTTATAACTCATTGAAATAAACATTTGCAGCTAAAATATGACTTTAATTTATACGAATAATTCATTTCACTAACTTCATTGTTTGCAATTTTCTACCTTAAATTCAAGATAAACCTTTGCTTCCCCTCATAAAGTCACTGATCTGTCTGTTAGTTTTGTTTTCAATTTCAACTTTCGCTCTTCATTGACCCACATTTCCTATAGAAGTGCGACTGTAGCGTAGCATTTCTGGTTATTTCCATTATTGTTTTTTCTTTTCACTTAATGATTCTAGCCAACATTATTAGTGTTGTTGTTGTTGAATTTGCGGTCGCACATTTTATGTGTTTTAAACTTCACGTCGCGTTGATTTGACTTAAAGTACTTAAATGTTGTAAACGTTGGCATTGTGTTGGCTGGTCTCGTTTTCGGCTGCTACCGTTTTGCTTAATGATTTTTATCTTTTGAAAATGTTGGTTTAATTTTCCTTGTCTGTTACTGTTTTTTGTTTTTTTTTTTTTTGTTAATTTTTACGTGCTTGTTGTCTGCAGCTGCAACCGAAAGTTGTTGACAACTTTGCATATTGTTAATCATAATGTAGATTGTTGTTGTCTGCTACAAATTCAACTCATAAATCTGGCCGTTGTTTGGCTTTGTTGGTTGATGATTTTTTAATGGTTTTTTATTATCCAATGCGAGTATTTCGGGTTATTCTGGATGAAAGGCATGTAAGCAGCTGCTGAATTGTTCAGCGGAGCAGCATTTCGCTTTTCGCTGATTGGTGTTTTTCGCAGCTGTTTAATGTTTTTTGGAACTTTCACATTTTCTCATTTTCCTTAGTGTTGCGAGATGTGCTACTGGCGAATTGTATAGTAATATTTCTCGTATGAAAATATTGCTTGCAAGTGAAGTGTAAGAAACAATTAATTGGGGAAAATTTTAGTTGAAATAAAATGAAGTTAGGCGAAAATTAATTGAGTAAACATTTCGTTTAATAGGCAGAAAAATACATAGGTAGACAAAATTAATCAAACTTTTATCAAAAAACAAAGATGAAGTTAGAAATGGTTCAGTTGAAGTTGCCACCTTCTCCCAACAGAGACCACATATGAACAAAACGATGGACCATCATTGGGACGGTGCCCTGTCCCCCTTTCCGGTGCTAAGATATTTCCCGTCGAATCCGAAATAGCTCTCTTACGTTAACAAAACATATCTCCGCATGACTAGAGTTAAGGAAGTTAGAATATCTCATATTTTCCTGCCTTGCGGACATTGACACTTATGTTACTGTTCTGATGGAGGTTCAAGTAGGATTAGTAAGGAACAAGCAGCCTCAAATTTTCAGTCTTTTCTGTTTCCTCTTCTTGTTTAGAACCACAATTACGACAGAAGTTGTTAAATAGTAATCCCAGTCTTGGCTCCAGAATACCATAAGAAGGGATTCACAATGGTCCATTGTGGTCTCCGAGTGGAAGTGCGGTCCTGCCGCACACACCCTTCCCTACATAATCGCAGTCTTTCAACATGTCTACCCATTAGGGAATGTCCCGTTAGCACAGCATCCATTGTCCTGATGGATTGACTGATTGACTCTCGAAATACTTAATACACCATTTCCTTTTCTCCTTCAATTGTTACATCGTAATCACAGTCTTTCAACATGTCTACCCGATCGGAAATGTTAATGACGTTCCAGTAGGTGTTGTAAGAAACGAACAGTCTCAAATTTGCAGTATTTTTCCGCTCACCAACGGACATTTAAACATTAACTGTAACATTGTTTTTTCTTCTTCAGAACGACAACTACCACAGGGGTTGTAATTTAGCAATCGTGGTCTTTCAGCATATCTACCCATTAGACTATTTTCTGTGCTCACCAAAGTTCCAGCCTAGCTTGAGCAATTGTCGAGATCGTCTTCGTGTTTAGGCCAAGTTTGCCTGTCAATCTTGGAAGTACATTCTTCCGCCCAAAGTTTGTTGGCATCTTAAACAACTTCTTGAAGTTATGCTTGTCTACGAAATTAGGTCGTCAAAGGTAAAATAAATGGGAATATCCCATCAATTTGTCTGGATTTCCACCGCCTTACAGTTGCCTGTGATGCCTCTGAGATCTGAATACCCAAACAAGGTTGAAGGTTGAAGGTTGATGAAAAGTTAAAGGAACGGTGGCAGTCTAAGACGAGCTTTGATGAACAAGTTACACCAGCAAGGGACTCAATTGCTGACTGACTGTGCGTTAGGTTAGGTTGGCTGACCTATGTAGACCAAATTAATGGTCTATAGTGATGCCAAATCGTGGAACGGAGACCTAAAAACTCTGAAGGAGCTTTTGTGAAGGAAGAAGTCCCATGACTTTAGTTTGAAATGTGCTACAGTAGTCGTAAAGACGAAGTGAGAACTAAAGCTTCGGTTTCAGAGATAATAGTCAATCTATGGTCTAACTGTCTTCTTCTTCTTCTTCTTTTTCTTTTTGGCACGACAGCCCGATTACGAGACTAAGGCCTAGCTACCCGCAACCACCCATGTTGTGCATGTGCATTTTTTTTACAAGGTTGGAAGGAACCGACAGTTTTATGCCGATTCCGAACGGCGACACTAACTGTCTTAGTGTCTGTAAATTTCAACTGAGTCATCAGTCGATGCGTTGTATTCGATCCCATCATCTTTACGTGGAATATAAAAAGTAAATTTATTATTGTATTTACTTGCATTGAATGAATTATTATTATTGAATTGAATGAATGAATCAGAGGGAATACATATATATTTACATTCATTGCTGTGGGTCCAACATCCATCAGAATGTTGTGCATTTTCTAGATGAGATGGTAGTGACTGCTCCAAGGCGATGCTCTCTTGGCCCATGAGGGCTCATTGTGATACCACAAACAGTCTCACAACAGATTTCTAATTAAGATTTCTTCGATACAATTCAACTTTCACGATTCAAAGCAAACACACCCAAAATCCTAACTTGAGCTGTTGCTGCTCTAAGTCGTTCTCAATGGAACTGAAACTGCATGGCGAGCATCTTTAATTGAATTGCGAATAAATTGCAAAACTTATCATCAATGGACAGACGACTCAATGACTGCGAACACGGGCACACAGATTGCAGTGCGATTAAAAAAGAAAATGTTTGAATGGTTGTGGCAACTTCAGTGAGCCGGTAACAAACTGACAGTGAAAAACAAACACCAACTCGTGTACAGCAACAAAGGCAGCAATGGCGGCGAACATGGAGAATGCGCAAATAATCAAACAAACAACAAGAACAACAACACCAAAATAGGAGTGCAACGCAACGACAGCGACTATTTATAGCGTTGCGATAGAACAAGAAGGCAGAAGTGCGGCCAGCAAACGACAAGTAAATGGATGAGTTGGCGACGCTGCAGCGATGGGGCCGGATTGATAGAGTGGCGGCGCAGCATATGTGAAACTGGATGATAGGCGTTGCTGCCTGGCCGACTGACTGGCTCAGACGGCACAGACAACGCATGGCTGCAGGGTCGGTCTGAATGCAAAATTCATAGACCATGCAACAAAAAGACAACACAACCCCAACAACAACAATAGCAACAAGTCGATTTTATATATAAAATGAAAACAACACCACGAAGGCACAGAACAACAACAACAACGTCGGCTATGCAACGCTTAATGGCAGCGGCGCTGATAAACAATGAATTGATCGTTTCTATTTGCCATGGCAATGATAAAAATGGCAAAAATTAAAAATCAATTAAATGGTCGGCGCACTGCCGAGCAGCGAGAAAAGGAAAACCGAAATGAAAAATCACAAAGCATAAAAGTGCAGTGCACACAATGTTTATTGTGTGTTGCCGATGCAATGCTGCACATGATTTATGCCAACAACAGGGAGCAATTAAATGGAATTGTTGAAAACTCTCCACTTTGGGTGAAAAAAGTGCAGTTATTCATTTTCTGTTTTGTTTTATTTACTTTAATGTTTTTTTATTAAGGAGGCTTGAAATTGTTGCCAGCTACAGGTGGGTTTTCAAATATTTCAAGTATTTTTATTTTTATTTTTAAATTTTTATGTTTTGTAGACTTTACGTCTGCTGTGGCCAGCACTTGACTGACTGCGCCCCCAACGTGTGTGGCGAGCCCAATAAATAAGCCAACACACACACACACACACACATACACTGCTGGCAAAACCCCCGCAATTATTGCCGGCGATTTCAATGCATGGGCTGTAGAGTGGGGCAGCGTCAAGACTAACAAACGAGGTGCAGCACTGCTGGACGCTTTCGCGTGTACCGATTTCCAGCTCCTTAATGAAGGGAATAAGCCAACATTCAGTAGAGGACAAGCGAGCTCAATCATCGACCTCACACTGGCGAGAGGTCGACTTACCCGAAGTGTTAGATGGCAAGTGTCCGACATCTACACACATAGCGATCACATGGCTATCCTATTCTCATTGCTGCCACAGCACAACCCTGGAACCCGCCAAAAGAATCAGAAGGTCCAAAAACTCGTCTGGAGTACAAAACAGCTAGACCTGGCAACGCTTAATTATATGCTAGAGGAACTGGCGGTCCCAGAAGCACCAGCAGAGGTGCGTGCCAGCCTAGTCATAAAATCATTAATGGCAATATGCGACGCTTCCATGCCCCGGAAACGGCAAATCCCTGAGCGGAGGCCAGTTTTTTGGTGGAATGAAGAGGTAGCAGAACAAAGACGTACCTGCCACACACTGCGTCGAAGATACACAAGAGCCAAACACAGAGGTGAATACTTGAGCCTGCAAGCCGAGTTCAAGGAGGCGCGAAAGCAGCTCCGCAAAGCCATCAAAAAGAGCAAACGGCAAGCCTTCTCTGCCCTTGTTGATGCGGTTGACGCCAACCCCTGGGGCGTCGGCTACAAGGTGGTGCTAAAGAAACTCAAAAGTGGCAGTGGAAAATCCCCCATCTGCCCAATCACTATGAAGCACATCGTTTCAACCCTCTTCCCACGACAGGGAGTATTTACTGCACCAAGACAGCTGAACATCGCTGAAGTGCCAGAGGTATCCGTGGAGGAAGTCATTGAGGTAGCAAAGAGGATAAAGGCAGATAAGTCCCCAGGCCTGGATGGTATCCCCAACAGAGTCCTAAAAGCCGCAATCCAAAAGAAGCCGCAAGTCTTCTGCGAGCTCTACTCGACGTGCCTGCGAGAGGGCATCTTCCCCAAGATCTGGAAGCGACAAAGACTTGTCCTCCTGCCGAAAGCCAACAAGCCACCAGGCGAACCCTCTTCATACAGACCACTCTGTATGTTAGACACAGCGGGCAAAGTTCTCGAAGGGCTAATACGGTCTAGGCTCGAACCGTTCGTCGAATCCTCGACTGGTTTATCCCCAAACCAATACGGCTTCCGTAAGCGTCGCTCCACTGTCGACGCCATTGCGGCAGTATGCGCCATCGCCAAAAGAGCGCTAGCAGGGAAAAGATGGCTAGAAGGCAAGAAGCAATATTGCGCTGTTATAACACTCGACGTTAAGAATGCCTTCAACTCGGCGAATTGGAACAACATTCTGCAAGCCCTTGTGGACTGTAATGTGCCGGACTACCTAGTCAGGATAATAGCGAACTACTTCGCTAACAGAGTCCTACTATATGACACGGAGGAGGGCCCCAAGCAATATGGTGTTACAGGTGGCGTACCGCAGGGCTCCGTCCTAGGACCGGTTTTGTGGAACGTCATGTACAACGGCATACTGAAAATACAACGCCCTCCCGAAGTAAGCATCATCGGATATGCAGACGATGTAGCCGTAGTCGCTGTGGCCAAAACCCTGGCCACACTAACAGAGAATTGTAACACTACAATATCGGCCATGAAGGCGTGGCTGCGCAACGCCGGCCTGCAACTCGCAGAACACAAGACAGAAGCGGTCCTGCTTACAAGCAGGAAAAAAGTGGAAGGCATAAAAATTCGGGTAGGCGGCCATGAAATCCAGTCTAAGCCTCACCTAAGATACCTGGGTGTGCTGCTGGACTATCGGCTAAACTTTAAAGAGCATCTCAAGTACGCCAGTGACAAGGCTAGGCGAACCAGCGCTGCCATTGGCAGACTAATGCCTAACATCGGCGGCCCCAGGCCAATAACACGAAAATTAATAGCGAGCGTGACGGCGTCGATATGCCTCTATGCCGCGCCTATTTGGGCAGAAGCAACCATGACGAGCTCGTACGTCAGATGCCTTAAATCCGCTTACAGGCTCAGCTCGCTGAGAGTCTGCTGCGCCTTTAGATCGGTCTCGGACGAGGCAGCAGACGTGATTGCCAGCACTTGGCCAATCGATATACTGGCCAGAGAGGCAGCAATAACCTGGCGAGAGTGCAAAGACACTTCGGCCTCTCGATCTGCAGTGATGGAGGCGGTGCGGCGTAAAAGCTTAGCAGAATGGCAGCAGCGATGGGATGCATCGTCAAAAGGCCGGTGGACATGGCGGATGATCCCAAACATAGAAGCGTGGTGCAACAGAAAACACGGCGAGGTCAATTACTTCTTGACTCAAATGCTGTCAGGACATGGATGCTTCCAGGAGTATCTGCACAAATGTCAGCACGCAGACGACCCGTTCTGCCCAGCATGCGCCGGGAAAGCAGAAAACGCAGAGCACGTTTTGCTGGAATGCAGCCGCTTTGTCGAAGAAAGACGGTCCTTGGAATCCCTTCTCAATGAGCCGATCTCTCCTTCAGCAGTTACACACTGCATGCTGAGCTCGCCCGATGCATGGGAGGCCTGCAGCCGAATCATAACACTTATGATGCTTCGAGTGAGAAGTGACGAGCAGAACGCCCGGCGTCGGCCACAGACGACGGCAGCACTGCTTCAACACCCAAATGCGGCAACGATAGTTGCGCCGTGCACACCGCAAAATTAGCGCGGTTATTCTGCACCGTAGGCGACAACGCTGTGGTGTCGAACGCATGGCAACACTTGCCATAACACACGGACGAAAGACTGACAAACGAACGATAGAGCGGTAACGCTCACGACGGCCTCCTGACGTAATACCTCACGGTGGTCCCAGGAGGGCTAACCGTCCGGACGAGAGGTGGGTTTAGCGGTTTAAAGTCCCGCACAACTTGAGGCTTTCGATGCTTCCCTCCTCGTTAAAAAAAAAAAAAAAAAAAAAAAAAAAAAAAAAAAAAAAAAAAAAAAAAACACATACACTGCTGGCAATGTTTTGTACTTTTCAGTCTTTGGCAATTTGCAATTTGATGCAGAAATTATTGAGTGCAATTTTTACGCCCCATTAAGTGTTAATTTTACACAAGTCGAGTGCGAGTCGGCTAATAAATAAAGCATCGTAGAGGCATTGAACTTTAAAGTGGCGGGGCTGGGCCTCAATAAATCTGTGCTCGTGCATAGTTTACAGGAAGCGAGTAGTTGAAGGAAAAGTGTGGTCAGCGAGGCATAAAAGGCAGCAGACCTTAAAAAATACTATTCGAGGTTAAGTAAATGTTTTAAAAAGTTCCTCATTGGTACAGTGGCAGGAATAGAAAAAAATAGAAACAAAAAAACACGGAAATAAAATCGATTTTACTCATAAAAATAGTAAAAATGGTGTAAAATTTTGAAACTGAATTGGAAGAAAATCGTTTGTTGTTCGGCTACAAGAATAAGAAGAGTACAGAGAAAAGAAAGAAACAAAAATTCAATTGAAAATAAAGTAAAAATGAGATAAAATGAATGGGAAAGTATTAAAAAGAGAGGAGAGAAAGAAAGAAACAAAAATTATATTGAAAATTTAGTAAAAATTAAATAAAATGGATGGGCAAGTATTAAAAAAGAGAGGAGAGAAAAGAAACAAACAAAACTGAAATCGAAAATATAATAAAAATGAGATGAAATGGATGGGCAACTATTAAAAAAAGAGAAGAGAAAAGAAGAAAAAAATTAAATCGAAAATTTAATAAAAATGAGATAAAATAGATGGGTGAAGAGAAGAAACAAATCAAAGAAACAAAAATCAAATAGAAAATACAGAAAATTAAAAAAAATGGGTGGACAAATTAGATAAAATGGGTGAGAAAGTATTAAAGAGATAGGAGAGGAAAGAAAGAAACGAAAATGAAATCGAAAATATAATAAAAATGAGATAAAAGGAATGGGGAAGTATTAAAAAGGGAGGAGAAAAAAGTAAAAAACGCAATTTAAATCGAAAATTACATACAAATTTGATAAAATCGGTGAGAAAGTATTAAAAAATTAGGAGTGAAAAGAAAGAAACGAAAATGAAATCGGAAAATGTCATAAAATGATTGATATAAAATGATTGATGATAGATAGAGTAGAGAGAAAGGAATGAAACACAAAAGACCAATGAAAATCTGAAAATCTTTTGGAGCTCAGCAAAAGGTATGAAGAACACTCGGCGGTAGAAATAAAAAGAGTACGAAGAAGAAAACTAAATGAATATTGTAATAAAAATTAAAAATTACATAATTTAAAATAAAAAAAATAATAAATAAAAATAAAATAATAAAATAATTTAAAATTTCATAAAATGTTTGGGCTAAGGTTCGAACAACAGTATTAAAAATAGAGGAGAGAAAACAAACATTAAATCGAAAATAAAATACAAATGTCATAAAATGATTGATGTAGAATGATTGATGATAGAAAGAGTAGAGAGAATGGAAAGAAATAGAAAAGACCAAGAAAATGTAGTAAAAATCTGAGAATCTGTTAGAACTCAGTAAACGATTTCTAGGCGAGATATGAAAAACACTTGGCGATAGAAATAGAAAGAGAAAAAACTAAATTGAAAATCGCCTTTTCAAAATTTGACTTAGAAATGGAAAAAATAATAGTGAAGTGTTGCGAAAGACGAAAGAGCAACCAGTTCTTAAATATCTCTAAAGAATCATAGAAAGAATTTAATACACGGAAGACAGAATACTTAGTACTCCATTGGCTACTGGAAACTTGATTAACCCATTAAAGCCGGGTACCAGTTTCGCCCATACGATTTTGATAAAATTTCATACACGACCTGGAATTGACCCAAAATGATCAGAAACAAAATTTCAGGTATTTTGTACCCATTACGCAGCAATGGTAGCTTTATTCCATACTTTTTACAGTGATCAGCTAAACACGTGAACAAAAGATGTATTGTTTACAGGTGAGTTAGGAGGAAGTTTTTGGTGAAGTTCGAAGGCCAATACGTTTCGCCACATTTTTCACCTCCGGAAAATTCACAATTTTTGGAGTCTGGTAACTCTAGCTAGATGGCGGAATAGGGTGACTTCTACTAGACTAAAGTAGTTCCATCTTTACCCCAACCATCCCTATCAATGATTTTGAGGTATCTCTACCACGATCTTTTCTGTGATTTTTGTAAAAAGTCAATTTCATGGGAAAATTGTTACCCATTAGGCAGCAAAGGGGTAAAACTTGATTTTTATAAACTGAAAATAGACAAAACCTTAAAGAACTCTTCACAATGGATCATCATACATAACTTCTTATTCTTACTCAATTACAACAACACTTTTGTTATTGTAACCGATAATAACTTCACAAAGCAACTAAAAATAACCCAAGTGGGTTGATTGTCATGTTACATATGCTGCCGGCTGATTTATTGATGCATCAAAAAAATTTGCAAAAAAAAAAACCTGGATAGGTAATAAAAAATGGTCTGGAAGCACAAAAAGCAAAAATGTTTAATATGCAATGAAAATCATGAACTACGCTTTGCAACAAAAAAAAGCAAGTGGTGGCTAGTAGAGTGCGACAGGATGTACCAGACGACGAGTAAGTAGACGCGTTGTAAGCGTTCGTCCGCATGCGCAGCTCACCTCACAATTGTCGCCTCATATGCTAACTGCCGACTGGTGTTGGCTGTAAAGCGGTTGCTGCCACTAACAACAACAACAACAGTAGGTATATTGCAACACGTTATCGCAGCGCAAGTGTACGTCGGCCAACAACAAAAGCAATAGTGATGAATGGGTTTCTGTTGCTGCTTTTTATTTCGGTTTCTGGTGCATTTAGTTTTTGTAAGAAAAAACAAGTGTGCAAAAATTGCTTATATGAATATGGCAATAATAGCGACAGGGAACTACACTTTTACTCCTTTTTTTCAGTTGACTTTTTGCCACTTTTGGCTTTTTCTGCGCTCTTTACGGTTTTACTTTTATTTCGGTGCTATTTTTATGATGCTGACTTTTTTCTGTTCTAAGCCAGGTGATCTCTTATGTATTCAGAGACCTATAGTAGAATTTTATGGTGAATATTTTCGTGGTACATTTTGTCCTTAAAAATTCCTTTTTACAGGACATTTTTGGCATTTAAAAAAAAGGGTCAAATTGACCCATACAAATAGGAGCTACAGGGTTAAATGCTCCACAAAAATGTTCCTCGTAGTATTTTACATCAATTTGCTGAACACATCACATACCTAAAATGTGAGGTTACATGGTTTTCGTATGCCGATTCACCATAAGAATGAGCAAAACGGCGAAAACTTTGACCCCTCTAAAAAAAATTCAGACGTTAACTTTCAAAACGCCGATACACGTATATTTTTTTTTTGCCCCCTCTACCAGAATTCGTTGTCAGAACCTTGTTATTTAAAAACAAAAGTTTGATTTTGTTGTGCAGTGTAATTAACCAGTTCATTATTTCCCATTAGTTCCCACTTAACTTAGCTATCAAATTGCGCTACCATAAATTTTCCAAAAATGCCACAAATAAAAATACATTTTCTTTTTATTGTTTATTCTTTTATTTCGACAATTAATCGAAAGCGTTTTCTTTTGCAACCAAACCAAAAACAAGCAACAGCAACAACACATAATTTCTCTCTCCAAACGAGACAGCAGTGGCCAATTAATTGTGAACATTTAAACCGAAAGCACAAGATTAAATTACCGTCAAGATTAAGACAAACCAGATAAGAATGAACTAAAGGAATTTCAATAAAACAAGAAAAATATAAACAAAACCAAAAAATTTAATAAACGCAAGACAAATGAATGAAAACAAATGGCAATAAAATTTATTAAATGTACAATTAATTAAATGAGAAAGTACACAGCGGTTGAAGAAGAAGAAGAAGCAACACAAGAAGCAGCAGCAGTCGCAGCAGTAGAAGAAGAAGCACAAGCAGTCATCAGTGCTGATTGCCATACATTTTTCTGCACTGCTCGTCAGTGTGTGTGTGTTGCTTTTATTGTATGTTGTTGGTTTTATTATTATTTGTTGCTGTTGAGTTTCTAAATTGAAAAAGACACGCAAGCAAACAACAGGAAAACAATTAATTGACAGCAGAGCGGCTAGCAAACACACAGCTATAATAATAATAACAACAACAACGCACACACTCTGGTTGCCACTTGCCTGAGATGACAATTTCAACTGCAAGACTGGCAGCAAAAGTTGTGGTGGGGCGAGAGACGAAAAGAGGGAAAAATGAGTAACAGCAAAACAAGAAAATTTCAACCGCAATTGCAGCATCAGATACGCGCAACAACAATAATTACAACTAACACCATAAACCATGATGGCAAGTAAAAGATATAGCAATATATATTTTGCGCAGCCTATATGCAACAACTGGAGATGAGAAGAAGAAGAGTGCAGCAACGCGTAGCAATGTAAAATGACACATAACCACAAACACCTGCAATGCTGGCAACACTTGCACAACGCGTACAGAAATACCCACAGTGAAATATTAGTGAATGAATGCGCGAGGAAAATTGCTTTTGAAATACCAGCGCCTATGAAACCGGTAATTATTTTTGTGGGGAAATGATTAAAATTTTATTCTTCAAAGTAATGGCCATCGCTAGCTACACATTTTTCCCATCTCTCAGGCAATTTATGGATGTCTCGCCAAAAAAATGTTTCGTCTTTTGCCTGAAACCAATCATCGATCCATTTTTTGGCTTCTGCGTGAGAATTGAAGCGCTGTTCCGTTAATGCGTGGCCCATCGATGCGAACATGTGATAATCCGAAGGCGCCAAGTCTGGTGAGTAAGCCGCATGAGCAAGAGCTTCGCAAGAGTTGTACGATGCAACCAATTCTTTGGTGGCTCTAGTGCGGTGTGGTGGTGCGTTGTCATCGAGGAAAATCACTTTGTGTTGCCTGGCTTCATATTCTGGGCGTTTTTGGCGTATAGCACGGTTCAAATCGGCCAATTGTTGTTGGTAACGTTCACCGTTAACCGTTTCACCAGGTTTTAGAAGGTTTTTTTCTTCAAATGGTAACACAAAATTAACTGTGTCCGCAAATCGTAATTTGTAGGCACGTAATCCGACATTTTCCGGAGCGTCAAACAATGCGTTGTTGGATGAAACTTGACAAATTGTGAACTGAATATTGTTGACATATGACAGAAGAAGTAAACATGACATTTGGTACGGTTCCGAAGTTTATAAATATTCGGCTATTTACCGCTAGATGTCGTTACCGGTTTCATAAATATTTGTATTATTTGCAATATTTGTGAAAAAAGAAAGTACAATTTTTGCATTGTCGGGAAATAAATAAAAAAATTTACAAAAATGTTAAAAATATTATTTTATTTAATATATATTTAAAATTATATAAAATTATTTCAAACTAACTTTTAACAATTAAAAACAATAAAAAAAATCCAACAAAATATGCCAAAAATTATTAAAAATTTATGTATTGCTAAAATACATATGAAATTTTGAAATATATATAAATAAAAATATGTTAAAAATATATTAAAAAATATAAATAAAAATATAAATGTTTAATTTAATGTATTAATATATTTCAAAATATATGAAACACATTTAAAACAAACTAACAACCTTAACAAAATTAAATATTCTACAAAAAGTTCATAAAAGTTCTTAAAAATATCTTTTGAAAATATGTAAATACATATAAATAGAAATACATTGGAAATATATGAAAAATATAAAAAATATTTAATTTAACATATAAATATACAAAATATGTAAAACCAATTTTAAACAAACTTATAAAAAATAAAAAATAAAAAGAAATTATAAAAAAATAAAAAAAATTATCGAAATTTACAAAAGTTTTATTTGAATGTATATATGTATATCTATGTGTTTATAAACAGAAATATAAAGCATTACAAAATAAAACAAAAGGTATTTTTTAATATGACTAAACCACATTCTTACAAAAAAAATATTTAAATATATTAAAAAAAATATCATAAAAAATATAAAATATACAAAAGATTAAAAAAAACTGATTAAATTCATTTTTGAATCTACAAAAAAAATATTAAAAAACAACAAAATCATTGTTTTATTAGGATTAAAATATTTTGTTTTATACGTAAAAAATATTTAAATATATATAAAAACCATATCTTAAAAATATATTAAAACAATATAAACCATTTTAAAAACAATAAAAATATTTATTTTTTTATTTTTCAATATACAAAAAATGTATTAAAAATTTATTATAAAATATATGAAAATATATAAATAAAAAAATATGTATATATGCATTAAATACGAATAAATTAGTTTGTTAATGTAAAAAATGTTTTAAAAACTATGTAACAAATTTTGAAAAATATAAAAATTAATAAATAGATACAAAATATACGACATTTAAAACAATTCAAAAAATATCCAATCAAAAAAATTCAATACAAAAATTTTGTGGCACAAAACAAAAATCCCAAAAATCATGGACAAAAAATCGACATCAAGACGGGATTTCTATCTTTTAATAGAAAAGTGTCTTATCTTTGAAAATTTTAGCTGAAAATCTCAAATATGTTATGTATGTTTTGTATTTGAACTTCCAATGAAAACAGAAATGCTCAATTGTAACCAATGACTAAATATTTTGCAAAATGCTCTCAATCAATCAATTCCAACTGAAAGCCTTTATTACGATCAACTTTACCACTGGTGCACCAGTTATAATGCTTCGACATTTGTAATTAAGTTAAGACATGTCACATGTTATAATTTATTTTTTTGTTGTAACAAAAACAGCACAAATTTATCAGTTTATTCGAAAGAAAATCGGAAAAAGCACATCACGTTCTCGAACCGGCAACGTCCCACAAAGAGAGACGCACCAAAGCGTCGCTTAGCGCGTCTTGACACTGTGCAAAATTCCAGGAATCTTTGCTCCATTTAGCAAGCGGCCGCACACACCAGTCAGTCGGCATTTGTTGCAGCATCGCAGCAGTCGTAAGTTGAAGTGACACAAATCGCCAAGAAATGGGTCACTGGGTGGCCACAACTGTCGATATGCAGTTGTCCATGTTGATTGCGTTTGTTGTTGTTGTTAGTTTTATTATTGCATTTGTTGTTATCCTCATTTCTGTAGAACAAGTTTGGCATTTTCGTTAGAGAGCATAATTAAATTGAGCTACAACTGCAGTTGCAAGTTGCTGCATCACGTCGCATTTAAATTGGGTTAACTAACATTTCTATTGCCGCCTAACAACTACTGTACTCTGCTTGATTTTTATATTATTTTATTTTGTATTTCTATTGCTATCCACTGTCGATTCATAAGGATATTGTGGCGTCGTTAATGGTTTTAATGTGGGATGAATTGCTTTGGTTGCACTGTCTCGATGTCTTAAAGATTGTCATTGATTTGGTTTTTTGAGTAGTTGAGCAGGCAAATTAGATGTTGTTGGTGATACAGAAAGTTGCTGAGTTGCCAAGTTTACTGCAAAACTGAACCATTGCCACTATAAAAAGATTCAGTGATGGTCATTCTGCTACTCGCGAGTCATCACTAATCGGTCTCATGCTCTTTCTCTCGTTTTTCACTCTTAAGCCGCAAATAATAATAACTAATTTTTCTTTTTTTATAATGACAACATTTTTATTGATTGACATCATTGCGTTTGGTGTTTGTCATTTGTCTGCCCCAACTATGACTGTCGCGTCGCCGCCACATCCACTCAATTCATAACAAATCGTCCGACCGGCACTTACTCGTACTTATGGTTGTTGTTATTTAATTGGCGACACCATAAATTCCTATGCCATCCCTCTCTCTCTCTCTATGTCTCTGTCCCTGTCTCTGTCCATTGTGCGCGTGCGCTATTAACATTTCAATACTTATTTCAATTTCCGCTACAAACGCTTCAAGAATTTTTAATTGCCTGTCGCCAGCGAATGATTGAAAGCGCAACAGCGCAATGAAAATGCTGCCGCGGCGAATGAGACACGTGTTGCAGTGCGCATACATTTAAAAACTTTTTAAGGAATTGTACTGAACATTTTGTAATTCAAATCGTAAGATCATATTTGGATGCAGAAACATGACTTTTATTTTTTTGGAAATGAGTGCAGTTGTTGATTTGCTATAGTTGCATACAAGTTATAGAGTACAGCCACATATAAGCTGCATTCCTTTCAAATCTACACATGACAACTTGTGAAAATTCATAGAAATATTTTTTGTATTGCGTGGTTTCAGTTGATGAAAACATGTATCTGCAAACTATACTTCAAAGTGTGAAAGCATTTGAATGATCAACTTCAGTTCAAGTTAACTTCTTAATTAACAAAGACAGAAGAACCTCTTTTGGTAGTAAAAGTAAAGAACCCTTTATTTTTTGTTTCCAGTGCCACCATCTCACAGAGTTGTCTTTAAAAATTACTCACCTACATATTTTTGCTGCTTTTCATTTTTACATCTTCAGCATAGACAACGCTTAGAGAGTTGATTAACTGCAAATAAAAGAAAACAAAATTCAATAAAATAACCATAAACACTCAACTTTACAGACTTTAAAAAATGCATCCATCATGAATACTTAAAAATTCTTTTAAATGTCATCCATCATAAATACATAAAAAGTGGTCCATCATAAATACTTAAAGACTTAAAAAAAGTCGTCTATCTGCACATCTTAAGAGTGATGTGCTTTAAATATAAATGAATTTATGAACGTCATAAGAATGATGTGCTCTAAATATAAATAAATCGAATGTGTCCATAATCCAACTCACATAACCCACGCTTGTAGCATTTTGATTAAGCTCAAATTTAATTAAAACTTTCCCAATGCGAACATTTGCGGACACTCCTTAAAACCGTTTCGTGCGAATTACCCAAAAATTAACAAGTCGTGGGTGTTGCCGCAAACGAACCCAAATATTCGAAAGTATAAGAATCATCATGAATGGTGGCAAAAAAAAATATAGCGTGCTTCTGTTTGCAGCAACATTCAAAAGCGACATAAAAACTGTGCGTGTGAAAAGTTTTCGCCAAAGAAAATATAAATTGAAGCCTAGAAGATTACAGAGAAAACAAACATGAAAGACATTAAATGAAAAAGAACGTAATTAACGCCACAGTTAATGCTTAAAAGAGGAGCTCAATTAGAAGAGATTAAAGGAATCTATGTACTATGGATCTTCTAGTTAGGATAGAATGTTAACTGGAAGTTGGGGTACAATAATAATACGAAGATGTAAGATGCAAATGGAAAGGAGACAGTTAAGTTAAAAAGAGAAGTTAAGGCGAAAAGAGGAGAAGATAAGAAGCTAAATGTACTGAAAGGAATCTGCTTGGGATCTTCTCGTAGTTAAGATAGAATAGTGATGCAGATATTTTTTTTTTTTTTTAACAGGAACAAACGCGCAGGGGATGACCCCTATTAACGCGCAGCATTACGTTGGTTCAGGAAGGATATAAAGGTTAGGAGACAGGGTTATGAGTAAAGTGTTTATGGGCTCTTGCCTTGAACCCATCGAGATCATAAGTGCTGGGGAAAATATCCGCAGGGAGACCATTCCACAGCCGCGCTGTACGGGCCAGAAACGAACTTTCCCTGCAGTGCGTAGTGCACTGGAACATCGTTTCGACGTGGAATGCATGGGCGCCAGTGTTCAAACGGGTTGCCCGGGGGAATACCCGGAGTGATGGCATCAAGCTGCTCATCTCCACTGAGCAGTTACCGAAAAAGTATCGGTAAAATAACACCACACATGCCACGTTTCGACGATGCTCCAGGGAGTCAATAGAGCTGGATGCCCTACTGTCCCCTATAAGTTTAATCGCACGGTTTTGCACCCGATCGAGGAACTCCAAATGGGTTTTTGAAGCCCCCGCCCAGAGGTGCGAGTTAAACTCAATTTTAGGTCGGATATAGGTAGTGTAAATAATGCAGAGATCAGACGGAGTGAAATATTTTTTGCACCGCTTTAAGAAGCCGAGGCACTTGGCTGCTTCTTTCGACACGCCAAAAATATGATCGTTCCAACGAAGATCGTTCTTAATGGACATGCCCAGAACATCAAGAGCTGCCGATTCCGCAATACCCACACCACCCATAACCAGGGATGTGTTGGGATGTGGGGAGACTCGTTTGTGGGATAACAGGGGGGTCACTTGACCCCACTTGGAGATTGTTTGTAGGTCGCTATTAAGTGTGTCATTCATACGGCGCCGTTCTCTCTCAATCTCCACAGAGCTGGGACGCTTTGTGAAAGAGTATGAATGACAAATGGTGCTGTCATCCTCAAACGAGTAGATGGGATTCTTCGTCGCCGACAACAGGTCGTTGATGACCTGTTGTTCGGTCCTGAGAAAGGACCGAACCCTGCGGCACTCCCGCGCTAAGGGAATGCTTTTCCGAGGCTATGCCGTCTATTACAACACGAATAGAGCGATCATAGAGGAAGCTCGTTATCCACCGAGAGAAGATACTAACGACACCATAGGCAATCAATTTTGACACGAGTGCTTTATGCCACACCCGGTCAAAGGCCTTGGAAATATCTAATGCAACAACTTTACTTTCACCGAGGTTTAGAATGCTATGGTTCCATTTCTCGGTGAGGACAGCCATAAGGTCTCCTGTCGATAGCTGTCTTCGAAAGCCGTATTGGTGGTCAGTTAGCAGTCTATTGTGCTCCAGATATTTCACATTTGTGACAAATGTAAAAGAGACAGTGAACGAAAGGAGAGCACCTAGAAGAAACTGTATGAAATCTAGGGAGGGGAACCTGCATTGGATCTTCTCGTAGTTGGGATAGAATATAAACTGGTAACTGGGATAGAATAGTGATACGAATATGTTTGGCAAATGTAAGAGAAACAGTGAATAAAAGGAGAAGGGCAGTTAAGACTAAGAAACGAACACCTAGAAGAAACTGTATAAAATGTATCAAGGGGAACCTGTATGGCATCTTCTCGTAGTTGGAATAGAATTTTCGGTGGTAGTTGGAATAGAGAATAGCTGATAGTTGGCATAGAATAGTGATACGAACCTATGCGAAGCATAGAAGAGAGACTGTGAATAAGAGAAGCTAAAGTCATATATAAGTTAGATATCAATAATATAACAATGCTATAAATTAGTGGGAATAGCCGAATTGAGCCCAAAAACTGTTCGCGTAAAAGGAAAATTGACACTAAAAAAGACCACTGCGGTAATTTTTATGGTTCTTCATTTTTAAATATATGCTTTTTTTTTTAGTATTTCTATCAACTTTTGCTTTGATGACTTTTATTTTTTATCGGATTTAACAATTAGTTCTACAGTTAGAGTTCTACTATTACAATTAGTCAAATACGTATACTTTTTTCAAAGTCAGCAGACATAATATGTACTCTTTGTAGGTATGGAGTACTTGCGGTCTTTCTAGTGTTAAAGCATATTAGATAAATCATCAGAAAGACTGCATTTAAGAAACTAATTACATACACAATATTAGAGTTATTACGTAAAATATCATTAGATTTATTATTTGATATTATTATTTATGTAATCACACATTCCTATCGAAAAATGTATATACAGTTCTTATCTCAAGTAAATACAGTTTTTATAAAATTAATTTAGATCCCCAAAGCACATTTTTTGAGCTGCTTGAAAATCTCCCACAGACACGTAATAAGTCATATTCGTAAAAGCCAAAAGCTTAGCACAAAGAAAGAAAATTCATACCCACAAACAGGCGCCGAACAATGTTATTAAATGTATTTTTGTTGTGCTTGCTTTTAGGCGCACCAGCCTCAACAGAAAAACGAAATTCCGGGAAATACGCTGACAAAGAGCCAAACCAACGAATGCGCGTAATACACGATGACTAATCAGAGACGAGATTGCGGCAAATATTGGGTATACAAATGTCAACGGGCGGTGAAGAGTGTTGTACGTGTGGACATTTTAGGCGCCAGCGTAGGTGAGACATAGGGTAGGGTGTAGTGTAGCTGTGAGTCATAAAGCTGTAATATCAGCTTTCCTTTTACTTTCTGATGGCTGTGGAAAATTGTGATTTCTTGGAAAAGCACAATGACTGTGTTAAGGATGCTGGTGCAGAGTATTAAATTGGCAAGTTTTGGTTAACAAACTGGAAATGACAGTTAAGTGATGGGGAAAAGGCGCAATTGATAAAATGCTGAAAGCAATACAGCAAATATTGTGTTGACATTATAGCACTTTTAAGACTTTTAAATTTTCACCCTGTTCACTTTTCTGCGAGTCTAATAGCTTTGGGTTTTTCATTTTAAATGGACGATACACTGATTAAACTAGCAATCAAAATTGTTTCAATTTTTACATTGAAAAATGTTAGCTTTTTAACTGTCAACGTTTCAAAAACTTTTGACTTATCATTTGCCAAGTGAAAAAAAAATTACGCCTTTTCAAGGTTTCATGTGCGCGCAAACGAATGTAAACAGGCCAAAGTCGACGCAATTAAATGTCTGCGCTCGTTTCTTTCTTATTTGCAACAAAAATAAACAAAACTGAATAAATGCATACTTAAAGAAAAACCCAAGCCAAGTGTAAACAAAATTTATTGATTTGCCGGCAAACAGAGTGATTCATCAAAACAAATTTTCAAGACACCCAAACTACTGGCCAGTTCACCTATTTGTTTGCAATGAAATGAAAGTTGTGCAGCAAATGTCAAATATAAATAAACAACAGCGAAGTATTAAAAATAGCAACCAAAACTAAACCTTATAAACAAAATAAACGCAGCAATACGATGAGTAGAAGAAAAGTTCCACCAGCGCGGCGTTCAAACTTCCAGACTGCACAATGCTGACACGCAAGTTGGCAGCAACAAAGACTTTTGGCATACAAGTGCAACGGTTTGGGGCTCTATTGTGTCACACAAATTAAGCAAAGAAGCAAAAAGATTGAAAGCTATTAAAGCACAAAAACCAACATAAAAGTTTGCAAAAGAAGAGAGCAAAAAATTACAAAAAAGACGAAAGACGAAGAGGAGAGGAGGTACGTTTGTGTGTGTTTGTTTGTGTATGGATTGAAAATATTGACAGAGCAAATTTACATGGCGGGTCGGTCATTAGCTCGTTGCACTTGAGCCAAATTTGCCTGAAAGAAAATGTCAATGGGATCAACTGAAATGGGCGAACCCAGAATAATGAAAGCATAATAATGGCGCTTCAAAGAAGAGGGGATGAAAAATAAAAAGAAAAAGAATTTAAGTCAACCTTGACTAAAATTAAGCCGTAAAGAATGAGATTCAGCTTAGAACGATACAGAAGTACACATCTAAGAGGAAGTTTTTATTTATTTTAAAAATTTGTAATAAACAATTGCAAAAATAAATTCAAGAAAATTTGTTCTAAGAAAATGTATTTGTAGTACAAATTATAATGAAATAACAATCAGCCTAAAAGTAAGTGGAAAAGCATAGACTTAAAAGTAACTTTAGTTCATTTCAGAAATATTTATTAAACTTTTGCTATTGCATACTTTGAGGCTGACTTCGAAATGTTTGACTACATACAGTGCGTTTCAAAATAAAGTGTTGCTAAGAAAACTCACAAAAGAAGGTATAGTAATGAATTATATATATTTTCTGAAGGGTTGTGCAAATATCTTTTTCACATTATTATCAATACTTTGTCCAGTCTCCGTTGTTGCCGGGATCTTTTGTTACAATTTTGCCTTAAATTTTGCGTACTCCTAAGAAAACCCTCTTGAAATCATTTCAATGCCAAAATTAGCTCTTTTGTTGTTGCTATTATTTTTCCTGTAAGCTTTTGCTTCATTAAGGACCAAACATTTTCGATCGGGTTTGCATCTGGACTTTGAGATGGCCATTTTGTATTTCCACCCCAAATTTTCTCTATCCCATTTCAGACGATTCTCCACATGCTTTTACCCAATAGCGATTTCGACATGGTAATTCTATGAAGAACGCCCGATTTCAGAAGCCTGTGTCGAATAGTGGCCGTTGATACTTCGACTCTCTTCTGCGACAATCTTTTCTTCGCTTGCTTCAGGCTAAGAGTTGGAGTGTTATCAAACATCCGGACTATCGCCTTATCCGCTTTGTTCTGAGTGGTTCTCTTCCTGCCTCTCCGTGGCTCGTCGTCAACATTTCCGAACTCTTTGAATCGACTGACCCACTTCCTCAAAAAAGAAACTGATGTTTTTGTGTATTTTGCGACTTGTGGAGGTTTAATTTTTGGACCCTTTGGATGGTTTACCAAAAACAACACTTCGAAACCTTTTTTCAAATATAGCACTCATTTTTAATTCTTGATATATCCGCGAAAACTTGTACCCAACTAAGAAAACAGCAACATATGCGAAAACGGAATTTTAATATAGAAGATAATCTAATATTAAAACTATGGCAAACTTCTACAGTTAAAAAGATGTGGTCAACACTTAATTTTGAAACGCACTGTATTAACCCTTCGCTGCATAGCAATGCTGCATAGCATTGCATATATGCAATGTTAACTTTTCATAGATTTGGAAACTATACTGTTCACTATTTTACAGTCATTCGTTCTACATTTGTGTCTTTAATGTTAAAACATTTGATTGCTAACGGAATTTTGCGAATAACATTGAAAGTATGTTCAAAAGAATCGAAAAAACTGTGAGTGTCGCGATTTGGTGAACGAATTTGGGTTATTGATGGCGATGGTGATATGGCGGTGGCCGTCGCTCAGCTGTTTAGTGCGTTGAATTACGAGTATTCAGTGACGCCTAACCTCTGTTCAACTCCCCGTAGTAGCCAACACTAAAATATAGATAAAACAGACTTTCATTTCGGCGGTAGCGTTCTCACCAGGATACGGAAAATGTTCGCAAAACTTCTTTCATAGATACAGGAATTCAACAAAACTTCCTTTTTACCATTAGAACTTCACAAGCAACAAGAATTATATCACAAAAATGTTTTGCCTTTACGGAAATTAAATCATGCAACGAAGGGTTAACACAGATTTCAATAACAACAAAAACTGCATATCATATTCGGTGATATCTCGAAAGATACACATCAGATTTGGCTATTTTTTCACAAATAAATTTAAAACAAATAACAAATTTTTCATGATAAAAAATGCGAAAAGCACACATCGGATTTGACAAATTTTCACAAAATAAATAAAAAAAATAAAAATTTGTTCACGATAAACAATAAAGGTCACCAAAGCAAAAGCTGATAGAAATACTAAAGAAAATACAGATATTTAAGAATTAAAAATCGCCAAAATTACCGCAATGGTCTTTTTAGTGTTAAAAAATTAGTGAGTCAGATGAAATGAGAGAAGTAATCAGTATCGTAGTTGAATATTTTCTTTAAAAGATCTTTATTGAAATCTTGAACTCATTCAATTTTGAAATATGTGGATAACAAAAATTAAATTTTGTGGCAAAGCATAGTCTCAAAGGGAACTTGAGTCCATTTGAGACTGAACACATCAATATTTTAAGCTGATATCGCATATGTGGACAATATATCATAGCGTTTTTTTTAATATTAACGCTTCTTAATGCTGTCAGTCTGCTTTAGAAACATCATAACTTAACTTCAGCTACATCATTTTAATTATTTATCATTTAATTTATTTATCATTGTAATTATTTTAGATTAAAAACTTTTTATATTTTTTTATCATTTCTGAAAGTAATAATGATTTATTTTTACTATTTCAAGTACCGTTTCAGTAAATATTTTCATCATAAGAAAATCTTGGAATCAAATACTGCACCTTCTCGTAAAACTCCATTCAAGTTCGCCTTGCAACATGTGTAAAAATTAAAAAAGATTGTCTTTTGTGCTTTTTAAATTTGCATAAAATATTCCCCCCTTGGTTTTTTGTATTTTGGTTCGTCTATGCTTTTTCAAGAAGGCGGCAATGTCAACAGCGTAAAATTAATTGCATTTGTAAAAGCAACGTTCTCCCCTATTTTACGAAAAACATGCCACACAACCTCACACCTCGCACATCTACTCGCTCTCTCTCGCCCCCACTTTCTGCAGCAAACTCCCCCAATTTCAACACTTTACATACAAATACACCTCAGATATGAGGACTTTGAAAGGGGATCACACACGCCTCGCCCTTTCCCCTCTGCGCCTTTTTGTGCACCGCCTTTTTCTAATTTTGCTCGTATCCCCCATGGAGTTGGCCGTGTGACGTACACGCCGTCAGTTAAAATGTTATCTGTGTGCGTAGACAAACATTGAATGATGGCAATGCTGTTGATGATGCCGACGTCGACGACGACGACAACGCACTTGACGGGTACTTAAAATTCTATTTACAGTTGTTGCATTTCAATGCAAATATTGCAACGTGTTGTGACAGCGCACGAGTAGTTCAGTGTGGTGAGAGGGGCTGCGCTGTGTGTGGTGGAGGTAATGTTTTAATGAATTGAGCACTGACAGAAACGAAGGCAGTGCGGCTATTATTGTTGTTTTGATACTTGGGCACGCATTGTTTTTGTTGTCACTGAATAATTTGTTGTTATTATACGGAAGTTTTGTGTGCAACAAATTCATTATTTTTAAAACGTATTTTAAAATTGTTTTCAATAAATTGTATGCCTATTTTTTCACCTTTTCTTCTTACCAAACTCCTTTTCACACAAAACCCAATTTAACACCGCGACACATTTTCTTAAGTCAAATAAATTTGCTGCTTTTGGCCATTTGCTGCTTTCCTCATATATCAATCTAATTACAAAAACAACAAGCTTAACCCAATTTAGCCACTAACGTGCAACTTCGAATTGCACAACTGCGCCAAACGACCTGAATATGCAAACCTGTCGGCCAATTATTTTTCGGCTTAACCTGAAATTGCATTGTGACGTTTTACTACAAAAAAAAACTCCAAAATAAATGTACCGTAAATGTGCGCCATAGAATCTGATCTAAAAACAGCAATACTCATTAAATTTTCAACACAAAAGTAAGGCAACAAAAAAAACTTGTGCACACCTGCCAGCCACCACACAAGAAACACATTCAAATTTTGCGCCATGGTACAAAGTGTCGTTGCAGTTTTTTCAACTAAAATGTAATTTTTCTCAATTTATGTTGTGCACATGTGCGAAAATGTTGCACCGTTAGACATATGAAATTTTATGCGCACTTGAATTGGCCCATTTGGCGCCTTGTCCAATCGGTTGACTGGCTTACTGCGATTGATTCTGAAAGATAAATCTGGTTTTTCCGTTTATGAACGATAACGTGACATGATTGTATAGTGTTGCAGAAAAATTTGGAGCTAGATTATGCCTGAGAGTGTAGAGTAGTGGATTATGTTTATTTTTTGGAAAAAAGTTGCCGGACACCTAAAGAAAGAGGTATTGATTTGTATGGGTTTAGAAGCTTACATAAGAATAGATTTAGTTTAAAAGAGTTGCTAGTATTGTTTTATATACACTATGATCAATAAGTACTGGGACTGTGTATTTTAAATTTTCCGCCGTTGCCCGATGCAGGTAAACTCAACAAAATTATCCATTGTAAAATGCGACGAAGTACAAAAAGTTGACTGACGCTAACAGCTGCCAAACAAAAACTAATGATGCAATCCCGCTCAAAATTTGACACAGATGTCAGTTAAGGTCCTACCGACTTAAAAAAACCTGCATCGGGCAACGGCGGAAAATTTAAAATACACAGTCCCGGTACTTATTGATCATAGTGTAGATTTACGAGCTTAAATGAGTATGGATTTAGTTCATTAGGTCTTTGGTTTTCTTCCTAGTTTAAGCCTTGTGTCGATTTGACTCTGAAAGTTTGGATTTGTGTTCGAAAACGAAGACTAATGAGAGTTAAATGTTCTTTGAGTAAGCCTTCTCGATACTGTGGGACAGTATTGCGAAATGCGCTATGAGGGTTCTGGAAGCAGTTTCTATAACATCAGAGATTGCTCTGAGCTGCAGCAAATCTCTCAACGAGACTGCCAGCCAGTTTAACATTTAATTATGTTGCGTTCCGAGACATAGGGACAGTCCAAGAAATTGTAGAGCAGACAAAATCGCTCGGCAGGGTAAGACTGAGCAGTTACGGCAAGAAATGGCAATACTTGGTAGAGCGGAGATCTTCGCTTACTATATAAGGACCATATCAGAACCATGATTGGTGCTTTTTCGCTTTACTTCTTAATTGGCGCCCACTCTAAAAAGTTGGGGTTTGAAAACAACGACTTCTGTCATAGCTGTATGGATGAGTAGGAAATATACTTCACCTTTACTTCCCCCCCCCCCCACTTTCACCCGTCACTTGAAATGTATGTTGTCCCCCAAGTCAGTGACCCCCAAGTGTGTCTCTTGAAAAGGCAGCCTCCATAACATAACCTAACTTTCTAAGCACTTGTCTGCTTTATCTAGAAGAAGAAAGGCAGTCTTCTTCGACAGTTCTAGGGATCTAGCTGATAAGACCATTCACAGTCTACTAAGCTTCAGTCAACAAAGCTCTAACCGGCTCTAAGCTCAATTGATTGATGTCACAATGGGTCTTCATGGTTAAAGTGGACTCCGCCCTCCGCTATGAATAACTTTGGAATCATTAATGATTTGTAGCTTCCGAATTATTTAGGACAATTTGCTTTAATATGTCAATGCTTTCCAAAAGAAGGTCCTCTCACTGGGCTTTTTCGATTTGATTTCGATCCGACTTTTATCCAAAAGACGTCTATAACACTATATAGTCTATAACACACATAAACAAAAAAACTTGAGAATAAATCTCATATAAGATGCTCTTAAATTTCTAAGTGTCTTTGCTTAGTAAATTTTGATTTTGGTTTATTTTTTCCCCTTACCTAGTACCTCACTTCCGTTCTCTCCACACAACATTCAAACCAAAAAGTCCACCTAATTATCCAACACTTCAATTATCTGCAACACAGCTGGTCACACCGGCACGCAATTGTCAATGCCGACTGCCACAATGCCAAGAACACACAATAAACAGTGCTGTCATTAGTAAAGTGCATGCTTGCAGCATTTAGCTGCTCAACAAGAACTTCGAAGTTCACACAATTTGCCACATTAACTTTTGCTGCGCATAAAAGCCACAATTTCCACTTTAACCAACACAGCGTCAAAAAGGTCCAACAAGCCAACCACTGCAGCCATTAAACGGCGTGTATGAAGTGCAAGCTTTGTACAAAAACTAACTTTAAATAACAAAATATAAATCTAAACATAAACAGACTACGAACACGGCAAATAGACAGTGCAAACAACAACAACAACAACAACTACAAAATGCGGCATGCACCATATTCCACAGTGCAGCTCGACATGAACAACTCGAGATGAAGCTCGAGTCTTTGCTTGTTGAATAAAATAAAAATAATGCAGCAGCCAGTTGCAATTTACAGCGTTTGCATACGAAACGAGCAAGTGCGCATTAAATGTCAGGCAAGCAGTCTGCAGTAGCTGAAGAGGGAGTGAACCAGCCAGCCAGCCAAAGGCACAGCAGCTGCGTCGGCAGCAGTAGACGTGCCAGATAAATTCTTCAAAATTGATGGGTATTTTGACTTTGGCGTTGATTGTGCGGCGCAGACGCGCCTCTCTATGACTTGCAAGACACTTGCTTTCTCATGTTGTTGCTGTTGTTGTTGTGCTGTTATTATTCCTTAGTTAAACGTTTAAGCAGGAATTTCGTTCTTCATTTTGCCACAAACGGCTGTAATGACGCCCCAACCGGCGGCGCATAGAACACTTTTAGTGGCAGTTGCAGCATTCAGCGAAACCTTGCAAGTTGGTTGCAAGCAAAAAATGCCACAAAGGGGACGCTTTGTGTTGTGCAGCCGGTGTAACGTTATGACAAATTACACAAAAACGAAATTAGAGACAGGGTTTTGCTGTCATTTCCGCCGCTTTCTTTGACCATTTGACCATTGCATGATATGCATTTCGCAGTGGCATTGTCAGAAGAAACACAAACAGCCACAACAAAAAGTGCAGCAACACAATGACATATCATGCAAAAAACACCACAAACATGTTGCAAGCAAAGGTGAATGAAAAAGCGGAAGTTATGGCCGAGTGGAAATTGCAGTCAGGCATGACTGAAATATTGATTAAAGTACAAGAAAATTTACAGAAGAAATTAGTAGAAAAAACAACTAGTAGAAGTTTAGTACAAAGGAAGCGGAGTTAAATTTTAATGAAAACTAAGACGGAGGAAACATGTTTAAGTAAAGACAAGAAAGAGAAATGTGATAATGAAAACCGAACTGATTCGATTAACTACAAATAACATGGTTTAAAAATAAAAATAAACTCATAGGTTGCTAGAAAACAAATTCCAAAGAAACCCCTGAACTACAGAAAGTTTGTCTGAATTAACTTCCACAACTCACAAGCGTAGAAAACAAAACTTACAAAAACAAATGGACATTACTACCAGCTCGTAGCTATCTGCCACATAACACCACATAAGAACCGCTAATTCTTATAATTCTCCTAATTCTAAAAATTCCAATTGTTATTTAACACTTGTCACCCACAATGTTGCCAACAAAATTCCACCTCTCCAACTTCTATGTTACTTTTATGGCTGTCAATTTCAGCCAGTCATTAGAAGAGCTGTCATTACCACTTTTAACATGGCTAAGCTGAGCTCAGCTTAAGTATACTTTGTAAGCGACAATTGTGGAAGCATAAAGTTTGCAATTTGCACGAACTCATATTGCGGCCTTTGGGCCATAAACGACGGAAGTTAGCATTAAATATTCCGGTATACAAGAACGTGAAAGAGAGAAACGACTAGCAGCATGTTGGCATCAGACCAGAGTTGAAAAATTACAGATCAACGCACTGCACAAATGGCAAATGACAATTTCATGTACAGTTAAATGGGCGCAACTGCAGAGACGGTAACAGTAAACGCAGCTGTTGGATTGGGATTTATTTATGTTTGATGTGTAATGAAGTTGATGAAGGATGAGGGATATTTGTCAATTGGAGACAGTAGAGCTTTCAGTGAAGAGAATAAGTTGATGGGCCAATAACATGAAAAGACCAAATGGCTTTAAAAGAGTATGGCTTGTGGACCATTGGATGGAAATTCCTAGGCTCCCTTGAATAATCTCAATTCATTCAAGTACCTTTTGGGATTCATTCCCAATTCAAATTGGCTCTCCAATTTGCAGTAGAGAGATCACTTTCCTCTTGTAGTATCATAATGGTCCCATTTCGTAGCATAAGTGGGCCTTTCGGCAAGTCCCAGACCCAGGCAGCCACCTTAACTCAACCTAACCTTTAGACCATTAGCCACAAAATCGACAACTTCTACCTATTAGTGACTTAACTAAAGAAGAAGTCTATACACAAACAGCTGACAAAAATCGTGTACCATGTTGTCTACTTTGGCCATTCTTCTGGCAGTATAACAGGAAACTTATGACTCATAAAAGAAACCAAACGACTTATAAAAACGCAAAAACGTATCCATCGACCAGACACAAACAATTCAAGAAGCCTTAATATCTTATCACATAAGACATAGTTTCATCCATACATGAAGACTTGTGACTTTTAAAATAAGCCGCCTTACCCACCTTATGACCCACATTACATAATTATTAGTCTTAAAACTGGCCTCAATAGACCAGTGGGTAGCTTCACACACCAGAGACCCAAGGTTCGATTCCTTGCTCGGGCTAGTGAAATACTCGTCTACTTCTATCGTTATCCACATGAAGCAGATGAGAATTAGAATAATTGTAATATACAAGTGCGCTCTTGCCGGACAATGGAAAACCTTCAAGTGTGAAAGGAAAATTGCCAAAACCGTTGTTCAGATTCGGTGTTAAACTGTAGATCCCCTTCCCCCACCTATTTGAAATGTGTGTTGTAACAAAAGGGTGAAGTTTATGGTACCACAACAGGCCTATAGAAGCTTAAGTGTGTCTCATACAGAAGCAGCCATTAAAACCCTCACCCCCTTGCTACTCACATCTGTAACTACGAGCCTTCTATTTGGAGTTTCAAAATTCATTTAAAGTATCCTCTGGCCAATTTATGCTGTGAAACGCTTCACATATAAAACTCAATGACTAATATTTGAGATACAACTCTAAAAAAATACGCAATAATTCAAGAAGAGATCCAAAAGATCTCAAATAAGATCTTTTGCTAGTTTAGTCCCGACGCATAGTGCTTCGAGAGTGGACAAAAATAAGAAAAACAATTATCGTGGATTTTGACAAAAGTAGTATCATGTTAAAGGTAATTCTTTAATTAAGCTGGATCCAAAATACTTTCTCGAAAAATTGTCGAGATTAGGAGATATAGCTTGTCAAAGTCAGATATATAGGGTTTTCCAACAAGAGGTGTTATTTTGGTATTCAAAGAAAAATGTTATTTTTTGAGATAAATGATCGGATGTTTATTTCATAATAAAGAGGAAGGTATGCCGTTAATAATGAAAAACAACATCAGCCAAATGGCCACCACGACCACGCTTACAGGACCATATCCTTTTCATGAAATTTTCCATAACCAAATCGCAAAGTGGCTGCCCTTTGTCCTCGATAGCCTCACGAATTCTATCTTTGAGGTCTTGAATCGACGCTGGGCTGTTGGCGTACACCTTATCTTTCACGTGGCCCCAAAGGAAGAAGTCGCAAGGTGTTGAATCACAAGATCTCGGTGGCCAATTGTGATCACCTCTTCCAGAGATAATACCCAGAGGACCCAATCAGCAAAGACACGATGTTGTTGATGATCGATCGGTTTGAGTTCTTGTGTTAACTGAACTTTATAAGCCTTAAGACCCAAGTCTTTATGCAAAATACGGTGTAATGACGTTTTTGGAATGCCCAATTCCAAAGAACGACGAGGAATCGACAAACCTGGGTTTTCTTCAACACTTTGGGCTACAGCAGCAATATTCTCAGTTGTTCTTGAGCGACGTGCACGGGTTTTATTCTTCACATCACTAACTTGTCCCAATAGCTCGAATTTTACCATCAATTTCTGTATTGTGGTCCGACAAGGTGCTTCACGACGGCCCAAAAATGCTTTAGTTTTGTGAACTGTGACTGCAAGATTTTCACCATTTTTGTAGTGAATTTTAATAATTTCAATGCGTTGTTGAAGCGTGTATCGTTCTATTTTTAGTAATGGCGTAGTTTCTACTTGTCAAATGTCAAAGAATAAAAGCTTCAAAAGAGACAGAGACAGAAATACCGGGTGATTCAAAATAACACCTCTTGTTGGAAACCCCTATATTTTTACAAAAATGTATGAAGGGGGAAAAATGAATGAAATGAATTTAGGTATACAAAAAATTGTAGAAAATGTGTTGTTGTAGATAGACCACCAATTTCTTTTAATATTAAAATTACATTGATAGGAGCAAGACCACTGATCGGTTTTTTTTGTTTAGCATAAATAATTTTTTTTTTACGAATTTTCAAAAATGCATATTTTTTATCCAATGAAAATTAAAAATAACCAAATTTAGAAAGACAATTTAAATCGAATGGCGTAAACTGGCGTAAATCCTTTTGATAGCCTTTTTGGATTTTCAATTTTTTCAAAACATTAATGTTGATTTTTTTACAGAAATCGCTTGAGTTAAAATTGCGACCAAAATGTGTAACCAAGTCAATGCCATGAACTATGAATGTGTTTTATAAAAAATAGATTTGGCACGCCTATTTAACCCATTATGAGCCATATTATCCGTTTTTTTCTCATAATTATGGAATTTGCTAAAATGTGATTTAACGCTAATATATTCTAAAAAAACGAGGAATGTCTAATTTTGAAGAAGGTCTAATTTTGAAGAATAATTTTTATAATAGTCTCGCCGTTATAAATTGAGCTGCATTGCATATTCACCTGTCTCATCTCCATGTTCAGTGCTACGGATCTCAAATAAACAAAAAATATATCCTTTAAGCAACTTTACGCACTCTTTCCACCCTTAAAATGTCGAATTTAAAAAAACGCTAAAATACGTATTTTGTTATTGCTTTTTTAGTATACATATACACAATTTTTAAACAATCCGACCAAAACACAATGTCAATATAAGCTTCACCACCCCCCCCTTCCGCCCTTTCAAGATCGACGTTTTTGGAATCGCTTCTTTCTAAGGGTTGATTTTCTAAAATACAACTTTTGACCAAATTTCATCATTATAGCTCCAGCGGTTTAGGCTCGGTGATGATAAAAAATTATATATAACCATATATATTCGATTTTTTTTTTAAATATCTATATTTTTTTTTTTTGAAACAAACACAAATTTTGAAGTCAGCAGCCCAAAATTACTTTGATTGCAAATTTTCAGCGAATTTCACGTACTCCTTCTATTTTTGCCGTAATTTTGTATGGAGTCAAAGCACTATGCGACGGTTTCGAGCTTTCGGTGCTTATAAGCGAAGGATTCTTAATCCTTTCGTAATAATATACGACGACGATAATACATCCCAGCATCTTTTTAATGTCCCTCAAAACAATTATTCAGTTCGTATGACACACAAAACATTTATTCGAATTACGTGTCCCCGAATAAAAGGTTGACTTCAGAATTTGTAAGCATCCAACATAAATTTCTAATTCCAACTTTCATAACATGGAAACATTTCTACTGAGAGTGTTTTGGATTTCAAAACTAAACTCCGTCCCGAAAGGGTTAAAACCGTGGTGCACATTAAGGCTGAATACTGTATATATTATTCCCTCTATAATATTATTCAGTCCAACAAACTTTCAATACTTTCAACTGAAATTAAAGTTTGCAAAAGTAAACGTACATTGTAAAAATTCTTCTCGCACCACACCGTTTAATGTCAACTCTCTAGTTGCATTTAACATTTTTCGATTGTCATTCTTTGAAACAATTTAACACGTACACACGTCAACAAATTCAATGAACCAAAAAACTGGCCCACTTTTGTCGACACAATGAACTGTAAAAAAACGCGTTTTTAATGAAAGTGGAGTAAAACAACCGAAAAGACACCACAACATCGACAACAAACAATGTCCCAACAAACTGCGAGTATTTAAGACAATTAACAGCATGAAGTCAACTACGCACGAAATTCGATTCACTCGACGATTTTGCGTTTTCATGGCACAGCAAATGTTCGTAAGTGTTTCGACGCGGGCGACACTTGGGTATTGCGGTCTGTTATGTGCGTGAACAATTTTTAAACGAGAAATTATTATACAACTTGCAGCCTCTTGAGGCGAAAAGTGGCCCGTTCCAACGCCAGACACGCCAACCGTCAACCAGCCATGCCGCCTAACCACCCAACCAACCATTTAACAAACAGCGACAAGCGCCTCGCACAGCATCGCTGATTTTCTCGTATGCCGAACGCGTAGGCCATGACGAGAAATTCAAATGCGCCGAGTTTTCTTTATGGTCAGAATAAAAATAAACTATGGCCGAGAAGAAACTGCACACACGCAGCCGGCCAACAACGATGCTAACATGTTCGAGTACGAGTACGAGCGCCAACCAGCCAACGAGCCAGTGGGGCAACCAGCCGAATCACACAATCACACTACAACGCGCAAGCGCAACTTTTTATGGCAAAGTGGGTCATTGGAGAGCAGCGTTAGAAACTTTAGGCCCGACCGCCCGACTGTCTGCGCGGCTACACCGAATCCACACACACAGTCACACATGCGCGCATCGAACGACGTTCAAGAATTTAAATGGTCAAATGAGTCAAGTTGAAGTTTAAGTATTTTTGAGGTTATACACAAATGCCGATAAATAAATTGTCAGAGTAGAAAATGGGCCAAATGTGGGTGAATGTATTTCGCTTTTTATTTGGTGGATGTAAATCGTTTGAGCTGACTTTGGTAAAAAGGAAAACGAGCGCAGGCAAAGGCAACGATCGTGGCGCACAGTGGGATTGAATTGAAATGAGCATTGATAGAAATGGGAAATTGCGCAAGATTTTGCTGAAAATTCATGGATACGTTGGTTGAGATGGAATATTGATAATTTTGTGCTGAAATTCAACAATATTGAAGAGCGAAAGTACAAATAAAAGTGGAACCGAAGTCTTCTAGACTGGGTAGGACTAGGAGTAGATTCACTTAGGCCACGAACAATCAATCTAAATTGAGCTTAGTTTGTCATACAAAATTTCAGTTTAGCTAATTGCAATTAGCGCTAAATTTACCATAAATTCAGTTCGATTTGACATGCAACCCTCGTCGTGCTGTTAGCGATAAAAAATGCATTCACAATAGACCGAATCAAAACAAAAATTAGAAACTGACAAAGGCAAAAGACGTTTGTAAACATTTGTTTGTTTTGAAACTTCGTTTAAAAATTGTGTGCATGAGATGTTGAATAAATATTACTAAATGTTTTAAAGTACGTTTTTTATACATAAACAGAAAACAATTTCTTAAGTCAATCCAAAACAAGTTCGATCACATTATCGACAGGTTTTTGCACATAAACAGAAACAACTTTCTTCCGTCAAAAACAAAACATGTTCGATAACATTATCGATAGCAGCTTAATTGAGGTTTTAACAACAAGTTCGATAACATTATCGACAGGTTTTTGCACATAAACAGAAAAAACTTTCTTCCGTCAAAACCAAAACATGTTCGATAACATTATCGATAGCAGCTAAATTGAGATTTTAAGCTAATTTGAGCTGTGTGAATAGCAAAAGCGATTATTTGGCTGTCTGAATAGGACATAAGAGCGCTCACTCATTGAACCAGTTGGAAAACTGGCAAAAAGTTAGGAAGAAGTTGTGTTCACAACCTTATGAACCTCAAAAGAAGATTAAAAATCTGGGCTTTGGACCTGTCATTTAATTATTTACGTTCTGGTTTTTATTGACTTTATTCCATAACTTTGTTTTATTAAAAAAAACTAATCAATTATACCATTTGTTGTTGCTTTTCTCAACAACATTTGGCTTTTCCATAACTTTAGATACAGTTTGTAGTAGGCTGTCGCCCAGATCCACTAGTTTGTCGAAGAGGAAACTGCCCATGCAGGTCTTCTTTCTTCTGGATAATGCTGAATTTTGTACTACATTTTTTTCTTTTAATCTTGTACTAAATTATATTATTTCTTATTCTTTAATTCAACAGCACTCTATACAAAGTTTAGAAATTATGCTGACTAGTAAAACTGCACCGTTCACAGTCGCATGCGGGTCAAAAGGTTCATAACTGTAGTTGCCGCATTGGCCACAGCCTGACAAACCGTAAATGGAAAATGACAGCAATTATAATTATGTTGATGATAATGATTATTATGCTGCCGATGCGCAATATTCTGCCAGCCGTGTCTATGTGTGTGTGTGTGCAATGATGCCTAAGAGTTGCCGTGCTGCCAGTAAAAGTGGCAGCTATGCAGGCGTTGAGTGTCTTTCAATAAAAAGAGAAGCGTCATTTTTTTTTTATTGTTATTCTCTTTTGTGCCGGTAAAACTTATCACGATTGCACACTGTCAACGCATATATGTGGAGAAAAGAATAATGCAATGATTTCACTGCAATAGACGAGTAGAGTTCATCAGTTTGCAGTCGCTTGTGCCGTGTTCCCATTCCCTTTGAATCGACTGCACATTTCTAATGCACTCGCCACACTCTCCAGCCAGCAGCACAAAGTAAAAGTGCACACTGCACTGTGCACTGAAGCGGGCGGCGAATAGTTGATTAAGCAGAATCGGACAGATTGTCCGCATAATGTGCACAAGAATGTGAATGTCCGCAATTTGCTGCAATTGCTCGACGTAGAAGTGCTGCCAAGTGCACTGCTTTCGCAGAAAATCATTGCAAGTGCAGTGAAATGCAATTTTCACTAGAAATTGCAATTAATGATAAATGGCGCCGTCAATGCGACAATTTGCTGCCAATGATTGAGATAATGTGCTGAGAAAAGTTATCAATTGGTGCTATTGAAAGTGGGCAATAAATGCTTTCTATGGTGAAAATAAGAGTCATTTCAGTGTCAATACTTTATGTAAATGCAACCGTGCGTAATCGATAAATGTCATGATTTCATTTTATGCAAAAGCAAAGAGTTTTGATATTAATTTGTTATCAATTATGTGAAATTTTCGAATGGAAAATTATGAATTGATCAGATCTTGGAAGTGAATTGGAATATTTTGGCGTAATGCTGAAAGATCCTAAGCTTCTACTACCAGGTATAGAGGATCTTTAATCTCTTCTAAGAGTTTTTAGTATTTATTGTAGGTGGATGTATAATCTTCTGCTGCTTTCTTGATGCTGACCCAAAATTCATAATCAAATATGTGAATTTCCCTAATGTAAAATGTTGAATTTATTGAAAAGATCCCAAGCTAAGGTTCTGAGGATCCATTTTATTTGTCAAAAGTTCTTATTATGCAGGTAGCTGTATAATTTTCTGTTGCTTTCCATCACTGAAACTTCATCTTTCATAGTTTAATTTAACTCTGCTGAAATTAAATTAAAACTCACCCTTCAAAGGACCAAAATTTTTCACTCCAGCTGTTATATAGACTAAAATAGAGCCTAATATATAACTATAGACTTTTTATAACGGTTCATACACCTAAATATATGTTATTTACAAACATTTTAGGTGGCAAATAAGGTTTCAAATAGTATTCCGTGTAAAAGCACGGAATACTACGCAATCCGCCCAAAATGAAATCATGTCTGCCCCACTGTAGTTCTTAGACTTTTGTATATAAATCTATCTCTACTTCTTTAGTTCTTCTTATTCCCTTTTTGTATTCACTACCTGAGCTCGGTTTCATTGCAGTTTCATTGCAGCTGTCTTGACTCAACACTAATTTTCAGCAAAAGCCTGAAACGTACTCAATCAATTTAGAATTCTAATCAAAACTTTACTATCCTTTATTATTAAAACCATTCGCTCAGCAATAATTCTCTTCACAAATACTTTTAACACCAATAGCACCGCAAAGAAAACATTTGCAAGCATTTCCTTATTGCAATCCATCATTTAGAATCTTTCCATATTTGCAGCGAACTGCATTGTTGATTGTCAACAAAACAATATACAAAGCACAACAGCACAACAATTATTACCCACAACCGCAAAAGACGCAACGTTCGCACAGTGCCGCTGATTATTTTGCGTGTGAATACAAATTAAAATATTACAGGGCAACAACAACAACAAACAGTCACAACACACAGGCGACACTCAAATGTGCAACGAGCGCCCAAGAAAGGCACAGCTGATACTAAAAGCCAACAACTACATGAATGTTTGCTAGCAGCAAAATAAAATACAACAACAACAACTGACAGACAAGCAAAAAGACAAATAGACAGACTGACGGACGGATAGACAATTTATCATAAAAATTGTAAACGCGCAGCACATGTGAGCTTATAATAAAAATAGCATTTTCTCCTTTAACTTCTGCTTCTGCTTCTTCTTCTTCGCCTGCTCCAACTATTGCTTCGTTCACAACAGTGCCGGTTTTATTTTTTTGTTGTCTACAATTGTCAACCAACACAATTGTCATTCACCCCAATGTTTAGAATTTGCTGTTGTTGCCATTATTGTTGTTACTTTTTTTTCATTTATTTTTTTGCTCAACAACTGCAGAGACAAGCAAAGCAAAGTGAGTGAGAGAAAAGTGCGCAAAGTTGTATGGCGAAGTTGTGCACTAAGAAAAAGAAAATTGTTCATATTGTAAGAAAAATAGTGTCAGTTGGTGCTGGCGAAAAGAAAAACTTTCATAAGTTGGCACTGAAAGTGTGGTGAAGCGGCATATCACACAGAACAAATGACTGACTGAAAATGATTTTTATTAAAATTAGTGCTTTTTGTGAAAATGAAATAAGGCCGTAAGAATCATTTTAAACTGTTTTTGATTATTTCTGAATTGTTTTAGAATTGTGCGCAGTATTGTTATCTAAGGAAAGCCCATAGTTTGTTTGCTCTAGGGACTTTACTTTTCAAAGGACTTTGCTTCTGAGTTATTCATCTTATTTTCTACCTTCTTACATCTCATAAATCTTATATTTTCACTCCATTGAGTTAGTGGCTAATCACCCTATATAAAGTCATAACATTTCAACAGTTTGATAGTCATTGCATTTGCTGTAAGCATACTAAAACTCAAACGTATGCACACCCTTCCCTATTGTAGCTTAGTTAGTGTTTTTTTTTTCTGAAAAGCTGAATGAACAATGCCGCAACAGCAGAAAATACAAATGAAAGTAAGCAAAAAAGACAGCCAAGCAGAAATTGCAACCCTTCTAAATGTCACACGCTGCCCACTTACGTCACCGGCACATGCAAAATGCAGCCCCGACCACGTGATGTGTTGGGCTGCAAGCGGCGTCATGAGGAAGCGCACGCCGCACAAAAGAACGGCCAAGGCACTATTCTTCAATCTGCGCCCCGTCGTCCGTCTTGCCCCACTAACAACGTGTCATGCCACAGTAACATAATGCGCCGCCAGACAATGCCACACAATCACACTTAGCGCAGCGCATTGTGACGCTGCCGGCTTGAATGTTGCTTGTTGACCAATATTTTGCTTTCTTTGAAAAAAAAAAAATGAATAAAACTGTAACCGCCTTTTGTGTGTTTGACTTTTTTTCTAATTTTCTTCACGCTGCTACGTCACAATGCGCTCATTAAAAACAAAAGCCAAAAGTAATAGCAACAATTCGAACGAGGTGTGGCATTAATGCATTTCATAACAGTTTATTAAAAATCATCTATTCGTGCGTGAATGTGTTTTGTATGTATGTGTGAATTGTATGCAGGTTCAAGCTGGAAGTTAATGACCCTAAGCTACATAACCTCAACCTGGGTTATTGTGCACAATTCAGCGAAAAAACAAAAACAAATTTATACAGTGGCAACGGTTGCGCGTTCGCTTTGATGTGTGTGCGTGCGTGTGTGTGCGTGTAGGTAGAGCTATTAGCAATTTTTAATGCCAGTGGCAGCACGCGAGCTTTTGAAGTGCAAAATTCTCATGCTAAAAGTGGCAACAACAACAAAATATATTTATACATATATGCATAAAAATATAAAGTGGGGAAAAATATAAATAACTGGGAAAAAAATCACATTAAACAAATATTATGAAAAGTCGGCCGGGTTGCACAGTGTCATTCACCCTTCTTGAGGCTAAACAGAATTATTTCTATTGCTACCAACTGTAGGAATTTTTATGGAATTTCAATGGCAAAATAATTCTTAGAAATTGCTGCAGAAGTTTAGAAAATTGCGCACAGAATGAAATAAAATTATAAATAAAATAATATATAAAATAATTACCTATATAAAAAAATTAAATCAAAAATACTTTAAACTCAAGCGATCGGCTTCAGAAAAGAACACAGTTCAAGCTCTTTTAATCAAAAAGAATCGACGGTTCATTGCCTTAGGCTCAGATGCTTCTGTGTTTCAGTCAGAGGTACATGCAATCCTTGGGGCCCTGAACTTTGTTGGGGAAAGTACGTGGAGACTGTTCTTTGCCTTAGGCTCAGATGCTTCAGTCAGAGATGCGTGCCCTAAACTTGAGGCCCTGAACTTTGTTGGGGACAGTAGTTGGAGAAGCAGATCCACCTAGGCCTTGGAGCTCGACGGCTCTTTGCTTTAGGCTCAGATGCATTTGTGTTTCAGTCAAAGGTGCATGCAATGCTTGAGGCCCTGAACTTTATTGGGGAAAGTAGGTGGAGAAGCAGATCCACCTAGGCCTTGGAGCTCGACGGCTCTTTGCTTTAGGCTCAGATGCATTTGTGTTTCAGTCAAAGGTGCATGCAATGCTTGAGGCCCTGAACTTTATTGGGGAAAGTAGGTGGAGAAGCAGATCCACCTAGGCCTTGGAGCTCGACGGCTCTTTGCTTTAGGCTCAGATGCATTTGTGTTTCAGTCAGAGGTGCATGCAATTCTTGAGGCCCTGAACTTTATTGGGGAAAGTAGGTGGAGAAGCAGATCCACCTAGGCCTTGGAGCTCGACGGCTCTTTGCTTTAGGCTCAGATGCATCTGTGTTTCAGTCAGAGATGCATGCCTTGAACTTGAGGCCCTGAACTTTATGGGGAAGGTAGATGGAGAGGCAGATCAAACTATGTCTTTAGCAAAAGCCAAGCCAAGATTAAGTTCTTGAAAAGCCATCTAACTATCTCCACAATAGTAAAGTAGTGCCAAGACACGTAGAAAGTGCGGTTAACGAGACATCTTAGACTCCATAGCCAAAATGGGTTCTAAGGCTGCATTTATTGGCCCTGATCTTGTTCTGCCACTGTCATCTGTTATCATTAAAGCATGAAGCGCAAGCGAGCATGACAGGCTGAGCGCCGGTTACAGATGGAAGAAACTTATGCTTCCATCTCTATGCAAGAGGCACTGAAGGCAGTTGGTCAGCCGAATGACTGTCCATTTTGTATGGGCAAATCAAATCCACTTTCTGTGTGTCTGCGCCGCGTACGTTCGAAACAAGTTTGAGACCTTTGGCACTGATATATTGAGAAGCGGCCACCTTGGCTGTTTGGCACTCCAGGATCTACTCAGATTTATCCATAGGTCGGATAGATTGAAAGCAAATTAACAGGGAACATCAAGTTGTATGAAAAATTAATCTATAATAAGCTTAAGTTTCAATATTCAAAAGCAATTTTCTTACATTGAAAACCATTAAAATCCAAAATTTAAAAGTTTTAATAAAAAAATTATTTTAAGAAATATTTTACTGTTCAAACTATTTACTGTTTAAACTATTTTACTGTCCAAACTATAGTTCATAATTCCTTTTTTGAACTTTCATGAGTCAAACGGTTTAAAAAAATTATAATTTAAATTGTAATTTAAATCATTTTTTCTAATTTTCTCAAGATTTTCTCTAACACTAGAAAGACCGCAAAAATTCATTGAAATACTAAAGAAAATACAGATATTTAAAACCCGTCAAAATGGTCACAGTGGTCTTTCTAGTGTTGAATTTATTTTTAGACACAAAGTTTCATGGTTTGTGAAGTTTTCTTAATTTATTTTGAAAAGTTCTTTCCCCAAATATTCAATATTCACCCAAACAAAAATCAAAACCACACTGCCATCAATTGTTTTTTGTATTAACATTTTCAACTACAACTTTGCAATTTTACTTACACACTTTTAGTAAAAATCTGTTGAAAACCATTATTTATGTAATGTTCATTACCTGCAATGAAATTGAAAAATAGTTCATTAGTATTTTTAATGCATTAACTTCTTTCTTTTAAATTACAATAAATAATTTTCTGGTCAATGCACAAATTGCTGCTGCATTGAAAACCCACAAACGGATGTCGATTTCGACAAACTTTCCCTTTTATTAAAATGAAACCACAGCGGCAACAACCACAATAATAACAACAACAATGTACAGTACATGCCAAATAATCAAAAGTGCATTGCATTTGGAAATTGCTGGCAGCAAATCGCAACAACAAAAGAAGAGCGTTAAAGCGCACCATTTCACTAATAACCAACCGAAAAGTAACAACAATTGTTGAAATGGTGATGAAGCGGCAAAATAGAAAATGACACAATTGCAGCGAAAAGGGAGAAACGTTGATTGAGACAAAGCGTTGTTGCATTTAATTCGAATTGATTGCATTTGGCATAAAGCGTGAGTGCATTTCTAATGCCAAATTGTTGTGACAGTGAGAATTGATAATCAGCTGGGAGCCAACAAACTGTTCGACGTGACGCTTTAGACGACGAATGGAAAATGAGTAAAATGCAGCAATGATTTTTTTGTTTATAGTATAAAAGTTATATATTTTTGTTGTAATACTTAAACGGGCCAAATGCAGCGAAGGCAATGAATTCGAATGAAATTGACAATCAAATGACAGTCGTAATGACATCTTTAGGGTAATATGTCAAAAGTAATTTGAGTTATGTACATTTTTAAGCAATTTCATTGAAAAGTTAGAGTTTTCAAATTGACAATGAAATTACAATTTGCAAAAACTTACATTAAATTGAAAAAAAAATTGCAAACATGTTAATTTGTAATGTATTGTACAATACAAACATGTTAATTTAGTGTATGTTATGTCAAATACGAAATATTTTATTAAAGAACTACACAGTTGTCATATTGACAATGAAATTACAATTTACAAAAATTAACATTAAATTGAAAAAAAAAATTGAAAACGACGATTGTTAGTCGAATTTTTGATTTTTTTATATCAAATAAAAAATATTTCATTAATAACTACACAGTTGTCAAATTGACAATGAAAATACAATTTGCAAATATTAACATTAAACTAAAAAATTTGTAAAAAAAAGTCAAGATAGAGCATTTTAAATTAAATAACAAATATTTTATTAAAGAACTACACATTTGTCAAATCGACTATTAAATTACAATTTGCAAATGTTTACATTAAATTGAAAAAAATGCATCAAAGTTGGATTTTATGTTAAATAACAAATATGTTATTAAAGATCTACATAGTTGTTAAATTGACTATGAAATTACAATTTGCAAACATTTACATTAAGTTGAAGAAAACAAATTGCAAAAATGTTAAATTAGTGTATTTTATGTCGAATAAGAAATATTTTATTAGAGAACTTTACAGTTGTCATATCGACAATGAAATTACAATTTGAAAATATTAAAATTAAATTGCAAAAAAGTTTGTAAAAAAGTAAAATTAGAGGATTTTATATTGAATAACAAATATTTTATTAAAGAATTATGTTAAATTTATTATGTTTATGTTAAATAACAAACATTTTATTAAATATTAACTAAATAGTTGTCAAAATGACTATGAAATTACAATATGCAAAAATTTACATCAAATTTAAAAAATTGCAAAAAAGGTACATCAGTGGATTTTATGTTAAATAGCAAATATTTTAATAACTATTAACTAAATAGTTGTTAAATTGACTATGAAATTACAATTTGCAAATGTTTAGATGAATTTGAAAAATATCGCAAAAAAGTTAAATTCGTCGTTTTTATGTCAAAATAACACAATTGTTAAATTTACAACGTTGTCGAGAACCTCTCTTTTAATCTTGTAGCTAGAAATTTGGCCAAATTTACAATTCTGCACATAATCATAATTGCCATCAACAATCAACAACTAAAAGTCAACTTGCACATTGTCAATGGCCGCCAAGTGCCAGACGCAATTAACAAATTGCAGTTTATAAACTTTGTAAAAGGCCACTGGCCGTTGGCCAAGGGTTTTTTTTTCAAATGCATTGGACGCTGCCGAAACGGCTTTCGAATTTCGAAATAATTGCCCGCGAGCCATAGCACACGCACAAATACTACTAAATGACAACAACAAACACATGAAACTATAAAAAAAACCAAGTGCCAACAAAGCAGCACGTCAACCCCAGCCAACAGCCGGCAGCAGCTGTCGGTGACATTTTCTTAATTGCTGCAATGAATGCGATTCGACAATTTTCGCAGTAGCTGTTGTTGCTGTTTTGCTGCTGGTGTCTTAACAATTTTGTAATTAATGCGCGCTGCCAACTCCCACTTTTTTGACGAATTCTTCACCGCACCCGGTCCCTCTACTCACTACACTACTCTCACTCTCAGATATATTTGATATTTTTATTGCGTCTGGTTTGTGGCCAACGAGCGAGCTAACGAACGGTCAGTCAGCCGGTTGCCACAATTAAAGTCAACTTTTTTTCAAACGCTCGCCGGCAAACGTCGCTTGGCGAACGCAGCTAACAGACGTGCAGTCATAATTGATTAACATTGGGGCGTTAGCGAAGCGTCTCGTGCATGTGCGATGGTGTGTTCATCAAATTTGAGCGCTTAAAAATATGAAAACAGTCTCGCTGCCGCTTTGTTTTAAGAGACCATGTGCGATTTTATTTATTTATTTTTTTAATTTTCTTTTAATGGCAACAACCAAAACTACAACAACACATGCCAACAAGAGCGTCGACAACGACTTGAATGCATTTGTTAAACGATGCGACACGCCATCAAGCGCAAAACAAATGCAGCAACGCGCGCAGTCTGTGTGCAATATTGCACAAACACTCACACACACAAACGCATATAAATTTAAACGGGCTTGTGCGCGCCAGCCTGAGCGCATATTTCATGCTATTATTGTTGTTGTGGTTTTGTATTTTGAGTGAAAGTGAAAGTGTTTTGACTTTTGGCAACTTGACAAACAAAAAAATGCAAAAACATCTTCAAAATATACACACAGACACATAGCCACACTTGCACAGTTATGACCGTCTAGGACAAAAATAAATAAATTTGTCAGCAACATTTTCTTTGTGGTTTCATTGATGATCATTATGGACTTTTTCTTTTAAAAAATTTTAAGTATGACTGTCGCTTTGTTATATGTGATGATTTATGTGCTAAGAAAAATTTAAATAACCCAGCGTCAAGTAACGTTTTTTATGACTTTTGAGTTTAGCCAAATTACCAAAAATTATAAGGAATTTTTTTAAATTTTTAAATAATATAATTCATTTAAAATTTTTTTTAAATACCAAAAGTAAAAATTATTAACATTGTTAAAAAACAAATACAAAAACAAACAACAATATCAAACACAAGCTAAAACATTTGGGTCGTTCCATAAAAAAACAGATTTTTCAAAAAGTCAAAATCAGTTTTCAAAAGCATTACAAATACAATTATACAAATAACAAATTATTACAGAATATACAAATTTATTAGAAGAAACAATCATTTTGATATAGTGAACTAATTATTGCAAGGCCTGTTCACAATATTGATGTTTTTCACTAGATCAAGGTTAACATTTTTGTTCAAAAACTCGTTTTATTTGCTCAAAAAACACTTTTTGTTTTTTGCTTGAAATTTTTTTTCCATATTTAGAGGCTCGATGCAAAATTTTGGTGTTCACTATATGGAGGTGTTCAACATATAGGGGGTTCACTGTACCCAGACACGGCTGTAATTAAAACTATTTCACATAGGGGTTTACCTTAAAAAAACATTTCTTATGGTGTGACCTAATAAAAATTAGTTTATAAAAGTCAAAATCAATGTTCAATTCACAAATTCACAACAATTCTGTTAAATTTATTAAAGAAAACTCCATACTTCTAAAATATATATTTCAGTTATTTTATATTTAAATTCACTTTAACAAAAAGCGAACTTTTTTATGGAATAACTCAATAAAACAAAAACAAATCCGCACACTATATATTAAAAAAAAATTACTAAAACAGAAAACAATATTTGTCTAAAAAAAAAAATTTTTAATTTTTCAAATAAGTTTTTACCTTAAGAAAACCCGATTACTTATGGTATGACTTAATAAAAACAAAAACTTTTTTTAAATCGAAGTCAAGTTGTACAAGGACTAATTCATAATATTTTATAAAAATTTATTTTGAAAATAAAAAATTTTTCTAAAAATATATTTTAGTTATTTCACATTGGAGTTTACTTTACTAAAACCGCATTACTTATGGTATGACCCAATAAGGAAGCAGTTTATAAAAGTCAAAATCAGTGTTTAAAGACAAATTCACAAAAATGCTGTAAAATAGAAAAAAAAACTATAATTTTCTAAAATATTCTTTCGTATTCAAATTCACTTTAACATAAACCGAATTTTTTATGGTATGACTCAGTGAAACATAAACAAATCCGCTCACTATTCGCAGCACCCAATTAATGTTGTTTATTTCTACGACCATACACATGTCTGTCCCAACCGTCTGTCTGGTTGTGTGTCTCCCTATCTCTCTGTATGTATATCTCTCTGTCACCCTGCTCCTTTGTCTATCTCTTTTTTAATTTGTCTTTGCCTTTTCAGCCTCTCTGTCTCTCTGACCGTGTGCGTGTAAAGCCCCAACTGTTCGCCCTCTAGGCCAAACATTTTCTCATTCGTCTACATGTTGGCAAATTTTTAGCGACCAAACAGTCACACAGTTTGCTGCTTTTTGTTGCTTCACATATAAAAAATATTGCATGCTACAATCACTTTTTATAGCATGCAATTTTTGCCAATAAACAATCAAAGAAAACCAAAAGAAAAAGCAGGAAACTCAAATTAGTGGCAATGCTTATTTTTACCGTCAATTACGCATAACAGCGCCGCGTCTGAGAGACAAACGCAAAAGACTCGAGATTTCCTACAGCAAAATGCTCTTATGAAATTTATACGCCACACTCACACACACACACAATGCATACAAATTGTACAAACATAAAACCATGGCTGCAACAACTTCGCAAATTATCGGTCAATTATTGACAAATTGATAAAGACATTGTCGCATGAACGCAGCGACAGTAATTAAATTGTATTTTATTTATTTTAAATATGAAAAAATAACCATTAAAAAAATGCAATAACCACTACGCTGCTTTGTGTAGGAAATTTTATATTATATTAATATTAATGACGATTTTCACACCTAACCAATGCGCACAATGTGTTTAATGATGTTTAATTGTGTGGTCGTTAAAGTGAATGAAAAAATGTTTTTTTTATAATTTGTATTTATAATTTTTAACTACAGCCTTTTAATTAGAAACTATTTATGGTTAATAGGCCGCAAATAGAGAGAAGCAAAGAAAGAGTTAATGGCTTCAAGGCTAATACGATTTTACTTTCGAAAACCGATAAGGTCGACTGAGTGACTGAGCTGTCAAGAGACTACAAGTTTGTGTCTACTTTGTACAATAACGAGAAGTGCATGAAGTGATTTCCAACTCAATATAAAGTTAATAGATTCTAAACTAACAGCTAATTGATAAGAAAAAATATGTTTTCCATTAAACCATACTGAAAAGATTACACGACTGATGCAAAGTGTGTGTCTCAAGATAGATGTTTTGATGATGATCGATTTGCCGAGCAGAGAAAGCTGAAGCATAAAGTTTAAAGAGTTTTCAACGAATGCATCAAACTTACTGAACTCATAAACATAAACAAATAATAAATGCTTTGGGATAAGATTTATAAGCCAATTCAAATGCTCGAGTAAATTTTGGATCTCCTACTGAGTGATACCGGGACTGTGTATTTTAAATTTTCCGCCGTTACCCGATGCAGGTAAACAAATTTTTTTTTAAGTCGATAGGACCTTAACTGACATCTGCGTCAAATTTTGAGCGGGATTGCATCATTAGTTTTTGGTTGGCAGCTGTTAGCGTCAGTCAACTTTTTTTTTGCACCACGATAATGCGCCGTCTCACAAAGCACACATTATTCGCGATTATTTGAACAAACACAGTGTGAATATCATCGATCAGGGTCCCTATTCTCCAGATATGGCACCATGTGACTTTTTCCTGTTCTCCCGACTCAAGCTACCGCTTCGTGGAAAGAGATTTGAGTCCATAGACGTCATAAAAGAAACTGCGACGCAAGAGCTGAAGGCCATACCTGCTTCGGCTTACCAGAAGTGCATGGACGATTGGATTAAGCGTTGGCATATGTGTATTGCTTCAGATGGGGCTTATTTTGAAGGGGATAAAATAAATTTACCAGAAGAATAAAAAAATTTTGTTTTTTTGACACAGTCCCGGTACTTATTGATCATAGTGTATGATTATATTTGCTATTTCTGTTCAAAAGCTTCCCTAGGACTATAGGTGTAGAAGTGTTAAGTTCAAGATTCACTATGGGTTCTTTGGATTCCGAGTCACGCTGGTATTGAAGGAAATGAAGCGGCAGACAAACTTGCAACGAAGGATGCATGAACCCCTCTATTGTTCTAAAACCATACGGTTTGGAGAATGAAGCTCTCTCTCCATTCTAACCATAAAAGACGAGATGTTTACTGGGACTGTAAACAGATAATAAACGCGTCGGGATAAGATTTATGAAATAAGCCAAGGCAGAACAAAAGCTCGAGTAGATTTTCGATATTTTAGTGGGTCACAAAGTTTCATATTTCTGTTAAACGAATCTAAAGCTATGTGACTAGAAATGTTAAGTTTACAATCACTGGTATTGAAGGAAATGAAACGGCAGACAAACAAATGCATGAACCCCTCTGTTGTCCTAGAACCTTGCGGTACGGAGAAAGAAGCTTTCCCTATTCTAACCCGAAAGGACAATATGTATACCGAGACAACAAACCACTATTAGCACATTCCAAAGGGTTATGTGGTCCAGATATTTGCTTGAGCAGGTAAGAATTGTTTCATAACATTGAATTTATTCCCTGAAAACTAAGATTTCCATCTATCAATCAGAAATCTATCTATAATAAATTGTTTTACTTGTCAGCTTAAAAACTATTTTTTTTTAATAAAAAATAATTCTATAAGTTAAACAATTGTTTATAGCATGTTGCACATTGATTGGCTCAAAAAAGGTTGTAAAATATAAATAAATATTCACAACAACAATAACACATTTGGCGACCGAAACCACTTTTTTGGGCCGATACCGAAACCGAATATTCGGTCGGACACTAAAAAGGCATTTACCTGTAGAAAAACCAAGCTTTAGTCGAAATTATGAAAGACAGCCATGTTTGGGGAACAGCCCAGCATAAACTTGCAGCCAGTGTTGCCAGTATTTTTTTAAAATTTTTTTTTATATAAAAATTGCATAAATACCAAAGAGTTTGTGTGTATGCAACATTTCGCACTTTCTTTCATTTATGGCCGACGAATTGCATTTCATATATGCGGCAGTAAAACGCCAAGTGTCTGCAAGTTATGCAATGCGGTAATTTGCTTGGTGTGGCATTTAATTTTGGTGTAGCCTTTTTTTGCGGCCAACTTGCAACAAAGATTCAGCAACAAAACTACCAGCAGCCGCAGAGACGCATTGCCACATCCGAATTGCATTGCATTGCGCGTCGCTTGAGCTGTTGTTGTCATTTTTCAGCTGTCATTTAAGGCGTTTTTCATAAAATTTATTGCCATACATTTATTAATGAAGTCAATGCATGAAAGTAACAGAAAATACGAAAAATAAAAGGAAAATGTTGTAATGACAACTAAACGAGTAGCTGGTAGTAGTAGAAGTAGCCTGGACATGATTTGAATGTAAATGGAGGTATGAAGCCTGCAATATATTTCAAAGAAACAGAAAGGAGTAGGAGAGAATCCTCTAGTTCCCAAGAAGGTTTGTGGATATTCAATGTTTATTATTCATTCATTCATACTTCAAACCTTAACAAGGATCTTCATCTTTTACATTTAGACAACTCGATTCGTTCGATTAATATTGCAAAAATTGTATAATACAGTTGCAAAATAAGATCAGTATTCCAGTGTTAATGTGATTCCATACTGCCAACAAGATTGTTCAGCATTTTAATTTGTAGAGGGCATTGCCATGCAATTTGAATGCACAGCTTTTGAAGTTATTTAATCTGTGTCCCATCACTTAACCTCATATTTTTATTTTTTTTTTATTTATTTCTTAAATGTTTGAATTTCATTTTGCTGCCAGCCCACCTACAACAGACAATAATAATCATCAACAACAGTTTCATCAGCAGAGTTTCGTGCGCAGCTCCACAACTTCCAGTCGCTTTTGGTTTTAGTTCCTTGCAAAAGCGAGTCATGCTGCTCGAAATTTAAATTACTTCTTTGTCGTGTAGACGCTGTGTTTCCTCCAGCACTCCCTCCTCTCCTCTCATCCCTCCACTTCACTCCTTTTATCAACACCCACATGCCAGCACTTTTTCTCCATTTCCTCTCGATTGTAACTTGTGCTTTCTTTTGCAGCGCAAATTAACGTTGAGAGTCGTATTTTGTTTTTGTTGCTTCTTTTTTAGTTTGGCAGTCTATAAAGACCGTCTGGATTGTGTAATATTCCAGCTTTGACCACTGTCTCGTGCTCGAACCCTTTTTATGTATTTTCTCATTTATTTTTTAACATTTTCTTTACAACTTTTGGAAAGTAAATGAATGACTGCGCTGTTTTAATTGCACTTTCTGCTTTAACACTTTGGCTGCAGCATCTCGCCATCAAAATTGGCATAAACACATAAAAAGCCAGCAACAACAACAGCATTGGATTATTTAGTGCTGCGCTTTTCGTACGTTAATTCAAAGCAGTGTACAATGATTTTGCTTAAGTACGCTTTCATTCATTTCAAGTGTGAAAAAAACGCTCAAGTCTCTGTTTGTCTCAACGCTCGTTGATGCGCGCGCGTACTTAACATTTCATATGAGCAACTAACAAGCTGCAACACAGCTTTTATAACATGACCGATATCGGTTTTCGTTGTGACCAGTCATCTTTTTGCTTCATTAGCTTGCAGCACACTCAATTCGAATCAATTCAAACGTGGCGTTTCAATTTGGGGAAAATGTTTAGAGGCTGCTGGCGCTCCACTTGCAATACCTGACCTGCATTGCAGCTTCTGCAGCAAATTGCAGACTCTCCAGCCAAGCGTTTACTGCGCGCATTATAAACATTGTCGAAACTCATTGACCACATGCAATCATTTCGGCAGTCGATGCCATTTCATGCAACGCAATTAACCACAATTGAAACCAATTAAAAGCAACATTTGGTTTTATTTTCATTTTGCCATAATTTCGCTTTTTCTGCGCTCTGTATATAATAATGCATTTACACATTTTAAAAAGCAAACTGCGTCGTTCATATGATTCACATTCACAATTAACCGCAGCTTGAATTACTTGATTTGTTTTATTTGTCTGGTGAAAGAAAAAACCTGTGAGTGATGTTTTTTTTTATTTTTATTGGGTTGCATAATGACAAAATAAATTACAGAGACAAATTTACAAACAAAAGTTACGCTTCACGCGTACGGCTTCAGTAAGTTGTAATGAAAATGATATATATTGAGTGTTGCTCGGAGAATTCATTTAATATTCTTTTTATAAAGACAGATAACAAGCATTAAGAATGTAAAAAGTGTTTGAAAAGATTTACACGCTAGTGAAATGACTATTCGAGGCTAGAATTGGCACTAGAACTTTGTATTCAATTGAGCAGCAATTTTATCTAAGCAGACCAAATGTAATAAAAGATGTCAAACTGATGTAAAATTCTCTATGAGACCCTCAGTAAGAAGTAAAGTCTAGCTTTCTTAATGAGAAGAAGGAACCTGAGACCAAGGAACCTAGTAAAGTATTATAAATTCTTTGCTTTGGATTGACTTTGATTCTACGTTAGTTTTGAATGACAGCTTACAAGTTTGGAAATCAATAATTTTACTCTCAAGGTCTTGTATGTATTGTGAATTGTATTGTACAACATCTATAAGTCGAATAACTTTTTGAATGAGAACAAGGAACCTGCAATTCCACTAAAGTCAATTCTTCACTTTAGATTAACTGTGGTTCTACATTGGTTCTGAATGACTAAGCTGTCTGAATGACTGGATTGGATTGTACAACATCTACAAGTCGAATAACTTTCTGAATGAGAACAAGGAACCTGCAGTTTCACTAAAGTAAATTCTTCACTTTAGATTAACTGTGGTTCTACATTGGTCGGAATGACTATGTCGGAATGACTATGGTTCTGAATGACTAAGCTGTCTGAACTCCAGCGCTTGTGATTTTGTTATTCGTATTGTGTGATTGATTCCAACTCTGAAGTGAACATATATGTAGTTAAACCTGCCTTTCCTTGTCTGTTATGTATCCAAAGTTACTATACCTTTGCTCCTATTTCTCGTAAATTACACTGCACAACAAAACCATACTTTGGTTTAAATAACAAGGTTCTGATAACGGATTCTGGTAGAGGGGGCCAAAAAAATATACGTGTATCGGCGTTTTGAAAGTTTACGTCTGCATTTTTTTTAGGGTAGAAATTTTGAATAAGTACGAAATAAACACTTAAACACATTTTCAGTTTTAGCTTAATTCAAGTTAATTTCTGAGCTTTGATGTATTCAGAGACCTATCGTAGAATTTTATGGCGAATATTTTCGTAGTACATTTTGTCCTTGAAAAGTCCTGTTTTATAGGACAATTTTGGCATTTTAGAAAAAACGGGTCAAACTGACCCATACAAATAAGAGCTACAGGGTTAAAATGCTCCACAAAAATGTTCTTCGTAGTATTCTACATAAAATTGCTGAACACATCACATACCTAAAATGTGAGGTTATATGGTTTTCGTATGCCGATTCACCATAAGAATGTGCAAAAAGGGGAAAACTTTGGCCTCCCAAAAAAAAAATCCAGACGTAAACTTTCAAAACGCCGATACACGTATATTTTTTTGGCCCTTTCTATCAGAATCCGTTGTCAGAACCCTGTTATTTTTTTTTTGTGTTATACAGTGTTATCGCTGATTGAATCACCTACAAACTTAGTTTGTGGTTGGACCTCACTTTCGTCTGCTATCTTCAGTGCGCGCTACCAAGATGGGTGACCAAATCAATCAATTGAAAACTTCCTACACAGTATGGTTATGCAGATCTCGCTTTTCCTATCTTCTAATATCTTAAATTTTCTCTTTCCACACCCATTTACCTGGTTTTCTTGTAACTGCAGCCAATTCAATCTGACAATCGATTGCAGCACCTCTCGCCACATTGAATGAATGTAGGTCGTTCAGATTTGATTTCGAATTCACAGCTAAACTTAACCCTGACCTGGCCCATTCACCACCGAATGACAGTTCGACATTTGATGGGTGTTGGTTGCCTCTAAGGCTGTGCGAGTTGCCCAAACTGGACCGCAACTAATGGCCAAACATGTTTGCAATTAAATAACTCGACCATTGTACAACGATTAGCAAATATCAAACAAGGGCAACAATTTCAAGTTTATGTCGTTTCCACTGCACACAATGAGACAATGCAACTTTTTCTTTAGCCCACATTTACGAAACCTTCGCATTTCATAAATCTTTCAAGTTGCACCAAACAATCGTAAAAAATAAACGCATTACTAGCAGAGCATAAAAGCCACAAATCAAAACAAAAACAACTGGCGCAAGTTCAACGCTGCATAAAAGTGTGCAGATAAATTGAACTAAGCAGCGAAGCGGTGGGGTGGGGCGCACAGCAACGCAGTGCTGCAGTAAAGCATGGCAAAGAAAAAGTTTTTATGTGAAAAAAACCCATTGCAAAATCAAAGGCAACACAGTCTGCATAGGGAAAGCGGAGAGGGGGGCGTTGCACAAACGAACCATAGCCGCAAACATACATAAGTTGGGCAGGCACTCAAGTGTGCGCACATAAACGTCTACACTCACACATTTCACAAATCGCACAAAGCTCAGGTGCAAAAACTAAAACGCACTTTAAATGAATTTACTTTTAGTTTTGTTTTTAATTTTTTGCGTTGCTGCATACAAAAATGTGTAAAGAGCGTATGGTGGAAACAGCATAAATGAACGAGCCACCTTCACCACAAACAGCTGTTGCCGGCGAGCGTGTTATGTGGCAACGGTAGATTTGCAACAACAGCAACAAAACAAACATTCATAATGTGGCACAACAAAAAGAAGTAAGTAAAGGGGGCGGGGAAGAAGTAGAAAGGGGGAGTGATGTGTTTGTGCACGACCGAAAGTGTTACTTGACGCTTACCCACATACGAGCTCGAGTGCCGCACCAGTGCTGCCAACACCTAATGCCAAAACGGCGCAGCAGTAGCAGCCAACAGTGGGGCCATGTCTGGGGTACAATGGTGCAGAGTGTTGCACAAATTAAAAAAAATTTATTTAAAAAAAATATTTGAATTGAAATGAATTTGTTCTGGGACTCAAGATATCAGATACGTGGGTGGTCCGATAAGTACTTAGCCTACAAAAGAAAAACGAAAATTTTGGAAAAGTGGCGATTTATTTCTCAACGTAGTCTCCTTTGAACTCGATACACTTGACCCAGCGATGCTCCAACTTCTTTAACCCGTCTGAAAGATATGTTTTCTGGAGGGCTTCGTGGCGGCGATAACCTCCTCATTCGACTCAAATTTTTGCCCGGCGAGTGACTTTTTCAAGGTTGGAAACAAAAAGAAGTCACACGGGGCCAAATCTGGAGACGGTGGATGGGACGCTAAACCCATCCTTTCCTTTGCTTTTCTCTCTAAACCTTTCCTCTCCATTCCTCTTGCTGTATTCTGGTTTGCTGGCCTTAGCCGTTGGTGTTCTCAAACGTTCACATTCATGTAAATATTTCTCTTTCAGCAAGAAAATTGCTTTATTTTGAAAACAGACTAAAAAAAATACCCCAAAATGTCGTAAAAACAGCCCTTAACTATATTTGCCTCAAAAATACAGAATACTTTAATGTTTTCTGGGCCCAATTCTTTCATATCTGTCCCTCGTCACTACGACGAACTGACAACACTGTACGCCACCCCATATTGGTTTGATATTAAATACTAAGCGACGCATAGTTAAAACTAAAAAATGCTTAAACAACAACAAATACTAAAGTGCACCGTAGCGCCAGCACACCTGCTACAGCAAAAATACGTTGTGGAAAAAAAATATGTTGATTCAAATGCGAGGCGCATGCAACCAAACGCTACACACACGACATGTGCAACACGAGCAGGGTGAAAATGTAAAAAAAAATATTTATGAAAAAAACATAAATGCACACAACTATGAATGCGAGGGTAATGTACGAAAAATTAGCTGACAGTAGGTAGATAGGTTAGACTGTCGGTTGGATATTCAATCAGTTTTTCAGTTGCCGATTGTGTAGGTTTTCGGTTTGGCAAACAAAAACCGCAGTGATGAAGCAGTTTGGAATTTGTTGTTGTTGTTGTTGATGCGCCTAAACCCATAAACATTATATTTGTGGTTGCTGAAAGGAAGAGTGCCCTCGACATTTCAACAGCAGGTAGGGCAGGTGTATGCAATAAATAAATTTTAAAAAAAGTTAGTTGGTAGTTGTGAGCATTGGCAAGAATTTCATGACAATGGTTTTACTTGAATGTGAACAGCTTCTGGTGCCATAGATTGGTTTTTAACTCAAATTTTATTTATTATTTAATGCTTTTGTTGACTGTTTAGGAGTTCAAGTCCAAGCTTTGAGTAAGGTTGTAAGATTTATGGATTCAAAAAAATTGTTGTGGCCTACTATTGTAAACATGTGTACAGACAAAAGTCGTAAGTAACCAAAACGCAATTAAAATTGCATTATAGTCTATAGGCAAATATAATCTAATGAGTATAGTTTAAGTTAGTACAGTCCTACAGTATAAAAAAAAATATTAATACTCAAATATTTCATCATATTAGACAAACCACCTATGACATTTGTTCATCACTTCAAGAAGTGTGAAATTTTTTTTGACGACCGCAGTGAGCCAACTTATTTCTATAACTCTTTAACAACTTTTTGTTACGCTGCATTGAAACTTGGCAACAATTATTGACTGATTTTGCAGAATTATATGCTCAGACATCTCCTTAAGGAAGAAAAAAGTGTTTACCAAGAAGTCCGGAAACACTTAATTTTCATCAAAACCTCGTCGAACCAATTCATTTGTGTGACTCTTGTGTCACATTGAATCTCGGCCAAAATGTTTGACTGATTTTGCAGAATTCTATATCCAGTCATCTCCTACGATTCACTTCTATGAAAAGCAAAGCTTTGCTTTCGTAGAGCGAACTCGTTTGTGTGGCTCTTTAACTCCTTTTTTTCTTATAGGTTGGTTAGGTTAAGGTGAATGTCTGGGAGTGGGACTTGCTGAAAGACACACTTAAGTTACGAAATGGGCCATTTGCAATACCAAAAGAAGAAAGTGATCTGTCTTACTGTAAGTCAGAGTCTATATAAGACAATTTGAATTGTGAATACCCCTAGAAAGTCTCTGATGTTGACTGAACTAAGGTTATTCAAGTTGTCGAAGAAAGGAAAGCCTAGGGCCATCTTCATCTAGACTCTAGAAAGAGCCGGGCAGTACAAGTTTTTTTCTTCAGTACAAGTTTCCTTCCTTCTTCAAGAATGATCCACAGATTTTGTAGGATTAACCAAGAAGTCCGTAAAAGCTTCAGTTTCATCAAAACCTCGTCGAGCCAACCCATGTTGATGGCTTCTTAAAAACATTTTTCTATGCTGCATTGAATCTTGACCAAAGTTATCTACAGATTTTGCAAGACTCCATGCTCAGACATCTCCTTAACCAAGAAGAAAATGAAATCCAAGAAATCCAGGAACGCTTCACTTCCATGAAATGCAAAGCCTCCTGTAGTCAACTTGTTTTTGTGGCTTATTGTTAATCTTTTTAATATGCTGCATTAAAACTTGGCCAGAATGATTCACTGATTTTTCAAAATTACATAATCAGTCACATGCTTGACAAAATCTAAAAACAAAAGCTTTAAAAAACTCTTTCAATTCTACATTTTTATCAAAAAATAAGTCTCATGGAACCAATTCATTTGTTTCGCTCTTTAACAACTTACGCTGCAAACAATTTAAACTGCAAAAATTTATATTGCCTACTAAACTTAATTGCCCGTAATTTTCGAGTCAACTGTGTACTTAACTTCTAGTTACTCTACCAACACCTAAACATTCATCTGTACGTTTGTATGTTTGTCAGTTATTGCTTATTACCGCACATTATCGCAACTAGATGCAATAAACAAAATGACCTTTGCAAGTCAAAATCATAATTCATTTAGTCACAAGTTAATCTAAATAAACTGCCCACACAACAGTTGGCGCTTGCATGGCCAACAACAACAACAACAAGGTAAAGCTGCCGTCATTGTGCGCCGCTTGTCAAACGTAAACCTGTCACAAGTAGCTTTGTGATTCGTTCAAGTTTGTTGATCATCTGGAGCTTATATTTCAATATAATTTATTGCATTATATACACACGCCCATACATAGTAAATAGCTATGTATGTAAATATTTTAAGCGTAGAGATACATTTTGCTGCTCGCTTTATTTTACATTCAACGTAACTGAAGGTGTAGCGGCGCCTTTAAGCGTTCGCTGAAAATTGGCAGCGTATTATTTTTTAAAATGTTCGCTGCATGCCAACAATTCAATTTTTTTATTTTTTTGCCAACATATGTTTGTGTGTATGCATTGCTAATATGCGTAGTTGTAAAATTACGCTGTAAAAATAACACAACAACAACAAAAAACACAAATAAAGTATGGCGTAGACGTAACGCAGCTGGCACAAGTGTGATGGCTGGCTGCGTTTTTATCGATTTGAAGCATCTTAATCGGCAGCGTTTTATGTATTTGGAAAGAATTACAAAATATCTTTTATAATAAATGCAAAAAATTTATATAACTTTTGGGATTTTTACTAAAATCCACAGCCACAACATAGCCAGCAGTCGGCTGTTTATTTAGCCATGTTTTACTGTGCACAGTGTTCTCACTGCTCGGCCTGTTGCCAGCGCAATGTGCAATTTGTTTATGCTGTGCGATGGCAAATAAATTCGAAAATCAAATAAATTGTTTGCCAATTAAACCATCCTTGGACTTGAACTTGAATTCCATACGCGCACACAGTGGCTGGCTGCAGGCAATTAAGACGTCGAAACTATTTACTTTTCGCGATAAAATTTATCGTTTTCATCGCGCTTGGGTTCGCTGCTGTTGCTTGCAATTATTTACACAAAGCAGTACACGTGGCGGTTTGTCATAGCGGCTGCACTGCCGCTTAGTCATGGCGGCGCATTAAAGTATCTCGCACGTACTTTGCTGCATTCGACCAAAAAGAATACAAAGCGAGCTCGCGCACAGTGCATAGCAGATGAAGAAGTTGGAGGCAAACGCTGCTGCCACTGGACGCAGATAAAAATAAAAGACGCGCTGAAGCACAGAAAGGCGTTGCAGCAGCAAAAATTCATTTCATTAAGCGCAGCACAGCAGAATTTTTTACTTTAGAGAATTTTTGTTTCCTGCACTGCACAGCAGCTTCCGCTCGCCGGCAAGTCTGTCTGTCGAGCGGTATGTGCGCTTTGGATTTTGTGCTCAAAGCACGCAAGGAAGTTCAGTACTTTGAATGAATTTTTCCTTTCATAATTTAATTCTTTTTTTAGCGCTTAGAGAAGGCCACATCCCGCAGCGAACGACTGAGCCAGTTATGAGCATATTTTTCAACCTAAAAACACATACAGACACATGCGTGTGTGTGTGTGTGTGTGTGTGTGTGTGTGTGTGTGAATCTAACAGCAGGTAATGGAATTCAATTGTATCAAAAGCAACAATAGCTGTAGCAGTAGAAGAAGAAGAAAAAGATGAAGTAAAGTGCCGACTTTGTCGGTTAGAAAGCAGCAGTCTTTTGTTTAGCAAAAATTGCAAAATTGACAAATTTTTAGAGCGCATCTTTGAGTTGAGATTGAGTGCCTGATAACTGCGTCTAAATTAGGTTAGCATAATGTGTGCACTTCGTAGACAAACTGAGCGTTGCTTTCATAGAAAATGCGTTTTTTTCTTTAATATAAAACAGAGATTTCATACGACTGACAGACGTTTGCTATACGAATTTCTCATATGTTGACTTACACTGAATTCTAGGTTTGGGTTAGGATGGTAGCTTTTAAGGCTCACATAGGCCTGGAATGGAACATTACCACATTACGTTGCAACCAAAAGAGTGGAGAAGAACTCTAAAACTACAAACCACGCCGTGTGGAAGAGGGAAACCATTGAGACTCTCAATGGTTTTCAGGTTATATGAGTCAAACAGGAAAGAGGCCCCAACGTGAACACTAAATTAGAAAACTTTTTTCCAATGCTTACAACAAAACTTCCTTATTTTTAAGTCAGCCAGAACTAAATCAAAGCATATAAATTTTTGTCAATAGTGTTATTCACTAATTTTCTCCCTCAAAAACAGTAAAAACAACTAAAATATATTATAAAAATTAACTAAAAATATATAAGATTGACTTGTAAAATTTCTCACGCCTCGATTTTCCATTTGGTGAGCTAAACTCGCCAAGTGAATTATTGAAATTACATTGAACCGAGTAAAAGCTGAACCATCTCAAAAAAAGATGCAATAAATTGCAGCAGAAAGCAAACAAAACGTCAAATAAAAGCAGCACAAATGTTACTTTCTTTGAACTGCACATTGCATTGCGACGCTGCTGCTGCTTCTTTCTTCACACACGCACACACACAGTTGTAAATAAAAACCTAACAAATCGCAGCGAAATCAAAGTAATATCACAAAAATCAACTAAAATAAAAGAAATATATTAAAAATTTCAAAACCAAACAAAATGAAGCAAAAATTGTATTGCAGTGTGTTGTAGAGAGTTAAACAAATGTTGACTTTGTTGTTGTTTGCAACAAAAACAGCGACATATTGCAGTTGCAACATGCAGCTTACAGCGCAGCGTGTTATTTGTTTTCAATTTTTTGTTTATTTTTTTGTTTTTTATGTTTAATTTTTTTGCGCTTGCAAATTTTTGCATTTCCATCCTAACATGTGTGTGTATGCGTGTGTGCACATTTGCTGAAGATGCATTTCGCTCGTAAATAATCTAAATATCACGATTTTATTTTTACACCACTGCCACCACGGCGCCATAAGGTTAGACGACGAATTGAAATGAAAGTGAACTGCGCAGACGCGTTCGCGCTCGCACACGACAGCGTAACAAAAAACTTAACCTTTAGCCGCGCGTTATTGTTAATTTATTGCTAACAACAAAATTTAATTGCCAATGCTTGGCGCTGCGATTTTATTTTTTCTGCGTTAATTTGTGTGTTTGTTGGCATTGGCATTACTTAAGATTACCGAGATTTACTTAAGCTGTAGTTAAACATGTAGTCAAACTGTAGCTGAGAGCGAAAACAGACATTAAAAAAGAAAAGCAGTTGCCAGGGCCATAAACAAGTCCAAAACATTGGTAACATATTGAAATTAGTAATAAAATAAGACGTTTGGACATCAAAGGTAGCACATTAAATGGAATTCTAGCAAAGCAAAGTTTACTGCCTAACGAAATAATCTACTGAAGTCGCCTTGAGAAGTTAAATCTGTCTCTAGTCATAGTTTATTCTTCCGTTCTGGGCTTATTTGTCAGTAAAATACACATTGTGTGAATGTTTGGTCAGTAAACTTACAAATAAATTTGTTTTCTTTTTCTGAATTGTGGATTTAATCGTCTACCTTAAGTCATTTGGTTACCTTATAAGAAATGATACAATGCAAAAACAATAAATTCAAGCGTTCAAAATTATTTATTCTTTGGAAATGGAACCTCTGAATTCTCTTCAATTCATCCTTGCAAATAGAACCTCTGAATTCTCCTATGCACACTGAAGATTTAGTTTCCAGTTAACGATTCTTACTTTTGTTTTTAGTTAGCTGTTTATTGAAAATTCCTTACATAGTTTGGAGTTGTTGTTTCTTTCATCTGTCTTATGTATTATTATTTCTCATGGTTTTTTATATTTTTTTATATTTTTTTTATATTTTTTACTGAATGGGTAAGAAATTACTTAAGGACAAAAATAATATGTTGAAGCATTACAATATTCTTACTTCCTTACCAATAGATCCTTTAAGTTTTGTTAAATAGTTCCGCTTCTTAGTTAATAGGCCCTCCGAAATCGCCTTCTTAACTAGATCATTTTAAGTATTATTAAATAGTTCCGTTTCTGAAGTATCCTCAAAGAGTCTCGCTTCTTTGTCAGTAGAAGTCTCCTTAAACGGTCTGGTATACCTAGCCCGAGTTATTTCATAGTTTCCAAGTAATTTTATAGTTTCTGTTATAAGAACTCAAAACATTTCATTTCATTATCTATGCCCTTCTTAGTTCATCTATCAAGTCAAGAGTAATGAATAATACTAAAACGTCTAATAAGTGACTAAGGGATCCAAAAATTCAGCATTGGCTGTCTAGTCTCTGAATTTCTATGTTTGTACTTAAACAAAAGTAGGATTGCGATTCTTAGATTCAAATTAAGACAAGGGTAGATATAACTTAACTTGAGAAAAACGAAAAAGAATTCCTATTGTTGTCATTTCTTCATAATACGTGGGCAATCCGATAAGTACTTAGCCCCACCGCCCGATGGTGCCACTATCGTAGGTTAGGTTGGTTGCGGTGGCTGCCTCTATAAGAGACACACTCGGAGGCCTGAAAGACCCATTGTGATACCACATATTTCACCCGTTTTTGAACTGTGTATGCAACACTGTTTTGCCAACATATGTTGCAGCACACATTTCAAGCGGATGGGGAAAGGGGGGGAGGGTACCTACAGTTTAACGCCGATTCCGAACGGCGATTGGCAGTTTTTCGTTCACACTTCGAGGTTTTGCCATTGCCTGCCAAGAGCGTAATTCTCGTAATACTGTAATTCTCATTCCCTTAATGTGGGTAGCGATAGAAGTAGACGAGTGTTTCACCAGCCCGAGCCAGGAATCGAACCTGGAGCCTTAGGTATGAGAAGTCAGCGCGCTACCCGCTGGGCTATCGAGGCCGGCCACTAACGTAAGAGAAATTTACTATCGTGTAGTACATCCTCGTAGACAGCTAGTGTCAAAATTTCAGCCATATTGGATTTGTAGTTTTGTTTTGACCGCGCGTGTGGAAACGAACGTGTCCGCGGATTTTTGAAAAATGGAAAAAGAGCAATATCGGTCGGTGATTCTGCTGCCCCATCCACCTTTTTCTCCAGATTTGGCCCCGTGTGACTTCTTTTTGTTTCCAAACTTGAAAAAGTCACTCGCCGGGCAGAAATTTGAGTCGAATGAGGAGGTTATCGCCGCCACGGAGGCCTCCAGAAAACGTATTTTTCAGACGGGTTAAAAAAGTTGGAGCATCGCTGGGTCAAGTGTATCGAGTTGAAAGGAGACTATGGTGAGAAATAAATCGCCACTTTTCCAAAATTTTCGTTTTTCTTTTGTAGGCTAAGTACTTATCGGACCACCCACGTAGAACGTTCTATAATATATTCATACTGGCTAATATAATGCTTGATATATTTTTTTCAGACTTTTTAAAATTTCAAAATATTTCAATCTTATCATATTCTCCGGTCGCAGAGCATCGTTACTAAATAGGCAAGCTGCAAGTCTAGTTTACCTAATCTACCAATAGATCATTAAAAAAAAGATAAGAATAGAGACCTTAAAAGATGGAGTCTAACCTAACTAACTAACAATAACACATTAAAAAACAGGATAACTCATTGAAAACGAGTAGAGATGCCAAAAGTTGGATCTTTCTTTCAGCTAAAGTACGCAAAGACCCCCTTTGTTCCATCTAAAACTTAATCTTCATACTCTGATGCAACGAACAATGCGAACTGATTAAGAGAAAAAGAGACAACATAATCATTTTCCAGCTTATGCTGAACCGTCACATACAAGTCGTAGGACGATTTTGTCGACATTTATTTATTGTTGTACTTTTACTATTTAAGTACATGTTGATTGATTTAAAATACACCGAAAATGTTGTAAACAAAGTGACAGATGATATCTGCACTAAACATGCACCAGCTTCCTGTTGATCCTGCACCATTCCACCATATTAAAATAAGTTTCAAAACATTTAAAGCATTGCTGAAAATAAGCTATTTTCGCCTGTAATTTTATGAAATGTCAATTATTGACAAATGCCAACATCTTCTCCATTTCCTGTTCCTGTACTGCTGCACACTTGCAATCCATCTTGGGCTGCTTTGGACTTGAAAAAATATATATGTATGTATATATAAAGTGACATTGAACTTTTTTTCGTTTGCTAGCATATCATCCTCAAGTGACCACTTTCAGCTGCTTTTAAATATATTGTCAATAATTTATGGCATTTTAATGCTACACAACACAACGTCAAATGCACCGAAAGCCGCTTACAGTCGCATAAATCTTCAATAAAAAATTTTTTATAAACTGCCGCGCTGCTTACTACAAGTGTGCGCCACTATCGGCGACTATAGTTGTTTACTTTTTTTTTGCTTTTTACTTCTTGAAAAGTAGAAAAGTTTATTCTTTCTCCCTTAGCTGTTGGCGCACTTTATTTTTTCTTTCTTTCTTTTTGAGAATTTATTTCATTTCTTTTCTCTTGCTGCGACTGCACTAAACTCCACTCCATGCGCCTCTTCCATACCCCCGCACTCGTATGCATGTCATGCTTTTGGTATATAGTTTTGTATTTTTAGCCACCCACATGCGTCTACAAGAATGTTCTCCTACCGCACACCCGCACGCCCGCACGCGCTTTATGATTCGGTCGTCAACATGCCACACTACACATTTCAATTTATTAAAAGCGCATTTTCGATTTCCTTTTGCCTTCATGGCGCAGCTAATACAACATTATAAACGCCAACACCAACACAACAACAAAAACCAGCAGCAATAATAAAATCAACTGACGCATCATCGACAATACCAGCGCAACAACAACATTCCGCAAAACACAAACAACACGAAAAATTATTACAAGAGCAAAGAAATCAACTTCCTCTACGAAAACTGATAAATGTTACTATTGCATTGGCTTTTGTAGATATCTTATATAGTTGCGATCTGTTGTATCGGCTGTTCCGCACATGTAGCCGACAAGATGTGTGTGTGGCATTGCTGCAGTGTGTGCGCCATAAATACATTTGTTGCATTGGTATTTTGCGGTTTTTCTGCATCGAAAACTTTTGCCATGTTCTCCAACATTTATAACATTTTGTGTTGGAATTTCGCTACTCTCGCGGCACTTTTCTTTTACAATTTTAAACTAATAATTTTCTGTGCTGTGCTTGGCGCCATTGCGGAATCTTACTTGCATAACTTTAGCGCACATTTTAGTTCGCTTTAGTACCCATTTGTGGAATTTTGTTATTGACTTTGCTATCGTTTGGTTAGTGTCGATGTGTTTATTTGACAGTTGCTTAAGTATTAGGAACTTGGAAATATCGAAACTTGTGCGCAAATAAATACAAAAACATAACAAAAATAATGAACACTTGGGGTAAACTTTGTGCGTCAAATATTTCAAAATACATACATACGATGAAGTTTTCTAATTAAAATCAAGTTTGTATGTATGAGACAATATTTGATGGGTATTACTTGGAGTCGATAATTGCAAAGAGAGAGATGAGTAAAGATGAAAATGTGTGTGTGTATGAAGATGAAAATTTGTTTGGCAAACACATTTTAAACTCAACTTATTAGCCATTGGAAAGTTCTGTTTTGTTGAAGCTTGAGTTCTGGCTTTAATTCAAGTATAACTGAAGTCATATATTTGGTCGGAAACAGCCAGAACCCATTAGCGCCTAAACGGTCGTTTCTTCAGAAGGTGTGAAGAAGCAACTCTTTTCAATTCTTCAGAAGGTGTGAAGAAGCAACTCTTTTCAATTGTAGAATGACTTCAACGATCGTCTGAACGGTCGTTTCTTCAGATTTTCTTAAGCAACTCTTTTCAATTGTAGAATGAGATCAAATCGAATGTTCATAAAAGCCTGCCTTTTCACCCTTTTTAGACAAATTTAATTTTGAAAATCAAAATACTTTAGGTAGAAATGTTCCCATGCTATAAAAAAGGTACTAGAAAATTATCTTCTATGCTCCAAAATTCTGAAATCTTCTTTTTAACCGGAAACATATGAGAACATATCATTAGAATATGAAGACGTTTCGTCGCGGGGCGGGGTTAATAAAAAGAACGGATTGTTCGGGTTATTGGGTGTCTTTATTGGTAGACGGGTGAATATCGAGTAACAATAGAATACAAGAAACACTGAACGAGGGGGATCGACAGATCACTGAACAACCACAGCACTAATTTAGCCAGAATATATCGCACACGCACAACAAAAGTGACACAACTCAAAATTTTTTATTTTTCAGGAAACGCAAAAAACAGTTTTTGAGCTAAATAAAAATTTTTTTTAAATAACGTATAAACCATTTAGTATAAAATCCTTACATATTATGCTTTATGATAAGTTGTAAGAATTTTTTTTTATTTTACACTAGAAAATCCAAAATTTTTAGTTGTGACTGTTTTAATGATATTTTAATTCAATAATTACCGAAATATTTCAAGTTATGCCACTTTTTCTGAATTTAATAATTATAAATGACAGTTAAAAAGTTGAAAGAAAAATTTTTAAAATTCATAATTAATTATAATTCAATAATTAAAAATCAATACAAAAATTGTCAAAATTTTGCTTAAAATTAACTTTAACAAAAATTTATTTCGTCAAAAGTGACACACTTTGAGTTAGGATTTTTTTGCATTGAGCTGCAGCGATCAAATAGCATCAAACTCCTGACATGAAGAGAGACCTAACAGTTAACAACAACAAAATATACTGAGCTTTTGCTGATTGGTAGATTTATGCATTGTGTACAGTATGAACACCTAAACCCGAAAATGAAAAATTTTGAGTTGTGTCACTTTTGTAGTGCGTGTGCGATATAATTTGCGTGGGTCAGAAGATCTAAATAATTGTTTTGAGGAGCATTAAAAACTGGGTGGAACGTATTATTCTAGTAGTCCAGCAAGAGTTAACCAATGCATGTTTCCAGAACCAACGCAATGCCTTCGAAATTCAAGTTGGAGGCAACTGGTTCTACTGGTTAAGAGGAGCTTGTCATACTCTCTTCGGACATGACAATGGCTCAGAGGCCGCTGAGTAACACTGCTTATTCTGTGGTACTAGCCGAGCGATCGACAAGCTGCCTGTCTAACCTAACTTAACTATCTAACTAACTCTATCCAACTAACTATCTAACTAACTAACTCTATCCAACTAACTATTAAAATCTCTCTCTCTCTCTTTTACTCTTCTATCTTTCCACTAAACTAAATAACACCCCAATGCATACAATAACATCTTTATGCAAAGCTTTCGCATTCAACAACCAACAATAGTTGCATCAACACGCAATTCGGCCACATTCCCAATATGTTAATTACAAACAGACAAAACAAAATATTATAAGACAGTGAAATTCAGGCGCAGTAAATGCAGGCACCACCAACAGCGCGGCCCCCATAAATTGCCGCTTCGTCCAGCTGCCCGCTTGCCTGTTGGTCTATTTAAAGCTGCTGCACGTCGCGCTGACTGACTGTCAATCAGCGGCAATCTGTAGTCGCCTATACACGTGCGATTCGTTGTGGCGCTCGACTGCATTGTACCCTCATCACGTTTTTATTATGCGCTCGACTTTAACGATTAAAGTGCCGTAAAAGAAATTTCCAAGATCTCGAAAAAGTGAGGTTATATAATGCGCTTGCATGCAGCATTTTTTTCGCCCCTCTTCACTAATTCCATGTTTTGAATTGTCAATTTTTAAATTAGCAGAGTAACTTTTTAAATAGGTGAGCAACTTTTGTTTTGACTTTGGACAGTTTTATCAACTTTTAATTAATACATATTTTTTCTAATGTAACCGTCATGCGTGTTGTTGCTTAGCGCACGATTACTTAAAAGCAGACGTGCTTTTAATTCCGGCATGCATAACACATTAGCTTTGGCAGCTTAATTAAAAGCGACTCTACTCGGGTTGACTGGTGGAGGTGGGAATGCGACCGGCTGCTGATAATGAATGTTAAATGGCGTTAGGTTTTGTGTAGTGGAGCGGAAAAAATTCAAAAAATTTTAAATATTGAATATTGTTATTTCTTGCGGTCAGTTTGTATTTTCAATTGATTTTATCCAAAGTGAATTACCAGCAGCCGCTGTAAAGTTTAACACATTTTTTTAATTGTATCGCAATTTTTTAACACATTAACTTGATGCTGGCAATGCTGCATGTGATCAATGTGGCTGGATTGCCAAAAATTACTTATTCTCTTCTCACAGTAAGCAGACATGTGTGAAGAGTGAGCACGCACAGCACTAGAACGACTTGTGTGGGCTCGGGGTAAAACGGTCCTGTGGCGCAATGGATAACGCGTCTGACTACGGATCAGAAGATTCCAGGTTCGACTCCTGGCAGGATCGCACTGGGAAGATTGACTTTTTTTGCATATTTATTTTTTAAATTAATTTTATTTATTTCAATTTAATTTTTTTAATCTATTATCGCTAAAACATTGAAGAGAAATTACGTGAAGTGAAATACAAATTTTTTTTAATTTAAAAGATATACTTTTAAATTAATTGCTATTTTATAAGTCGAATTTAAACATTTAATACATTATTTGTGTCAGATTCAAACACATATCTTCACTTTAAAGCCTTTTAAAAATACATTTTTATAAATAGAATTTCTGAAAATCAAGAACCTCAATATTCAACCGTAAAATGTTGCACAGCGCTGATTTTATTGGCACAAAAATTCCATTGACACATTAAATAATTAGTGGACTTAACAGCAGCGCCGCATTCTTTGACATTAAATAGAATATTAATAGAAAAATACACAAAATAAACTCATTTATACAACGCCCTTGTTCTTAAGAGTCTAAGCTCCAACTTATTATCGCCATGGGACCGACACCCAACCAGCGGCAGCACTAAAACAATAACAACAACAAAAGTAAATACGATAACAACTAGCGAGACAGGCAGCAGCTGAAACAGAAAACCCATATAATGAATTTTTGGACTGGCGAATGGCTCCCTTTTACCTTTAAATCCCTTCAATTGCAATGCACCGACATGCCGACAGAACAAAGCGCGCATACCTACACGCCCAGACCGGCCGGGCACATGCCCAGTCAGCATGAAGTCCCCATACGTTAGAGTGTCCCCAAAGGCAACAACAACAACAATCACATGCACCGAAAGTACAAGCGGAAGTGGCCAACGCGCCAGCGAAACGAGCCAAAGAAAGCACAACTAAAAAATATACAAAATTATATACCATATGTAGGTATGTATGTATCGACGTATGCAACTGTGGGCAGTGGCGTATATTTTCGGTGACAATGCAAATAGCGGGCACGAAAATTCGTACTGTCGGTACATATTTGTGTGTATTTGTGTATTTGTACAAAGGCAGCCAGATAAACAGCTTTTTTTTGTTTGGGAATGGCTATGGCCAGGACAGGAGCAGACTGGCTGACTGGCTGCCGTGTGGTGTGAATTGGACGCGAAAGTGTGAAATGCAAATGACACCAAGTGCTGTGTGGAGTGAGCGGAGCTGCATTGTGCAGCAGTTTAAAGGATTATGAAAGCATATGGCTGCGAAATACTAAATGCGCCTATCTATGTGCTTTTTGGCGCTTTTACTTTATTTGCTTTGCATCGAGCAAGCAAACAATGTGGAGCGTTGAACAATTGCAAGCCGAGATAACACTTTTCTGGTATGTATGTGATTTGTAGGTGAACAAATTTGTGGCCATTGGTCATATAGAAGAATGAATACGTAAGCAAGAGAGAGTATGGAGAAGATTTAATGGTTTTTTTTGTTTGTTTTAAAGTGATCAGTTTAGTGAAAATTATGTTACTTTCATTTGTAAAAATACACCAAATATCAATGCAAAACGGTTGTATTAACTTCATTCAATTGATTAACCCTAACCCCAATTTTACAAGCCCAAAAGTGCAAAATTTCTGTCCAAATCGTGCGCCTAATTTTCGACACATGCTTGCAGTGACCACAAAGCGTGGCATTCAATAATATTGACGAATGAATGGAAATGAAAATGTATAACCAACGGCAATAATTACCTGTAAAATTGGTCTCCGACTTGACGAAACCGTGTGATGAGTGCAGTTAACTCTTCTTGTTGTTGTTGTTTTTATTGTTGTTTTTGCAATGGTTAATATTAGCCAATGGTTATGGCAAATTCATTTGGCCAATTGGCAGCGTCGACAGCAAACTAAACTGAGCGTTCCAAGGCAACTTTCACTGCAATTCTTGCACGTCTACTGTACGCGAGCGAGTGTGTATGTTTGTGTTGTTGTACAATACAGAGAGTAACAACAATAGCGACGGCGCTAGCGGCTTTTCAAGTTTCATTTATGTGCACATTAGGTCGAAAAAGATTTGTTTATGCGCTGCAAAAAATTGCTAGAAGTGGGTAAACTTTTTAGTTTTTTGCAATTGAAAATTTTGAAGTATTTTTCTTAACAATTGAATTATTTTTCTGCACAGTTATATATGTGCGCTGAAAACATATTGATGGCGTGCAGGAGACTAAACAACAGTTGCGTTGGTATGTCTGCAGGTTTCTATGGGAATAGCGTCGATAATGGGGCAGCGCAGGCTGCAGACCGGAACGACAGCGCTTATGGCAGTCTTCCGGGCTGTGAAGCTGTTGCAACTGTCAAGCAACAGCAGCAACAACAACAAAAACAACTGCATACAATAAAAACAATTATGTATGTGCAGTCAGCAGCACGAAATTCGAAATTGTGCCCCAGCCTACTTTATCTCATTTGTATTTTTTCCAATTGCTGCATTCCTGTTTCTGCTACGTCGCGTATTCACTTGCAGCGTAGCATTGTGTGTGAGTGTGTGTGTGTGTGCGTGCGTTTGTGTATCTGAGTGTCGCCAGATCTGTGTTCCTGCCGTTGATTTCATGCAGCAGCACCAACCGCTTCAGCACCCAAACCAACAACAACAACTGCACAATTACCGCACATTTATTGCAGATACAGTTCGCCGATAAGGCGCAGTGACATAAAACAAATTATGCTGCTCCATTTTCTTTTGCAGAACTAATAGCAACAACAAATTTATTTTCACTTGCACACCACACACACACACACACACACACACACGTACACCCATCTACACTCAGCTCCCGAGCACTGACTGTTTTCTTTTCACGCTTTTCCGGCAAAACTCACCGTCAGCAGTCAGCGACACAAACACACACATGCAGATACTTTTCAATAAAATCGGCTGCAGCGGCCGCTTGTATCTATCTTATGTTTTTTTCTTCTTCTTACAGATTAATTGCACTTTTCCACAGTATTATTAGCTTTGATTTTATTTGTTTGGTTTTCCTTTCGATTCAAACAACACACGATTCGGCTGCCATGGTAGGCAACCAGACGGCAGTCTGAAAAATCACTAGAAAAATTATGCTGCAGCACTTTTGTTTTTCGCAGGCTGGGCTAGTGACCGACGTCCAACAGCAGTACCGACGCAGCCAGCGCTGGGAAGCGAACAGTGGCCAACACGATTATACAAAAAACGAACGAAACGACGGGCGAGCGAGCGTGCGTGCTTGCGATGCACTGCATCCGTCCAACTCAAAATCAATGAAGAGAATGTCAAAACAAAAACTCTTTTTTATCTAAATTGTCTGGCAGCGATGTGCTTAGGCGTCTGCGGGAAGTTGTGAAGCAGGGGACGGCCGACAACAGTGCTGTGACAGTGACATTCGCGAATTCACCACAAAAGTATCTGCTGTAGTGTGCAGTGTGGTGAATAGCCAGCCGATACTTTTCAATCTTTGCTGTCACTGTAATTTTTTTTAGCGTTCAAAAGCTGACATTTTTTATTTTTATTGATAGAATCTTTTTGAAATTTTTTTTAGTTTATTTTCAATGTTAAAAGCAGTGTGAATATGTAAAACAACCAATTCATCAAATGAATTTGAATGGTAAAAAGTAATCGCTTTTACATCTTCGGTGCAGATAATTGCACAGCGTTGCATTTACAGGTAATGGTTTGAGCCGAAGGAATTTAAAATAACTCAAAGCAAATAACAAATTCACACAATAAATGCAAACAAGAACAGATTAGGTTAGGTTAAGTTAGGTTATAGTCTCCATTGGGCCCTTAGTGATGCCAGTCGTAGTTCCATTTAAGAGTAATTGAAGTAATGATCTGTTAAAATGTTAGCAAATTCATGAAAAATTTCGCTAGACAATGTTTTTCAATTGATCTGCATCGATTTGTGGGACACTTTTAAGGAGTAAAGAAATAACATATAATTGTTTCTCAGCCCAAAAGTATACTACATCATAAAATCCTTAAAGGTTGTAAGACACAAAAAGATTGATTTTCCAGCTCTAAGAAAAATATTTGTTATGGAGAAATCTGCTTAGTTCAGTAAATAAGTAATATCAGTAATAATTTTATTTAACCATATATCTGTGGTCAAAAGCAATAATCGCTTAAGTCCTGAAGTATTATTTTGAGCAGCATGCTTTAAAGAAATAGGCTGGCACCCCTAATTCAACGATGTCTTACGTCGATCCAAGCATTTATCGTTTTTGACCACAAATATGTAGTTCTACATATATGTATTTAACCATTAAAGCATCAAGTGAAAATATACAAAAAATATTGTAAAAAATATTAAAAAAATATATTTTTAAAATATTTAAAAATTCAATAACAAAGTCATCTGGTTTACAACAACAACATATATTTTGTGCGACCATGAATTTGAGTTTACAAATTACACTATCGTGTTTTTGAAGGCAAAAGGACTGTCTTGTGTTGAATTCACAATCTAAAAATGTTTGTACAGTCTTGTCTGGATATAGTGAACCAATTGTTCACAGTATTGAGGTTGTTCACTATATCAAGGTTAAAATTTTTGTTTGAAAACACGTTTTATTTGCTCAAAATACACTTTTTAAAAAATTCTTCTTCCAATTTGTTTTATTTGTCTTATTTTTTTACAATTTGACAGCTATCGCATATTTACCTTATGTTGAATTAAGTGAGCTTTTTACTTTATCAATAAAATAATAATAAATAATAATGATAAAAACAGAAACAGGCTGTTTTTGTATATAAAAAAGCCTACTTTTAACCACAATCGGTTTGCTCTCGACAAGAAACATAACCACTAAGATCAAGAAACAGCTGATTTTGTAACAATCAACAGCAAAAATACAAATTAGGGGAAGACCCTCTTTCATTTTTGATTACTTCTTGTGTTTTTTGTTACTTTTTGCTTGCGATTGCTTTCAAAATTGTGTTCACTATGAAGAGGTTTTCAATTGTTCACTATTTAGAGTACTCCATGTAAAAATGTGGGTGTTCACTATATCGAGGTGTTCACTATACCCAGAAACGACTGTAATTCCCTGAAGTGCTGAGCGAACTGCTAACAAAACATTGGAAGTTAGGGAAGTTTCAATAATCACCACCTATCTTACAGCCCATTAAACCATCAACCGATACAGGACGTAGGTCACCTTATCGAACACGAATTTCATTATCTCTTTGACTTGATCTTTTTATGTGAAAAATCGTTTTACAAAATATTTTCATTATAGTTCGAGTATTTGCTTCTTTTTATTTCAGTAATTCGTATTGATTAAAATGCATATATATATTGAACTCACTAACTGCAAAGTTGCTGCAGAATATTATAAATTCATAGTACTTAAAAAATAAAACCGCAAAAATTTACTTGTAAATAAATTTAATCAGCAGATTGATCGCTATTATCGTTGGCATCATAGTAATCAACATCATCGCCATCATCGTTGGGCGTGTGACGTTTACGTTGATGCTCATCATCGACACCGTCAAAGTAATAATCATCATCGGATGAGTCATTTTCACTATCTGGCACACTGGAGTCATCCGACTGATATGTATTGATATAGCCATCACGAGTGCCTGTACGAATTAAATCAATATAAATTTGTATTGCAATAACATGTATGCGTCATAAGTTTTTTTTCGACTTTACCAAATCGCATGCGATGCATGTTAGCTTCCAGATCGTCGACATCGCTAAAATTACGCGACTCCATATATTGTTCGTTATCGTCATCGCCTTCGCCCTCATCGGGATAATCGTTGGCATAGTAGTTTTCATTATTCGAGTCATCAGAGTCATCTTCATCATCGTCGTCGTCATTGAAACGATCCTCGTAGACAAGATCGTCAAAGGGACGTATGCTAGAATGGGCATTGATGAAGTCTTAATGAGCATTGGTGAGGTTTTAGTTAAATTTGGGTCTCTTAGATGAACTGGGTTGAGCTCAAATGGCGTTGATGAAGAGTCAGGACAATCGTTTATTGTCACATAAAATCAACCCAAAGAAAATTTTAGAACTGTTGTGTGGAGAAGAAAGCTTCACCACTTCAGTGTTCAAAGACAATGAGAAAACAGCTTTGTCAATAGATTCAACAGCTTTGTGAATTGTCAACGTTGAAAGCATACAGCGTAGTCTTCTCCTCAAAAACCAACACAAGGCTTAACATATTCTCTGACTGACAGAAATATTTCGTGTATCGGATATGCGCATTTAGTTCAATACAAAGCAAAGTACAGTAGGTTGACATTATCATGCAACGAATTACTTTATAGCTGTCAATTGGTTGCGTTGACTTACAAACCAAAATCTTAAGAAAATTTGGTTCTATTACGCTTAACAGCTTTTCATCATTTTTTTTCCTTTTTGGAAAATAAAAACTTGGTTTTACCCACACCAAAAACAAATACACACAAGCAATTGGTTGGCAGTTCTTCATTGTTGAATAAAACAAACTTTTTTGTAATTTTCTTTCGTAATTTATAAGTTGTATATTTTCTGCAAGTAATTAAAAAATAATGCTAATAGAACGATTTAAGAAAAAATCTCATTTTGTTGCAAACTTAAATTTTAAAATACGTATATTTTTCATTTGCAAATCAAATTCTTTTATATTTGAAAATTAAAAAAAAAATTGTGTATTTCTATTACAAATTACTTTTAAATTATGCAGTTATTGCAATTATTTTGATTTATTTCAATCAATTCTGATAGTTGATGTTGGCTTCAGGACACCAAGTGTTTATTTTCGTTTATGCAGTTGGAAAGAATATATATAAACAAACTTAGAGACAACAATTTAAGGCATTACAAAGCATACTTAAACATAATTACAATCTACATACACTAAGCACTAAACGAATTTTGACAAGACGACTAATGAAACTATTTAGCAAAAGGATTGACAATCGAATGGATTCACTACACATTAAGAAATTACAAACATTAAATTCTATGACATAAGCTAAATTTAGGTTTGCTATAAAAATGTTGGTCAACATATTTTTAACATGTAGTCTTTTTCTAAGATTTATGATTTTTAAAACTTTTCAATTTTGCTAATTTGTCAGCATTTTCCAAAAATTACATTTGAGTGCTTTGTTTTCATTTGAATTATTTTTAAATGAATTTTCGTGTACTTTTGTTGCTGCATAGAGTTTGTGACAATAGTTTTAGTTGTGCTTAAATTTAGATTAAAACTAAGCTAAAGATTGGCATCTGCTGGGCGCGAGAATGTGCGCTCGTAAGCTAAGGAAATTTTACATAAATGAAAATATGAAATGGAAAGGAAACTTGTGCTGAATTTTTGGAAATTTTATGTTTTTGATATAAGACAACTTTTTATGAAACAACAATTGCACCTACCAAAACGTACAACTAATGGAAAAATGCTCAAATGAAGCGCTTAAACGAACAATAAAATGAAGAACAAAAATAGAGATAACAAATACCAAAAAAGGGGAATAACAAAGCAAAATTTAGTATAACCAAATTTTAAAACAAATTTGCATTTTTACATAAAAAAGTACATACGAAGGTCAGAGCTAGTTTACTAAATATTGAAGAATTCCAATTCAACAAGGGCAAACATAAAGTAATGAAAATGGCTGGCGAACAAAAAATGACATTTAAATTATTTTTCAGACCAAAATATATATTAAAACAATAACAAATATTATGAAAGTCAAAGAAAAAACGAAAACCCAACAAAAATAATAATGTTTCAACATTTTGTGGTGAACTGTGGTGTAGCTAACGACTGACAAAGCAGCCATGAAGAAAGCGATTGGCACCGCAAAAGCAACAATTATAAGCTAAGACAGCAACAACTCATATTTAACATTGCTTTATTGTTGTAGTTTTCTTAATAATAATACTTTATAAAATTTCTTTCACTTTCAAAGTTTTGTTTGTGGATTTGCTTTTCCCCCGCAATGTTCGCAATGTTTCGCTCTCTGCCTCACTGTCTGCGATGGGATGCAGCTGTGCGCTGGGGTTACCGTAGTAATTGTTGTTCGTTTAGTTGTGTTGCTGTGTGCGCTTCTAGGTAATGAAAGGAATCGTGTAATTGTCGGCGGCCAGCCAAATATTGCTTGGCTTTTTAGCCTGATTTTCGTACGCTTTGCTCGCAGCTGTATTTTTTGCATTTCTATGTTCGGTTTGGCATTTAGTTACCAATAGCAGTAGTGGTAGCAATTGTTGTTGTGGTAGTAATTAAACGGATAGTACAACCTTAATAAATATACATACACGTTACTCGCATTACAAATCGTCCTCACAGTGTGCAAGAATATCAAATCAAATTTGAGTGAAAATTTAATTAAAATGTATGGAATTGTATGTAGTAAAAAGCGCATGGCTAACAGAGATACGTACATATATTAGCATACATACAAACATCTCTTTATGCACTTATTTCGATAACGCCTAACAAAATTACACAGAACGTGTTGGCTGTCTGTCCGCGGTTTCTTTGTTTGTCTGCCTAAACGCTCTGTGCTGTATCTATATAAATCGACTTGTGAGCAATATCTGTTCGATATGTAAGACCAACCTTAGATAGTTGTCGTCCATCATGTCGGCCTGCTCGACCTGCCACTCGTTCTCGGGCAAGTACAAGTCGTACACATAGCCGGTGTCCGAGTCAGTCGTTTGCGGTGCTGGCTGCTGTTGCTGTCCGATTGATTGCGCTGTCGCATTTATGGCGCTGGTTGCCTCCGTCGCTACCTCGCTGGGCGCACTGGGTGCCGATTCCTGTTTTTCTATATCCAGAATGGTCACCTCTTTGTCTGCGGCATTTTCAGCATCGGCTGCCACATCGTCCAGCGTAGTGCGCAAACAGTTCACCACACGAAAGCGACTCTCGTGCAATGCCTGTCGCATTTCCTGACGTGCGCGTTCAGTGTGATTGCTCGCCGGTCGCATGGACTTTTGCATCACCAGTTCCTTGGCCGCTTCTTTGGTAAGACGCGCCAGCTGCGTAGTGGCACTGTTGTCCTGCAGTAAGTTCAAGCATTAGTAATAGTCCTCATCAGCACACACCCCGCCCTTCCACTTGTTATATACGAAATGTTACCTGTTCCTGTATGGTGCCGGCAAATTTCAGTATTGTCGAAATTTCATCTTTCTCCACTACGGCAGCAGCGCCAGTGGCTTCATTACCACCACCAGCGCCCAACGCTGTCTCGGCCGCATTGTCCAGACGGCGTCGCTTTTTGCTGTTCAAGACAAAAGCACTAAGCGGCTCCTCGTCGATACGACGTTTGATGCGTACAACTGCCGGCATTCTGTTGTTTTTTTGGTGCAAAACTTTTTGCTTATTGATTGCAAACGATTTTCTACTAAATTGCTGCGGATTTAAATGCAATTTTTTGTTTTTTCTCCAGCCAATATAACCGAAAAATCCAAGAACTGGGAAAGTCACAAAAGAAAATGTGCGGTCAGAAAACGAAGCGCAATAGTGCTACCACACTGCTAGAAAAGCGAATTGCTTGTATCATGATGTGAAAAGACTTAATTATAAACAAATTCAAATACTTAAAAACATCTCAAACATGCTCTTGTTAAATTATAATATAAACCCATGACATAACATCGTTGATATTATAAAGTAAAAATTGCTAAAATAATGCTTGGCTCTTTTGCAGTTAGCAAGTGGCTACATTTGCGCAGTGCTGCCCAGTTAGAAATATAGTAGAGTGTTGATGGCCGCACTGTTTCAGTTTGACAGCCAACTACTGACCGCTGTCAGCTGCTGGTGGTGTTTTCTTATTACGTGCGCTAGTGTTTTTTTTTTAATAGAAAATTTGCAAAAGCTGCCAGTGAGCGCAGTTTTCCGTAACGCGTAAAGTTTAGGCACGTTGAACGACAAGCCGGTAGCGGCCAACGAGTATATCCTGAAAGAATGGCGCTTTCAGCAATGAATGGTTTGATGAAGCGATCTGCCGCAGCCGGACTTCAGCTGCTGCGGCCGCAGGCTTTAGCGGCGGTGGGCACCACTTTGGGCAGGTGAGCAACCAGCAGCAGTGGTTGGGGTTTTCCTCCACTTGATGTGTTGCAGAACTGAAGAGCACTATTAGGAATCATAAAGCACTGCTGTGGAATTACTAAATGGACTGCAGTGACATAAAATTAGAGGAGAGCAAAACCGAAATGGCTTACATAATCAGCGTGAGGCAGACACTGTGGTTTTGCAGTACAGCCACAAGCAATACATATTTTTATTCATTGATTTTAGAGCTGCTGATGCCACGGGCAATTAAATTCTAATCAGTTTTTAAACATAAATTGGTTTTAGAATGCTGTTTGTATGTCATTAAAGGGCGTAACCCACTTGAATAATGTCCAAATGTCGCTACTGAGAAACTGTAAACAAATCCTATTCTATATACATTTATGCATTAGAAGGGGTTGTTCTCTAAAACTTGAAGGGACTACAATAGATAATCTTGGTGTCAGTGCAACTAACTCCGGTTAAATCAATCTACATTAGAAAGTCTACTTTGACTTTGCAAATTCGTAATTCTGTATATTTTAATTCAAATTTTTTTTCTTTACAGCGACAAGCAACAGTCGCGAGGTGCTGCTAAATGGTATCCAGATCCCGAATTTATGCAACAATTCAACAGTCCCGTCATGTATCCAGATGAGGTCACCGCGCTATGGAAGTTGCCACCATGGAACAGTAACTATTTGCTTCTGGCAGCTATATACATTTTTTTTAATAATCTCTCTGTAATTGTTTTCCATTTGCAATCAAAAAGACAAAGTAACGCCAGTGGAGAAGTCGGTTCGCAATTTGACTTTGAACTTTGGGCCACAGCATCCGGCTGCTCACGGTGTATTGCGTCTAGTGCTGGAACTGGACGGTGAGGTGGGTAAAAAAACATCATGGTTTGACATATTTTAGCTTCTAATGCAACTATAATCAATTTAAAATATACACAGACTGTCATGCGCTCCGATCCGCACATTGGTTTGCTACATCGTGGCACTGAGAAGTTGATTGAATATAAAACCTACATGCAGGCTTTGCCGTATTTCGATCGCCTGGACTACGTGTCCATGATGTGCAACGAGCAGTGCTACTCGCTCGCAGTGGAAAAGCTACTCAACATCGATGTGCCTATACGTGCGAAATACATTCGAAGTTCGTTCCTGTCATAGCTTCGTAGTGCTGAAATTTGTGGCAATAATGTAATTTCTTATTTCAGCGCTTTTTGCCGAAATTACACGCATCTTGAATCACATCATGGCTATCGGCACACACGCGCTGGATGTGGGCGCTTTGACCCCTTTCTTCTGGCTTTTCGAGGAACGTGAGAAGATGATGGAGTTCTACGAGCGCGTATCAGGCGCGCGCATGCATGCCGCCTACATAAGGCCTGGAGGCGTTTATTTGGTGAATATGAATTTAAAGCTTTTAGTTGGTAATTTGTGTCGTTTGACCGTATTCCCTTCCATCCGCAGGACATGCCGCTCGGCCTGATGGACGACATCTACGAGTTTGCGTCCAAGTTCGGCGAACGCCTGGACGAAGTCGAGGACGTGTTGACCACCAATCGTATCTGGGTGCAGCGTACGCAGGACATTGGCATCGTTTCGGCCGAGGACGCACTCAACTTGGGCTTCAGTGGCGTGATGTTGCGTGGCTCCGGCATCAAATGGGATCTGCGCAAGCAGCAGCCCTATGATGCCTACGACCTCGTCGATTTCGATGTGCCCATCGGCACCAAGGGCGACTGTTACGATCGTTATCTGATACGTTGCGAGGAGATGCGTCAGTCACTGCGCATCATCGATCAGTGTCTGAACCAGATGCCTGCTGGCGAAGTAAAGACCGACGACGCCAAGGTGACACCGCCGTCGCGCGCCGAAATGAAGAACTCCATGGAAGCGCTCATACACCACTTTAAGTTGTTTACGCAAGGCTTCCAGGTGCCACCCGGCGCCACATACACGGCCATTGAGGCGCCCAAGGGCGAGTTCGGCGTGTTTCTGGTGTCGGACGGCTCCAGTCGCCCCTACCGCTGCAAGATCAAGGCACCGGGCTTTGCGCACTTGGCCGCGCTGGACAAGATCGGCAAGCAGCACATGCTGGCCGACATTGTGGCCATCATCGGCACACTCGATGTGGTATTTGGCGAGATTGATCGATAAACTGTGGTGCCGTTGAGCAGCCAATAATGTCACTAAAGTTGAGTAAAATAATAGTTTAAATTTGCAATACATTTAATGTTATTGAAGCCTAAATAAACCTAAAGCTCAAGTACGAGCTGCGTGGAATGAGAAAATGTTCGTCAAGTATTGCCAGTTTGTTTATTTGAAGTAACTAAAGTGATTACAAGACTTTCTTAAGGACAACTTATGATTTGTGCGACATTTATAGCACTAATATCTAAACGATTTGGTAAACATTCTGCAGATTAACTAAATGCTGATTAATGTATTTCACGCCAAATATGCACAGAATTTTTATTGAGTTTTGAGCAATGTTTTTTTAATTGTTCACACATTTGTTTACGAGCCAACAGAACATTGTATGGACAAACAAACAGGCGTACGCATCTGTATACATATATGAAGGTATGTATGTTTATGTAGCTAATTACATACAACGGTATATCTTTATGAATAAAGCTTGCAGCTAGGGAAAAATTTCATGTAGAAAACATTCAGATCACAATTTTGAATCAAAACAAGTTTGCAGATTTGAAATATATACATATATAGCTCAATCAGGATACAGATAGTCTTGCAGAATATTTTGAAATGCAATTTTTATCTTGCCACGATCGCGCCCGTTCAGCTTCTGTATGTCGGGCAGCAGACTCATCAGAAACATGGCATCCGGATCGGTTTTGCAGTCGCACAACTCCAGATGTGGCGTAGCTGTAGAGGGCGCAGCGCCATTGCCAACACTACCACCAGCATTAGTCGAACTTGTCGCTCCAGACACACTGCCGCCACTACCAGTAGCGGCTGACGTTATGGCCGCAATCTCCAGCCGATGCCCGTGATGATGGTGTCCATGATGCGATGGTATATGGCGCTGATGCGCATGCTGGTGCTGATGACCATGCAGCGCCAGTGCCGTTGTATTTGGCGGCTGACAAGCCACAGTCTGGCTGCTGGCGCTACTCGGAGTGGGACTCAAATCGGTATCGTTGCCGTTGAGTGAGTGTGCGTGTGCCGCTGTGCTACCGCTGCTAGTGGTGCTGACCATTTCATTGCAAGGTTTTGCCAGCGTCGGGCGCACAAACGATACGTTGGCATGTGTGCTGGGCGTGCTGGAACACAACATGCGCGCACTTAGTCCAGCGCCAACGCCACTGCTTCCAACGTTGGCTGCTGCTATCATACCGGCACCCGCACCACTGGCTTGTGTGCTGCTGATGCTCTCCTGCGAACGTGGCCGCTTCGCGCGGAACTCTTCGTGATAAGAACGCGTTTGCAGGCGATTCCAATGCTGCACGCGCAGCTGGTGGCGTTTCTCTAGTAGTGCAGCATTTGCGCCACTGCTACTGCTCGCCGCCAAGGGGTCCAGCATGAAGCTGCGCATCTCTGTGTCGTCGGCTTCATTGTCATCCTCGTCGTGATGGCGATTGTGCTCGGGCTCAAAGTCTTCGACATTATCATCACACTCGGATTTTATTTCGTTATTGAGCGAATGCTGATCAGCGCTTTGGAAGCGTGACTGCTGTTCTTCGTCCATTATGTCCTCCAGTTCAGAGTTGTTCTGCTCGGGATCATCAAAATATTCCAGATAGTTATCCAGCGGCTGTTGTGTCTGCAGCTGGACGTGTTCATCCCGACTGGTGTCACCACAGCCGCCTACGCCTCCAGCCATCGCAACGACCGTGTTTGCTGCAGCCATAGTGCGTTCGCGTTGCAGGCGATCCGAAAGTGAGCTAATTCGCACCAGCGCATCCTGAACTTGAGAGTCCAACGACTTGGGCTGCTGGTGTTTTCTGTTGAGCAGACAATAAATATTTAAAAGTGCTTTCCATATGTCAGCCGCTACACGTACTTTCTCAGATACGGATGCAAAAAGAACATGCGGTCGAAGTAGGACCAGCAAGGGGGTACCTTCTCCTCCAGATAGTTGGTATACTCGCGCCTGAACGAGATTCGTAAATTGGTCCACTTGGCCAAGCTAGCACCAGCTATATTTATATATTAGTTAGAAGATTAGAAGTAAATAAAAAGTAAAAGTTGTATGAAAGGCCAAAGTCTACACACGATTCTTTTCCAGCTTTAGATCCACCTCCCGCCAGAAATTCTCCACATATGGCCTACAGAAATAGTACTTGTGTCGCGGATTGTAGATGGCCTCGTCACGTTGCACCATATCAATCAGCTTGAACACCTCCTCCGTCAACCAGCGCGACGAAGAACAGGACACTGCGCCCGAAACGTTTGTGTAGTATTCACTGGACATTATTTTCTAATCTTTACACTTGCATGATTGCTACTAGTTTTTCTTAAAATTTTCTTGCAGTCTCTGCTATTTCTTCGACGCAAATTGATTAGCCATTAAATGTAATCTGTTAAAATAAAAAAGTCATAAACAGTCCGGCTATACTGTTTTTACTTCTTTTTTTTTGCAAATGTCAAGTGCACACACATACGGCACAGCTGACAGCGGTTGCAAAAACAAATGTTGGCGGAAAAGCGCATTAAACAGTCTCTGCAGCGTTGTATTAACATAGTAACAATCTTGTCGATAACTTTGCAAAACTAATGCTAACTGCTTATTGAGACATTAACCTCTTTAAAACTCAAAACAAAAATCGTAACTACTTTGTTAAAAACAGCGCAGAATTGTAAGTATTGACCTACCAAATCTTTTAAATTAAAGCGTTATTTTAATGCAACTCGCCTTTTAAATTTAAGTTGCTCCTATTTAGCGCACACGATGACTTTGCTACATTTTTACTGGAAGACCACCACCAGCTGGCGCTTTCGTCATTGCGCGTCTGGGCGAACCAGCCCAATTTGACATTTCGCGCCAAAACAAGCGTTTTGCTGTCAATTCGTGAGCCGAATCGCTGTGCAAACCTCATTTGAAAAGTTTTCTGCCAATCGTGTGGTTGTGAAATCGCTGCATCTGCGTTGTAAAACATAAAAAATCAGCTCACAACTAGTATTCTCATTACCGCAACTGTAATATTCAATCGACAAAATGTTTGAAGCTCGCCTGGTCAACGCCACCATTCTGAAGAAAATCCTGGACGCCATCAAAGATCTGCTTAATGAGGGCACCTTCGACTGCAGCGACTCCGGCATACAGGTTAGTAGTCGGCGAAAACCTCTTGCCGCATTTCAACTAAACCAACTGTTCAACTTCCTAACAGCTGCAAGCCATGGACAACTCGCACGTTTCGCTGGTCTCGCTGACGCTACGCTCCGATGGCTTCGACAAATTTCGCTGTGATCGCAACCTCTCCATGGGCATGAATCTGGGCAGCATGGCCAAGATACTGAAGTGTGCCAACAATGACGACACCGTCACGATAAAAGCACAGGACAACGCCGACACAGTCACTTTCATGTTCGAGTCGCAAAACAACGAGAAGGTGTCCGACTACGAGATGAAATTGATGAATTTGGACCAGGAACACTTGGGCATACCGGAGACGGACTACTCGTGTGTGGTGCGCATGCCGGCAATGGAATTCGCACGCATCTGTCGCGATTTGGCACAATTCAGCGAATCGGTTGTGATTTGCTGTACCAAGGAGGGTGTGAAGTTCTCCGCTTCCGGCGATGTGGGCTCGGCCAATGTTAAGTTGGCGCAGACCTCAACAGTGGACAAGGAGGAGGATGCGGTCATCATTGAGATGCAGGAACCGGTGACGTTAACTTTCGCCTGTCGTTATCTGAACGCCTTCACCAAGGCTACACCGCTCTCCAACCAGGTGCAGCTGTCCATGTCAGCCGATGTGCCGCTAGTTGTGGAATACCGCATACCCGATCTGGGACATATTCGCTACTATCTGGCGCCAAAGATTGAAGATGACGAAAGCTAAACTGCTATGAAGGCGACACTATGTTATTGGCGTTGCCCTTTGTATTTATAATAAAAGATCGTATTTTTTAAGCAGGCGCCACAACTTTCAATTTTATAACTGCACACATAGCGATTTAATCTCATTTAGAGTTGTGTTCTTTGGAAAAAAAATTCGATGTCGTAAATGGATATTTCTTTTAAGTGCTAAATATACGCATTGTAATAAGTACGAAAAATTAATTTTTAATTGGCTGAAACCTGCGTGCGTAATGAAGCGCCGAACTATATAGATTTGAAAGGGGGGAAATGTGCACTGAGACCAGAGTTGATCCCACTGATGAAGCAATGAAGCTTTGTAACTCACGTGGGAGGTGCCTGACGTTCTCTTCTGCAAGCCAGTACTGGCCCAGGTGCTGCCTCCCATTGCGGCACATCGCAGTGCAGTATGACGTGCTTAGGTGTTTCCTCCGCTGTTCCACATTCTCCAGACGCTTACCTGTTCTAACCTGATTGTGTGCATGTTTCATCATTCTGCAGTGTCCGGTTAGCAACTCGGTGACCAGTCTAAGCTGCGTTTTTCCCAGTCTGAGGCATTCTTCACTCCATCTGGAGCTATAACCCTTAATGAAGATTTTCGATAATGCCTAAGTCGGCATTAAAAATGTAGCATCAGTTATAGGTCCAATATAGTTATACTAAAAATTATGTGGTATTGGCAGTCAGCTGTCCAGAACTCTTAACTTGCAGCTTGTCCATGTGCTCCAAACTCTCGACAAAGCGATTATTATTTATTTGTACTGCATATTATTAACTTAAAGCGGTAGTAGCATAAAAACAGCAACACGACATTACAACATCAACGTAAAAAACCTTAAAGCCTAATAATGAAGTTAAATTAGCAAACTTTATATGATACTTAGACATAGCTTAATATATGTAAAAATTGGCTGCCAATTCGCGGCAAAAACTGAGCAAAACATAACATCAGCTATGCACAACTACTCTACAATGTAGTTAGGATGCACCACTAGTAGCGGATCGGCAGGCTCCTCTTCCTCGGTGCGACGTGGACTCTTGCCCGGCTGCTTGAGCTCTGACATTGTCAGCGGTATGATCACCTGATCGTGATAGATCAAGCGATCGATCACTTTCTCAATCAAGTGCTTGCGCGAGATAAGCTCCTCCTCAGACTCAATCTGATCGGCAACCTGCTCTAAGTACCATGTCACCACATCGCTACGCTTCATGCCCGAATCTGCACCCTCCGACTCACAGCGCGCCTCTTCAGTGCGCATATGCAGCACCAGCATGGTGGACAGATTTTTGTAATCCTCAAAAGACAAAGTCAGCTTCTTTTTCTGCAGCGTTATGCCATTACCCGATGTATTGGCAGCGCCATCCGTAGCTATAGTGTTAGCTGCGCCATTGGCGACGTCGGCATTGTTCTCATTCATTTCCACATCACCCACAAAGGCATTTTCCGCATCCTCATCCTCGTCCAGATGTATGTCGGGTTGTTCGACTCGGATGATGGACTTGTTGAGCAGCCGATAGGCCTCCTTCACATGTCGCTCCTGTACCTCATTCATGCACTCTAACTTGGCCATAGCCTCACTCAGGCGTATCATTGACTCCAGCTGCCGCACCGTGATGCGCCAAGTGCTGCGTCCCGCTACGCCCGTATCTCGTTGCCGCAAATGCCCGTAATTCTCCACCAGCAGCAAGCTGGCCTCGCGACTGATAATAGGCTTGAACTGGCGTGCAAACGTGATGTAGCGCAGCACTTCTTCGCGCGTATACAAGCACTCCACGGTGTCCTGTATGTTCGAGTGCAAGTCAACAATCTTGCGCGCAATGGCATAGTCCACCACCTCGTTGCACTCGTCCACCAAAATGAAGAACAGATCGAAACGCGACATAATAGGCGCCGACAGTTGGATATTCTGCTGCAAGCTCTTGGTGCGATCGTAGCGACCGTTGATTGGATTGGCGGCAGCCAAAATCGAGGTGCGTGCATTCAATGTGGCGCGCACACCGGCCTTCGCCAGGGAAATGGTCTGTTGCTCCATGGCTTCGTGTATGGCGACTTGATCGCGTGGATCCATTTTGTCGAACTCATCAATGCAGCAGACACCGTTGTCGGCCAACATAAGCGCGCCGGCTTCAATGACAAAATCAAAGCTCTCCTCATCGCGCACAACGGCAGCGGTCAGACCGGCGGCCGAGGAGGCTTTGCCAGAGGTGTAGACGGCGCGTGGAGAAAACTCGGCCACCTGACGCAGGAATTGTGACTTTGCGGTACTGGGGTCGCCCACGATGCAGACGTTGATGTCACCGCGAAGTGTGGTTTCTATGATGAAATGGCGAAAGAAAGTGGTTGTAATTAAATTAAATGTTTGTTTCCTGAGACTTTTTACGTATTTTTTGTTAAAAACAAATTTTATAAAACGTGTGTCGAACTTTTTCTCGATCATACTTACTTTCATGTGTTGTCTTGCCCACCCCACTGAATAGCTGCAACAAAATGCCCCGCTTTACCTCATCGTTGCCATAGATTGAGGGAAACAGACTGTGAATGAGATTGTTGTACAGATTGCGATCTTTTGACATTTCGTACACTTTATTCCATTCGGCATCAGTCATCTGCTTCTTCATATCTTCCGCTGTCACCTCGGACATGGGCAGATCGGTGCCACCAAAACGCGCAGTAGTGGCTTGCACGCTACAGGCCAGAAAAGCCATGCGATAGTTGAGCTCACGTGTGCCTAGTTCTTTCAGACCGGAGACACCTTCGGGCGCTTCGCCCGGCTTGTGCCGCGAACCTAAATCCGCTTTCGCGCCGGGCATATTCAGCACAGCTACATCCGGCACTACAATCAATGTGCCCGTAAAGTCATAACGATCGCCTGCCTGCACGGTTTCCACCAGCTCGGCACGCAGTATAATCTCTACAGAGCGTGGAATGCAGCCACGAGGCAGCTCGGATTGCGTTTCTTGTATGCGTATCTTTTGAAAGTCCACAAAAAGCGATCTCTCCACGTCCAACATAAAACGACGCCGATTCGAGCAGACGGGATTGCGGCAAATTGTCGGATTGGTGAACTTGAACTGCTGCTCAACATTGCGTATTTCTGTCTGGCAGTCCAGGCACATGAAGGTGCCGAACACCAGCTCTGGGTGTACGGGATGCGTACGCACCACCTGACCGCAGATGCGAATAAGCGTGCCAATCTTGGAGGTAGTCAAGTCACGCACTTTGTGGCGCGTTGGCACCTCTGTAAAAGAGACATAACACTCCTTTTCCGTCTTCAGGCCAATGCGATCTTTAACATAATTCGACACCGACTGGCACAAGTAGGGATAGATTCTGCCAATAGTAGAGTTAAGTGTGAACTTTTGTACACAATTTAATAACAAATGAATGCGAATATTACCTGTAGTATTCCTCAATAATAGTGGTGGCCAAGTTTTGGTTGTACTTCTCCACATCGTCAAACGACACCTCCAGCGTGTAGCGATCCGGGGATTCCAAATCGGCTGCGGGTTTTATGTACTTAATCTCACCGTCCTCTTTGAATCTTAAAATGTTGTAATTGTTCAATAATAGAAACACTTTTTTGCCTCAAGTGGGCGCACTCACTCCTCCAGAAAGTCCTGAAACAGCTTCTGACAACGCACGCCCACGTCGTCTTTTACGCGCAGTTGCCCGATTTGTGTTTCGGCTACATCCATTTTGGCACAATTTCACACTCTGTTATTAAAATAGTAACAAAATAATAAACTAACAGCGATTTCTTGCAATATCGATGCCAAAAATTTGCTGCGAACACGCTGGCGGTGCCAACAACTACAACAACAGCATTGGATTTGACAGCTGTTTGATTGTTTTGGCGCGCAGATGCTGCTTCTTACTGCAGTTGCTTTGGCATTTCTTATTGGCGTGTCTGACTTGTGATATTTGGCCGATCGCGAATTGCTACTAGATGGCGCTGATGTATGATGTACGATGATGGTTGGCAACGCAAATGAATTAAGAATGTACCGTTAAATATTGGGCGGAATTGAAACTATTTTTAAATTTTAGTTTAATGAGCCAATTTTTATTGATTCTCTACCGTAAGTTTGCTAAAAAATAAGCTACAAATTGGACACAATAAGTGAGGTTGAGCCGTACTGTTGTCGAAGGTGAGGTTAACAATTTTCGCTTTCGGCTAAGATTAATTTTGTAAATTAAATTAAACTTTTAACAACTGTTCTTCAACTTTTCTCTTTGATTTAGATCCTTTTTGTCCACTCTTCATGCAATGAAACATAAAATCGCATAATTTAAGAAAATGTCATCAGCAAATGTACACGGAGTTTTACCCTTTCAACGCCCACCTAAACGCTGACCGCATGTCAAAAAACAGAATAACTGTAATTGTTAAATGCATTTGCGTATGATGTGCCTTATTTAGTAAAATGTGTGCGTATAGAAGTATTAATGTGTGTAAAAAAATGTTTGCAAATGCTGATGGCATTGCACTTCACACTTGCGAGTGGGTTGCTTGCTTTGTTGCATTTGTTTGTGTAAGTGCGATTTGAATGTGTGCATGTGTGTGTGGGACAGTGTGCCACACTAGCCATTAATTAACATTGTGTTGGTCAAGCTCAGCATATCATATCGTATCGCAATTTAAGTGAATTTTAATGACTCGCCTGTCAGCTGTCATTAGCAGCGGCGAGAGAAAACGAATTAGTGGGATTTGAATAATGATTCAACAACATTATTTTAAATCTATAATAACTTAGTTCTATTAAAATGTTTACATTCAAAGCAGACATCCAATTCAAACAACTTTTTATATTAACATTCTAAAGAATTTCATAACAGTACATAACAGTACATAACATTCAGTTTTTATTTTATAGAATTACAAATATTCAGTAATGAATTTACAAAATATATTCATGCATTCATTTATTTATGAGTAATAGGAAATATAAAAAATATAGTTTTCAAAAATTATAAATTGTCCTAAGGACCTTACAAATTAATGGAATAGTTTAAATTAAATTTTATAAAAAAAAAACATTTATGAAACCATTTTTTAGTATTAAACATTTACAAAAAAACAACAAACAACAGGTATTTACCCTAGAATTCAAATTTTAGAGAGTTTTTCAAACAAAGAATGAAAAAACATTATATGTTCAAGATATTTAAAAAAAACTGCCATATAGAATACCAAACTTACATATGTGTATAGAATTTTTCGTAAATGTTAATTAAAAAGAATTAATTATCGTTTACTTTTCGTAAATGTTACTTAAAAAGAACTAATTTACATTGATTACATTTATAAAATTTTATTCAATGTAAATGGCAAAAATCTTCATAAAGAAACTTAAATTCATCTAAAATCTAACTAAACTATTGTAAAAATTATATAATAATGAAGGTGTTTAAAAACAAATTTTAAAACATTATTTTTTTGAAACATTAATGAAAAACGGGCTGTTACGGTCAGTTAAGTAAGTAATGAACAAAAACTTCTTGAATATTTAATAAATACAATTTTTAGACAATTACAAATTGTTAGACATTATTTTTGTAAAAAAAATCAAAGAAGACAAACTAAAAAATGTTTGCATTCATTTTAAATATTTTTACATGCAATGATTGAATTTGAAAATGATTAACAATTAATAGTAAAATAAATTTGACAGAATTTAAAACCTAAATCTAAAAAAACCTAAAACCTAAACCTGCCTAAACCAGGAAAATGTACAAATATTCAAATATATTTTAATTTATAAATTCTAATTAGTGAATTCGTAGTCTTTTGGAAGCCGCTCGCATCGGAAATCATCAAATCTTCCGGTAAAAGTTGTGCAGACAACAACAACAGTTCAAGCAGCAACCCTTAAAATGCCAATCTCAGGCGGACCAGTGGGCCGTAGAATGCGTGGGCCAAAGGGGGAGGAGGAAGCTGGCCAAAGGTGACTCTAAGCGCCGCCTCCATGAATGCGTACAAAAGTTCCAACACGTATGTGTGGTTGTTCAGTTTGGCAGGCTTGTGGGTGTTTGTGTATGTAGGTGTCGGTTTATAACAACAAAACACCAACGCCAGCAACAACAAACCGCACAACAAGGCAATGAATTGACGAATGAGCTTAAAGTGTCGACGGCATCACAACTTGTGACGTCATCAAATGGAGAAATGCCAAAGAAAGGACCAAGAAATGTTGTGCGACTGCTAGGAGCAGCAAGCAAAAACGGCTGGAGGGAGCAACAACTGCGCAACAACAACGACAATAGCTGGCAGCCAAATGCGTGGGCGCGCAAACAAAACAACAATATCACACCAACAACAACAACAGTGCGCAGTGCTAGCAAAAACAACAACCCAACGGAGCTTCAGCAAAAGCTTGCCGGACATTGCTGCCGAACGGCAGCGAGCCTTTACAGCGAGGCCGAAGTGCGTTAAAAAATGCGCACGACTTTGTGCATTCAGCTGCCGAACGTCAACGATGTGCCCCGATGAGTGGGAATGTGCAAAAAACTCGCATGCAATTTTTTTTGCTAAAAAGCTCAAGGAAACTCCTAGCAGCGGCAATAACAGCGCTGTTAGCGATTGTCAGTCGGTCGACTGGACAATAAATACTGCTGCTGTCCGTCGTTGCGGTACATTCGTTTCTCTCGCGTGCCACTCAACGCACCACGCGAAACGACCAACAAGTTCGCAGCGCAGCAAATTGTTAACAACACTTTGCTTTAGTGTTAACAACAGCAGCAACAGCAACAACAGACTTTGAATTCAACATTTTTGTGAACAATTTCCCGCCGTTTCGACAAACGATCGCACAGCGTTCATTTGGTTGCGTTGTCAGTGTGTTGCGCGCGCCTTTGTCTCCAGTTTGGCGTTTATTCAGTGCACTTTTTGCGAGCATACAATTAGGCGCAAGCAGTTTTCGTTGAAATTGGTTAAAGCATAAAGTTTGAGATCTTTTCGCGACCGTTGATTATTTGAAAAAGTGTCGGCATTTGAGTTGCATACAGATACCAAAAAACAAGCCAACAAACAAAGTTGCTGGTCTGTGTAAAATTGTGTACAATTTCTTGGAAACATTTTGTTGAAAATATAAAAAGTGAGTGATTTGCATTAAATCAAATCTGAAATTAAAAACAAACTAAATTGCGGTTTTCTGTGTTGATTCAACGCCCAATTGGAAAGCGTAAAGTTTTGAGGTAAGTTTAAGCATAAAATATTGAAATGCAGATTATATATGAAGTTAAATTAAATATTAAAAAATATTAAAATATGTAATGTATAATGAATATTTTAATATTAGGAAATACATTTCTATATTTGCTATAAATTGAAATTATAGTCTTTTACGAAAGTCTGTGTCTTATCTTCAAAACCTTCAAAAGCTGCGCTCAAAACTGCTGCAAGAAGTTAGACTAAAAATTGTACTTAACACTTTTTATCAAACAAAAACTTTTGACAATACATTTCTCATTGAAGAGTTGATAAGATCAAAAAGATTGGATCTTTGATTTGTTGTTGTACAAGTTGAATTGTTTTGCCATTATTCACTTAATTATTTAGACTTCATATGTTTATCTATACAACAAAATGATTATCAAACAGTTAAGGAAAATTCCAGATAGCATGGAAAAAATATTAAAATCGAACGAAGCATCTTTACTCTCAAGGAAATACTGAATATTGAAAAATGTTTACAACAAAACTCACTTTCAAGCCTAACTGCATTGGTTCTTTAAAAAAATCAAAAGCATTAGATAAACCAGACAGCTTAGGAATAATAAATCATAGGTTCGATTTAAAAATTATGTTTAATTAGAAAAACAAATGATGAAATGAATAAATTTAAAAAAAGAGAATAAATAAACTTTCTCATTAATTATAATTAATAAAAATAATCTTAAGGTATCATGGCACGTTAGAAATGGGAATTTTTAATGATTTACAAAATTGGTTATTTTTCAGCTCCTTTATTATCAATCTTTTTGAAAATTTTTTTATAATATATTGAAGGTTTAAGGAACACAAAAAAAAATTTTGTTTTTTTTTAGCATATTGTCTTTTATATAGGTGGAGCTGAAGTCGCGTAGAAAAAAAAACACCCCCATTACGGACACTTAATCTCCGGATTGGCTAATCTGAAACAAAAAAACAAAACAAATTCATAGTTATATATGAAAAATGAACCGCAAAGTTAAACTCGAACAAAAGTAAATTCATATGAAAACAATACACAAATTTCGAACGTAAAACTAATTTAGTACTAGTTGGAAAGGTCTTTTGTTCAATAACAGCTTTTATAAATTCAGAATGATGAAATTATTCCACCAACTCTGCTCAGTAAGATATCATCCACTCTTTGACTATGGCCGCCTTTAGTCAATTGTTTTTGTTATATAGGTGGTTTTTAAATTGGTCCTCTAAGTCGAAACATGCCCAATGACACTCAAATCAAAAGACTAAGCGCCTTAGTCACTTAGGAGGGTCTTCCATTCTTCCCTGGGTAGGATGGGATCCTTAAGCAGCACATTAAGTCGCTGCTGACCTTTGCTAGGAACATCCACATTCTCACCAATCACTTTAACCACGATCTACAAAAACAACAAAAACATTAGGGAGCTCAACCTGGTGTTGCTATGGATTCCACAGAGCTTATCGGATATTCATAGCAAGCCGGCTCACCTACTTATTTACAGTAACTGGCCATAACAACCAGTTACCGGGTTACGGCTTGCCGCCAGCTTACTTAACCCAACCTAACCTAAAAGACTAACCAACTGTTTCCAGCACATTTGGACAGTTGTAAAGCAGACCCATGTTTGCAAATCATACACCTTGGCTTTGAAACTGTGTTTTAGTTAAATTAAAACGCATCTTCAATACCAAGTTTGCGCATATTTTCCATCAGATTTTCTTTCAAATGTTTAGGTACAATTTTTGGTTAAAGATCATTGAAAATGAGAAGTTGTTGCTTAAAAAATATATGTAGGGGAATAGGTTCGGTTGTGGGCACCTTTTTGTTTTTGGCTCATAACTTTTTACCAAGTTCTTCTTAATCGGACATATAGACATCTTTGGAAAGCTAGAAACCTTAGCTAACAAGTAATGACAAAAGTAAATCGATTCCGTCAAATAGAAAAGTTTTTTTTTAATTTTGTAAAGTAGTAATTTTTAACAAAAATTTTTTTTTGGTTCGGTTGTGGGCACCCCTGGAAAATCTGGTGGAAACGGGGAAATATTAAGAAAAACCAACACGAATATAGAAAAACATTAAGTTTTAATTATTTGAAGCACAATGCACGCATGTGAAGTAGCTGGTAGGTGTCAAGAAGACCTAAAGTAAAATGAAATTCAACCTAATTAATCAACACTCTTCAAGTGCTGTGACGTGAAGAAGGTGGAAAACACCAGTTAACCTGATTCGATAACATCCACGAAAAGAAGAAAAAGAAGAAAACACCACCGTCGACAGCTTTGATGTTTCCGAAATTTTCTTCCACCTTCTTCATGTAGCGTTGAAGAGTGGTTCGGGAAATCGCATACGCTGCGGCAGTCGATTTTGTGGTTAGCTTATCTGCAGAACAATGTTAAATTACATCCAGCACATTAAAAAAGATATCGGAGGATTTTTTTTATTTACCCTTGGAAGATATAACTAAAACAACCAAAAAATGCGTTAGAATACCATTTTCGATGAAATAACTTACCAAAACATACCAAATCACTAAAAGACGGGCGCCCACAACCGAATTTGGCAGCCATTTTGAGAAGTAGTGAAAAATTTGTCCGGGGTAAACATATTGGTTGTAATCAATATTGGATCACAAAGTATAATAAATTTACTAAATAAAAATGCATTTTACTCGCCTTCTCGATGGATTCACTTCGATTTATGACACCATTTAAAATGTTTAACAAAATTTGTGTCTTATTTTTTAAGCACAGAAAGATATATATGGTCCCAGCACAAAGCAGGCGTGTCTGTTCGACTTAGTATTTGGCACAAAAAGATCGTGGTTCCATAATGAACAAATGGCCTTAGTCAAAAAAACCCAGCCTGCTTTCTATCAAGAGATACGAAGGGGTGCCCACAACCGAACTATGCCCACAACCGAACCTTTTACCCTACATATTATGGACTACTCAAAAAACGAAACAGAATGAAATTTTTTTTATTAAATATTGTGAATAAAAACGAGAAAAAAAGGGGCTGATAAAAGTTCCCGAAATTTGAAACTGAAATCGAACCACCAGTTCGGAATTTTTGATTGACATTTTTGATGATTACAAAGGTTTTTTCCTATTTCCTGTTCAAAGAGTAGTTGCGCAATTAAAAGCTTTTTGTTTTTGTACTGATTATTTGGTTGATGGAACTCGATCATCAATCACTAAACTAAAGTGGCAATCAGAGAAATAAGACAAGTCATAAGCTCGTTAAACAAAAACCATTAATTACACTTTTGTCCCACAAAAACAAGAACATTTACTATATGTTCTGCCGAAACCAGAACAATATAAAAATATATAGTATGAAGAACTAACACATTCATAACTCGACATAACAACCCGTTACCGAGTAACGACCTGCCGCAAAAGTTCCCTCCAAACCGCATTTGCTTTGTGCGCGCCTTCTCCTTCTTCAGCTCCAATGCGATGATGGGGCGTCCTCAACTTGGCCTTTCCCTCTTTGCTATCGTTTGCCTCGAACACCATTTTCACCGGAGTATGAAGAGTACAGAAGACTAAAACATCAACGGATTTTCCAAAGCCATATAGAAAAAGATAAAATGTAAAAAGGTGCTCGTTTCTTTGTTACTAAAAGTGATTTGAAAAAAATAAAAAAATGTTTAACTGCTCAAAAATACAAGAGAGACAAAAGCTGAAATATTATTTTGAAGGCAAATAAACTGCAAAAAGATAGAAACATTCACCTATATTCAAATTTTTAATTGTATTGTTTGCAATGAAATTCATATCACAGCTTACCTTGAAGCTAAATAATGATTTAAAACAAACCAAATTTATTTTCCAAATTTACTTTCAACTAGCGTGCTGACCTTATGCTTTCAGAATTTCACAAACAATTAATGTTAATACCAACTGAATGCTTTAGCTTATTTCAAATTTCTATGGCTTTGCAATGTCCATCTGCTGCCATGCCACATGTCACACACACAACCACTGACCACAGCACATTACATGTATTATTTTTTGATCTAACATATAATATTCAAGGCATTATTCATCATTATTAATTTTAGCCTCACGAACAGCCATAAATGTGCCACTTGTGTGTGTTGTGCCATTGAGTGTCAAAAGAACGAAAAAAAACCACACCATACATAAACATAAAATATTGAAAAAAAACACAGCGAAATACAAAAGCGTAGCAGGTCCTGTTTTTATTGTTTTTCATGCATAATTTTCCTTTATAAAAATAACTTCAGTTTATTGATTTTTTTCTGCGCAGATTTTCATTAATGAGAAGTTAATGATGCGTTGAGAAGTGTATTGATAACACTCCCAATAACAACAACAACACCAACAGCACCAAGTGTTGCCACATTGGCTTTCTTTTTTCCTCCCCTCTTTTATTTTTGCTTATTTATTTATATAAATTTCTCAATGTGTAACAACAAAAGTTAATGAAAAGCTGCGCGAAATAATCCGAAGGGGGAAAAACAGAGCCAAAATAAATAATGAAAATATGCTGACCAAGAGCAATGCGCAAATAATTATTTATTGGTGCAAATCAATTGCCAAGAATTGCTTTGCTTATGCAATTTCCACCTACAATTTGCGTTAATTGTATTTGCAGTTGTTATTGCTCGTTGTTATTATTGTCGTTGTTGTTGTTGTTTTGTTGTTGTGATGGCGCATATGAATTTTAATTTGTTAATTAAAATGAAATAAATATGCGCGCCATTATTTACGCTTAATTAAGTAATTGATTTGTTTGAGCACCGGCGACTGTGAGCTGACAGGTGAACGCGCATATTTGAAGCTTTGTGTTGTTTTTGCTGCTCCTGCTGCTGTTATTGTTGTTGCTATTGTCAGTGTCATCGTTGTCATCGTTGCCCTTCGCATCCGCAGACAATTGCGTTGCCTCGTAGTTAAGCGATATGAATTTTCTGCGAGCTTCAGTTGGATCAGTTTGATTAATTTGAAGTGTCAGTTGGTGTAAAAGTATTCTGCACTTCATCGAAAGCATTGCAAAAAAGTTTGTAATTAACACGTTAATGGCAGTGCAGTTGACAATAGTGAGTTGGCAGTGAGAATCGAAATAGTGTGGAGGAGGGAGTTGTAGGCGCACAAGTGTCAGGCTGTGTCGCCTTGCTGCAAGTGTCACTTGAGACGCTTCAAGCGCTCTTTATGCTTGCTTACTTCCTATGCTTTGGTCTTATATTTATATTGGTCTTCATGGTCTTATGTTTTGTTCTATAAACTATTGTTTTCTAGCTGTTGGTTCGAGACTTAATTAAATTGTTCCGCTGATGGGGAATCTGAATTGTTAGTGATTTTGCAGAAATCGTATCTGAATGCAACTTTATGAAAGTACTTGAGTAAAAAACGGCTGAAGTAGGTCCCAGCTATACTTGAGTGTGGAACCTTTGCACGAATATAATGATCTGTTAGTCTTAAAGGCAAAACTTTGTACTAGTTTCCTCGTCCTAAACTCATTTGATTAGCAATGATCAATGCGTTCAGAATGCCTCAGACAGGTGAAAACCATCTTAGAGAGATGACCTGTCTTCTAACTGGACATTGCAGACTGAGAAAACAATCGGTTTGGAACAGGTCAACGTCTGTAGACTCTGTGGAATAGCAGCGCAGACTTCTGAGCACATCATACTGCACTGTGATGCTGCATGTCGTAGCAGGAGGCGATACTTGGGCCAGTACTGGATTGCAGATGAGAATATCAAGCGTCTAAATCTCCGTGAGTTACTATATTCATTAGGTCGGTGGGTTTGAGGAATGTTCTTCAACAACTTGTAGAGGGCCTGATAGACCATTTTTTGTCTCAGTGCAAATAACCACTTTAAAATGTAATCTAATCTATTAAAAGCTTTCATAGTAATCCAATGAATCAGTCAGTTATGAGTTCAAATTTTGAACTAGACAATACTTAATTAAAGAAAACGAGGGCATTATAACGATAAAGTGTATTAAGAATTATTAACTTAAAGATTTTCCCATAAAATCTCATATCATCAAATCAAACTAAATGGAAAGTTTGAGTTTAATTTTTACTAACTGCCTCACACACTCATATTTCTAACTTGAAAAACACCACATTGGAAGCAGAAGTATGCAGCTTAAAGTTTCCATATACTTAAAAATTCCATTATCAAGTTTGTGCGCCTTAAATGCTGCTTTAATTATACCAAACCATACAAAACACATTGGCGGCCAACAATGGTTTGAGCAACAAGTACGTGTCAGCACTGCTGTGCACAATTGTAGGCAATTATTTTCAAACGCACACACAGACACACGTACATACACATACACCCATATAACTACATACACGCACATCCACTAACGGCCATTTATCAGCATTTCATTTGTCATTCAAGCATTCGTTGTCGCCGTTGCACGACAGCCACTTAACAGCTTTCAATGCCGCTTGGCCCATGAAATCACACATTGCCATTTGTGCAATTGCTATGGAATTTTTTTTTTCAAATTGTGCTCTTTTTATGCTGGACTCTGCTTGCAATTGAAATTTGCCACCGCGATCGGCTCAAATAAGCAAAAAGCCATCGAGCCACATGTTTCAATTAAAACGCAACCAATTGTCTGCCTTTGGGCCACAGTTGCATGTTGCAATTAAACATGCACAAACATACACAATGTGTGGCAGAGTGTTAAGAACGAAAAAAAAAACCGATTACGCAGAAGATAAAATAAATTACGGCTTAACACATTTGATGCGTGTAAATTGATTGCAAGACACTTTAAATATTTTATGTTTTCAATATAAACATGAAAATACTTTAATGGCATTAAAACATAAATTATAATTGCACTAAATGAGTTGGTGGAAAAATATGTGAAAAAGTTGTTTTGAGGTATAAGAAAATGTTGAGAATAAAACATAAAGCAAAACAGTGTAAAAAAAAGATAGAAATGTTTGCTTTAAGCAATGTTGAGTCGCTTCTCAAGAAAAACCAATAAATCAAAATTATGAAAAAGCTACAAATTGCAGTTGTTGCGTTAAAATGTTTGCTCCTTGTTTTGTGCTGTGCACTGGCTGATAATTCACTTAAGTGCGTCTACAGCGTTTTCCCTCTTCAACGCGCTCATCGTAAGCATAATTTTTTCTTTAATTTTTGGCGCTTCTTCAAGTGGCTTCACCGCTCGTAATGTGCGCTCACTGACCGTGTTATCTATTGGCCCAAATCTGGGCTATTGTTGTGATTATGTATGCCAGAGCATCGTTTTATCTGCATCGAAACATTTTCCATATAAATTTTTCAGAGTAGAAATGTTGCTAATAAGGGATGAGTGGAAATTGAAGCTCTAATTGGGATTAAGAGCAAAACGAGGGGCTTAATTAGAATTTATTTTATTTGAATGGCTACATTTAATATGAGAAAGTATCTGTTAATAATTTAGAATTAGCCTAAGAGCAGGTTGCAGCAAATTTTAGTTATCTTCAGTGCATATTTTTTAACAAAAATTTATTTGGAGTAGATTCAAAAATTCAAAAATTTATCAAAATGGTCCAATAAAGAAATACTAAAACACATACGAAAAAATAAATATGAAAACTTATCAGACCACCTTTGTACGTAGGCCGCCTTTTATATGTTTTCAATAGAGATGGTCTAGTACGTTTTCGAAAAATCCGAGATTGCCATTGAAAAGTTTGTAATTTTTTACCATACACGTGCTTAGAACATTTTGACGTTCAAGCGCTATTTGTGTTGATTACGCTGACTTGAAAAATTCATCTCGGTCAAAAAAAGGATTTAACTCGTGAACATTTTTTAACAATAATTTTTTACGATTTTCGAAGTGAGTTATCTCAACAACAGTGCTTCCATCGCCTTCATTCCGCATTTGGTGATGAAGCACCAACCCTCAAAACAATTTATAACCGGTTTAACGAATTCAAGCGTGGTTGCCGTTCGCTCCAGGACGAATTACGTGAAGGTCGTCCGAAATCGGTCATTGTGCCAGAAACAATCGATGCTGTGCATGAACTGATAATCAATGATCGTCATGTGACATACCGTGAGATAGAGGCATCCTTGGGCATTAGTTCCAAGGCGGTACATTCGATATTGCATGAACATTGAGCTGTCAGAAAGATTTGTTTTCGTTGGATCCCGCATAATTTGACAATCGCTCAAAAAAGGCTCGTGTCGATTGGTACAAAGAAATGTTGGAACAATTCAATTACGGTACTTCGAAAGACGTTTATGAGATCGTGACAGGTGACGAATCATGGATAAATGCGTATGAGCATGAAACAAAACAGCAATCGACCGTGTGGCTCTTCTAAGATGAGCCAAATCCAACAAAATTTGTTTGGGCATGCAGTACATCGAAGAAAATCGCCTGTTTCTTCGGCAAAACTGGTCATATGGCTACTGTGCCGTTAGAGTAACGTAACACTTCGTTCAATAATGTGTGTGACTAACTAATTAAAACACATTTTTTTGCCAAAATTCGTTTTTATTCATCAACATAGTCCCCTTTTAGGGAGATACAATCATTCCAACACTTTTCCAATCTTTCGATACCGCCTTTGTAGAACGATTTTTCTTTGCCTTCAAAATAGGCGTTAATTTCGGTGATTACTTCATCATTTGAGCCAAATCTCTTACCACGGAGCATCTTTTTGAGGTCTGCGAAGAGCCAGTAGTCGCTGGGGACCAGATCTGGAGAATACGGGGGATGAGGAAGCAATTCGAAGCCCAATTCATGCATTTTTGCCATCGTTTTCATCGACTTGTGACACGGTGCATTGTCTTGGTGAAACAACACTTTTTTCTTCTTCATATGGGGCCGCTTAATCGCGATTTCTTCTTTCAAACGTTCCAACAACGCTATATAATAGTCGCTATTGATTGTTTTCCCTTTCTCAAGATAGTCGATGAATATTATTCCGTGCACATCCCAAAATACTGACGCCATAACCTTGCCAGCCGATGCTTGTGCCTTTGGACGCTTTGGGCGGCTTTCACCGGTTGCATGCCACTCAGCAGACTGCCGATTTGACTCTGGAGTGAAATGGTGGATCCATGTTTCATCCATTGTGATGTACCGACGCAAAAACTCCGACTTGTTGCGCGTAAACATGTCCAAACAGCTCTTTGAATCATCGATTCGTTGTTGTTTTTGCTCTGGTGTGAGCAAACGCGGCACCCATTTCGAAAACACCTTTTTCATAACCAAATGTTCGTGTATTATGGTGTGTACACTGCCTGCTGATATCTTTAGAATGTCAGCAATCTCCCCCACTTTCACTTTACGGTCGGACATAATGATTTTCAGTGGTTTTTCAACGTTTTCCGGAATAACAGCGTCATTTGGCCGTCCAGTAGATGGAATGTCATCGGTGTCTGTACGACCACGTTTGAATTCGGTATACCAATAACAAATGGTTCTTTTTGATGGAGCAGAGTCCGAATAATGTTTTTCAAGCCATTCCTGGCATTGAACAGTATTTTTTTTCATTAAAAAACAATGATAAATCAGCACACGGAATTGCTTTGAATTCATTTTTTTTGAAAACTCAAAAGTAGTGTCACTTAAAGCACTGTAACTTGTAAACTAATGGTCGGATTGACATATAATTTTGACAGTAAGCCTAAAAAGGTTCACAATTTCGAAAAAAATATTGATTTAGTATTAGGGCCGCCATCTATGTGTCAGTCACACACATTATTGAACGAAGTGTTAGAACCGTAAATTCTGAGTGGTACACAATAATTTTTTTGACAGAAGTGTTCAATGAAATACGGAAAAACAACCGCCGACGCCGAATCATTCTTCACCAGGACAATGCACGCTCTCACATATCGGCTCAAACAACCGCCTATTTGATCGACCAAAGCATCGATTTAGTGGGTTATCCGCCATACAGCTCTGAACTAGCACCCAATGACTTCTTTTTATTCGACGATTTTCATCGCCAGAAGATGCTGCTGAAGCATTAAAAAACCATGTTTTGAAGGTGTCTCAATCAGAGTGAGTAAAGTGCTTTGAAAATTGATTTGAGCGCTTGCAAAAGTGTATAAATCTTCAAAGAGAATACTTTGAAAAGCAATACAACCATTTTTGATGATAACAAAGTGCATTTGCATCCTTTTTGAAAAAATATAAAAGGCAACCCTCGTATTTATATAAATTTATAGTTTAATTTGTGAATTCTACAAACATTCTTTTAGGTCGGTTTATCTTTTTTAACACTTGTCATGCGGGCATACTTCGCTGCCGAATTACGCGTGCAGCGGGCGTTTTTTCGTGAATCTGAGTAACTCTGACTGAGTAACTCGACAATCAGAACTTGTGGGAAGCAAAAAATGCAAAGCGTTGCCTAGCAACGCAAACAGTCACAAACAGTAATGTCACAGATACATGTAATTGTACGTATTTCGTAGATTTGTGGTGGTTAGCGGGTATTCACCACAAATCTAGTAAATACTATTTTTTACGTGACCCACGCTCTAGTGACATACTGCAAAAAACGTAAAAATACGTTGCCCGCAACGACTTTTGTGATTTCAAAATTCACTGAACTAAGTATTAAATTCAATTTATTGCAACTGCAAATGACTTTAATTTTTACAAGACAAATTTGAATTACTAAAAATTTTTATAAATCAATTCATATAAATAACCTCACTGCGTATGACTGCATCATAATTTTCCATATATGCAATTTCCTTTGGTCGTTTTTCAATCCTGCTGCACCGGCCCAAACGTTGGACACTGGCTTCAACAATAACAAATACACAACTTGCGACCATGGAGACCCATTATGACACACTGTCGCTTTGATAAATACTCAAAATACATTTAAGTATGGATAATGTAATAATAAAGTACGTGAAAGCGATTTAAATGCAAATCACTCATACGACTCGTTGCACAGACACATAAAATAGTAACTTTGCTATATGCATCAACAACAACACAAACATTGAAACTGACAGTATATGTATTGTAATTTCGTTGTCATGCAATTTCAATTTCTGTAAAATTAAAACAAACTAACAACTGGAAAAATTCAGTACAATAAACATGGAAGCGCATTGCTGCTCCACCTGTCGTATGAGTGACATTAAATACGATTCAATGAAATAATAGCCGTGCCTTGTAGTTGGCATTTATGCCGCTTTGGGTGTTACGGTTTATTTTTGTTTTTTTATATTTTATTATTAAATTTTTTTGTGTTTCGGCAATGTAAATTTTAATTGGCGTCAAGTAGCGTTGAATAAAAAATAACAGTTCATGTCTTTTCTGTTGCGGCCGTCAGGCTGGCTGCATTCATCAGGTTTTTTTGTTTTTTAAGCGCTTTGACGGCATGAATGCTTTACATACTTTAATTCATTCGAGAATCACCAGTCTCGTTGGTGCTGTCTGGTGGCATGTCTACACGACTCCGGCTGCCAGTCGTTGCTCGGTGGTGTTGTTGAGTTTTTCGTTTCTCCTTTGAATAATTGGATGACGGTGGACGTACTTTTAAATTTATTACTTTTTGTTGGCTGTATGCTTTCAAAATTTATGTCAAGATTGTAGCAACAATGCTTAAATTCTTGTGTCTCTGGCAAAAGAAAATTGAAATATGAATACATTTGTTGTGCTTTTTAGAACAACAAACGCATTAAGAATTTTTTCGGTAAGCAAGAATATTTTAATATTAATACTGTCAATATTAATATTAATATTGTCAATTTTTGTGGTCTATTGAGGACTTTTCAAAAGACTGTGATGTCTAACAACTACTTTCAGTAATTTGGCTTCAAGGTTGCGCTTCAAAGCAAATCATTGAAGTCCAGAAAATAAAGTATTTCAATTAAAGTTACATTTGGCAGCGTTTTTGCTATTTAATGTAATTTTAAACATTTTTTGTTGCTGTACGCAGAACTTAAACTATATTTTCCATATTTTTTAAGAAACTTAAGCTCATTTAAAATATCTTGCCTTCCATATTCTTTTCAATATGTAAGTCTTTTAAATTAAACACAACGCATACCAACTTCAACTACAACAACCAATTATATTTGTTTTTGTTTTTGTACAACAAGTAGGCCACACTGTAATTTTTTTCACAACCACCTACAACACTTTACACCATTAACCAGAAATGAAAGCAATCAAAAAAATTAAATCCACACACACACACACATCCACCCACAGCGCAGCCAGCATCCAAACGCTGCAATCATCAGCTGCAACATGTAATTTGAAACCACAGTGCGGTGGCGTTGCGCGCACTTATAGAATTATGAGGTTATTTGTTTATGTAGCTTGTGCGAAATAACACAAAACACACAAACAAGGACACCAATAGCAACAGTCAACCAACGAACAGCGCCGCATGCACAAAAACACACAAAAGCACAAAGTTTCATAGATAAGTAGCAGCGCTCTGAAAGAAAGCGGAAAATCTCTACAAAAAATAGCTGCATACAGTGTAAAGAAATAAACAACAAAAAACAACAACCTGGTTAATTTTGCAGCAATTGTCTGTGCGGACAAAAACCAAAAACCATAATAAGCCAATTTGAGCGCTTTGTGCAGGAGAAGCAGGAAACCATGTAATGTGGCGGCATGAGGCCAATGTGGCCAGTGTGTTCTTGTTCTTTGAACAAGAAAATTCTAGTAGAGTGCCGAGTGAAAATCATGGCCGCAAGTGGGAAATAAAGTACAACGTTTCCTGCAGCGCAGAGTGGCGAAATGTGAGCTTGAAAAGTTGGCAACATTTGACAAATCCCAGGATAATGTGTGAACTTGGAAAATGTCATATGTACAGTAAAGTTTTTAGTTACTCGAGTGTAAACAGCAGCTGACGAGGAAAATATAAAAGTGATAGTATTTTTATGGAAGTTAAGAAAAAGTGTACATGAGCGGGAATAACAACAAGAAATGGAAAATCATTTCATAAGTTTTCTTTGTTGTTCATAGCATTGTAAGTTTAATTATTTTTTTTTAATTTATTATTAAATATTTTCAGCCTAAGGGTGATGTATTTAGTGAGATGTTAATTCCACTAATCTTTCCTTTTTTGTACTTAATTTTTTCTATTTCTACTTGGTTTGAAGGAAATTTGGCTGAGGTAAGTGTGTTTTCTTTTCAATAGGACAAGTCTTTTGTTTGCAGGACAAGTGAAGATAAAATGCGTTATTTTCTCCTCCTCGTTCATGCAGTAGTCATAAGAAAGCAAACCGACTCTTAGATTAAATTTTCCATACTTTGGGGTTTGTTGTTTCTCGTTCATACAGTTTCGACAGAAGTCATAAGAAAGCAAACCCACTCTTGAATTTAATTTTTCATAATTGTTGGGTTTTCCGCTTCTTTTCATTTATACAGTTTCGACAGAAGTCATTAGAAAGCAAACCAACTCTTGGAATAAATTTTCCATATTTTGAGGTTTTTTGTTTCTTTTCGTTCAAAAGTCGTAAGAAAGCAAACCCAATTTCGGTTTAAATTTTCCATAATTTTTGGTTCTCGTTTAAACAGACACACTCTTGAATTACATTTCTCATATTTTAAAAAAATAATTTTTGGTAGGTATACAAATACCTTTCAAAAGTTGTTTGTATTTTCTTTAATATATTTCTTGTACTAAATCCAAAATGTTTATACTTTTTCAATAGAGAAACTCTTACTTGCTTACTTTTTCTTTTTTTTATATTTTTCCATCTTCATCTCAATCACTTTTGAATCTGATGTTTCCATTTAAACTAACTTTTTTCTTTATTATTTGTTATCTTAAACAATTTATTTTTATAAGTAGTTTTTATATTTTACTTTTGTTTACTTTTATCGTTCCGCTTATTTATTTGTCATATTTTTTTATCAACTTACAACTTTTTTGCTGTGTATGAGCTTTGTTTTTCAATGTACAACTTTTAATTTTTGACAACTTTTCTTTTCTTTCATACACTCTTCTCACTGTTCTTCTCATCTAGTTTTCTGTCTGTTAGTTCAGTATTTCATTGCATTTTTGATTTCTTGATTTCTATTGGTTTTGTCAACTTTCCTTTTTCCCATACAATTTCTTCTTTTACTCTCGCTTCTTCATTATTTTTTCTATTTTATGGCATTTTCATTTTCTTGATTTCTATTAATTTCGATTGGTTTGAACTCCAACTCTTTTCTACTTCATCTACCTACACTTTGTCCTACTCTTTCTCTTTCCTCTTTCAACCCACTCCTTCCATTTTTTCTCCTTCTTGTAATTTCTTGTTATTTCTCACAAAAGTGTCATATTTAAGCAAACATGAAAATCATAATTATGCAGTTTGCTAATTGTTTGCGCACAACAATGACAGCAACAACCAAATTCAATTAGCCACACCAACAACAGCAACAATTCAACGCATACAAACATATAAAAAAGTCACTGCTTGGCGGCTAATTCACGGAATGCGCATTGCGCAACATTTAAAGCATAATTAGATGTAATTAAATTTTGCGCATACGCCCCGAAGCACAGATCACAAATCAGCTCCAGGACAAAGTGAAGACAGCCATTGCCATTAAATGGCGCACATTTCTTTCAATTAACTTTTTAGGGTTGCAAACTGAAGATGCTTGCAGTACTTCTTAATGAAGGCCACGGATTTTTTCCTGCAGTAATAGAAAATTTACGAAAATTTTCAAGGCAATTTGCAAACCACAGTGGCAGCGATAAGCTAAAGAGACAGTAAATATTCACTTTGATGTCGAGTAGAAATTCGTGAAACTATTTAATAAACTATTCTACTAATTGATTAAAGGTAAAAGTCTTGTACAAGCTAAAAGTTTAAAAATTTACTTACTTAATACCAGCTGTTGATTTATAAATTGGCGCAGCTGCAGCGCGAGAAAGAATTAATGCATTTTTTCTATTTGCGCGAAAAGCCTCTCCAACACTTTATGTTTCACAAAATAGCATTGCTTTGTTTAGATAAGCACAAACAAAGTATAATGCAATGAATTAATTTGCATAATACATGGCTCTAGCTGGTAGCAGTTGTAGTCCATGTTGGCCAGTGTAAAGCAGCTTTTCATTGAATGGGGATTATTTTGTTTGTAGTCGACGTATTGGCGCATTTAATGCGCAACATCAGCGCCTCAAAACATACATTTTTCGATTTAAGCTATTTTGATATTAACTTAATTTGGTTTGGCCTTTTTAGGCCAAACCAAATTAATCATACGGTCCTTGTAAATAAAAAATAACCTGCCATTGAGTTTAAGCTGATCTTAATAGCTGTCTTTAGGCGTCTTTACTCTGTCTATACTCTACACAGAGACTTAATTTTGTTTGAGATGCAAATAAAAACCTACCAAAAGTGGTTAATGTGCATACAAATTAAAATTGTATGTATTTTATTATTTTATTATATTTATTATATTATTTATTTTATTTTATTTTATTTTATTTTATTTTATTTTATTTTATTTTATTTTATTTTATTTTATTTTATTTTATTTTATTTTATTTTATTTTATTTTATTTTATTTTATTTTATTTTATTTTATTTTATTTTATTTTATTTTATTTTATTTTATTTTATTTTATTTTATTTTATTTTATTTTATTTTATTATTTAAACAAATTTCATTTTTGGCTAATAATGCTGAAATTGTAGTAAAAGTGTTTCTATGGCAATGGTTGACCACATCAGCACTACTCATCCCTTACTCACTCCCACGTTGCTAGAGCAATTAAAAATTTTAAATAAATAATAATAAATGATAACTCACTTACATGAAATCAATTTACAGGGTTTACAGGGATTGATTTTTATTTCTTCTTCTCCGGCCAAAAATTTCTGTGAATACTTAATAAGTATTTTGTTGGCTCCTTTTCTTAGCTTTGAAATGTTTACTGAAGAGCAGATAATTTTAAAGCACTTTTATGATTTTGTTGTTCTTATTTACCGTGAAAGTCAACATTATAAAATATTAAAAAAAATGCAAAATTTCCCATATGACATAAAATTTAAAATTATATTCCCAACTCGTCGTGTCGTCATGCGCTGCGTATACGTAACATTGTATTTAATAATTAATTACAAGCGCACAAAATTCCAGACTTCAAGCTGCTTTTGCTGTCTTTAAAACACATACATACACACTCAGCCTTTGACATCAATGTAAGTCTTGTTCGAAAGTCAACAACTTGCCGCAAATTGCTTTCCACTTGTCAGCAATTACAAACGCCACACCAGCGCAGCAGCTACAAGCGACAAATTGACACAACTATTCATTAACAAAATAAATAGTTGGTAGCACTGGCCCATAGAAAATGGGGGAAAACATGTGTCAGCAATAGAAAAAACGCACTTGCAATTGCCAGCAATATATAACATAAACGCCCACTGCCAAGCACCGCTTGGACTTTGGCTTTCAGCGCGTCGTGTATTCATGTCAAAGTGTCACAACTGCTCAATTTCTCCAATGGTTATTGTTGTTGTTATTGATGTAATTGTTCTCATGGCTGCTGTGTAGCTGCTGTGATTGCGCAACAAATGCGACCCCCGGGCGGCCTAATGAATTGTAGCACAGCACAGCACAGAGCACATCTTGCTCGACTGCGCATTAGCGCTAAGCAGTTTCGTTGCACTGACGCAGATCACATTTAACGTTGCTGTTGTCAATGTGCAATCGAAATTTGCAATTTGCAACATGCAACGGTTGACATGCGGCATTAATGTTACATGTACACATTTTTATTTGACATTTGGGAGCTCGAAATGTTGCAGCCACTTGGGCGCAATATTGTAGCCGTTACACAGTTGTTGCTTGTTGGCTTTGTTATTTCTGCTGTCATTCTACGACTGTTGTATGTATGTGTTTGCTGTTATTTATGGTTTATGTTGTTGTATTTTGGACACAACACATGCCAATTAATGCATTGTTGGATTTTGCATAAGTAAGATGAATGACATGGGTTTTGAATGTGTGGGTTTCATGTGCGTGTGAAAATGTTGCGCCTACGCAGTGTTGTCCACTGTGCAATGTATAATTTTAAGTAATGTGTTGTTGTAGTAGAAAGAGAAGAATTATTAAATTTACATTTTTAAGTAATGGACTACGGTAGTAGGAAAAGTATTATTTTTAGTGATTTATGCTGAAAATTGAATTACTTATCGTTAAATATTTTTAATAGAGAAGAATTATCAACATTTTTTTAATATGCTTAAAACTTTTCAATTGGCGCATTTTTAACAGTGTGTGTAGAATTAATAAAAATTATTTAAATATGCTTAAAATAATACAAATATATTTTGAGCTTCGAAGCAAATTTTCGCAAAGATCGCCAATGTTCTAAAAGAATTTTGGACTATCCAGTTTCTTCTTTATTTTACAAATAGTTGTGTGTGTCTAAATGTTTTGAATGTGAGATTTGAGTCAATATATTTTATGTGTTCTAACTTCTTTCAAACTTACATTGGACATTATTCTAACCCTAAATGTATTCTAAAAAATTCTAAAAAAAAATTCTACTTCACTCCCTTTTTAAAGCTTTATTGTTTATTGAAAATGGTACAAGAGAAATTAATAAGTTTCTGATTTCATAATATTCCTAATCAGACTAAATCCATCTACCTATCTACTAAAGAGCGGCGCAAGCACTATAAAAATGACTTGCAAGCCATTGCTGTGCTTTCAAATACGGTCGCTATTCTTCACTTTCACTACAAAACAAGCACTGCAGTGAAGAAAGCTTTTGATATTCATACGAATACTGCAAGAAACGACAATAGAACTTCAAGTATCTTGAAGTATAGAACAACACTGAAGTAGAACAACATTGAAGTAGAACAACACTGAAGTAGAACAATACTGCAGTGGAACAACACGGAAGAAGAACAACACTGAAGTAGAACAACACTGAAGTGAAGCACTAAAGTAGAACATTTTCAAGCATACGGTGTTTTGTTTTCCACGATCGGAGTAGCAGATGTTTGTTTTTGGTATTTGGTATGGAATTTTGGCTGCAATTAAAGCATTACAACAACATTAATGTAAAAAGAAACAGGTTTAAAACATGTTTTTTCGATATTTATTTAAGTCTGTTTCACTCGATGTGAAGTATAAGTTCTGTTTTTCTCGGTGTGCTTGCTGTGATTTACTGTTACTTAACCTCATTATAGCTTCCTGTTTTAATGTTTTTCTTCACAACAGAACACAAGCACTGTCGCTGCTGTAGGTTTTCGAGTGATGCAGTGCTTAATTTGTTGCAGAATTGAACTATTGAGCATTTGAATTCGCTGTCAACGCGACACTGAAGTACAGTACTTGTCAGTACTGTGCAGTAGTAAAGTGTGCCCAATTGAACCTTTTGTGCAGCTCTTTACTATCTACCCATTCACATACATATTCGCCTACTTATCTATTCTACCTTCAAACAAACCTACACATGAATAATGAATGAAAGTGATGGTAAGCTAAAAAACATACATTTGAAACTATGTTTCTCAATTACTCACTTTTAATCAAAGTTGTACCTTTGCATCCCTTTGAAGATCTTAAAAAAACCTATGATTTCTCAGCTCTAAATTTCATTTTATACCATCTGAAATTGTGTTTCTTAAATTTGTTTCATTATATTCCATGCAAAGTTCTCTTTACTGTCTATTAATGTATTTACATTAATTATAAAATTATTGTTGGTAAACCAAATAAATACTTAATAAGCAAAACCATGAAACCATAAGCAGCAGCTTGACGCTAAGCTCTTCATTAATTTTCCTAACTATGCGGCCATGCTGCCACATGTTGCCGCCATTCCCAGTAACCCCACTCAAATTTGGCATTCAACATCGCTCATTCCAAACGATTAATCAAATTTCTACTCACTTTGAATTCATTTCATTTCCTGTCGCTTACCGCAATTTATACCATCTTCACTTATCTTTCTCATTGCCACAACCACAGTGCAAATGTGTCAATTTAAATTTCATCTGTCATTAGGTAAAGTCCAACGCCCACATTGTCTACGCCATACACCTCAGCTATTGAACAAATTACAAGCTTGTAAAACAAGTAACTGTTCATTGGCACAACATCAAAGTCGTGTATGCTGTTAACTAATAAGACCTACAAACACCCACACAGACAGACATTAATGTATGAATGTGTTTGTTTTTCAAACCGTCTGTTTACTTTCAATTAATTGTGAAGCAAAAACACTAATTTTAGCATGAAAACGAGTTCATTGAAATGTTATTGAAAATGTTGAGAGTGTATGTGTAACAACGTATGACTTGTTGAAGCTCAAACATTGCTTAACATTCATTTATGCAAAAGACAAAATGCTACTACCCAAACTTGTCATCATGCAGAAAATGTGTTGGCATTGACATGTTCACACTTTTCATTTATATAAATGCTGCCGCAATGTCTGCCCTAACTAAGTCAGCAGCTGGCAGCTGACACATTTACTTGCCACAAGTTATACATCGTATAACAGATACCCACATCTATCCACATTTCAAAATAGAGTAACGTTGGAAGCGTTTAAAATCAACACCTGTTGCTGTTTTCTACCACAGACATTGTACGCCCAACCGTGCCATGGTGTCTGCTGCTGACTTGCCTCACACATTTCCATGCTAATGTGTCTACTCTCACTGCGCCCATTACACCCACTCGAACTAAAACTTTGCCCCCAACTTCAACTTCTGCAACTTCTGTTGCTTGCTTCTTTACTCACCTTATTCTGCTTCTAGCGGTGTCGGTTTCGTTTCGTTTTTTCTTACTTGCAGCGCTTGTTAAATAATTTGTTTTTATTGCTGCTACTTTTCCTCAACATAATTTTATATCTATGCACTAATGTTGTGTATGTGTGTGTTATTGTTAATGTACACTTTGTGTTTGGCTTAATGAAATTTTCTGGTTTTTGTATCTGTCTCTAACATTTACATTTCCTATCATTGCTCTGGCCTTTTCAACTCATTATTCGGTTGTTTGTGTATAAACAAAAAAGAAATAAAACACAAGAAAAACAATTAGCTGAAACGTTAACAGTTGGCATTTTATTTAGTGACACACCGAGGCGTATGAGTGATGTGAATGATGGTTTTTCAACCTTTTCGTTACAACCCTAATGGTCTGAAAGACCAATAAAAAAGGCATATGTTAAGTGTAATAATACAACAACGAGAAATGGCCGACAAAAATATAAATTGCTGTGTTAATGTAAAAAAGGCATAAGAAAGCTAATGTAAACGGGGTATGTAGGCTCTAAGACTATTTGAGGTCTACTTGCATTTGTTTGCAGGTTAAATTGGTTGCTTTGTGCTTAAATTGTGCTATCTTCAGAGAAGCCATGACTACCTAACACAGACAGAGATCGTAAAGCAACGATTGCTGTTGCATTTTACAATAATTTTGTTTTCTAATTCTAATTCTAATCTAATTATAGTTTTAATCAAATTGAAATAGATTCTGAGCCACAGGTAAAACGACTTATGTAAAATATCAGTTCTAAAATGTCCTATGTGATGCTACATTACGTGCGCAAACGCTTAAAAAAATCCAACAGCTTCTTCATCCTCCACACAGAACTGCGCGGACAGTGCTTTCTGCTTTCTACTTATACCCATCGCATGTAAGTTAGTTTAGATTAGGTTAGATTGGCAGCTTATGGAGATCACATAGGCCAAACTGGGCATTTTGTGACACCACAGCGAAAGGAAACCGTTCTACATATCAATCAGATAGAAGAGAAAAGCCATTAAAACTTCGTTTAAAACTTTCCTTTCGATGTAATCAATGTCGGTGGTTGGCAGATGAGCCAGATTTACCAAAAAAAAAAGGGGTCCCAAGGTAAAAACGTCTTTTCCGAACAAAAAATTCTATTAACTCCGTCATTAATTTACTATTACTTCAGTCGAATGACACCTTAATAAATCACATATGAAAATAGATTTTTGATTTTTTAGAAGTTAGATGTTTGAGTTCGATTTGTTGAATAAATGTTACTCATACGCACCGTTTAACAAAATGTATTGTGACGGTCACTGTACCATTACGGGGCAATATTGAGATATTTAAGAATTAGTTGCAAGCAAAAAAGTAAAGGCAGCTGGGTAGAGTGCAGAGGGGAGAGTTTTGAGCCAGATTTACCATAAAAAAGGGGTCCCAAGGTAAAAAAATCTTTTCCGGGCTAAAAATTCTATTAACCCTGTCATTAATTTACTATTACTTCAGTCGAATGACAGCTTAATAAATCACATATGATAATAGATTTTTGATTTTGTAGAAGTTAGATGTTTGAGTTTGATTTGTTGAATAAATGTTACTCATACGCCCCGTTTAGCAAAATGTATTGTGACGGTCACTGTGCCATTACGGGGCAATATTGAGATATTTAAGAATTAGTTGCAAGCAAAAAAGTAAAGGCAGCTGGGTAGAGTGCAGAGGGGAGAGTTTTGAGCCAGATTTACCAAAAAAAGGGGTCCCAAGGTAAAAAAGTCTTCTCCGGGCTAAAAATTCGATTAACTCCTTCATTAATTTACTATTACTTCAGTCGAATGACAGCTTAATAAATCACATATGATAATAGATTTTTGATTTTTTAGAAGTTAGATGTTTGAGTTTGATTTGTTGAATAAATGTTACTCATACGCCCCGTTTAACAAAATGTATTGTGACGGTCACTGTGCCATTACGGGGCAATATTGAGATATTTAAGAACGAGTTCCAAACAAACAAGTAAAGGCAGCTGGGTAGAGTGCAGAGGGGAGAGTTTGGTTATTGCAAGCATCGGTGCAATATGGAGTACAAAGTGAAACAGTAGAGTGAAAAATTGTAAATAAAGTGACTGCTGGTTTTGAACTGTGTTGAAGAACATAATTCAGCGAAACAATTTACGCAGGTGTTGAGGCGGCAGAACGAATTTTCGTATTAGTATTTAGTATTTTCAACAACTTTTAGATATATAGATTTGATTTCCTGTATAAAAGTTATGCGTATTGAAATGTATTTATTTTCATAAAAATATATAAATAAATAAATAAAATTTGTATTTAATTTGTAATTACGAAATAGACATTTAACTAAACAATCAAGTACTCAACTCATACCATTACTCATTCTGAAACCCATAAATAATTTATTTTCTATTCTCAGTACTAGTTTTCAATTCTAAATGCCCAACACATCAAAATACCATAAATTTACTACCGCAATTGCCATAAAGCTCTGCAAACAATACTAATATGAAAACAAAAAACCAAATAGAATATTCATTAAATAGCTAATCACGAAATGATTGTGGTAATGCAATGCTGTTCTGCCTTGGCCATTTGTCTGCGCCCTTCACTGATAATGGCCATGATTATTAATGACGTACGCACGTTATCAGTTCGGGTCTTATGAAGGCAATTCATTAGCAATGGTCACACGTCATGCGGTCACCACTCGAAAGCGACGCACAATTAGACAAACAAACACACATACATATGACTAACTACGTGACTGCGAAACTATGTTGAAAGCAAAGTTCAATAAATAAAAGGCGGCGTGAATATATAAAAGAGCGCCTAAAAATATACTACAACAAGTTGCGATTACGTTAAATTGGTAATATTATCGTCGGCAGTGCGCTTATCAGTCGAAATCATGGCATACATATAGGCTGATCTGATATTACTTTTACCACACCACATGACTACTTAGTGTGAATTGAGCTGCCAGCGAAAAAACAGTGTACATCGTATTTTCAAAATGTTGATGTGGAAATTGACATTGTCAGCTAAATACATATAGTATGTGTGTGTTGGCGAATGAGTGCATAAATCTAGGCGCTGTTGTCTAAACGCAGTGATTAGCATCAAATTTATGGTGGCCGCTGAATGTGCAACATTCCATAATTGTTTTGTTGTTATTGTTATTATTATTTTGGTTTATTCTGTTAGCGTTGCTGTTGTTGTTGTTGTTTTTGTTGTGTACTTTGTACTGCTTGTTCAACAAGTTAATAAGCCATTTAATTATGTATAAATTATCTACTCGAAGCGCAAGCAAGTATGCGCCCAATCACAAGGCGCGTCTAACAAGTGCAATTACAACAACAAAACACACCAACAACAAAGAATTGAAACAGAAAAAAAACCATGTGTTGTGATATGTAAAGAAAAAGGCACATGTGGCGTATGGGTTCACTCGTAAAAACAAACAGTGGCGCAAAATTGGCCTCCAGCTAATAAGCCAAATACAATGAAACAACATTTTCATATATTTATGCATTAAAACAAAAGATTGTGAGAAAGCATGAAAGAGAAAAAATGGAGTAATGTGGCATTTGGTTAGAAGCGATTGTTTGTATTTCACCTGAAGCTTAGTCGAGGCTTTTAAGTGCCATTTGACTAATAAGGATTTACATTCAACATTTACGCCTGAAAGTGTGCCAAGTAAAATTAGAGTAATATGGGCTTTTCGTATACATTTAGGTGTTGTGGGCGTGTATATCATTCAAATGTGACGGGTTGTTGAACAAAACTGCATACAACGTGAACATTATAACAATTAGATGATTATGAATTTAGTATGCTTTTAGGACCTTTACGACATTTAAGAATTTCATTTAGCATGAATAGCACATTGCAATGTTGATGAATTTAAGTAGGGGAATGGGTCCGGTTGTGGGCACCTTTTTGTTTTTGGCTCATAACTTTTTACCAAGTTCTTCTTAATCGGACATATGGACATCTATGGAAAGCTAGAAACCTTAGCTAACAAGTAATGACAAAAGTAAATCGATTCCGTCAAATAGAAAACTTTTTTTTTTAATTTTGTAAAGTAGTCATTTTTAACAAAAATTTTTTTTGGGTTCGGTTGTGGGCACCCTTGGAAAATCTGCTGGAAACGAGGAAATATTAAGAAAAACCAACACGAATATAGAAAAATATTAAGTTTTAATTATTTGAAGTACAATGCACGCATGTGAAGTAGCTGGTACGCATGTGGGCACATTTTAGATGGACGGGCATTTCAAAATGTAAGTGACCAAGTCATTCTCCTGGGCTGTCAAGAAGACCTAAAGTAAAATGAAATTCAACCTAATTAATCAACACTCTTCAAGTGCTGTGACGTGAAGAAGGTGGAAAACACCAGTCAACCTGATTCGATAACATCCACGAAAAGAAGAAAAAGAAGAAAACACCACCGTCGACAGCTTTGATGTCTCCGAAATTTTCTTCCACCTTCTTTTTGTAGCGTTGGGAAATCGCATACGCTGCGGCAGTCGATTTTGTGGTTAGCTTATCTGCAGAACAATGTTAAATTACATCCAACACATTAAAAAAATATCGGAGGATTTTTGTTATTTTCCCTCGGAAGATAAGCTAAAACAACCAAAAAATGCGTTAAAAGACCATTTTTGATGAAATAACTTACCAAAACTTACAAAATCACTAAAAGACGGGTGCCCACAACCGAACTAATTGCGGTGCCCACAACCGAATTTGGCAGCCATTTTGAGAAGTAGTGAAAAATTTGTTCGCGGTAAACATATTGGTTGTAATCAATATTGGATCACAAAGTATAATAAATTAACTAAATAAAAACGCACTTTACTCGCCTTCTCGATGGCTTCACTTCGATTTATGACACCATTTAAAATGTGTAAAAAATTTTTTGTCTTATTTTTTAAGCACAGAAAGATATATATGGTCCCAGCACAAAGCAGGCGTGTCTGTTCGACTTAGTATTTGGCACAAAAAGATCGTGGTTCCATAATGAACAAATGGCCTTAGTCAAAAAAACCCAGCCTGCTTTCTATCAAGAGATACGAAGGGGTGCCCACAACCGAACTATGCCCACAACCGAACCTTTTACCCTACAAATAATTTGATGTATAAATAAATAAATAATGTTATATATTTGGTAAAAATTGATAAATGCACAATAAATTGAGATGTATTGTTGCACTAAAAGCTGAAGCTAAAGTTGTATTAAAAGTTGTGTTTAAAAGCCTTTAAAGTTGAGCAGAATAGAAAAGATTTAAAAGATGATTGAAATATTAAATTCGAAGTAGATTAGGACTTCTTGCTGGGATGTTTTTCTATTATATGATACTAGAATTTTGCTCATTACTAGTGATGAAATAATTCCTTGAGATCAGAATTAGGTAAGTAGAAATTAATTAGAAAATCACAACTTATAAAGTCTATTTGTCATTTTCAAATTAAGAACACTGTATATATATATATATTTTATATAAGCATAACTAGCAGCGACCGGCGGCTTTGTAAGCAAGTCAGAAGTCAATTCTCGCAATAAGTCACGTTTCTCTTCTTTGTTGAACCCGTCAGGTTATAATGAAAAAATTAAAAATACTTTTCACCATAGTTTCACTCTCCAAAATTATAACCCATTGTTGACCACAATAGATTTCGATTTAAAAAAATATGAAAAACCAGTGTTGAATTAGTTATATTTTAGAACACTTTACTGAATTTTAATACAATTGGCCCATTAAGGAATATTTTTCCATACAAACTTTTAACATAATACAAACAAACAAACTTTTAACATAATATTGACTTAACATAATATTGACCCTTTAGACTTTAATTTTGGAAAAAAGAAAAAACACTCATTTGAAGTTGGTTTACTAAGTTTAAAGTAAAAAAAAACTTTTAAGTAAATGATGTTTCTCCATAAAAATTTTTATCCCATCGTTGACCTAATCAGATTTTGATTTAAAAACAAAAAAAAAAATTAAAAACACATTCCTATTTATTTTTTGGTTTTAAGTGTTTTCAAAATCAATTTTAAATTAATTTTGCAAAAAAGCAAAAAACACGTCTCGAATTATTTCTCATTTGAAGTTGTTTTACTAAGTTTAAAGTTAAAAAACCTATTAAGTAAATCCTGTTTCTCCATAAAAATTTGTATCCCATCGTTGACCTATTTAGATTTTGATTTGAAAACAAAAAAAAAAATTAAAAACACATTTCTAATTATTTGTTTTTGTTTTATTTTAATTTTTTTAATTTTAATTTTATTTTTATTTTTATTTATTTTTGTTTTTTATGTTTGTTTTATTCATGAAAACACTCATGAATTTTAAAGGAAATAAAATTTAAATCCAATGATTTATGTTTTTTCATAATCTTCTCGTACAGAAATCATAATCCATTGTTGACCCCGTTAAATTTTGATTTTCGAAAAAATAAAAAACTCGAATCACATCATTTTTAATTTGAGGTATTTTCAAAAAGTTTGAATTCCATAGTCACGTTTCTTCATGCAACACCTTAATTCATGTTTTGTCACTTTACAACCACAATTTCATAAAATCCCATCTTGACTGATGTTTATTTCCTGAAGTGTACCTACAGTTCAAATTAAATTTTTGTCGTTTTAGTAATAAATCAGTCAGTCAGTCAAAGCTTCAATGCTAAAACCTTCGACTTCACAGCTTTCAAGTGTCAATTGTTCTGCGCTTTAGGTATATGTCACCTATGCGCCACATTGACATGCTGACAGTAAGTGTTGACAATTTTTATGACCACTTAACGATTTGATTTTATATGGGGTCATATTTAATGCAATCCATAGCCAACTACCATTGTGGCCATTGTCGTTGACATTGATGACGTTTATGGCTGGCGTACAGTCCGACACTTTATTGTTAAAGCTTGACGCAGCCATTGTGGCGGGCAATCAAGTCATAAATTGTTAAAGTCATTGCCAAGTCAAGTCGACACTTTAATTGCACATTTAATATTTAAAGCATTTGTATGTTTACAGGCGCATAAACATGACCAACAACAACACATACACATGCACATAAATATGCAGCGCATAAATATGCCAACAAGTTACTATAACCTATAACATAATCCATCACAAAGTTTTTATTAAGCGCCCTAAAATATACTGCATTCATATTCCGGTTGTTGCTAACCATTACAGCGCCTATACTTATGCAGGAAATTGTAAAATAAAAATTGGAAATTGCCATCAACTGTTGGTGTCATGTGCTTTTGCGGCACCGGGCGCCCGTAAATCATGCATCACATAATTTTAATTACTTCAACAGACGGCTGTGGCCTCAGTCACTGCTTCTTGTTTACATTACATTGCAACCATGGGGCTGGCATTGTCTTTGGCTTTGCATACTTTTGGGATATCATGAAATTTTGCTGCTCTCAAGTGGGCTACAATCGGTTGTAGAGCGAGTCAAATGAATGAAGAGGCAGACAAGGTTTCATTCTGTTCAGCTCTCGTAGGGTTTAAGCAGCAGTCAGCTGGGCTGTTGAGTGGGCTACCTGCTATCACTGTCATTCAACATCGGCCGGGAGGCAAATATTTGTGCAAATACAATAAATAAACGAAGAATCAAATATTTGCAAATGTCTGTGTTGTCTGACATTAGAATTTTGGGCATAATTTTGAGCACTGGTGTTAATTAAATTGTAATTAGTTGGTAGATGGTAGTTAGAGTTGGAGGTGTTTAAGGTTGAGAGAAATTTAAGAAACCAAAAGTGGTCAGAGCTTTAATAAACTGTATCATAAAATTAAAAAATCAGAAAAGAATCACTTTTGCAATATTTAATGGAAAGTAAGATGTTACTTTAAGCTTTCATATAGCTTTAATATATATAATTAATGTAATTAAGAAAATTTTAAGTTAATTTTTCTATGGTATAGGTAGCCTTAATGTATGCAACATAATTTATATGCATGTATAAATAACCAAAACCAACGCCAACATTCATTCATACAATTCATTACTCTCAAGCGCCTTAATATATGCTATGCCTAACGACAGCCACATTATTAACTTGTTGCCCGAAATATGTTCTCGATATGACAAGCATTCGTCACAGCTTACGTCCACTGACGCTCTCGTCGAAAATCTGTCTACCAATTTATGTCAAGCCATGTCGTCATGGCAGCACACCACAGCCTTAGATTAATCAACACTTACAGCGGCTTAAGTGCAAACCATACTAAAAACAGCGAGTGGAAGCAGTTATGCTGATGTGTGACGGCGAGCAAAAACAACAAATATACAAGAGGCAATAGCTGTGTTAGTGACGACACAGCAGTGTATGTGTGTGTGTGAATGCGTAAAATATTCAGACCACTTAGTGCAAGCTTAAAGCCCAATAAAAAGATTTACTCAGCCACTGTGCCGTTGCGGCACAGATTCGAGCGTGTTCAGTGTGCGATTTTTTTCGTTTTGTATATATGTGTGTGTATGTGTGTGTGTGCGCTTGTTTGAAAATGAAGCTGACGAGCGACATGTTCATTATGAGCTTATGAGGAGTAGACAAAGCAGGCAACCAGGAAATTTCTTAGAAGGGATAAACGGTTTGTTTGACAAGGTTTACTTGCTTGCTGGAGCAAACATTAAGTTCTAAGCAGTTATTCTGCAGACTAAGGAGCAACATACACGCCCACTTTCTGTTTTGTGCCAATGGAAGATGAAGCAAACTGTCTACCTGCAGCACATCAAGGAAAACATGGGCAAAGTAAGACCTTCCACCCACTTTCTCTTTTTCTTTTCCCATTCCCATTTCCTCTATCAACCTTTTTCCTAAGCCTTAAGTACAATGGGCTATAGAGCCTGAGTGCTTGGGGTAATGACCTCTCCCTTAGGTTATTTTCTCGGCTCCCCTTCACATCCATCCAACCGCAAAATTCACTGCAGTTCTTACGGGTCACTGGCCGGTGGGGGACCTGCAACAACGATTGTTGCAGTTGTGGAGAACCAGAGAGAAACATTGACCCATTTTCTTTGTACATGCTGGGGTTAAGCAAGAAACAGGCTATGCTCGCTCGGAACTTCCTTCCTGGTAGACCACAAAATAATTTCAACTATGGAGATCAGACAGCTTCTGCATTTCCTGCGCACCAAAGTACCAGTTAACCTTTTCGACCCTGAATTTTACCGTGTGTCTTCATATTACTTTTTGGTATTTTAATCATGAAATATTTGTCTAAGATGTGTGCCAACGTCAGTTGAAGTCATTACGCTAGTTTACTTTTGAACAATTTTAGCTTAAAACGGGTTAAATAAATTTTGTATCAGTATTTTTAAATACAGAAAAATTATATAATATTTATGGAAAAATACAAAATTATTACTTTTTGATTTTATTTAACAACTAGTAAAGAAACAGAGTTTCGATCAAACGCGCCCAATTCGTAGACTTCAATTAGAACACATTGATGTAGCTGAAAATTATTTGGGGGATAACAGTAAAATTTTTGGTATTTGCTTTGAATTCACTTTTAAAAATATTAATTTGTTGGTGCTTACTTAAATTAAACCCATAAATTAATCGTAGATTTTGCTATAAGATGACAAATAGGTGAAGTTGCTCTTTGGGGTCGAAAGGGTTAAGCACACTAGGATCTTCGATCAAGGGATACACTGTAGATCATGTCTTTAAAAATGTAACTATAAATTTTAAGTCTTACATAGAAAGATATGTTAAAGTGAAAGATAAAATTAGAGAAAGAATGAAGTAGTCAATGTTTCTATATTCACAATTTGAGCCTTTAGTGAAGTTTTAGGAGATGAATCTATTCAAAACATCCAGTCTTAATGAACCACTAACTATATTCTTCGTTAATAATTTTTTGCAGCATACATTTAGGCTCTATTTGTTCCACTTTTTCAACCATGTTTTGAAACACTTCTCAGTTATGCAAAGTTATGTTCCATTCAATTACTGTTGGCACACTTTGAAACCTGCTCTTTCAAACACCACCACCCCCCTACTCCCCACCACTGCAGCAAACTCCAACTGATTTCTTACATGCTTGCTCGCTTTATTGGTTTTTTATGTGTTTGTGTTAAGTGTGAATGTGTTTATTTTTGGCGCGCGCGCCGCTTTGATGCGAAGCACCGAATCAAAGGAGAGACGCAAAAATTATGACAGACATTAATTGAACTAAAATTTATGGTAATAAGACGCTTGCTTGCACGTGCGTCTGCTTGTTTTATTTGGGGCATAAATTCATTTATTGGAAGCTGCCAAAACTTTCACTTCATCGTCAACTTGTTTCGGTTGATTAGCTGTCCATGTTGTTGCTGTTTGCGCTGTCAATGCTTAATAATCGATATTATTAATTTATTGAATTTCTTGAATGGCATAAATGTTTTAGCATTTTCGCACTTACGCTCCCAGTTGTCAGTGATTTAGTTATTAGCGGCATCGAACCACGCTGCGTTGAGTGTGTGTGAGTTGATGTTAAAAAGAGATGTTTCACGCTTATTGGTAATTATGCGCAGTCGAGTGTTTAGTGGCGCTCTAATGTGGCCCAAATTCAATCACAAACATTAAATGACTAAGCACTAAACTTTTGGCTTTAATTATAATGGTTATAATTAAAATGGGCGCTTGTGTGCTCAATCGGTGCCAAATTAGAGCAATTAAGTGTGGTCGTTGCTGCTGTAATGAGAATCGAGGTCATTCACGTGCATACATTTAGGCGCACAATCGAAAAATATAAACAATAACAGTGACCACAATGATAACATCGCACACTCAATCACATACTTGTACGAGTCATTATCAACATATGCTCACATGTGTGCTTAGAACGGTGTATGGAAGTTGATGAAAAGAAAACAAAATCATAAAAATATACTCAATTGTTACGACACACATACGACTAAATATTTCATATTATTTGTTCGGTTTTGTTGTGTAACACAGAGTTCAATATTTTTAAAAAAGGACAAAACAACGTTTGGTTGCGCTTTTGTTTGTTTCTCTTTATTGTCTTTAAATATGTTGAATCAAGTATGAATTTTGTATAGTATGCAACTCATACATACATACACACATACATAAATACATACATACATACATATGCGTTCGTTTGCTGCGAAAAGTATTTGAATGCTTTTTGCCAATGACAAATCTTATTGGCGCTAAGCATTGTTGAGTTGGGTTCCGGCTCATGTCGTATTGATTTTGGTCTTTAGGCCGCTGTGAACTTTAGTGTATTGCAAGTTTTTATTTTCCCAGCTTATGCATATGTAATGAAAAAGTGTGCCACACACATGTCAAGTTGAAACTTAAGGAAACTACAACTTGAACAGTTGTTGATAGCAAAAATGGTTTCCTATGTTTAACACAAATATTTGGATCATTATGCACATTAAGCCATATAAATAGAACCTTTTCTGTGAGCAGGCACGTGCAGAAATGGCTATCGAGATGGCAAAGACGGACCGCAAAGTATGCTTTGAGAATTTGCATTTAATGTGAACTTATTTATAAACCTGCCTGAAAGTATGCCTTAATATTGGCTGAAAGTTGAGTAAGAAATAATTTGGCCCTCTTCAGAGCATTCTAAGGTTTACGTATGCTTAACTCGGTTAGGTTGAAGTGGCTATTAGGGTAAAAAAGTTGCCGAATGATGATATGATAACCAAATTAAATTTAAGGTAAACTAAACCAAAAAGTATTTCTACCATACAAACTTAAATTTGCTGGGATATATGATTAAAAGTTGATAAGCATGGTCCTAAAGTTAGATTTATAATAAAAGTGAATTAAAGGGCTCAGTTCAGGCTCAACGTAGGTCAAAGTCAAAATATTTGCACAATTTACTTAGTCATAAATAAGTTACATAAGTTACAAACATATCTCAGAAGCAGCTAAGTATGTTTTATAAAACTTAAAATATATCTCAAAATAATGACAATGAAATGTAATTGCTCTGAGAATTTAATAAAGAGAAGGAAAGCTTTTTATAACCGTGAAAATAAAAATTAAAAAAATTAATTTTTAATTTACAATCCACTAGTTAGGCTTTACACTTTTTCAAATATGCCTGAAAGTATGCTATAACCAAAAGTCACCAGTAGTGCAAAGGTATTGTTACAAAAATTACTTCTCTAAGTTCGTTTTGGATTGTGTTTGAAAATGAAACCACTTCAATTATTCAGCGCAAACGCAGTCAAAAACCATCAATCACTTTATTTACAAATTTACACTTTGCTTGTATCTACACTTGTTATCACTTTGCTTATTCAACTAAGACTCGACCCTTTGCGCTGCACACTGCTGCTTTTTATACTTGTTTTCTTATCGCGTCGATGTTTCTTGCACATTTTAGTTGTACTCTCTATCTCGATTGTTCTAGCACAGCTCATCACCTTCGCGAACCATCCTCGCCATATCGGAATTATAGCAAGTTTGCCGTACTCCAAAGTGCATGCCTAAAAGTATGCTTGGAAAAGCATTCATGCATAGCACAGCACAGAGTGCCTCGTCGTTACAATAGAAACTAAGTATAAGAGTACAAATAAATTTTTAATTTCCAATCCACTAGTTAGGCTTTACACTTTTTCAAATATGCCTGGAAGTATGCTATTTTTTAAGTCAAAAAACAACTCAATCATCCAGGTCCACCAGGACCTCCATCTTGAAGGTCTATGGTTGGTACAAAAATGTAAGAACTGTAGTAAAGCAAGGACGCTAAACTGTGAAAGCAAGAACCAGTGTGAGCAACAGCATAAACCGATGTGTTTGCTTAAATTAAGACAGCAGGAGTCAGCGAATTGTGTGTTGGTTGCAATGGAGCCAAAGTGACTCACGGTGCAACATCACCGTTATGAGACAAGTAAAACAATTAAGCTCCTGACTGGGCATCTCAGCCTAAAAGAACGCCAAATATAGTTAAGTAAAAAATTTAGCCTAAAAGTATGCCACCAAGTAGTCTTTAAATCAATGAAAGTCGCACAAAATACTTAAAAATGCTACCAACAACTTCAATCTAAAATTTTAACATGGAAATTTGTGTTCCTTTGTGTCAAGAAATTATCTGATTGCATCTGACCCTATTTTTCCAAAAATTTTATTTTAGAATTTTATATAAAAATTCAACTCTAACATCTTCTTTCCAAACATTTTTCTCCCAAAACTATGCCATTTAAATATTTATAAGAATTTTAAAATGTCCTTTACTGCTTTCTCACCAAGAGTTGCCATTTCAATACTTAAATTGTTGCATTTATTTGTCTTTTGGCACGCCTAAAGTGCTGCAATGAAATTGTAAATTTTATGTAAATAACAAAATGACGTTCAGCACTTAAATTGTAAAATCAATTGACATTAAGCGACGTTTATAATTGAATGGCTGAGTGAAATTTTGCGGTTATATTGTGAAAGTGGAGAAGTGGCAAAGTGACTATAAATATGGCCACATGCTGGTATTGTGATGCAATTAGTTTTGTTGTTGTTGTTGTTGGTGTTGTGGCAAGAATGCCACGCAGTACATGCATGAGAGGTAGTTGTTTTTGTTGTGTATTGTTATTGTATTGTGAAGCAAAGTGGCAGATGAGCTGCAGTGTGTTGTGGTTGTGTCGCTGAATGCGAATTGCTTGCCGACAAAAAGGCAATAACTGTTTGAATAGGAATGCATAAAAGTCAGGGATGTATAGCGCTTAAGGGGCTTACAGCAGCAGCCTGAAAGTATGCAACAAATAAATCCGTTTAGTCATGTCGAAAGTAACTTGTTGCTATTGGGGCAGTAATACAATATGTATGGTGCTATATAAGTAAATATATATGTATATATAACAATGAATATATATGCACCTCTGTATGTATCTCTTCGTATAAATGTTTGAGTATATTTTTAGGCAATCACTAATGCAATAGTGATGACATATTACTGCATGAACGCATTTTATTGAGTTCATACGCTCTGAAAAATTTGAAATCTTTCATGCATGCACGCCTGCCTGCAGCTCCTTATACTGCATGTATGTATGTGTGTGTGTCTGAAGTGATTCCACAAACTAAGTCTCGTTTTAATTGAAACGAAACGCCTGAAAGATTGTCATGGCAAAAGCATTTAAAATCGAAATTAACTAAGGCACTCTATGGCCTTCATTGCTGCATGTCCCCAACTGTCGATTAGAAGCCGACTCCGTTACCAACAATTTTAATAGAAAATTTTCAATTTTCTTGCAACACATCGGCAACGGCTACTTGCTGTCGCTGTGCGCTGTGATTTTCACAAAATTTTACTGCTGCTCTTCAGCATTTAAGCCAATCGCACAGCACCTGCAGCCAATTGCATTCTATAGGTGAAACATTTAAACGCTCTAAACACCATAACAGGAAAATCAATAAAAAGTCCAAGCGATATGTGATATATACTTATTGACGTATGATTTAGTAGCATTGGTCAAGTGACTCATTGTATTTGACTTGCACTTTGGTGCGCTTTACTGCGCTCCATCGCGCACTATGGGAACAATGACACAAATATGAAATCAACCAACCAAGCAAACAACTCGACGCAATTGTTCTACGCTTTATCGACTTTTGCACTCGCTCACTGAATTGTAATGCATAATTTATGGCATTTGAACTGGGCATACGCTGACTAATGACGTACGTTGTGTGCAGTGTCAATAGGGTAGACACCTGCTGTATTAGGTCAGGTCAAAGGTTACAATGGCTATAATGTACGACTGTGTAATTGTCTTAGACTTTATCGACAAATGGCTGATTGTAATGAGAAATTATGGCCGCCATTCTACGTGAATTGCTTTTGTATGCTGTTGTGACACTTGGAAACAATAAATTGCTTTTGAGTTGAGTTGATAATAAGTTATCTAAGAAATTAATTTCCAGTCTATTTTGGGTTATAACTGCATAAATTGATTTATTAATTAACTGATAGTATATGTCGCTTACAACTGTAGTCATTTCAAAAGCCACATTTTAAGCTACTCAAGCTACTTGATGGGTAGAGAAATGTATCCAACTCTATTGACTCCTTGAAGTGTTGTCAAAACGTGCCATGCGCGACTCTATTCAACAGATACTCAATGACTCTATTCTACTCTGTCAAATCAAGCTCCTCAAACACTCTTTGACTGCAACGATTGTTTTCTATGGCGCTCAGAGCTCAAACCATGCCCTAAGTGAGCTTAGTCTAAGCTTAGTTTCATCTGTCATATAAAGTTCAAGTGATGGCCTTAGGACGCTTTGACTTTAAGAAAGCTCTGGATATTATTTATTCTTAAGTTTTCTAGTCTCCAGTCAGTAAGGTTTCATGTCATAAACTATAATAAACTGAATGAAAATGAAACAATGGACAAACGTTCCAATGCTCTAAACATTTCCGAGAGAGTTAATTTCTGGTCCATCGAAAAGAAACCTTCCATCTTCCTTCCTTCCGTCGAGTTACATTGGAAAATTCATATTCAGAACTTTATCTCCTAATCTCTGCATACTTTCAGAACTAACAAACTGGTTAGATTTATAGGGATTATGCTTTATGCGTAACATTAATTTATCGAGCATACTTTTAGGCAGTAATATTGAAATAAAATACTTCAGAGTGTAGATGATTGCATTTCTGTGAATTCTTTTATTATACTTTTAGTTGAAGAATGTGTGAGAAACTTGAAGCTTTAGATATATTAAAAGGTGTTCCCTGCTTCTGCTCTGTCATTTCAAGATTGAACCGGACTACATAAACGAACTCGCTGCGTGGCACAGTTATTCCTTCCATAGTCAAAATTCAAAAAATGTAAAGTCTCAAAATTTAACGATTTTGATGACATTTGAAAGGTAAAACTCCAACTAAGAAAACCCCAAAAAATTTGTGCAAAAAACTAATGAGTGTCTGTGCAAAAGCGGCTCGAAGTTTAAACTTTTTTACAAAAAAATTTAAACACATATTTTCTATTGAGCAATTTAAAAAATACATGGTTACCAAGAAGTTGCTAAAACTTTCAATAAAGATTAAAAAGTGATGTGGCCATTTTCATTTTTAATGTTTTCTCAAAATTTGCAAAGCTGAGGCTTCTACTTCAATTTTAATTTAAAATATTTTTCTAAATTAAAAATTTGAAAATTGAGAAAACTTAGAGGAAAATATCTAAAAAGTATGTACAAGTATGTGCCTGGATATTTTTTTATTTTAAGAAGCATTCTTTCTTTGTCGGATAATGTAATTACATCCTCCGAAATCTTGCGATCTCAGAAAATAATTCAATTTGAAAAGTGGTCTAAACACGTATGAAAGTATGCAATCAGCGTGAAAAATGGAAAAAAAAACTGCAAAAACCAAAACATTCATCTATTATTATCGTTTTTTTTGCAAAAGCAGAGGGTCCTAAGACAATTTCTGTCACTCTTCGGAAATATCAATGTTGGCGTTACCGATTAAATGTAAAATCTGGAAAATCTAGCCCACACACTTGGTGCTATAGCTCACCAAAAATGACGAAATTTGCAAATTTAAGTCTCAGACATTGCCAAGCTACAACAGTTTAAGGAATATAAAATGGAGATTTCACTACAGCAGGCCATGATTAACTAGTATACCAAATTTTATGAAGAACGGGCCACTCCTTCTAATTTTTCCAGCGGTTGTATGGAGTCGATGCAGTGTGCGTTGGGCCTGAAGTGTTGGCTAAAGTTTGCCAATAGAACTCGTATTCTACTCATAAACATAACTCATGACAGAGCTCCATCTCGAATCGCTAAGAATCCAATAAGGGTCAATGTGTGTCCACTGTCCACTACCCACCTTCCTAACACTTATCACAGATTCTTGCCTTAAAGATAAACATGCACACATGACCTAATTTTTAAAAATTTATATCTATTTAAAAAGATAAGGATTTTCTCAAACTTTTAAATAGATAAAACTGAGCAATATCATCAATATTTTACGCTTAAATTTTTGCATAAATCTTACCATATCAGCTTGCAATGAATGTTAACTAAACATTTTTGCCCTTTGGCGAACGGAAAACGATGTGATGTGATGAAATGTTGCAGTGATAATTTAATGTTGTAATAAAAAACATTGAACCGAACTGCAGCGGATAGCAAGGTTGCAGTAGCGGCAAAAACAAACATGAAGCAAAGCGGCAAACGAAAGCAAACGAACGTCAGCCACAAATGCAAATGGGAGGGTGTCTGACTAGTGGGAGGGTGTCTGGATCCGGCTGCCGGGTTGCATGTAATTTGTTGGAAAAAAATAGAGCATAGAAAAAAGCAACAAGCAGATGGAGAAATAGCTCAGAGACTCACAAACACACAAACACGAAAGCATAGCTGGTGTCATGGAAAAGTGTGTGGCATGCATTTGTGTGGCATGGCATGTGTGCGTATTTGCTTTGCGCTGTTGGCGTCATGTTGATGTGTAACGAATGAAAGTGTTGCAAATGAATGAACTCAATTCGGCTAACAACGAAAAATGTTGCAAACATTTTTATGATCAAAGCAATGAAGCGTTTTGCGGTAATGCGAATGAGCTGATAAATGGGCAATAAAAAATGTTGTTTAGAAAGCAACAAAAGCAAAGCATAGCAGACGAGTTTCGTTTGTTCAAGGCGAATGAGTTTAAAACAAAGATTGAAGATTGTTTAAGTAATTTTTTAAGCATAGCAAAGGTAATTACTTTTGAAGAAGGCAACAATTTTACATCAGCTATGCAGTTGTAAAGTACAAAATTCCATTGCATACCTTCAGGTGCACTTTGGAAGTTGGCTTTCATATGCTGTTTTGTAGATTAAACAATACTTAAGAATTATTTCAAGTAGTTTACATCGGTGTTTTTAATAACCTGTTTTGAGGTGCCAAGGTTTATTAACCTTGTTATGACCCGTTGGGATACCACAAATTCCATCCGTTTCAAATGTGTAAGAAGGATACTTATTCCCTAAAAAAAAGTTATATATTGTTACGAAAATCCGAGTTTTCCAAGGTTCGTTTGGATTGTGTTTAAAAATTAAACAAATTCAATTATTCAGCGCAGAACGCAGTCAGAAACTAACAATCACTTTATTTACACATTTACACTTCTTGCACATTCCAGTTGTACTTTCTATCTCGATTGTTCTAGCAAAGTTCATTCCCTTTCGCGAACCATCCTTGCCATATCGGACTATCCAAGGGAATTATACCAAATTTGCCATACTTCAAAGTGCATGCCCAAAAGTATGCTTGGAAAAGCATTCGTGCATAGAAAAGCATTCAGCGCCAGAGTGCTTTATCGTTTCAATATTTTTCGAATGTGGTGCACCAGTTACATCGATTATGTTCTGCTGGAATCTACGTTGGTTGTCATTCGACTGGTATGTACCGCATTTCCCCATTGCGTTAAGAGATCAAACTGGTATTTTTTCATTAAACCCGCTACAGCTTTCGAAGGGCTTTAGATATGTGAAACATTATGTGTTTTGAAATCCGAATGAAACTGTAATCGATATAACTTTTGCCATAAAAGTAGTGGAAAGTCCTTCTTAGGTCCTTCATGAAGCTGTTACAACAATTGTGCAAGTTTAATCTTACACAAATTGAGTTGAATGAAACTTTTTTTCTGTTTTTCATTCTCACTTTCAGTATATCTTCCCTCTTTTCCGTCTTAATAACCTCTTCTCTTTCGGTCTTGCATTCTCTTTAAACTTTACGCAAAATCGACATAATCTTCTTTTGGATTTATGTCATATCTAGGAATTTGAGTCAATTAAATGTGCAATCGATTGATCAAAGTAAAATGTGCAAAAAAGAAAGAGCAAAAAAATCATACAAATCTCATAAATCAATCAAAAACCGTTGGCATATCCAATGCATAATGTACAAAAAAAAAGGGAAAAAAATCATACAAAATGAACAAAAACAGCCGCAAAATCAATTGGCAACCAAATGACAGACTAAAATATGCTGTTAGCCAGACTTTACGCATCGCAACGCCATCACTCAATCACTTTATTGCTGTCCAAGTTGTACTATGGTCTGCGCCACAAGCACACATATACTAACAAACACACACACACAACCAAATCGTCTGCGGCCCAGTGGCAATTGAAAAATGCATAAGTGGACTATTCGAAGTGGACAAAAAATGGGGCCTGTGCAAATAGACACCAACAGTGACAACGTTGCTGGTGACAATGACGATGATGGCAATGCAAATGATGATTATGTTGATGATGATGACGTTTGAAGTGTTGATTGAAGCGTTGATGATGAAAGTTATGGGTTAATGTTGTTGTTGGTGTTGACCACATCTCTTCGGTTTTTGCCGTAATGCAAAAGCTTTCGTTATTGTTGTGGTTGTTTGAGTTTACCATCTAAGCCAATGATTGACCACATAAGCCCATCCATCATTGCAGACGTGCTGTATGATGCATGTCCAATGTATGAAGCAAGTTTCGATAGGGAAAATTGCAAATTGTGTGATAATTGCTAAGTTTTCCATTTGCCAAGTGTTTGCCCAGGAATCTCAAGTGGGATATAAAGTGGACAGCAATACTTATCATGGAAGCAAAAAGTTTAACTCTATTCAAAGTACATTTTTAAAGAAAATTAAATAAATTGTTGTGTATTGTAAAAACCAATGTGTGTTTTGTTTTTATTTACTTGGAATTTACTTTTTTAATTTATTTTTATTAGTTAATTTATTATTAATTAATTAAAGATAATTTATTTGTTATTAATTATATATTTATTATTAATTATTATAATATATTAATTAATTTATTGTGAGTGAATTTAATTATTATTATTTTTATTATTATTTATTTTATTTTAATTTATTATTAATTAATAAATTATTTATTTATTTATTGCAAATTAATAAATTATTGTTATAATAAATTTATATTATCAGTAAAGACAACAATATTTATAAATATAAATAAATAAAAGTCAACTATTTTTACTGCAATTGTGTCTGCTGAATGAAGCGTCTTGTTGTTGCTTTGCAACGCAACGATTATGCGTAGTTAGGATTTTATTATTTCACGGCATCAAATATTGATTAATACCCAAATAATATTTTTTCAAGTACCTTGCACACTCTTCCATGAAAAATACGTAAACACAACACAGACTACCATTAGACCAGGCGAAGCAAATTGTAAACAAAACTAATCACACATAACAACAACAAAATTTATTGTACAATAACATTGATATGGCACAGTGCACAGTGGAATGGTTGTGTGCGTAGATAAGCAGCAAAGTTAATTGAATTTAACTGTTTAAGGCAAATCAGCGCATTTTAGCTTCTACAGAAAGCGAAGCAAAGCATTGATTTAAGAAGGAATTTGAGGTTAGAAATAGAATATTGATTGAGGTTACAATTTTGGGTGTCTGTCTGCAGATAAACAGCAACATAATGAATCAACAATTGAAATCAACTCTTTAAGGCAAATCAGCGCAGCCTCTACAGAAAGCGAAGCAAAGCATTAAATCAAGAAAGGAATTTAAGGTTAGAAATTGAATATTGAGTGAGAATAGAGTTTATTTAATTTATGAAAATTATGAATCATCAATTAAATTTAACTGTTTGTAGCCAAATAGACACATTTCAGTAACTAAAGAAAGCGAAATAATAAAGAAGGAATTTGAGGTTAGAAATTGAATATTGAGTGAGATTAGAGTTTTGGGTGTCTGTCTGCTTAGATAAGCAGCAAAATTATTAATCATCAATTGAAATTTACTGTTCAAGGGAAATCAGCACATTTCAGTTTATATAGAAAGCGAAGTAAAGCATTGATTCGAGAAGGAATTTGAGGTTAAAAATTGTCTGCTTAGATAAGCAGCAAAGTTGTGAATTATCAATTAAATTTAACTGTTTTTAGGCAAATCAGCACATTTCAGTTTCTATAGAGAGTGAAGTAAAGCATTGATTCAAGAAGGAATTTGAGGTTAGAAATTGAATATTGTGTCTGAGGTTACAAATGTACATGCCAGTTCATGCTAAGTGTGAAAAGTATGCACAGTAGAGTGGAATTAGTGTTGTATGGAGATTTTTAATAATGGGTTCGCGATGCTCCGGAACCTCTCATTTTATGCGGTTTGGTGAAAAAGTGCATGAGCCAAAAAATTTTGGAGATAGGGTGGGGCTAAATAGCATCGCATCGAGGTCTAAATTCACAAAAAAGCTGGAAAATTCGACAAATTGCTCCACAGCTGGTAAGAAGTTGCTCTTAGAGGGTTAAAATCTATGACCGACCCCTCTAGTTTTCCTTACTGAACATTTCTTTGAAACATAGTCATCCCCTATCTCCAACCCTTAATGGGGCTCCCATACAAAATGGTTGTTTTTATAAAATGGGCTCCCATTGCTCCCAGGTTGCCCCCAGATGTATCACATGTATGACCGACACCCATTTATTTTTTCTTTCGAATGTTTCTTCCAAACATACCTACCCACTGGCTGCCATACAAAATTGATCATTTTCTATGCCATTGGCTCCCCACTTGTAGATGTAGTAGTAAAGTAAGGGAGAAAACATCATATCTCGGAAACTACTGAACCAATTTCAATGATTCATTCAGCGATCACCAACATTCTTGAGTACAAAAAATACAAAATTAATTAAGCTTCAGAAATTCACCACCAGAGGGCGTCTCCCATACGATCGGATATGTGACGTTGTCAACTTTTAGATTCCTACAAAGCAAAAATCAAAATCAAATACTAACCTTGTAATGCACTTTGAATACAATTGGCAAACCTGTGCCAAAACTCAAAAGTTTATCGACAAGGCAGAATTTTTTACTCGCACTAAAAAAAACGTCAAGTTTTTTGTACGTTCAACAATTGAATGAAATACCAGAAAATGCCCAATCGATCCACTCAATGTTTATTTTTATAAGAAATTATATGTTGTGCACGTTTTCAATTAATTTTTTCAATATTTAGTAAAAACAGAAACTGTCAACTAAGGAATCACTTCAGTCAGCCAATGCTTGCGCACAGTTAAGTAAACATATAGCTGTATATGTATGCATGTGTGCCAGGACGTATAGACACATATTTGCATAAATAAACACAAAAGTGTGTGAGAGTGTGCATGTGTGCGCGTTATGTCTGCGTATGATTTCAATTGGCAGCGTTGATGTTTACATCGGCCAGCAGCTGCGTGTTACAACTCTGTGGGGAATTTCATGCTTTTTCTTGCATTCAAGGAAAACAGAAAACAACGCAAAAGGGAAATAAATCGAAAAGTGTTGGAAAATAATGGGCAGCGAAGGTCAGGTGCCTTTCGAAAATATTTGTCTTGGTGGATGTTTCGACAAATTCAATAACAAATAAATGTTTTTTACTTTCCATGAAATATGTTTTTTTCAATGGAATAATTTCAGTTAAGCTGTCAGACAGTTTCTCATCCATTCATAAAAATGTTCACTTTTCTTTTATTTGTAATATTCAAATTCTCAGTTTTGAGAGCCGCTTGACTATCGAAGCAAATATATATGTCACACTCAAATTTTCGCATCCGCCGTAACTCAAGCGCTGCCACCAATATGGAAAATACTTGGCTTGTCAATCGAAAGGAAAGTTAAGTACAGAGTTCAGTGTACACAACTGCCGAGTCAGAATTGAAGCCCCTTTCACAGTTGTTCGTTCTAATCAATCGAAATTAATAGACAATATGCCTACGAAATCTATATACGACACTCTTCTATAGTCTCTTTTTCTTCATTTCAATGATTATATATTCAAATTATTGAAAATTAAAAAACAACATTTTAAAATTTCGATATTTGCCTTTGATGTACTTTCGTTAAATTTCCGCTTCATGATGGCTGTCACTTTCTTGTCAATTTCTTGACAGCTTGTTGCTGCTTTTATGTCAAAGTTTATTTTAATAAATTAAAAAATCGATTTGCTCCATTCATTTAATGTTTTTGGTTGGTGTTGTTTGCTTAACAACCAATTAAACCCAATACACATAATTTTTAATTTGTTGTCATTTACCTGTCAACGTCAAAGCTTCACCTTTTATTATCTCAAACTGTATAAACTTGCGTCCAAATGCCTTCTTTAGCGCTTTTAATGTTTATTGCTGAGTTCCACTCTTCGACCCTTCACAACGCTCTCTGCCCATAACTACTAAACCGGCGCTCTGACCGCTGTCGTCGCCTCAAGTGTACAACGTGCGTGCGCGTCATGCCGGGCACGTTTCATTGGTTTCTACGGCCACTTCTTCAAATTCAGTTTCAATTCACTGGGGTGCAAAGCAAACATGAAACTTGACAATTTTGTTACAATTCAACTTTTTTTCTTTGCATTCACTTCAGTTGTTATACTTTTTCTAAATATATTGTATTCAATTTATTTATCTATTTTTTCCTTTCAATTTATTTAAGCGTTCAATTGTGTTGTTGTCATATTCAATAACAGCTTCAACAACAGACACATAGCTCTACTAGCAACAACAATTACAGCCATAGACAGCCATCAACTTGGTGTGAAGCCACTTAGCGCATCGAGCATGAATGGTGGAGAGTTCACATATAGGAGAATGTAGTGGAGAGGAAATGTGTTGTTGTATTTTTTGTTTTTTTATGTTTTTTATTTCTTTATTTGTTTTATTACGGATAGCTTGACTTGACTTATTGCAGTTGACGATGTGTGTGGCGGCATGTGGCCGACCACAATGTCCGGCCACTGTTGTTGGCGTTGATCCCCAATTTAATTAGTTAATTAAATTATTTGCTTGCTCATGCCATCTACTCCTCGCACTGTTGTTTATGTTTGTTTTATTTTGTTTGGCTATTATTTCTCGCTGCTGGCTGCCCTTGACGCATGCTCTACATTTGCATAGACAGTTGTCACTTTGGCTGGTGTTGCGTTGCCAAGTTGGTTTTCTAGTTGCTTTTGTTGCTTTATTTGCTGTTTACTTGTTGGTATTGTTTTCATTTCATTGTCAGCGCTTAAAAGGACATCACACTGTGCAGTCAGTGGTGTTGGGTTCAATGAGGTTTTTATGAGTCGATTGGTTGGTTGTTATTTCCCCCCTCTTCTCTTTCTTTTCTTTTAATGCTTTGTATATATTTATCGAGTCTGTTATTGACTGCAATTGGAAAGTAGCTGGAGTCAAGTGAAAAAGGAAAATGGTTTTGCTTTGAAAAATCAAGTGGTGCAGTCCAATGTCTCGAACAGTGAAAACGAATGTCACTTGAAGTTAGCTAAACAATTTGGACACTTTTGAAGCATTAGCTGTTAGAATTTAAAACTCTAGTAGATAAGAAAGCTTTATTATATTAAAAATTTCAGCTGTATAGAAAGAGCTATGCTGCTTTGTTAGTTTTTTAATGGATAAATACGACGGAGTAGTGACTTAAATTTGTAAATTTCTATACCACAGTGCAACTAGCAGCTCTGAAATAAATTTTAAAAGCCAAACAAATAAAAAATTGCAACTAGATGCTGCTTTGCAGTGGTCTAAGAGATTTTTTATAAACAAGCTTAAATAAAACTCAGTTGTCTTGCCAACTTTGCCACTGACAGCATATAATTCATTTACTTATTCATCATACGCCCCGTTGTGCTCTGTTCAAGAAAACTGCCTTCGCAAGCGGTCCAACTTTACAGTGATAACAATGACAAAATTAGCAAATAACAGTGAGAACAATAACAGACACAAGTCAAAAATGACACTAGCCAATTGTCAACAAATCTCATTACAAACTTTAATCACATTATTAGTATGCAACAAGTGTGCCAACAGCTTTGCGGACTGTTACTACATAAATACAACACCAACAACCAAACGAAACCAACAACAACAACAAATTTATAACAGCTCTAACCATAGCACCAACCCATTCAAGTAGCCATTATGACAATTTATGACATTAGGCGGAAATGTGTAAAATGCCAAAAAAACGCCAACAACAATAGGCGCTGCAAGTATGACGAAAAAGCAGTAAAAGAACTACAAAGCGCACAGCACACATATGAGAATAGAACAAAAGAACATAACTTGTTGTGGTAAGAAAGGTAGCCCTGAAAAGGACTCGTTGCTGGACATTGGACCATTATAAATCATTGCAGACAAGCGAAGGAACAATAAAATTGACTACACCAACATAAGCACACACATACATTCACCATATATACAAATATGTGACATGTAGTTTTGCGGCTAATCCGCAAAGCTGAAGACACATACAACAAAGCGACATTTTAGATGTTTAGACGAGGGGATAATAGAATTAACAGCCGCAAACAAGCAGCTTAGACAGACAGCTTAGCTACAGAAGCCACTGCCTAGACGTAAAAAAAAACATTAAAATTTCTAAGGTTAAGGTCGGCATCACTTTGTTCTTAGACAAAATGCACGTCCTCTTGTTTGCTACGAAACCAGAGCAAAAACAAGGCGTGACAAAAAGGCAACAATATCACAGCATACAGCATATCACAGGCACAATAACATTATCCAAAGGCACTAGAACCGACCCTGTATTGGTCAGTGTATGTATGTAAATGTGCCTGTGCAGTGAAGAATTGTTCATTATTGTTAGCTGGTCAACTTGGGCCTTAATTAAAAATGTCAATTCCGAGCTTTGGCTACATTTTTGGTTGCTTGTGGTAATTGTGTATGTAGAAATTAATTGTGTGCGAGACAGTTAGTTTTATTAATATTGTTGCTTAAAATGATACCATAAATTACAACAACATATTTTGTTCTTACTTTCATTTTGGGGGCTTAACTTGACATGTTCGAAATTGGTAAGAAAGGTGGCCTATGATTAACTTTTTCTTACCGTAACATATAAAATTTAATATCAGATATTTCAGGTGTTTAAACCTCCAAACCCTCCGCTTACGTGCGCGACGGATTGTACTGAAACCAGAGATTCCCTTTAAGTTGTTCTTTGTCTTTACTTGTAATAGCTCCTTAGAAGTCTAAGTATAACCTACAATGTTAAGGAACCTAGATGGTCACTTCTCAGCACAGCAATGCTTCATATCTCAAACCTGACTCAGGCTCAAACGATTCAAAAACATTTTACTTATTTTTTTATTTTATTTTTATTTTATTTGTATGGGATGAGTGCACGATCAACCAACTTACGGATGCCGAATTCATAAAAATCACGCGTTTTTTCGTTAAAAAAGAGGACAAGGTGGATTTTAACGTCGTCCACGGTTTTAAATCTTTTTCCATTCAAATTGTTCTGCAATGATCGGAATAAGTGGTAATCAGAAGGCGCGATGTCTGGTGAATATGGAGGATGCGATATGATTTCCCAGTTCATCTGCTTCAGTTTGGACAGAGTCGGTTTTGCAAAATGTGGTCTGGCGTTGTCATGGTGGAAGAGGATTCCTTTGCGATTGGCCAAAATCGGGCGTTTTTCTAGAATTTCTTTCTTTAATCGGGCCAATTGCTTACAATCCTTATTCGCGGTAATCGTTTCGCCAACGGGAAAGAGCTCAAAATATATCACTCCCCGGATATCCCACCAAACACACAGCAACACCTTCATCGGATGCAATCCACCTTTGGCGGAACCAATCTGCCTTCTCGTGTGCCTGTTTCCATGTTCATTTTCGTTGGACATTGTTGTACAGAATCCATTTCTCGTCACCTGTCACAAACCGATCCAGAAAAGGCTCATTTTTGATATGTCGAAGCAAAGAAATGGCTGTTGTTACACGGTCCACTTTATTTTTTTCACTCAACTGATGCGGCACCCAAGTATCGAGCTTCAAAGTGTACCCAACCTTTTTTAAATGACGAAATGCAGTTGATTTGTTGACGTTCAGTTCTTGGGCAACCTCTTCCATTGAAATGCTTGAATTGTTCTCAACAAGAGTGAAAATAACGTCGTCGTCAAGGTCGGAAGGCCGTTCAACGCAAGGTGGATCTTTGAGGTTAAATCAGCAACTCAAAATTTAGCAAACCATTTCTTCGCTATGCGAAGCGCTGGTGCACGGTCCAAATAAACTGCTTGAATAGCTTTCGTTGCGGCGCCAACAGTTTTTCCCTTCCGAAACTCGTATAAAATAACATGACGGTAATGTTCGTTTTCGTTATCCATTTTCAATGCGCTTTTCTAACAAGCAAACTCAAATAAATCAAAATGATTTGACGCTTAAATCAAAGTTTGATTTGTCACCTTTACAAAGAATTACAACAAGTATACATTTCAGTCATGAGTACTAACCGTTTACGATTGAAATGCCACCTAGTAAAATCGGGCACGAACTTATGCACTCATCCAATACAACAATAAATGATTATACAAATATCACAGTAGCAGCACTAGCAACTTTGGCCATCGGCTGGATCCAAAACAAAAACAGGACATAGGACACTGTTTACCCTTTGAAAAAATCAATTGCCCAATGGCCATTAGAAACAATCAATTGCCTACTGTCTGTCCTGCATAAAGAAAGAACAAACCGCGATCGCTGGCCTGAAATGAGGGAAAGTTTAAGTATCGTCTATCTACATCCTTTCTCTGTCTACCATGTCAACTCGTGGGTTGAAGCGATCCATTTGTTAACAGTGACTTTGATAGAAGCAGAAGAGAGTGACAGAACAAATTCAAAGCCGATAACTTGCAGTCTCTGCGCCCATTCAGGCTTAGTAGTCTGACGCCTTCTTACTTGCAATTCCTGTGTGCCCCGGGTACCAAGTTAGCAGTGGCGGATCCAGGAGGAGGGTTTTGGGGGTTGAAACCCCCCGAAATATTTGGATCGACTATAAAACTACATACAAATTAAAAGGCATTTTATAAATATTAAAGAATTATTTTTTAATACCCCCCCCCCCCCCGAAATATTTTTCTGGATCCGCGCCTGCAAGTTACGTTACTTGGTTCATTGGTACTTTGCATTAGGCAAAAACGTATAAAGCATAGCACAGTTACAGGGTCACATGTGGTTCTAGACTGTTCAGTTCTAAGATTCATACTGAAGAAAGTCTGAGAGTTACTGGCTTTGATTGACTGATAAGTCAATGCAGACAGAAATTAATATAGTTATACTTAAAGACGGTCAAAGTCATTGTTCCTTTGTTTTATCTCAAAGTAATCACTAAGCATTAACTCCTCAATTAACTCCTTATCTCAAAGTAATCACTAAGCTTAACTCCTATCAGTCAGTTACTGTTAGACTCATGATGTCACATCCTGGTTTAACTCATTTGATCTCTGACTATTAGTACAAATTCTGTTTGTATAACATAAAAGCTATAACATAAAAACTCTGTTAACTCATAAACTTTGCTCTATTCTTCTTCTACAGTTTCCATAAGCCAAATAAAGTTAGAATTACCATGTCATAAAATTATGAAAAAGTTTTAAATTGCAATTTAAACATTTCAAAATTCGCTAAAAAGCACTGAATACCCCATCAGTCCACTTTACAAACACACAAGCACTTCATTAATATTTCCACCTTGTTGTGCAAACAATTAACAAATGTTGCCACGCTCTTGTCAGACAGCCAGTCAACGTTGTGTGCCGCCTGTCTGTTTATGTGGCCGTTAATTGTGCGGAAAATTATATCAGCCACTTAATTAAGTTGTTCATACAAATTGCTCTCTTCTTTTTTTCTGGGTATCTTTTCAAAAGTTGTTTGTTTAGCTGTTTGCACACATGTAGTAGGCTTTCTAATAGGTTTTTTTTTTACTTCTAACTATTGGTATACACACACTCACACATGTACATATATGTGTGCATGGCGCCCTTTGACCACTCGAAATTCGGCATTGACATTGGCCGGAAGCCAAGCAAAAGTCACTTTCAGTGTTGCTCTTGCTGACTGCTGATTGTTGTTGCGTTACGTTTTTGTGGTTGCCCTGTTGCCCTTATTGTTGTTATTGTTAGTCTCATAGTCATGGGTTGGCAATTTGTGGTTAAACAGACTCATGGGACGTCTGTCTGGCGGCATTGGCTGGCGTTGCGCGTTTATCTGTTGGTGCTTTATTGTGTAGCTAAGTTTTTGCTCACTTAACTGATACATGTTGGTGCTTTAAAAACAGTTGAAAAACATATAGGAAGCACATTACGTATACGCAATGTTGTGCGGAAATATTGCAAGGTTTTGCGAAGGCCTAAATATTTGGCGTAGTTTAAAAAAGTCGTAGTCTTTTAGAGCAGAAAAATGTGTAAATAGGCAAATTACACTTAATGCTTCAAAGTTGTAGCTGCCTGATTTGAATGCCTTTAAATTCGTTGACTATGTTTTTAATCTTTATGGGACATCAATGGCATCGTTAATGAATCTGAGTTAAAATTGTTGAATTAATGCAACAACGCATTTCGTTTTCTAGGAGCAACAAATGTGCTGTAAAGACATCTGAGTTCACATGTTTGGATCAAAACTACAACTCATTTCATCTGGTATGTGTTTAATTTTCATGGGTAGGAGCTGCTGCAACGGACTGTAAAGGGATCTGCGACCCTGGATCTTGTTTTTACTCAAACAAATGCGCAAGGGATGACCCCTTTTAATGCGAGGCATTGCGTTGGTTCAGGAAGGATATAAAGGTATCACAATGAGCCTCTTTGGTGTGGGTTTGCTACCCTCAGCATTTTACTTATCTACCTGAGAATTACAAATTTGTCTACGACAGGCAGTACACAACCATTGCAGCACATGGCGTATGAGTGATAATGAGTGAGTAGCGTATGAGTGATTATAATTAATCCAAGTATGTATTGCAGTGTGCGAGTTTCATAAGATCTATGAGTACGTGTTGCTGACAGCTACGAAAAGTTGAATACTGCTCACATTTAGGTACATGACTTTGTATATATGTACTTAGAATATGACTGTTCGAAAATAAGTTCAAAAGCATTTTGGTGTAATTCACTTTGCTTAAGCACTCTTGTTCTTTTTCCCATTCGCATAAACTGCTCGCAATGCTAGCAGCCAGCCTTGTCTAATCTATGGACCGATTAAGCATTGCATTCAATCCTATGACCTTTAGCCAACTTTTTTCTATTTACAACCAACGCTACAATTCGCAATCAGCATTCAAGCGGCAAATTAGTTTAGTCTACAACAACGAATAGCAAATGTCGCAGAATTACTTCTGCGGCTGTCATTGTAGTTTTATTAGCCTCATTTTGCCATTTCAGTTTATCGACAAAAAGTTTTCATAAAGTTGCTGCACTATTCAATTGAATTTGGTCAGTTGCCAACATTACGGTTGGCTGCAAGATGTCATAAGATACATCGAGTGTGGAGGGAAGCAAAGATTGGTCATTATGAAAGAGAGGAAATTGTATGGAAAATATAATATGAGAAGACTAATAATCATAAGATTTAAATTAAATCATGAATCACTTCGAAATAGAAATACATTTTTCGACATCTCACTCACGACATCTCACAAAACAGAAAAATTTTTAATAATATTAAATTTTAACTTCAATTTTTGTTTTTGTTCAATTTATTTTAATATATTTAATTAACTTATGAAAACAAACACATAATTAGTTGTTTAAAAGTTAATAAGGTAATCCAATTCACTCCAATGATCATTTTAAAAATTCATAGTTATAATAAAAAATGATTTAAAAACAATTTTAATGTATTTGATTTCACGGCCAACAATTGAAACCAATTATCAATAATATTTATGCATTTATTGGCTGTTGTAATTAAATTTAAGACCACAGAAAAGCAGCTCTCACTTCAATTGCGCAAAATCAAATCTCACTCACTCATACGCACCGTTGCTCCAAGTGAATATCATTGCAAAATATTATTTGAATTGCATTTGAATTCAAATATTTACAAAGCATTTACGATTATGAAATTAAATTTCGCTCCACATTAACAACCGCGAATGTGGCCTCTGCACTCAGATGCCACACATGCCACAAAAATCCGGCTCGCCTATTTGTCTAAACAAATAAACTCATTAAACTGCACAAATATGTGTACATATATCTGTAAAATTCGCTGTTGGTACTCTGCTTAGGCTAATTAACCCTTCTTTAGCCAACTGATTTATGTGTGTGCGTTATATCGCTTCACAGCGCCAAAAGCGTAGGCAAGCACACAATCACAAAACGCAAATACAAATTATGCAAAGCCATAGAAAAATATACAAAAAACATTATAAAAAAAATTGCTCACAAAGCGCAAACAATGAGCACAAATAAGAGTGATGACTTTCGGAAAAGGCCACAAAAAATGTGCCGCTCGAGCGGAAAGAGGGAGAGACATTTATGAAGCGGGCGGAGCCAGAATTCCAAGCAGTAAGCAAAAGCGTGGGCACTTAGGTCCCAAACTGCCTGAAAACATGCTTTAACTGTATATAATTAATTGAGGCAAATGGTGACTGTTGCAAAGTAGAAGTGGCGTGGAGCATCGCAGCAGCGCCGCCACCAAATCCGTTTTATGCGCTTAGCGTAAATTTACCCGATTTACATTAAACTTAAAACGGATTTGCTTGGTGTTTGTCTTTGTGCCAGTACTTGCTAGCGAATTGAAATTATACAAAAAAAAAATATTTGTAAAGAAAAAAGAACAAAGGTTTGACATTATGATTTGGTGTGTTGGCGTTTGGTGGACTTTGCATAAATTTTCAAAGTGTTAAAGCTTGACAAATTTTTGCCAAGTACTTTTAAAATTTTTGTTGGAAGAAATGTTCTTTTCCTTATTGCGCGCAGCTGCTTACAACTCTCTCACTAGTGCGTTACAAATAAAAATGTTTATACAAGAACTTAGGAAACTGCCTTTTGTGCAACAACTGAAACTTTTCTTATCGAGGGTTGCAATAGAAAATGCAAGAAATGTGCAAACAATGAAATGATGTAATAAAAAATGTTGACCTTATCATTTAGTTGTGGGTGTCTGCCTGTTGTTAGAGATTATAAAAGGTTGAAAAGAAAAGGTTGTGTTTTAATTTGATTGTTTTTTCGAAAAGTTAAGTGTGACTTTTGACGATATGTAACTGAAATTTTAAATAATAAATCACTGTAATTGTAAAGTGCCAAAACTTAAGGGTTAAGATTTGTTTTGAAGACGTAAAACTTTAAATAAAAAAAAATTGTATTGAAGTTGAAGAAATTAAAAAAAAAATTGTTTTTAAATCTGATTTTGAAAGCCAAAAATATTATGATTTAATTTAAAACATAATTTAAATTAAAATGTTTTCTTTCAAAGCTAATTTAGACTGTGTCAGTCAGTCTCAACATTTTGTGTTTGTTATAGAAAACCTTGCTCATTATTTTTTTTGAAATTCATTGTTTTGTTTTATATTAAACAGACTGAGGACTAGAGTCAGTCTTGACGTTTTATATCTCTTTTAAAGCTTCTGGCTTTCTAACTGTGGACTAGAGTCAGTCTCAACATTTTGTGTCTCTTATAGAACTCCTTGTTCTTCAGTTGTTTAGAAATATGCCAAAAACTTGTATTTAACTCTTATTTTGAAAGCCTATGACGTTAAATTTTAACGTAAAACATATTTAAAATTTTGAAAATTTAATTTTTCGAAATTTTTTGAAGTTTTTTGTTCTTTTTATATAAAAAAACTGTCAGACTAGAGTCCGCCTCTTATGGAAATGTTCCATAAACTTGTATTGAAATGTAATTCTTAAAGCTTACTACATTAACTTTTAATTTTAAACATATTTAAAAATCAAAAAATTTCAGTTTTCGATTTTTTTTTTAAGTTTTTTGTTCTGTTTATATAAAAAAAACTGTGGACTAGAGTCAGTCTTTTATGGAAATGTTCCAAAAACTTGTATTTAATTGTAATTTTGAAAGCCTGAAACATTAACTTTTAATTTAAGGGAAAGTTCAATTTTTAAAAATTGTTTAGAAGTTAATTTTTTGTTTTTATAAAACAGACTGAAAACTAGAGTCAGCCTTGACGCTTTATATCTAATACAGAATTTTTGGCTTTATAGAGTTTTAAAATTTTTGAAGGTTTTTGAAATTTTCTTTCAAAATGAAAAAAATTAAAAAAAATTAAATTATTTAATTATTTATTTAATTAAAATTATAAATTTTTTTTTATAAAAAAGACTAGGAATTAAGTTCAATTTTAATATTTTGTTTATCTTATAGAACTTCTGGCTCTATGAAATTATATGAAAACTGTCATAGTTTTCAATTTTCAGCACGTAGCTAAGAAGCAACGCCTGAAAGTATGCCACAATAAATATTTTATAAATTATGTGGTGTTATTATGATTATTGGAGCGTAATACAAAAAATAACTAAATAAAAATAGTAAGAAAAAATGAATTTTTTTAATATTTATCACCCTGGCTTGACTATTTTTTCATGTAATGCCCACAGGTCTTTTTAAATAATAAAAATGTATAACATATTTATTGTAATTTATTGAAATTATTTTTTCCCTAAGCCCTGCCATTGCAACACTCACCCAATCCATTGCATATTCATTGAAGATCAAATTAAAAAAAAGCAAATAATAACACAGCGCAACAAAAAAACACTTTTTTTCTGTTGCATGGAGTTTTTATACTGTTTCTTACTAATTTGGGTGCGCTGATTCCGAATCTACCCTCCGATTTTTTCTAGCAGCTCTAGTTTGTGAGATATAAGTACCCTGTCATTTTTTCAGTTTTTCCTCTACTTTTTCCATATTTTCGATCGTAGTTTCTAAACCAAAAAACCGATTCACATGATTTTCACCTTATCGCATTAACAACACCACACGGCTTCTTTTCCGATGCAACTTATTTTCATAAATGTTAAAATGCCGCGGTAATTGGACCTCAAAGTTGGAAAAAATGTAATTTTAAGGCGTTTTCTTTGATGGTCAAAAACATACACATTTTTTGTAAAACAATTAACGAGTTAGGTGCATAACGAAAGTCGACACATCAAGCAATACAACACAGCTACATTATTTGGCGGAATACATATTCGCATCGAAATAACAGGAAAACTGTACCATAGCGATTTTCATCACTTTTCATACTTTTTCCTTACAAAATTAGGGGCCTGAAAATATGCAAAGTTTTTAATTTGTTCTTGTTTCGAGAAATTCAAAATCTTGTTGGTTTTTGCTTGTACTCCAAACTATAAATGGAACATATAAAAGAGCATATTTTGAGGCTCCTAATTTTTTAAGGAAAAAGTATGAAAAGAGATGAAAATCGCTATGGTACAGTTTTGTTATTATTTCGATGCGAATGTGTATTCCGCCAAATAATTTTGCTGTGTTGTATTGCTTGATGTTTCTTCTTAAGATATTCATATACTTCGAAACTTGATTTATGAAACAACTGTACAATTTTCGCCATCAGAAAAAACGCCTTGAAATTCAATATTTTCTTACTTTGAAACCTTATTATCACGCCCATTTAGAACGCATAAAATTGATTAATGTCAGGAAAGATGGCGTGAAATGTTGTAAGTGGAACGATATGAAAATCATGTCGATAGGATTATTGGTTAAAAAATAACAGTCGAAAACGAGAAAAAAGCCGAGGAAAATTCGAAAAAGTGACACGCCCATTTTTCGCAAAAACTAGAGCTGTTACATAAAAACGGAGTATGGTTTTGAAAACAGCGTGGAAAAACGATTCAGATTCATGTAAAAAACTCCATGCAACAGACATGCTGTTGTGCAGTGTAATTATTCATAAATTATTCAAAATGTTACTAATTAAATAAAAATTTCATAGCATACATTCAGACACCTGCACGTGTTGCTTGTATGGCATTTTTTATGGGCCGCATTATGAAATCAAAATATAATTGCAGTAATTTGCTAGTTGGCCACACGTTAACCATTCACAGATGACCGTCAAGCTGTCCATTGGGTCAATTGCTCTCCACCCGAACAGCAACAACTATCTATTGCCCATTTGAAACTCATATGTTGTGCACATAATAAATAATGAAATTATTGTGTAAGCCGGCAATAATTATTTCCGCTTTGCATATTTTGAGGCGTTAGGCAACAAGTAGGAATTAATAAATTTTATATGATAAAAATTGTTTTAACACATTAAAAGCGGGCCGGGTAAAATTACCCGTTGTGAAAACTGCTGCTTATAAGCGGGGCGGGTATTTTTACCTTTTGAATGTAGGCACTTTAAAAGCGGGAGACGGTATTTTTACCGGATTGGTTTTCATATAAAACTGAAAGTATTATTTCATATAATTACACAGTACAACAGTAAAAAAAAACCGCGGAGTTTCTCAACTGTTCCTTATATTTTCGGAGTCGCTGAACACGAATATGTAATTCTTTTTTTCGGGTCACCTCTAGTTTGGGTTTTACAGGGTCTTGAAGTTACAAGCTACACCCCAATTAAAAAAATTAATTTAAATGGTTGAACTTATCCTGGTCTAACAATATTAGTATCAAAAGAAAGAGAATTATGTCTCCAACTCAAATCAAATAATTTTGTTGTAATTATCCTGGCGAAAGGATATAAAAATGTCCTTTTAAGAATGTATGCTTAAGTATCCTGGAAGTTTTTCTACAAAAAAAATTGAAAAAAATATATTATAAAACCCTTACCATGCATCAACACATTGTGAGATTTCATGTTAATCAGTCCATTGGTTCAGCTGAAAAAATGGTTGAAGTTTATTTCAACTCAAAAACTTAAATTATTCCAAAATTTTTCACAGTGCAAACAATTTCAGCTCTTCACAAAACCCGCCCAGTTTCTGAACTGCTCCTTATAATTCCGGAGCCGCTGATTACGAATGTGTAATTTGTTTTTTTGGGTCACCTCTAGTTTGGTTTTTACAAGGCCTTGAAGTTGCCAGCAACACCCACCTTGAAAATGAATTTAAATGGTTGAACTCATCTTAGTCCAACAATATTAGTATCAAATTAAAGGGAATCAATTCTTTTGCCCAAAGCCATGTCAATGTCAACTTTACGTTGCATTTTGAACTTGGAAAACGAATTTAAATTGAATTAAACTCATCTTAGTCCAACAATATTGGTTAGAATAGCCTGAGAAAAATTTCTGATCGAAAATCTAACAAGCGTTGAATAGAAAATGTTATTGCTGAAGCTCTGGTTGCGAAAACCAGAATAATTCTCCTCTCTTTTCATCTCGAGCTTGGTGCCGTGAAAAATTTAATTAAGGCTTTGGGCTAGGCTGGTAAAGGTTTTCAGTACATAACAAGTAATTTCCATTGGATTAGTGATGCGAAGATTAAAGAAGGTAAACACAAATTAAGTAAATTGTTTATCGTATTTTGATTAAAACTTTCATCTTATATGTAGATATCTCAATTTGTAAAAATAACATATTTTGTGTTTATGTAGATCTGTAGGTGTTTAAATTTGTCCAAATATACGCGCTTTACTTAAAGAGTATTTGAGAGCAAACTAAGCCAGAAGGAGAGAAGAGCATGGCTGTGTTTCAAAGATGGTAAAGAGAATTTCTTGGGCAACCACAAATCAAAAGATTATGAAGAATTAGTAAAACGAATGATTTCAGCATTCGCAGATATGAACGTACTCATGTCGTTGAAAATTCATATGTTCCATAATCATATCGGGTTTTTTCCTTCAAATGTGGGAGAATTATCAGATCAACATGGCAAGAAATTCCATCAGGAAATGCTTCAAATGGAAACTAGATATAAGGGAAAGAGTTTACATGCCATGGTTGCAGAATACTGCTGGAGTGTGAAGCAAGATGACTTGAAAGATGAATACAGCCGTTGTGTCAAAAGGACGAAATAATTAAACTACTTTCTTGCTTTCCACACAACGGTCCTATGCTATCCTTCACACTCCAGAACTTTTCCCTTACATCTAGTTTCCATTTGGAGCATTTTCTGGTGGAATCCTGCTAGGCTGATCAGATAATTCGTCCATATTTAAACGGAAAACCCAGATATGGTTATGGAACATATGAATTTTCAACTATATGAGTACGCTAATATCTGTTAATGCAGAAATTATTCTTTGTACTAATTCTTTATAGTCTTTTGATTTGTGGCTGGCTATTTTAACATCTTTAATTCCTGAGAAAACCACATATACAAAGACGGCAGCAAACTTGAAACAGATGACTGCGGCTCGGACTTCATCGTTCTTTTCTTTTCTCTAAAAAACGCTGAAAGAAGCACGTGTTCACAAGCACAATTCTAAAAATTAATATACTGTTAGCTTACCAAATAAGTGTAGTACCAATTGCTTGTCCTTGTATTGTATTATATTAAATAAACACGACTAATGCAATATTTTCTAGTTTAAAAATAGTTCAAAATATAACGTAAAATTGACATTGACATGGCTTTGGGCAAAATTGATTCCCTTTAATTTGATACTAATATTGTTGGACTAAGATGAGTTCAACCATTTAAATTCATTTTCAAGGTGGGTGTTGCTGGCAACTTCAAGGCCTTGTAAAAACCAAACTAGAGGTGACCCAAAAAAACAAATTACACATTCGTAATCAGCGGCTCCGGAATTATAAGGAGCAGTTCAGAAACTGGGCGGGTTTTGTGAAGAGCTGAAATTGTTTGCACTGTGAAAAATTTTGGAATAATTTAAGTTTTTGAGTTGAAATAAACTTCAACCATTTTTTCAGCTGAACCAATGGACTGATTAACATGAAATCTCACAATGTGTTGATGCATGGTAAGGGTTTTATAATATATTTTTTTCAATTTTTTTTGTAGAAAAACTTCCAGGATACTTAAGCATACATTCTTAAAAGGACATTTTTATATCCTTTCGCCAGGATAATTACAACAAAATTATTTGATTTGAGTTGGAGACATAATTCTCTTTCTTTTGATACTAATATTGTTAGACCAGGATAAGTTCAACCATTTAAATTAATTTTTTTAATTGGGGTGTAGCTTGTAAATTCAAGACCCTGTAAAACCCAAACTAGAGGTGACCCGAAAAAAATAATTACATATTCGTGTTCAGCGACTCCAAAAATATAAGGAACAGTTGAGAAACTCCGCGGGTTTTTTGAAAACCGCAAAATTGTTGTACTGTGTTATTTTAGTTTCATAAATTTCAAGTTTTATTTATTTTGGATCGCGCAATTTTTGCTTGTTTTGCAAGTAATGCCCGCTACGCAGCATAGTTTCATATACTAGGCTACCCGCTTAAAATGTGTTAATAATGTCAGCAGAATGTTGTCAGGCGTGACATGAACCACCAGCAAACTAACTAAAAGTAACCAAGCAATGAATGCATTTTTTCACATACGGCATTTTCTATGCTTTTGCATACTTTTAAGCGCATTAGTCATGGTGAACGCAAGTTGCAAACAAGTCAAAGTGCAGCATTTTGTTTCCAGTCAACTAATGTTACAACAAACACTAAAATAACACACTTTTTTGTAACGTATCTGTTCCCATAACAAGCAGCATGAGGGAAAAGAAGGACGAGCGGGCAGGAATGCTGCCGCTTCGTCTGGTTTTGTTGATTCACGCTTTGTTGTTGCTGTTTGTTTTGAAATTTTTCCACACAATTTAGCAGTCAAAAACGTCATATGCTAGTTCGGCTTACGCACCAAAAAGTATGCTTTGAGTAACAAAAAACAACACACACATACACACTGCAAACAGAGGTAAACAAATGCACTGCAGTGGGCTTTGCAAATTGCTTTTAACGCTGCGTGCTGTTGAATGAACCTGTTCATATGTTTGTACACATATGTATGTATAAATGTATGTATGTCTGTATTTTTCATATGCGCATTTTGTTGCCTAGTTTTCTGCGCCGCCCTACAGGTGTGCGTTTTGGGCGCTCATGCCAGTTGTTATGAATGTTTCCTATGCGTTTTTTGTTGTTGCTGTTGTTGTTTCGTGTTCTGCAAAATGCGAAAAATTGCGCGTACTAATTACGCTGATGGACATTGTGCGCTTTTAGGCGCACACTCTAGAGGGCACAAACGAATGTTGAGCAAAATTGTAGACGGTCTGTTGCACACACACAAAGCCGAGCACAATGGGGCGCCTCCATGACCTGCTCCATTTTTGACAAGTTAAAGACCAAACACACACATGCAGATATACGCACAAATAAGTAGCTATGCTAGTTAGTGTTTGACCTGCATTTTGAGTGCTCAAATAGTTGAAACAAAAGGCATTTTTAAGCTATTTAAACTAATTAGGATTTTTAAGTGAGTGCAAGTTTTTGAAATTCATTCAAATATGTTTTAGGAAATGTAAATCAATTAGTGGTAATTATAAATTGTTGGCGTTGTAAATGGCATTGAAGTATAAACTGACGAATAGCTTTAAATATCTAATTAATTTAAATAATTTTTATATTGAAATATAAACTGACGAATGGCTTTAAATATCTAATTATTTTAAATCATTTTTATATGTTTTTGTGATTTTGAATTTTTTTATGGAAAATAAAGCCTACAACTAGGCCTACATTTTGCTTTTGTAAATATAAGAATATGCTTACAAAATGGCTAAAACTATGGTATACTTTCAGGCGGTCGTTTCAAGATCTAATAAGCCGGTCATAGTAATTGTGGAGATTGAAACCAGATATAAGTCTTATAAAGAGTTTTTAAGGTTATTGTTAGGTTAGGTATGGAACTGTCTTAAATATATTTTTGTACACTCTGAATTTGATTAAGGTTTAGTTTGAGTGGTCATCTCATTCTGTTACTTCATAGAGTCACTTTCCATATTCCATACTCAGTTACTGGTTCTTATAATTCTTATCTGGTTTTTTTGAGCAGCTTTTTTTCAAACCGAAAGAAATGCTCTAAAAATCTAAAAGATTTTTTCCAACTGCTCGAAATTTTCAGAGAAAATCGTAAACTACTTTCTGCAAAAGAATTTTCCCCAATTAGTTGAATTGCAGGAGAACTGGTAACTAAGAATATTTTCCACATATGCTGTCCAACTATAATGAACATTCTTGTACTATAATTGTCAATGTCTCTTTATATTTACGCCCTAAGCGTGAAATTATTTTATGACTATTCTGTCAACACTATTTAATCAACAAATTAATCATTTCTCTTTGCAGCAGTGGAGCACAAACACTATAATTGCTAAACAACAGCGCAATAAATTCTACTCACACTTTTTTGGCGGTAAGTTAATGGCATTCGATTGACCTTTACATACAACAATTTGCTTTGGTTGTTAGGAAAATTATATAGAAAAAAGGCTAATCTAGCAAATGACGCAATTACGATCAGTCTGAGTGGTAAAGCCTTTTATTACCGATTATTATTAAACCAATATGAACATAATATAATATAATATAAACAATAATGAAATATAAAGAATGAAATATGGCTTGAGAGGAAAAACACTCGTTTTTGTATAAAATTGATGAATTGAATGAAACTGATTTAATTGTTTTCATTTAATTGAAAATCATAAATTTTTTTTTGATTTTTTCAAACACTCAGAGGGTCATTCTGTGGCTCACAGAACATTATTTTAGGCATTCTGCATTGACTGCAGTCTTTGTAGATTCTGCCATTTAATTATCTACCCAAATCATAGAAACACTTACTGACACGTGTAATCCTTTGCTCTATCTTTGGATTGACTAAAGTGAAACAAATTCAGCACAAAACAGCGAATTAATTGGGAAATAAACAACCTTAAAAAATGAAAATATAAAAAGATATCTTCCATCTGTAGTCAAGTTTTCAACAGCATCACAATGCCACCGCATGATTCTCACCCATCAGCCATGACTCTCAAGCCACCAGCTAACCGACTGTTGTCACCGCAGGCTGTTGCTTGCGCCATAAACTTTGATATTTTGCGGCCAAACATGTTGTTGAACATTTGCCGCTTGCCGCAACTTGTCAACTTGACATTTACCCAAAAATTTTGCATGGCCTCAAAGGCGCGTCGTAGCGGCCTACAAGCTCTCATGTCGCCACTACAACAAGCTCGAACATCTTGTACCTTTTTCTTCATGCATTAACCATCATTGTAAACATTTGCGGTTATTGAAGAAGCACTCTTCAGCCTAAAAGTCCTCTTCAAATTGGTTTCTTCATGCTGCAGCTTTGATGTTGAACTTGCACGTGTTCGGCTTTTAGAATGATTTATGGTCGCACGCTTTGCTCTTTGAGTCTTTGGCCTTCTTCGTATGAGAATTTTAAAATAATTTTTTTTTACATATTCTACAAAAAGCGGTCATGATTATTCATGGACAAATGTCACATCGCCCATGCAAGCAATGGGAGCGACAAAATGATGAGCATTTCAAATGTGGCTGCCGCCGATAGCACAGCAGACTGTCAGCAATTTGTCAAAATGAAGAAAAGTCTACATGCGACACGGATGATGAGTTTTCAGCAACAACAATTAAAAGTAAACCATAATAAAAGTAGTAAGAAAAAATTCGCGCACAATTCTAAACAAACAGTCGAGAGTAACAAACAGCCAAGAGCCGGCAAAGAGCGACATTGACTGAAGCCGCCATCTCACGTTTACAATCTGCGCGCCGCCGGCACCTGCAACCAGCGCATTTGTCTGTCTCGTTTGCTTGTCATCTGGTCTGCTTGTGGCAGCACAAACCATAGTTGCATTCAAAACAGTCATTGTTATCAGTTGCATATTGTTGTTGTTGTGCCCATTGTTATTGTTGCAATGCTGTAATATTGTGTTGTTGCCATTTCTTGTCTACTAACGGCCGTTGTAGTTGTTTCAATGTTTACTGATTACTTTTGTTGTTGTCAGCTCGCAACACAATCAAATCGCTGTGGCAGTGCGGTTAGTTGTGTGCTTTGGCCATTCGCCGCTGTCTACGACACACATAAACAGCGGCTGCCTGTGCCGGTTAGTTATGTGGCAAGCCAGTCTAATGTCAGCAACAGTTATGGCAGTGGCAGCAAGTTGTGTCAACTTCACATACGGCCAATTCGCGGCTGTCAAAACCACATAACAGGCCCGTGCGCAGAATTCGTTTATGGGGGGGGTTTTGACATATGTGTATCATGTTTGGTTATGAAGTTAATAAAAAATAATAAGAAACTTTTCTTATAAATGAAGACATTTTATTGTGTCTTGACTTGATATTCAGTTATTATATAATAAATTAACTCTGCGAGGTGTAGAAAAAAACGTCTCCAAAACTCTTTGCGGATCGACCTCGACATCGCGATGTATATTGAGCGAGGCTAATCCGTTCAGCCGATCTTCAGACATTGTTGACCTGAGGTAAGTCTTGAGGCGACGCAATGTTGAAAAGGAGCGTTCATTCGTCGCTGTCGTTACAGGCAGAACTGCCAAAATGCGAAGCATTTGATGAACATTTGGAAACGCATCTCCATTGCACACATCGAGTGCTTCAAGCGAATTTTTAACGTTCTTTCCGGCGATGAGTTGACGCCAAAGTTTGACTTCGTCTACCCAGATGTCACGGGAATCATCCCGCAAAATTGAAGAGTATGGTTCAAACAATTCTGCATTGAAATTCTTCATTTTGTTGGGGAAGAGGCAAGCAAAGTTTGATAAAATTTTGCGGTGATTCAAAAATCGATCTTGTAAATGGGTCAGGAGCAAATCAATGTATGGGATGTAAATCGTTATGCGAAAATAATCTTCAACTGAATCAGTTTGTACGTTGGAGCGTTGAGTCTGTTTTGACGCGAGCCTTGGTTTCCGCAGTTCGATGTCGTATTTTGCGCTGACTTCGCTCGCTAGTGGAAAATTATGTGGAAAAATTCTCGATGGGGAGGGTTAGAACCCCCAAAACCCCCCCCTGCGCACGGGCCTGCCACATAAAGAATGTGCGCGTGTCGCTGTGTGAGTTTGAGTGTGTAGGTGTGTTTGCCTGCCTGCGGTTCTGCCACAGCGCTGAAATGTTAGGAATTTAAATTGCACACGATGAGGTATTAAGTTGCAATTAGATGACACTAAGTGGCAGAATTTAGATGTTGATACCATAAGCCACAAGGCAGCCCAGGTGGTGTGTTGATGAAACGCGCACATTTGTTGCATGTCAGGCGACAGCATGAAGTATTTGTGTGTGTGTGTGTGTGCGGAATGGTGTTGTAAAGAAAATTGTGTAACATGGTCGTATGCTAATGAAGTATTTAAGTTTGCATTGTATGGAAGTACATGAAAGACAAACTTAGGTAGTAATATTCAAAGGAGGAGAGAAACCAAGAAATAACTGCAGCTGAAGCAGTTCCTCAAGTATACAAAATGGATAACCAATTGTGGTCTATATTTAAAAAATATTTGATAATGTGTTAATCGTGTTAATAGTGAAAAAAGGGCTAGTATCCTCCTCAATTTTTTTAAATCGTGCACGGAACTACTAGAACCAAAGATTGACCAAAGAGAAAAGACTCAAGAAAATTCGTTTTTCTCACAGAACACTAAGTTATATATTTGGACATTTCTTTAGATCATCTAAATGGTTTGGCTTATGGTATGAACATCTAAATTCAGTCACTTAATGTCAACTATTCTATTGAAAAATTCATTGCATTCCAAAAGTACTCGCAATGCAATGCATTTCCCTAAAAACCAACTGAATTGCTGCAAATCTTCAATAAATATGCAGCGCGCTTTTTAAACTTTCACTTTACACTCTATCAAACCACTTTTTCACTCTCTTTTACATTTTGCCTCACATTTGCTTCACTACCACAACATTTGAATTCAATATTTGCTTAAGCTTCAACGAAAAGCATACCATTGCTTTTTATTTTCTCGCTTCTGTGAACAAAAAACCACACAAAGCGCAGGTAACCAGTGAGCAACTGACAGCAACAAAGACATTTAAAATCGTTTAAAAAACCAACAGTCCCAAAACAAAAACTGAATCGAGAACAAAAGATATGCAAATACTGTAAACGCATAGTTTTGCAATGATTTGGTGCTTATTTTTATTTGCTCACCGCTATTTCTGTCATTGACTATCATTGCTGAAATGCTTTGCCCCCTTTCGTTTTATTGCATCAAATCCACTTTAACGATTTGCATATAAAAATAACACATTTGACTTGGCAATCAGTTGCTTAAAACAATACGAGTCCATGAGTTAACGTATCAACCCAAAGCAGCTTTGAGAACAAAAGAAGGAAATGTCACTGAAGTGTGCTGGAAGGGAGTACAACAAACACAAGGGAGTGTCTCGTTTCGTCTCTTGGTGTCTACAAAGCGGTTGCAACAAGCTGATATGCTCTTTCATTGCTCCTCATTCACCTCCTCATGCATCCTTTGTCTGAAATTTCACCAACCTGGTATCCTTTTACCAATTCACAGGTGAAACGCATTGACTTCAATTCACAAAAACAAACCCTGTTGTATTTGTTTTTGTCAGCAATGCTTTGTTTTGGTTGAGTGCACAAAAGCTGCACGAGTGCGCTGCTATGTTTGCTGTCATTGTCTGTGTGCGTTTTATACAATAAAAATTATCGTTAGCAAGACGCGACAGTGTTGCTTAAGCGGCTCATTTAAGCTGTGGCAGCAAATTGGTGCACATTTGTATTGTATTGTATTGTTGTTGTTGTTGTTGTTGTTGTTGTTGCTGCTTGTACACAAAATAAACTGACACTTGATGCTCCAAAGGTGAAGTTTCTGTTGTTGTTATTGTTGTGTTTTCAGTGTATTGACACCAATTTATAAGTAACAGAAAACTTTCAAATAGTGAGAGGAAAGGCAAGAAATAAGTTTTCCTTTAAAGGTTTAGTAAATAAATACTGCTATTTTTTTAGGTTAGGTTAAATTAGGTTAGGTTAGATTTAATTATATTAGGCGAGGTTAGGTTGGATTAGCTTAGATTGGTTTAGATTAGGCCAGGTCAGATTAGAATAGGATTAGTAAAGTTAGATTAGGTTATGTAGGCCTAAATAACTCTTTGTGCTGACACATATTGGAAGAACCATTCCGTTTCCCTTACTCCACAAACCGGGTTCAAATGTTCATGAAGCCAAGTATGCCATGTTTAGACAATTTTGACAGTTTCCTCCAGGACACTGAAGAAAAAGATTTCCAAGTGGAGTTTGAAGAATAAAAAATTTGAAAATATAAGCTTCGTTTTCTAGTTGCAAATTCTATCAAACAATTCTCAAGTGAACTTTAAAAATTTCACAAAATGCTCTTAAATCCAAAAGTGCCACAAAATGTTCTTCCAGAATGAAAATTTTCAGTTCAATTTCATTGCTAGAATTATTTATGATTTTCATGTAATACACAATGTGCCTTAAGCCTAAAATTATGTTTTACTAATTACTACAAGCGATACACATGAAAACGCCAAACCTCCACCGGCCGCAAACGCACACAATCACACGAACCACATACAATTGTAGACCTGTTGGCGTCACTTTAATTTATTTACAATTCACACTGCCAGCAAGTTCACCTTGATTCGTTAACATATATACTTGTGTGTGTGTGTGTTCGAAAGCCAGTATTTATCAAATTAAACTCCGCCGAAACTCAATTGTTCAAGCGCCTTAAACTATGCCATGCGCTGTAGTCACTTAACTACGTTTAAGCACCAATAAGCCACAAAATCTCGAACGGTTTTGTTTGCTAACATAACCTTTACACCGATTGCACTTTCGTTCGTTTATGCGTCTGTCTGTCCTACTGGCAGTGCTGCTGGCTATGTGGCACTGTGCTTGTGTACTGTGTACTGTGTTGGCATTGCGCCATTCATCGAACAATTGAACTAGCAATTTGCCTTACGCTGCGGGATAACAAACCAATAAGCTGGCTAAATACACACGCATACATATGCACAACAGCTTGTACTCGCTCACATAAACACACACACACGCATACATACTTGTACAACTGTATGGGTGACGCGCGCAGTTTCTTACCGTCAGCGTTATCCTTATTTAATGCGAAGGTTGCTGCTAGTGCCAACGCTGCTGGCTGACACACAAACACACACACACACAGAACTGCTGCCATTTGCCAACTGTTGGCTGATACTCGAAATATTGTAGTTGAAGTGGTTCATAGTTGCTGGTAATGTGAGCTTCTTTGACTATTTTTCATGTAGTGCTTTGTTGCTATTGAACTGTTCCTGTTGCTGTTGCTGGTGCCATTGTCGTTGTTGCACTTACAGTTGCTCAGATTGATTTTATTTAATAGCAACTATATCAGCAACAACAATAACAATGGCAAGCAAGAAAAGTAAACAAGTTGGCGTACGCCTTAATGTCTATTTGGTGTAAGCTTAGGGAACTAAAGTGTGCTTTTAGGGGCTGAGTGGTGGCATAAATAGATTCTTAACAGCTGTTTGTTTTTGTTTAGCTTCAAATTGACAGCACTTCTAACGTATTGTGAATGACAATATTTTAAAAGGAAACAATATTTTGAAAGAAAAATTTAAATATTGTGACAATACTGCTCGCTGTCACTGTGCATGGCATACTTTTAGGGGCATGAAACATTCGTAAAGATGACTCGCTGGATGATACTGGAAAGTTTAAGTCCAATTAAGTAATCTTGGCTATTTTTGTTTTACTTTAAAAAATCGCCCAATAAGCAACTAATTATTTTTTCTCTAGCGCACTTTTCAATTTGCATGCACAGCAAATTTATGCTTCTTAACACTCAAAACTATTTTAAATTTTAGTGAAATAAATGACACGATGCCCACATTTCAAATTCTATCAATTCCTTCTGACATTATCACAATAAATTTTATGTTCAATTTCATAATGAAGTTCATTTTCTTCACTTTCTTCATAATCGCAAATTATGATCGATTACGAGGAAGTCAAGCGCGCCCAGTTCGCTGTGCGTGTAAGTCGATAGGCAAACATGCAGCACCGACCTCAACGCTATGAATTTGCAGTTGTTGTTGTTGCAATTTTTTATTTATTTCGCTTTTGCTGGTTGTTGTAATTTTGTTGATGCACTTAAACTGAACGGATATACGAGTACACGGTACATCTTGTAGCATATTCAATTTTCATTATTGAATTGGCAGCAACAGGTTGATTATCTAAGGACTCAAGTATTTTGTACGTATGTAAGTGCAGGTGAATGTATAGGTGTGTGTGTTAGTGGGTGCTATTTGTGCTAGGGTTGGTGAGTCAATTCAATATATTCAAGTATGTAAGTGAAAGGAAAATTATTGAAAATTGCGCGCAACTCAAACTTGAATGAATAGTCAGTTGTTGTTGTTGTTTAACCCTTTTGTCCCTGAAACTTTCTGTGGGCAGAACTTTAGATGAGAATTTGTCATCTAAGGTTCATATAGCAGAAGATATGATTGATGTTTGTATCATATTGATTACACTGCACAACAACATGTTTGTTGCATGGAGTTTTTTACATGAATCTGAATCGTTTTTCCACGTTGTTTTCAAAACCATACTCCATTTTTATGTAACAGCTCTAGTTTTCGCAATAAATAGGCGTGTCTCTTTTTCGAATTTTCCTTGGATTTTTTCTCGTTTTCGACTGAAATTTCTGAACCAACAATTGACATGATTTTTATATCGTTGCTCTTACAACATTTCATTAACCAATTTTATGCGTTCTAAATTGGCGTTGTAATAAGGTTTCAAAGTAAGAAAATATTGAATTTCAAGGCGTTTTTTCTGATGGCGAAAATTGTACAGATGTTTCATAAATCAAGTTACGAAGTATATGAATATCTTAAGAAGAAACATCAAGCAATACAACACAGCCAAATTATTTGGCGGAATACACATTCGCATCGAAATAATAGCAAAAATGTATCATAGTCGTTTTCATCACCTTTCATACTTTTTCCTTAAAAAATTAGGAGCTTCAAAATATGATCTCTTATATGTTCCATTTATAGTCTGGAATACAAGCAAAAAACAAAAAGATTTTGAATTGCTCGAAACAAACAAAAATTAAAAACGTTGGATATTTTTAGGCTCTTAAGTTTTGAAGGAGTAAAGCTGAAAAGTGTTGAAAATGACTATGGTACATTTTTGATATTATTTCGTTAAGAATGTGATTCATGCGATACAATTTGGCTGTGTTGTATTAATTGATGTATCCGCTTTCGTGTTATACCTATCTCAAAAGTTAATTTACGAAAAATGTGCATGTTTTTCAACATTAAAGAAAACGCATTAAAATTTCATATTTTCCGACTTTGAGGTCCAATTACTGTGGCATTTTAAAACTTATAAAAATAAGTTGCATCGGAAAAGAAGCCGTGCGGTGTTGTTAATGCGATGAGGTGAAAATCATGTCAATCTGTTTTTTGGTTTAAAAATTACGATCGAAAATATAAAAAAAGTAAAAAGTGTGTTATTATTTAACCCTTAAATGCATGGGGAAATTATTTTCGAATCAATCTAGAGCAAGTACAAACATGATTTAAATTGATTCAACAGATTAACGAAGGATTTAGGAACTGTATCATATATGGTACGCCATGCATTTAAGGGTTAAAATAGTTTGAAGGTTCTAATGGGTCTAAGGGTCAAAGCAAACTTAAGCATCTGTAGTGGTCAAAGTGTTAAAGTTCTCCTTTGAGTTGCAGCTACTGGGCTGAACTGAACTACTGAACCAGTGACGCATACAGAGGGGAGTGTGGAGGTTCAAGCTCCCCAAACACTAAAATTGCTGACTCAAAATATGGTTTCAAATGGTATTCGGCTCATAAGTTGTAAACAAAACCCTTCGAAATTAAATCCTGTGTGCACCAATGTACGAAACATGCCAGCAGAGCTTGGAAATTCCTCTAAAAGTTAGCAGCGAAAAAAGTCATTCAGAAGTTAAATAAAAACAACAACAAAAACAACCAATTTTGTAATATTACTACTATTCAAAAGTTAACCTTTCTAAACCCCTAAACGAAGCAAAAATTGCACATAAACCTGTATTAAAAAAAAGTTATGCAAAACAAAAAAACAAAAAATCATATAAATGAATAACAAAAAACATTAGAGCGAGCGGGTTAAAGCAAAAAAACATGTTTTAATCAGTGATATTGAGTAAAGTGCGCCTGAAAGAACAAATGGATATCAAGGTCAAAGTGCAAGCGCGAACGATTTAAAGAATTTCGAATGTCAATTAGCAACCAAAAGAAAACGACAACTACTTTTTAAATGATAGTAAAAGCTATAAATAACTTAAATTTATCTGTTGAATGTGTCTTCTTAATATTACCAATTCCCTCCAAGAAAGTAAGAAACAGTTGCAAATCTCAATGAAATTCCGCTTTGCAAATTTCTAAAACGAAATTTTCATAAAATAGAATTGTTGTATTTATTTTTAGTCCTTTAACCTCTTAACATTTTCAAATCGACACAAGCATTTAGCACTCGTGTGGCTGCAACAATTTTTGCAACCTTAAAGTAAAATTAAACGCAATCACAACAATAAAAATTTTCCACCAGAAAAGCGCACACTCCACATTGGCCAACAAATAGCCACAGTCTAAGCGTGGCAAATAAAAATATCCGCAACGGATACAGGTGTAGTGGCGTTCAACGGCTGCAATATCGATCATGGCAACTTTACACACACACACACACACACACACACATAAAAAGTGACTCGTCAGCCAGCCAACCAGCCATCCGCACAAGTCAATGTGGAAATGTCAGTTTTGTATGTTTTCTTCATACATATTTTGTTTTTGTGAATATAAAACGCCGACACACATAGAGCACACACACACCACTACACACATACACGCAGACAGGCAACAGATGTTATGCCTCATGGCTTGCCAGTGCCATTGCGACGTGCGCATGTTTGTGTGTGTATGAATGTTTGTGTTTGACGGATGTTGTCTATGGAAATTTCAGTTGCTGGGCGCGATGCGAACGTTCCTGACTGCCTGGCAATGTTGTCTCGTTCCGCTTAATTACATTATCGATTCATTAAACCCTTGAAGCGGCATCGGTGTGCGTTTGTGCGTGTGTATGTCTCTGTGTCATGTGCATTGAGTCATAGAACCCAGAAAGAATTCGGAAATTTCAGATACCCAAAGCTGCTGCAAAATTTCGTCAGCATTAATTAGTTAATTACACCCTAAACCCACACAAAGCTTAAGTGGGCTTTCAGCTGATAGAAACGTTTAAAGTGTTCTAACAAGTGCTTTCGGAAAGATTCGTTTATCGCGATGAAGGTAAAACGAAATACTTGCAATATCTAATGGATTTTACTTGTTAGGTTGAATTTGTTAGAGCGTGAAAGTAAGAACCTGATTAAATCAAAAGAAAGTGTTGACTACAATAAGTTTGAAATAATAATTCTACAAAAATTACTTAGGTTATAAAAAATAACTTAGGTTTGTATTGTAAGGAAAGGCTCATAAATGAAGCTCACGGAGAGCTTCCGAATAGTTGCATTGTTTTTGTATAAAATTTATGGTGTTCATATTTCATTCTGCTTTTTCCCCCGAGTAAACAAAATTTGTTATTCTTCGTTTTATTAAAAATTTATTTTAAGAAAGAGGAGACCATAGTAAAAAGAGAGCATAATGTAAAGATAGCCTAGAGTAACAAGAGCATAATATAAAGAGGGCATACAGAGGAGAGCAGAACCTAAAGAAAGCATAATGTAAGGATCTGTTCCTACAAAGGAGGACATAATGTAAAGAGGACATAATGTAAAGAGAGCATAACTACTGTAAAGAAAGCAAAATGTAAGGATTTCTTCCCTCAATAATCCTAAAATAATTGGGGTTCCCTTTGTGCTATGTAAATGTTATCACATTTCATTAAGATTTTCCTGATGGGATCTTATGTGATCCTTAAGGGATCCCTGTGATCTTATTAAATTAATAGATTTTCTTTAATTTTCTTTTTGCCAAGTTTAACATAAAAAGAGGTCACTGACATTTTCCAAATTATTTTTAAAATATTAAAAATTGCTGCATACCTTTAGGCACACACAAACAATTGCCACAATTAATGCAATTGAATGACATGAAAGCAGAAATACTCAAGCAGCCTTAAATTACAAACCGCTTCCTATCCCTCCTCTGCTTTACTTAAACCGCCCAAAAGTATACTTTAAAAGAATTCAAATTAAATGCATTTTAATATCTTAACTGCACTTCAAGTCCTTTATTTGCCATTTTCATTTCCTCTCGGCCGGACATTTTAACATTTCTGATTGTTTTTTTTTAATATTCCTTGAACTTATAATTCGCCAGCATGAATTTCAGTCATCTCTTTTCAATTTATCTTTCACGAAAACTGCCACACCAGAACCGCCTGTTGGCACCTTACACTGTATGCTGACTTATCTGCACATTTCGCTACCAAACCATACACCATAAATCACCTTCAATATGACAACAACAACCATGTACACAACAACAAACACATCAACAAACCCACATCCGCTGTTGCCGACTTGCGTCTGACGCATTGAAATCCGCCACGGCTTATTCACTTTGCATTTTTCTCTCTTTCGTTCGCCACAACACCGTTGGCTCGACACAAACGCAACGTGCGTGCCAATCAAGCCAATTGCAACCAAAAAGTCCGCTTTGTTTACTCGACATTGCCCAAATGCCTGCTTCAGCGCCCAAAAGCCGGCAACGTAAATTCAAACCGGACGCTGTCATTTCGTTGGCAATTTCAGTGCCGGCGTCGGCGGCATCGAGTGCGTGGTGTGGTATGGTGTACCGGTTGCCGTGCAGACACATGCTGACCGGAAGCCAGAATGGTGTAATTTATACTTTATTTGAAAGTATATAGTGGCGACGCCTAAAAGTATGCCATAAGCTGGCTAAGTATCTTGATTATCTGTGTGCAATTTGTAGTTGGGATTTATTACTTACGTATTGAGAGCAAATATATGTATAGAGATTTACTTAATGGCTGTCGCAAGGGAAGAGCGAAAAGAAATAAAGAGCGAGAGGAGATAAAAGCAAAGCGTAGAAGGCAAGTAAAACTTGGTTGTAGAGATATAAAGAGAACAGCCATGCAAGTCCTTTACTTAAAAAAACAAGTAGATATGTAAAGCAGCACTTAGGCGATAAACGGGATGTACGAAAGTGCAGAGAATGCAATAATTGGAACTTGAGTTGGGTGCACATGGAAAATATGCATTTTGTGAAATAATTCCAATGATGTGGTTCAAGGCAATGTATATTGAATTTATATTGACTCCTTGGGAAAAATTTTAATTAATAACTAATAAATGTTCTTGAACAAAAACCACTGAAATTTCCAGAAATTGAAATTTTAGGGCTCTTTCTATGAACTCAAAAAGTTCATAATTTAGGAATTAGTTAATCATGGTTCATAAATGTAACATTTCTATTCAGAGCCTAAAACCATACTACAAAGTTGTAGCTTAGACCACAAGATTCTAATATTGACTTAGTTATTTTAACTACAATTTCTTTGCATACTTGTAGGCTTCATTTAATTACATGAACATCATTGAAACAGCCACTTTCAGGCGTTTCATTCACACAACTCGTTCATTGACTTTTTCACTGTTTTTATTTCGTTCTACATTTCAATTTAAAAATTGATTTTATTGCTTGCCATTTTTTTGAGCGTCTAATTTCACGCTTTTTCATGTCAATTGTTCGGTGCGAAAAGTTGACAAAAAAACTTTTTAATACCCACAAAAGAAACAATGAAAAAGTTATTAGGAAGTTCAACAGCATAAAAATAGTTTACAAAGTTCTTAGCAGCGACAACAACAACGCACGTTTCATACTCGATTTCAGCTTTCGCTGGCAGTTACGCGGAAAGCAAAAAGTGGGCAATAAGGCAAATATTGTTGCTGACAGACAGCGCAACAGACAGCGAACAAGGTTACTGGACAAGTGCAAACCAAAAGCAAATATTATTGGTGACTAGAAGCAATGAGGCAACAAGACAGCAGCAGCAGACGCAGCAAACATTATCGTTAAAGTTAGGTTTGTGGAAGTTTTTTTTTATTTTACTTAATTTTATTTTATTCAACTTGGTTTCATTCAATTTTTGGGCGGCGATTTTCGCGCTATTGAATGATAAAACCGAAATTGAACTTGAACTGAACTCTAATTACAAATCAAATGCCGAAATCATGATGACAGCTGCCACGTACAAAACGCACAAAGTCACGGAAAGGCAGTTGACATTTCACATCTTTCCTTTTCATACAAAATTCTAACATTCCCACATTTACAACGGGAAACAAAATAACTTGCTGTGGGCGAGGTCCCATAGCCGTTGGAATAAAGACAAAAGTTTAAACATTAGGCAACAAATTTTCTAATATCATTGTTGTCAATTTATATAGAAACATTTCCTGTTTATGCTTCCTGTTTAAATAATTTCGTTTAGCATACTTTATGGGGCAAAATATTATTGTTGCGACTGTAGAAGGATTGACCCATTAGCGCGACGCGCCAGTGTAGCGTGTAATTAAAAAGTAGTTAGCAATATGTCTGCAAGAGAGTATAAGAGAGATGGAGCACAAATGAGAGTTGAGCAAATTTCAAATAAAGAGCTCTGGCGCAAAAGTTTCAAGTTCCCACAAATAGGCCAAGTTTAAATAAATCTTTCAATGATTCAAGGATCAAATGCTGCAAATGATTGCCGATGCTTAGATCAAAAAATGCTCTTTGATATTCGTCTCTTAATGTGCAAATGACGCAGCGTTTTATTATTTAAGTTTTGAATGTTTTTTTAGCATAGACGCCTATAATTATACACACTTTTCGATTTAATAAAAAACTAAGTTGTGAAGTGAATTGCTTTTATGTTTACCACTGCCAAATAACATTTGATAGTTGCGGCACGTCGATGTGGAAAGTGACTTTGTGGCTGCTATAAATAATTTCTCAATAGATGTCAATATGAAATTTTCGTCCAGTCAAAAAATATGCCACAAAAATAGCATACAAATTGACCACTAAGCCAGCATATTGAATTTTTATCACTTTTTTTTGTAACTGCCTCGCTGAAGTTTTATAGAAGAAAGTGAAATTGAAGTCTTATGAATTTATAACGTCACGCTGCAAAAAGTATGCATTTGCATTTATCGATGGAGAGCTTTTAGGCGACACCAAACTGTCAAAGCAAATGATAATTTTTCTCTTACAATTTTCATTCAACGCAAATAAATAGCTTTGCTTGTGCAAAAAAATGGTTTTATATTTTATCTTTCAGAGCGTTTATTAGGTCAAAAACTGCAATTGGGGTGTTACAGCATTTCCCATGCGCCTTTTTCTTTGCTTATTAGAAATTGTTCATACTTTTTGGCAGCCACGCTATGGCATTATTGTCAACGTTGTGCGTGGGCACAAGTCTTCATTCCTTTTTTTAAAACTCATATACGGTTGCGTCCACAAGGACAGTTTTCCACAAAAACAATGTATCCCTTTGCGCTCATATTGGTGTAAGGTTTGGTTGAATTGATTGAAAAATGCATATATGATAAGCGACAAATAGCTGAGCGTAGGCACAAGATTGCCAACAACTTTTATGGATGCAAATGATGTGAAAATGGGAATAGAAGTGTATGGAGTGAGGCAACTTCGAAAAGAGAGCAAAAGGCGCAGCAGGAAGGCAAACAAAAAAGGATTTGTAGCTGCGATTAGAGCCTGGAAACAGAGACAAAATTTAGATAGCAAAAATCTACTTCAAAGTGTAATAGAAAAATTAAAAAAAAGCCTCGGAACTAGATTAAGGAGCAACGCCACTTTAGTGTCCGAAAAAAGGCCTAACTTTGACTATTTATTTCGCGACTGTGAATACAGAATAAGGATTT